>OV702289.1:437060661-438310661 GCA_916181665.1 Avena sativa
CATGTCAATGTGGGAGCTCAAGACCATACCAATTACCTGGCCATTTGTTGTATGGTGTTTGGATAAGGTTGGTCCATTTAAGACGGTGAGGGGAAATATGACCCATATCTTGGTTATGGTTGACAAGTTTACAAAATGGATTGAAGTAAAGACGATAAAAAATGTGATGGAGCTACAGCCGTGACATTCCTGAAAGATATCATCCCGAGATATGGCTATCCTCATAGTATCATAACAGATAATGGCACTAATTTTGCTGAAGGAGCATTTGCGCGATTCTGCCGATATAAGAAGATCTGGCTGGACATTGCTTCAGTAGCCCACCCCGCATCAAACAGACAAGTGGAAAGATCCAACAGATTAGTTTTATCCGGGATAAAACCCCGGCTCATTGAGCGACTGCAAAGATCAGCGGGGTGCTGGATAGAAGAACTACCACCGGTACTGTGGAGTTTAAGAACAACTCTGAATCGATCAACAGGCTATACGCCATTTTTTCTGCTGTATGGGGTAGAAGTTGTAATACCAACCGACATAGAGCATAATTTGCCTAGGGTCACCCTATACACAGAAGCCAAAGTGCGAGAAGCCCCGCAAAATGATGTTGATCTGCTGGAAGAAGCGAGAAAATTGGCATTGTACAGATCCGCCATATATCAGCAAAATCTCCGATGTTATCATAGCCGGAAAGTAAACCCCCGAGTGTTCCGGGAAGGTGATCTGGTACTCCGGCTGGTACAACATACTGCTGGCATGCATAAGTTATCCTCCCCATGGGAAGGGCCATTCATTGTGAGCAAAGCATTGCACAATGACTCTTATTATCTCATGGATGCACAACCACAGGAGAAGAACAAGGCGGACAGGTCTGGCGAGGAATCTAAGCAACCATGGAATGTAGCTCTACTTCGTCCGTTCTGCACTTAACAAATAAGTGTGTGTATCTGAGTCTCTCATATGTTGGTGTGTATGCCGGCAATGAGTTTATCAATGAAATCTTGGCACCTCGAGCAGTAACTCAGGGACTGTCTTAATAATTGTCATTCTATTTGTTAACTCCTTTATTTTTATGTCGGCTGGCTTAAGTTCCTTCTGCCTAAGTTGGATTAGTAGTGTGTAAGCACCAAAAATCTCTTTGACTTGCTGCTGTCCAACAAGATTTGGCTTCATGGCAAGCAAGAGAACAAGTTTGGAATTGCGTAGCACACGAAAAACGACTAAGGAAACGAGCGTAATCAAGCCGACATTCGTTACTCGGACTAACCTTATGTTTACCTTATTTTTGTTGTGCTGGATTATTTTGAGCTAATCCTAAAGTTTCCAAGTATTGTTAAGTCAATTTTTGAAACTCGGACTCGTAAGTCACAAAAACGAATCAAGGTAGACGCGAGCCGAGCCGCGAAATTGAAGGAACAAGAAAATGAAACTCGGGGACTACGCCCAAATTAATCCAATGAGAACAACTTAGTAGCAAAATATAATCAGTATGCTTAATACATCTTCACCCGGCATACCGGGGATCTGATAAATTTCAAAGTGTTTTTTGGTGCTCAAGGAGTAGCAGCAGGAGGAGGTAACTCGACGCCAGCAGGTGGAACTCCGGCTTCAGTCTCATCATCATCTTTGTTATCTTCAAGATCCGAGGCTTCGTCCTCTTCCTCGTCACCCGAATCATATTCAACATATTCGTCGTCAACGGCGACGAGGAAGCTTGGTCCTTCGTTCCATTGATGGATAGGGGCAAACTGGATGAGGTTGTAGGCGCAAGCCTTGCGCCGGGCTACCCAATCCGGATGATTTGACCATTTGGACCCGATGCGCAAGCGCTCGAGAATCTTCAGATCCAATTTCTCATACCATGTGAGCACAAAGTGGAGGACATTATCAGCTCCAGCGCGAGCGGCGGATTCCCTCCAGAGGTCGAGCTGGGTCTCGCAATCCATCAGCTTGTTGATCAGAGCAGTGGATCCCTCTGTAATATCCTCACCAGGCCAAAGGGCACGGAAGCTCCGGACGGCTGAATCCAGGAGACCCGAACCATAGTTCTTCATAATTTCAACTCGGGAGGATAGGCTGACTATCAGATCCTCCATGTCAAAAGGAATGGGTTCAGAGCCAGGATCAGTGGGGGTACCCCTCTGCCGGTGGAACCTGGCAACGGTAGTAGACGCAACGGCATCGCCCTCTAGGAATTTGCCTGAAAAAAAACAAGTGAAATAAGTAAAAGAATTTAACCCGGAGAAATACATGTCGGCTGAAGGAAAGAAGTTTACAGGATATATGACTATGGATCCGAGTCAGCTCTTTGGTGCAATTATCACGTCTCTTCCGGAGCTTCTCAAGTTCAACGTTAGCCGAGCCAAGCTTGACGTCGGCCTCCTTCAGCAATTCTTGATCCTTTGCAAGTTGGAGGCTAAGACGCTCTCGTTCCTCGGTGAAGTCTTGGCCAGCCTTGTCCATTTCAATCTTGTGGATCTCTTTGAGTTTTTTCATCTCAGCTTTGAGCTTGGCAAGTTCATCATCGTTAGCTCGGAGCTTGGCAAGCTCGTCGTCCTTCTTCTTGAGCTCGGTCTGGTGTTGCCCTGCTTGTTCGAGAAAATGCAGCATCATATCAGGCAGGGACACACTATCTTCAAGGGAGGCTGCAACGATTTGTTAACTCGGCAGAGCCGGGGTATAAATATCTGCCCAGCCAAGAAGAAAGGAGAGAGAGCACAAAAGAGAGTCAACTAAAGTGAATTACCTTTTATCTCGTTCAAGTTTTTTCTCATAATTGTATTTTCGGCCTCCACTCCGGCTATGAAATCCGAATGATAGATTAGTTCGGCGGGAAAAGGCACAGAAAGATGGAAAAAAGTCAAAGAGAAAACTTACCCTTTTCTCAAACTCAGCAAGAAGCACAGCATGTTTCGAGCGTAGCGCCTTGTGTGTGTCCAAGAGGCACTGAAACTCAGCGCTCCGACGATTGGTAGTGACCTGAAAAAAGCAAGGGTGGCTTAGTTATATGCATATTCGAAGTGTACAAAATCCGGGCCAAGTGGAACTAAACCCAGCTCTAGGTATATGTATATTCGAAGTGTACAAATCTGGGCCAAGTGGAACTTAACCCGGCTCTAGGTGTATGCATATTCGAAGTGTACAAAATCCGGGCCAAGTGGAACTTAACCCGGCTCTAGGTGTGTGCATATTCAAAGTGTACAAAATCCGGGCCAAGTGGAACTTAACCCGGCTCTAGGTGTGTGCATATTCGAAGTGTACAAGATCCGGGCCAAGTGGAACTTAACCTGGCTCTAGGTGTGTGCATATTCAAAATGTACAAGATCCGGGCCAAGTGGAACATAACCCGGCTCTAGGTGTATGCATATTAGAAGCCACTAAGGAGCTACGCTAGGTCTCTACGGAGCATCCGACCGAGTAACAAGTTACTCCCTCGGAGGCTCGGGGACTATTGGATATGTCTCTAAGCACTTGTGCGTAGTAAGAAAAAGAAAAAGTAGCTTACCTCCATCATCCGGCCAGCAGTGTTGATAGCCTTGGTTGTGGATTGACGAACTCCGCTCTATTCCAATTATCGAAATATTCGATCAGAGCTGGAGGATAGCTCTCTCCACTGAGCATGTGAGGCGCAACCAAGCCTTTGGCGTGAGCCTCCTTCCTTGCAACTAGGGCAGCAGCATGGCTGGTATGCAGCGCAAGTTGCTTGCTGCTAGTTGACTAGAGGGGGCATCTTTCTTCGGCAGCATAGACGCGAGCGTGCGCTGTCCGGCCTCGATGGATGCTGCCTTGGTGGCGCCAGAACCTTTCTTAGCCTTGGGTTGTTGTTCGGAGGCTGAGGCTTGAGCTGTTGATTTGGACTTGGGTGCAGCCTTGGAAGACTCGGACGAGGCAGAAGGAGTTGTTGTTGGTGCCGGTGCTGGTGCTGGCGCTGCTTTTGATGCTGGTGCCGGTGCTGGTGCTTGTGCTGGTGCTGGTGTTGGCGGTGGTGCTGCTGCTACTGCTGGTACCTCAAAGGTGGAGGGTTGCGGCTGAGCCGATGAGGAGCTAGGAGCTTCCACTACCCCGGCCGAGCCACTTCCCCTGGTCCGAGGTTGCCCTCCTCTAGACGAGGTGGGCTAGAACCCGGAGCAGCTACTGAACACTCCTAAATTGGGCTCAGCGGGCGTGTATCGTCACCATGAGGGGGAGATGGGGTACGCCGTAGGGGCGAAGCGATGCTGGAGCCGCTCTGGGGAACCTCCACCGTAGCCCTGCCGAATCAAACGCATATAGATAGAAAAGCATGAAGCAGAGAATTGGACAAAGAGAAAAGTGACTTACTCGTCAGAAGTCAAAGGCTCCCTGGGCTTTCGAGCTCTCCGGACTATGTCCTTAGTCGGAGGCTTGGTGGCGGTCTTGTCAGCAGACTTCTTTCGCCTTTTGGTCGTTTTGGGAGGCCCAGAAAAAGCAGCGGAAGTGGCATCCCGCTTCTTAGACACGGCTGGGGCCGGCTCACCCGTAGCAAGAGGGGGATCCTCATGGATCTGCCCAGCCGGGTTAGCTGAAGCCGGAAATGCGTAAGAAATGGGTATCGCGTCAAATACCTCCACCACCTCAATGTCGGAATCATCTTCATCGTCAGGACAATTCCTTAAGGAAGAGAAGTTACCAGAGGGTCGCTTGGTTGCGTTCGGGGTAGGCAAGAACATTTCCTGATCCGGATACTCCTCGTCCGAGACAAGACGATCCTTGCCCCATTTGAGGGAAGGCTCGGTGCCATCTGCAAGGGTCTGCTGAAGAAACAACTAAAAGGGATCAGATAAACAACATGCGCCGACATATAATATAACTCGGAGAGGGATTGGATAATGAGATTTACCGCAGGAGGAGGCTTGTCCCGCAGTAGTTCTCCAACCCCCACTCCCAATCAGCGGAGAAATCCTTATCGGTCGTAAAGATGGCCTTGACCCGGCGGAAGATCTCAGTATTGCTCAACTCGAAGGAGGAGGTCCGGTTGGGGTCAAGTCGCCAGCTCATATGGCAAAGTGTGTGTGTGCACTTCTGTAGGGGGAAATCCGGCTGTGGACGAATGTGATCATCACATCCTCGTTACACAGCCCCAGATCCTTCAGCTCCTGGAACCACTTATTGACCTGATTCGCCAAGGCGGTTGGCTTCTTGGGAATCTGGTCAGACAAATCCGGATTAGGAGGACCAATCACAAAGGGGCGCAGCCGGATCAGATCCTCATCTAAGCCATTCCTCGCATAAAAGAAGGTCCAGGCCCATCCCTTGCAGGAATCAAGCCCCATGACTCGGGGAAAGACAGATTGTTTCCGGGGAGAGATGGAGGCGACACCAAATTGGTTCAGGTGCTTGTCCTCCAGGGCACGCTCCTTATCCGGAACCACGTTCCTCCGCAGACCAAAGAACCGAATCCAGAGCTCTTTGGTGGGCCACAGACCGACATATCCTTCTACGGTGGAGGCGAAGGAAGAAAGGGATGTAATGGCATTCGCCGGAAGATGGTGAGGTTGGAGTTCGTAGATGTTGATGAAATCGTGGAAGAAATCGCTCACTGGCAGGCCGAAGCCATGCTGGAAGTGAGAAAGGAATACGACGAACTCACCTGGATTGGGTGAGGGAGCGAGCTCCTCGGAGGCAAGGCGAGAAGTCACGCCCTCGGGGATGCGGTGGGTGCGGTAGAGCCAATCCAGGTCATCCTGGCACACCCAAGAACCGGCCCAGGCACCGCGCTCCATGGTTTCACCCCCTCCTCCATCTCTTCTTCAACGACGGCGAGCTCCTCCTCGGTCATCTCCAGGTCACTATCCTCACCGGCCTATCGGAGGTGGGGGCAGAGGCTTGGATTGGCGCGGACCCGTGGCGTTGAAGCAGCGTGGGAGCAGCAGCGAGGCTAATACAAAGAAGCACGGTGCGGCGGCGGTGCTGCAGAGCAGATGCGGCGGCGGCGTTGTCGCAAGGAAGAAGAAGAGGCAGAGAGGCAGAGGGGCGCGAGAAGGGGAAAATATCCACGAGGCGTGCCCCCTCCCTAGCGGTGGATAGTGGGATCGAGCAGTGCACTAAGGCCACATTGTGTGGTCGTGTATCTGTCGGGTCAGCCAATCAGAGGCAAGCCACGGGAAGGGCCACAGTAAACAAGGGATCCCATGACGCGACGTTTGCTGCAGTAACCTCTAACAATAAATGCAGTAACTGGCGCAGGCCCTTAAAATGAGGCAAGATAATGATTACCCTCCACGTGGGACGTGGGGAATTGTATAAGAGAAGGTTAACCCGGAAAACTGATGGGTAGCCCGGCCAGTGAGTGATGACTCGGAATGTTCCAAGGGAATGCTACGCCACGGGATCCGAGCTACAGAGTAAGTCGGAAAAAGGAGCAAAAAAGATTGAACCTGCCATGGCCTTAGCAGCTAAAGTTGCTAAGACCGCACTAGCTTTGGGGACTAATGTTGGGGGGATACCCCCGTGTAGGGTCACGCTGGGGTATAGAGGCCGAGTTAGCCGAGGTACGGCAAGGTCAAAGCATATGCTGGCTGAGTCACCTCCAGGCAGGCCGACATACGGAGTAACCCAGACCGGAGGATGTCCACCTAACTTTGTCCCGGCGGACGTATGTCGTATGCCGGCAGGCTTTTTGTAACTTGTATGCTAGTACCCACGGGGCCGGATTAACCAGGCATGATCCAGGTTATATCAGGCTTGCAAGAGAAGGAAGGTATCTCGCTGGTCAAAGGGTGACCTCTGTGCGCAGGAGCGTGAGCGAAGCGAATAGAGGGAAGGACCACCGAGGCGTGGCCGACAAGGGTGACGCAGCCTATGTCGGCTGACGCTGGCGCCGAAGAGGCTTACATAGCCTCTACATGGCTTACGATGGCAAAAGGTGACCCGATCAGTTTGCTATTTTGGGAGAGGCATATTCCTAGGAATATGCCTCCACATATGCCCTAGCAAGTAGCCTGGCCTCCCCTTTATAAGGAGCGTTAGGACCTCAGTAGAAGGGGATCGCGAGTTGTTTTGGCTGGCACATGAGCATTTGGTTCATTGAGAGATAGGTAGTGGTGAGAGTAAGAGAGCTTATTCTTCCTCCTCTCCCCAATACAGCTCAAGGAGCATCTATAAACCTCAAACACTTGGAGAATACAAAGCATCTGTGTGTGGAATCACCACACTATCCCTCCCTGGATTCCTCTAGTGTATATTGGCCCCACCTTTATCCTATCCATGACATCTGCCATGACACCACCACGACAGCTAGCGAGTACCCAAGGATCATTTTTTGTGGAGGCGTTCTTTGTCGATTTGGCATCTGGTATATCCATTATGGTGAAATACCAGCCTTCTTTTTCCACCTTCTTGGCCCATCTAACACGGAACATCGGTACAATCTCTCCACAGTAGTCGAGCTCCCATATCTCCTCGATCCTTCCGTAGAATCTTTCCATGACAGTAGTCTCGTCATCAGCAAAGGATAACATAGTTACTCCTGAGTTTTGATATTTGCTATTCCTGTCCTTTTCCTCGGTGTAGAATCTGTAACCGTTTATGCCGTATGACTGATAGATCCTTAGGTTGTGCCTTGGGCCCTACGATAAGGAGAATATGAGTTTTTGATCTTCCGTAGAAGGCGTCTGTGGGGATTGTCCAGTTGCCTTTTCTTGAACCAACCCGTGAAGCTGGAGTTCTGCTCTCTGGTTACATCTCCCTTCTTCCTTGGCCGACCATGGTCGACGTACTCTTGCTCGATTAAGCTTCTGTGCTCTTCGACCCAAGGGCCGACCACTTCAATGTGTTGTAGCGCGACTCGGTGTGCCCTTTCAAAATCAGTGCGTCGACCATCAATGCCGACATGCAGTGAGCAGCAGCCCTCGCAGTGACCATATCCACCGAGCCTGCTGAGGTGCTTCTTTGTGGGTATTCCAACATCCTCGTTCTCGGTGGTTAGATAATTCTGGCAGAAGGAGATGCACTCGTTGATCAGAAAGCCCTTGGCTATGCTTCCATCTGGACGTGACATGTTGCAAACGAATCCTTTGATGACACCGTTTAGCCTTTCAAATGGCATCATGTTGTGCAGGAATGTCGGCCCAAGCTAGATGATGTCGTCCACGACATGTACAAGCAGATGCACCATGATGTCAAAGAATGCAGGCGGGAAGTAAATCTCAAGCTCACATAGTATCATCACGATCTCTTCCTGTAGCCTGTCGAGCTGCTTCACACCGATCGACTTCCTAGATATGACGTAGAAAAATTACAGAGGCCAAACAACATCTCATGGACATGCTCGTCCATTCTCCCACGGAGCGCAATGGGGAGTATCTGCGTCATCAGCACGTGAGAGTCGTGAGACTTCATACCGATGAACCTCTTCTTCACCACGTCCAGATATCTGCTTCTCTTCCCCGAGTAACCGTGAGGAACTTGCACTCATAAGAGGCACCTGAAAAACTGCTCGAGCTCCTCCAGACTCAGACTGAACCAGGAAGCACCACCTCATTCTTCTTAACTCTTTTGCGGTGACCTTAAGTCCCTTCCGTCTGATCATCACCATCATCATCATCATCATCATCACTATCAGGGTACTGAAGATCTTTCTTGATGCCTAGCAATTTAAGGTCCTTTCTTGCTTTCGGCCCATCCTTGGTCCTCTCCGGCATGTTCAGTAGAGTGCCAAGCAGACTCTCAGTAACGTTCTTCGTGATAAGCTTCCAATACGGCAGGTCCCAGAAAACAGACCTTGTTTTCCATACACCCAGCAGCGACTTTGTACTCGGTCATTTTTTTCCAGGCGCAGGGCAATCTACCCAATTATTCAAAAGCAACTCGATTTCTTCGCTGCTCCTCGGACGCGGGGCTCTTTCGAGCTCGTCCTTACCATTGAATAGGTCACCATGTTTTCTCCACAGGTGATCCATGCGGAGCAACTTTCGAGTACCTTGGAACACGGTTTTCGAAGACCCGAGATCCCTTGGTAGCTGGAGATGCGGTGTCTCATCCATGCACTTGGCGCATGCATTGTGTCCATGGTTCACCTGGGCCGATACATATGCATAACCAGGATAGTCCTGCACGGTCGTGAGCAACGCGGCTCTCAGATGGAAATATTCTTTAGTGTAGGCGTCCCACGTACGGGCCGGCGTCTCCCACAAGCTGGCTAACTCCTCTCTCAATAGCCCGAGATACAGATGCATATCGATACCTGGTTGTTTCGGCCCCTGAATAAGAATGCTCATGTGTACATACCTTTGCTTTGTGCATAGCCACGGGGGAGTTCGTACGTCCATACAAACACGGGCCAGGTGCTATGCGTGATACTCTGGTTTCCAAAAGGATTGAATCCATCGGTGCTCATACCCAGCCTGACGTTCCTTGCATCGCCCCCAAACTCTTCGAACTCGATGTCTAATGCATTCCACTGGCTAGCATCTGAAGGGTGTGTCAGGATATTTCCCTTCTCTGGATCATCTTCGGGTTTCTCTCTTTCCGCGTGCCATTGCATGAGCTTTGCTTCCTTAGGATCTACGAAATATCGCTGCAGACAGGGGTGATAGGAAAGTACCATACCACTTTTCGAGGAACTTTCTTGTTCCCTCTCTTGTATTGTCCTTGGCCACACACCAGACATGTGGTTCTATCCGCGTACTTGTTCCGATAAAGTGCACAATCATTGATGCATGCGTGGTATTTAATGTGTGGTAGGTCGAGAGGGCACACGATTTTCTTGGCCTCCTCGATACTTGTTGGCAATGTGTTCCCCTTAGGAAGTCGGTTGTGCCCGTATTCCATGTTCGCATTGAAGCTCACATCGGTCCATTTGTGTTCGGCCTTCATTTCCAGAGCCTTGAGCGTTACACTCAAACGTGTATCCTCGGGGCGACAGCCAGGATACAATGGAGTCATCCCGTCTACCTCCATTTGGGCCAGCTTGGCTTTCTCTTTGGCTGCAGCTTTGTCGTGGCTCGTCTCCCTGAGGAGCAGTTCTTGAACATGAGGGTCCTGCAAGACCGAAGTTAGCAGCTTCTGTGTGTTCGCAGCTTCTCCTTCTTTATGATGATCATGCCCGTCGCCATCTCCTTCTCCATGTTGATCATGCCCGCCGGCATCTCCTTCGTCATGATGATCATGACTGGTAGACTCTTCGTCATCTCGCCCGCCCATGTCTTCGTGACCACCATGTCCTGCCGGCGCCTCATTGAGGTCGCGCATGAAACCGCGCCTGAGCAGGTGACCCTCCAATTCTCCAGATTCAGGGTTGATCCGGTGCTGCAGTTTGCATGTTCGACATGGACATCTTATCATGGTCTTGTTATTCAGAATCATGTCCTCCTTCGCGTCTTTCTTGTACCTAGAAATTCGACCTTATCTCATCGTGAGGACCATGGTTGCCTGAGCGGTCAAAATAGAGAGTATAGGTGAGAACCATGAACACACACATGCATGAATGCTAGCCGGAAAAAATTCGGCATGACCATTCCTAAAATTAGGACATATGGGTAGTGCAAAAATTTGCCGAAATGGAAATGAATCAACATTTCGGCAAACATCCATGCAACCACACCGGCTGGGACAACAACAAGCAAGCAACAAAAAACTTCCTCACATTGCAACCATTCATGCACCACACAAGCATCATCTCACCATGGATCACACACACACACACACACCGCCCGCGCGACAAGCTTCACCTACATGTTCATGGCCAAGTACTCACCTAGTAGACACAATAATAGCAAGACGAGACCATGCGATGAGAGAGTGTGGACAAATAGACCTACAAGTTGGTGCAAAGGAAATTAGTAAACAAATAGAGATGTGAGAGAGAAAACTAAGGAACTTTTAGATCTACAAGTTGGAGGGAAGCTTCCACTTACCAATCTATGGACTAAAGTAGGTTTAGTTACAATAAAATGGAGAAACTATGGGCAAAATGGGGTGTGAGGGAGGAGGAAGACGAGTTGGGAGGAGGTATAAAGGAAGAGATGTTAAATGGGTGGTGGTGGATAGATAAGATGGGATCTTTGTCACCTTTTTAACATGGATCTAGACGCCCTCACCTATGGCGCATATGGAGGAAATGCGCCACAGATGCTCAAACTTGTGTGGCGCATAAGTCCATATGCACCACAAAACTTATGGTACAGGGTAAAGTGGTGGGACCCAGGGTTAGGTTCTTGTGGCGCATGTGAGTATATCCGCCACAGAAGTGAAACATATCGGTGGCGCATATCCACACATGCGCCACGGATCGTGGGTGAAAAAGTATCTGTGGTGGGGCCCGCCTCCAAGTTCTGTGTCGCATAGTGGAATATGCGCCATAGAAGAGGCAACTTTTGTGGCGCGTATCTCATTATGCGCCACAGAACTTGGATCGCCCCACCCCGGCTAGCGGGTCCCACCAATCTTTTGTGGCGCATATTGTACGAAATGCGCCACAGAACTTCTAGGTTTTTGTGGCGCATGTTTCCTAGTGAGCCACTAACAAGTCTCTATGGCGCATTGATTTACATATGCGCCACAGATTAACTTGTCTACCTATAGGTTGTTTCCTGGTAGAGAGTGAGACAGAAGTTGCATCATAGAATGCACTGGAGTGTGTGTGGTCATGTGGATCAATGTGGTATAGGGAAATAACAAATGCAATGACACTAGTGGAATAATGTGGTTTAGGAAAAGAACACATGCAATGTCTATAGGTGATCCATGTGTCAAACCATGGTCACAAAGACCAAAAGCACATAGGAAGAGCAGCTTCCACATTGCATGTTGCACTAGTGAGGCAAAAGTTGCATTACAGAATGCACTGTAGTGTGTGAGGTCATGTGGATCAATGTGGTCTAGGAAGAGAACACACGCAACGACACTAGGTGATCCATGTGTCAAACCATGATCACAGAGACCAAAAGCACGTATGAAGAGCAGTTTCCACATTGCATGCTGCATCGGTGAGGCATAAGTTGCATCACAAAATTCACTGGAGTGTAACGGCGAGTAGCGCAGCGCCGAAATTTTTTCCGGAGTTGACTTCACCCAATGAACAGAGAACTAATGATAATGATCATGAAACTCCCAAAGAGGACACTACCGAACCTCGCGGGTTGAGGAGGACACATGCAGCTCCTGAACTGTATGGCAATTCTATTATGAATTTCATGGTCAATAAAATAGATGACCCGGTGATGTATGAAGAAGCGATGATGAGCCCGGATTCCAACAAATGGCTAGAAGCCATGAAATCCGAGATGGAATCCATGTACAAAAACCATGTTTGCACCTTGGTGGACTTAGCTCACGACCGAAAGGCCGTTGAGAATAAATGGATTTTCAAAAGGAAAACTGATGTTGATGGTAATGTAACCGTCTATAAAGCTCAACTTCTCGCAAAGTGGTTTCGACAAATTCAAGGGGTTGACTATGATGAGACATTCTCTCTCATAGCGATGCTAAAGACAGTTAGGATTATGTTAGAAATTGCTGCTTATTTTGATTATGAGATATGGCAGATGGATGTCAAAACTGCATTCCTCACTGGAAACATTGAAGAAGTATTGTATATGATACAACCAAAGGGTTTTGTTAATCCTAAGGATGCTAACAAGGTGTGCAAGCTTCATCGATCCATCTATGGACTGAAGCAAGCATTACGGAGTTGGAATCTCCGCTTTGATGAGGTGATCAAAGAGTTTGGATTTATCCAAACTTATGGAGAGGCTTGTATTTACAAGAAACTGAGTGGGAGCAATGTGGAATTTCTAATATTATATGTGGACGATATATTATTGATTGGAAATGATATAGATCTTTTAAACGTTTTTAAAAGTTATCTAAATAGCAAATTTTCGATGAAGGACCTAGGTGAAGCGTCATACATATTAGGCATAAAGATCTAGAGAGATAGATCAAGGCGCCTGATAGGGCTATCACAAAGTACATACCTTGAGAAGATTTTAAAGAAGTTTAAAATGGACGAAAGTAAGAAGGGGTTCTTACCAATGTTGCAAGGCAAGACATTGAGTAAGACTCAAAGTCTAGCTACGACGGAAGAAAGAGAGATAATGGATAAAATCCCCTATGCTTCAGTTATAGGCTCTATAATGTACGCCATGCTATGTACAAGACCGGATGAGGCACATGCTATTAGTTTAACTAGTAGGTACCAATCTAATCCAGGTACGGAACACTGGATAGCTGTGAAGAATATCCTTAAGTACTTAAGAAGAACTAAGGATACGTTTCTTCTATACGGAGGTGAAGAAGAGCTGGTCGCCAAGTGTTATGTCGATGCTAGCTTTGACACCGATCCGGATGACTCTAAGTCTCAATCCAGATACATATTCTCTTGAATGGAGCAGCAGTTAGTTGGAGGAGTTCCAAACAACCTGGTGTGGCTGGATCAACGATGGAGGCAGAATATGTTGATGCTACAGAAGCAGCGTAGGAAGCGGTTTGGATGAAGGAGTTCATAACCGAACTAGGTGTGGTTCCTAGTGCGTTGGACCCAATGGTTATCTATTGTGACAATAATGGAGCCATAGACAACGCCAAGGAACCAAGGTCTCACAAGAATTCCAAGCATATTAAGCGCATGTTTCACTCCATCCGAGAGCATGTTAAGGATGGATATATAAAGATTTGTAAAGTACACACGGATCTCAATGTTGCTGATCCGTTGACTAAAGTTCTCCCTAGGGAAAAACATGATCAACACCAGAACTCCATAGGTGTTAGATTTATCACTATGTAACTAGATTATTGTCTCTAGTGCAAGTGGAAGACTAAAGGGAATATGCCCTGAGAGGCAATAATAAAGTTGTTATTATTTATATTCCAAGTATATGATAGATGTTTATTTTGCATGCTATAATTGTATTAATACGGAAACATTAATACATGTGTGTTTAATAAACAATGAAAAGTTCCTAGTTATTCCTCTCTTTAAACTAGCTCGTTGATTAACAAGATGATCAAAGTTTCCTGATCATGGACATTGGATGTCGTTATTAACGAGGTCACAACATTGGGGAAATGATGTGATGAACATTCATCCGAAGTATAGCATTACGATCAAAGTCATTGAGTTTATATTGCTATAACATCATACAAAGTAATCCTAGTCCTTAGACCATGAGATCATGTTAATAACTAACACTAGAGGAGTATCTTGATAACATCAAACGTCACACCGTAAAAGGGTGACTATAAAAATGGGTTCAGTGCTACGAAGGTGTTATGTAGAGGCTCATGGATCAAATTGGGATTTGTCCAACCCGATGACGTATAGATATACTCTGGACCCTCTCGGTGATATTACATTGAGAATAGCTTGCAAGCAAGTGATGTGATCACTAGAATGTTATATCACGGGAACAAGATCAAACTAGGTATTTGGATACCGATGATCTAATCTCGGACATGGAATATATCATGAGACAAATGGATTAAGTTACTATCTTTAAAGGTTCTCACGATCGTAGAAGTCATTTTTGAATGTGTAGGAGTCAGAATGGATCTCTAGGTCCCGCTTCTGATTATTGATCTAAGAGGAATCTCAATCATGTCTGCATTATTCGTGAACCATAGGGTGACACACTTAAGGGTTGCCAAACACCATTCGGAGCATAGATGTTTCAGACGAATGAATTGCAAAGCACTAGAATCATTTCGATGGAAACCATAATTGTTTCGGTGAAATTGCAGAAACTGGTTCTGCATGTGATATTGAAAGGTTGCAAGGGGTTTTATGTGAATGTTTGTTAATTAAATTATTAACAAAATTATGAATAAAATAAATAAAAGAGTTTTATTAAATGAGAGTGGAATTTTCAGTGGAGGCTTGATTTATGTGAGTGGAGCTTCACCACATGAATGAGGGAAGAGGTGGGGGAATATCGCCATGGCACCGGCCATGCGAGGGGGCTGCCCCCCTCTCCCTATAAAAGGCCCCCTTCTCCTCCTCACAAAGCACACCTCCTCGTGAAGTATCTCACCCCCTCTAGATATATTCCCCATAGTCCCAGATTAGCGAGATACATGTTCTCGGTGGCTTTTCGTCTGGAAGGAGTTTTTGCTTCCGCTAATTCGCTGGAGCAAGGACATGGAGGTTGTTCGGTGGCATGAACGTGTGTGCGAGGACAGATGCGCTGCTGATTTGCGGTGCTAGGACTTCCACACGATATTGAGATCAGCAAGCGTTTGACTACATCATCCACAAGTTCTAACTCGTTAACAAAGCTTTGTTGTCTTCGAGGGTAAGTTCTCCATGGATGTATATCCACCGGTTTCTTGTATCTAGTAGATAGATCTTGGCGTATAGTTCCCATCGTAGGAAATTTTTTGTTTTCTATGCTGTGAACCCAACATATAGCTGATCCATGCGTCAAACCATCATCACAGAGACCAAAAGCACATAGGAAGAGTAGCTTCCACATTGCATGTTGCACAGTGAGGCAAAAGTTGCATCACAAAATGCACCGAAGTGTGTGTGGTCACGTGGATCAATGTGGTCTAGGAAATGAACACATGCAATGACACTAGTGGATCAATGTGGTTTAGGAAAATAACACATGCAATGACTATAGGTGATCCATGTGTCAAACCATGGTCACAAAAACCAAAAGCACATAGGAAGAGCAGCTTCCACATTGCATGTTGCACTAGTGAGGTGGAAGTTGCATCACATAATGCATTGGAGTGTGTGTGGTCATGTGGATCAATGTTGAAAGGACATTTACTGTCATAATCACTTTTGGTGTTTGTTAACAACAAGTACAGCCTTTTTATAGTTTGATATTGTCTACAGGTTGATATATTACAAAGTGAAAAGGACCCTTGCCCTGCGAAACATTCCCTGCATACTTACTTGTCTCCTGGAAATTCCAGACTGGAGTCTGCGGTCTGCCTAGACCGGAGTCTCCGGTGTGGTTCGGAGTTTCCCAGGAGTCTCCGGAGGGGGTTCCTGTTTCCTGCCTGGGTCAGCTAGAGAGGTGGTCTGGAGCTTGGTCCAGAGGAAGGTCCGGAGTCTCTGGTCCTTGCCTCAGATCGGAGTCTCCGGTGCAGAGGGACCAGAGTCTCCGGTCCACTTGGCTCACATAAGGGCTGGGTCATTCTGTTCCACGGTCTGGAGGCTGGTCCGGAGATTGACCGGATTCTCTGGTGTAGACCGGAGTCTCCGGTCTGACATTTCTCCAATAGTCAGAAATGGTTCAGTGGAGTGAAGCGCTATAAATAGAGGACCTTATCCTGTTCCTCCAGTTGCTCGTCCACCTCAAGAACACCATGCCCATTTGAGCCACCAAATCAACAAGATCTCTTCATCAAACCATCCAAAGTCATTCATCTTTGGAGAATCGAAGGAGGAGGCCTTGATATACAGCTTCACCAAGAGAGATCCTCATTTCCCCCTCATTCACTTGAGGCCCCCCATGCTCTAGTGTTTCTTTGGAAACCCTAGCTTTTGATTTGGTTCTTACAAGCTTGTCTTTGAATGTTTGACAACTTGCTTGTATTTGCGAGCCTCCAATTAAGTTGTGGATGTGTGCCCCGAACTTGTTGTAAAGGTGTCGGCTTCCACCTCGAAGGTTTCTGTATAGTGGAAGAGGTGAATCGAA
Source organism: Avena sativa (assembly GCA_916181665.1). Lineage (NCBI taxonomy): Eukaryota > Viridiplantae > Streptophyta > Magnoliopsida > Poales > Poaceae > Avena > Avena sativa. Next base: position 437,077,266 of record OV702289.1, read on the forward strand.
CCCTTTGGGGTGAGGTTCATCGGAGAACAAGGGAGGCCTCTCGTGGCGTTGGTGGTTTGAAACCACCCCCTCTCCAAACATAGACGTACTTCCCCTCAAAAGGAAGGAACTACAGGAAACAAATCCTTGTGTCTCCGAGTGCTCCACTTTGGTTACTTCTATCCTTTACCGCACTTTACTTATCTAGTTATTGCTTAGTACTTGTGCTAGGTTGACATATAGGTAAATTCACCTTAGTTGCATAATCTAGAGAATTTAACTTTTGTGTCAAACCCTAATTTGAAAAAGAGTAAAATTTGGAGTAGCACCTATTCACCCCCCTCTCTAGGTGCCCATACGATCCTTTCAATTAGTATCAGAGCCTCGACTCTTTATTCGGGCTTAACCGCCGAAGAGATTATGGGCAACCCAGATGAGGGACAAAGTGAGGCTAGCCATTCGGTGACCATGGTAGATCTCAAGAACATGGAAACAAGCTTGAGCTCTACCTTGGGCAATGAAATCCAACAGTTGCCCCAACTTGTTGAGCAACTTGTTAGGGATAAGCAAACCTCACCTCCTCCCTCTCATGTGGAAACACCACCTAACCCAAAGGCAAATGCTCCGGCTAAGCCTTTGGATGAAGTGCTGGGGGATGAACATAATTCCACTGACTCCACCACCAAAAAGGGTGATGGGAAGGAAGAGAGCCATGCAGTTCCCGGATGGTACTCTCCCGACCCACCTATCCCTCACCCCCATATAAATAATAGAGGTGACCCACCTAAGTTAGCTACACATAGTTTTTCTCAATGGCAAGTTTTAATGAAATCTCATGTTCCCAGCTCTTGCATTGATTTCTGGAATATTATTGAAGAAGGTCTCAAAATTGATGGTCCAGCCAACTTGACTAGAAGAGAAGTGGTCAATAGCCAACTCAATGCGACTGCCTTGCACATGAATCAACTTGGAGTGGGGCCAAAGGATTTTCCCCACATTTAGCACTACAATACCGCCAAGGAAGCTTGGATACTCTCATTGACTTGTTTGTTGGCAATGAGAGTATGAGAATAAATATATATGATGCCTTAAGCAATGAGGCCGAAGGTTTATTCATGAAGGATGGTGAGGATCATGAAGACATGTATCGAAGACTCAAATCCACAACCACCGCCTTTAGGAATGTTGGTTCCTCTCACATTGATGATGCTTGGATAAACAGGAAGTATGTGAGTGCTCTCATGCCCTTCGATCCTACTGACTTGAAGAGTCTACAAGGAAGACACAACTACCATCTCATGACCTCCAATGAAGTTATGCAAGAGATGGCCTCCTTCAAGGTTGCTGCCAAGAATGCCAAAGACGCCCGTGCTCGTGCCATTTGAATGAGTAGTGGTCTCAATCTTGCCTTGAAAGCCAAGGTTGTGGAGTTTGATGAAGATGAAGGAAGTGATGAGGGACTTTCAATGAGCCACCCCGAAGATGTCAAGGTTGCTCATGGTGAATACATGGCCTTCTATGCAAGAAACTTTTGGAAAGATCCCGCCAAGGCCAAGATGGAAATGCAACAAAGAAGCAACCCCAATGGGAGAAGAGATAATGGGTCCAAGTTGAGAACTTGCTTCAATCGTGGTGACCGCTATCACTTTGTCGCTTCTTGTCCCTATGAGAAAAGAGAAGATCATGGGGGTAAACTTGTGTTAAAGAAGACCTCCAAAGCTCCTTACAAGAAACCCTTCATCAAAAGGAATGCCACCAACAAGAAGCCGGGTGAAATTATCTTGATCACACATGAAGAATTCTCCTCTGATGATGATGATGAAGATGATGAAGAGGAAACATCAAGTGGTGTGGCGGCTCTTGCCACCACTTCTACCCATACATTCTCACTATTCGACTCTCCTAATGAGAATATCTCCAACAAGAACGTCACTTGACTTATGGCAAGAGGAATGGAGGTATTGTCATCATCACATTCCACCTCCTTAATCAATGATGATTTTGATGATGAGTTATCTCTTGAGGTCAAAATGGAACTAGTTGCTTTTGATGTGTTTATGAACACCTTGCAAGGGGAACAAAAGAAACATGTTGTGGACCTCTTAAATCAACTTGCACACACACAAGAACTTTTAGATGAGAGATGTAAATTAGGAAGAGAGTACATGATTGAGGTAGAAGCTTTAAAAAATGCTCTAGAAGAAGAACAATAAACTAGAATCTCTCTTAAGACTAAACTTGAAGGTCTTGATGAAGCAAATGATCTCATTATTAATAAACTCATCAAGGAACATGGCCATGCTATTGCCAAATATAAAAGGGCTAAAAACGACACGATTGAGTTTGATGTTATTCATGAAAAACTTGCCGAGGACTTTAGGATACTTGAGAAGGCTCACAAGGCCTTGGAGAGTGAACTCTTGTTGCTCACAAAGTCTCGTGAAAAGCCTCAAAATCAATTGACTAATATTACTTCACCTAGTACTTTCATTCCATCTAGTTGTACTAGTATACTTGAAGAAAATGCTAGGTTGAAGGGGGAGCTTTCTAAGGCCACCTTTCCCAAGGGTAACAAGTCAATTGATGACCTCTTGAGTATGCAAAGGTCAAATAATGAAAAAGGAGGCATTGGTTTTGTCTTCAATGGCAAGAAGGTGAAGTACAACAAGAAGAATAAGGCCAAGCCCACACAAGGAAAGGACAAGGTCATTGTGGATAGTAAGTCCACGAATGGCAAAACTATGTCTCATGATGATTTTTAGGGAAGTGTTAACCCTCACTATGTTTTAATGCGTGATTATTATGGTGATTTGTATGCACAATTTATTGTGCCATATGATGGTTATATTGCTTGGTCTATTTGGGTTCCCAAGACCCTTGTTGCTATTAAAAGAGGACCCACTGAAAAATGGGTACCTAAAAACTAGTTTGATCTTTTGTAGACCTACGCTTCTGGATGGTAAAAATGGGTGCTTGATAGTGGATGCACAAGTCATATGACCGGAAGCGCATCTAGTGTCAAGGAGTTAAGACCAAATATTGATCAGATATCCGTGACATATGCCGACAAGTAAAAGTCTAAGGTAATGGGTTTCGGCAAATCTGTGGTTGCACACGATATCACCCTCGTGGACGTCATGCTTGTTGAGACCCTTGGCTATAATTTACTTTTAGTCCGTGCTCTTGGAAAGATGGGTTTTGCCGTCTTTATTGATAATTATATTGTGATCCTCTTGTATAGCAAGTCTCTCAAGGACTCTTTCGTTGGGTACTTCGAAAATGACTTGTATGTGGTGGAATTCTCAGGGAAAACCACTACAAGCCCGATGTGCTTATTCAAAAAGGCCGATGTGGGTTTGCTATGGCATCACCGTCTAGCCCATGTCAACATGAGAACTTTGCAAAGCCTCCACAAGGATGGTCATATTGTTGGACTAAAAGAAAATGTTTGCTTTGCCAAAGATCGTGTTTGTAGGGCATGTGTTGAAGGAAAGATGCATGATTCTCCTCACAAGCCAAAGAACTATATCAAGTCCAAGAGGATCTTGGAGCTCCTTCATGTGGATCTCTTTGGTCCTCCATCTCATGCAAGCCTTGGTGGGAAGAAATATTGCTTGGTGATTGTTGATGACTAGTCAAGATACACTTGGGTATATTTCTTCAAGCTGAAAAGTGAGACACAAGAGAACTTCATTGACTTGATCAACATGGCTCAACGACAACACAATGTCCCGGTATTAACAATAAGAAGTGACAATGGTACCGAGTTCAAGAACTACACCTTGAATGGATTTCTTAGTGATGAGGGAATAAAACATCAATATTCCGCTGCATATACCCCTCAACAAAATGGTGTAGCTGAGAGGAAGAACCGGAATCTTACTAGTATGGCAAGGACCATGTTGGCGGAGTTTAAATCTCCATGCAATTTTTGGGCTGAAGTTATCTCCACTGCATGCCATGCATCAAATCGCCTCTACCTCCAAAAATAATTGATCAAGACTCCATATGAAATCCTTACTGGTAACAAGCCCAACGTTTCTTACTTTTGTGTGTTTGGTTGTAAGTGTTTCTATCGCATTAAGGTATTTGTTTGTCCAAGTTTGATTCCAAAGCATTAGAGGGTATTTTTGTAGGTTATGGTCTCGAATCTCACACTTATAGAATCTATGACAAGCTCTTCGGAATTGTCATAGAATCTTGTAGTGTGGTCTTTGAAGAATATGATGGTCCCCATGCGGGGCGTGTTGATGTCTGTGATGTAGATGATGAAATGCCTCAGGATGCCATAGGAAGAATGGGTGTGGGTTTCATCCGCCCTGTTGAGGAACCCCTTATGGTGGATCGAGAAGAACTATTCTCTACTCAAGTGGAGCCCTCATCTTCACAACATCAACAAGCTCCTATCGAGGAGGACAAAGACCCATGTCAAAGACAAGTTGTGGACCCTCAACCTGCTGATCAAGAAGATACCTCCAGCCAGGAGGTGATTGAGTCTCCATTTGCCAGGATGTCCAGTCGTGCTAAGGCCATTACACAAGCAAGATTTGTACAAACTTCCATAAGCACAGCTGAATACATGTCCAGTTGTGGACTTGATCAAGACCAAGGTCAATCTTTGTCTCTTGCAGAAGAGAGTAATTCCAATGATGATCAAGGTCATGTTAATGGTCAAGACGAGGACCAAAATGATAAAGTGATCCCCTCAATAAACAACAAGGAGATCGAAACTCGTCGCCAAGCTAGAATGGATAGAAAATTGGAATTAAGAGACCACACTCTTGAGAATGTGGTAGGAGATCTAAGAAGAGGAATATCTACTAGAGCTCAACTGAAGAACTTTGGTGAGCACCAAGCACACATTTCCATGGTGGAACCAAAGAAAGTTTGGGAAGCCCTTGAAGATCCGGATTGGTTGGATGCAATGCACAAAGAGCTCAACAACTTTGAGAGAAACAAAGAATGGAAGTTAGTTTAAAAGCCAAAAGATTGCCGCAATATTATAGGCACCAAGTGGATTTTCAAGAACAAGCAAGATGAGCATGGAATTGTGGTGAGGAACAAGTCAAGATTGGTTGCACAAGGGTTCTCTCAAATTGAAGGCATTGATTCTGGAGAGACTTATGCACCCGTGGCTCGCCTTGAGTCCATCTGTATCCTTCTTGCTTATGCGGCATATCATAAATTTAAATTAGAACAAATGGATGTAGAAAGTGCATTTTTTAATGGTCCATTGCATGAGTTGGTATATGTGAAGCAACCCCCGGGGTTTGAGGATCCCAACTCTCCAAACCATGTCTACAAGATCGATAAGGCACTCTATGAGCTCAAACAAGCCACACGCACGTGGTATGAGCACCTTAGAGAGTTGTTGTTAGATCGTGGGTTTGAGGTTGGGAAAATCGATCCCACTCTTTTTACTAAGAAGGTCAATGGGGAACTTTTTATATTCCAAATTTAAGTAGATGATATTATCTTTGGCTCATCTAACAAAGCTTTTAATGATGAATTCTCAAAGCTTATGACTGACAGGTTCAGGATGTCTATGATGGGAGAATTGAGAGTATTTCCTGGTTTTGAGATCAAGCAAGTGAGAGGAGGAACACTCTTCAACCAAGCCAAGTATACTCAAGATATGCTCAAAAGATTCAACATGAAAGAACTAAATGGAGCTCCCACTCCATGGCAACACAGACTCATCTTGAACTAAACCCAGATCGGAAAGATGTGGATCAAAAGGTATATCGGTCCATGATTGGCTCTTTGCTTTACCTTTGTGCATCTAGACCCGATATTGTGTTGAGTGTAGGAGTGTGTCCAAGATATCAAGCGGCTCCTAAAGAAAGCCATTTGATGGCCGTCAAGAGAATCTTTCGATATTTGGTTCATACCCCAAACTATGGTATTTGGTATCCTAGGGGATCAACTTTCTCTCTTTGTTGATACACGGATTCGGATTGGGATGGTGACAAGGATGATAGGAAATCATCCTCTGGGGCTTGCCAATTCCTTGGGAGGTCCTTGGTGTGTTGGTCTTTTAAGCAAAATTGTATATCTCTCTCCACCACAGAAGCCGAGTATGTGGAAGCTGCTAGTGCTTGTACACAATTGCTATGTATGAGGCAAACTTTAAAGGAATACGGTGTCCATTGTGACAAAGTGCCTCTTCTATGTGACTATGAAAGTGCTATCAAGATTGCCTATAACCCAGTGGATCATACAAGGACAAAGCATATTGAGATTCGTCATCACTTCATTAGAGATCATGTTGCTCGAGGTGATATTGAGCTTTCCTATGTGTCAACCAAAGACCAACTTGCTGACATTTTCATGAAGCCACTTGATGAAGCAAGGTTTTGTTATTTGAGGAATGAACTAAATATGGTAGATTCTAGGAGCTTGACTTGATCACCTTGCATACACACATATATCTTGACCCTTGTTTGGTTTAGGTGAAGGCATGGAGATAGGGGGAGTGCGGTCCTAATACATTGGACTATCCCTCCCCCCATAATGCCAACATTAAGAAATTCAATCCTCTTAATATCATGTAGTGATATATGAGCTTCATTGATGAGTAGTGGCTATGAACCCAAGGATAATTCTCCGCGGTGTCATGCCACAAACTCTTACATGGTGGCCTCGGCCACCACCCTCTTCTCATTGATGAGTAGGTTCTTAGTCCAGGTTCATTTGGCGCGTTAATGAACATTTGAATGGATTTCTATGGTTTCTTTGTTTCTTCACAGTAGGTCATCTTAACCCAAGCCTCTTCCTGGTCCTGTAAACTCTCTCTATCTCATATATGTCCCCATACACAAATATTGGAGTTTTTGGTCGAGGAGGGCCAGAGTCTCCGGTGTGCTCACACCGGAGTCTCTGGTGTGTGCCGGAGTCTCCGGTGTAGACCGGAGTCTCTGGTCTGGATGGTTTCTAGCCACATAGAGGGAGGATGGGGTGAACCGAAACAAACAGATTCATTCATCCACCCCTGTCTGCCCTCACTACCCTGTCGCCTCCTCCCCCAAACCTCCTCCCTAGAGGTCAAGAAGCCCCCGGGATCCGCCGTGCCGCCGGCCAATCTTCTCCCCTCCACCATTGGGTGATTCCCAATGGTGGAATCCATTCCATGGACAGATCTGGTACCTCTCCTCCTCCTTTCTCTCTTAGGGTTCATCCCTTGCCTTGTTTTTGAGGATTGGTACTATTTTTGCCCATAGGAATCTCTTGTTTGCGTGCACACGAGTACTCTACCTTGGTTGCCTTGCTCGATCTGTTGGATTCATCCCTACCGGAGCCTCCCTGTTCTTCCCCCGAGTCCCCTGACTGGAGACTCCGGTCCCTAGGACCAGAGACTCCGGACTGAGCCGGAGACTCCGGTGTGGTCCAGGGAGACTCCGGTGTGGAATGGATCAAACAGATCTTGCAATGCCTCGAGGGTCCTGTGCTGCCTCCTAGGGACATATATACTTACCTCCATGCTATTTCCCTCACTACTGTTCACAGGTTCTGGCTCTTATCGTCCTCCTCGCACCAAAGCCAATTTAAAGAAGCGGATCCTCGCTATGATGAGTCCGAGGGTCAATACATTGTGCCCCCGTCCAACTGAAGATAGCAGGCCCGTGATGCAGCCTATATGAGAAGGAAGTAGGAAAGGGTTGAGAAAGAGAACCGTGCCAACAGGGCAAAATACGACAACCTTCAGTCTTTGGCCCGCATGACAAAGCAGGAGTACCGTGAGCTGCGCAAAAATGCTTTCTATGCATTACCTCGCAACAGCGAGGACCCATGCTATTGGAGGAAGGCGCAAGCTGCCTTCATGAAAGACATTTACAGCATGCTCAAGAGATCACCTGTGTGCCCCCAGAAGTACCTGAGTGTTGAGAAAATGAGGAAGAGCCCCTACTTCTCTGATGCACTGTGGATTAGTGAGAAGTTAGGGCTAATCAACTTGATGGAGTTCGTGAAGACTAGATCATCACCCTTGTGCGGCAGTTTTATGCCACAGTTGTGTTTGGGACTGACCAAGCCAGGACTATGACTTGGATGACTGGAAACCACCGATGTTCTGCAACTTTCTATGACTTTGCTGAGGCCATCTTTGAGACTTTCCAGGGCGTGTCCACTCATGTTCGGGTGCGCATGCACTCAGCAGCTATTGGGGTGAATAAGAACAAGCTTGCCCCTTTGTATGGCAGCGAGGGTGTTGTGGGCATATCCAAGGGTCTCAAGCCTCTCTACAATCTGATGTTGAGGATCTTCGCGCTAGACCATTCCCCTAGTGCTGGGAATGATGATGCCATTAGATGTGGTTTGGTCAAATTGATGTATCATACCCATAGGATTTACATGGCTGGCCCCGAGGGAGATGGAGATCCTATTGATGTTATGGATTACATATTTGAGGAGATGTACCATGCCATTTTATACAAGAAGGCTCCACCATATGCACCACTTGTCATGAGACTCATCGACACCTAGGAACATGGTTCTGCACTTGTTTTGCCTCCCAACCTCCTAGATGCTCCCATGCCCATGTGGAGGAGGAGATCTCAGAGACCGAGAGGGCCCCCTCTCCTACTAGGGCTTGGAGGAAGAATGCTTCCAATGCACCTCTTCCTCCCATGATACGTGACTATGTACATGAGAAGGTCAAGAAGGCCTCATTCTGGGAGAGGACCCTGTGTTGCATGAATGTGGACATCCGTAAGCAACACCATGCCTCCTACGAGAGCAACCATCTCATAAAGAAACTACTCAAGGAGATCAAGGCTTAGGGTGAAGCGAATGATGATGAAGGTGAGGATGGGTACACTGATGAGCATGGTTCTCAACCATCCGCTGAGTCAGATTACACTCTTCTGTTTGGGGCATGGAATGCCCAACAGGACAGCTTGTTGGACTGGAAGACCTTTTCTGATGTCACTTATGGATATGGGTACCAAGGTACCTCCTCTTCTCTCCCTCACGGCAAAGGACCTGCAGCTCCAGATGGTGATGAGGACTATGATGATGATGATGAGTATCAGGATATGGATGAGGAGGATGGGGAGGATGATGACAAGGACTATTGATCCGTTGGGGCTCTAGCTTAGGTATTTTCCCTTTTCGATGCTTCGATGCCAAAGGGGGAGAAGACATTATCATCGGGATTTGCATGGGCTTGGGCTATTTGATTCTTATTTGCTATCTCGACCTTCGTAGCTATTTGCCTTATGTTATTGCGAGACACTATTTGCTAGTTGTGTGTGACTCTATGGGTGCTCCTATAGTATTGTAACTCGTGTGAGAACTATGTGTTTTATCCATGTACTACCTACCATGCTTGCTTTAGATATTTATCTTTGTGCACATAGTCAAGGGGAGCATGTTCATACTCTGTCATACGTCATTGCAAATTATTTTTCATGCAAAATCACTTGTTGTCATCGAACACCAAAAAGGGGGAGATTGAAAGGACATTTACTGTCATAATCACTTTTGGTGTTTGTTAACAACAAGTACAGCCTTTTTTAAAGTTTGCTATTATCTACAGGTTGATATATTACAAAGTGAAAAGGACCCTTGGCCTGCGGAACATTCCCTGCATACTTACTTGTCTCCTAGAAATTCTAGATCGGAGCCTCCGGTCTGCCTAGACCGGAGTCTCCGGTGTGGTCCAGAGTTTCCCTAGGAGTCTCTAGAGGGGGTTCCTGTTTCATGCCTAGGTCAGCCAGAGAGGTGGTCCGGAGCTTGGTCCGGAGGAAGGTCCGGAGTATCCAGTTCTTGCCTCAGACCAGAGTCTCCGGTGCAGAGGGACCGGAGTCTCCGGTCTACTTGGCTCATAGAAGGGCTAGGTCATTCTGTTCAACGGTCCGGAGGCTAGTCTGGAGATTGACCGGATTCTCCGGTGTGCAGACCAGAGTCTCCGGTATGACTTTTCTCCAAGGGTCAGAAAACGGTTTAGTGGAGTGAAGCGCTATAAATAGAGGACCTTATCCCGTTCCTCCAGTTGCTCGTCCACCTCAAGAACACCATGCCCATTTGAGCCACCAAATCAACAAGATCTCTTCACCCAACCATCCAAAGTCATTGATCTTTGGAGAATCAAAGGAGGAGGCCTTGATCTACAGCTTCACCAAGAGAGATCCTCATTTCCCCCTCATTCACTTGAGGGCCCCCATGCTCTAGTGTCTGTTTGGAAACCCTAGCTTTTGATTTGGTTATTACAAGCTTGTCTTTGATTGTTTGACAACTGGCTTGTATTTGGGAGCCTCCAATTAAGTTGTGGATGTGTGCCCCGAACTCGTTGTAAAGGTGTCGGCGTCCACCTCGAAGGTTGTCGTATAGTGGAAGAGGTGAATCAAACCCTTTGGGGTGAGGTTCATCGGAGAACAAGGGAGGCCTCTCGTGGCATTGGTGGTTTGAAACCACCCCCTTTCCAAACGTAGACGTACTTCCCCTCAAAAGGAAGGAACTACGGGAAACAAATCCTTGTGTCTCTGAGTGCTCCACTTTGGTTACTTCTATCCTTTACTGCACTTTACTTATCTAGTTCTTGCTTAGTACTTGTGCTAGGTTGACATATAGGTAAATTCACCTTAGTTGCATATTCTAGAGAATTTGCCTTTTGTGTCAAACCCTAATTTGAAAAAGAGTAAAATTTGGATTAGCACCTATTCACCCACCCCCCCTCTAGGTGCCCATACAATCCTTTCAAATGTGGTCTAGGAAAATAACACATGCAATGATACTTGTGGATCAATGTGGTTTATTAAAAGAACACATTCAATGACTATAGGTGATCCATGTGTCAAACCATGGTCACAGAGACCAAAAGCACATAGGAAGAGCAACTTCCACATTGCATGTTGCATCAGCGAGGCAGAAGTTGCATCACAGAGTGCACTGGAGTGTGTGTGGTCACGTGGATCAATGTGGTCTAGGAAAATAACACATGCAAGGATACTAGTGGATCAATGTGGTTAAGGAAAAGAACACATGCAATTTATATAGGTGATCCATGTGTCAAACCATCATCCACTACAAGAATCTGGAGGATCCATGACGATCTGATATCGTCGTGGATGAGGGCCAAAACATCGTAGATGGCCATCCGCGATGAATTGTGGGACGAAAAAATAGGTCATGGACCTCACGACATAATTAATTCCTTGACGTTTTTTCTGTATGAAAACGTCATGGCCCATCCGTGACGTTCCTCCAATTTCGTCGCGGCAAACTGGACCGGCCCGACCCACGCTCGGTCCATCATGACGTTTTTATTTCGTCATGAACAATGCCACGTGGCAGACGGCGCCGCAAACTGCTGTCAGCGATGTTTGATAACATCATTGTTTGTCGTCTACGACGTCATCTACTTCCTGACATTTTATTCCATCACAGCCTGATTCCGCTAGCGCCGTTTGCTGACGTCATCCTTTCATTTTCTTATGTCATCCTTCCCATTTCGTCGCACTGGTGGAGACGAATTTCATTTTCATCACGGCAATAAGCTGGCCCGCTTATGCAGGGCCGATCGTCAGGGCGACACGTGGACCAATAGGAAGGAAACACGTGGTCCATCTGTAGCGCGAATCATGTACCAATGAGAGTTGGACGCGTATGTCCAACGCATGAAGAACTCAATTCGTCAGGGCAGAAGACATGACGTTCATGTTTCGTTGAGGATGTTGAAGAGTGAAAGTGCACCACGTAGGCATCTATCGGTGACGGAAATATTTTCGTCAACTAAACAAGCATGACGTTTACATTTACGTCGGAGAACAGTGCTGGCAATTTTGCTAGATTGCACCGTCTAGATCAAAATGACAGAAATTGCAGGGCACATGTTTCAGGGGACATAAATAGGTTCGCACATAAGCTTCTAGCAAAATAAAGAAAAGAGCCTAACAAGCTTTGAGTCACACCACCAGTTCACTTATGCCATATAGCTATGAATTGCTGAAGTGATGCATTTATAAGGTCTGCGAAGTTCACAAGTGCTTTCCGCGCTTCATTCTTTGCTTCTATCTCCTTTAGCAATGCTGCAATGCGTCTGCTCTGTGCCTCATTCACTGCTCTCTCAGCCAAAAGTTGTGCTTCAAGGAGGGACCTGGTTGGTCTTGAAGCATGGATGCTTTCATCAGTGGTAGCAAGGGGTTGATCATCAATGCCATCTTCTGCAGCAAATGGCGCCACCGTGCTTCCAATGGGTGCCTGGCAGTTATAGAAGAAAATGTTAGAAAACTAGCAAGCAAATTCCAAGCACATCTTCATGGACAAACAGGGTATTGAATTATACAAAGATGAAAAAGCTGGACCTGGTATAGCTTCTTCCACACTTCCTGTGCTTCCTTCAGGGCTTCTACCTTGCCATTTGGCATCTCCGTCTGCAACCCCACAGTGGCACTGCGCAATATCGCATTCTCTGCTCTCTGAGCCCCGAGTTACGCTTCAAGGAGTCTTGGCTGGTCTTGAAGAATGGATGATGATGTCGTATGACAGCGCATAGTGCACCGTGTTGGTGGATGGAGGTTGTTCAGCCTTAGTGGTATCTTCTGTACTATTAGGTGCCATCTTTCTTTCCTTGGTTGCCTATTGAGTTTTAGGAATAGAATCAAACATTAGAAAAATAGCCAACAAATTACAAATGATCATACTCATTTCAGAGACAAATATGGCATTGAAATTTTGGAACATGAGAAAGATGAAAAGTATACTGGTGGGCTTACTGTTGCTTTTTTCATACTGTGATTGGAGAAGCCCCGGCTGTCAAAGAAAAAAAAGTCACTGCGATAAGGTTGTCTATTTCTTGTTTGCCCGTTTATTAGACACCGGGCCTACACAAAGAGAGAGCATAGAGTACAAGAGCCAGTCCTGGTTAAACATAGATAGGGGGAAGTTGAGTAGACAAGACTTAACTTGGTTCCTTGGGTCAGTCCAAGAATCAACAAGCTTGCACCACTCTGCATCATTCTTGTGTTCAACAGGAGAAATCCTTGTTACTTCATTCAGTGGGAGGGGGTAAAAAACTGCTTCTTCAGGAGATGCCTTTGAATTCTTGCGTGCCTCATTAACTGCTGGTTGCAAGCAACCTGCACATTTGGGTGTGATGCATCCATGACAAACTTTTGCTGAAATAAACATCGTGCATCAGCCTCTACTTGAACAGTAATGACAAGAAAAGGGCAGTTGAGTCACAGAACATATGGAAACTCTGTCGTAGAACTCTGCTCTGACATCCGGCCTCTCCTTGTACTCTTTCTAGCGGGGGAAGATAGGCATACCAGTCCTGACTGTTTTTGCACACTCAGTGGCGAACTTGGAAGCAATAGTTCTTCCTGGAGGAATGGCAAATGGAAGCTTTCCTCCTTTGGACATGTTCTCATGCTGTGTCCCCATGTTTTTTCCCTCAAGACAATTTGAGGATCATCATGTTTAATAGTATCTTTAGAAGGATGATGGCCAAAATCATCTACAAACATATAATGTGGAGTTAGTGTTCTACCATATAATAAGTGTCATTCAAACAATATAATGTGCTTTCCTTGGGGAGTTGGTTGCTTGCCTGGGGCAGCTGTCTGCTTGTCTTGGACTACTGTCTTCCTGCCATGGAGTGCTTCCATCTCGATTTGGGCTGCTACCTTCTTTCCTCGAGCATCAGGATCTACGGGACTCTGAGTTTCTTGCGAAGAGGTCGCAGCACTTGGCGGTCTTGGTGGGCGCCCTGGAGAACATGGAGGTGGAAGTACTTCTGGCGGATTCCCCTTGGACATGGTATGTCTCGTACGTTCTGTCGAGGTAGCCATGCTAAACGAGACGCGCTTTCGAGAAGCCAATCCAACACCAGTAGCCATCCTTGTCATGATGACAGGATTCTTCCTATATTTCCTCTTCTCGGTCTACACAATTCAAAGGTAGTCAATTCGGGATAATAAAAAAGCACAACATATATGGAAAATTAAGTAACCAAATAATTACACAAAAGATGAGTAGGCAAGTAAGGGGACAACCTCCAGCTCATCCTCCCCCTCCTCTTCAGGATAATAGACAGATGTAGAGCCTTCATCCTTGCTCTTTTTAGGGGAGAATTCAGTGGGAGATGGATAAACAAGGGGCCTAAGACCCAGTTTTTGCATCCGCACATTGTTTCTCGTGATGTTTTCTAGCTGTCTTTCTTCTAGGGGATGCAATTGTGGTTCTATCATGAATAAACAACTCTTTAGTAAGCTACAAAAATATAACCTATGTCCTATGGTATTGATTGTTCTATCCTAATCATAATATCCAATAGTCCACTATGAGGAACTTCTACTCGGAATCTCATAACACAAGACTAACGATGAAGCAGCCAAAGCAAAGCAAGAGACAAGACGATGAACAAGATGGACAATTCACCAATTGGTTGCAGTAATAAGCAGAGTGGGACAATAAAACATAAGCAGGATAAGCAACAATAGTACAATTAAACAGGAGACATAACCTACTGTACTGACTGTTCTATACAACTCATCATGTGACAGCTCACTATGATCAATTTCTACTATGATCATAAGGCATATGATGAAGCAGCCAAACTAATGCAAAAAGTCAAGGTGATGCAACCTTTATCACATGCAAACAGATCATCAACAGAAATAGTATACATGCAGTTAAAGAGGATAATCACAATAAAACATAAGAAGGATAAGCAACTATCCTGCAAATAAACAAAATATAACTTATGGTGCTGATTGTTCTATAGTAATCATCATGTAATAGAGTCCACTATGAGCAATTTATACTCTGATCAAAAGACATAGGATGAAGTAGCCAAACCAATGGAACAACCAAGATAATGCAAACTTTATCTGTATATAAACTGATCATAAGTCGAATACTCTGAATCTCACTTGTCAATTGGTTGGCTGGTTGCACTAATAAGCAAGGCAGTACAATTAAACATCAAAAGGATAAGCATCTTTCATGCAATTAAAATAGGCAATTAAACAAGTCATGACATATGATGTTGATTGTTCAATAGTAACCATCAAATAAAACAGACTACTATGAACAATTTATACTCTTCTCATCAGACATGTCATGAAGTAGTCAAACTCATGCAACAGACAGGATAATGCATCCCTGATCACAAGACTTGAAAAATCACAAGCAATTTCATAGGCAGAACAAATAAGAGAGAATAACTGCAACAAAAAAGGTAAATTGGCGGCATGAATAAGATAATGAACAACATTTCTCAGGCAAAGTAAAAAAACATGAGAATCGAGGATGAGCGTGTTTCCTTGCCTGTAGGCTGTAGGGCCTTTTTGATACCGCGTTTCTTGCAGTGACCCGGTGCACGTGGCATCGATCTGGACGGCGAGGTAGCAGACCTCGTCGATGAGGTGGACGGGACTTGTCAGTGTGGTGACGGGCCTTGTCAGCGAGGTGGACAGCGAGCTAGACAGGGAGATGGATGGCGAGCTGGCCGACTTTGCGGGTGAAGTGTACAGCGAGGTGGTAGAAAAGGCCAGCCGGCTATCGGCGATGTGGACGACCGGCGAGGTTGACGGACATGGTGGAAAACTAGGACGGTGAGGAGGGGCTAGGGCTTGTGCGCTAGGGTGATGGAGAGGTTACTACTAGAAGGACGGGCGAAGATGAGGGGATTAAAGGAAGATGGCGGTGGGACAGACAACGGCGAGGGGAAAAGGGGGAGGACGGTGGGGAGGACGGCGGGAAGGGCGAGGGGAAAAGGGGGAGGACGGTGGCACCAAGGGCGATGGGGAAATTTGGATCTGTCTCATTTCGGTGACGGGATAAAAAGGATGGGAATAGATTAAGTAAATGACCTTTGCACGTATGCTTGGGTGGCGCTGTGCGGGTGGGGTCAAACGTAATTGCAACTCGAGAAATATTCGTTTGGGTAGAAACTCTCCGTTGGTGTCTTGGCCAAATTTTGCGTGGGCGGGAGGATCTTACCTGGATATTTGGGATTGGTGTCTTGGCCGTTGGATGCACGATGGAGGGTTCAAAAAAATTAACCATATTTTAGAAAGTCTTCACTAAAAAGATCCTTAATAAAGAAAACTATAAATTATTAACGAATAAATCTTGAAAAAATGCAATAATGTGGACTACTAGTTTATATTTTGGCTTGTATAATGATCTCAGGAGAGATAAGTATTTTGGATAATATATTCAAATTTATTTATAGATAAGATTTCAAATGTGGTTTATTTTGAACAATGGATTTCTCCAGGTTAGGGTTGAACGATGATGGACTTTTATCCTTATTTTGGTTAGTTTTATGTCATAGCAACACATATGGTATATATATCAAATTAGTTTGAGCCCAAAGAAGATGCATCACTAGACAGACCAAAATACATATATAGGAAAATTAAAGCAGCTTCCAAATATATCAATTTGAATTACTTGAGTACAGTGGATATATCAATGTAGTTAGAACACATTCATGACTCTAGGGGCTGGGGGTCCATGTGTGTCAAGACTAAATTAAATTAAACATCATCGTATAGGAAATAATAAATAACTAGCTTTCAATTCCATGTTGCACATGTTGCACCAGTGTGACAGAAGCGTTAAGTTGCATCACATAATCCACTAGAGTTAGATATCGATGTGTGATATATATAATTTGAAAAGAACAAATGCATTGATGTGTGGTCTATCAACAATGACTCTGGCGGCCATATCAATAATGTGGGTTAGGAAAAGAACACATCAAAATATGACTCTAGTAGAGAGATCCATGGTCGTCATAGAGACCAAGAACGACACATGGGAATTAATTAATAAAGGAGCTTCCACACATTGCCTGCATGCATGATTGCACCAGTGTGACAGTACAAGTTGTGCATCATCGATATCATAGAAGAAATAATCCACTTGAGTATATATATACATGTGGGCGGTCATGTGTACATGTAGCTAGCTAGAGATATATCATTGTGGTTTTGGAAAAGAACAGTGTATGCAATGTGGTCATGTGGGATCAGTGGCTCAGGTGGAATTATATCAGTGTGTACTGGGAAAAGAACACACCCATCGATCATGCAATGTCTCTAGGGGATATATCCATGTGTCAAATTAAACCATGCATGTTCATACAGACCAACACACAGGCATTAAAGCAACATATTGCATGTTGTACCAGTGTAAAAGAATGAAGAAGTTGCATCACATAATCCACTAGTGTGTGGTAGATATACCAATTAACAATGTGGTTTTGGAAAAGAGAACACGTGCAATGTTGTCATGTGTATGTGGATCAATGACATCTAGCTACTACTAGTAGCTACTGTGGATATCAATGTGGTTTAGGAAAAAGATCACATATGCAATAATGACTCTAGGGGTTCCATATATATGTGTACAGCCACATGCATGGTCGCAGAGAACAATATAGGAAAAGCACAGCTTCCACACACATTGCATGTATGTTGCACCAGTGTGACATAATAAGTTGCATCATCCAGAGTTATATATGTGTGGTCTCATCATGTAGATATATGTGAAAATGTGGTATATTGTTGGAAAAGAACACACATGCATGTAATGTGGTCATCTCATGTGGATTTATCAACAATAATGCAATATATGCATGGAAAAGAACACACATGCATGCAATATGACTCTAGGAGATCAAATCCATATATATATGGTCATAGAGACCAAAAATACATTGCATGCATGCAGTGTGACAGAATTATTATTAGTTGTGCATCATCAGATAATCCACTTGAGTAGTATATGCATTGTGTGGTCATGCATATGTGTAGAGATAGATATCGTTGTTAGGTTTTGGAAGAACAATTTACATACATGCAAATGTGGTCACACAGATCTCATCATGGATGTGGATCGATCAATGACTCTAGTGACCATATCAATGTGGGTTAGGAAAAAGAACACATGCATGCAATATGACCCCGTATAGGAGATAGATAGATATATATATATTCCATATTGCTCATAGAGACCAAACAACACATTGGAATTAAATAAAGGAGCTCCACATTGCATGCATGCATGGACCACTGTGACAGAATTTGTGCACATCATCACATAATCCTTGAGTATATGCATGTGTGTCTGGTCATGCATATATATGTAGATATATATATATCATCTTGTGTTGTTTTGGAAAAGAGAACAATGTACATATATATGCAATGTGTGGTCATGTGATGGGATCAGTGGCTCTAGTGGATATATATATATATCAGTGTGTAATGTCGTCGGATTGATGACAAGTACGCCATGAGGGGGTCCTCGAGGTGTGTGGAAGAGAGGGGTGTGAGACGTACGGTATTCTGGGACGGTGAGCACACAAGTTTCCCAGGTTCGAATCCCCCGGCTTTGGACGGATCCTACTCCTGATAGCCATCCAATAATACGGCAGAGCCGAAATATGGGTTATAAGGGTTTCCTAAAGGCTCTCCCTAGGTCGGCTTATATAGATATCCGTACTAGGGTTTACAAGAGAGATCTATCCGGCTACGACTAAGAGTCGGTTACAGAGTACATCTTGAACTACAAGTAACAGTATGGGCCTATGTCGGTAAGTCTTCTGTGCCTTCACGTAGCCGGACTAGACTCCGTCTCTTCTCCCTAACTAGGCCGCCCGTGAAGCAAAGCTCTAACCCGAAGTGTGCCACCCTGGTCAGTGAGGTACAGTGAGGATACCCAGAAAGTATATCCCCAACAGCAGCACCCGGAGGCCTCCAAGATCCAAAGTCGGATTCATCATCATCTAGCTTGATCTTCGGCCTGCTGAATCTTGAAGGGTTCCTGAAACTTCAAAAGAAAAGATATGATCCGAATCTCAAAAAATGAGTCGGACCTATGAATATGTTATTCGGGTTTCTAGCTCGGAATTCAAACTAAGTCGGAACTTGGTCTCTGACGTAACCTGACACCAGTCACGGTCAAGTCACATCACTGATAGACATTTCTTGTTAGCACGACCATTGGTGGGTCCGCCTTTCGCGGAACCGAGGTGCCGTTTCAATGTGCGCGTGGAGATCGAGGCGGCGCAACCATCGCGTGGCGATTTCCCAGTTCTTTCCAAGGCGCGTGGCATGTTTACTGTAGCTTTTTGCACGAATCTTGACGCGGCCGATGGATATAAGCGATGAAGTTCCTATTCCTCATCTTCCCTCACCAGCACTTTGTGTCGTTTCCTTCTCCCCTACGCCTCCCACGAACATAGAGCTCCTTTGCTCCCCAAAAATCCCCAGCGCCGCCCATCCAAGGTCACCAGCACACCGACAAAATGGCTTTTGCATCATCTTTCGGCATGGCGGCGATGGCAGCGATGGCAGCAGCGGCAGAGAAGGAGAGCAACCGCGGGGTTTGGATCCCGTGTGTTCTCGACGACCCCAAGCTCCGTGTCTTGGAAGAAGAAGGGCTCCTCCGTGCCGACGACTTGTGGAGCGGCTTCGGTGAAACCATCCCCAACCCTCGCGACGACTAGCGAGTGCACTTCGGCACTCACCTTGACAGAGGTCTGAGCTTTCCTCCCTCAGATTTCTTTTCCGAGGTCATAGGTCATTACGGAGTTCATCTCCATTATCTCCCCCCGAACTCCATCTTAGAGATGAGTGCTTATGCATATTTGTGTGAGGGGTATCTCGGCATTAGGCCGAGCCTTACTCTCTTTCGGTATTATTTCTATGTCCGAAGAAATTCCATTACTGCCGGTAATCCTTATATTACCTGTACTATTAGTTTTTCGGTTAGGCGAGAGCGCGTCCTCGGATCATGGCTAGTGAGTCGGTCAAGCAATGGTCGTCCACTTTTTTCTATCACAAGGATATTCCCGCTCCCGGCAAAGATACTGCTTTGCCGGCTTTCATCGACGGAGCCGCCACGCCTCGAGAATCCTGCGATGAGGTCGCTCTGACTCTCAGTGACGATCTTTTCCTCGCCAAGAGGCGGATCGAGTATCTGATGAAACACAAGGGCCTGAGAGGGTCCGACTTAGTTGAATGCTGGGTGGCATGCTAGATCCAACCTCTTGAACATCGTGGAGATCAAGTGATGCATTCCATCATGTCGTCGAAGAAGGATTCCCTCCACATCATCCCTAAAGCCTACGAGCCAAAAGGTTATGTAAGCCAAATCAAATGGCTGATAAGGGAGCGGATTGAGAGGAAGATTCTGGAGCTGTCCTTGGACATGGATACGTCGGAAGATCCTGTAGTGCTGGTAAGCTTCCAACAACAACTTGAATTATGTGCTCATCTTTATGTTATTTCGCAATACTGAGATATTTCTTCTTTTTAGCTTGCTAACCTTCCCGAGTTGGAGCTTGCTCCAGTCGAGGAATATCCTCCTGAGTTTTCTCAGGACGAAGGATAATTGGTTCCACTGCCGGATGTTGTTCCTCGGAAACGCAAAGCTCTGACAGTGGCCATTGGCACAAAGGAAGTGCCTGTTGTGAAGAGGTAATCTTTCCTCACAGGGTCTTTGCATTTTGTTCGTAATTCCTTCCGAGATGTAATGTTCTTTGTTCTATTACCTTCTCAGAGCTAAATAGCTCACCAAGGGAAAAGGGAAAGGGGTTATCTCGAAGCCTCTACGCCAATCGAAACTAAACTTGGTTTTTTCTGCCGTAGCTCCTCCGACTCCTGCCCCTCAGCATTCTGCAGCGCCAGAGATTACTCCATCTCCGATCGTTATAGAAGATCTGGCTCAACCAGCAGAGCCAGTGATCCTCAGATCACAGACTGGTGTCATCATGGGTGACTCAAGTTTTGATAAGGGTCAACCCTCTTCGGTTAATGATACCTCGGCAGAGACCTTCGACGGCAATCTCCTGGACAATCCGGGACTTGCCAAACTTGGCTTATCTCGGAAGTCTATGGAGGAGATCCAACGGCTAGCCTGGTAATGCCTGGAAAGCCAGACTATCTCTTCCAAAGAAGAAGAACAAGAAGCAGATGATATCAAGCACTCTGATCTTCTTGAATAAGTTCATCTTCACGACGAGAAGCTGAGGACCGGCGAGCTTCCAACTGTGCCAGTGGTCCCCCTAACCGGCGCCGAGAAGGTTGCCACCGGAGTGAATGCGAGTTTGAACAAACTCACTCGCGAACAATATGTAAGTCGGAATTCCAACTCCCGTTTTTCCTTATTTCATATCATATACTCTAGCCCCCAAGCATGAATCTGGACAATCAAATCCGGTTTTATGCTTCCCTAGGATGCCAAAGAATGAACTAGTGTAGCCCCCAAGGCTCGTGATGATAGTAGTAAAAATATTAGCCTGAGTCTTTAGTAGACTTTTGAATCTAGGTATTCTAACTTACATAAAGTATATTCCTATAACCAGGATTTATTGAAGAATGTTTGCAACAAGGGATGAGGCTGAAGGTTTCCAGGGATGAGGCTGAAGGTTAACATTCCAGAACTCAAACCTTGTCTTGTATTTCACAGTCGAATTTTTTGTTCAACTTTTGCTCTTTTGACTACAACACTGGTAAAACAGTCATGTGCTATGATTGAAGAGGCCGAGAATCTTAAAATCCTGGTGGTGGAAAACAAGGAACTCCGCCAAGAGTTGGATAAGCTTAATGCGGATCATGAGAAGAGCATTGCTCAAATTCTCGAATCCACCTCCATGGCCACTGAGGAGCGCGATCATAAGATTACGCTTCAAGATAAGAAAAACTCGGATCTCAACAATGATTTGTTCAGAGAGAGGGTCATTACCGAGGCACTCCGGGCTGAACTCCAGAGTCTTCGGGGAGAGAAGGCCAAAGTCGATGATGTCATCTTTCGTATGTTTCCCTTTTTCTGACTTATCTGCATCTTCTGACCCTTTGGAGTCCAGATTTATTTGATTAACCCCTTTGCATTACATGTGCAGGTCCTCTGAACTTAATGAACTCAGCCTCTACCGAATCTCGCACCAGCCGGCTTACCCAACTCTGTGATTTGCTGCATGACTTCCGCTAATCCATCGAAGATATTGGCGAAGTTCTCAAGGTTTGAGATATGCATAGCATGTCCGGCTTTGAAGTGCAAGATAAGGCCAAGGAGATGTTGCATCTTGTCCAGGATTGGAACATGTCCTACGCGCGAACCGCAGCGTAGAACGCTCTCACCATGTGTATGAGCCACCATGGAAACATGGAAATCTGGCAAGTGACCAGAGGGTACTGCAAAGTGGATGAAGATGGACAGGAGCAAAACATCAAGGCTATCATGGACTCCTACACCGGATATGGGTGCCATGTAGCTGATTTGACCAGCGACGACACTCCCTTCTTCACCCGTGTGGACACGCCACCTCCGCCTTCCGAAGAAACAGCTGAAGTTTCCGACGATGATCAAACCATATCGGATTTGAACATCTCGGAACGTTATCAAAACGAGGCTGATGTATCCAGCGAGCCGGCAGCTCCAACCTTTCCCCCCGCATCATAGAGTATTAGAAAGAACAATGTGTTATTCTAAAACCAATTTGGGTCAGTAAATAAGTAGTATGATACTTTTGCTAGTGCTAAGCTTTATTTTATCTATTCAGCACTTTTGGCATTAATGTTCTGTGCCTGAAATGTTTGCATAAGCACTTGTGTTTTTTGTCTGCACTTATCGTTTATCTGGCTTTCCGCCTCGTCCCTTTCATGAGTCGGCCAACTTTTAGCACGGAAACTTTGCCGAGCAACGGAGCTCAATTGCTAAACCAGTTTAAACTCGGAAACAAAGCCAGCCTCTAGTACCAACAATTCACTACTCGGAAAATGCCCGCATCTAGCAATCAGACAAATAACCAAAGTATAGACTAGAAAATTTAGATTTATACCCGAAGGTAGCAATTTTAGAATCGGAAATCTAAACCAGAACAAACATGAGTATAAAGTACTTTCAAGTATTCTGGGATTTTCGACTGTGACATGGTCATTCGGAAATAAGATGGTAAAAACTTCTTAGAAATATTTTGAGGCAACCAAGACTTTATTTCTCACTGAACATGTACACATATATGATTACAAAGAAAAATAAACTAAGAATAAATGGGACGTAGCTTAGCAATATTCCATGGTCTGTCTAATTCATCTGGGTTTGTACTGCCTCTAGCTCTCTTTCTCTTCTTAGTAGCAGGTCTTTCTTTGACTGGACGCATATAAGTTTGGTAGTATGAACCATTGTGCAATACTCGACTAACTAAAAATGGACCTTCCCATATTGGGGAAAGTTTGTTCTTTCTTTGATGCACAAGCCGGAGAACCAAATTGCCCTTGTTGAAAGACCGGTTTCTGACTCTCTGGCTATGATACTTGCGTAACTTCTGCTGATAGGATGTTGATCTCATCTCAGCAACAACACGAACTTCTTCAACTAAGTCGAGATCATTTTGTCGAGAAATTTCGGCATCCTCTTCAATATACGCAGCCACTCTAGGAGAAGTGTGAATCAAATCACTAGGAAGAACTGCTTCTATGCCATAGACCAAGAAGAAAGGTGTGTATCGGGTTGCCTATTTGGAGTTGTTCATAAACTCCATATTATAGAAGGTAATTCCTCTGCCCAAGCCCCCGTAGCACGTCGTAGTGGTGCTTCGATTCTTGGTTTTAGGCCTTGTAGGATTAAACCATTTGCTCTTTTGGCTTGTCCGTTAGCTTGTGGATGTGCGACTGACGCAATGTAAAGCCGGATATTTTGTTCGTTGCAGAAGTTGGCAATTTCTCCATAGAGAAGTTACTCCCGTTGTCCGTGATAATGCTATGCGGATAACCGTATCGGATTATACATCCTCGACAAATCTTTTGGTTGTTGCTCCATCACAACTAGTGACGGGTTTAGCCTCAATCCATTTGGTGAATTTATCCACCATCACTAGGAGGTGAGTAAATCCACTTGGAGCCTGTTTAAACGGTCCTACCATGTCATGCCCCTAGACTGCAAAAGGCCATGTTATAGGTATTATTCGCAGCTGATCAGCTGGAACGTGAGCTTGTTTGGCATATTTTTGGTATCCTTTGCACATCTTGACTAGCCATTCGGCATCTGCCTTGGCTGTAAGCCAGAAAAAACCGTGTCTGAAAGCTTTTGCCACTAGAGATTTGGCTGCAGCGTGGTGACCATGCTCGCCCTCATGGACTTCTCGTAAGATCTCCACTCCTTCTTCCGGAGATACACATCGCTGCAAGACCCCTTATGCACTCTTCTTATAGAGCTCACCAGTAATTATAGTGTAGGCTTTTGCTTGTCGGACGATCTGCCGGCTCAGAACTTCGTCTTCGGGTAATTTTTCGGCTACAAAGTAATCAAGGTAGGGTTGAGTCCAGCTGGGAATCACAGCCAGAACTGCTACTAAAGGTGAGTCGGATTTGGTCGGATATTCCTTGTCCACTCCTTTTATATAGGGAACTTTGAGGTGCTCTAAAACAGCGCCATCTAGGACCTTTTTCCGGGCAGAGCCTATTCAAGATAGTGCATTTGCTTCCTCATTTTCTGTTCGAGGGATGTGTTGAACTTCAAACCCTTCAAACGATTTAGATAGTTCATCCACGACAGCCCTATATGCCTCCATGTGTTTGTTTGCCTTACAGATATCCGACACTTGCTGAGCAACAAGATCCGAATCTCCATAACACATTAAATGTCGGATGCCGATGTCCTTAGCAATCCAGATTCCATGCAGTAATGCTTCATACTCGGCAATGTTATTTGTCACCGTGAAGTGTATCTACAATACATAGAAAATTTTATCTCCTTGGGGTGATTTGAGCACCACGCCAGCCCCCGAGCGCTTTAGACCCGTCAAAATGCAAGGTCCAGTATTTTGACTCTAGCAGGGTCATATTCTCCGTTGTTTCTATCCAATCAGCGACAATGTCAGCGAGGATTTGGGATTTGATTGCTGTACGAGGTTTGTACTCAATGTCGAAAGCTGAAAGCTCTATGCCCCATTTGGCAACGCGTCCTGTGACATCAATATTGTTGGTTATATCTCTCATGGGAGCTGTGCTCAACACGGTAATTGGATGTTCCTAAAAGTAATGCCGCAACTTATGAGATGCTAAGAACACACCGTAAGCCATCTTTTGATAGTGCGGATACCGCTTTTTGATTCAGTTAAGACCTCGCTGAGATAGTAAGTCAGACATTGCACCAGGTGTTCCTAATTTTCCTTTGGTCTCTCCACCACCATGACGATACTAACGACTTTGTTTGTCGCAACAAGATAGAGCAACATCGGTTCCCGTGGTTTCGGTGCTGCAAGGATGGGAGCAAATGAGAGTACTTATTTCAGGCCTTGTAGCGCAACTTCAGCTTCGTCGGTCCAAACGAATTTCTTGGTCTTTTTCAGGAGCTTGTACAGTGGTGCGGCTGTTTCACCGAGCTGGCTTACAAACCGACTAACTGCAACAATGCAACCAGTTAGTCTTTGAACATCCTACAGGCAAGTTGGCCTAGAAATATTGAATATAGCCTTGATTTTGTCCCGATTTACCTATATGCCTCTTTGAGACACGATAAAAACCTAACCATTTTCCGGCTGGGATCCCAAAGAAACATTTCTTCGGGTTAAGCATTATGTTGTATTTTCGTAGATTGGCGAACGTTTCCTCTAAGTCGGAAATCAAGGTTTCCTTCTTTTTGGACATGACCGCAATATTGTCCACATATGCATGTACATTGCGTCTGATTTGATCGTGGAGGCAACGCTGCATAGTGCGTTGGTACGTAGCTCCTGCGTTCTTGAGCCCAAAGGGCATCGTAATGAAACAGAAGGTTCCAAAGGGGGTTATGAATGAAGCTTTGACTTTGTCAGATTCCTTCATCCGGATTTGGTGATAACCGGAATATGCGTCGAGAAAACATAGGAGTTCCGAGCCTGCTGTAGAATCGATAACTTGATCAATCCTAGGCAGAGCGAACGGATCTTTGGGACAAGCCTTGTTCAAGGCAGTATAATCAACACACATCCTTAAATCAGTGGTGTCCTTTTTAAGGACCATTACAGGATTGGCCGACCACTCAGTGTGGATGACCTCTTCTATGAATTCGGCTAACTCGAGCCGGGCTATTTCCTTACGCTTTTCATCCCCAAAACATCGTAGGGACTGTTTGACGGGTTTAGCATTCGGGTGTACATTTAAAGAGTGCTCGGCAAGTTCCCTAGCTACTCCGGGCATGTCAGATGGCTGCCATTTGAAGATATATTGATTTGCTTAGAGGAACATGACGAGCGCGCTTTCCTATGCGCTATCTAGGCCTACGCCTATCTCGGTCACCTTGGAGGGGTCATCATCCTTCGACGGTGTCTTCTTCATCTCTTTCGATGCCTTGAACTCCGGATTCGGCTTTGTCACCTCCTTCTTCGTCGCGGGCATCTCGGACAGATCGATGGTCTTCTTGATCTCCTGGTACTCCTGGGCGTGCAGCACGGCTTCAGCAAAGGCGTCATTTCCGTCCTCGCACTCTCGAACTTTCTTCGGGTCTCCCCTGATGGTGATCACGCCGTTGGGACCTGGAATTTTCATCATATTGTAAATGTAACATGAACGAGCCATAAAATCCCAGTAAGCCGGATGTCCGAATATAGCATGGTACGTGCTCTTGAACGGGACCACTTCGAAGGAAAGTGCTTCCGTCCGATAGTTCTTTGGAGTTCCAAAGGTCACATCCAAAGTGATCTCTCCCAGGGAATTTGCTTGTATTCTTGGGACAACTCCGTGAAAGATCACAGAGCTGTAATTCAGCTGGGTCTCCGAGATCTTCATCCAGCATAGCGTTTCCACATATAGGATGGTAATGTTGTTGCCGCTGTCCATGAGAGTCTTGGACAAACCATAGCCATGAACAAGTGGATTGACGACTAAGGCGTATTTTCCTCGCATGTGCAACTTAGGCGGATGATCAGCACGGTCAAAGGTGATTGCCACTTCCGACTAGTCCAGGAACTGAGGGACAGCCGGAAGTGTCATGTTGAGCTCATATAGAACTGCTGTAGTGACCTCGGATCGGTAAGGATCCTAAGTCCCTGTGATTAACATGCTAGTCCCTGGATCAATAGCTAGCACTCACAGTCGATGAAATATCATGTAAAACACAAGTCTTTATTACATGAATCGAATAATCCAGAGTTTACATTATTACAACAGAAGCGATATAAATACAACTTGGAGTCCCATCAATGCCACAGGCTGGTTGAGTGAAGACCCGCGATCCTAGCGCACCTTTCAACGATCTCTGAAATTCTGCACATGAAACGTGCAGCCAACAAGTTGGGTCAATACTTTGAATGTATTGGCAAATTACACCAAGGAGAGAAAAATCTATCTCTACATGCAAGGCTGGTATAGGCTGTAGGGTTCATTTGCTCAAAGCTAATTTTCTTAAGTAGGGAGAAGAAGAAAGGATTGTCCTACTTTGTAAACATTTGCTTTGATAAAATAAGGTCGAGTGGCACACGAGGATATTACGCACCAAGTGTCCAAACAACCAAACACTTGGATATAATACGGTCGAGTGGCACACGAGGATATTACACACCAAGTGTCCAAACAACCAAACACTTGGATATTACGCACCAAGCGTCACTTGGATATTACACACCAAGTTCCCAAATTCCCACCCATTGGCGATATTACGCACGCCATGGGGTTTCAAAACTTTGTTTTTGAAAAGAGAGAGGAAGATCCTTCAGAGGCTCCGTCCTTCAGACGCTCATTGTTGTTCTGTTACCGTGAACACGGCTGATCGATCAGATTGCAATACTCTCGAGAGTTTGTGCACTTTACCCACAATCCACGATCAAGTCCTTTTACAGACAAGACCATGGCGAGGCTTTCCCTTAGTAGCCCCTCTACCTTCCGGATCCAACCGTGCCAATAATCCTCCAAATGTTGGTACCCAGGTGAGGTTTCCCACTAAGTACTAGGCCAAGACAGAGCCCATAATGTATTGTGGTTGCACTGGAAGCTTCTGAATTCTGAAACATGGCAGACTTCTTTGATTCCTGGGCGGCCGTCCTCCACCAAATATCACACACGTTGACCCGACAACCATTCCGCCCAGAAGAAAACTTAGTTTTATTTTGAAGTGAATTTTGAGAAGAAAAGTTTGCTCTAGAGAGCCTTTATACTTAGAAAATTCTTTGTCTTTCGAACCCCCCAACGGTACTTTGTATACATATAGCATAGCAAGCAATACTTAGCAAAAACAGGGGTAACCTATTAGGATGGGAAATCCTAAGTATAGAGCTACTCATGGCATACTACAAAATCATCGCACTTGCAAAATAATACAAGGGGAAAATCTACTAGAACATCCTACACATGCATACTACAGAATTTTGAAGATCACATGCATAGAATCAAAACTGGGACAAAATTATGAACAAGTGGTGTAACTTGCCTTATGTTGATAATATGGGTGTTAGATTGTATTTCTCCGTAGCAATCGCACTCTCCGAACAATCTAATACGAGAAGGTAGTTCCAATCAAAACAATTGCAAACATAGCAAACACCACAAGGATGATCGAAAACATGCATGATGATTTAACATGACACAATGGTTATAATTAGTTTTATGAACATTAATATATCATATGATGCATGTAAGAGTTCATTTAATGCAATAGGGTATCTATTATTAATACTTGATTGCCAATCTAGGGGTTTTAATAGTTCTGTTGAAACTTCTGTACTAATTGCCGTATTAAATTTGTATCTAAAGGTACTGGATAGAGGGCATTAATACGAACTAGTATCAATTGGATTCAACTTAATCGGAGTTATAAATCTTTTCTTACGATTTAAATAGTGTTTAATGGAGTTTAAAACATTTAAACAATTTCTGTTGTCTAAAATTCAAACTAAATACAGATCTGTAATCTACATGATAATGTGATTCCAGAGACATATTATTCATATTTTTCTGAGTTATAAATTATTTTCCATGAATTTAATACTCTAAAAGTCCATTAAAACTATTTAAATCACTACAGCAATTTTACACTGCAAAAATTGGATCTAACAGCATATTAATGTTTTATACGAAATTATGAATGCATAGACACCTTATTTGTATTTTTAGGATCTACAGATAATTTACTATGATTTATTATGTCTAAAAAGCTCATTAAACCATTTAATTTATTACAGTAAATATGTGCTGTAAAAGTTATATCTAATCTTGTATTATTGTTCTACACAATTTTATGAATCCAACCATATATTATTTATAATTTTTGGACATGTATTCGATTTTATATGAATTTTGCAAGATTGCCCAAAATTCTGTCTATTTAAATCAATTTCAATTATGCAGGGAATATTCCAGGGAATATGCTTTGCTACGTGGATAGTGACTGGGCGCTGACCTGGCGGTGACTGGGATGATGACACGGCGCGCTGACAAGGCATGTGCCACGCGGCGTGATCCTAGTGGACGATACCTCTTCGATACTCATCTAATCCTATGCGTCTAATCCCAATCCGACGGTCAGGAGGGCGGCGGCGACTTACAAGGATGTGACGGCGGCGCGGGGCGGCGGTGGTGTCGGTGGTCGACGGTGGCGGCGCTCCGGCGGGTCCCTGGAACCGTGGCGAGGTCGACGAGGTTCGCCTGGCTCTCGTGGTCACGATCGCGTCCTCGTCGCCCCCCCTTGCTTCCTCGGCTGTCAGCAGCGTCCCGCTGATCTCCTTTGTCTCCGGCGATGCTCCGGCGAGCAATCGCGGGCGAGTTCCTGCGAGGGAGAAGGGGAGGAACACACGGCTGGAAACAGTGGTGGATGGGGAATCTCCGGTGGGAGGAAGGAGCGAGGGAGAGGCTTCGAACCGACTCGGCGAGGTTGACCCGACGGCGGCTGTGCAGTTCGTCGCTGGCTAGGGTTCGAGCAAGAAAAGAATCGAGCGGGGGGGGGGACGCGAGAGTGGCGGGGTTTAAATAGGCGGGAGCCTTGGCGTCGGGGGCACGGACTCGTCTCCGTGCCGGTCGGAGTCCGACCTCCTCACGGCGGCGCGCGGGTTCCGTGGGGAGGAAGATGATGACAGGTGGGCCAGGTTCGTCAGCGGGAGCGGCGGCGCGGGATGGCGCGAGGCGGTGGCTAACTAGCTGCTGCGCGGGCTCGGGGCAGGGTGAGGGGTTATTGGGCTGGCCCGTTCGCTGGCCTGGAGGTTAGTTAAGCCCCCTTTTTTTTTCTATAGTCTTTTCCTTTTATTCTTTTCTGTTTTTCCTTTATAACTTTTGTTTTAGGGCTCCAAATTAGTCCATTCAAATTTCTAAAAATTGGTAAAATCATCCTGATCATTTTAGCACATTAACTACATTAGTTATGTATGTTTATAATTTTCCAACCAATAAATATTTTGTTTGCCAACAGGGCATTACTATCATTTCCTATATTAAACAACTTCTGTATTATAGCAGCAAAATGACTCAAATAAATTTCTGTTGTTTTCTAAAGTTGATATCTGTAGGTATACATCATTTATGAATTCTATTGCTTAATTGTTACTATGGACAAATCCATAGCTCAAGGGTTGTACTTAGAATGGGAAAATCCCATTTAGGGTTTTGATTTTTCTTTTAGGCAATACTAAGTTTTTCTTAGGGTTTAAATGCAATGATGGTCATGCATGCTTAATGATTTTGAATTTTGAAATCTTGCACACCAACTCTGAAATCCATAATCAATCCATGCCCTTTTGCCTATATGGCTACTTAGGTCTTAACAAAAGAATATAAGATTTAGAAATCATGGTTGAGAGGATTTTCTATTCAAAAAGTTTCTTCTCTTTGAGAATTTTCAATAAAGTCAAACAATCAATCAAACTTATTTATTTATTTCACATTCCAGAAATTAGGAGAATTTTGGGATGTGACAGACTACCACCCTTAAAAGAAATCTCGTCCCGAGATTTGGGAAGGCTAGAAAGAAAGAAAGGTCCGGGGTCCTTTAGGATGCTACCACCCTTAAAAGAAAATGACTAGGTCACTTCTCGAGGATTCACTTAGCTCAGATTGGTTCTCCTAATAGAGGTCTTCTATTGCTATTACCATCGTCGTTTTTATCCTTTCCAGCTACCTTCACATGTTTTGGACAATTATCAGCATAATGCCCAGGATTGTGACACTGGAAGCATAGGACCTTTGCTTAGATCCTTCCTCCTTTTTGGCAAGGATATCCCGTCTTGTGGTTCTTCATGCTCTACCTCAACATTTGGAAGCCTTGATCGTTTCCTTGAGCCAGTTTGGGGAAAATGGGCATTCCTTTCATATGTCGAGTATTGCGAAGTGATGACTTTGGGTGCGGTGTCTAGAGTCTTGAATCCATTCCTTGTATTTGTCGTGTCCTCGCGGAGCTTCATGAGGTCTTGGCGCATTCCGTCTCTGACTTGTTGATTCAGTTGATGTACCACCGGGTAGAGGTGCATTGAGCGGGGTTGTGATTGGTCCCTTCGCATAGGAAGAATGTAACTTGAGAGGTGGGACATTCTTCTGATGGGTGCCTTCCTTCACAGTAGGGGCGCTGATCATGATGCACCTTGGTGATATGCCCTATTTCTCCATAGATCGTGCAAGCTAAATGTTTCAGGACTTCAACTTCTTGGATTTTTGGTATACAAGACGAGATTGAAGTAGAACCACTTTAAATTCTTCCTAAGATATCACCCCTTGATGATCATCAATGGTGTGTTGCATCTCCCACCAAGTTGGAGCGTCGTCCTTTAGGAATTGGGTGGCATAATGAAGCATTCTGTTGACTTCAATGTTGGCATCCTTCATTCTTTCTTCAACCAGGAGCATCCACTTCTTTGCATCGGCGTGGCTCTTACGCTTGGTGGAGTTGAGTTCCTTGTCCTCCTTATTGATATGGTCCATCCGTCGAGTTGACCAAGGTTTTAGGGTAGGAATGAATGGAGTATGGAAGAAGAAGAATAACCCATACAAGAAATCTTGTTTAGAAAACAGGTTTTTCATTAGCTAAGGTAATAAACCATACAAGATAGCAAACAATTTGTCGCATCTATATTTAGCGAAATCTTATTCAGATTTGGTTCCTAATAGGTCACTTGAAATCTTCGAGGCTTCGAGTCTCCAAAAGTGTTCGTGCTCTTGATAGTCTTCATGTTCTTCATAATCTTCAATCTTTCGAGTTCTTCAGTTAATAACATTGATTTAAGGCCTTTGAAGTCTTTAATCTCGTAGCTTCAGTCTTTGAAGATCTTTCATGGAGGTCTTCAAGTCCCGACTTAATCAACACATTGAGATGATCTTCTTTGAAGAGGTAATCTTGAGAAAGTTTCTTCTTGAAGTGTGTAGTGGTCATTTTCTAATGTTGAAAAGAAGAGACTTAAGAAATTTTAAAACCCCAAAGGTAGATGATGAGAAGTATGAGAGTTTTCTGAAATAACTTAGAAAATATTGTCCTAAGGTTTTTCCATGTCTAGGGTCACGATCTACAGTCAACTTATGCTCTGATACCATCTGTAGTGACCTCGGATCGGTAAGGATCCTAAGTCCCTGTGATTAACATGCTAGTCCCTGGATCAATAGCTAGCACTCACAGTCGATGAAATATCATGTAAAACACAAGTCTTTATTACATGAATCGAATAATCCAGAGTTTACATTATTACAACAGAAGCGATATAAATACAACTTGGAGTCCCATCAATGCCACAGGCTGGTTGAGTGAAGACCCGCGATCCTAGCGCACCTTTCAACGATCTCTGAAATTCTGCACATGAAACGTGCAGCCAACAAGTTGGGTCAATACTTTGAATGTATTGGCAAATTACACCAAGGAGAGAAAAATCTATCTCTACATGCAAGGCTGGTATAGGCTGTAGGGTTCATTTGCTCAAAGCTAATTTTCTTAAGTAGGGAGAAGAAGAAAGGATTGTCCTACTTTGTAAACATTTGCTTTGATAAAATAAGGTCGAGTGGCACACGAGGATATTACGCACCAAGTGTCCAAACAACCAAACACTTGGATATAATACGGTCGAGTGGCACACGAGGATATTACACACCAAGTGTCCAAACAACCAAACACTTGGATATTACGCACCAAGCGTCACTTGGATATTACACACCAAGTTCCCAAATTCCCACCCATTGGCGATATTACGCACGCCATGGGGTTTCAAAACTTTGTTTTTGAAAAGAGAGAGGAAGATCCTTCAGAGGCTCCGTCCTTCAGACGCTCATTGTTGTTCTGTTACCGTGAACACGGCTGATCGATCAGATTGCAATACTCTCGAGAGTTTGTGCACTTTACCCACAATCCACGATCAAGTCCTTTTACAGACAAGACCATGGCGAGGCTTTCCCTTAGTAGCCCCTCTACCTTCCGGATCCAACCGTGCCAATAATCCTCCAAATGTTGGTACCCAGGTGAGGTTTCCCACTAAGTACTAGGCCAAGACAGAGCCCATAATGTATTGTGGTTACACTGGAAGCTTCTGAATTCTGAAACATGGCAGACTTCTTTGATTCCTGGGCGGCCGTCCTCCACCAAATATCACACACGTTGACCCGACAACCATTCCGCCCAGAAGAAAACTTAGTTTTATTTTGAAGTGAATTTTGAGAAGAAAAGTTTGCTCTAGAGAGCCTTTATACTTAGAAAATTCTTTGTCTTTCGAACCCCCCAACGGTACTTTGTATACATATAGCATAGCAAGCAATACTTAGCAAAAACAGGGGTAACCTATTAGGATGGGAAATCCTAAGTATAGAGCTACTCATGGCATACTACAAAATCATCGCACTTGCAAAATAATACAAGGGGAAAATCTACTAGAACATCCTACACATGCATACTACAGAATTTTGAAGATCACATGCATAGAATCAAAACTGGGACAAAATTATGAACAAGTGGTGTAACTTGCCTTATGTTGATAATATGGGTGTTAGATTGTATTTCTCCGTAGCAATCGCACTCTCCGAACAATCTAATACGAGAAGGTAGTTCCAATCAAAACAATTGCAAACATAGCAAACACCACAAGGATGATCGAAAACATGCATGATGATTTAACATGACACAATGGTTATAATTAGTTTTATGAACATTAATATATCATATGATGCATGTAAGAGTTCATTTAATGCAATAGGATATCTATTATTAATACTTGATTGCCAATCTAGGGGTTTTAATAGTTCTGTTGAAACTTCTGTACTAATTGCCGTATTAAATTTGTATCTAAAGGTACTAGATAGAGGGCATTAATACGAACTAGTATCAATTGGATTCAACTTAATCGGAGTTATAAATCTTTTCTTACGATTTAAATAGTGTTTAATGGAGTTTAAAACATTTAAACAATTTCTGTTGTCTAAAATTCAAACTAAATACAGATCTGTAATCTACATGATAATGTGATTCCAGAGACATATTATTCATATTTTTCTGAGTTATAAATTATTTTCCATGAATTTAATACTCTAAAAGTCCATTAAAACTATTTAAATCACTACAGCAATTTTACACTGCAAAAATTGGATCTAACAGCATATTAATGTTTTATACGAAATTATGAATCCATAGACACCTTATTTGTATTTTTAGGATCTACAGATAATTTACTATGATTTATTATGTCTAAAAAGCTCATTAAACCATTTAATTTATTACAGTAAATATTTGCTGTAAAAGTTATATCTAATCTTGTATTATTGTTCTACACAATTTTATGAATCCAACCATATATTATTTATAATTTTTGGACATGTATTCGATTTTATATGAATTTTGCAAGATTGCCCAAAATTCTGTCTATTTAAATCAATTTCAATTATGCAGGGAATATTCCAGGGAATATGCTTTGCTACGTGGATAGTGACTGGGCGCTGACCTGGCGGTGACTGGGATGATGACACGGCGCGCTGACAAGGCATGTGCCACGCGGCGTGATCCTAGTGGACGATACCTCTTCGATACTCATCTAATCCTATGCGTCTAATCCCAATCCGACGGTCAGGAGGGCGGCGGCGACTTACAAGGATGTGACGGCGGCGCGGGGCGGCGGTGGTGTCGGTGGTCGACGGTGGCGGCGCTTCGGCGGGTCCCTGGAACCGTGGCGAGGTCGACGAGGTTCGCCTGGCTCTCGTGGTCACGATCGCGTCCTCGTCGCCCCCCCTTGCTTCCTCGGCTGTCAGCAGCGTCCCGCTGATCTCCTTTGTCTCCGGCGACGCTCCGGCGAGCAATCGCGGGCGAGTTCCTGCGAGGGAGAAGGGGAGGAACACACGGCTGGAAACAGTGGTGGATGGGGAATCTCCGGTGGGAGGAAGGAGCGAGGGAGAGGCTTCGAACCGACTCGGCGAGGTTGACCCGACGGCGGCTGTGCAGTTCGTCGCTGGCTAGGGTTCGAGCAAGAAAAGAATCGAGCGGGGGGGGGGACGCGAGAGTGGCGGGGTTTAAATAGGCGGGAGCCTTGGCGTCGGGGGCACGGACTCGTCTCCGTGCCGGTCGGAGTCCGACCTCCTCACGGCGGCGCGCGGGTTCCGTGGGGAGGAAGATGATGACAGGTGGGCCAGGTTCGTCAGCGGGAGCGGCGGCGCGGGATGGCGCGAGGCGGTGGCTAACTAGCTGCTGCGCGGGCTCGGGGCAGGGTGAGGGGTTATTGGGCTGGCCCGTTCGCTGGCCTGGAGGTTAGTTAAGCCCCCTTTTTTTTCTATAGTCTTTTCCTTTTATTCTTTTCTGTTTTTCCTTTATAACTTTTGTTTTAGGGCTCCAAATTAGTCCATTCAAATTTCTAAAAATTGGTAAAATCATCCTGATCATTTTAGCACATTAACTACATTAGTTATGTATGTTTATAATTTTCCAACCAATAAATATTTTGTTTGCCAACAGGGCATTACTATCATTTCCTATATTAAACAACTTCTGTATTATAGCAGCAAAATGACTCAAATAAATTTCTGTTGTTTTCTAAAGTTGATATCTGTAGGTATACATCATTTATGAATTCTATTGCTTAATTGTTACTATGGACAAATCCATAGCTCAAGGGTTGTACTTAGAATGGGAAAATCCCATTTAGGGTTTTGATTTTTCTTTTAGGCAATACTAAGTTTTTCTTAGGGTTTAAATGCAATGATGGTCATGCATGCTTAATGATTTTGAATTTTGAAATCTTGCACACCAACTCTGAAATCCATAATCAATCCATGCCCTTTTGCCTATATGGCTACTTAGGTCTTAACAAAAGAATATAAGATTTAGAAATCATGGTTGAGAGGATTTTCTATTCAAAAAGTTTCTTCTCTTTGAGAATTTTCAATAAAGTCAAACAATCAATCAAACTTATTTATTTATTTCACATTCCAGAAATTAGGAGAATTTTGGGATGTGACAACTGCTTTCTTGACCTTAGCTAGTTGAGATCCGAGGAAGGTGATGTAAGTGTCTTTCTTTGTCGGGAAGTTCGTCTTCCCTTCTGGCTTGGGATTTGAAGCATCAGCTTCCTCCATGTCAGAATCTTCCTTGGTCTCTCTATCTTTTTCCGGATTCTTCTTTCCCTTTTTCCGCTTAACCCTGTAGCCAGCGGTATCGTCTTTCTTTATGTCGTCATGAAAACCACACTCGGCATTTGTGTGAGACGAGTCCCCATTGGCATCTAAGTGATGCACACACCAGTTATTGGCAATGTCGGCCCAAGGGTAGGTTTTTGCTGGTCTCCTCTACCCTGGACTCTTGATGTCCCATGACCGTGTCCATGGCCTCCGCCGTGCCCTCCTCGTCCTCCAGACCCGAAAGTAGCAGTGACCACTGGCATTTCCGCGTTGGGATTTTCTTCTAAGGTGTTCTTGCACTTCTAAGCTTGCTACTTTGGTTATTTTGTCGACTATGGCACAGCTAGGGCGTTAAGTAATCCCTCTGCATCGTCGTCAGCATCTGCATACTTGCTCGCTGTTTCAATCATCTCTCCCAAATCAGTTACTTTGTCGCACTTCAAGCGATGATGCAGTAAACCAATTGGAAGACCTGCAATGAAAGCTTCAATCGCAGTTTGGTCATTTACTCCCTCACAGGAGTTTTATTGTCGATCCATCATCCGAGATAATCTCGGCAAGTTTCTCCGGCTTTCTAGGTGCAACACTGTAGGTCTCCTACCGTACAAGGCCTCCGATATGTGCCTCCGAAATTCTAAAAGAACGCGTTTGCATGTCATACCAGTTGTGGATGGTGTTCTCCGGAAGTTCATTGAGCCATGATCGTGCCATCTTCTGCAACATGAGTGGGAGATATCGGGTCGCGACCAGGTTGTTTCCGCCTTTGGCGATACAGGAAGCCTGGAAGAAATCCTAGAGCCAAGTATTTGGTTGAGCTATACCGTCGTAGGCTTGGATGTGTCTTGAGATAGCAAATCCTTCCAGGAATTTTGTTGCTCTTATGTGTGGTCCGAAGCATTTTGGGCCCACGTATATATCATTGTTCTCGTAGCGCCGCGCCTCTATGTTGGAGTTAATTCTGTGCCTTGCGTCTCTTGGGGATAGAGATCGCCCTGATTGACGGCTATGGTTGCGGTGCCTTGGAGCCAGACTTCGGCTTCTGCCACCACCTCCTCCGCCATGACGCCCTCCTTGGCCTCCTTGGGAGCCGTTATGATTGCTGCTTGGTGGAGACGGTGGAGCAGCTGGATTGTTTCTGGCTGATCGCCGGCCTCCATCCGGAGCGTCATTATTCCGGTTCTAGTGAGGATCTTCATTACGATGAGCCCCCTGCCGACTTGACTCAGCACGGTGTCCGTCGTTCCTTCGTCTGTCAGCCAGATAGCTTGTGTGTCTAGGAGGTGGCATTCTTTGACGGTCCTCCTCCCGAAGTTTCTCTTTGTCTTCTTCCCTGCGATCGTATGACTCTCGCCAGGGAGGATTCTTCGGATACAGTGCAGCAATTGCCTCTTGCTTAGCAGCTGGAGCAACATTGCGCTAGTCGCGTGCAGTTTTGTGATGCTATCCTGAAGATCCGGTTCTTGAATAGTTGTCTTCCCGATGGTCGGAACGGTGATACTGTTCCGGAGCATGTTGGGGTCTTACGTCATTCCAGGCCAGATCCGTGTGACATTGATCGGATTGGGAGACCAGTTTTCTGCTTTCGGACTTCGCGGCCTTCTGCTTCTCCAGGCCCTTGGTAAGTAGCTTAATGCCCAATCGAACCTGTTCTGGGCCTAGATTATTTGCCAGGATGTCTCGAGCAGTCGCAGTGTTTTGCACTAGTGTTGGATACACCAAATCTCCCTTGCTATCGAGCCAAGGCATCCCCGGATCTCCCTCAAAGAGAACCTTACGAACTTCTAGAAATTGATTGTCATGTGTATGTCATTTCCGGTTCTTCTGGTGTTGCAGAGAGATGAGCTTCTCCACCTTGGCCATGCGTTTCTTTTCTTCCTCGATGTTTTTAGCTACATCCAGGAGTACTTGGCGACGCGCTTCTAGGGCTTGGGCCCTTTCATCCAATTCCACATCAGTTAGCTCTACTACAGTAGGGATAGGTGTGGTTAATGCAGCATCAATGAGTTTACACGCACCTGCGGTGACCACGTGTCCATCCAACTATTCTTCTTTGGGCTCTTCTGGGATAAGTGCTCCATCCGAGTCTTCCTCATATTCCTCAGCAATCACCTCTTCTGCTGGAAGTTCTTTTTCTGTGGTCTTGTTCTTCTTGTTCCTCTTCTTTGCCTTCTCGGCAGCGCCGGTAGAAAAGACGGCTTTGGGTGCATTTCCCAGAGTCAAGATCTGATCGGTACTTTCGGACATCCGGAGCTCGGGATTATCTCTGATATCCATGTCATCCTGCGCTTCGGGAGAGTATTCCCCAGATCCTTCATCCATGGCTTCTCCTAATTCTGTAGCTTTGGAGTTGTACTCCTCTTCATACTCCTCGGAGAACTTTCAGAAATCTGCCGACGTCATTGAGTCATCCGAGGATGCAGGAAAGTCGATGTTTGTTCCGATCGCCTCCAGCACCGAGTCAGTGTTGTCTCCTGCATCGGTAGAGCCGGATCCAGATCCAACGTATCCGATGAAGTGCGATGTCTGGGTCCTGAGGTAGTTGCAGCTTTCCTCGTGGGCTTCCTCGAAGATCTTGATGGTTTCGAGAATCTCATCCACGCTTGAGTCTTGCATTATCATGCGCCTCAACGTGTGCCTCTGGGACAGTTGATCTATTCCAGCGTTGGCAGAGCCGGAACCAAGGTTGTTGCTGTCATCCTCCAGGATTTCGACTTCAGCGGGTGGATAGATCTGTGATTCGGCCTCACCAGGGAGATCCACTCCAGATTCGACTTGAACCACAAGGTCGGCTTCAGGCTCGGATTTCTCCACTATCTCCGCAACGGTTGCGGGCTGGGTGGGATTAGGGTTTTCTGAGATCTGGAACTCTGTCGCCTCCACAGACAAAGGGGACCCAGAAATTTCTTCTGCCTCTATCATCACCGCTGGGGTGGGTGAGACAGGTTCAGCGAATCTGATGTACACATCGATCTCGCCGAAAGACCTAATGGTGTAGGCAGTCACGGCCTCCCTAGCCGGAATCCAGGTCTCGTCGAGAATGATGAGAGGGATGTCGCTGGCGTAGAGGATGCGACCAACGGTGATAGTCTCGCCGATTCTGATTCTTGTAGATTCCGCTCGGAACGCAGATCTGAAGCTCACTTGCCCCACGGTGGGCGCCAACTGTTATCGAATTGATGAAAAGTACGCCATCAGGGGGGTCCTCGAGGCGTGTGGAAGAGAGGGGTGTGAGACGTACGGTATTCCGGGACGGTGAGCACACACGTTTAACTAGGTTCGAATCCACCGACTTTGGACGGATCCTACTCCTGCTAGCAATCCAATAATAAGGCAGAGCCAGAATATGAGTTACAAGCGTTTCGCCTGTGCGAGTTGAGATTGTAGACTATTGTGAGGGTGCCCTAAAGGCTCTCCCTAGGTCAGCTTATATAGATATCCGGCCTAGGGTTTACATGAGAGATCTATCTGGCTACGACTAAGAGTCGGTTACAGAGTACGTCTTGAACTACAAGTAACAATATGGGCCTATGTCGGTAAGTCTTCTGGGCCTTCCCGTAGCCGTAATGGACTCCGTCTCTTCTCCCTGACTGGGCTGCCCATGAAGAAAATCTCTAACCCGAAGTGGGCCACCCTGGTCAGTGAGGTACAGTGAGGATACCCGGAAAGTATATCCCCAACATGTAACACACATCATGCAATGTCTCTAGGGGAGGATCCATGTGTATTAAACCATGCATGGTCACATGCATATATAGACCAAAACATAGGAAAGCAACATATTGCATGTTGCACCAGTGTGACAGAAGTTGTTGCATCACAGAATCCACTAGTGTGTGTGGTAGATATACCAATTAACAATGTGGTTTTGGAAAAGAAAACACATGCAATGTAGTCATGTATGTGGATCAATGACATCTAGCAACTAGTAGCTAGTGTGGATATCAATGTGGTTTAGGAAAAAGATCAAATATGCAATAATGACTCTAGGGGTTCCAAATGTGTACAACCACATGCATGGTCACAGAGACCAATATAGGAAAAGCACAGCTTCCACACACATTGTATGCATGTTGCACCAGTGTGACATAAGTTGCATCATCCAGAGTTATACATGTGTGGTCTCATCATGTAGATATATGCCAAAATGTGGTATATTGTTGGAAAAGAACACACATGCATGCAATGTAGTCATCTCATGTGTGGATCTATCAACAATAATGCAATATATGCATGGAAAAGGACACACATGCATGCAATATGACTCTAGGAGATCAAATCCATATATATATGGTCATAGAGCCAAAAACACATAGGTTAAATAAAGGAGAGCTTCCACACATTGCATGCATGCAATGTGACAGAATTATTATTAGATGTGCATCATTAGATAATCCACTTGAGTAGTATATGCATTCTGTGGTCATGCATATGTGTAGAGATATCATTTTTAGGTTTTGGAAGAACAATGTACATACATGCAAATGTGGTCACGCAGATCATCATGGATGTGGATATATCAATGACTCTGGTGACCATATCAATGTGGGTTAGAAAAAGAACACATGCATGCAATATGACACCCTATAGGAGATAGATATATATATATTCCATATTGGTCATAGAGACCAAACAACACATAGGAATTAAATAAAGGAGCTTCCACATTGCATGCATGCATGCATGGAGCAGTGTGATAGAATTTGTGCACATCATCACATAATCCTTGAGTATATGCATGTGTGTCTGGTCATGCATATATGTATAGAGATATATATCATCATCTTGTGTTGTTTTGGAAAAGAACAGTGTACATATATATGCAATGTGCGGTCATGTGATCAAATCCATATATGGACCAAAAACACATAGGTTAAATAAAGGAGAGCTTCGACACATTGCATGCATTACAGTGTGCTAGAATTATTATTAGTTGTGCATCATCACATAATCCACTTGGGTAGTATATGCATATTGTGTGGTCATGTATATGTGTAGAGATATCATTGTGGTATGTTTTGGAATAGAACAATGTACATACATGCAAATGTGGTCACAGATCATCA
This sequence comes from Avena sativa, assembly GCA_916181665.1. Lineage (NCBI taxonomy): Eukaryota > Viridiplantae > Streptophyta > Magnoliopsida > Poales > Poaceae > Avena > Avena sativa. The sequence continues at coordinate 437,118,796 of OV702289.1, forward strand.
TGGATGTGGATCTATCAATGACTTTGGTGACCATATCAATGGGGATTAGAAAAAAGAACACATGCATGCAATATGACCCCCTATAGGAGATAGATATATATATATATATATATATATATTCCATATTGGTCATAGAAACCAAACAACACATAGGAATTAAATAAAGGAGCTTCCACATTGCATGCATGCATGGACCAGTGTGACAGAATTTGTGCACATCATCACATAATCCTTGAGTATATGCATGTGTGTCTGGTCATGCATATATATGTAGAGAGATATATCATCATCTTGAAAAGAATAGTGTACATATATATGCAATGTGTGGTCATGTGATCAAATCCATATATGTACCAAAAACACATAGGTTAAATAAAGGAGAGCTTCTACACATTGCATGCATTATAGTGTGACAGAATTATTATTAGTTATGCATCATCACATAATCCACTTGAGTAGTATATGCATATTGTGTGGTCATGCATATGTGTAGAGATATCATTGTGGTAGGTTTTGGAAGAGAAGAATGTACATACATGCAAATGTCGAACAGATCATCATGGATGTGGATCTATCAATGACTCTGGTGACCATATCAATGTGGGTTAGGAAAAAGAACACATGCATGCAATATGACCCGCTATACATGCATGCAGACCAGTGTGACAGAATTTGTGGATCATCACATAATCCTTGAGTATATGCATGTGTGTCTGGTCATGCATATATATCTAGAGAGATATATATCATCATCTTGTGTTGTTTTGGAAAAGAACAACTAGTGTACATATATATATATATATCAGTGTGTACTGGTTTAGGAACACATCATGCAATGTCTCTTAGGGAGGATCCATGAGTATTAAACCATCCATGGTCACATGCATATAGACCAAAGCACATAGGAAACAACATATTGCATGTAGCACCAGTGTGATAGAAGTTGCATCACAAAATCCACACTAGTGTGTACATATACCAACAATGTGGTTTTGGAAAAGAGAACACATGCAATGTGGTCATGTATGTGGATCAATGACATCTAGCTAGTGTGGATATCTATGCAATGTGGTCATATATATGAAATGTGTGGTCATGTGATGGGATTAGTGGCTCTAGTTGATATATATCAGTGTGTACTGGTGTAGGAAAAGAACACACACATCATGCAATGGAGCATGTGTGTGTGGTCATACATCACACAAAGGAGGAAAAGGTGCATCACAAAATCCACTGAAGTTGCCTAGATGATACTGTTGGGTCCGCAGCATAGAAAACAAAAAATTTCCTACAGTGTGAACTACACGCCAAGATCTATCTACTAGGTACAAAGCAACGGGTGGACATACATCCAACGAGAACTTACCCTCGTAGACAACGAGCTTTGTTAACGAGTACGAACTCGTGGTTGATGTAGTCGTACACTTGCCGATCTCAAGATCGTGATGAAGTCCAGCAGGTCTAGCTCCAACACGTCCATCAGATCCAGCTCCAGCACCACCAAGTCCAGCACCGCAAAGCAGCGGTGCATCCGTGATCGCACACACGTCCGGTACCCCGACAACCATCATCCCTCTCTCCAGCAAAGCAGCGGAAGCAGCAACTCCTTTCCAGATAAAGCCACCGGGAACATGTATCTCGCTAATCCGAGACCATGGGGGAATAATACTAGAGGGGGAGAGAGATCCTTCACGAGGAGGTGTGAGGAAGAAGGAGTGAGAGGGGGGCCTTTTATAGGTGGAGGGGAGGGTGTCCCTTCACCTCCCCCATTCATGTGGTGGTAACCCCCTCCACATTAAAATGCCCCTTCACATTCTCTTTTAAAGTCTCCACTTTAAATGCATTAAATTTCTCCAAATTTAATGCTCTCTCATTTAATAAAGCTCTTTTATTAATTTTATTCAGAATTTCGTTAATTACTTTAATTAACAAACATTCACATAAAACCCCCTGCAACATTTCAATACTACATGCAGAACCAATTTCAGCAATTTCACCCGAAACAGTTTCGGTGTCTATTGAAATAATTCCAGCTCTTTCTTAAATCTTTATCTGAAACATATTTGCTCCAAATGGTGTCGGTATCCCTTAAGTGTGTCACCCTACGGTTTGCGAATAATGTAGACATGATCGAGACCCCTCTCCGATCAATAATCAACAGCAGGACCTGGAGATCCGTACTGACTCCCACATATTCAACAATGACTCTTATGATCGTGTGAACCTTTTAACGTCGTAACTAAATCCCTTTGTCTCGTGATATATTACATGTCCGAGATTCGATCATCGGTATCCAAATACCTAGTTTGATCTCGTTACCGACATGCACTCTTTTATCGTTCCCGTGATATAACATTCTAGTGATCACATCACTTGCTTGCAAGCTATTTCAATGTGATATCACCGAGAGGGCCTAGAGTATATTTATCCGTCATAGGGATGGACAAATCCCACTCTTGATCTATGAGCCTCAACATAACACCTTCGTAGCACTGAACCCACATTTATAGTCACCCTGTTACGGTGTGACGTTTGATGTTATCAAGATACTCTTCCGGTGTTAGCAATTAACATGATCTCATGGTCTAAGGACTAAGATTACTTCGTATGATGTTATAGCAATATAAACATAATGACTTTGATCGTAATGCTATACTTCGGATGAATGTTCATCACATCATTCCACCAATGGTGTGACCTTGTTATTAACAACATCTGATGTCCATGATCAGGAAACCTTGATCATCTTGTTAATCAACAAGCTAGTCTATAAGAGAGGCATAACTAGGAACCCTTTTTGTTTATTAAACACACATGTATTAACGTTTCCAATTAATACAATTATAGCATGCAAAATAAACATTTATCATAAACCTGGAATAAGATAATAACCACTTTATTATTGCCTCTCGAGCATATTCCCTTCAGTCTCCCACTTGCACTAGAGTCAATAATCTAGTTTGTAAACTTGTATATACAACACCTAGGTGTTGAATATACGCGTTTGCTAGTGGTTAACATAATCTTCGAATCTGGCAGTTTTAGGTCCGTGTGTATTTGCATGTCTTTGCGTCTCTATGCATCACTTATTCTCAAATGAGATGGCATTGTATAAATTTGGCCCTTTTGGTGAGACCTTTAGTTCATTCGGGTTAAAATATGTTGATATTATTGTCATACAATATATCTTCATAGTATTAGCCCACTTTGGACCACATCTAGTTTGATAACAAACTACTTAACACAAATGCCCTCCTTTGCTGCTACTATAGCAGCCATATACTTAGCCTTTTGTTGTAGTATCCATCACAATGTCTCAACTTTGGAACTCATCCAAATCCATCATGGAACATCATTTCCATTACATTATTCCACCCATAGTCTAAATTGATATAAATTTTAATTTGTATCTTGTGACAAAACTAGTATCAATGTAACACTTTACAATGAACTACCTTTAACTATTTGTCACTTATACATGATATATTCTTAGTTCTTCCAAAGCTCATAAGAATATCTTTACTATTGTCCAATGATCATCTTATGAATCATTCTGGTATGTGCTCATAACATTTAGAGCATAGGACATTCTGGATATATACATATCATGGTATAATCGATCAAAATCTTCATGTGATTTTACTCACCAAGTGTTGAAACACTTGAATCTTGATACAATCCTTTCCATGCAGCAAGAACCTTTCTTGTTGTTTACATAATGAACCCTTTCAATATCTCATATATGTACGTCTGCCATAACCATATTAGCGCCTTAATCCATCCAAATAGATATTGATGCCTAATATTCCGGGTTTGCCCAAGTCTTTCATCGAAATCTTATTTTAATGAAATTCTTAACTTGTGTCAATACAAGATACATCATTTCCAATCAACAATATGTCCTCTACATAATGTATTAGAAATATGTCTCAGCGCTCCCACTTAATTTCTTGCAAATGCAAGCATCTTCATCATCTCCGATGAATTTAATCTCTTTTAACAGTTTCATCATGGTGAAGATTCCAACTCCGCTATGCTTACTTCAACTATTAAAGTTTACATGCCCTTTTAGCACCTTTTGAATTAACAAAACCCTTCGGACTGTGTCATGTACACGTCCTAGGTAACCATTCTATTAGAAGAACCTTGTTTTGTTTATTCAACTACCATATACCAAAATATATGTAGTGGTTGCTACATTAATTCGTCAAGACTATATCATTATGAAAGATCAAATCTTGTCATAGTCAACTCCTTGAACATTGTCGTAAACTTCTTTCCGACATGTCGACTATTTCATAGATGTTAAACATCCATGTCTTATTTCTTTATAGATCCAAACACGACCGATAGGCTTCACACCTTTCCGGAGGGTCTTCCAAGTTCAGAAACTTGTTTTCTCGTGTATGGATACTATCACGGAATCTATGACTTCTAGTCATTTTATGGAGTCAGGGCCCATCATCGCTTCTTTGCATGTAGTCGGTTCACCATTGTCAAAACAATAACGACTTGCTTATCAAATCTTACTATTTGATTCTTACCGACCCACACGGTTCTATAGGAACTCTAATCTCCAAGATCACACCTTTTGTAATCACGAGAGCCATGAGCATTGTGGCCGCCATCGGGACACATTCCGGCGCTGCGCTACTTAGCACATATAGCTAAGGTTCAACAACCTTATCAAAGTTCTATTGTCCTCCCACTTAACTTTTCACGAAAAATTCCTTCTCAAGAAACTTGACGTTCCAAGTAACAAACTCTTTTGTCCTCGGTGTTATGGAGAAATTCCCAACAAATTCTTTGGGATAACCTACAAAGACGTGCTTATATGACTTTGGTTGTAAACATTTTACTTATGAATAGCATACCAAAATTTAAGAAAAGACAATTCGGGTTTTATCCCAAACCATAAGTCATATGGTGTCATTTCAATGGATCACGATGGTGCTCTTTTCAGTGTAAAAGCGGTAGTCTCTAAAGCTTCAATCCTTAAAACATAATGGCAGTTTTATAAATGACACCCTTGATCTTACCATGTCAAACATGGTTTGATTTTATCTCTCGAATATGCCATACACCTATGGTTTATTGGGAAACACGAATCATGGAACAATTCCTCAAGTCTTAGGTGTTTTTGCTAAACATGTAACTCAAATATCTTCCTTTATGATCGAATCATAAACTCTTTATTTTCTTGTTACAATGATTTTCCACTTCATCTTGAAAGTCTTTGAACAATTTTCAAATGTTTCATACTTCTTCCTTATTAAGTACATATACAGATATATTCACCCAAATTTTTGGAGAAAGCATATGAAGTAAAAAGATCCATCGCATATGGCTACATATAATGGACTATATACATAAATATGTATAATATCCAATAAGTTAGTCATACGTTCCTCTTTGGCCTATGGACGGAGTTTCAATTATCTCGAGGAAAGTTTCACAAGCGTTGATTAACCAAAATCAAAGACTCCAAAAATCCATCAACATGGAGTTTCTTCATGTTTTCTTTCCAATATAATTTAAACCGCGATGTCACTTCATAAGTGATCTTTCAATCATTTGTGTTGCGACATTTTAGCAATAGTGTTTATGGATGTGATTTCTCCCACTAGACTTGTAAAAGTTCATCCATCCTTTATGGAATACGTTAATTATTTGAACAACCATTGTTCTCATAGTACCAGAACAAAATAACAATTATTAAAACAAATCTTGAAGTCTAGGTTTGATGACAACGAAAAACACAATAACACTTTATTTGTTTTTGATGAACATCATCACTTATTCTCTTGCTAGTTACTTAGGCCATTGCAGTTCATGAATTGCGTTGTCCTGTATGACACTTCATACCAACCAATTTGGTATCCAATACCTAAGAACAACATTGTTTAACAAGCAAGGAATACAACCATAACATGTATATCTTCTATATACCTAAGTTGGACATCTCCAACCTTTTATTTTCTGCCAAATATATTATACATTCTCTTTCAGTAATTCCTTTTCTTTTAAAAGAATATATCAACATCAATAGTGGTGTCATTCACATGACACATGGTACAAAGCTTGTATATAGTAAAATACTAATACCTTTGGACTTGCACTTTGAAGTGGATCACCATCATCAAATGTTTGGCATTCTTTCAAAAATCCATTCTTTAGTAATATTTTAGTGTAGTAAACATTTTACTTACATCTTCTATTGATCCTTATGATGACAACTTTCATGATCAAGCTACTATAGCCTATAAGGAAGAATCGTGAGTATAATATCAGTTCCCAAACCTTTTTGGTAGATTCGGATGCCTAGCATCTCCATCCTTCACAAATTCTCATACAATATGAGAACATCTATTTTGCTAAATTATACTCTATCATAATGCAACCAAAAACATTGTTTCAGATATCACAATATCTTTCACACATGATGGTTTCTGAAACAATTTCCAGCTCCAATATAATCTTGATATTAAAACAACTTTTTGAATATCAAAAATCATGGAGGCAAACATGATACTTTAGATACTAACATTGGAATTCTTACTCTTAATTTAATACTACTTATTAAACTTCATGGAGTAAATAGAGTTTGCTGAAAGTTTGCAATAGGACTTATAAACTTTAAATTGACATTCAAAACAATACGATACCAGTTCGTAAAGTAAATATCCAGAATTCTATAGTTCTATTATCTCAAATAAAAACTAAGCATAAGGTAGAAAACGAATGCCAATGACTACAACAAACTATGCAAATTCACTTTGATTTAATTTATGACAAATTTGGTTTGACTAATCCAAATTAGAAATGAACTCCCACTCAAAAACGACATCCCTCGTGCCTTTTTGGTGATTACATGAACCAAATCCACTACACCAAGTCTGATCATCACGTGAGTTGATGTAGCTTCAAAGGCGAGCATCTATATGGGCATCATATCAACTATATGACTCATGCTTAACCTTTCGGTCCGTGTTTCGAGGCCATGTCTGTACATGCTAGGCTCACCAAGTAATAACCTTAGTACTCGCATGTGTAAAACTGTCTTACACCCGTTTGTATGAAAGCGTAGAGTCGAGTACACCCGATCATCACGTGATGTCTTGAAATACGATCCACAAAACGCTGCATACTTAAGGAAGAACACATTTTTATCTTGATATCTAAAAGAGGGAATATCTTACAATGCTACAGAAAGCGCCAAACTAGCAGTATAAGATGCTAACATCTAACGTGTAAAGTGAGATGATATGGTCCATGCATTTGATCTCTATCACTTGCATCGTGGTGTGATCTCTATCATTCCTTTGTGTGTAAGGCCAAGGTCAATGGAACTTACACGTTGAGTGTGTTGTAAGAGTATCTATCATACATCTACTTACAACAATACCATATCAATACACTAGCCCAGCAACGATCTAAACTAGACGCCTCTAATTTATCAATTGCAAGTTTTACGTGGCTTAGGGATTTCGGAGATAGAACCGTTCTTACCTACGAACATGAACCACAACGAGGATAACTAAGTTATTAGCAACTCGTTGTAAATCAGATATTGACTATAGTAGGAGAGACAGACACCCGCCAGCCACTTATGCAAAACAAGTTGCATGTCAGTTGTGGAACCGGTCTCATGTACGATGACATGTAAGGTTGGTCCGGGCCGCTTCATCCCACTATGCCACCAATATCCAAAATACATAGAAGATGCAATAACATGATAATCATCGCCCACATATCAACATATGTGTACTACCTGTGCTAAGCACCTACGCATAGATCAGGCTCTGATACCACTGTTGGGTCCGTAGCATAGAAAACAAAAAAAATCCTACGGTGTGAACTACACGCCAAGATCTATCTACTAGGTACAAAGCAACGAGTGGACATACATCCAATGAGAACTTACCCTCGTAGACAGCGAGCTTTGTTAACAAGTAGGAACTCGTGGTTGATGTAGTCGTACACTTGCCGATCTCAAGATCGTGATGAAGTCCAGCAGGTCCGGCTCCAGCACGTCCATTAGATCCAGCTCCAGCACCACCAAGTCCAGCACCGCAAAGCAGCGTTGCATCCGTGATCGCACACACGTCCGGTACCTCGACAACCTCTGTCCCTCGCTCCAGCAAAGAAACGGAAGCAGCAACTCCTTTCCAGATAAAGCCACCGGGAACATGTATCTCGCTAATACGAGACCATGGGGGAATAATACTAGAGGGGGAGAGAGATCCTTCACGAGGTGGTGTGAGGAAGAAGGAGTGAGAGGGGGGCCTTTTCTAGGAGGAGGGGAGGGTGTCCCTTTACCTCCCCCATTCATGTGGTGGTAACCCCCTCCACATTAAAATGCCCCTTCACATTCTCTTTTAAAGTCTCCACTTTAAATGCATTAAATTTCTCCAAATTTAATGCTCTCTCATTTAATAAAACTCCTTTATTAATTTTATTCAGAATTTTGTTAATTACTTTAATTAACAAACATTCACATAAAACCCCCTGCAGCATTTCAATATTACATGCAGAACCAATTTCAGCAATTTCACCCGAAACACCCTGATCATGCATATGAAATTGAAGAATGTTTGTGTGTAAGGATCATACATAATTAAGAAACTAGTCATGTGTGTATGGAAAAAAACCATTTCAATGCAAAGAAATCAATAGATACATTGGTCTTGATCAACCCAAGGTTTGACAACATTATCAGCATTTGACACTTCAACAATAAAGCACATGTCTACTCTATTGTATGCAAATGTCATAACATCATTCTGTTCAATGTTATAAGTTGCACAGAACCCCCTCCAATATGGCCCACATAATGCTACAGACCTTCCAAAATTCCCACCACACAGCACATAGAAGTAGTATTCAGCAATTGTTCTGTTTTGGTCATCATGGCAGTCACTCCGAGCAAGGATCCAGGTCAGATGTGGACCAAGAGCGAATTGTTGCATATGCTCAGTGAAACAACAAGGAATACCCTGCATAAATTTGTGAAACTGAAAAAACCCATAAGATCATGAACATAAAGCAATTTATATGGAAATTTAAAATAAGATATGTATATGAAAATCGAGAATACTTACAAATCCTTCTAAAAAAAGGGTGATCTCACCCTCATTCTAAAATACATCACATGGTCTGTGTTTCCACTCCCACACCAGGCAGGTTGTTGTTGATATGTCACACATTCTTTGAGCCATATTCCTTTTTTTCTAAACAGAAAAATTACAAAAGATCAGGAAAATAAATGATATGATGTTACTAATATTGTCATTGATTACATTGCACTTTATAACGATAACTAGTACTATATATGTGCAGAAATACAACTAGTCTGCAGTTTTACATAGATAATCCTGCCAAAATACAACTAATGATGTTCATACTGTACTAATCTGCAGTTCTGCATACACATACTGAAGATTGTTATTAACAAAATATCAGCACAAATTGTACCAACAAAAAAATCTGCAAAAATTCAACCCAACAAAATCTGCACATCCTAGATTTACTCTAGAGATTCGATGAAGTAATCTTAGAGAAAACTCTATGGATTCGATGAAACAATCGCAGAGAAAACGCTATAGATTCGATGAAGAACAAGTACTATTTACGCAGCTCTGAAAACCCTACAGATTCCTCGAGCTACTGCTGCTGAAGATCTCTGCCGCCAGTTATACTCTGGTGAAGGGGATTCATACCGCTGTTGTAGATCCTCGCCGTCGGTTATTCCACGGCAGCTTGCATCCCTCCCTCCACCGTCGTCGCACCCATGGATGCTGCAGCTCCCCTGCATTCGCCAAGAAAACGTGTGAGATCGGGCGGTGCGCCGTGCACCTATATATACGCGAAGGAAGCTCGCCGGAGATTGGAGAATATATAAGTCATGCTCCTGCTTCCGGTGAAAGCTCACCGGAGGCAGCAATGGGGCACGCTTTGTCTCTCTCTCTGTAGATGCACTTGTCTTGTCCACTCTCTCTCTACGTGCCGCTTCGGTTCCGACAAAATGGAGCGAAAAAAAGTCCGAAGAAATTCAATAAATGGAAACCTCTAGGTCTCGAACATGCAACCAAGAGGACACTGACCAGTGGACCCACCTACAATGAACCCCACATGTCAGCTAGACAAGTGAAAATTCTATCGCTAATTTGTGGGGCCCACCTCTTTCCGCCCACACACTCACCTGAACTCCACCCGGGAGGTTTTGAAATCAGATCTGAAATCCGGACACAACACGCGACGGCGGCGGCGGCTAGGGCACCGCTGCCTTTGCCGGTCCACCACACGCGGCGGTGGCGTCTTCCCGTCCATTTCGGCGTCCGGACTCCAAGGGTTTCCCCTTTTGGCCGACGTCTCCATGCACCTCGGTAGCTCCCCTTTCGGGCGCCATCTCCGTGCCCAACTCGCTCGTCTCCGTGTCTGCCAAGGTAAAAAATAGTTTGTTTAATTGTTCAACACATGGATATCACTTGGATTATTCATCTACATAAAAATATTCTTAAAAACGATTATTCCTCTCAGAAAATGTGATTAGTTTGTTTAATTGTCCAACAGATTGATAGGAGTTGGATTTGTTGCATGGTAAAGTAAATAGTTCTGATAAATGACTAGCCTGTTCTAAAAATGAAATTTGTTGTTTTAATTGTTCAACACATGGATATGAGTTGGCTTGTTCACTATAAAGAAAATTGTTCTAAAAAATCACTAGCCTGTTCTGAAAGTTTGATTTTTTTATTTAATTCTTAACAGACGGATAGGAGTTGGATTGTTCATGGCAGACAGTTTACTGAACCCTACAAAGCTATCCTGAAATTGTTTGTCAGATTTGTCAAGGAGGGATATGGCGAGAATACTGAGGTTCCATGCCCCTGTTGTAAGTGCCTCAACCGGAGAATGGTACATGTAGGCCTTCTTTATCACCACTTACTCATCATTGTCATGTCGCACATGTATACTCGGTGGATACAACATGGAGAGCTACTTAATCTTGCTATTATTGAAGATCCACCCAATGGTGGTAACAATGGTGGTCATGCCGGTGATGACAATGACAATATGTATACGGATGATGAAGGCGATGATGATGGAGGTCACAGTGTTCCAAATATGTTGCAAGATGTTAAGCACACAGGCGATGCGTTAATCGCAGACCAGATTGCTGATAATGTCCCAACTGACAGTAAACATGAGAAATTGTTTGAAAAGTTGATGGAAGAGGCAAAGCGCAAGATTTACCCGGGAAGTAAACACTCCGGACTTGCATTTTTTGTGAAGCTCCTTCATCACAAGTCATATCACCAGATCACCAACACTGCTTTCGATGATTGGATGAAGCTATTTGCTGATGCACTACCAGATCCCAATACCCTGCCGAGATCATACCGTGAAGCAAAAACATATCCGAAGGAGCTTGGACTTTCCTATGATAGCATACACGTGTGCAAAAACAACTGCATGCTCTTCTGGAAGGACAATAACAAGTTGGACAACTGCATTACGGGTGGCGCCTCAAGGTGGAAATATCCGGAAAGAAGGTCGTCGGTTGTCAAAGTGCTACGTCATTTTCCTTTGGTGCCACGGCTGCAGAGAATGTTCTCTTCGAGGAAAACAACGGAGAACATGCAGTGGCACAAGTTAAGGAGAATGCCCAGAGATGGTATACTCAGTCATCCAGCTGATGATGAAGCTTGGAAGGATTTTGACAGAACATGGGAGGACTTTTCAGCTGACCTAGAAACGTAAGGCTCGGCCTTGACATTGATGGCTTCAATCCTTATGGAACCATGAGCACGAGCTACGGTATGTGGCCTGTATTTGCCCTTCCGTACAACCTTCCACCATGGGATTGTATGGATGCATCAAACTACATGCTTTGCCTTCTAATCCCTGGCAAATCAAGTCCTATAAAGGACTTTGATCTTTTTATTGAGCCTCTGTTGGACGATTTGCAACAGCTTTGGAAGGGTGTGCGCTCTTACGATGCATTTCAAAACGAAATGTTTGATCTTCGAGCAGCGGTTCTTTGGTGTACCCATGACTACCCAGCTTGCAGCACTATGTCCGGGCGTACAACAAAAGGATATTATGCATGCTTGCATTGTGACAAAAATCGTCTGTCCAAATCCATAAAGAGCAAAAGATGCTACATTGGGCACCATCATTTCCTCCCGAAGCGCCACCGCTTGCAGCGAGACATGGAGCATGCCGGCATTCATGATGACCACTCGAAGCATGGCAAATTTACTGCAGTTGAGTTACAATCTAAGCTGGAGAAGGTTAGGCATCTTAAACCAGGAGCTAGATGTGATCCTAGGAGCAAAAATAGGAAGCGAACAGATCCTTCACCGATCTGGAACCGGCGGCATGGTTTTTGGGACTTGCCTTACTTGGCATCATTGAAACTTCGGCACAATATCGACGTGATGCACATCGAGAAAAACATTTGCAACAACTTGATTGGCACACTACTAGAACTTGACGGGAATAAAAAGGACACCCTAAAGGATAGATATGATTGTGAAGCCCTGGGTATTAGGCGAGATCTACATGTGCAACCCACAGACATAGAGAAGGACCTTCTATGTCCATATCCTGTCACATCCTGGAGCAGGGAATATTGGCTGCTAGCATGCGAGGGTATTTGCATCCCGATATCTACACGGCACTTGGAGAGCTGGGAAGATTTTTCAGGCAATTGTGTAGTAAAAACTTGAAACTGTCGGTGTTGGAAAGGCTCAAAGATGAAATCCTAGTAATTCTGTGCAAACTTGAACACATATTTTCATCAGAATTTTTTTATGTGATGGTCCACCTGGTTGTGCATTTACCTGATGAGGCAATGCTCCGAGGCCCTATGAACTATGGGTGGATGTATCCAATAGAGAGGTTGTTGTGTACTCTGAAGAGATATGATAGGAACCTGTCACGTCCAGAAGGTTTAGTGGCAGAGGCCTACATGGCTGCCGAGTGCGTGAATTTTTTTGCTTGATACCTTGATGATATTGTGACAAGATTCAATCGACCAGCAAGAAATGTAGGTGACCAACATGAATTGGCTTGTGATGTGTTTGTCCATGGTGTGAATTTGATTAGAGGAAGACATGTCACCTGCTATGGAGGAAGCGATGATACTAATTTGACCCTCCAAAGGGAGCTACACAAGATGATTTGGTATGTCCTAAACAACTGCGAGGAGGTTAAGCCATATATCATGTATGGTCTGATCTCCCATAATTATAAATCCAATATTGCCATACACCTAAAGATTTTAATTCCGAGTTACTCTCTGGATTGTAGTCTTCACCGAGAACATCTGGTGAACGATGGGATGCCTAATGTGGAAAGAAGGCTTGAGCAGGGATTTCAAAGATGGTTCAAGGACCATGTTAGTTTCCTTTTGCATTTATATCTGTCCTTTATATATAGCATTTCAATGCATGATTTGACCATATTGTATTTCTGCTACGGTACATACAGATCATGAAAAAGCGACAAGAGAATGCAGAAGCTGTGGATGAAGAGCTTTTTGCATTGGCATGTGGCCCAGACTTCCGAGTAAGAACATATTCAGCTTGTATCGTGGATGGCGTTCGGTTCCTCACCACTGATCATGAGAAGGGCAAGAAAACACAAAACAGTGGAGTAATGACTGACGGTTGTCACTTGGAGAAGGATATCCATTTTTATAGTGTCCTCAAGGATATCAAGGTGCTGTATTTTAACTCTGATTTGGAACACCAATGATCAGTTCTGTTATTCCACTATAATTGGTATCAGCTTGAGGGTGGCAAGGATACTGAGATGGTGTATGATAAACTCTTCCAGAGTGTCAACATTACCAATTTTTGGTACAAGGATGATAGTTACATCTTGGCAACCCAGACTACAAAAGTGTTCTACGTGCCTAACACAGCCAAGGGCAAAAACTGGCGGGTGGTTCAACAAATAGTTCAAAGACATAAGTTTGATGTTGCCGAAGGAGAGGACGAGGAGGAGGCAGTGCATACTGATGTAGCATACCAACAGTTTGTAGGCTCTGACAATGAGACTGTATATGAGGCTCTGCCTTTCAGGAAACGTCGACCCTCTGTCAACGGAGGGTGCATCATAGATGCTTTAGTGTTCGGTCATATCAGAGGCAAAAAGAAAGTTGTTGAAGAGGAGGAAATTGACAGTGAGCCTGAAGTAGACGACACCATTGAGGAGTACTACAGTGACAAAGAAGATGAAGTACAAGATGATACAGACGAAGAGTAGTTCCAGCTTATGGTGGTGGAGTGTTGGATGATTTATGTTGCATGCTTGAACTAATGGATGTGTGCATGTGTGTGTTGAACTGATGATCGTGTGTGCATGCTTTGTGGTGCATGCTTGAACTAGTGGTTGTGTGCATGCCTGTGTTGCATGTTTTGTGTTGAAATAATGGTTGTGTGCATGCCTTTGAACTGATCAATATGATTATCCTTTAGTTCATGGAATTAATAGTTATTCATTTGGAAAATTAACCACAACATTGTGTTGTTATTATATCTGTCAAACTTGGCTGAACAAAAGCTCTTTTTCTGGTAGAAAAATTGTGATTTTTTTCAGTCCGTGTGGGACCCATTCGTCAGCCTACCACACGATGCCACTGTGAACCAAAACCGCTCACGCATGGTACCCACCTATCATAATAGGTAGAAAAAAACCCTCTCCCCTCCATTCCACTCCCAAATCCCACACCACTTCCCCCAAATCCACGCTAGAGAAAACCCTCTCCCCTCCCCGCGGACGATCAAATCCCGGCGACAACGGTGGCAGCGGAGGCTGCAAACTGACGTGTACGTGCTCCTCAACCTAGCGCCCTTTCACCGTGTCAAATCTTCATTAACCGGCCGGCAATGTGGTTGCCTCCTCGTTCTAGTTCGACGCGTCGCCACCTCGTTCTAGCTCGACTCATCGCCTCCTTATTCTATAGGACACCACGTCGTTGTTGTTGTTTAATTAGTTCTAGTTTGATGCGTCATCTCCTTGTTCTATGGCAGTGCGTATGTACTCACAATCTAGTGCTCCGCGCGTCGAGGTTGCTGCTTACGTGAAGGCTCAATCTAGTTCACTAGAAGCGCCCTTTAGTTTACTCACTGAATTTGATTCTCGTAATAATTGACTAATTAGAATTGTATTCTAACTTAATTCTTGTATTTACTCTTTTGGGAAGGTACGATGAAGACCAGGGAGATACATGAGCAGGTTCTAATTAGTGCAATGTCTAATTTAGGCTACGAAGGATGCTATCATCATCGATGTCTCATTTGATGATGATGTGAAGAAACTTGTTGCTGTAGTTTTTCGCAAGATGAAAGCAAAGATAGCAAGGACAAGAGCTAAAGCTTATATCAAAAGATTTAGAGCAGTCGAGAAACCGAGGATCCTTATTCCTAGAGGTGTGGCATTATATACATGTTTTGATACATTTATATATATATGCAGATACAGATTATTACTTTCTAATATTTTCTTTCTAGGTCCAAGTATGATGGGGCTTGAGGAATTCGATGAGCACTGCGTGTTTGGAAACCATTTGGAATTGACTTCTGACCAAGTTGCTTCCCTCAAAGTGCTAGTTAAACGACACAAGCCATCTATACCATACTATGTGTGCAAGATAAACAAGTCAAATGTCATCGTGTGAAGGCCAAAATGGTTAAAATTTGACATTTCAATAGTTAAATTTTATTATGCACATTGAACTCTAGCCAATAACTAATATTCTTCTTCTCCTACAGTACTTTTCAGTTAGCTACAGCCGTGCACACCTCAACCGCTATCTCCTAAAGGTGTTACCACTCGCATGCTCCTAAAAGACCACTTTTGAGCATGTTAACTCTTCCAAGCCATGAATGATGCTGCCCAGATGACAAGAGGCTTGTCTAATGATCTCGAACTCGATGGAATAAGGGAGGGGAATGTGTGCATCTTCACCTTTTTAAATGAGGGGCTACATGGATTCATGGGTTGTGTTAATGTTCTGTAGTGAGGCCAAAAAGTATCTGCTTTTTTATGCTGTGGTGTTGGATGAACCATTAACGTAATATGTTGTCAGTGAACTTGTAGTGGTAAGGAACTTGTTGTCAACCTGGTGCTCTACATGCTAAGTAATATTATCTCAATATGCTATGTATATATTTTAGTTCACCGTGTTCATGTTGTTGCTTTCCTATGATTGAGAGCTGGTATGTAATATACAGAATAAAGTTGTACTTTAGCACAAAACTAATGGACAGATGCATCGGTTGCAAGTTAGTTCTGCAAAAGATTGGTTGAAGGTTCGATTTCGTCTACCTGCACGAAATGTTTTTCTATTATTTAATTTCTATCAAACGCACTCACAGCTGGGGCCGGCAGAAAACGTCACGAAGCCACATCGAATCCAACACTACCGTGAGAGATACACTACGTACGTAACATCGACACCGAGCTGACAAGTGGAGTTGAAGCACGGAGGAGACGATCGATGCGAAAAAAAGTGTCGAATACGTGTCGTGACGAAATCCACAACGAATTTTGCACCAGACGAAATGGCAACCTGGGCTTCAGGGCCTGAGACGAAATCTGCGACGAATTTGCCATGACAAAAACAAGGAACATCATGGATAACCGGGCTGGAGGGGCTTGGAACTCGTTACAACGAAATGTTCTAGAACGTCAAGAATCCGCGACGTTTTTAGGTCGCATCATAAAAAAACGTAACGGATCGTCCAGATTCTTGTAGTGGTCACAGAGACCAAAAGCACATAGGAAGAGTAGCTTCCACATTGCATGTTGCACCATTGAGGTAGAAGTTGCATCACAGAATGCACCGGAGTGTGTGTGGTCATGTGGATCAATGTGGTTCAGGAAAATAACACATGCAATGACACAGGTGGATCAATGTGGTTTAGGAAAAGAACACATGATATGACTATAGGTAATCCATGTGTCAAACCATGGTCACAGAGACCAAAAGCACATAGGAAGAGCATCTTCCACATTGCATGTTGCACGAGTGAGGTATAAGTTGCATCACATAATGCACTGGAGTGTGTGTGGTCATGTGGATCAAAGTGGTATAGGAAAATAACACATGCCATGATACTAGTGGATCAACATGTGACGAGGGTTTAACTCGTCAATGCACATTGTTATGGGCTTGGGTTTTGGAGAAGGAGGGATCACTAGAGGCATCAATTGACTAGGAAATAAGCACACAGGGATGCAAGTTTTACCCAGGTTCAGGCCTCATAGAGGTCCCTACTCCTGCTTGTCTGCTCTTGGAATTAACGAAGGAATCAAAGATTACAAGGACACGCAGATGCAATCTGGCGAGAGTTGTGGAAAATAGGGTGGTGATTGTCCTCCTCGCCACCCCCTCCTAGCCTTTATATAGATAGGCTTGGTCTCAGGTAGCAGGTCGAGTCAGTTACAGATTAGGGTTTTTCCCTTTGAACTTTCTATCTTAAGCTTCTTCTTATCTCGCAAACAATCGAGAGTCCGTGGGCCAATAAAATTCTTTATTGGGCCTTGGCAACACCGTGGGCTTCTGCCGTATCTGGACCGTATATGCCAAACTCGAGTACCTGTAGGGTATACCCATGTCAGTAGCCCCTGAGTGTCTAGTGGAATCGCAAATTCGACTGGGGAATTTATGAAGTCTTTCGAGTGCATGACTGAGAATTTTTCGAGTGATATGTTTATGTCATAGGGATTGTTGATATACGTGTCTGATTTACTCGATGTATCGGTATCAGTTAACTGCCTTAGGGAAAAACAACGCAATCTACTCAAACTCGAGTCCTCAGACTCGAATTCGGAAAAGTGCTGGCGTAATTCGACTCATGCCGTAGAGGTCTTATAGGAGTCGAATTCCAGTGTATAAGTGTGAGCACTCGACGTGTCTGTCAAGGCATGTTCATCATGCCTGCAGGCACAGATATGTTTCTGGTAGTGCACAGCAGATGTGTTGCCAGGCCTTATTCAGGTCTTATCTTCACGCTTTAAGCACGACACCCGAATTTTTGTCATCGCGGAGATGATTCGGGTGGCCCAGGAGATGCAGTCTCTCTGTAGGGATAGTATGAGGCGGAGTCTCCTTAGCATTCGAGTGTGGATGTTATCAACACACAGTACGATGTACAAATAATCATAGGGTGCGCGACCAGTGCTCCCTATGGGAGTAGCCCCCGAGTGCTTGGTTGAGTCGAAGACTCAAGCGGGGACTAAAGACCTTTTGCGACTGCTGTCGTCTTTTGTTGCTTGTTTCAGTCGAATTTGCTTCCGGTGCTCCCTATGGGAGTAACCCATAATTCACAATCGAATCGTAGATTTGAGGGGTGGGTATGTCCTGAATGTTCATGTACCTGCATAAAGATAATCATAGGGTGCACGACCAGCGCTCCCTATGGGAGTAGCCCCCGAGTTCTTGGTTGAGTCAAAGACTCGAGCAAGGACTAAAGTAGTCAAAATCGTCTGCTGCTTGAATCAATGAAGTCAGTGCTGACGATGTGATGACCTCAGTTGCCCGTGTGAGCGGTTTGATGGGACGTGACGAGTGGTGGTACCCACTTTCTGACTTTGATTTGACCGGGCATGCGTAATCTTTTGTTTTAACTGTGTCTCCTCGATTTCCGCGCGTAATGTGAATAGTGGGGAGACGGTTCATGCTTCAGCTTCGCCACGTGTCGATGGCGATGTGCTCCAAGCATGAAGTAGGGTTTCTGCTGGTCGTTGGATGTTCTCTGCGAGGAGGTTAAGTAGCAGCGCAACTTCGGTAATTTCCCAATCTCTCTTCTTTGCCCGTGTCTCCATCACCATTGCTTCTACTCTCTGCTTCCTTGCGCATTTTCTCTTTGCGGCGCTGGACCATCTCCATGTCTTCCCGAGTTACTTCCTCCGTTCTCACCGCCATCGGAAGATGGGCAAGAAGAAGGGAGGCGCCATTGCTGGGTCCACGGTCGCCATTGCCGCCACCAAGAAGAAGGGCGCCAGTACTGCCACCGTGGGCACTAGCGCCGCCAGTGCTGGGAAGAAGAAGGGTGCGGGCACCCGTGTTACAAACGGCGCCTGACGTGCGTCCATCATCAGGCCCGCCGAGCTGCAACTTCATCGTCGAGATGGAGTTCTTCCGTCTGCGGAAGATGACTCGCGAGTGCCCAGCGAGGAGGTAATTCCTTGTCCTCCTCCTTGTTTTCGGGTGTTGTTCCTTGCGTTCATCATCCGAGGTCTTCAGGGGTCTCCTTTGCTTCTATGGGCTCCAGCTGCATCAGCTGTCCCCAAATTCTATTCTCCACATCTCATGCTTCATTACTCTTTGTGAATGTTGGCTCGGAATCGAGCCGCACTTTGGCCTCTTCAAGAGTATTTTTAAGCTGAAACGCTAGTTGGTGTCCGGTTTGGTAGTCTACAACGTAGGAGGCTGCGGAATCATTGTCGACTCCTCTATCACTTACTTTGATATCAAGCTTACTGCGTTCGTCCAAGGGTGGAGAGACAAGTGGTTCTACATCTGCGACCAGAAGGCCGACGGAGAGCACTACGGACTCGCGCCCTTTGATCTCGCGACGTCGTGCAAGAGGAGGCGCTCTTGGAAGAATATCGTGATGCCTGGCGAGTCCGAGGAAACGGATGTGCTGTATAAGTGTGTCTGCAACCTCGAGAGTCGCATAGGCAAACAAGAGGGAGGCGCTGCCCTCATTCGCACATGGTTGCGCCGCCGTCTCTAGCCTCTGCAGGCCAGAGTCCACCCTATGTTCCGCTGGGCCGGTGCGAATGATGCCATTCGCGTATCTGCCGATGGCATTTCTGCGGGTGAGGTTGATAAGAGGGTGCGACTGGTGACCAAATACACCACCAAGGAGGTTCTCCCAGGCGAACCAGTCGTGACTCCGTTCGACGCCTCTAACCCTCCTCCTAAGGTAGAACTGTAATGTGAAGTAGTTCCCGTTTTCGATTGTCTTTTATGATGCTTTGATATATAATATTGTATTTTCTGAATGCAGGACTGGAAGGTGTCTCCCAATTTTCCCCCTCGTCCTGAAGGGGTTATCCCTCCTGAAGTGGATGAAGAGGACGAGTCGGAGTAGACCGTCCCAATCGAAGAAGAAGAGGGAGCCCCCGAGTCCAGCGACCAGGACACTCGCAAGCGTTCTCGCAGTCAAGATTCTGATGCTACTTCTTCGACGATGCCGGAAGGTCCTTCTGCTGCTGCAGAGGAGCCAATCCCCATTATTCATGTGCATGCCATGGCTCCTCCTGTCTGGAAGAAGATGCGACTATCGAAGGAGTCGTTGGAGTAGGAGTAGCAATCCTTCGACCTTGATAACTTTGATTGGTGAGTTCTGCATTCGCGACTTTGTATTAGATTATTTTTTGAGCTGCTTTCCCTGAAGTTTTTGTTGGATGTGTTTTGCAGTCAAGCAGCATTGTCATCATCTGACGACGTCCAATTTGTGAAGGAATCCGGAGTCGTAGACTCCAAGGACAATGAAGTGGCCGAACGATCTTCCTATCCTCCATTGGAGCCCCACTCTAGGCACAACTCGTTGAGTTCCCCGCATGCTAGGGAACACCAGGTGGTTGCCCGGATGACTGCGCAACAGTCTGATACGTCCATTTTGCATCACTATTCTATATCATAATTCACTGTTATTCATTGATATATTTCATATTAAGAGATGATACTTATGTTATTTCATTTGTTTTTGCATGGTTGATGACTTTTGGAGCATGGACGCTGCAGTTAGGATTCTGATGGAAAAGGTGCTGTTTGGAGGCAAAATTCGCGAAGATCAGAAAATCTGGGAAAATACATGGAAAATCCTATTTTTCCAAAAGACGGGAAGCGGAGATAGGCCACAGGAGGCCCACACCACCCCTGGCGTGGGCCACCCTAGGCTGCACCACCAGGTGGTGTGGCCGCCCTGGCCCACCCCCTCTGGCGTATATATTCCTCCCGAAACCCTAAGGCTCGGGGAGCGATCACAGAAAGATTCCACCGCCTCTGCGGGGCGGAAAACACCGAGAGAGAAAGATCTCTCCGGCAGACAGATTTATGTCGGGGGAATTCCTTCCCAAGAGGGGAGATCGTCGCCATCAACACCACCATCAAGCTAGACTTCATCGGGATCATCATCATCACCACCATCATCACCATCAGCACCCTCATCACCATCTCCATATTGCTGTAACAATTGGGTTGAATCTTGCATAGTTCTTAGGGGAAACATTCCCGGTGTTGATTACTCTTTGTAGTTGATGCCATTGAGTGCACCATTGAATTATTGTTTATGTTCAGATTGTTATACATCATTATTCCATCTCTGATCATGATCCATATGATGTCTTGTGAGTAGTTTGTTTTGTTCTTGAGGACATGGGAGAAGTCATGTTGTTAGTAGTGGAGTTGTGTTGAGAAAGATTCAATAGTTTGATCTTTAAGTTGTGGTGTACTTCTTCTAGTGGTGTCATGTGAACGTCGACTACATGACACTTCACCTATATGGGCCTAGGGGAATGCATTGTGTATTTGGCTACTAATCGTAGGGGTTGCCGGAGTGACAGAACCTGAACCCCCGTTAGGAAACCATTGCACAAGGGACGTAAGGGTCTTAGAGTTTAAAGCTGTGGTTAGGTTTCTACCTTAATTACTTTCTTGTACTTACGGATGTTTGCAAGGGGTATAATCGCAAGTATGTATTAGTCCTAGGAAGGTCAGTACATTAGCACAGGTTCACCCACACAACACTTAGCAATCTAAAGAAGATTAATCAAATATATGAAGCGAAAGCACTTGACAGTCTTCCCATGTGTCCTCGAGAACGTTTGGTCATCTTAAATGATACAACCGGCTTGTCCTTTGCTGCATAAAGGATTGGGCCACTTGCTGCATTTATTCTTATTGTCTTTTATTTACTCGTACTTTATTTTACTTGCTTTATCAAAAAACCCTAACAATCCGTTTGTTATGTATTTGTAGAGAATTCCTGATCCATACCACTATCCAGCACCTTCTGCTCCTTGTTGGGTTTGACACTCTTACTTATCGAAAATAATGCGATACACCCCCTATACTTGTGGGTCATCACATTCATCTTCGGGGTCTCTGGAGAATCATGTAAGCATCCTTTTACTGTTTTGGCAGTCGAATTTATACCTGGTGCTGTTGCTGAACTTTTATTTTCTTCTTATGCAGCTCATCATGAAGGAAGCTACTCGCCTGGCGGAGCAAGTCCTTGACATGGGTCGACAGCATGCGCGGCTGGACAATCGGCATCGCGTTGTTGGAGGTTAGTTTTGACTTTGTCTTTGTCTTCGTGAAGTTTCTAGATTCTATTGATGATACGTCTTATGCTTTGCAGTTGAGCATAACAAACTTCTTCGTCATGCTGCTTCCCTCGAAAAGGCGCTTGCCGCGGCGGCAAAGAGTCGTGACGAAGCAATCGCGGCCCTGGAGGAGTCGCGAAAGCGCGAAGAGTACTTGCAATAATGCGAAGGGGACTTGCGCGCCTCCAAAGTTGAGAGGGAAAAGTTGTTCAAAGAGCAACTTGTCTCGATTGCTAAGTCCCTCTTAGGTATTCTTTCAGCTAAATTTTTGTTGTTTCTTGCCTCGACATCGTGTTATTGTGCTAACACTTTGTTGTATGCAGATGCCAACAGCCTTTGCTTTGACGCCCAGGCCCTTCGTTGCGAAGATGTGTTGGCTGGTGTTGTCGCCGCAGTCGAAGACCGCAGCGCTTCCCTTTAGGGGACACTGACGAAGGCCAAGGGTGTGCTCAGTCGCATATGCGAGGATCTAACCCCCAAGGCTGAGCTGATTGACAACCTTGAGGACCTGGTGGAATCCCTTGCTGTGGGTATTCCCATGGACTTCAGGAACTCCCAGCGGTCTGTCGGTGCCACCATAGCACTCGCGATGGTGCAAGCCCATGGCGTGGAGGTGGACCCGCCACGATCTCCAAGGCGATGCTCGTCGGCACAGATGGCCAACAGGTAGTGTTTGCTCCCTTCGCTACTGGCTATGGTAAGTATGGGCCACAGCTCATCAATACAGTCGCCAAATACTCCGAAGAGCTGCAGTGAGCGAAGAAGGTGGTGAAGGATGCGGCATCAGGGGCTGGAACCGGAAAGTCTATGGCATCAGAGACCGCCACGGATTCGATGAGGCCTCCAAAGTCCAAGTCGAAGTCGAAGAACCAGACTACTCCTTACTAGCTAATCTGTAATAGTTGTAGTTTATTTTCGTGTTGAAACCATGCTTTTGTGGGAGTATCCCTGTCGAGACTTTGTCGTGCTTAAATGCATTCGAGCCTTTTATCAATGTATCCCTGGTCCCTTATTTTCTCTTGCTTGGTTTGTGATAGGGTACGGTGAATGGTCCTTCGAGTGATCCTCGTGATCCTCCACCCACTGATGAAACCTTGGCGCAGCCATGCTCAAAGTTGGAGGAGGTGTCCTTGATTTCGCGACTACACGATCGCATTAAGCAACTGGAGTGTGAGTTTCCCATCCTCCGTGGTAGCGCAAATGTATGGAAGTCGAAGGCGGAGAAGGCCACCGCCCACGAGAAGTATCTCTTGGAGGAGGTGATGCAGCTGAGTGAGCAGTTCAAATGTTAGCTTTCTGCCCTCTTATCTTTTCTTTTAGTCAGTCGCGGTGATGCCTTGTCTTCATACTTTGCCCTTTTGTTTGGGTGTAGTTGTTAGTGCTCGTCATCCGCAGGATGAGAAAGACCAGATTGCCATTCGAATGAACGATCTGACCCAGGAGCAACTACATGTGAGTGGGTAATTTTGGGTGGACCACGATCGTGTGATCGTGCTTGCAACCCTGCAGGATTGTGCTTCTCGAGTACTTCACTTTTTGAAGAAGGCATAGTCGTGCCTTAGGCATATCTATCAAACGATGTTTCCGTTGGACTTCGTAGCAGTAGTATGACTTGTATCCTGCACATAGTATGACTTGTATCCTGCACATAGTTGTACAAGTGTTGTAAAGTTCATATGAATATGTTGGATATAATTAGTACTCATTGGTATGTGATGAGCTTGCTAGCTTTTATATTTTGTGAGTGTATTTGTTACTCTGTAGTTCCTTTTCGTTAGCCTGACTTGTTTTATCTCAGCTCCTTGCCAACCTGTCAGGTGCATTGCAACTGGGTTGGTGTCTATCAAGGGTTCGATTAATGTTGTGTCAGCTAGTCAGGAAACTATGATTTGTTCATAGAACAAAAGTGTAAAGGGTGGCACAGCCCCCGAGTGGTCAATTTGCAGGAAAATAAGGAAAACACACAGTTTTGGGGCACTTAGCTTTATTTATTCATAGAATAGTACGAGGTACAATGTGTGGCTAAGTAGCCTGGCTGAATAGCCTTATTTGTAAATGTAAAAAATGACTAGGGATAGAAGCGGTGCAGTTGCACGATGTTCCAGGGATTGTAGTATGCGACTCCTATCTCGAGATCTTTATGGCGATAGGCACCACCTGGGATTACTTATGTAATCACATAAGGTCCCTCCCAAGGGGACTCGAGCTTGAGGTGCCCTTGCTACTTCAGTCGCAGGACCAGGTCTCCTTCAACGAAGCATCTGGGGCCTTCTGCTGTGGTAGTTGCGGAGGCTTTGCTGGTAGATCATTAATCTCTGCGCTGCGATTTCCTGTGCCTCATCAAGAAGGTCGACGGAGTCTTCGAGCGCAAGAATTGACTCCTTCTCGCTGTAAGAGACCACCCGCGGGGCTTTGTAGCGTACTTCTGCGGGTAGCACCGCTTCAGCACCGTGCACCATGAAGAATGGGGTGTATCCCGTGGCACTGTTTGGAGTTGTGCGTAAGCTCTAGAGTACGGATTGCAGCTCGTCTGGCCTGCAGCCGACGGCTTGTTCGAGTGGCCGGAGGAGTCGCTTCTTGATTACGCCGCAGATGAGGCTGTTGGCCTTTTCGACTTGACCATTGGTCTACGTGTGAGCCACTGAGGCGTAGCTTATGTTGATTCCCAGGTTTGCACAGAATTCCTAGAACTCCTTAGAGGTGAAGTTCGTCCCATTGTCCGTGATGATGCTGTGTGGCACTCCAAAGCGGTAGACAATGGACTCGAAGAACTTGACAGCGCTGGCTTCTGATTGATTTGTCACCGGCATGGCCTCGATCCACTTGGTGAATTTGTCGACTGCGACCAAGAGGTAAATGTAACCTCCTGGCGAGGATTTTAGGAGCTTGCCGACCATGTCGAGTCCCCATTGTGTGAAGGGCCAAGCCAATGGTATTGGTCGGAGTTCCACGCCAGGTGCGTGAGGTTTGTCCGCGAATCACTGGCAAGTGTTGCAGCACTGGACGATGTCCTTGGAGTCGCGCATGGCCGTGGGCTAGTAGAATCCAGCTCGCAGAGCTTTGGCAACGAGGGCGTGACTGCCAGCATGGTGCCCGCAGGTGCCTTCGTGGATGTCGAGGAGGATGGCCCTTCTGTCCCCATTGGAGACGCATCATTGGAGCACTCCTATGATGCTGCACTTGTACAGTTCACCGTTGATGAGGTCGAATGCCTTGGATCGGCGCGTGATCTGTCGTGCGTCAGTCAGGTCGTCTGGCAGCCTCTTGCTGAGTAGGTATGTAATGTATGGTTGTGTCCAAGATGGCTCGATCATCATGACGCTCATTGGTCCTTCGAGTCCTGTATCCAGCTCCAGGTCATCGAGTGTCATTGGCTCGTTGGGTGGCGTAGCCCCCGAGTCCGTTGACGCGCTTGCTTTCTTCTCTACAGCCTTTGGCTTGATGGAGCGTTTGCAGATGCACTCGAGAAATACCCAGGTGGTATGGGGGCGCAGGTCAAGCCAATGTTGGCGAGTGTGTCCGCCTCTTCGTTGCTTTCATGGCCTACGTGCCGCAGCTCACAGCCATTGAAGTCTCCTTCGAGTGTGTCGTAGAGGTCGCGATAGGCGATCATGTTGTCACTCAGTGCGTCGCACTCGTGCATCGTTTGGTTGACCACCAGTTTGGAGTCACCATAGATGATTAGCCTCTTGGCGCCGCAGGCTTTCGCCATGCGCATCCCATGGATTAGAGCCTCGTACTCAGCTTCATTGTTGGAGGCAGTGAACTGCATTCGTAGAATGTATTTCAGCTTGTCTCCCTGGGCGATGTCAGTATGACACCTGCGCCAGCTCCGTCCTTTTGTTTGGATCCGTCGAAGTGCATTGTCCAGAAGTAGGACATATCTGGCTTGTTGGGGAGCTGGTTCTCCATCCAGTGCACAAGGAAATCAGGGAGGACCTGCGATTTAATCGTGTTGCACTTTTCGTATGTGATGTCTCATGGAGACAGTTCGATTCCCCAAAGCATGACTCTCCCGGTGGCATCAGGGTTATTGAGTATATGCCTGAGCGGGGCGTCATTGACCACCACGATTGAGTGCTCTTGGAAGTAGTGGCGCAGTCGCCTGGCTGTCATGAAGACGCCGTACGCCAGCTTCTGGTAGTGCGGGTACCGGTGTTTTGTTGGCATGAGCACCTTGCTTAGGTAGTAGACTAGGCGCTAGACCCCGTGGACCTTGTTTTCTTTGGCTCGTTCCACCACAAGCACCATGCTGACCACCTGGTTGGTGAAGGAGATGTAGAGCAACATTGGTTCTTTTTCGTGTGGAGTCACTAGTACCGACGAGGTGGATAGTAAACTCTTGAGGTCCTCGAATGCTTCTTGTGCCTCGTCTGTCACCTCGAATTTGTCAGTTTTGTGGAGAAGTTGGTAGAAGGGCAATGCCTTTTCGCCCATGCAACTAATGAATTGACTGAGTGCCGTGATTCGCCCAGCCAGCTGTTGGACCCCTCTTACATTCTTCGGCTTCTCCATGGCTAGTATGGCCTTTATTTTCTTCGGGTTTGCTTCGATCCCTCTCGCGGAGATGAGATACCCGAGTAACTGCCTAGATGGCACGTCGAAGGTGCATTTGTCTGGATTGAGCTTGATCCGGTAGCGGTCGAGGTTGGCGAAGTTTCCACATTGCATGTTGCACTAGTGAGGCACAAGTTGCATCACAGAATGCACTAGAGTATGTGTGGTCATGTGTATCAATGTGGTCTAGGAACAACACATGCCATGACGACACTAGTGGGTAAATGTTGTTTAGGAAAAGAACACATGTAATGTCTATTGGTGATCCATGTGTCAAACAATGGTCACAGAGACCAAAAACACATAGGAAGAGCATCTTCCACATTGCATGCTGCACCAGTGAGGCAGAAGTTGCATCACAGAATGAAATAGAGTCTGTGTGGTCATGTGGATCAATGCGGTCTAGGAAAATAACACATGCAGTGACACTAGTTGATCAACGTGGTTTAGGAAAGAACACATGTAATGACTATAGGTGATCCATGTGTCAAACAATGGTCACAAAGACCAAAATCACATAGGAAGAGCAGCTTCCACATTGCATGTTGCACGAGTGAGGCATAAGTTGCATCACAGAATGCACTGGAGTGTGTGTGGGCATGTGGATCAATGTGGTCTAGAAAAAGAACACATGCAATGACACTAGTGGATCAATGTGGTTTAGGAAAAGAACACATGCAATGACAATAGGTGATCCATGTAACAAACTGTGTTCACAGAGAACAAAAGCACATAGGAAGAGCAGCTTCCACATTGCATGTTGGCCCAGTGAGGCAGAAGTTGCATCACAGAATGCACTGTATTGTTTGTGGTCATGTGGATCAATGTGGTCTAGGAAAATAACACATGCAATGACAGTAGTGGATGAATTTGGTTTAGGAAAAGAACACATGCAATGTCTATAGGTGATCGATGTCTCAAACCATGGTCAAAGAGACCAAAAGCACATAGGATGTCGTTGTGGGCGAACGGCAGGGAAGCTATTGACAGTGTCCGCAGGCGGGATTGGATATGAACAAGTGTAGCGTGACACAAGAAGTACCCAGGTCCGGGGCCCTTGTGTGGAGGTAACACCCCTACTCCTGTCGATCTGGCTATGGGATGAGACGAGTGATACAAGCTGCTCCTCGAGCTGTATGAACTTCCTAGCTAGTGAATAGCCAACCCTTGATACGATAGCCTTGCCCCCCTTATATAGGCTGGGGGTTGCAATCTTACTGGACAGGCCGGTTGGCAGGCCCCATAGGCGGTCACCAGCCGGCTGGTCATCTACATTGTTGCGTAGTGGGGGTCTTGTCGAGGGTACATGCCGTGCGGGTTGTTGTAGGCATAGTGAACATTGTGCGAGCCTAGTGTCAGCAACCGGCCATTGTTCCCCAATCAGCCGCAAAGTCTTCGGTATTGTCCTCATCCTCCTGGTGTCTTATCACCGTACCAGGGCGTACTGTGAGCTATGCAGCACGCCGCCCTGCCTCCGTCTTGATTGCGTCCAGCTACGATCGTCTAGCCGGATCCACATCTTTCCAACCTTTCTTGTTCCGGCTACCTTCTGCGCCATGTTGTGCTTCCGTCTGGCTAGGACCTGCTAGCCGGCCGTGACTTGTTCGCCCTTATTCTTGTCCGGCTAGGCTATACGGGGGTCATCCCCCCGACACTAGCCCATGAGAATGTGTAGATTCCGCATTTAGGTGAAATGTGTGCACACTCCCCACCTGATTTGAATTTGCGTCTGACTACGAACTGACAGTTGCGCTTCCCCGTGATGTCAATGCTGATGCCAGCCATGCTCGCACGCGCCATCATTGCGCTGACGCGCGTAGCGTCACATCCCATCGCACGTCGTAGAGGGAACCGTTGTCTGGCTCTTCGGTTTCCGCCTCTGGATCTACTATGCACACGATGTGGTCACATGTGATCCGGAGCAGTTGGTGGGTGTGCGGCGCGGCCCAATGGGCGCCACGCGGCGACCTGGATGGTTGCTCTCCCCCCGGGGTTAAATACCGCCCGGGGGAGCAGTTCCCCCACCCCACTGCTTGCGTTCCCCTCTTCTGCTCCTACGCTCGCTGCTGCTGCTTGCTCTGCCGCCAGTTGCTCACTGCCGAACCTACTGTGCCACCCGTTCATGGTCGCCGAAGACACAGGCCCTCGCCTCTCAGCGTCCGCGACCATGGCTGAGCAAGAGGTGTGATGGCTGCGGTCTGTGGCGCCTGGTGCAGATCCTTTGTGACGGAGGATCACATCGCCAAATACTGCACCACGTGGGTCCTCCCGCCGGAAGGAGTCGCCACACTCCCAAGAGGGGGAGCGGGTTATATTCTTGTCCCACCTCAGGCGCGGCTTCGCCCTCCCGACGAACCCTTTCTCCCTCACCTTCCTCGCCTTCTTATACCTGCGCCTCCACCACCTCGGCGTTAAAACCATTGGCATCCTTGCACACTTCACCGCCTTCTACGAGTACTACCTCGGGATCGAGCCAGATCTCAGCCTCTTCTACCGGCTCTTCTGCGTCTGGCCGTAGGTCCAGTTCACCTAGGGCCCACTGGTCCCCTACAGCGGCGCCTCCATCTACTCCCTCGCGCAAACCGGCTACCCGATGTTCCGGCTGCATGATAGGTCTGTCTCTGGCAGCAGTCATATTTCTACATCAGCAACTTCACCGATGTCGACCGGATCAACCTTCTAGCTTTCTAGGACATAGAGTCTAGCCGGCAGCACTGGGACCTGAATGCCTTCAGCTGAACATCCCGACCATCCTTGGCCAACCGGACAACCACGACCAATAGTGGGGGCGCGTCAACGCACCCACTAGGTGTAGCCCCCAAGATTCGTAGTAGTTGGTGAAGCTAAGTGCTTTGAATCTTCTCTTCTCTTCTTTTCTCTTTCTCTTTCCTTTTCCCTTGCCCTCACCTGGGCCCGAATATCTTGCTAAACTCCTTTAACCAGCTAGAACTACATGAATCCACTAGGGGTGCGCGAGCACATCTAGTCGGTGTAGCCCCCTGGATTCGGAGCGCTTGGTGAAGGAAGGACTTTGAATCTTCTCTTCTTTTAATAGCCGACATGGTGTAGTCGTGCAAAACAGACATGTAGATGGATTTGTTTAATATATTAGTCGGTCAGTATGCGTATTATTAACAGGGTAAGGACTTCGTATTTTCAAAAGCTAGCTTGCGTTTCTCTAGACACTTAGTCACTTTCTCGTGCGCTCTATTGTTTACGTCGTGTCCTTGCAGGTAGCCTGGTTGTGGTCTAGATCCGGAATCGAAGGGGGAGCAGATAATACATTGCGCACGGTACTGGAGGCTAAGTAGCCGGAAAATTTCAAACTGGGCACAAGGCCGAAACATCCAATATGTCGCATCTTTTCTCTGTTTTTCATGTGGGATGCCTCGGGCTTTTGCTCTTGCTAGCTGGATAGCCGGGTTGCGGTCTATAGCTGAGACGAAGAGTGGGCCTCTAGCACCGTTGCACACTATTCAGTCGGCTTATAGAATTAGTAGGTCGGGCCAACCGGCGAGCCCCTGGGCAGGGGTTGCTGGAGCCGAAAGTACTGAATTGAAGAAGAATGATGTGCAAATTTATGGCAAGGAGCCCCCGTGTGTCTCTCGGGGTTCCACATTTTTATTCATCCATAGGGTTCATGAGATCATACAATATCAAACGACTAGGTGTAAAATGGATGGAGTAGGGCCGCGTTCCAGGGGTGCTCTGTCTCCCCGTCTGACTTGTCCAACTTGTTCTTGTGTGGCTGCTACGTGTCGATGAGGTAGTAGGAGTTATTGTGCAGCGCCCGGATAATGATGAAGGGGCCCTCCCAAGACGGCGATAGCTTGTGCATGACCTTCGTGTCTTGCACCAGCCAGAGAACTAGATCGCCCTTACGGAACACGATGGGTCAGATCTGGCTTGAATGGTAGTGGCACAGGCTTTGCTAGTACAGCGCCGATCTGGACAACAACAGCTCGAGGGCCTCCTTGAGGAGGTCCATGCCATCCTCTCGTGCCTCTTGGTTGTCCTTCTCGTCGTAGAGGAGCTTGCGGGGCGAGTCGAACTCGATGTCCGCAGAGAGGACGGCCTCGGAGTCGTAGACGAGGAAGAACAGGTTGAAGCCAGTTGACCAATTTGGGGTGGTGCGGAGGCTCCACAACACAACCAGAAGTTCCTCAATCCAGCATCCGAGAGACCGCTCCAACGAATCGATGAGTCACGGCTTGATGCTGGCTAGCACTAGGCCATTTGACCTTTCAACTTTCCTGTTGGACTGCGGGTGTGCGACGGATGCGAGGTCCAGCTAGATCCCTTTATTGCTGCAGATCCGGGTGAAGGCCCCCTTGGCGAAGTTTGTGCCATTGTCCGTGATGATGCTGTTGGGGTAGCCGAACTGGTTGATGATGTCTACGAAGAAGGTGACGAATGTCGCCTCGTCCGGTTTCCAGATAGGCTTCGCCTCTATCCACTTGGTGAACTTTTCCATCGCCACCAGCAGATGGGTCATGTCCACGCGCACCCGCTTGAAGGGCCCGACCATGTCCAGCCCCCAAAAAACAAAGGGCTACGTGATCGGGATGGTCTTGAGCACCGCGGTCAGCATGTGCCTTAGTTGACCGAAGCGTTGGCACCCGTTGCACGCCTGGATCAGCTGCTCCACATCCTCGAGGGTGGTGGGCCAATAGAAGCCATGGCGGAACGCTTTGTCTATTACTGCCCAAGATGGAGTGTGGTGCCCGCACTCGCCCTGTTGGATGTCCTTTAGTTGCCGGTAGCCCGTGTCCACATCGACACATTGCTGGAATATGCCGAATATGATGCACTTGTAAATCTCTTTGTTGATGATGGTATACGTGTACGCGTGCCACCGGATCTGCCTGGCCCCCACCTCGTCATCTGGGAGCTCCCCATTGGCGATGTAGTTCATGAAGGGTTGCACCTGAGATAGTATCTCCTAGATGGTGAGGAAGCTCCCATGCTCCGACTAGGGATGTCAGGGGTCCGTCCGGGTGGGGTACCTGGAACGGCAGCCCCCGAGGCACTTGACGAGTTGGCAGCCCTCGGGTCTTTTGAGCCGGAGTGTGTGGGTGCGCCAGAGTCGGTGCGGGCCTTTTTCTTTGCTGGCTCTGAGGGTTCCAGATCAGCTGAGCCAGCAGCCCTCGGGCTTCCGGCCCAAATGATGGAGTCAGACTCGGTAGACGGGGTGATGGAGGTCTTACGCAGATGCTCCAAAGAGACCCCTGGCAGGATTGCCTACCGGTGGATCCGACTCGAGCGAGCGAGTCGACTGCCTTGTTATTGAAGCGGGGGACATGATGGAACTCACATCCGTCAAAGCAGGCGCTGAGCTTCTGCACATGGAAGCGGTAGAGTGCCATGTTCGCATCCAAGGTGTCCTATTCTCCGGATACTTGCTGCACCACCAGATCCGAATCGCTGAAGCAAAGGATCCGGTTGATGCCAATCTCCCTAGCAAGCCGAAGGCCATGCACCAATGCCTCCTACTCGGTGACGTTGTTGGAGGCCTTGAAGTGGATCGGCAGAATGTACTCCAGCCAGTCCCCCTTGGGAGAGGTGAGGACGATGACGGCTCCCAAGCCCCTGAGCATCTTCGAGCCATCGAAGTGCCTCCTCTAGTGATCCGAGTCGAGAACCAGGGGGAGGTACTAGGTCTTGGCCCAGTCGACCAGGATGTCCGCCAGAGCCTACGACATGATTGTGAGCCTCATCTCGTACTGGATGGAGTAGGCTGCAAGCTCGATTGCCCACTTGGCGACTCGGTCGGTGGCGTCCTTGTTGCCCATGATCCCCGTAAGGGGTATGGTGCACACCACCTTAATCGGATGCTCATGGAAGTAGTGCTTGAGCTTCTTGCACGCTAGGTATACTCCATAGCACATCTTCTGGTAGTGGGGGTAGTTCTGCTTGGAGAGGGAGAGAACCTCGCTAAGGTAGTAGACGTGCCTCTGAACTGGCTGAGCCTTGCCTTCCTCGGAACGCTCCACCACCAGGACGACGCCGACGACCCAGATGATAGCTGCTATATAGAGCAACATCGGTTCCCTGCTAGCTGGCGTGGCTATCACCGGCTGTGTGGATAGAATGCGCTTGAGATCGTGAAACGCGGCATCAGCTTGCGAGGTCCAGGAGAACTTGTCTGTCTTCTTCATTAGCTGGTGAAAGGCCAAACTTTGGTCGACTAGAGGGGGTGAATTGGAGACTACCAATTTTTAATCTTTTCTTGCAATTTTAGGCTTTGCACAAAGTAAAGTTCACTAGAGATGCAACTAGATGAATATCCTATATGGTAAACAAAGCAACAAGTAAATAAGACGGTAATTGCAAGAAGTAAAGGAGTGGAACGAAAGAACCGGCGAGGGGACATGGAGATGTAATTCCCATAGTTCACTTCCAAGGAAGCTACATCTATGTTGGAGAGGTGTCGGGGCCACACAAGGTCACCTGAGCGCCACAAAGGCCTCACCTTCTTCTCCGGTGAGCACCACCACAAAGGCGGCCTCACAATCCACTATGCCGGTGACCTTGAAGGTGACAACTGAAACCTTTATAACAAGGTTGAGGGGTGACTCCACAACTCAATTGGAGGCCCTCAACGACACCACGAAGCTTCACAACAATTTCCCCAGCTCCGAGGATTCCCTACACCGTCTAGGGTTCCAAGAAACTAAGAGTAACAAGATCCACGAAGGATGGGTGGGGAAAATCACGATTCCTTTGGTGGGAGTGTAGATCTAGGTCACCTCTCCTAGTCCTCAAAAAATCAAGAGGCTTGAGTGGGTAGGGAGAGAGATATAGGAAAGTCAAGCTCTTGTATTAATGGAGGAGAGAGAAAACAAAGAGATAAGGCAAGAGGAAGAAGAAGGGGCCTTAAATAGGCCATCCCCAAATGGGTATTTTCTGCCCCGTCTTGACACCACCAGTACTACCGGTGGCGGGCCGGTAGTTCCAGTGAACAGACCACCAATGGCTCAACGAAGGCCATGTAACGGTCGGGTTGACCAGTCAACAGGGCCCTCACGAGCTGACCAGAACTACCGGTCCTAGTTCTATTCCAACTACCGGCAAATAGGCAATGGGAGGCAGAGATATATCTGAGCCACAAAGCTAGTTGCCAGAACTTGGTCCGGAAGTGGGGCCAGAAGAACCATGCACCAGAGGGTGCCCGGTACGACCGGTCAGGGGGCAGTACTACCGCTCAAGGCGACAGGGGCTGGACAATGCACGATCTGGCCGATACAACCGATCCAAGTTCCGATGCTAATTTCAACAAATAGGCAAAACGATAGAGAAGTATTACTGAACCAAAAATTGGTTTGCCGAAATTAGGACCGGAACTTCTGTCAGAAGTTCCGCTCGATCAGCCCTGAAAACCCCCCTTGGGAGGTACTAACGCCGCCTACCCGGTACTATCGGTCAGGGCAGAAAACACTCAAACACAACATGGAACTCTCTCTCACAAGAAAACTGGGAAGGTTGTGCAAGTACAGATATGGTCTGTGGATGAAATGGTGATTTCCCACAACCTTCCAAGGTAGACCCCCTCTTGATAGTATGGTAGCCTAAAACACAAAAACAAGAGAAAGTATAAATAAGTGCCACCATCTTCAAGCTTCTTCTAGAGAGAGGTCCACCAACAAGCAAG
Organism: Avena sativa; assembly: GCA_916181665.1. Lineage (NCBI taxonomy): Eukaryota > Viridiplantae > Streptophyta > Magnoliopsida > Poales > Poaceae > Avena > Avena sativa. Next base: position 437,153,357 of record OV702289.1, read on the forward strand.
TCTATAGATAAACCCTGCAACTTGTACATACAGTTAAACCACAAGAGAAGTTTTCATCAACACCAAAAACATAAGGAGAAGGCAATGTCCTTTCCATCTCCCCCTTTTTGGTGCTTGATGACAACCCTACAATATTTGCATAGAAGATAATGAAAAGAAAAAGAAAAAACTGTAGGAAGTAAAAGAAATGGGAAGCTCCCCCTAGATGTGTGCAAGGCATAGGAACAAGAGTTTCTGGAAACAGCAAGCACACAAGGGAGAGAGCTCTCCCTCACTATATAAACCACCAAGGGTGCAAAGAAGTAAATGGAAAATAGAGGGGGACTCATACCTTGCACCAATACCATTGTGGTGAAATAATATTTGGATAAGTGACCATAGTGAATATACCTCTGTGAGACAACTTAGCCCACCACAACCAATCATACGAACATCACAAAGATACCTTAGCACATAGTCTCACCAACATAGTAGCAACCATACACGAGTCCAAAGATAGAAACATAACGGAGGTCCACAAGCATACATAACGGAATAAAAGTGTGCATGAGCATAAAAAGATCCAAGAAAGAGCGAGCTCATGACACAACCCATGCAAATCCCGAAGTCCTAACGGAACACTTTCTCCCCCTTTGGCATCAAGATGCCAAAAAGGGACAAAGTAGACAATCTATGCGCCCCACCCGCCAACGAACGGAGGAGGAGGCTCGGGGTCCCAAGAGGCATTGTTCTAAGCGGGTGAAAACGGACCGGTGACCTCAGGCTCATCATCACTATCAGTCCACCTGCAATGCGTGTTGACCCACTGATCCTTGGGCACGGTGATGGAGCTGGACTCAGGAGATACCTCAATATCAAGCTTCCTCATGATGGCCTTATCCCTCCAGACACTGTGCCTCTGAGCAACATAAGACTGATACTCGCGGTCCTGAATGAAATAGAATGTCTTCTCAACCTTCTTCAGCAGCTTCTTGTCCTAAGAGGGTTGTCTCACTAGTCGGAGTGGAGGAGGAGCCTCAGCACGGTCCCCATCACTAGCATGGCCAGACGAGTCAACAGCTTCCCTAGCAGCCCTTTCAGCAGTAGCTTCCTTTTCAGCCTAAGAACGAGGTTTCTTGTGCTTCATCACACGGAAGGTCTTCTCCTCATGAATAGTGAGAGCATCCTAAGGATAAAGAGAACCTCTTGCCTCACGCCATTTGGCATTGATGAGGGTCTGGATGTAAGCAACATAGGGACAAGACCTCTTCTCAATCAGTGCAGACCAAATCTCCTCAAACAGATAATACATAGCATTAATGCGCTCATGAGAGTTTCTGTGGCGGTAAGTCTGATACATGAGATCAATCTACAATGCATGGAGATGATCGAAGTTACCTGCCTTGGGAGCAATATTGTTCTGATAGACCTTGCGCATGATGTCATAGGTGGGAAGAAGATGGGAAACATTTCCATTGACACCCCAGCCCTCATTGTACAAGGGCTCAATAACTTCAGGCTCGGAGGCCTTTCCCTTATGAACGCACCATCCATTGGCACGATGGCCTTCCAGAATAGGATAGCCAAGAAGAGTAGCAAACTCAGATCATTTTGCAGTTAGATACCTATTTTGAGTCATCCACTTCACGGTTCAATCATCAGCATCAGTATCAAAGTAGAGGGTGGAGTAGAACTGAGCAATGGCCCTCTCATCATAGTTCTTACGATGTCCCATAATCTTGAGGAGCCCAAACCGCCTACACATGTCGGAGCCTCACCAAAGTACTCAGGGTTTCTCTCCATCTTGGCCATGTTGATGTGCTTCTAGGGAGCAACCACATTCTTCTTCTTGGAAGCATAAACTTTGGGATAGATCTCCTCTTGGCGCTTGGTGTGGAAGAAAGGGTCCTAAGCCAGACGGTCACGAGGAACAATGTAGGGTTCAATCTTGCAAAACTCCACATACGCAAGCTGAGGCCAGGATGAGATCTTCTTCTTTCTCGAATCAGGCCCAGAGGTGGTCTTCTTTTGACTGGCCAGAATAGGTCTTTTACCTTCAGCAGCAGCAGCACATCGCTTAGCCGCAGCTCTCTGACGAGCGGTCTGACTAGGAGGGCGCACGACCTCAAGATCATCTTCATCAATCTCAGAAGGCCCACAAGAGGGGATACGAGACCGCTTGGATTTGCCACGGGAACCACCTTGCCCTGAGAAGAAAGAAAATAGAAGGGAGGGTAGAGAGGATAAGTGCACAAGGTCGAAGGAAAAAAGAAAAACAACTAGGCTAGACTATATTCATAGAGTACAGAGGCAGAAACCAAAACGTGGTGCATCGGAAGTTCCGCCTGGGGGCCGGAATGACCTATGGCATGGAGCGCACCCGAAGTACCGGTCATGCCCCTAGCGGTAGTACCGGTGGAGAGGACCCCGCCGGAAGTATCGACCAAGCCGCACTTGTAGTACAGGTCAGGGCACGAGCAGGGCAGTTTGACTGAAAATCACAGATCTACAGATCTAGATGCACCAAAGGTTGGAATCTAGACAATGTACTGGGGCAGTCTGATCTACAACCAAATCCTATCCCTACCAATATCTCCCAAAGAAGTTCTAGCCAAAGAAGGGCCCTAGACATGGCATGTCCTACTATAGCACAAAAATGGCCAGATCTCCATGAATGGAGTATGCGAGGAGAAAATACTAGGGTCCATGGCGGGACATCGACGTGGGGAAGAATCCCACGAAGCAGATTTGAAGAGGTATGGCCGGAATCAGTGTTGCGGGCGGCGCCACCATGGGGAGCTTCCTAGGGGATGCGAGATAGTAAGTTGGGGTCAGGGGGCAAGTAGGGAAGAAGACCCCGTGTCCTCCCTGGCCCGTAACTTAAAGGGCCCTCGCTCGACCGGTAGTACCAGCCAAGGGCCACAACTACCGATGACAGGAGTTGTTCAGGATGGAGCGGTAGTACCGGTTCGAAAATAACTTCTAGGAAGTTAGGCCCGGAGCGGTAGTACCGGCTGCGGTCGGAACTACCAGTGGCTCCTAGGAAAAAACTCTCTAGATTTTGACTGGCAAGAGAAAGACCTTGTGCAAGAAAGAGAGGGTTAGGGGGAGGAGCAAAGGCTTGGGATAGAAGGAGCAAACTATGAAGAAAAGGAAAATAAGAACCAACAACAAAAATCAACACCCAAAAACATAGAATACAAAGGGGAATCAAACAAAAACAAGGTCGGTGGCCTACGCCACCATATATGAGTATATTTGGCTTGACACCGCGAAGATGTATCTTGGGTTCATTACCAACACTCATCATTTAAGCTCATTTTGTCTCCTTGAGAGACCATAGCGAATCTATACATTAATATGTGCATAATAGAGAGAGTGTTGGTCCATATGAGGAACTACACCCCCCCTAAATCCATGCGTACATCCAAACATGATATTCTTTGAGACCGGGGTAGGTGTGCAAGATACTCAAACCATGTTGCTCGAATCAATGATATTTAGTTCATGCCTCAACTCTCGGAACCTTGCTTCATCAAGTGGCTTCGTGAAAAGATCCACAAGATTGGCCTTGGTGGGAACATACTCCAAAGAAATATCTCCTCTTGCAACATGATCCTGAATGAAATGATGACGAATCTCAATGTGCTTGGTCTTGTTGTGTTGCACCAGGTTATGAGCAATAGCAATGGCACTCTCATTGTCACAAAGAAGGGGCACCTTGTTGAAATAAAGTCCAAGATCCTTCAAAGTTTGCTTCATCCATAGAAATTGAGCACAACAACTTGCGGCGGAGATGTACTCAGCTTCGGCGGTTGACATTGACACGCAGTTTTGCTTCTTCGAGGACCAACACACCAACAATCTTTTGATCCAGTCGAGATGCACAAAGATAGAGCAAAGAACCAATCATCGAGCGATAAAGCTTTTGATCCACATCCTTACCCTTGGGATCGAGATCTAGATTAACCTTGGTGGGTATGGGAGTTTTGACTCCATTTACTTGATCAGGGTTGAACTTCTTGAGCATATCTTGGACATGTTTAGCTTGGTTGATGAAGGTTCCTTTCCTCAACTGCTTGACTTCAAAGCCAAGAAAGAATTCCAACTCCCCCATCATAGACATCTCAAAGCGGTCGGTCATGAGCTGAGCAAAATCCTCATTAAAAGCTTTGTTAGTAGACCCAAAGATAATATAATGAACATAGATTTGGCAAATGAACAAGTTTACTCCAACTTTCTTAGTAAAAAGAGTGGGATCAATGAGGCCTACTTCGAAACCACGGTCTAAGAAAAGCTCTCTAAGGCACTCATACCACGCACGTAAGGCTTGTTTGAGACCATAAAGTGCCTTATCGAGTTTGTAGACATGGTTTGGGAAGAGGGGATCCTCAAAGCCTGGAGGTTGGTTGACATACACCAATTATTTTAATGGACCATTCAGAAAAGCACTCTTGACATCCATTTGTTGCAATTTAAAGTTATGATGGGTAGCAAGCAAGCAGCATGAGACTGTATTCTAGTCGAGCAACGGGAGCATAAGTTTCACCATAGTCTATGCCCTCAACTTGAGAGTATCCTTGGGAAACTAACCTTGCTTTGTTGCAGACGACTATACCATTGGCATCCCTCTTGTTCTTGAAGATCCACTTGGTCCCAATCACATTTTGACAATATTTTGGTCTCTTCACAAGTGACAACAATTTGTTACTCTTGAAGTTGTGAATTTCTTCATTCATAGCATCAAGCCAATCATCATCTTCAAGAGCTTCGAAGACCTTTTGGGGCTCAACATGAGAAATAAAAGCATGATGTGAACTAAAAGAGGTTAGTTGTCTCCTAGTAGTGGAGCCCCTATTGAAATCTCCATAGACATTATCAAGGATATGACCAACTTTTATGAGCTTGGTGAGACTGTATGCTTGACGGCGGGCTTGGGTCATAAGACGAGATTCTTGAGCAACCACTTGGTCATCACCATGGTTCGAGTCCCTGCCTTGACTATATGCACGAACTTGATCACTATCTTCATCAACAACAACTGAAGGAGAGACATCATCATTTGGTGGAGAGACATTAGCTTGGCCTTGGTCATTGTTAGCTTGACCTTCTTCAACTCGACCTTGTGCCTCATTGACTTGAGGAGCTTCACTATCTTGGTGAGGTAGGTCTTGATCGACTTGAGGTAGACTTGATCTGGGAGACTGATGGACATGAAGATCTTGTGAAGAGCTTGGAGAACCTTGAGAAGCTATAAGTTGACCTTGAGGTGCAAGATGGTCTTGTGAGAGTGAAGGCTCCGCTTGAGTGGAGCTTGGTCCCTCTCCTTTGGCCATAAGGGGATCCTCAATCGGGTGGAAGAAATCCACACCCATTCTTCTTATGGCTTTGGGAGGAATTTCATCACTTGGATCACGAACACCGTCTTGCCTCACAAGAGACTCATGATCTTCATCAAACTCGACATTGCTAGATTCTTCAACTCCTCATGTTGCTTTGTTGTAGACTCTATAGGCATGGGATTGATTTGAGTACCCAACAAAGATCCCTTCTGATGCCCTAGACTCAAACTTTGACAAGCAGACACCTTTCTTGAGAAGGAAACATCTACATCCAAACACCCAGAAGTACTTGACATTTGGCTTGCATCTGGTGAGAATTTCATATGGAGTCATGATCTTCTTGTTGCGTAGGTAGAGGCGATTGGTTGCATGGCACGTGGTTGAAATGGCTTTGGCCCAAAAGTTATATGGTGACTTGAATTCCACCAACATGGTCTGGGCCGCGTCCATCAATGTATGGTTCTTTCTTTCGACAACACCATTTTGTTGAGGGGTGTAAGGAGTTGAATATTGATGTTTAATCCCCTCATCGCTAAGAAACTCATCCAACGTGTAGTTCTTGAACTCGGTGCCATTGTCACTTTGAATGGTGAGGATGGTAGCATTGTGTTTCCGTTGAAATTGATTGGCAAAGTCGATGATGGTTTGTTGAGTCTCGCTCTTGAACTTTAAGAAGTAGACCCAAGTATATCTCGAGAAGTCTTCAACAATTACCAAACAATACTTCTTCCCACCAAGGCTATCATGAGAGGGAGGCCCAAAGAGATCCATGTGGAGAAGCTCCAAGAACCATTCGGTGGTGATTTGATTAAGGATCTTGTGAGGCTTCTCGTGCATCTTTCCTTCAATGCAAGCCATGCACACATGATCTTTGGCAAATGAAATGTCTTTTAGTCCAAGGATGTGGCCCCCCGTGTAGAGACTTTTCAAAGCCTTCATGTTTACATGGGCTAGGCAGCGATGCCACAACCAGCCCACATCGGCTTTCGCATAGAGACATATCACATGTGTAGATGGCTTTCCGGAGAAATCCACTACATACAAGTCATGCTCTACGTATCCAGCGAAAGCCACCATGAGAGACTTGCTCCACATGAGGACCACAAAGTTCTCATTAAAGAAGGACGAAAGACCCATAATAGCAAGAGCACGAATGGAAAGGAGATTGTAACCAAGGGTTTTGACAAGCATGACATTAACCAAGGATACATCCGAGGTTACTACCACCTTACCAAAACCCAATACATGTGAGCTTGTTTTATCGCCATAGGAGACCATAGTATCGGCAAAATTAGGCCTAATCTCCAACATGATAGACTTGCTTCCAGTCATATGGCTTGTAGCTCCACTATCAAGCACCCATTTTGCACCGCCGGAAGCAAAGTCCTACAAGAAAATCAATCTTTGGTTTTAGGTACCCATTTTGCAATGGGTCCCCTTTTGTTAGTCACAAGGGTCTTAGGTACCCAAATGGGCCAATGATAATCATGAGTATAAGATGTGCCAATGTACTTTGCAGAAACATGACCATCAAAAGATTTGTAAAGAATGTAAGAAGGGTTGTTCTTCCCGGCAAAATTATCACTTTGCACAAAGGTAGAAGCTTCTGAGGATACTTGAGCAAGGCTCTTGCTCTTCTTCATTTTCTTGTTCCTCCTCTTGTTCTTATTCTTTTTGTCAACTTGCCCTTTTGCAAGTTGATCTTTCAACATCTTGTTTTCCTCAACAAGATTCACATGCTTGCACCAAGGGTTAGAAGAACAAGGCAAATGTACAATAGGCGTAGCGGAAGCCTTTGAATGCTCATTATTCAATTGAGTTTGAAGTCGCTCATGAGCCTCAAAGAGACTTTAGAATTTACTCTCCAGGGCATGATATTCCTCCTTGAGTTTCTCAAAGTTCTTAAGGCATTCATGACTAACGCCAAACTCAACCTTTTCATTTTTAAGAACATTAAATGAAGCAAGAGCATGATCTCGTTCTTTAACAAGTTGCGTTATGAAGGAATTATGGTCATCAACAAGTTTAGCCACACTTTCCTTAAGAGTTATTCTCATGTTATGTTCATCTTCAAGGGATTGAGATAGAGAGGCAATCTCGTCGGCAGCCTCTCTCTCATTTTTACCTAGCATGTCAATAACTTCTTCCTTCTCATCTAACATTTCCCTAGCATGGTCAAGTTGGCTAACAAGAGTTTCAAAGCACATTCTAGTATCATCATCTAGATGCTTCATGGATTCACACATGCTCACCATCTCTTGCTTAACCTCTAGACCATCTAGATCATGCAAAGGAAGTTCATTTGTGGGAGACTTAGAAGAGGGTGTTACCTCGGTGGCCTTAGCCATGAGACACTTTTGGTTGTGGTTGTTTATGTTCTCATTTGAAGAGTCAAAGAGAGACACTTGTGGGGTAGATGAAGTAGCAATAGCAGCAACTCCGATGATCTCTCCACCTTGAACTTCACTCTCATCATCATCATCTGTGCCCGAGAAGTACTCTTCATGGACCACCATTGCCCTTTCCTTGTTAGGAAGGTTCTTGTTGTGGAAGTTCTTGTTCAAGGGGTGAGGAGGTCTTGGCTTGCTCTTGCGAGTGAGGCGGCCTCCATTGCCTTCTCTATTCTCGAAGGGGCATTCAGATACAAAGTGACTCTTGTCATTGCAATTGAAGCAATATCCTTCCTTTAGAGCCTTCATGGTTGAGTTTAATCTTGGGTTGTCCCATGACCTTGACTTCATGCTCGTTTGTTCCAAAAAGCCCTTGATGCAAGAGCCAATTGCTCATTGAAAGAATATTTTGATGTCCTCTTGAGACCACTCGCTAGAGTTATCGTCTTCATCAACTTCCACCACTTGAGCCTTCAAGGCAAGGTTAAACTTTTGAGACCCATAAGCACGATGTAACACCCTCGGATCGACCCTATGCAAGTTTTAGTGATTCCCGCCAAACCTGCATAGCAACGATTCAAAGGTGCCCACCAGGCACTTTTCATGTGGGTGGAAAATGAAGTAATACCATTACACATTAGTCCACGATGGAACCCATCGATCCGATATATACAACATGACTCCATGAGTCAAGAATACAAATATCCAGTACAAAGATCCAAATCACCTTGAAAACGATACAACATCCGAGTACAAATAAGATGCAAATGGGGATAAGAGCCCCGAAGAATAACCAATGGCATCCATAACCCTTCCCAGACCAAGCCAGAAGGGTAACCCTGATAACAACGTTGATCTCAAACCTGCAAAACAAAAGGGGTGCTGACAAAGGGAAGAGGAAAAAAGGGAGCGGTCAGTACTGAGGCCAGTACACGGCGAGTCTAGAATTTGGCGGCTCTCGCCTACATAGGTATGGTGGACTGAAGCGGTAGCGAAGCATGCACTAAACAACCTATAGAGACTCGATACAACTGTCGGCTATTAGAGAGAGGTAAGAAAGACTTGTGCGGGACCAACCTGATACTAACAACAATCATACCCATCCTGGCATTTCCCCCTCGAGACCAAACGAGGAAGTCAAACCAAGGAACTCACACAGTTGGTAGTTTTATTCATTCCATTACAGTTGCAGCACTTACTAGTCAGATATAGATAGAATGAGTCATCCTGATATCATAAGTAGTGGGCAGCTTTAGTTAACCATTATGTTGTAGTTGCAATACTTACTAGTCAGATACTATTAGCATAAGACATCCCAAATCCAGTAGTTGTTCGCACTTTTATTTGCTCATTCCGTTGTAGTGAAACTGATCACTAGACTTGAAAAAGTCAAATTTATAGCACTACTTTAGTTATGGTTGTCTATGTTCGAGATACTGTGCTCCAAGTCGTCTATAACCGCGGAAACGACTTTCAAAAAGATTTACCCTACAGGGGTGCACAAATAGCAACACATGCACGATCATCCTCAGAAAAACCAAATAAAAATCCAACAAGAATTTCACGACAAAGCAATCACAAGATTCATAAAATATTTTAGGGGGTGATACATTGCAAATGTATCTATAATTTTTGATGTTCCATGCTTGGTTTTATCTACTTTCTTGTGTTTTGTCCACACTTTGGATTACTTTTCATATGATTTCTTGGACTAACCTATTAACAAGAGCCATAGTGTCAGCTGCCTGTTTTCTACTATTTTTGGTTCCAAGAAAGTCAGAAAATGAATATTCTCAGAATTGGACGGGACAAAAGCCAAAGTGCCTATTTTACTGGAAGACATCTAGAGCCAGAATACGAGACGGAGAAGGGTTGGGGCCCGACCACACCACCTGGCCGCATGGCCAGGCCTGGCCCACGCCAGGGGGTGGTCCGGCTGACCCCAGCACCCACTCGGCCTCTCCTTCCGCCTATATATTGCCTTCAATACCAAAAACCTAAGTACCCGATCAAAAATCCACAAAAGTGTATATAGCTGCCGTCATCTCCATCCCTAGATCGGGAGGGATCTGAAGCTCTTCCCAGCACACTGCTAGAGAGGGGAATTCACCCTGCAGGCCTTCTTCATCATCATGCAAGCCTCCGATATGATGTGTTAGTAGTTCGTCTCTGGACTACGGGTCCATGTAGTAGCTAGATGGTTGGTTCTCCTCGTTTGTGCTTTCATGTCAAGATCTTGTGAGCTCCGTTCATGATCAACATCATCTATTTGTAATTCTGCATGTTGTGTCTGCGGGGATCCGATGGATATTGAGATGTTATTTCAGATTGATTATTGATTCTATCATGTCTTTGTTATTTGTGATCTTGCATGCTTTCTGTTGTTAGCTGTCTTGGCCAAGTAGATGCTAGCAACTCCAAGAGTTAGTATTTATGCTCGATAGTGGGTGCATGCCTCTGGTAATCTGGGGAAGTGACAGAAATCTCTAAGGTACTAGATGTGATGTTGCTACTAGGGAGAAATCAACAATCCTTTGTTCATAGAATAATCATATTGTTTACTTTACACACAATTCGTAATGCAATTATCTGTTGCTTGCAACTTAATACTGGAGGAGGGGTTGGATGATAACCAGAAGGTGGATTATTAGTCATAGATGCAGTTGGATGGCGGTCTATGTATAATGTTGTAATGCCCAATCAAGTCTCAAAGGAGGCAAGATGATTAGTATATGCTTTTATGATTTCTTGATGTTTGTCAACTGCCCCGCTGTAATTTGTTCACCCAGCATGTTATCTATCTTAAGGAGAGCCACCTCTAGTGACCTATGGACCCCGGTCCTTTCTTTTACCTACAATCTACAAACTGTTTACTGCTTTGTGTTTACTTTCTGCAAACTATTACTTCCTTCCATTCAATATGTTTAATCCTTTGTTTTCAGCAAAACCGGTGAGATTGACAACCTCATCGCAAGTTGGGGGCAAAGTTCTGTGGTTGTGTTGTGCAGGTCTCCACGTTGCTGCTGGCACCGGTAGTGCGCCCTGCCAACGTTCAGCTAGCTACACCTTTGGGGTGTTTCCTTGCTCCTACTGGATTGATAACCTTGGTTTCTTACTGAGGGAAAACTTGCTGTTGTTCTCATCATACCTTCCTCTTGGGGTTCCCCAACGAGCTCTATATATTTGGGCCATCAATCAAGCTTTTTCTGGCGCCATTGCCGGGGAGTCAAGGACATCTTCACAAGGGGAGTCCCTCATAACCAATCTCTTTACTTTGTTTTTTTTATTTTTCTTAGTTTCTTTTTGTTTTGGTTGCTTGTTTCTTTATCAAAAACACAAAAAAATTAGTTTTACAAGTTTGCTTTCTTTATCAAAAACACAAAAAAATGACTACTCTTGAAAATACTAAGTTGTGTGACTTCACTAGCACCAACAACAATGATTTCATGAGTACACCTATTGCTCCACCTGTGCCTGAAGCTACTTTCTTTGAGATAAAACCTGCTTTACTCAATCTTGTTATGAGAGAACAATTTTCTAGTATTGGTAATGAAGATGCTGCTGCCCATCTAAATAACTATGTTGAGCTTTGTGTGATGCAAAAGCATAGGGATATAGATGGTGATATTATTAAGCTAAAATTGTTTCCTTTCTCTTTGAGAGGAAAAGATAAAGAATGGTTGAATTCCTTAACTAGGAATAGTATTGATTCTTGGACTAAGTGCAAAGATGCTTTCATTGGAAAATACTATCCTCCTGCTAAGATTATATCTATGAGAAGTGAAATAATGAAGTTTAAAGAATCTGATAATGAACATGTTGCTCAAGCTTGGGAAAGAATGAAATCTTTGGTAAAGAATTGTCCCACTCATGGACTGACTGCTTGGATGATCATCCAAACTTTTTATGCAGGATTGAACTATTCTTCAAGGAACCTATTGGATTCTGCTGCTGGAGGTACCTTTATGACCATTACTTTGGGTGCGGCAACAAAGCTTCAGGAAAATATGATGGTTAACTACTCCGAATGGCATACTGAAAGAGCTCCACAAGGTAAGAAGGTAAATTCTGTTGAGGATATCTCCTCCTTGAGTCATAAGATTGATGTTATTATGTCTATGCTTGTTAATGGGAAAGCCCATATTGATCCAAATAATGTTCCTTTAGCCTCTTTGGTTGCTCAAGAAGAGCAAGTTGATGTGAACTTCATAAGAAATAACAATTTTAGCAACAATGCCTACAGGAATAATTTTGGTAACAACAATTATAAGCCATATCCTCCCAACAATGGTAATGCTTACGAAAATTCCTACAACAATAATAAGAGTGCTCCCTCTGAACTTGAAGTCATGCTTAGAGACTTTATTAGTAAGCAAACTGCTTTCAATAAAACTATTGAGGAAAAACTCTGTAATGCTGAAAGAAATATAGCATATTTGGCCGAAGCTCAATCTTTTTTGAATAAAATGGCTGCTAAACCTGAAACTAATGATAATCCTTTTGCAGCTACTAATGCCATACAAGTAAGAATTGACGAAAATGTTAGACTATTAGCTGAATTACATGCTAAGTGGGAAAGAGAAGATGAAATTGCTAGAAACATTAGTGTTTCTACTATCACTACCACTAGTGTTGAGGCTAGTAATAGTTCTACTACTTTAGATGATAATTTTGATTTTGATCTTGATGGTTGCAATATCTCTGAAGTTATTAAGTTCCTACAAAATCTTCCTAAAAGACCTAATGCTAGTGCTATGAACATGGCCTTTACAAAACACATTACTGATGCTCGCATAAGGATTAAAGAAGAAAAGATGAAACATAAATCTTCTATTCCTATAAAACAAGAAGATGGTTGGGAACCCATCATTAATATGAAAGTGAATGATTTTGATTTCAAAGCTTTATGTGATCTTGATAGTAGTGTTTCTATTATGCCTAGAAGGATTTATGATATGCTTGATTTGCCTCCACTTGAAGATTGTTATTTGAATGTCCCACTTGATGATAATGCTAAAAAGAAATTCATGGGGAGTATTAATGATGTTCTTATTATGGTTAACAATTCCTATGTCCCCATTGATTTCTATGTTTTGGATGTTGAATACAATGCTTCTTGTCCTATTACTTTGGGAAGACCTTTTCTTAGAACTGTTGGTGCCATTATTGATATGAAAAAAGGCACCATTAAATATCAACTCCCACTCAAGAAAGGTATAGAACACTTCCCTAAGAAGAGCGAGAAGATTTCTTTTGCCTCTCCTATGAAAACAAAATTTGGTCTTAATGCTTCTTCATTTGAGAACACTTGATTTTTTTTCTTGATTCTTATGCCTAACTTAAAGGTGTTAAAGAAAAGTACTTATTGGGAGAAAACCCAAAAGATTTAGATAAGTCTTGGAAGTTATTACTTCAGTAATAACTGCTCCGTATCCTTTTTATTTGCTTTTTTTGCCAAGAGTAACCTCTAATGAGAGAGAAGTAATGATTGGGAAAGTTGCTGTCCCGAAACAGATTTCTGTGCTTCATCGTAAAAATTCGTGTAAAATCTCTGAACGTCTATTTGAGGCGTGATTTTTTTTTCTTCTGGCCTAGGTTGTTATCTAACTTTCGTTAGTTCAACACTTTTTGATTTGAGCAAAAGAAGGTCTTCGAAAAAATTCATCTTTACCAGTTGGTCTGTTTTGACAGATTTCTGCCATTTTCTGCATTTGCTTCTTGTTGGTTCCTTTTTGAGTTCTTTTGGGGAATTGAACTTTTTCAGGGAAGTGCTACCATAGCTAGTGTTCTAATGGATGTTTATTGGTGTTAGAACTGAACCTAAATACTTATTATCTTGAGTGCACTAATGTTGCTAATAAAGATTGTGTGAAGTTTTGTATGAAGGAAAATTTTCAGGTGTATCGAAGGAATGAGTAATGAGATGAAAGATGGACTAAATCTCAAGCTTTGGGGATGTCACGTGTGTCACCCCAAGAAATATCCAAGAATTACAAGCGTCAAAGCTTGGGGATGCCCAAGGCATCCCCCTCTTCATCAATAAAAATCCCAGGTTTCTTCCAAACGCTTCATTTTTATTGTTTCAGGCACAGTTGTGTTGTTGTTAGAGCGTCTTCTTTTTCGTTTTCGTTTTGGTTTTTAGTTTGCTTTTTTTGCTTAGTTTTATGAATAAATTGGTTGGACCCCCTCTTTCATACATTGGTTTTCAAATAGTTTGGTTTGGTTTGGAAAAGAGTAGGAAAGTTCATGCTCAGTGTTAAAGAGAGCTTGTTTTTGACTGTGTCCTATGCTTTGTCATGTCATGCTTGATATTGTTTTGGCTTTATTCTTAGTATTCTTTGCGGTAGCATGACTTGTTATAAACAATTGAGGTTGCTTAATGTGCCTTGGATGAAATATGCGTTGTTTTTGCATATTAAAGCATAGTATTGTGGTGTTCTCCTTTGGTGCTTCATTTGGGTTGACTTGGCACATGCTCACACCATGTTATGACTATCTCAAGTCACCATAGCCTTTATGATCCTTTAGTTTTCAACTTGTAGTATCACTTTATGCTTTGATCAATGATGTTTTGTCGCTCTGCATGATTATGGCCATTATTGCTCTCTTAATTTGTCGTTCCCAGTCTATTGCTAGCCTCCACAACCAAGTATGAGTTCCACTCATGCATCCAACAACTTAAACCAAGTTATTCCAAAGAGTCCACCATACGTACCTACTAGCATATGCTATTCCAAGTATATTCATGTTTCTGTTTACCTTCCAAATTAAACTTGTTATGAGAAAACTAGTGATTAAAGCTCTCACGAACTTGATGGAACACTTTACTTTTTTTGCATTTAATAAACTTGAACCATTGGGTCCTTCTTTGTTGCGTATATGCTTGCACTTTATAAGTTGAAATTAGCAGAACCATATATCATGGGGAACGCTTTCAACATTGATATCATGTTCTTTCGCCTAGGGATCCCGACGGTGTGAAATAAAAGTGGAATTTGTAAGATCATGGAGTTTGTATGTGTGTTAGAGAAATGCCTAGGCCGCTAGCCTAAGCCATTCCTAATCATGGTGGAAACTTGCCGCAAAACCATAATGAGCACTCTATGAAGCATCCTCAATAAAAAACTATGCAAATAGCAAATAAAAAGATCGCTCATATGCTCATTGTCTACTTGCCTTGTCATTTTCATTATGGGATAGCTCCTGTATCATGTGCAAGGGGTACCCCGTTGATGGTTCTTTATGATACATATGTACTTACAATGACAAGAGCTTACTTGTGACTAAAGTTGAGTAGCATGAGGTTTGGTCTTCGTAAGTAAGGGGCATGAGATTTCGGTTTATAACTTGTCAAGCATATCCTCTTAGTTGTGTCACTTTAACCTTAATCACTTCAATATGCTTATGATAGGGGCAATGAGAGCTGAAAGCTATAAGTACCATAATTTTTGGAAGCTCTTTATGAGACTTGAATCCCTACTTCCTTCTATGAAGGCCTTTCTTCCACCATTATATTGAGTCTCTACCTTCTATCTTTATGCACCCACTTTGAGAGCATAGTGGCCATTCTTAGTTCTATGTGCATTGTCCCAAGACTAGTTGATTGATGCATAACATGATATTGCTTGTTTTAAACTATTTGTATCTGGTCACTCTTATGAACTTTGAAGGTGTCCTATGCATTTATATTTGCTACTCTATGAGGGACAAGATGAATACTATTATGCTATGTTTTCTTTATGTGAAACAAACAAACGTCTTGCAAAGCATTGTTATTCATGAATCTTTTGTTTGTGCCTTTTCAGGTTGCATCATAGTTTCTTTGTCTTATTGCTAGAACTTTGTCTTTCATGTTATGATTGAAGTACTATGATCCCAGCTTTGAATGTTTTACAAATACTTTGATCAAGTTTATGATGGTGCATGTCACCTCAAAAATTATTCTTTCTTTTTATCACTTACCTACTCGAGGACGAGCAGGAGTTAAGCTTGGGGATGTTGATACATTGCAAATGTATCTATAATTTTTGATGTTCCATGCTTGGTTTTATCTACTTTATTGTGTTTTGTCCACACTTTGGAGTACTTTTCATATGATTTCTTAGAATAACCTATTAATAAGAGCCACAGTGCCAGCTGCCTGTTTTCTGTTGTTTTTGGTTCCAGGAAAGTCAGAAAATGAATATTCTCGAAATTGGACGGGACAAAAGCCAAAGTTGCTATTTTACCGGAAGACATCTGGAGCCAGAATGCAAGACGGAGAAGGGCTGGGGCCGGCCACACCACCTGGCTGCGCGGCCAAGCCTGGCCCGCGCCAGGGGGTGGTCTGGCCGAGCCTAGCACCGCCTCGGCCTCTCCTTCCGCCTATATATTTCCTCCGATACCAAAAGCCTAAGTACCAGATCAAAAATCCACGAAAGAGTCTGTAGCCTCCGTCATCTCCATCCCTAGATCGGGAGGGATCTGAAGCTCTTCCCGGCACCCTGCTAGAGAGGGGAATTCACCCTGGAGGCCTTCTTCATCATCATGCAAGCCTCCGGTGTGATGCGTGAGTAGTTCATCTCTGGACTACGGGTCCATGTAGTATCTAGATGGCTGGTTCTTCTCCTTTCTGCTTTCATGTCTAGATCTTGTGAGCTCCGTTCACGATCAAGATCACCTATTTGTAATTCTGCATGTTGTGTTTGCGGGGATCTGATGGATATTGAGATGCTATTTCAGATTGTTTATTGATTCTATCATGTCTTTGTTATTTGTGGTCTTGCATGCTTTCCGTTGTTAGTAGCTATCTTGGCCAAGTAGATTCTAGCAACTCCAAGATTTAGTATTTATGCTCGATAGTGGGTTCATGCCTCTGGTAATCTAGGGAAGTGATAGAAATCTCTAAGGTACTACATGTGCTGTTGCTACTAGGGAGAAAACAACAATCCTTTGTTCATAGAACAATCGTATTGTTACTTTACACACAATTCGTAATGCAATTATCTGTTGCTTGCAACTTAATACTAGAGGAGGTTCAGATGATAACTTGAAGGTGGATTATTAGTCATAGATGCAGTTGGGTGGCGGTCTATGTATAATGTTTTAATGCCCAATCAAGTCTCAAAGGAGTCAAGATGATTAGTATATGCTTGTATGCTTTCTCGATGTTTGTCAATTGCCCCGCTGTAATTTGTTCACCCAGCATGTTATCTATTTTAAGGAGAGCCACCTCTAGTGAACTATGCTCCCCGGTCCTTTCTTTTACATACAATCTACAAACTGTTTACTGCTTTGTGTTTACTGTCTGCAAACTATTACTTCCTTCCATTCGATACGTTTAATCCTTTGTTTTCAGCAAAACCGGTGAGATTGACAACCTCATCGCAAGTTGGGGGCAAAGTTCTGTGGTTGTGTTGTGCAGGTCTCCACGTTGCTGCTGGCACCGGTAGTGCGCCCTGCCAACGTTCAGCTAGCTACACCTTTGGGGTGTTTCCTTGCTCCTATTGGATTGATAACCTTGGTTTCTTACTGAGGGAAAACTTGATGATGTGCTCATCATACCTTCCTTTTGGGGTTCCCAACGAGCTTGTTATATTTGGGCCATCAATCAGGGGGCACCCCATTAATCTAACCGCAACGAAGTTGGCCGGCTCCGAGATGGACCCAAGGTTTGCGCCAATGGATGTAAATGACTGGGAACCTGAAAGTGTGACTGGGCTTGTCGATATCACGAAAACACTCCGCAATCCTAAACAGTACAGGTGCTCCACGCACAATCATAAATAAAGCAGTAAAGAATGGCATAAGTACATGATAGTAATAAAGCCCCAAACTAGTTTGTGGCCCCAAGAAATAAGAAATGAATCATGCTCTGGCTAAGGGGATTCATGGTCCCACATGCGGATAGTGTGATTGTCAAGAAACAGGTATCAAGTACTCGGGGCCTACGGGACACAAGTGAGCGGTTAAAAACCAAATATTAGCTATTGCCCACCGGTGCCTCTGCATTAGTTATCTCTATTCCTAGCATTTAATTATGAAGTTGTAATTAAGGCCATGATCATCTCCATCGTTAAGCATGTGCCAACCTCCAACAACGGTGGAACAACAACGGCGTGAAGCAGCACATGAGCAAGCAACTACGACTCACAAGACCGACTGTCTAGGAAACAACAGGCAATAGGAGGTGTCCAAGGCAATATAGAGGTTGCAAGGAATATAAATGGTAAAGAGAACTAGAGCATCGTAACACGGGTAGCAATAGATCAATAGGAAGAAGTAGAGGCTATAAATGCAAAATAGGTAGAAAGAGGGAGGATGCTCGCCTGTTAAACATTGCCGAATACACATTATCTGAAGAACTTGTCGAAGCTCACAACATCTCGTCGTCCTATAGTAGCAAAGCACTAAAAGGAACAAGCGATGCAACAATTACAATTAATGCGAAAGAACCGGCATGATTATGATATGATGCATGGTATGTCAATTTAATGATACAAAACATGTGGAAAGGATGTCATTAGCATAGTTCAATGATGATACGACATTAATGAGGCATTGTCAACAAGAAACAATTATTTTCCTATTTAATTACTCATATTTTGCTTGCATATATAGTTCTGATTTTACACGTTATCCATGATGTATGATGTAATTGCAAGTACGGTATGCACATATGGAAAGGACTCATCACGCTGATCGATTTAGATATATTATTTGTCGAATTTCGATTTACGAATTTAAAGTTATTAATTATTTCACTTTTAAATAGGAAAGGCAAAAGGTTTAATGGTCTACGTATTTAGGATAATCCAAATTGAAAACCAATTTTTATATTTAAATTCTTTAAATAATTTCAAACAGTTTTGCTTTTATTAGTTTTTTTCAGTTTGAGGTGTAGTTCAAAAACTATAGTTATTTGAATCAAGGGGGTGTTTTTGGCAAAAAACTTTAGCTGCCAGGGACAAGACTTCGTTATCAAGCATAGAAGTATAAGGGTCTATGTGCAAAAGCGTTAACTGAACTGAATCGTTCTGAAACTTTCAGAGAAAATGCAGCTAGCTCGGCTCCACTTTGATCGACGATTCGGAGCGACTCGCTGCTCCATTTTGTGAGAGATTTGGTGCGCCTTAAAGATGGAACAAAGGAGAAGTGATTCGTGTAAAAGGTTTTTCCATAGATCAACGGTCGAAGCCCGAATAAATTCGAGAATATGGCCGGAAAACACACTGCATCACACGTACGTAGACTGAACGGAGATTAAGCGAAAAACGGTGAATGATTAGGAGCTCATCCTTGATCTGATTGATTGGTCATTTGTTGCTAGGACTAGAGGGGACATAGGAGTACATTTGAGGAAGAAAGGGTTCTCCTTAACTTCACTGATATAAACGTGAGGAGGCTGAGAACAGATGGGTTCGGATATTCTGACGAAACTAAATTCGTTTAGAAGGTTACAGAAGAATTTCTTCAAAGTTAGCGAGACGATTCTGAGAGTTGTGGACATCCGTTTTGAACATGGTATGGTGAGGTAGGAAGAGGGTGATACCGAAAAGAGATACATGCAAAGTATGGTGCCAGAGATGAACTGTGCAGAACGTGAGAGAACTGGGAACATAGGTGTTTTAACTGTTGAAAAACTGACGGAGAATCGAGTCTCGACGGACATATTTTTACTGATCTTCAGAGGAAGATATCCAGAGCTAGAGACGATGATTTTGGGCACCGTTTGAAGATGGATGTTGCTGGAGATGTTTTATAAGCACTCGGTAGAAGATCAGCACCGGAGGAGTGCCAAGGGGGTCAGGGTTGGCGCGGTAACAGAGGTACAAAAGTGGGTCATGCTGCACCTGGCGCACGCGTGTGTGTGTGCAGACAGAGCGCAGCGAGCGGCATGGCAGCGGTGCTATAGGCCTGGAGGAAGCAAGGGAGGGTCTGTACGAGGTGGGATGCTCACCGTGAGCTCGTGGGCTAGCCGCGCTAGCCCGAGCTGGTAGCGAAGATGGGGAGGAGGTGGAGGCCGGCATGGGCGCTGCTTCGGTTCACGACAGTGTTGACGACGTCCTGGGCATTCTCCAGTGGCTCCAAGGGTTCCTGCGGTTTCCTCGTCGCCAAGCTCACCTCCAGGACATGGTGGCGCGGGATCGGGGGTAGCAGCTCGTTGGCGAGATAGAGGTGCTCGTTGACTAGGTTAGATATGGACATGGTTTTGTTTGCTTGGGGAGAGAGAGAGAGAGAGAGAGAGAGAGAGAGAGAGAGAGAGAGAGAGAGAGAGAGAGAGAGGATCATACCATCGGCATGTGAGGGCTCGTTTAGCTTGGTTCATGTCCATTCCTTGGGCATGATTTGATTGCAGCAAAAGAAAGAGAGAGGGGACCAGAAAGGGTGAAGAATTGGTGATTTGGTGTTTGCCAAAAACAACAAAGAGATGGTAAGAGGTGGTGGTCACGACACCACAAGTGCACATACACATGTTCTCACATAGCACATGCCAAAATGATCACGGTTTGGAGAGGAACTAGGATTATTTGGTATGGTTAGATCAAGAGAGTAAGTAGGTGAGATGGCTAGGTTATCAAGATGAGTTTATCAGATCAAGTTTGATCAATTTCCAAATAACAAAAGAACCCGAAAGAAATTCAAATAAAAAGAGAGAGTCACATACATACAACTTTATATTTCAGGTGACTAGAGGCATGGTTCTATTATTACATGTGTGGCTTAAATATGCACACATGCATATATAGAGTTACAGGAATGTGCAAAAGCTCTAGGATTAGTTATGGTCATATTAGAACATGGAAACACACGTGGGCATTGTTGGAATTTGCCCACAGATCGACTACATCAAACTAGATAAACAAACACGCTCGAAAAATCTTTTGGCCAAGGGCACGTGTTGTGCCCGTTTTTTTTCTTTATTTTCTTCTCAACTCACTCGGTACATCAAAGTTATAGCCCTACCCGTGTATATATACACGTCTTGGCACCAACACAAAACTAAACCCGACTCAAACTAGAAAACCTTCGTAGACTCGGACACACACACCACACATACCAAACAACTAGTACTTGGACTAGGAGTCACACTCCATGTCCAAATCGGACACTACCAAACTGATCAAGATTAAGCTAACAATCTCTTCCTAATCTTGATCAACGACTCTTTATCTTTCGTGCTTCTTCTGGTCTTGACTCGTTGTAGATCCGCGTCTTGTCTAGGTCTCACACCACGACAAGTCTGATTGGCTCTCCCCAATTTCAACTTGGCGAATTTACGGAACAACTCAAGTATGATCCGGACTACCCAGCCACGCTAGCAACCTTGTGGAATCGCACCACCCGTGGAACACACCGTCCACCCTAGCGCAATACATGCCGACCTCCTGGCGTGGACTAGACCATCCACTTCGGCCTCATGTAGAGACAGGTCCTCATTGAAGAGGCTCCTCTTCACTGGTTTACCGCCCCCTTCACACTTGAACTTGATCCTCTCGTCGAGACACATAGACGACCTGATCGAGGCACGCAAATTGCGTCTTTGTCCATACGATGAACCGTCCCTCAACCTTCATTCGCTTCAGCTGCAACGGATCCTCACAGAAACAAGCACTTGGACACGACAACGACTCACAGACGCCACACCGACTTAACGTGCTACCTTGCACACACTTGACTCCTTTACTTATACTCTCCCGGACGATGATCTTGACAAGATTCTCCAGCACCATACCCCGGCACCACTGCACTCATCAACGATCATCCCCATCCACCACTTTACCGACAACGCCTCGCCCGCCTTCTTCTTCCTTGTCGCTCCTCCCAGCGACGATCGCCCGCTGCCTCACCGATGACGGCATGCTCACCCCTCCACCAGGTTGCCCGCCCCGAGGCGCTAGTAGGGTCGCCTCCCCGGGGCAAGCGGCTTCAAATCCTTGACCTCGCTCTGATACCAATTGTTGGAATTTGCCCACAGATCGACTACATCAAACTAGATAAACAAACACGCTCGAAAAATCTTTTGGCCAAGGGCACGTGTCGTGCCCGTTCTTTTTCTTTATTTTCTTCTCAACTCACTCGGTACATCAAAGTTATAGCCCTACCCGTGTATATATACACGTCTTGGCACCAACACAAAACTAAACCCGACTCAAACTAGAAAACCTACGTAGACTCGGACACACACACCACACATACCAAACAACTAGTACTTGGACTAGGAGTCACACTCCATGTCCAAATCGGACACTACCAAATTGTTGGAATTTGCCCACAGATCGACTACATCAAACTAGACGAACAAACACGCTCGAAAAAACTTGTGGCCACGGGCACATATCGTGCCCTCGAATTTTCTTTATTTCTTCTTTTCTCACACCGGTTACAAAACTCACACAAGACCTCGTGTATATATACACGGAAATAAGACCCACGCCAACCTAACCTAATCGTACTTCATACCAAGTACTACTCGAATTGAACTCAACGTTGGAAGACTCAACTCCTAAACCTACACGACCACCACGATCACACACGGACAGAATGTCCTACTAGGACACGTACACACTAGTTAGGAAAATAAACTTGACTCTCTTACCAAGATTAAGCTAACAATCTCTCCCTAATCTTGATTGACGACTCTTTATCTTCTGTGCTTCTCTGATCTTGAATAATTGTAGATCTGCGTCTTGTCTAGGTCTCGCACCACGACAAGTCTAATTGGCTCTCCTCAATTTTAACTTGGCGAATTTACGGAACAACTCCAGCATGATCCGGACTACCCAGCCACGCTAGCAACCTTGTGGAATCGCACCACCCGTGGAACACACCGTCCATCCTAGCGCAATACATGCCGACCTCCTGGCGTGGACTAGACCATCCACTTCGGCCTCATGTAGAGACAGGTCCTCATTAAAGAGGCTCCCCTTCACTGGTTTACCGCCCCCTTCACACTTGAACTTGATCCTCTCGTCGAGACACATAGACGACCTGATCGAGGCACGCAAATTGCGTCTTCGTCCATATGGTGAACAGTCCCTCAACCTTCATTCGCTTCAACTGCAACGGATCTTCACAGAGACAAGCACTTGGACACAGCGACGACTCACAGACACAACATCGACCAAACGTGCTACCTTGCACACACTATGACTCCTTGACTCATACTCTCCCGGACGACGATCTTGACAAGATTCTCCAGCACCGCACCCCGGTACCACCGCACTCATCAACGATCATCCCCATCAACCACCTTGCCGACGACTCCTCGCCCGCTATCTTCCTCGTTGTCGCTCCTCCGAGCGACGATCGCCCGCCGCCTCACCAATGACGGCATGCTTGCCGCCTCCACCCGATCGCCCGCCCCGAGGCGCTAGTAGGGTCGCCTCCCCGGGGCAAGCGTGGCTTCAAATCTTCGACCTCGCTCTGATACCAATTGTTGGAATTTGCCCACAGATCGACTACATCAAACTAGACGAACAAACACGCTCGAAAAAACTTGTGGCCACGGGCACGTATGAGTAAGATTAAATCCAACAAAACAAATGAAACCCATATGTCCAAGCATGGTAAGAAATTGACCAAGATCATTATGTCAAGAGGTCATATCATGTTAGTAGATAGAATGATTTAAAGAGACATGCCCCCAACTCTATTTGGGCATTTGATAGAATATAAAATAGTAAGACTCAAGATCCAATTGTTCCAACAATTATGGCACCAACTAGAAGATAGAATAAAGGGAGATGGTAAAATAGAGATACATTTAGCAAATGTCAAATACAAAAACCAAGAACCAAATATAAGAGAGATAATTTAAATGCAACAATTTAATTATACATTCCATGCAATGTGGCATGATGAACATGATGATGAAGGAAATTAAAACAATAAGCAATTTTCTAGTTAGGGATTTCCCTGGGTGCTACACACGAGCACGAGCGGACTCCGCATTCTTCTTGGCAATGGTCATGGCAATGACTTCACTCAACACATCTTGAGAGAACATGGTGTGGTAGTTACTTCTCCCCATGATGGAGTTGAGTTTTTGCTCCTCAAAGGGAAGAAGGGCTTGAACAAACTTCCTCGTCATGAACTTGTCATCAGCATAGGTAGCTCCAAGGTCCCTCATAGTACAACAAATAATCTTGAGACGACGATACATGTCTTCAGGTGTCTCATCATCTTTCATTGCAAAGCCATCGGACTCATTGTTGACTTCATCAAACTTGGAGCTTTGAATGCTTGCATTCCCAACATACAACTCGGTGAGATGATCTCAAGTTTTTTGGCGGTGGAGAATTGGCGAATGTGAGCAAAGTCCTTGGGGGTCAACGCCTTTTGTATCATGCCCAAAGTGGTGGCATTGAGTTGCTAGTCCATGACCTCGCCCCGAGTCAACTTCTTAGCATCATATGGGAAAAAACCTTCGTCCACAATTCTCATCAATTCAATAGAAGTGTTGGAAATGTGAGATTGCATTAGATATTGTCAATTGGCGAAGTTAGAAGTATCTAGCATGGGAGGTGCCCCTTGAGGTATGATATGTGGCATGGGAATAGGTGGGTATGGAGTGTACTTGAACGGTAGTGGTACCACCGAGTAGTCCTTTCCCTTGTCTCCCTCTTTGGAGGAGGAGTCACCTAGCCCCTCGGTGCTCTCACTTGGGAGCTTGGTGGTTTGACCCACAGAGCCTAATCCTAAGTGTTTTGGGGCAGCCGCGGGATTCACCCCAGGGGCGACCACTTGCACGGGAGCGGGAGGGGCTTCGGCGGCAAGAGATGCATCATGAGGGGTTTCTTGCATGCGGCTAGGCTTAAGGGATTGCAAGAGGGTCATCATTTCCTCAAACTTGGTCATCATGGATGTCTCCAATCGATTGAGGTCATCCATGGAGGCCAAGTTCTAGGTGGTTGCACCCACACTCCCATCTTTGTCGGCCACTGTCTCTTAGGCGATTAAGCCCGAAGTAAGAGCCGAGGCTCTGATACCAATTGAAAGGCCCAACTTTGGTCGACTAGAGGGGGGTGAATATGAGACTACCAATTTTTAATCCTTTCTTGCAATTTTAGGCTTTGCACAAAATAAAGTTCACTAGAGATGCAACTAGATGAATATCCTATATGGTAAACAAATCAACAAGTAAACAGGACGGTAATTGCAAGAAGTAAAGGGGTGGAACGAAAGAACCGGCGAGGAGACACAAAGATGTAATTCCCGTAGTTCACTTCCAAGGAACCTACGTCTATTTTGGAGAGGTGTCAGGGCCACACAAGGTCACCCGAGCGCCACAAAGGCCTCACCTTCTTCTCCGATGAGCACCACCACAAAGGCGGCCTCACAATCCACAATGCCGGTAACCTTGAAGGCGCCAACTAAATCCTTTACAACAAGGTTGAGGGGAGACTCCACAAATCAATTGGAGACCCTCAATGACACCACGATGCTTCACAACAATTGCCCTAGCTCCGAGGATGCCCTACACCATCTATGGTTCCAACAACCCAAGAGTAACAAGATCCAGGAAGAATGGGTGGGGAAATCACGATTCCTTTGGTAGAAGTGTAGATCTAGGTCACCTCTCCCAATTCTCAAAAGATCAAGAGGTTTGAGTGGGTACGGAGAGAGATCTAGGAAAGTCAAGCTCTTGTATTAATGGAGGAGAGAAACAACAAAGAGATAAGGCAAGATGAAGAAGAAGGGGGCCTTAAATAGGCCACCCCCAAACAGGCATTTTCTGCCCCGTCCCGACACCACCGGTACTACCGGTGGCGGGCCGGTAGTTCCGGTGAACAGACCACCAATGGCTCGACGAAGGCCACGTAACGGTCGGGTTGACCAGTCAACAGGGCCTCACAAGCTGGCCGGAACTATCGGTCCTAGTTCCGGTACAACTACTGGCAAAAAGGCAATGCGAGGCAGAGATATATCTGAGACACAAAGCTAGTTGCCGGAACTTGGTCCAGAACTAGGGTCGGAAGAACCGTGCACTAGAGAGTGCTTCGTACTACCGGTTAGGGGGCGGTACTACCTCTCAAGGGGACAGGGGCAGGACAACGCAGGATCTGGCCGGTACAAACCGATCCAAGTTCCAATGCTAATTCTGACAAATAGGCAAAATGATACAGAAGAATTACTGAACCAAAAATTGGTTTGTCGGAATTAGGACCGGAACTTCTGTCGGAAGTTCCGCTCGATCAGCCCTGAACCCCCCCCCTTGATCGGTACTACCGCCGACTGGCTGGTACTACCGTTCAGGGCAGAAAACACTCAAACACAACAGGGAACTCTCTCTCACAAGAAAACTAGGAAGGCTGTGGAAGTGCAGATATGGTATGTGCATGAAATGGTGATTTCCACAACCTTCCAAGGTGGACCCCCTCTTGATAGTACGGTAGCCTAAAACACAAAAACAAGAGAAAGTGTAAATAAGTGCCATCGTCTTCAAGCTTCTTCTAGAGAGAGGTCCACCAACAAGCAAGTCTATAGATAAACCCTGCAACTTGGACATATAGATAAACCACAAGAGAAGTTGTCATCAACACCAAAAACACAAGGAGAATGCAATGTCCTTTCAGCTGGTACAACGGGAGTGCCGTATAGCGTGAGTGCCTTCTCGCCCACCTGGCTAACGAACCGGCTGAGGGAGGCTAAGCACCCGGTGAATTTATGGACTCCCAACAAGCTCTTAGGCACCTGCATCCTCTTGATGGTTGCAATCTTCTCCAGATTCGCGTCGATTCCCTGTTGTGAAACAAGGAAACGGAGGAGCTAGCCAGATGGGACGCGAAAAGCGCACTTCTCCGGGTTCATCTTCATCTGGTACTGGCAAAGATTACCAAACGTCTCCCCTAGGTCCTCGAGAAGAGTGCACTTCTCCTTCATCTTGATGACAATGCCATCCACGTAGGCATGCACATTCCGACCAATATGCGAGTGCAAGCATTTCTGCATGCAGCGCTGATAAGTGGCAGCTGCATTTTTTAGACCGAAAGGCATGGTTACGTAGTAGAAAGCCCCGTATAGGGTGATGAATGACGTCTTCAATTGGTCAGCCGGATTTAAGTGGATCTGATTTTAGCCGGAATAACAGTCCAGGAAGGACAACAGGTCACAGCCAGCCATTTATTAAAAAGAATGACCCCTATAAGAAGCAACCCAAGATCGTGTTAGTGGCACAAGAAGAATACTCCTCGGCAAGTAGAGATGAAGAGGACGAAGAAAGTTCTCGCGAGGTGGCTGCCATAGCCACCACATCGACTCCATCATCTCTCTTCGACTCGCCAAACGAGAACGTCATCAACAACAACGTCACTTGCCTTATGGCAAGAGGGTCCGAGGTATCAAGTTCTCGCTTTTCAATTCCTAAGACTAACATAATTTTGGATTTGGATGATCATGGTAGTCTTAAGATGAAAGAAGAAGTTATTGCCTTGGACAACTTTTTCACTAACCTGCAAGGTGAGCACAAACTCCATTTTGATACTCTTATGAGTCAACTTGCTCAAGCCGAAGATCTCCTAGAAGAAAAGGGCAGAATTGAAAGAGAAGATGCCTTGGAGATAGCTTCTTTGAAGAATGCTTTGTAAGAAGAAGAGGAAGCTCGAGTATCTCTGGAAGAGAGACTCGAATCCATTGAGGAGTCACATGAAGAAGTTATGGCTCAGCTCATCAAAGAACGTGACAATGCTCTTACCAAGGTAAATAAACTAAAGAAAGAAAGGATTGAATTTGGGGCTGCTCATGCTAGACTTTTGGAGAAGTTTGACAAACTTGACTGTGCTCACAAGGCATTGAAGAGTGATCACTCTACTCTAAATGAGTCTTTATGATCAGCTCCAAACTCAATTGAAGCTGCATGATGTGCCAAGTACCTCCACCTCATCTCATGGTAAAGAAGATCTTGCAATAGGTTCTCAACACAAAGGTAAAGAGGTTCTTGATGAGATATTGAGCAAGCAAAGGACAAACAATAGAAAAGAAGGTCTTGGTTACATTCCCAAGACAAAGAACAAGAAAAACAACAAGAAGAAGAAGAGCAAGACTGCTCAACCAAAGACTAGCAACATCACCAATGACAAGTCTAACTATGATGGTTTTGCAGGGGCTAACAATCCTAACTTTGAATTATATTGCGATTATTATGGTGATGTTTATGCTAGTTATGTAGGCTCGTATGATTGTTACATTCCTTGGTCTATTTGGGTCCCCAAGACCCTTGTCACTAACATGAGAGGACCCATTGAAAAATGGGTACATAAAACCAAGAAGTAAGTTTCCGGTGGTTCTAAATGGGTACTCGATAGCGGATGCACGAGTCATATGACCGGAAGCAAGGAGATCATCGCGGAGATGCGACAAAATCATGATCATATAACCGTCTCCTATGGTGACAAGTCAAAATCTGAGGTACTGGGTCTTGGCAAAGTTGTGGTGGCTCACGATATCTCTCTCGTGGACGTCATGCTTGTTGAGACCCTCGGGTACAACTTACTTTCAGTTCGTTCCCTTGGTAAGATGGACTTTGCAGTTTATATTGATGCTGATTTGGTGGTACTCTTGTGGAGCAAGTCTCTAAAAGTCACTTTCGTGGGATATGTCGAAAATGACCGTTACATGGTGGACTTTTGGGGGAAAACCACTACAGGCCCGATGTGTCTTTTCGGAAAGGCTGACGCGGGTTGGCTATGGCATCGCCGACTAGCCCACATCAATATGAGAACTTTGCAAAGTCTCCAC
The DNA here is from genome assembly GCA_916181665.1 of Avena sativa. NCBI lineage: Eukaryota > Viridiplantae > Streptophyta > Magnoliopsida > Poales > Poaceae > Avena > Avena sativa. The sequence continues at coordinate 437,181,786 of OV702289.1, forward strand.
AAGGGTGGCCACATCCTTGGACTAAAAGAAAATGTCTCCTTTGCCAAAGATCGTATTTGCAGGGCTTGTGTTGAAGGGAAAATGCATGACTCTCTTCATCGTAGGAAGACTATCATCTCGTCAAAAATGATCTTAGAGCTCCTACATGTGGACCTCTTCGGACCTCCATCTCATGCAAGCCTTGGTGGGAAGAAGTACTGTCTTGTGATCGTTGATGATTACTCAGGATACACTTGGGTTTATTTCTTCAAGTTGAAGAGTGAAACTCAACAAACTGTCATCGACTTCACCAACAAGGTTCAACATCAACACAATGTCCCTATTCTGGCTATAAGAAGTGATAACGGCTTTGAGTTCAAGAACTACACCTTAAATGAGTTCCTAAGTGAAGAGGGGATTAGACATAAATATTCCGATGCGTACACCCCTCAACAAAATGGTGTAGTCGAGAGGAAGAATCAGACTCTAATGGACATGGCAAGGTCAATGCTAGCCGAATTCAAGTCTCCATATAACTTCTGGGCTGAAGCAATCTCTACCGCTTGTCATTCATCCAACCGGTTGTACCTCCGTAAGATCTTGGACAAGACTCCATATGAAATACTTACCGGTAACAAGCCAAACATCTCATACTTTTGGGTATTCGGGTGTAAGTGTTTCTTTCTCATCAAGGGAGTTCGTTTATCTCAGTTTGAATCTAAGGCTCTAGAAGGTATTTTTGTTGGTTATGGTGCCGAATCCCACACTTATAGAGTCTACAATAATCTCTCTGGAATTGTTGTAGAATCTTGTAGTGTGGTGTTCGAGGAAAATGACGGTTCCCATGCGGAGCAAGTTGGTGTTTGTGATGCAGATGTTGAAATACCCCAAGATGCCATAAGAAGAATGGGCATGGGATTTTTCCGCGCCATTGAGGAACCCCTTGTGGTAGATCAGGAAGGACAGTGCTCTATTCATGTAGAGACCCCATCTACACAAACTCAACATGTTCCTACCACGGGAGAAACTTCTACACCATCTCCATCAACTGCGGAAAGTCAAAATGTTCCAAACAGCTCCAAGCCAGATTATCTAGTGGACACCGGATTATCCAGCCACCCCGCTCCTGATGATCATGTTACTCCTGGTGCTGAAGATATCGATGCAAGCTCCAGGTCAAATTTTCCATCCGGCCCCTCACCAGTTCAAGCAAGCCTTAGGCAGCCTGACGAAGCTGCTACAAGTACTCCCAGGCCGGATTATCCGGCCTCTCCATCAGCCGGATTATCCGGCCCTGACTCTCCTGTTGTTCAGCAGTCTCCTGTTACGGCTGCTGACTCATCTCAAGGGAACGCTTCATCACCGCCTACTACTATTATCCCAGATTCTAGTCAAGGTCGAGCAAATGATTCCAATGAAGATTCAAGTGATGAAACTACTCCACCGCCTACTTCGTCGCAAGGCTCGGGCTGATCGGAACCTTCAGTTAAGGGGTCACACCCTCGACAAGGTTGTTGGTGATCTTCGATGAAGGGTTTCTACAAGAAGGGAATTGGCCAGTTTTGGTGAGCATCAAGCTCACATCTCAATGGTGGAACCCAAGAAGGTCTTTGAAGCTCTTGAAGATCCAGACTGGGTTGTTGCTATGCATGAAGAATTGAATAATTTCGAGCGCAACAAGGTCTAGAAACTCGTGGAGAAACCTAAAGATTGCCGCAATGTTATCGGCACCAAATGGATATTTAAAAACAAGCAAGATGAGAATGGCATTGTTGTGAGGAACAAGGCAAGACTTGTGGCACAAGGCTACTCTCAAGTTGAGGGAATTGACTTCAGCGAGACCTATGCTCCAGTGGCTCGCCTTGAGTCCATCCGTATCCTTCTTGCTTATGCTGCCCATAACGATTTTAAATTGCAGCAAATGGACGTCAAGAGTGCTTTCCTTAATGGTCCTCTACATGAGTTGGTATATGTAAAGCAACCCCCGGGCTTTGAGGATCCTAACTTCCTGAACCATGTCTACAAACTCGATAAGGCACTCTATGGCCTTAAACAAGCCCCACGTGCGTGGTATGAGCACCTTAAAGAGCTTTTGCTAGACCGTGGCTTCGAAGTTGGGAAAATCGATCCCACTCTTTTTACTAAGAAGGTTAAGGGTGAGATCTTCATATGCCAACCATATGTAGACGATATCATCTTTGGTTCTACTAATAAAGCTTTTAATGATGAATTTTCAAAGCTTACGACTGACAGGTTTGAGATGTCTATGATGGGGGAATTACGGTTCTTTCTTGGATTCGAGATCAAGCAACTTAGAGAAGGAACCTTCATCAATCAAGCAAAGTACATCCAAGACATGCTCAAGAGATTCAAGATGACAGATCTTAATGGTGTCGCCACTCCGATGCAAACAAAATGTCATCTTGAACTTAACCCACATGGTAAAGATGTGGACCAAAAGGTATATCGGTCCATGATCGGCTCTCTTCTTTACCTCTGTGCATCTAGACCCGATATTGTGTTGAGTGTGGGAGTGTGTGCAAAGTATCAAGCAGCTCCTAAAGAAAGCCACTTAGTGGCGGTCAAGAGGATCTTTCGATATTTGGTTCATTCCCCTAACTTTGGTCTCTGGTATCCCAAGGGCTCCAATTTCTCTCTATGTGGTTATACTGATTCAGATTGGGCTGGTGATAAGGATGATCGGAAATCAATTTCTGGAGCTTGTCAATTCTTGCGAAGATCTCTTGTATGTTGGTCTTCTAAAAAAAGCAGAATTGTATCTCTCTATCCACCGTCAAAGATGAATATGTTGCTGGTGCTAGTGCTTGCACTCAATTATTGTGGATGAGGCAAACTTTAAAGGAATACGGTGTCAATTGTGACAAAGTGCCTCTTTTATGTGATAATGAAAGTGCAATCAAAATTGCGTACAATCTGGTACAACATACAAGGACAAAGCATATTGAGATTCGGAATCATTTTATTGGAGACCATGTTGCTCGAGGCGATATTGATCTATCTTTTGTGAGCACGAAGAACCAACTTGCTGACATTTTTATGAAGCCAATTCATGAAGCAAGATTCTGCTACTTGAGGAATGAGTTAAATATCATTGATTCCAGGAGTTTGTCTTGATTACCCATGCACTCACTCATACATCTCAGTCTTATTTGGTTTACGTGTGGGCATGGATGTAGGGGGAGTGTGGTCCTAATTCATTGGGCTAACCCTCCCCCATAATGCCAAAAGCAAGATAAATCATTTCTCTTAATATCATTTTGTGATATGTGAGCTTATTGATGAGTATTGGTCGTGAACCCAAGATATATCTTCACGGTGTCACACCATACACTCCAACAAGGTGGCTTCGGCCACTGACCTCTCCCTTGAGGAGAATTGGATCTTTTTGGCTGTTTTTGCTCTCCCTTGTTCTTATGGGAATCACACTCAATCTTGGCTCTTATTTGATTTGGATCTTGCAATTTTGAGTGTCTAGTACCATCTCAGTTTGGTTCTCTTAATCCTAAGCCTTTCCCTACCCCTAATCCATCTATTATTGCACACAAGTCCCTTGTACACCTTGTGGGGCTGTTGTTTGGGACGCGCGGGCCTGAATCTGTGTACAACATAAATTCAGATTTGAGGCCGGATAATCTGGCTCAAGTGTAGGCCGGATAATACGGCCCTGGCGGATTTCGTCTTAAAGGGCAGGGATCAGGGGGAAGGGCGCATAACGAGCATCACTTCTCCCCCAACCCTCTCCTCCTCCTCAGCCGCCGCCTGCCGTCCCCTACCCTCCCCGGAGCCTCTCTGGCCACCGGATTTTCCAGGCCTCCTCGGATCTTCTTCTCCGTGCCGCCGGGTACCTTCTCCTCTGGGTTCTTCCTCCAGTGAGTGAGGGTAACTCCCTCTCTCCCCATCTTTGGCTAGATGTGTTATTTGTTGGGTGGAACATTGTCTAGAAGGATGTTGTTTTCGCATAGAGATCGTAGTCTTGTAGTTTTTAGGCCTGATCTACTTTTTTGCATTCAAGCTAGGTGAAGTCGAAAATTTCTGCCAGGGCTAGATTATCTGCTCCTGGCCAGGCCGGATAATCCGGCCTGACAGATTCAACTCTGGTTCAGTTTCACTTTGGAGTGTGCATTGAGTATATTTGTCTTATGAACTTTTTGACTACTTTTTCCATGCTCTCTCCTGGACTTGTGTGTATGCTTATCCCCATGCTATCACCCTTATTCTCCTCATAGGTGGTTCCAGTGTTCCCAAGATCTACAAGCGCCGCCCTCGCGTTAAATACTTCCGGGATGACAGAAAGGGTAACTTAGTGGACGAGGTTGAGTTGAGGAGAAGAAAGAACGAAGAGAAGCGAATGGCTGAACAAGCAAAGAGAACTAGAAAGGGTGTGTCCAAAAGGAAGGGCAAGGAGCCCAAGATCAACTACAAGGCTTTGGATGCAGTCACCTATTCCTCCATCCGTCACCGTGATTTGTTTGCTGAGTTGCCTCGTGATGATGAGCTGGGGGATGCTCGTTTTTGGTGTGCTGAACAGAAAGGTATTTATGAAGATGTGTATGCTAGTCTGAACATTAGGCCTATGCACCCATTGGTTCTTGCTGAGGATTTTGAGAAGCCCCACCTTGTGGATGCCATGTATGTGGCTGAGCGGATGGGGTTGCACCATCTCATGTCTCTCCAGTGCTCCTATGACTCTGAGGTGGTGTAGCAGTTCTTTTCCAGTTTGGTTATTTGTGGCGATGAGAATCGCACCATGAAGTGGATGACTCATGACATGCCTATGACTGCTGATTTCTGTGTGTTTGCTGAGGTTCTTGGATACAATTTCCACAGCAGGGATAGGGCAAGTGTCCACCGTATCATCACTCAGCTGAAGCCCAACAAAGATGCAGCTCTCTCTCCTTGCACTATGGACAATGGAATTTTGGGCACTCTTGCTGGTCTGGCTCCTATCTATGCTGCTTTGGTCAGTCTCTTCCGTGATTCCATCACTCCTATTGGAGGCAACAATGATAGCATCCATGGTTACCTTGTTCAGCTCCTTGCTTTCTCCCATGAGGTTGCCTCGTGCGAGGATGAGTCTGTGCAATACAAGCTAGATGTGATGGACTTCATCTACCATGAACTGATTGATGCAATGTTCAACCGACTGTCCATTCCTTATGCTCCCTACATTATGATGCTCATCAGGCACCTGCTTCCGTTTGAAGATTTCAACATTGATGTGGTGCACAAGGCCAAGAAGATCTACACCAAGGTTCAGAAGACCTCTCACCCCTCCTCTGCTCCTGAGGGTCTCATGAGGAATTCTCGCAGGCCCCCAGTGCCTCCTGTTGCCCGTGAGATCAAGCAGCTGAACTGGTTCTAGCGGCACATCCTTTGCAAAGGAGTGGACACACGCAAGGGTCACTACGAGGCATACAAGCAGCGCCATGAGTTGGCTCACTCCCAGCAGCTCATCCTTCCCCATGTGTCCGGTGCATCCGGTGACCCCCGCGCTCCTACACCTCCCACACCATATGCTCGGTGGAACTCTAATTCCGGGCTGAACTATGGAGAGCTGGAGCGTCACTTGTTCCCCTCTGCGGCCACTGCTGATGATGAGGATGATGACACTGAGGAGCTTGAAGATGAGGACGAGGATGGGAATGAAGACGAGTACGAGGATGAGGATGAGGATTACGAGTGATCCCTTGGGGCGCTAGCATCGCTCTTCTTCCTTTTTGGCGTCTGATGGCTCAATGCACGGTGCCTAGAAAAATGCTTGATGGCGGTGTTGATGTAGAGCTCGTTGGGAACCCCAAGAGGAAGGTATGATGAGCACAGCAGCAAGTTTCCCTCAGTTATGAAACCAAGGTTTAATCGAACCAGTAGGAGCAAGGAAACACCTCAAAGGTGTTGCTAGCTAAGCTTTGGCAGGGCGCACTACCGGTGCTAGTAGCAACGTGGAGACCTGCACAACACAACCACAGAACTTTGTCCCCAACTTGCGATGAGGTTGTCAATCTCACCGTGTTTTGCGGAAAACAAAGGATTAAACATATCGAATGGAAAGAAGCAAAAGTTTGCAGAAAGTAAACAAAAAGCAGAAACAATTTATAGATTGTATGTAAAGAAAAAGGACCGGGATCCATAGTTCACTAGAGGTGGCTCTCCTTAGATAGATAACATGCTGGTGAAGAAATTACAGCGGGGCAATTGACAAACACCGAGAAAGCAATACATGCATATACTAATCATCTTGACTCCTTTGAGACTCGATTGGGCAATACAACATAATACATAGACCGCCATCCAACTGCATCTATGACTAATAATCCACCTTCAGGTTATCATCCGAACCCCCTCCAGTATTAAGTTGCAAGCAACAGATTATTGCTTTACGAACTGCATGTAAGGTAAACAATACGATTGCTCTATGAACAAAGGATTGTTGTTTTCTCCCTAGTAGCAACAGCACATCTAGTACCTTAGAGATTTCTTTCACTTCCCCAGATTACCAGAGGCATGAACCCACTATTGAGCATAAATACTAACTCTTGGAGTTGCTAGCATCTACTTGGCCAAGATAGCTACTAACAAGGGAAAGCATGCAATATCTCAAATTACAAAGACATGATAGAATCAATAATCAATCTGAAATAGCATCTCAATATCCATCGGATCCCCGCAAACACAACATGTATGGATTACAAATAGATGATCTTGATCATGAACGGAGCTCACAAGATCTAAACATTAAAGCACAAAGTAGGAGCAACCAGCCATCTAGCTACCACATGGATCCATAGTCCAAGGATGAACTACTCACGCATCACACCGGAGGCTTGCATGGTGATGAAGAAGGCCTCCAGGGTGAATTCCCCTCTCCGGTAGGGTGCCGGGAAGAGCTTAAGATCCCCCTGATCTAGGGATAGAGACGACGGCGGCTACAGACTCTTCTGTGGATTTTTGATCGGGTACTTATGGTTTTCGTCCCGAGGGAAACTTATAGGCGGAAGGAGAGGCCGAGGGGGTGCTGGGGGCGGCCAGACCACCCCTGGCACAGGCCAGGCCTGGCCGCGCGGCCAGGTGGTGTGGCCGGCCCCTAGCCCTTCTCTGTCTCGTATTCTGGCACTTGATCCCTTCCGGAAAAATAGGCACTTTGGCTTTTGTCCCGTCCAATTCCGAGAATATTCATTTTCTGACTTTGATGGAACCAAAAACAACAGAAAACAGGTAGCTGGCACTGTGGCTCTGGTTAATAGGTTAGTCCAAGAAATCATAATAAAAGTACTCCAAAGTTGGATCAAAACACAAGAAAGTGGATAAAACTAAGCTTGGAACATAAAAAATTATAGATACATTTGCAATGTATCAACATCCCCAAGCTTAACTCCTGCTCGTCCTCGAGTAGGTAAGTGATAAAAATAAATAATTTTTGAGGTGACATGCACCGTCAAAGACTTGATCAAAGTATTTGCAAAACATTCAAGGCTGGGATCATAGTACTTCAATCATAACATGAAAGACAAAGTTCTAGCAATAAGCAAAGAAACTATAATGCAACATGAAAAGGCACAAACAAAAGATTCATGAATAACAATGCTTTGCAAGACGTTTGTTTGTTTCACATAAAGAAAACGTAGCATAATAGTATTCAGCTTGTCCCTCAATAGAGTAGCAAATATAAATGCATAGGACACCTTCAAAGTTCATAAGAGTGACTAGATACAATAGTTTCAAACAAGCAATAACAAGTTATGCATCAATCAACTAGTCTTGGGACAATGCACATAGGACTAAGAATGGCCACTATGCTCTCAAAGTAGTGCATAAAGATAGAAGGTGGAGACTCAATATAATGGTGGAAGAAAGGCCTTTAAAAGGAAGTAGGGATTCAAGTCTCATAAAGAGCTTCCAAAAATTATGATACTTATAGCTTTCAGCTCTCATTGCCCCTATCATAAGCATCTTGAAGGTGATTAAGGTTAAAGTGCACAACTAAGACGATATGCTTGACAAGTTATAAACCGAAATCTCATGCCCCTTACTTACGAAGACCGATCCTCATGCTACTCAACTTCAGTCACGAGTAAGCTCTTGTCATTGTAAGTATATGTGTATCATTAAGAACCGCCAACGGGGTACCTCTTGCACGTTATACGGGAGCTTTCCCATAATCAAAATGACAAGGCAAGCAGACAATGAGCATCTCAGCGATCTTTTTATTTGCTATTTGCATAGGTTTTTATTGAGGATGCTTCATAGAGTGCTCATTATGGTGATGCTGCAAGTTTCCACCATGATTAGGCATGGCTTAGGCTAGCGGCTCAGGCGTTTCTCTAACACACATACAAACTCCATGATCATACAAGTTCCACATTTATTTCACACCACCGGGATCCGTAAGCAAAAGAACATAATATCAACGGGGTACAAAGTACAAGTGCAATGTTGAAAGCGTTCCCCATGAAACATGGTTCTGCTAATTTCAACTTATAAAGCGCAAGCATATACGCAACAAAGAAGGACCCAATGGTTCAAGTTTATTAGAGGCAATAAAGTAAAGTGTGCCATCAAGTTCGTGAGAGATTTAATCAGTAGTTTTCTCATAACAAGTGGAAGGTAAACAAAAGCAAGAATATACTTGGAATAGCATAAGCTAGTAGGTAGGTATGGTGGACTCTTTGGAAAAACTTGGTTTAGGGAGTTGGATGCATGAGTGGAACTCATACTTGGTTGTGGAGGCTAGCAAAAGACTAGGAGCGACAAACTAAGAGAGCAATAATGGCCATAATCATGCAGAGCGACAAAACATGATTGATCAAAGCATAAAATGATACTACAAGTTGAAAACTAAAGGATCATAAAGGCTAAGGTGACTTGTGACAGTCATAACATGGTGCGAGCATGTGCCAAGTCAACCCAAATAAAGCATCAAAGGAGAATACCACTATATTATGCTTTAATATGCTAAAACAACGCATGATTCATCCAAGGCACATTAAGAAATCTCAATTGTTTATAACAAGTCATGCTACAGAAAAGAATACTAAGCATAAAGCCAAAACAATATCAAGCATGGCATGACAAAGCATAGCCACAGTCAAAAACGAGCTCTTTTTACCACATAAGTATGAACTTTCCTACTCTTTTCCAAACTAAACCAAACTATTTGCAAACCAAAGTGTGAAAGAGGGGGTCCAACCAACTTATTCAGAAAACTAAACAAACCAAGCAAACTAAAAACCAAAATGAAAACGAAAAAGAAGACGCTCCAAGAGAAACATAACTGTGCACGAAACAATAAAAATGAAGCGTTTGGAAGAAACCTGGGATTTTTATTGATGAAGAAGGGGATGCCTTGGGCATCCCCAAGCTTTGACGCTTGTAATTCTTGGATATTTCTTGGGGTGACACGCGTGGCATCCCTAAACTTAAGCTTTAGTCCATCCTTCATCTCATTACTCATTCCTTCCATACAGCTGAAAATTTTCCTTCATACAAAACTTCACACAATCTCATTAGCAACATTACTGCACTTAAGATAAATAAGTCTCAAGTCTCAGTTCTAACACCAAATAAACTTCCATTAGAACACTAGCTACTGTCGCACTTCCCTCAGAAAGCTCAATTCCCCAAAGGAACTCAAGAAGGAACTAACAAGAAGCAAATGCAGAAAATGGCAGAAATCTGTCAAAACATACCAGCAGGTAAAGAAGAATTTTTTCGAAGACCTTCTGTTCCTCAAATCAAAAAGTGTTGAACTAACGAAAGTTAGATAACAACCTGGGGCAAAAGCAAAAACAATTACAGCTCAATCCGACGTACAGAGATCTCTCAGTAACTTTTATGGTGAAGCACAGAAATCTATTTCGGAACAACAACTTTACCAATCATTATTTCACTCTCATTAGAGGTTTCTTTTGGCACAAAAAGCAAATAAAAAGGATAAAGAGAGGTTATTATAGAGGTAATAACTTCCAAGACTCATCTAAAACTCTTGGGTTATCTCCCAACAAGTACTTTTCTTTAACGCCTTTAAGTTAGGCATAAGAAGCAAAGAAAGAATCAAGTGTTCTCAAATGAAGAAGCATTAAAACCAACTTTCTTGCCCTTACCTCTCTTATTTTTATTCTTAACCTTTGGGAAAATATGATTGTTTGGTGGAGAAGAATGGTGCATGGTCCCCTTTCCCACATCTATTATTGCTCCAAGGAGTTCTAATAGGGATCTTCCAAGTGTAATTTGTCCTTTTCCTGCACATTCAATAACAAGATAATCAGTAGAAATCATTTTCCCAAGGATCTTTGTAAACACTCCTTCAGCTATTCCAATAGGAAATAAGGTAACATTATTAGCAAGAGATATTTCTTTTCCTCCTTCAGTAAGCCCCCAAAGGTTCAAAGATTCATAAATATCTTTGGGCATAAGACAAAATTCAGACATGATATCACAACAGGCTTGAAAAGTTTCAGTGTTTATCTCAATATTTAATGTAGGGAGCCACTTTGATGGTTCAGAATTTAATGGAACATAATTGTGATGCTCCCTAAGCGTATTATAGCACCCTTCTAATCTAGTAGTGCTAGCCTCAAGAGTGTTCAACCTAGCAAATATTTTTGCGAAAGAAGTATCAATTTGGCTAGGCAAATTGTAAGTGAGGATCAATTTCTTTATAGCATTAATGGCATCATCCTCATTACTTTGGAGGAAATCTCCTCCCGCAATAGCATCTAAAGCATATCTTTAGCAAAGAGCAACCCCAAGGTAAAAACTGCTAAGGAACAAGCCTTGAATCATTTTAGGCTCGGTATTTTCATGTAGATCAGAGATTCTAGACCAAGCTTCCTTAAAACATTCCTCAATTCCTTGTTTAAAAGTGAGAATCATTTCCTCGGGTGACATAGTGATTGGAGTAAGGCTAGACACAGTGGCAGCTCAAGATAGGAACTAATTTTTTTGTGTTTTCAAATAAGAAAGCAAGCAAGTAAAACTAATTTTTTTGTGTTTTTTTAGGAACAAAACAAGCAAACAAAGCAAAAAGAAACTAAGAAAAACAAAAACAACAAAGCAAAGAGATTGGTTATGAGGGACTCCCCTTGTGAAGATGTCCTTGACTCCCCGGCAACGGCGCTAGAAAAATCTTTAATGGCGTGTAGTTGACGTGGGAGTTTCTTCTTCGTTCCCCGGCAACAGCGCCAGAAAAATGCTTGATGGCTCAATGCACGGCGCCCAGAAAAATGCTTGATGGCGGTGTTGATGTAGAGCTCGTTGGGAACCCCAAGAGGAAGGTATGATGAGCACAACAGCAAGTTTCCCTCAGTTATGAAACCAAGGTTTAATCGAACCAGTAGGATCAAGGAATCACCTCAAAGGTGTTGCTAGCTGAGCTTTGGCAGGGTGCACTACCGGTGCTAGTAGCAATGTGAAGACCTGCAGAACACAACCATAGAACTTTGTCCCCAACTTGCGATGAGGTTGTCAATCTCACCGTGTTTTGCGGAAAACAAAGGATTAAACGTATCGAATGGAAAGAAGTAAAAGTTTGCAGAAAGTAAACACAAAGCAGAAACAGTTTATAGATTGTATGTAAAGAAAAAGACCGAGATCCATAGTTCACTATAGGTGGCTCTCGTTAGATAGATAACATGTTGGGTAAACAAATTACAGTGGGGCAATTGACAAACACCGAGAAAGCAATACATGCATATACTAATCATCTTGACTCCTTTAAGACTTGATTGGGAAATACAACATAATACATAGACCGCCATCCAACTGCATCTATGACTAATAATCCACCTTCAGGTTATCATCCGAACCCCCTCCAGTATTAAGTTGCAAGCAACAGATTATTGCCTTACGAACTGCGTGTAAGGTAAACAATACGATTGCTCTATGAATAAAGGATTGTTGTTTTCTCCCTAGTATGAACAGCACATCTAGTACCTTAGAGATTTCTGTCACTTCCCCAGATTACCAGAGGCATGAACCCACTATCGAGCATAAATACTAACTCTTGGAGTTGCTAGCATCTACTTGGCCAAGATAGCTACTAACAACGGAAAGCATGCAAGATCTCAAATTACAAAGACATGATAGAATCAATAATCAATATGAAATAACATCTCAATATCCATCGGATCCCCGCAAACACAACATGTATGGATTACAAATAGATGATCTTGATCATGAACGGAGCTCACAAGATCTAAACATGAAAGCACAAAGGAGGAGAAACCAGCCATCTAGCTACTACATGGATCCGTAGTCCAAGGATGAACTACTCACGCATCACACCGGAGGCTTGCATGGTGATGAAGAAGGCCTCCAGGGTGAATTCCCCTCTCCGCCAGGGTGTCGGGGAGAGCTTCAGATCCCCCGATCTAGGGACAGAGACGATGGCGGCTACAGACTCTTTTGTGGATTTTTGATCGGGTACTTAGGGTTTTCGTCCCGAGGGCAACTTATAGGCGGAAGGAGAGGCCGAGCGGGTGCTGGGGGCGGCCATACCACCCCCTGGCGCGGGCCAAGCCTGGCCGCGCGGCCAGGTGGTGTGGCCAGCCCCCATCCCTTCTCTGTCTCGTATTCTGGCACTTGATCCCTTCCGGAAAAATAGGCACTTTGGCTTTTGTCCCGTCCAATTCTGAGAATATTCATTTTTTGACTTTTCTGGATACAAAAACAATAGAAAACAGGCAGCTGGCATTGTGGCTCTTGTTAATAGGTTAGTCCAAGAAATCATAATAAAAGTACTCCAAAGTTGGAACACAACAAAAGAAAGTGGATAAAACTAAGCATCGAACATCAAAAATTATAGATACATTTGCAATGTATCAGCGTCTCGATGCCAAAGGGGGAGAAGTTGTTCTATTAGGATCTTCGAGGATTTGCATGGGTCGGGCATAAGCATTTGCATTTTTCTATTCGTTGTTTTCTCGCTTATGCCCATTTAGCGTTGAACTTTAAATTTGAGTTTTGTGGTTTGTTTGAGACTCTATGTCAGTGGTTGTCTGGATTATGCTTATGGATTATCTCATGGATTATGCTTATGGATTCATCTATTCATGTCCTATTATGCTAGAAATCTATGCAAGGAAGTTGCTTATATTGGTTATCATGTTGATAATTGAGGCTATTTCAAGGATGCCTCTCTTCTACCTCGGTGGTATGATTATGTTGCTCTTATGTCTATGGAATAGATTCACCTATTTGTGTGCATTTGTATTCAAATGCAAAATTCTAATATGCACACATTAAGGGGGAGTCTCTTCCATGCTTATTGCTGGTTGTCTTGTGATCTTTTCCAGCAAATCCTAGTATTGTCATCTAACACCAAAAATGGGGAGATAACAAAACTATGGAGATTTCTCATGTGCGCTAAGTGTGCAGGAAGTTTGGGGGGCCGGATTATCCACCCCACCAAGGGTCGGATAATCCGGCCTACCCCATTGCTCAAAGACTGCCAAGGCGCGTCACCCAGAGAGGGGGCGGATTTTCTCCCGGAAAATCCGAACTGGGTTTTTTTTCTTCCCTAGGCCGGATAATCCGGCTATCGCATGGGCCGGATAATCCGGCCCCCAGACTTTGAGAAAAGCATGCCAAGGTGCGTCACTCGGAGGCCGGTCGGATTTTCTCCCGGAAAATCCGAACTGGGGTGGTTTTTCCTCCCCAGGCCGGATAATCCGGCCTTCACATGGGGCCAGATAATTCGGCCCCCAGAAGATGATCAAGTGCAAGCTCTGCGCGACACTCAGAGAGGGGGTGGACTATCTGGCGGATATTCCGAGTCTGGGGTGGAGTTTTCCCCAGGCCGGATAATCCGGCCCTCACTTGGGCGGGATAATTCGTCCCCCAAAGTCTCCAATGGCTGGTTTTGGACGGGGGTATAAATATCCCTTCTTCCCCAACATTCAGAACCCTTGATTCATTCAAATTTGTTCAGACACAGTGCAAGAGCTCCCCTTCTAGATCTCCCACTTCAACCACCCGAAGGCTTCGATCTTTGGGGGAATTGAAGGAGGAGAGGATCATCATCGTCGTCACGAATCAAGCGCATCAACTCCTCTCCATTCATTTGGAGAAATGCTTGATCTAGTATTCTTGTCAATATCTAGATCTTGTTCTTTGTTTTTTGATAACATTGTTCTTGTGGCAGCTTGTTGTCATTACGAGACCCTCCAAGTTGATTGTGGAGTGCCGGTACCCACCTCGAAGGGTCCCTATAGTGGAAAGGTGGATCAGGCCTTTGGTGGCAGGATCCATCAGAGAACAGGGTGAGGCCTATTGTGGTGTGGTGGTCTTAGTACCGCCCACCCCTCCAACGCAGATGTACTTCCCTTAACAAGGAAGGAACTGCAGTCAAACAAATCCTATGTCTCCGCGTGCTTCATTACGGTTTACCCGTTCCTCTTCCACTCGCTCTTTACTCGCTAGTAGATAGGTTTGCATATAGGTAAATTCTACCTAATAGTATATATCTAGAGAATTTACCCTTTGTGCTAAGCCTAAAATTGAAAAAGCACTAAAATTTGAAGTATCACGTATTCACCCCCTCTAGGTGCCCAACGATCCATTTCAGAGTCTCTGACCAGTTGAGGTGTTGGGGGGCGGGGAGGCGATGGCGTTCACCTCCTTGGAGTACTGCCCGCAGCTATGCTTGTTGTCCGGCTCAGTCTCAAAGATGTGGTAGGTGGCATGTGGCTACATGTAGCTATTATTATTGTTGTTGTTGCCGGCTCCCCTAGCCGATGGTGGCGGCCCGCCGGGAGGGGGATGTGGTGGATGAGGTAGGCCTCCTTGGTCCTTCATCTGGCAGGTCCAGCTGCAATTCCGGGTGGTTTGCGTAGCTAGCTTGAAGGGTCCGCTATGCCACTTGCACGGGCCGTCAAACATCTGTTTGAAGGTGAACCGTGGCTTCTGCCGCCTTGTGTCGCTAGCCAGTGCCTCTAGCGCGCCCTCCATAGTGTTGACTTTCTTCGCGTGATAGCAGAGCTTTAGCTGTCTGACTTGGCGATCGCCCTAGACGCGGTTGTCGTCGCCTTGCCGCCTAGATGATCCGTCTTCTCCACCTGATCTACTCGGCCGGTTGCGACCTAGATCTGTAGGGATCGGTCGACCGTCCGCATTCACCCGGAGGGGTTTCTTCATTACTACGTCAGCCGTGGCGTACTGGTCCGTAACTTTCATGAGTTCTGCCATGGTTTTTGCCTCGTCACACAGTAGTAGGTGGAAGAGTATGGGTGCCTGCTCGACATCCTTTGATGAAGAACCCAATTGCTTGGCTCTCCAACATGCCGTTGCAAGTGTTGCGAAGCTCTGTCCACCTGGCGAGGTTCTCGCAGTCCGACTCGCGGTCTCCCTGGATGCATAGGGCAAGATCATGAGGGCGACCTGGACACTTGTACGTGTTGTTGAAGTTGCGGACGAACACCTTCACGAAGTTAGGCCACACGTTGATGCTATTGGGCGCGAGGCTATTGAGCCACATCCTCGCCTACTCGATTAGCATGAGGTGGATGTAGCGCACCGCCATGCGCTTGATCCCGTGGGTGATACCGACTGCCGTGGCATAGTCAGTCAGCCAGTATTCCGGCTTCATGCTACTGTCGTACTTTCGGGTGTCCCGTGGCAGCATGAACTTATCCGGGAACGGCTTGTTCTGGATGCGAGGTCCAAAACAAACCGGTTTGGTAGATTCTTCCTCCTCCGTGATGCGCTTGAGCTAGGAGCTTGATGCGGTCATGGGTGTTTGGAGTATCCGGATTGGGCGATCCTACCCGGCCCGAGAGACGGGAACCGGTAGGTCATGCAGCTCCGGTTGGGGGAGGGAGAAATGGTGGGTTGCTCTTCACCGTCTTCCCCTGGCGCGGCTGGCCCTTGTGACCCAAATCACGACGCTTGCTACGGGATTTCCTCGCTAGAGGAGAGGATGCCTGCTGGGTCTCGCGAGGTGCGCCTTTGCTATTGCCTGCTGACTTGCTCCGCCTGGAGCCGCTGGGGTTCTCGTGCATCTGCTGAATGGCGTCAGCCTGCTCCTCCGTCATCCGGAGAAGCTCATGCACCCGTGCGTTCTGCCGGTCTCGCTCCTCGCCCTCAAGGTTGGGCAACTCGTCCGCCGCGGCTCGTGCCGCGCGCAGGTTCTTGATGGGCATGCTATAGGTAGGCTAGGCGAGGAGAGGCGTGGATCCGAGTCACCGTCCCTCTCCAAGATTCCGCCTAGCTCACTGGACCGGCGTCGCACCTACCCGCGCCGGGTCGGATCCTTGCTAGCCAGAGTGTGGCCGTGCGCACGATCGTACTCACGGATGGTGATGTCGATATGCTTCTTGGTAGCAGCTAGGTCGATGGCCTCCTGCAAGAGGAACTCTCTCTCCATGGTGAAGTTGGTGGCAGCCTCCTCCAGATTATCTCCAAGGTTAACCAGAGTGAGGCGTCAGTCGATGGAGGCCTCCACCGGGTCCTTCAGTCGTGGAGGGGCGGAAGTTCCATCTTCCTCGCTAGCATGCTCCTGAGGGCGGTGTTTCTGCGTGCTGGAGACAGCCATCATGACCTCCACGCCATGAAAAGCGACAGGAACGCTACTGCAGGGGAACAGCGGCTCCACGTCGAAGATGATCTCCTGGGGAAACGCTCCAAAATGGTGGTGACATAGATGGGCAAGTCGCCAAAAAAAAGGATGGATCCGTTCACTAGGAAGGTGGATCCGGCGAAGCACGACGCATTGTCGATGATGCAGTTGAATTTGCCCAGCGTAAGAACAAGGTCGGAGGCAATGCGCTCAACGGCTGAAGTGTGGGGTCTCGTGCGGAACGAGACTCTGGTAGAAGCCATGTTTTCCCCATGGTGGGTGCGAACTGTCGTTGTATTGGAAATGGCAGTGCCTGAGGAGGCTAGATAGATGTGTGGGCGAATGGCCGAGAAGCTATAGACGACATCCGCGGGTGGGATTGGATACGAACGAGTGTAGCGTGACACAAGAAGTACCCAGGTTCGGGGCCCTCGTGTGGAGGTAACACCCATACTCCTGCCGATCTGACTATGGGATGATACGAGTGATACAAGCTGCTCCTCGGGCAGTATGAACTGCCAAGCTAGTGAATCGCCAACCCTTGCTACGAGAGCCTTGCCCCCTTATATAGGCTAGGGATAGCGATCTTACTCGCCAGGCCTACTGGCGGGCCCCACAGGCAGACCCTAGTAGGCTAGTCATCTACAGTGTTGCGTAGTGGGGGTCTTGTCAAGGGTACATGCCGTGCATGTCGTCATGGGCACAGTGAACGTCGTGCATGCGTGGCGTCAGCAACCGACCACTGTGCCCCTGTCAGTCGCCAAGTCTTCGGTATGGTCCTCGTCGTCCTAGTGACTTGTCTCTATACTAAGGCATACCGTGCACTGTGCAGAACGTCGCCCTGCCTCCGTGTTGATTGTATACGTCTATGGTCGTCTACCTAGATCCAAGTCTTGCGAACCTTTCTTGTTCTGGCTACCTTCTGCCTCATCTTGTGATTGCGTCCGTCTAGAATCTGCTAGACGGCCGTGACCTCTTCGCCTTTATTCTTGTCCGGCTAGGCTATCCGGGGTCATCCCCCCGACATAGGAAGAGTAGCTTGCACATTACATGTTTCACCAGTGAGGAGAAAGATGCATCACACAATGCACCGAAGTGTGTGGTCATGTGCATCAATGTGGTTTCGGAAGAGAACACATGCAATGAACCCGGTGGATCAATTTGTTTCGGAAAAGAACACATGCAATGACTATAGGTGATCCATGTGTCATACCATGGTCACAGAGACCAAAAGCACATAGGAAGAGGAGCTTCCACATTGCATGTTGCACCAGTGAGGAAGAAATTACATCACAGAATGCACTTGAGTGTGTGTGATCATGTGGATAAATGTGGTCTACGAAAATAACACATGCAATGACACCAGTGGATCAATGTGGTTTAGGAAAATAACACATGCAATGACTATAGGTGATCCATGTATCAAACCATGGTTACATAGACCAAAAGCACATAGGAACAGCAGCTTCCACATTGCATGTTGCACTAGTGAGGCAGAAATTGCATCACATAATGCACTAGAGAGTTTGTGGTCATGTGGATCAATGTGGTCTAGGAAAAGAACACATGCAATGACACTAGTGGATCAATGTGGATTAGGAAAAGAACACATGCAATGACTATAGGTGATCCATGTGTTAAACCATGGTCATAGAGACCAAAAGCAGATGGGAAAATGAGCTTTCACATTGCATGTTGCACCAGCGAGGCAGAAGTTGCATCACAGAATACACTGGAGTGTGTGTGGTCATGTGGATCAATGTGTTTTAGGAAAAGAAAAAAATTCAATGACACTAGTGGATCAATTTGGTTTAGGAAAAAACACATGCAATGACTATAGGTGATCCCTGTGTCATATCATGGTCACAGAGACCAAAAGCACATAGGAAGGATATCTTCCACATTGCATGTTTCACCAGTGAGGCAGAAGTTGCATCACAGAATGCATTAGAGTGTGTGTGGTCATGTGGATCAATGTGGTCTAGGAAAAGAACACATGCAATGACACTAGTGGATCAATGTGGTTTAGGAAAAGAACACGTGCAATGTCTATAGGTGATCCATGTGTTAAACCGTGGTCACGGAGACCAATAGCACAAACGAAGAGCAACTTCCACATTGCATGTTGCACTAGTGAGGCAGGAGTTGCATCAAATAATGAAGTGGAGTGTTTGTGGTCATGTGGATCAATGTAGTCTAGGAAAAGAACACATGCAATGACACTAGCAGATCAATGTGCATTAGGAAAAGAACACATGCAATGACAATAGGTGATCCATGTGTCAAACTATGGTAACAGACACCAAAAGCACATAGGAAGAGCCGCTTCCACATTGCATGTTGCACCAGTGAGGCAGATGTTGTATCACATAATGCACTAGAGTGTGTGTGGTCATTTGGATCAATGTGGTCTAGGAAAAGAACACGTGCAAATGACACTAGTGGATCAATGTGGTTTAGGAAAAGAACACATACAATGTCTATAGGTGATCCATGTGTCAGACCATGGTCACGGAGACCAAAAACACATAGTAAGAGCAGCTTCCACATTGCATGTGCAACAGTGAGGTAGAAGTTGCATCACAAAATGCACTAGAGAGTGTGTGGTCATGTGGATCAATGTGGTCTAGGAAAATAACACATGCAATGACACTAGTGGATCAATGTGGATTAGGAAAAGAACACATGCAATGACTATAGGTGATCCATGTGTCAAACCATTGTCACGGAGACCAAAAACACATAGCAAGAGCAGCTTCCACATTGGATGTTGTACCAGTGAGGCAGAAGTTGCATCATAGAACGCACTGGAGTGTTTGTTGTCATGTGGATAAATGTATTCTAGGAAAAGAACACATGCAATGACACTATTGGATAAGTGTGGTTTAGGAAAAAAACACATGCAATGACTATAGGTGATCCATGTGTCAAACCATGGTAACATAGACCAAAAGCACATAGGAAGAGCAGCTTCCACAATGCATGTTGCACCAGTGAGTTAGAAGTTTCATCACAGAATGCACTAGTGTGTGTGTTGTCATGTGGATAAATGTGGTCTAGGAAAAGAACACTTGCAATGATACTAGTGAATCAATGTGGTTTAGGAAAAGAACACATGCAATGACTAAGGATGATCCATGTGTCAAACCGTGGTCATAGAGACCAAAAGCACTCATGTCTACGCACTTCTATTCTTGTAGACAGTTGTTGGGCCTCCAAGTGCAGAGGTTTGTAGAACAGCAGCAAGTTTTCCCTTAAGTGGATCACCCAAGGTTTATCGAACTCAGGGAGGAAGTGGTCAAAGGTATTCCCTCTCAAGCAATCCTGCAATCAAGATACAAGAAGTCTCTTGTGTCCCCAACACACCCAATACACTTGTCAGGTGTATAGGTGCACTAGTTCGGCGAAGAGATAGTGAAATACAAGTGGTATAGATAAGACAACGGTGCCAGAAAATAGCTTGCTAGCATGTGGTTGACGTGGGAAAAGACTAAAGGCAAACTGAAATAAAGATAGAAGCAAGCAAACATGTAACAGATCTAGTTTCAAACAAAGTTTCAATGCTTAGAAACAAGGCCTAGGGATCATACTTTCACTAGTGAACACTCTCATATAAATATATTATCTTCATGATACTACTCTGAACTACTCTCAGTTTGGACACTCTAATCCATGGTAGGGCTATAACAGCACACCTCAAAGTCCACTTTCCCCATCTAGATAACCCCACACTATCACCTTGAGCACTAGATGGTTCAAACAAACACCACAATTTCTTAAAGACATCCAACTCCAGAAATAACTCATAACAAGTATTTGTAATCTCTAGCCTAAGTGCCACCATGGTGTGCATGCTGTCACTTTCACACACACGGGGAGATCAGAGATCTATTAAAGCACTTGAGTAGCAAGGTAGTTCTATAGATTACAAGCTCATGATATCAATAAGATCATGCATAGAGAGAGAGATGAACACATAGCTACCGGTAAAACCCTTAGCCTCGAGAGAGAACTACTCCCTCCTCATCATGCGAATCCGCAATGGTGATGGAGATGGTGGTGGAGATCAATGGAGATGGCTCCGGGGGCACTTCCCCGTCCCGGCAGGGTGCCGGAACAGAGACTTTCTGTCCCCCGAATCGCCCCTTCAGTGGCGGCAGCGCTGCGGAACTTTTCGTGGATTTCTGATTGATGATTTAGGGTTTTTGCCTTGGGAGGCTTCTTATACGCGAAGAGGCAAGGTCAGTGGGCGTCCAGGGGGCCCACACCACCTGGTGGCACGGCCAGGGCTAGCCCGCGCCACCACATGGTGTGACCGCCCTGTGGCCCCTCTCCGTCTCGTCTTCTGGCTCCGTGAGTCTTCCGGTAAAATAGGAACTTTGGCTTTTGTCCCGTCCAATTCCGAGAATATTCATTTTCTGACTTTCTTGGAACCAAAAACAGCAGAAAACAGGCAACTGGCACCGTGGCTCTTGTTAATAGGGTAGGCCAAGAAATCATATGAAAAGTACTCCAAAGTGTGGACAAAACATAGGAAAGTAGATAAAACCAAGCATGGAACATCAAAAATTATAGATACATTTGCAATGTATCAACATCCCCAAGCTTAACTCCTGCTCGTCCTCGAGTAGGTAAGTGATAAAAAGAAAGAATAATTTTTGAGGTGACATGCACCATCATAAACTTGATCAAAGTATTTGTAAAATATTGATAGGTGGGATCATAGTACTTCAACATAGCATGAAAGATAAAGTTCTAGCAACAAGACAAAGCAAGTCTGCTGCAAGATGAAAAGGCACAAACAAAAGATTCATGAATAACAATGCTTTGCAAGACGTTTGTTTGTTTCACATAAAGAAAACATAGCATAATAGCATTCAGCTTGTCCCTCATAGAGTAGCAAATATAATGCATAGGACACCTTCAAAGTTCATAAGAGTGACTAGATACAAATAGTTTAAAACAAGCAATATCAAGTTATGCATCAATCAACTAGTCTTGGGACAATGCACATAGAACTAAGAATGGCCACTATGCTCTCAAATTAGGTGCATAAAGGTAGAAGGTGGAGATTCAATATAATAGTGGAAGAAAGGCCTTCATAGAAGGAAGCAGAGATTCAACTTTCATAAAGAGCTTCCAAAAATTATGGTACTTATAGCTTTTAGCTCTCATTGCCCCTATCATAAGCATCTTGAAGTGATTAAGGTTAAAGTGAACAAACTATGGTGTACATGCTTGACGAAGTATAAGTTAGAAATCTCATGTCCCTTGTATACGAGGGCCGCTCCTCATGCTACTCAAGTTTAGTCACCGGTAAGTTCTTGTCATCGTAAGTACATGTGTATCATAGAGAACCGCCAACAGGGTACCCCTTCCCCGATGATACGGAAGAATCCCCATATCAAAATGACAAGGCAAGCAGACAACGAGCATCTCAGCAATCTTTTTATTTACCATGGGAATATGGTTCTTTTTTCTCTCTTTCCTCTTTTCATAATCTCTTTTATTTCTCTTTTTCTCTTTTTTTTCTCAATATAGGATTCTTTTTTTATAATAAGAATGCTTCATAGATAGCTCATTATGGTTACGCTGCAGGTTTCCACCATGTCAACATGGATTAGACCAGCGGCCCAGGCGTTTCTCTAACACATATACATAACTCCATGGACTTACAAGCTCCCCTTTCATTTCACACCGACGACATCCATACACAAAATAGCTTGATATCAACTAGGTACAAAATACCAGTGCAATGTTGAAAGCGTTCCCCATGACAGCATGGTTCTGCTAATCCCCAACAAATAAGTGCAAGCATATACAACATAGACGACAGAATGGTTCAAGTTTATTAAGGGCAAGAAAAGTAAAGTGTGCCATCAAGTTCGTGAGAGCTTCAATCACTAGTTTTCTCATAATAAGTTTAATTCGGAAGGTAATCAAAAGCATGAATATACTTGGAATAGCATACGCTAGTAGGTAGGTATGGTGGACTCTTTGGAATAACTTGGTTTAGGGAGTTGGATGCATGAGTGGAATTCATACTTGGTTGTGGAGGCTAGCAAAAGACTGGGAGCGACAAACTAAGAGAGCAATAATGGCCATAATCATGCAGAGCGACAAAACATCATTGAACAAAGCATAAAGTGATACTAAAAGTTGAAAACTAAAGGTTCATAAAGTCTATGGTGACTTGAGATAGTCATAACATGGTGTGAGCATGTGCCAAGTCAACCCAAATAAAACATCAAAGGAGAATACCACAATATTATGCTTTAATATGCTAAAACAACACATGATTCATCCAAGGAACATTAAGAAATCTCAATTGTTTATAACAAGTCATGCTACAACAAAGAATACTAAGCATAAAGCTAAATCAATATCAAGGATGGCATGACAAAGCATAGGCCACAGTCAAAAACAAACTCTCTTTAACACTTGAGCATGAACTTTCCTACTCTTTTCCAATCCAAACCAAACTATTTGAAAACCAATGTATGAAAGAGGGGGCCCAACCAATTTATTCAGAAAACTAAGAAAACAAAGCAAACGAAAAACCAAAACGAAAACGAAAAAGAAGATGCTCCAAGAACAACACAACTGTGCATGAAACAATAAAAATGAAGCGTTTGGAAGGAACCTAGGCTTTTTATTAATGAAGAAGGGGATGCCTTGGGCATCCCCAAGCTTTCACGCTTGTATTTCTTGGATATTTCTTGGGGTGACACACGTGGAATCCCCAAGCTTGAGCTTTAGTACATCCTTCATCTTATTAGTCATTTCTTCCATACACCTGAAATTTTTTCTTCATACAAAACTTCACACAATCTTTATTAGCAATATTAGTGCACTCAAGATAATAAGTATTTAAGGTTCAGTTCTAACACCAATAAAACTTCCATTAAAACACTAGCTACTGTAGCACTTCCCTCAAAAAGCTCAATTCTCCAAAAGAACTCAAAAAGGAACCAACAAGAAGCAAACGCAGAAAATGACAGAAATCTGTCAAAACAGACCAGCAGGTAAAGAAGAATTTTTTAGAAGACCTTTTGTTGGTCAAATCGAAAAATGTTGAACTAATGAAAGTTAGATTACAACTTGGGGCAGAAGCACAAAAGTTCACGCCTCAAAACAACGTACAGAGATTTTACATGAATTTTTACGGTGAAGCACAGAAATCTATTTCGGGACAACAACTTTCCCAATCATTACTTTTCTCTCATTACAGGTTACTCTTGGCACAAAAAGCAAATAAAAAGGATAAGGAGCGGTTATTAAAGAGGTAATAACTTCTAAGACTCATCTAAAACTTTTGGGTTATCTCCCAATAAGTACTTTTGTTTAACGCCTTTAAGTTAGGCTTGATAGTTTGAGAAGATACTCGCATAAGAAATATGAATTGAAGTAAAAGAGAGCATCAAGAAGAAAATTCAAAACACATTTAAGTCTAACCCACTTCCTATGCATAGGAATCTTGTAAAGAAACAAGTCATGAAAGCACAAAGCAACAAGCATAGTAAAGCAAAACAAGTGCAACTTCAAGACTTTCAACATAAAGAGGGGAAGTTAATATTGTTGAGACACATAAAACCATGTTTCCCTCTCTCATACTAACTTTTAGTAGCATCATGAATAAATTTAACAATATAACCATCACATAAAACATTCTTATCATGATCCATATGCATATAATCATTATTACTCTCCTGATGACCCACAAGTATAGGGTGTGTATCGCAGTATTTTCGAGGGAAGTGAAACCCAATTTATTGATTCGACACAAGGGGAGCCAAAGAATATTTATAAGCCTTAACAACTGAGTTGTTAATTCAGCTGCACCTAGAAACAATCTTGCTCACAGCAGTTTATCAGTAGCAACAGTTTTGTAGTAGGAATAACAAAGTACCAACAGTAGTAAAGCAAAGACAGTAGTAACAAAAGCAGTAAACAGTGGGATTTGAGTGCGGTAGGCATAGGGATGGATGGACGGGCGTTGCATGGACAAGACAATTCACATAGCAATCAGAACATAGGGCAATTGCAGATAAATAAGATAAAGCATCCAAGTACTAGACAATCCTAGGCATGTGTTCCATATATAGTCATACGTGCTCGCAATGAGAACTTGCACAACATCTTTTGTCCTGCCAGCCCATTTGCAGCGGGGCCTCTTGGGAACTACTGGCAATTAAGGTGCTCCTTTTAATAGAGCACCGGAGCAAAGCATTAACACTCCATGAACACATGTGATCGTCACATCAAAGCCTTTCCCTTCCGGTTATCCCGATTTCTGTCACTTTGGGCCATAGGTTCCGGACAACAACGTGTGTATACAACTTGCAGATAAGACCAAGAACAATACTATCATAATGAATCAATAACATGTTCAGATCTTAAATCATGGCACTTAGGCCCTAGTGACAAGCATTAAGCACAACAAGTCGCAACAAAGTCATAAAGCACTAATAAAAGATACTAGGCACCATGCCCTAACAATCTGATGCCATTACATGAACGATCTCATCCAATCCCTCCTATCCCCATAGCCTACAGCGGGGGATTACTCACTCATAGATGGGGGAAACATGGATGGTCGATGGAGAAGCGATGGTGATGATGATGGCGATGATCTCCTCTAATTCCCCGTCCGAGCAGGGTGCCAGAACAGAGTTTCTGGTGCTGTTTCGTGGAATCTGGTGGTGGCGGCGGAGTGGAACTCCTTCTGGAAAAACGTCGACCCCCCCGAAGTTTTTAGGTCAGAAGGCTCCTTATAGGCGAAGAGAGAGGCCGAGGGGGTGCCTGGGGGGCCCACACCACCCCCTGGCGTGGCCTGGCCTGGCCCGTGCCAGCAGGTGGTGCGGCCACCCCC
Source organism: Avena sativa (assembly GCA_916181665.1). Lineage (NCBI taxonomy): Eukaryota > Viridiplantae > Streptophyta > Magnoliopsida > Poales > Poaceae > Avena > Avena sativa. Next base: position 437,207,207 of record OV702289.1, read on the forward strand.
TGGCTCTTCTCCGTCTCGTATTCTTGCTCCTGGAGTCTTCGGGTGAAATAGGATTTTTGGCATATTTTCCGGGATTTTTCCTGATAGTTGGTTTTGTGCACAAAAAGTAGACACCAAGGCAATTCTGCTGAAAACAGCGTCAGTCCGCATTAGTTGCATCCAAATCACACAAGTATAGAGGAGAAACAATAGCAAAAGTGTTCGGAAAAGTAGATACGTTTTGGACGTATCAACTCCCCCCAAGCTTAGCTTATTGCTTGTCCTCAAGCAATTCAGTTGAAAACTGAGTGCGATAAAAGAACTTTCACGAACACATTTGCTTCATATGATGTAAATATTCTCAGCAATGTGATCAACTACTCAGACAGTTCATAAATAAAGAGTATGCAACTGAGTCTCAAGAATAATAAGTAGCATGAAGCACAAACATAAGCAACATTACAATGCTCATAAAAAGGTATGATAGAGTGGTATCTCGCTTGCCCTTTGATTATGAATATCAAGGCACCTCTGAAGTTCAAGTGATGACTAGAAGTAAAGATATCAAGGATACAAGCATCAAAGTCATAACACAAATAATCAAGTAATGGAGCAAACACAAAGAATGACAACTATGCTCTCAAGAAGGTGCTCAAAGAATATGTGGAGACTCAACAAGTAGAAGAAAAGGTTTTGAATAATTTGAAAGGCTTCCAAATGCTGAAAGTATGGTACTCGTTAGCTTTGAGCTCTCATTGCCCCTATCATAAGCATCTTTAATTTTGTTAAGGTGAAAGTGAGGTCCAATCTGAGTTATATGCTTGACAGACTATAAACTGAAAATCCCAAGTCCCTTGAGTATGAGGGCCGCTCCTCATGCTACTCAACTTTAGTTACCGGTAAGTTCTTGTCATCGTAAGTATGTGCGTATCATTGAGAACCGCCAACGGGGTACCCCTTGCCCGATGATACGGAAGAATCCCCATATCAAAATGACAAGGCAAGCAGACAATGAGTATCTCATCCATCTTCTTATTTACCATGGGAAAATGGTGCTTTTTTCTCTCTTTCCTCTTTTCATCAATCTCTTTTTTTTATTTTTCTCAATAGCTATCTCTCTCTTTTTTTATAAGAAGAATGATTCATATATATCATTATGGTTACGCTGCAGGTTTCCACCATGTCACCATGGATTAGACCAGCGGCCCGGGCGTTTCTCTAACACACATACATAACTCCATGGACTTACAAGATCCCCTTTTATTTCACACCGACGACATCCGCAAACAAAAGAGCAAGGTATCAACTGGGTATATATTTACAAGTGTTGAAAGCGTTCCCATGACAGCACGGTTCTGCTAATCCCCAGCCTATAAGTTGCAAGCATATAACTTTGATGGAGAGTTCACAATGGTTGAGGTTTGTTAAGTGCAGGAAATAAAGCGTGCCATCAAGTTCGTGAGAGCTTTACTAACTAGTTTTCCCATAACAAGCAAACATTTTATTCGGAAGAAAACAAGGCATAATGAATATGCACGGGAGTAGCAAATGATGCTAATAGGTAGGTATGGTGGACACTTTGGAAATATTTGGTTTAGGGAGTTGGAAACACGAGTAAAACACTCAGTGGAAGTGAAGGCTATCAATAGTAAGGGAGCGACAAACGAGAGAGAAATAGCTGTCATTATCATGCTTGCAACAAAACAAGACTACTCATGGCATGAAAGTGATTCAAGATCCTCAAGGCAAAATAATTCATCAAGGCTTAACTGATTATTACAGTCATGTGCATGCGTGAGCATGTGCCAAGTCAATTCAAATGAAACATTCAGAGGAGGATACCACGGTGTCATACCAATTTATGAATAGAGCAATGCAAGCAAACATTCATAAGACATGCTACAAACTATTAGCGAGCTGGAGCTAATCATAAGAAAGCAAGAACTACTAAGCATCCAAAGAAAACATACACTCTACATGAACGGACTAAGCATGCCCACAGTGATGAGTATATGTACAAAAATGAAAAAAATAGAGTTCGTTACAAGCCTCTTACCACGCCTGAAGTTGTCATTAATCCTCATTATTGCTCTTCACTTGTGTGGCTTGAATAATTATATGAAACCAATATTCCACTGAGAACTGCCGAACCCTATAGCAAACTCGCAAAAACCAAAGAAGAACGACAAATAGTTTTGGTGTTTTTGATTTTTAAACAAGAACCAAAAAGGAAAAACAAGCAAAGCAAAATCTTATTGGGTTTTTCAAATAGTTCAAACAAAGCAAAAAGGGAAAAGCAAACCAAGGAAAAAAGAAGAAGCAAACCAAAGAGAAACAACAGAAATATTTTTGGTCTTTTTGTGTTTTTAGAAAGCAAAAGCAAAGAAGAACGAAAACTAAAAAGAGAACGAAAACATGAATATACAAAGTACCGATGCAACATGATATGAAGATGAGTGCGGTGTCGGCATACCTCCCCCCAAGCTTAGGCTTTTGGCCTAAGTGGGTATCAATCCATGTACGAATAGGGGTTCCAAGCAGGCGGATCTTGGTAAGAATGGTCGTAGCTGGGCCCATGAGAAGAAGAAGAAGCTCCCCAATCATAAGCGGGCTGCTGATATGAAGACTCTCCCTCATTTGAGGGCTGGACCGAATCATCCGTGACCTCCCTTCTAGTGTCCTACTCCTGTTGGGAGATCTCTCCCAAGTACGTGTCAAGCTCCTCCTCAGTGAAGGACCATCCTTCCCTGTTATCAAGGTTAAAAAAAATAGGTTTAGGCAAAAGAACAACACGCTCGGACTTGCTCTTTCTCCAACCAGCTTTGAGAAAGGTTATTTCATAAGACAACTCACTCAAACTAGCCCACGAGGAAATAAATTTATGCTGTATCATGGAATTAAATTCAAGCCTCTCTATGGGAAACTGTAGGTCTAGATGATGAGGCACTAAACCATGCAATGCTAGTAAACGAGAAGCAATGAGGCCTCCACAAATTCCACCTTTCTCACAGTTAGCAGCAAGACGGAAAGCTATCAAAGCACCCAAGTTGTAAGACCTATCTCGTCTAAGAGCAACAGAGATAAATTCTAGATCAAATGAAGATAACTTATTGGCAGTTTTCCTAGCAAGAACACACTTGGCAATAAAGTAGGATAAGTAGCGAATGGAGGGAAGATGAATGTTACGGATTTTTCCACTCTCCTTCGAGAAGATACTCCCTTAGAAAATTTCTGCGCATAAATACATGAGTGGTTCAGGTCTCTCCTTAATCTTCCTACATGATCCCCATTGAGGTACCTTAATAGCTGCACAAAAATCATCAAGAGAAAGGTCGACAGCTATATTGTAAATTTTGTAATGGACCATGGGGTTAGCCAAAGAGTGACTAAATTGGAAATCCTGCACCACAGACATGGTTAGCTTCACAAATTGACAAGGTTCATCTTCCAAAAAGTGCTCCAACCCTGCATTGGAAACCAAAGTGTGGAAATCTTGTAGAATTCCCGCATCTCTCATAAACTCAGAGCATGGATAAATGGAGGGAAAAACTTCCTCCTCCCGGTGGAAATTCATGACCTCAGGCACCCAAAGCTCATGTTGGTTTAGGTGGTGTTCACTCATCTTGTATTCTGAAATTTAAACACCTATTAAACAAGTGATTGAAAAGTAAATATAATGAAGGATTCTACTCATAGGGACTTGCAAGAGGCCTAAACATGCATCAAAACTATATCTCTAAGCATCAAACAAGCTTATAAGATCTCATAACCAGTCACCTACAGCAGCAAAATACTCAACATATAATCCACTAAACACAAATCTACTTGGACAAGGGGAGGAGTCACATACCAGGGAACAAATGCTCCAAATTTTAGCAAGAAAGATGGGTTGAGCAAGGAGATCGAAGAAATCGAGAGAAAGCATAGAAATAACATGATTTTGAGCTATGAACTAGAGCTTACTCGGGAGAGAGAAGAAAGTGGCAGGTGAGAGAGTTGGTGGGAGGCCAGGGGTGGCGCCACCCAAGGCTGGCCGTGCCACCACATGGTGTGCCTGCCTGGTGCGCCCCCCTGGTACCTACCAGGTACTCCTCTGCCCCTTTATTCATGTAAAAATTTAATATGAATTTTCAGGAATTTTTCGAGACACTTTATTTTTGGGCTTTTTTTAGAAATAGAAGAATGATTTTTCTGACAGACAATTTTTTTTCTTTTGGAAACATGATGCAAGGACAAAACAAGGCTAGAACTACAGAAGTTCTAGCATGCAAGCAACTAACAACACAAAGAAAACTAAACGAAAGCAAAAAACTAAAATGCAAAGGATAGAAATACACGGAGATAATCATAATGAAAACATTGTTTTGTTCGATGGAATCCTTTTGTTAGCAAGGTTGATCAAGTCTTGCTACCAAAACAATTGCATATGAGGCAAAACTTTGTACTCCACTAATGATTATGTTATCTTAACCTTGATAGCAATGGTCCCAATCATAATAGTTTCAAATTTTTCTCTTGGTATGGGACAATATATTTCTCCAACTTGAATGCCTTCAACATGTTCAATTGAATTCAGACCATAAGTCCTTTCAATCTTCTTGGGGAAATAGACAGTATGTTCCTTGTCATTAACATTGAAGGTCACCTTTCCTTGATTACAATTAATAACAGCTCCTGCAGTATTAAGAAAAGGTCTCCCAAGAATAATAGACATATTATCATCTTCAGGCATTTCAAGCACAACAAAATAAGTTAATATCAAGCAATTGTGAGCCACCTGAACAGGTACATCCTCACGTATACCCACATGAATAGTGGTAGATTTATCAGCCATTTGCAAAGATATATCAGTTGGTATGAATTTTCAAGCTGAAGCCTCTTATATAGAGAGAAAGGCATAACACTAACTCTAGCTCCCAAATCACACAAAGCAGTTCTAACATAACTGTTATTAATAGAGCAAGGGATAGTTGGAATCCCTGGGTCTCCAAGTTTCTTAGGAACCTTACCATTGAAGGAATAATTAGCAAGCAAAGTAGAAATTTCTTCATTAGGGATCTTCCTTTTATTCGGGACAATGTCCTTCATATACTTTGAGTAAGGAGGAAATTTAATAGCATCAGTCAAAGGAATTTGCAAGAATAAAGGGTTCATCCACTCACAAAACTTATTATAGTGTTCATCTTCTTTTGACTTGTGTTTCTTATCAGGGAAAGGCATAGGTTTTTGGACCCAAGGTTCTCTTTCACTACCATGTTTCTTAGCAATAAAATCTTCTTTGTTGTATTTAGTAGTCTTAGTGTGGTTTTCAGGTTCTTCTTCAACTTTTTCTTCATTAGGAACTTCATTTTCTTCATTACCACTTTCAGTTTCACCATAAGAGATAGATATACTATTAGGATCTATAGCAGGTTCAGAGGGTTCTACAACAGTTTTATGTTTCTTTTTCCTTTTCTTACGAGTAGAACCACTATTTTCAGCTTGTCGAGAATCCTGCTCAATTATTTTGGGATGCTCCTCAGGATATAGAGGATCCTGGGTAGCAGCACCACTTCTAGTTCTAATTTCATAAGCATGCTTTTCTTTAGCAGCATTAACTAGCAAGTCGTTTTGCACTTTAACGAGTTGATATATTTGAGTTTGAACCATTTGAAAGTGTTTAACAATCATTTAAACATCATTAGAGGTTCTTTCCACAATATATTTCAACTCAACAATAGCTCTAGTGTTTTCCATTAGATGATTTTGCACCCTTTTATTAAAGTTATCTTGCTTAACAATAAAGATATCGAATTATTCTAAGCATTGATCTGGAGGTTTAGAGTAAGGGATATCACCTTCATCAAAGTGTTGGAGAGAGTGTACCTCAATAGTGGATGAGTAGGAAATAAGCTTACATAATTCTTCTATAGGAGGTAGATTCTTGACATCTGCATCTTTAATTCCCTTCTCCTTAAGACATTTCTTAGCTTCTTTCATCACTTCATCATTTAATTCAATAACTCTCCTCTTCTTTGATGTTGGAATAGGCACAAGAATAGATAGTTCAGGTACAATTACTTCAGGTATAGCTTGTTTAGGTGGAGTCCAATCTTCATAATTCTTGCTTATTTTAGCCATTAATTCCTCAGCTTCCTTAGGAGTCCTATTCCTGAAAACACAATCAGCACAACTGTCTAGGTATGTCCTAGATTCCTCGGTTAGTCCATTATAAAATATATCAAGAAGCTCATTCTCAGGTAATGGACTTCCAGCCTGTGCATGAATCAAAGCACAAAACCTTGCCCAAGATTCATGCAATACCTCTTTTTCTCCCTGTTTGAAATCAAAAAGTTCCTGCAAAATAGCATGTCTAGCACTGGGAGGAAAATATTTCTGCAGGAAAGTACTAATCAAGCACTCAGGGCTAGCAATAGATCCAGGAGGTAAATTACTAAACCAAGTTTTATCTTCTCCTTTCAATGAAAAGGGAAAAATCTTAGCAACAAAGTAAGTACGCATCTTAATATCATCAGAAAACAAGCCACTCATGGTAGAAAGTTCATTCATATGTGCTACCGCAAATTCATTCTTAGTCCCACAAAAAGGTTCTTTCTCGACAATAGCTATGTAAGATAGATCGAGAGAGAAATCATAATCTTCATCTGTAATGTTTATGGGAGAAGCAACAAACTTAGCAACAGGATATAATTTGGGTCTAATAGTACGCTTCTCAAGGAGACTCTTAGCAACGCTCCTATCATGGGTGTTCTTACATTCTTTAATAAACTCATCGGTCATCTCAACATAATCTTCTTCAATATCATAACTCTCACTAGACTCAGGTGAGCTAACAGGTATGGTAGTGTCTTCATTAGGAGTTTTGGTATTTCCAGCTATAGTTCTAGCAATCGTAGCATCTAGGAAAGAACCTAATGAACCACTCTTATCAAGCACAGTAGAAGCAGCATCATAAGCATCAGAAGTTTCAGATTCAGCAGTAGTAGCAGTGTGTGTAGCATGTGTATGTGGTGGTGTAACGAGCTTACTTATAACAGATGGTGAATCAAGAGCAGCAGAGGTGTTAAGAACCGTACCTCTTCTTGTAGTGGATGGTAAAATAGGAAACTTGCCATCACGAGACTTACCCATGATGGATGGATAGCAGCGAACAATAGAGAATCCAAGTGAACTTGATAAATAAAGCTATGGTCCCCGGCAACAGCGCCAGAAAATAGTCTTGATGACCCACAAGTATAGGGGGTGTATCGCAGTATTTTCGAGGGAAGTGAAACCCAATTTATTGATTTGACACAAGGGGAGCCAAAGAATATTTATAAGCCTTAACAACTGAGTTGTCAATTCAGCTGCACCTAGAAACAATCTTGCTCACATCAGTTTATCAGTAGCAACAGTTTTGTAGTAGGAATAGCAAAGTAACAGCAGTAGTAAAGCAAAGACAGTAGTAACAAAAGCAGTAAAAAGTGGGATTCGAGTGCGGTAGGCATAGGGATGGATGGACGGGCGTTGCATGGACAAGACAATTCACATCACAATCAGAACATAGGGCAATTGCAGATAAATAAGATAAAGCATCCAAGTACTAGACAATCCTAGGCATGTGTTCCATATATAGTCATACGTGCTCGCAATGAGAACTTGCACAACATATTTTGTCCTGCCAGCCCATTTGCAGCGGGGCCTCTAGGGAACTACTGGCAATTAAGGTGCTCCTTTTAATAGAGCACCGGAGCAAAGCATTAACACTCCATGAACACATGCGATCCTCACATCAAAGTCTTTCCCTTCTGGTTATCCTGATTTCTGTTACTTTGGGGCCATAGGTTCCGGACAACAACGTGTGTATACAACTTGTAGATAAGACCAAGAACAATACTCTCATAATGAATCAATAACATGTTCAGATCTGAAATCATGGCACTCAGGCCCTAGTGACAAGCATTAAGCACAACAAGTCGCAACAAAGTCATAAAGCACTAATAAAAGATACTAGGCACCATGCCCTAACAATCTGATGCCATTACATGAACGATCTCATCCAATCCCTCCTATCCCCATAGCCTACAGCGGGGGATTATTCACTCATAGATGGGGGAAACATGGATGGTCGATGGAGAAGCGATGGTGATGATGATGGCGATGATCTCCTCTAATTCCCCGTCCCGGCAGGGTGCTAGAACGGAGTTTCTGGTGCTGTTTCGTGGAATCTGGTGGTGGCGGCGGAGCAGAACTCCTTCTGGAAAAACGTCGAACCCCCCCCCCAAAGTTTTTAGGTCAGAAGGCTCCTTATAGGCGAAGAGAGAGGCCGAGGGGGTGCCTGGGGGGCCCACACCACCCCCTGGCGTGGCCTGGCCTGGCCCGTGCCAGCAGGTGGCGCGGCCACCCCCTGGCTCTTCTCCGTCTCGTATTCTGGATCCTGGAGTCTTCGGGTGAAATAGGATTTTTGGCATATTTTCCGAGATTTTTCCTGATAGTTGGTTTTGTGCACAAAAAGTAGACACCAAGGCAATTCTGCTGAAAACAGCGTCAGTCCGCATTAGTTGCATTCAAATCACACAAGTATAGAGGAGAAACAATAGCAAAAGTGTTCGGAAAAGTAGATACGTTTTGGATGTATCATCTCCCTATAAGCATAGTCATTCTTATTAATTGTAGTGGGAGCAAATTCCAGAAAATAGCTATCATTATTATTCTCATCACCATAATCATCAAATGTAGGAGGCATATTGTAATCATAATTAATTTTCTCCTCAATAGTAGGTGGACTGAAAATATCATATTCATCATTATAATCATCATATATTGGAGGAATAGTATCATCAAAGTAAATTTTCTCCTCCATGCTTGGGGGACTAAAAAGATCATTCTCATCAAAACCAGCTTCCCCAAGCTTAGACTTTTCCATAGAATTAGCAATAATGGCGTCCAAAGAATTCATACTAATAACATTGTTATTAGCATGCAAATAAAGTTCCATAGGTTTTTTAATTTTCTCTTCGAACACTTCATGTCCTAACTCAAGATAAATACTATAAAGCTCTCTAATTTTGTTGTTGTTTTCCATTAAGCCTAACTAGTGAAAACAAGAAACAAAAAGACAAAATTGCAGAATCTAAAGGAAATAACTTCGAGCACTCACACCGGAGGATGTGAGTACCTTTTACCTTACCTCCTCGACAACAGCGCCAGAAAATAGCTTGATGTCTACGCACTTCTATTCTTGTAGACAGTTGTTGGGCCTCCAAGTGCAGAGGTTTGTAGAACAGCAACAAGTCTCCCCTTAAGTGGATCACCCAAGGTTTATCGAACTCAGGGAGGAAGTGGTCAAAGGTATTCCCTCTCAAGCAATCCTGCAATCAAGATACATGAAGTATCTTGTGTCCCCAACACACCCAATACACTTGTCAGTGTATAGGTGCACTAGTTTGGCGAAGAGATAGTGAAATACAAGTGATATAGATAAGACAACGGTTCCAGAAAATAGCTTGCTGGCTTGTGGTTGACGTGGGAAATGACTAAAGGCAAACTGAAATAAAGATAGAAGCAAGCAAACATGTAACAGATCTAGTTGCAAACGAAGTTTCAATGCTTAGAAACAAGGCCTAGGGATCATACTTTCACTATTGAACACTCTCATATAAATATATTATCTTCATGATACTACTCTTAACTACTCTCCGGTTGGACACTCTAATCCATGGTAGGGCTATAACAGCACACCTCAAATCCGCTTTCCCCATCTAGATAACCCCACACTGTCACCTTGAGCACTAGATGGTTCAAACAAACACCACAATTTCTTAAAGACATCCAACTCCAAATATAACTCATAATAAGTATTTGTAATCTCTAGCCTAAGTGCCACCATGGTTTGCACGCTGTCACTTTCACACACACGGGGAGAGCAGAGATCTATTAAAGCACTTGAGTAGCAAGGTATATCTATAGATTACAAGCTCATGATCTCAATAAGATCATGCATAGAGAGAGATGAACACATAGCTACCGGTACAACCCTTAGCCTCGAGAGAGAACTACTCCCTCCTCATCATGGGAATCAGCAATGGTGATGGAGATGGTGGTGGAGATCGATGGAGATGGCTCTAGGGGCACTTCCCCATCCCGGAAGGGTGCCAGAACTTTTTGTGGATTTCTGATTGACGATTTAGGGTTTTTGCCTCGGGAGGCTTCTTATAGGCGACGAGGCAAGGTCGGTGGCGGCCAGGGGGCCCACACCACCTGGTGGTGTGGCCATGGCTAGCCCGCGCCACCACATGGTGTGGCCTCCCTGTGGCCCCTCTCCGTATCGTCTTCTGGATCCATGAGTCTTCCGGTAAAATAGGAACTTTGGCTTTTGTCCCGTCCAATTCCGAGAATATTCATTTTTTGACTTTCCTGGAACCAAAAACAGCAGAAAATAGGCAACTGGCACTGTGGCTCTTGTTAATAGGTTAGTCTAAGAAATCATATGAAAAGTACTCCAAAGTGTGGACAACACATAAGAAAGTAGATAAAACCAAGCATGGAACATCAAAAATTATAGATACATTTGGAATGTATCAAGCACATATGAAGAGCAGCTTCCACATTGCATGTTGCACCAATGAGGCAGAAGTTGCATCACATAATGCATTGTAGTCTTTATAGTCATGTGGATCAATGTAGTCTAGGAAAAGAACACATGCAATCTCTATAGTTGATCCGTGTGTCAGACCATGGTCACGGAGACCAAAAACACATAGCAAGAGTAGCTTCCACATTGCGTGTTGCACCAGTGAGATAGAAGTTGCATTACAGAATGTACTGGAGTGTGTGTGGTCATGTGGATCAATGTGGTCTAGGAAAATAACACATGCAATGCCACTAGTGGATGAATGTGGTTTAGGAAAAGAACAGATCCAATGACTATAGGTGATCCATGTGTCACACCATGGTCACAGAGCCCAAAAGCACATATGAAGAGCAGCTTCTACATTGCATGTTGCACTAGTGAGGCAGAAGTTGCATCACATAATGCACTGGAGGTTGTGTGGTCATGTGGATCAATGTTGTCTAGGAAAAGAACACGTGCAGTGACACTAGTGGATTAATGTGGTTTAGGAAAAGAACACATGCAATGACTATAGGTTATACATGTGTCAAACCGTGGTCACAGAGACCAAAAGCACATATGAAGAGTAGCTTCCACATTCCATATTGCACCAGTGAGGCAGAAGTTGCATCATAGAATGCACTGTAGTGTTTGTGGTCATGTGGATCAATTTAGTATAGGAAAATAACACATGTAATGACACTATTGGATAAATGTGGTTTAGGAAAAGAACACATGCAATGACTATAGGTGATCCAAGTGTCAAACCGTGGTCATAGAGACCAAAAGCACATATGAAGAGCAGCTTCCACATTGCATGTTGCACTAGTAAGGTAGAAGTTGCATCACAAAATGCACTTGAGTGTTTGTCGTCATGTGGATCAATGTTGTCTAGGAAAAGAACACATGCAATGACACTATTGGATAAAGGTGGTTTAGGAAAGAGCACAAGCAATGACTATAGGTGATCCATGTGTGAAACCATGGTCACAGAGACCAAAAGCACATAGGAAGAGAAGCTTCCACATTGCATGTTGCACCAGTGAGGCAGAAGTTGCATCACAGAATGCACTAGAGTGTTTATGGTCACGTGGATCAATGTAGTCTACGAAAAGAACACGTGCAATCTCTATAGGTGATCCGTGTGTCAGACCATGGTCACGGAGAGCAAACACACATAGCAAGAGCGGCTTCCACATTGCATGCTGCACCAGCGAGGTAGAAGTTGCATCACAGAATGCATTGGACTGTGTGTGGTCATCTGGATCAAGGTGGTCTAGGATAATAACACATGCAATGACACTAGTGGATGAATGTGGTTTAGGAAAAGAACACATACAATGACTATATGTGATCCATGTGTCAGACCATGGTCATAGAGACCAAAAGCACATATGAAGAGCAACTTCTGCATTGCATGTTGCACCAATGAGGCAGAAGTTGCATCACAGAATGCACTGGAGTTTGTGTGGTGATGTGGATCAATGTGGTCTAGGAAAAGAACATGTGCATGACACTAGTGGATTAATGTGGTTTAGGAAAAGAACACATGCAATGACTATAGGTGATCCATGTGTCAAACCGTGGTCAAAGAGACCAAAAGCACATATGAAGAGCAGCTTCCACATTCCATGTTACACCAGTGAGGCAGAAGTTGCATCACACAATGCACTATAGTGTTTGTGGTCATGTGGATCAATGTAGTATAGGAAAAGAACACATGCAATGACACTATTGGATAAATGTGGTTTAGGAAAAGAACACATGCAATGACTATAGGTGATCCATGTGTCAAACCATGGTCACAGAGACCAAAAGCACATATGAAGAGCAGCTTCCACATTGCTTGTGGCACCAGTGAGGTAGAAGTTGCATCACAGAATGCACTAGATTGTTTGTGGTCATGTGGATCAATGTAGTCCTGGAAAAGAAAACATGCAATGACACTATTGGAGAAATGTGGTTTAGTAAAAGAACACATGCAATGACTATAGGTGATCTATGTGTGAAACCATGGTCACAGAGACCAAAAGCACATAGGAAGAGAAGCTTCCACATTGCATGCTGCACTAGTGAGGCAGAAGTTGCATCACAGAATGCACTAGAGAGTGTGTGGTCATGTGGATCAATGTTATCTAGCAAAAGAACACATGCAATCACACTATTGGATCAATGTGGATTAGGAAAAGAACACATGCAATGACTATAGGTGATCCATGTGTCAAACCATGGTCATAGAGACTAAAAGCAGTTAGGAAGAGTAGCTTCCATATTGCATGTTGCACCAGTGAGGCAGAAGTTGCATCACAGAATGCACTAGAGAGTGTGTGGTCATGTGGACAAATGTGGTCTAGGAAAAGAACACATGCAATAACACTAGTGGATCAATGTGGATTAGGAAAAGAACACATGCAATGACTATAGGTGATCCATGTGTCAGACCATGGTCACGGAGACCAAAAACACATAGCAAAAGCAGCTTCCACACTACATGTTGCACCAGTGAGGCAGCAGTTGCATCATAGAATGGACTAGAGTGTTTGTAGTCATGTGGATCAAGAGTCTAGGAAAAGAACACATGCAATGACACTATTGTATAAATGTGGTTTAGGAAAAGAACACATGCAATGACTATAGGTGATCCATGTGTCAAACTATGGTAACAGAGACCAAAAGAACATAGGAAGAGCAGCTTCCACAATGCATGTTGCACAAGTGAGTTAGAAGTTGCATCACAGAATGCACTAGAGTGTGTGTGGTCAAGTGGATCAATGTGGTCAAGGAAAAGAACACATGGAATGATACTAGTGGATCAATGTGGTTTACGAAAATAACATGTGCAATGTCTATAGGTGATCCATGTCTCATACCATGGTCACGGAGACCAAAAACACATAGCAAGAGAAGCTTCCACATTGCATGTTGCACTAGTGAGGTAGAAGTTGCCTCATAGAATGCACTGGAGTGTGTGTGGTCATGTGGATCCATGTTGTCAGGAAAATAACACATGCAATGGGACTAGTGGATGGATGTGGTTTAGGAAAAGAACACATGCAATGACAATAGGTGATCCATGTGTTAAACCATGGTCATAGAGACGAAAAACACAGATGAAGAGTAGCTTTTGCATTGCATGTTGCAGCAGTGAGGCAGAAGTTGCATCACAGAATGCACTGGAGTTTGTCTGGTCATGTGGATCAATGTGGTCTAGGAAAAGAACACGTGCAGTGACACTAGGGGATTAATGTGGTTTAGGAAATGAACACATGCAATGACTATAGGTGATCCATGTGTCAAACCGTGGTCACAGAGACCAAAAGCACATATGAAGAGCAGCTTCCACATTGCATGTTGCACTAGTGAGGCAGAAGTTGCATCACATAATGCACTGTAGTGTTTGTGGTCATGTGGATCAATGTAGTCTAGGAAAAGAACATATGCAATGATACTATTGGATAAATGTGGTTTAGAAAAAGAACACATCCAATTACTATAAGTGATGCATGTGTAAAACAGTGGTTACAGAGACCAAAAGCACATATGAAGAGCATCTTCCACATTGCATGTTGCACCAGCAAGGCAGAAGTTGCATCACAAAATGCACTAGAGTGTTTGTGATCATGTGGATCAATGTAGTATAGGAAAAGACATATGAAATTACACTATTGGACCAATTGGGTTTAGGAAAAGAACACATGCAATGACACTAGTGGATCCATGTGTCAGACCATGGTCACAGAGACCAAAAGCACATAGGAAGAATAGCTTCCACATTGCATGTTGCACCACTTTGGCAGAAGTTGCATCACAGAATGCACTAGAGTGTGTGTGGTCATGTGGATCAATGTGGTCTAGGAAAAGAACACATGCAATGACACTAGTGGATCCATGTGGTTTAGGAAAAGAACACATGCAATGACTATAGGTGATCCATTTGTGAAACCGTGGTCACATAGACCAAAATCACTTATGAAGAGCAGTTTCATAATTGCACGTTGCCCAAGTGAGGCAGAAGTTGCATCAAATAATGCACTCGAGTGTTTTTGGTCATGTGGATAAATATAGTCTAGGAAAAGAACACATGCAATGACTATAGGTGATCCATGTGTCAAACCATGGTAACAGAGACCAAAAGCACATAGGAAGAGCAACTTTCACATTGCATGTTGCACCAGTGAGGAAGACGTTGCATCATAGAACACACTAGAGTGTATGTGTGGTCATGTGGATCAATGTGGTATAGGAAAAGAACACATGCAATGACACTAGCGGATCAATGTGGTTTAATAAAAGAACACATGCAATGTCTATAGGTGATCCATGTGTCAGACCATGGTCACGGAGACCAAAAACACATAGCAAGAGTAGCTTCCACATTGCATGATGCACTAGTAAGGTAGAGATTGCATCACAGAATGCACTGGAGTGTGTGTGGTCTTGTGGATCAATGTGGTCTAGGAAAAGAACACCTGCAATGACACTAGTGCATCAATGTGGTTTAGTAAAAGAACACATGCAATGACTATAGGTGATCCATGTGTCAAACCATGGTCATAGACACCAAAAGCACATATGGAGAGCAACTTCCAGATTGCATGTAATGACACTATTGGATAAATGTGCTTTAGGAAAAGAACAAATGCAATGACTATAGATGATCCATGTGTCAAACTGTGGTCACAGAACCAAAAGCACATATGAAGAGCAACTTCCACATTGCATGTTGCACCAGTGAGGCAGAAGTAGCATCACAGAATGCACTAGAGTGTTTGTGGTCATGTGGATCAATGTAGTCTAGGAAAAGAACACATGCAATGACACTATTGGATAAATGTGGTTTAGGAAAAGAACACATGCAATGAATATGGTGATCCATGTGTCAAACCATGATCACAGAGAACAAAAGCATATAGGAAGAGTAGCTTCCACATTGCATGTTGCACCAGTGAGGCAGAAGTTGCATCACAGAATGCACTAGAGAGTGTGTGGTCATGTGGATCAATGTGGTCTAGGAAAAGAACACATGTAATGACACTAGTGGATCATTGTGGATTAGGAAAAGAACACATGCAATGACTATAGGTTATCCATGTGTCAGACCATGTTCACGGAGCCCAAAACCACATATCAAGAGCAGCTTCCACACTGCATGTTGCACCAGTGAGGCAGCAGTTGCATCACAGAATGGACTGGAGTGTTTGTGGTCATGTGGATCAAGAGTCTAGGAAAATAACACATGCAATGACACTATTGGATAAATGTGGTTTAGTAAAAGAACACATGCAATGACTATTGGTGATCCATGTGTCAAAATGTCAACACAGTGACCATATGCACATATGAAGAGCATCTTCCACATTCCATGTTGCACTAGTGAGGCAGAAGTTGCATCATAGAATACACTGGGGTGTTTGTGGTCATGTGGATCAATTTAGTCTAGGAAAAGAACACATGTAATGAAACTATTGGATAAATGTGCTTTAGGAAAAGAACACATGCAATGACTATAGGTGATCCATGTGTCAAACCATGGTCATAGAGAGCAAAAGAACATATGAAGAGCAGCTTCCACATTGGATGTTGCACCAGTGATGCAGAAGTTGCATCATAGAATGCACTAGAGTGTTTGTGGTCATGTGGATCAATGTAGTCTAGGAAAAGAACACATGCAATGACACTATTGGATAAATGTGGTTTAGGAAAAGAACACATGCAATAACTATAGTTTACCCATGTGTCAAACGAAGGTCACAGATACCAAAAGCACATAGGAAGAGCATCTTCCACATTGCATGTTGCAGCAGTGAGGCAGAAGTTGTATCACAGAATGCACTAGAGAGTGGGCGGTCATGTGGATCAATGTGGTCTACGAAAAGAACACATGCAATGACACTAGTGGATCAATGTGGATTAGGAATAGAACACATGCAATGACTATAGGTGATCCATGTGTCAAACCATGGTCACGGAGACCAAAAACACATAGCAAGGGTAGCTTCCACAATGCATGTTGCACCAGTGAGGCAGAAGTTGCATCACAGAATGCACTGGAGTGTTTGTGGTCATGTGGATCAATGTAGTCTAGGAAAAGAACACATGCAATGACACTGTTGGATAAATGTGGTATAGGAAAAGAACACATGCAATGACTATAGGTGATCCATGTGTCAAACTATGGTAACAGAGACCAAAAGCACACGTGAAGAGCAGCTTCCACATTGCATGTTGCACCAGTGAGGCAGAAGTTGCATCACAGAATGCACTAGAGTGTTTGTGGTCATGTGGATCAATGTCGTCTAGGAAAAGAACACATGCAATGATACTATTGGATAAATGTGGTTTAGGAAAAGAACACATGCAATAACTATAATTTATCCATGTGTCAAACCATGGTCACAAAAAGCACATAGGAAGAGCAGCTTCCACATTGCATGTTGCACCAGTGAGGCAGAAGTTGTATCATAGAATGCACTAGAGAGTGTGTGGTCATGTGGATCAATGTGGTCAACAAAAAGAACACATGCAATGACACTAGTGGATCAATGTGGATTAGGAAAACAACACATGCAATGACTATAGGTGATCCATGTGTCAGACCATGGTGACAGAGACCAAAGACACATAGCAAGAGTAGCTTCCACATTGCATGTTGCACCAGTGAGGCAGAAGTTGCATCACAGAATGCACTGGAGTGTTTGTGGTCATGTGGATCAATGTAGTCTAGGAAAAGAATACATGCAATGACACTGTTGGATAAATGTGGTTTAGGAAAAGAACACATGCAATGACTATAGGTGATCCATGTGTCAAACTATGGTAATAGAGACCAAAAGCACATAGGAAGAGCAGCTTCCAGATTGTATGTTGCACAAGTGAGTTAGAAGTTGCATCACAGAATGCACTAGAGTGTGTGTGCTCATGTGGATCAATGTGGTCTAGGAAAAGAACACATGCAATGATACTAGTGGATCAATGTGGTTTAGGAAAATAACACGTGCAATGTCTATAGGTGATCCATGTGTCATATCATCGTCATAGAGACCAAAAACACATAGCACGAGAAGCCTCCCCATTGCATGCTCCACCAGTGAGATAGAAGTTGCATGACATAATGCACTAGAGTGTGTGTGGTCATGTGGAACAATGTGGTCTAGGAAAATAACACATGCAATGACACTAGTGGATGAAAGTGGTTTAGGAAAAGATCAGATGCAATGACTATAGGTGATCCATGTGTCAAACTAGGGTCACATAGACCAAAAGAATAGATAAAGAGCAGCTTCTGCATTGCATGTTGCACCAGTGAGGCAGAAGTTGCATCACAGAATGCACTAGAGTTTGTGTGGTCATGTGGATCAATGTGGTATAGGAAAAGAACACGTGCAAGGACACTAGTGGATTAATGTGGTTTAGGAAAAGAACACATGCAATGACTATAGGTGATCCATGTGTCAAACCGTGGTCACAGAGACCAAAAGCACATATGAAGAGAAGCTTCCACATTGCATGTTTCACCAGCGAGGTAGAAGTTGCATCATAGAATGCACTAGAGTGTTTGTGGTCATGTGGATCAATCTAGTCTAGGAAAAGAACACAGGCAATGGCACTATTGGACCAATTTTGTTTAGGAAAAGAACACATGCAATGACACTAGTGGATCCATGTGTCATACCATGGTCACGGAGAACAAAAAGACCATAGGAAGAATAGCTTCCACATTGCATGTTGCACCAGTGTGGCAAAAGTTGCATCACATAATGCACTAGAGTGTGTGTGGTCATGTGGATCAATGTGGTTTAGGAAAAGAACACATGCAATGCCACTAGTGGATTAATGTGGTTTAGGAAAAGAACACATGTAATGACTATAGGTGATCCATGTGTCAGACCGTGGTCATAGATACCAAAAGCACATATCAAGAGTAGTTTCCACATTGCATGTTGCACCGGTGAGGGAGAAGTTGCATCAAATAATGCACTCGAGTGTTTGTGGTCATGTGGACCAACGTAGTCTAGGAAAAGAACACATGCAATAACACTAGTGGATCAATGTGGTTTAGGAAAAGAACACATGCAATGACTATAGGTGATCCATGTGTCAAACCATGGTAACAGAGACCAAAAGCACATAGGAAGAGCAGCTTTCATATTGCATGTTGCACTAGTAAGGCAGAAGTTGCATCACATAATGCACTAGAGTGTGTGTGTGGTTATGTGGATCCATGTGGTATAGGAAAAGAACACATGAAATGACACTAGTGGATCAATTTGGTTTAGGAAAAGAACACATGCAATGTATATAGGTGATCCATGTGTCAGACCATGGTCATAGAGACCAAAAACACATAGCAAGAGCAGCTTCCACATTGCATGATGCACCAGTGAGGTAGATGTCGTGGTGTGGAACACGGCAGTGCCATCGGGGATGGCTTGAAGGGGACACTCAGGTTTCTATCGGTGGCTACACGCAATGGGTTGGGCACATATACTGCAAACACAACGATGTACCCAGGTTTGGAGCCCTCTTGGCGAGGTAAAACTCCTATTCCTGTAAGGATCTACTATCAAAGGGGGTGAATGCCCAACACAATTGCTCCTGGAGCTATTTCCTTAGCTACTAATTGCTAAGAATTCTCTAAGTCCTTCTTCTGGTGTCTATTTTCCTTCGGCTTGAGCTTACCTGGAACCCTAGCGCTACCCCTTTATATACATGTCGAGGAGATAGCTTACAAGATGGGTTCTAGGGTTTACTGTTTGGATTTGGGCTTTACAAAGTGGGCCGGCGGGACAGGGCCAAACGGTAGGCATGGGTTCAGTAAAGCCTCCAGTACAGGGGAGTACCATGCTTTAGCGCTCAACCCCCCTGCTTTACTTGTCATTCGGCTCTTTATCCGTCAGCCGGCTCTTTATGCGTAAGCCAGGGCTTTCCTCGTCAGCCCTTGATTTGCTCGTCAGCCTCCAGCTTTGGCGCAGTTGTCCATGAGCATCGGCTAGGCCAGCCAGCCTGTCCGGTGAAGGGTGTGTTAGCAAGGAGCGTCATCCCCACCGTACACTGTCTAGTGGATCCGAGGCGGCCGGCTAGGAGCGGCCCCTAGCCGGTCCTTCTGGCTACCCGGCTAGACGGGCCAGCCGGGGAAACTTTAGTGCTAACTGGGTGGGGATTCCACCCGGCTGTGGTTCCTTTATCTGGGTCCATACAACCCGTTCTCCTTGGAGCCGGCCAGTTGGTCCCGTCTTCGTCTACCCGGGGGTCATCCCCCCGACACTAGTCCCCGAGCGAGTTAGGACTTGGCCTCGCGGAGAAGTTCTTGCGTGCTCATTTGAAATGATTGATGATGCAGATGCCTTGTCAGTTTTATTTGTCTTGTACCCTTTGTCTTGTAGCCTTTGTCCTATACTGGCTTTAGATTCTATGTTGTTTTCCCGACTGGGGTTCACCGGCTACGGAGCCGATGGATCCACCCACAGGTTGTGATCGGTGATCTTCTTGACCGGCTGCCTTAGCCGGCCAGGAGATGGATCGCCAGTCTGTTGTCGTTGGTGCTTGTGTAAGCCATGCCTGCCGTTTCTGGCACGCATCACGTCAGTTTGACTTTTGGGTCTGCCGCTACAGTATTTGGTAACTGTGCGCACGCCGCCATCATTGTGTCTCCTTGGAGATCGTGGGAGCGTTTTGCCTCCCGAAGTAACGTCTGCAGGATCTTCTATGCACGTGGCGCTGGAGCACGTGATCTGCCTCGAACCGTCGCGGGGTAGTGGGGTGGTTCCTTTGCCACGTGGCGTGGAGGCAGGGAAACCGGTGCGGTTACCCTTCACTGATAAATACGTGCGCAAGGAGCGGTGGTTCTTCACTTCATCTCCCTGTGCCTGCCACCCTTGCTCTTCCTTGCGCTCTAGCCTCCCTCTGCTCTTCTGCACCACCGTTCTTTGGTCGCCGACGCCTCTCCTCTTCTTAGACCACGAGACCCCGCACCTCCATCACGGCTACTTTCCCAAGCAACATGCTGCCCGAGGTTGCCGGTGACTGGTGCAGCTCTTATGTCACGGAGCAGCTCGTGAGGAAGTACCGGCGGGGGAAGTTCCTGCCGTCAGAGTGAGTGGTGAACCATCGCCTCGCGCCGGAGGGCGAGCGGGTGCCCCACCCCCAGCCAAGTGAGTCCTTCGTCTTCCACGTGCACATCACTCGCTGCCTCGGGCTGCCGCTAAGCCGCTTCGTCTTGGAGTTGCTGGTCACTTTTGATCTGCACCTTGACCACCTCGGAGCCAACACCGTATCGATGTTGTTGCATCACGCGGCTTCCTGCGAGGCGTTCCTCGATGTCTACCTCGACGCAACGAATTTCTTGAAGTTCTTCCACTTCAAGGTGCAGGTGGTGGGGAAGGGCGACCCGTTGACGGAGACGGGCTGCTGCGCCATCTACCCGCGGCCGTCAGTGCCCATCCCACGCCTGGAGCTCCCCGACACCGTCAAGCTCTGGCAGCACTCGTATTTTTACGTGCGCAACAACACGGAGGTGGACTTCATCAAGGTCCCCGCCTTCGCTAACGCCCCCTCCAGCCGGAAGGCCTGGACCATCCAGCGGGTGCCTAGGGCGACATCGGCCGGATGGGCGCCCGGCTGGCCGTCCTCGTGGAGAAGGAGCGGCTCACCGCTCGGGACATTCTATTGTCCTGGATGGCAACACGCGTGCTCCCGCTGCAACACCGGTCGCACAAGATGTACCACCTCTCCAGCCATCTGGAACCCACTCGGGTATCCCGGCTGGACATGCCTAACGCTGCCCTCCGCGAATGTCTTGCCACCATTTCGAAGGAGGCGCTAGAGGAGGGGTGGCAGTTCTCCTGCCGGCCGTACCATCGCGGCCGGCTGCCACCGAAGGTAAGTTTTTTCTTGCTTTTCTCCGGTGAATTTTTCTGAGGGACTCCCGTTTTGTGCCTCTTATCTTTCCTTGTTGAGTAGCTTTTCATGGCACAGCTAGCGGAGGACGGGATGGCGGACACCGAGCTCCCCAACTTCGCCGCGGACTTCAAGCCGGCAAGGGCTCCGCCCGTGGAGGCGGAGCGGTTCCCCATGTAGGCCAACGAGGGCTGCGAGTTCCCACCCGGTGAGAATTTGCTTCCTGCCCTTGTCATGCTTGCACTTGCCATGCTTGTAGTTGTAATCTTGACTTTGTGCTTCTCCTTGGAATAGCTGCGCACGGCGAGGACGTGGAGCTGGCCGAGCTTGCCATGCCCGGGGCAGGGGAAACGGGCCGCCCCTGCCAATGTCGCCCCGGCTGCAGGTGGCGCCAAGAAGTGGCGTTGCCTCCGCACCGTGCCCGTCATGCCAAGAATTGCCGGGTAGGTGCTCTTGTCCTTGGTGCTGGTGTTGCCGTACTTGTATTTGTGTTGCTCACTTCTTGTGTGTTTCTGCAGCGAGGCTATGTCCTTGCCCGGCTCTGCGACTGTCGCCACCGTGTCCGCCCCTCCTCCTGCTGCCGAGGGAGCGCACCGGCTCCGGCATCCGAGGCTACGCCGGCTTTGGCATCTGAAGCTGCACCGGCTCCAGCCCCTGAGGATGCGCCGGGTCTAGCTCCGGCGTCCGAGGTTCCGCTAGCTCCAGCTCCCGAGGCTGCACCGGCTCTGGGCCTCGAGGCAGAAGCGACGGATGTGGTGCCACTGGCTGAGCCCACGACGCTTCACCGGGCCAGGGCTATCTCCCGGCTCGCGGGGGGTTTGTCGTTCGGGCGTGCCGGTGCGGCCGTCCCTCTGTAACACCCCGTCCACTCCTGGGCCTTGGGGGTGTCACTCCTGGCAGCTTAATAGGATATCTAGACTGGCCCCACAAACCAACACTAGTCTTTTCTATGCACTTTGTCCTCACTCGTGTGCACCCGGTTACCCACTTCCCGGTCGGTCACCCATCCTAGAATTGCTCTAGGCCAAGCACGCTTAACCTTAGAGTTTTTTCGAATGAGCTTCCGAAAAAGAAGTTGCAACTTGTTTATATGGGTATCCTATCAATCCTATTAAGCCATGTGCCTGGATCTCCCACCCTCCCACCGGTGGGTGCCGACTCCAGCTCCTACCGGGTGAAGCCGGTGGAGGTGCCACCGCTGGTTGCTCCTATCCAGCCGGAGGTTGGACCCTCCGTAGCTACGGTGAGCGACGACGACCTCCAGGTCACCGGCTGGACGCTGGCACGTGCCACGCCGCCGCTGGACGCCCTTCTAGCACAGTTGTCGGAGGCGGCGCCGCTGGCTGTTTGCCAGATCCGCGAACTAGTGGGGGCGCTAGAGCAGTGGCTCGGCCTGGCCAGGACACTGGGAGCTTCTGTCGAGGTATGTGCTCTGTCGCCATTCTTGTTGTTTTGTCACCGTCTCACGATGTAGCTGTTGCTCTTGGTTTTTATCTCTCTTTTCTTGCACAGAGGGCTCTTACGGACGCTGCCAAGACTTCATGGGACCTAGGCCGTAAGATCGCTCGCTCTGCCGTATCTTCCCAATTGCGTGATTTCTCGCGCTTCTTGTTGAGTATTGGTTACCCTCCTACAGCTCTGCTGGCGGACCGGGATCGCGAGGTGGACCGGCTGAAGGAGGAGGTCGCCCGGCTGGAGGAGGCCAACAAGACCAGCCAGGACCAGATCACCAAGCTGACTGCACAGCAACAGCAGATGGAGATCAAGGCTGGTAGAGCCAAGAAGGCCGCGGACGCCCGGACCGAGGCGCTGAAGAACCTGGAGGGGCTTTATGCCACCCAGGCGAACGCCCTCAAGTCCTCCAAGGCCAAGGCCAAGGCGGCGCTGTTAGAGCTCTGCCAGATCACTGAGATTGTTGTCAGTAAGTGCTTTTGACTAGAGCCCCTTTTGCGGATTTATCCTTTGTGGTTGATACTGACCGCTGCCCTCTTTTCTGACTATAGCTCAGTACCCTGAGGCATCAGATCAGGCGCTTGGCCGGATTCCCGAGACGGATCCAGAACGGGATCTCCACCTGGGGGAGCTGGTGACGATCGTCAGCGAGGAGGCGAACAAGCTCCACGCTGCCGCTCTCGAGGTCTTTGACTATGTCTGGCCCGAGGTTGTCCCGCCTGCCACCATGGATGTCCTAGCTAAGCGTCTCTAGGGCGCCTCGAAGCTCATGAACATGGCTAGGGAGTGGGCGGCTCGAGGTGGCGCGGAGATGGTGCTGGCGCTGCTTAAGTCATGGTACCCGGACGTGGATTTGCGGAGCCTTTCCCGTGGATTCCGCCAAGGGACCAGCTACGACCAGCTTCGCGCAAATGTCCCCGACATCCGCTCCTATGCCGTGACGATCGGGAGCTAAGTCGCGCTGGACAGGGACTTCAACGACTCAGCCGGCATGGAGCGATACTTCCATAGTCCGGATGTGGCACGCACTGAAGCTCCGGCTGCGCCGCAGACCGCCACGACAGACATCGCCTCCTGCAGCCGCGCTCCAGCTGACTCCTCCGGCCCTTCTGCCCCTCAGTGAATTTGATCTCCGGTATGCCGGGAGTATTTGTGACTTTGAAAAATTTGTCTTTTCTGTGCGCCGTGTGAACAATTGTCCATATGTGACATGTTGAACTTCTGTCGGAGCATCGGATCCCTTTATCTTATTTGCTCATGCTCTTCTATTTGCACTTTCTATTTTGCATCTTTCGCATGCCTGCTTCTTTGTGGGGGCGTGCAAGCGCACCCACAGGGTGTAGTCCCCGAGGTTTGGACCGGCTGG
Source organism: Avena sativa (assembly GCA_916181665.1). Lineage (NCBI taxonomy): Eukaryota > Viridiplantae > Streptophyta > Magnoliopsida > Poales > Poaceae > Avena > Avena sativa. Next base: position 437,231,491 of record OV702289.1, read on the forward strand.
AGAATATAGCCGGGTCGAAGCTCCCTTATGTTCTTTGTTTTGCAGGTTTCTATGTGGGGGTGTGCAAGCGCACCCATAGGGTGTAGTCCCCGAGGTTCTGGCCGGCTGGAGAATACAGCCGGGTTGAATCTCGTTGACCTGCTCTACTGCCACTTGGAAGCTTTCTGCCTTCACCTTGGCGGTGCTCGTCGTTGAACTTTGGCTCATGCAAACATAGAAAAAACAAGTTGTTTGCCTGGTTAAACGTATGCAAGTCCAAACTGTAATCTTAGATGAACTAGTTTTCAAATTTCTGCTGTTTCGCGCAAGTTCAATGTCTTTGCCCTTTTCTCAGTGAGCATTGGCCAATTTTAGGGTTGTTCCCTTACTGGCTTTTAGCCGAAGTCGAAGGGGTAGCTTGGTAGGCAAACTTCACGATACTTCGGTTTTGTGTCATTTCCTTTGAGCGAGCGAGCGCATCCGGGTCGTCCAGATGTTTTTGTTTTCCTTGCGGCATTTTCGTGTAGGGGCCTTTGAGCGTTCTGCTCTTGCTATGTCTGTCAGCCGGCTTGCGGTCTGCAGCCGGAACCGAAGAGGAAGCCTTAGGAACTGCGTACAGTACTTTACGGCGTGGATCGTGCAACCGTCTGGGCCAACCGGCGAGTCCCCGATAAGGCCAGTTCACGTGCTTCCTCCAGGAGATCAACACTGTCTTCCCGTGCTTCTTTGGCCTGTTTTTCTGTGTAGAGTAGTTTGCGGGGTGCGTCAAACTCGGTGTCAGTGGACAGAACCGCCTCCTCCCTGTAAGCGAGGAAGAAGGGAGTGTAGCCGGTGGACCGGTTTGGCATTGTGCGCAGGATCCAGAGTACAACCGGCAGCTCCTCAATCTAGCAGCCGGGAGATCTCATCAGTGGTTCAATCAGCCGGGGCTTGATTCCGGCTAGGACCAGACCGTTTGCTCGCTTGCACTACCCGTTGGACTGGGGTGTGCCACAGATGCGAGGTCTAGGCGAATGCCCTTATCTCCGCAGAAGCTTCCGAAAGCTCCCTTAGCAAAATTTGTTCCATTGCCGGTTATGATGCTGTTGGGGTAGCCAAAGCGTGTGATTATGTCTGTGAAGAACTTGGCCACCGTTGGCCCATCCAGCTTCTTTACCGGCTTTGCCTCTATCCACTTGGTGAACTTGTCCACCACCACCAACAAGTGGGTCATGCCGGATCTGACCGTTTTGAAGGGGCCAACCATGTCCATCCCCAGACGGCGAACGACCAGGTGATGGGAATAGTTTTGAGTGTTGCAGACGGAGTGTGCTTCTGCTGGATGAACCGTTGACACCCATTGCATGCCTTGAGAATCTGCTCATCGTCTTTTAGTGCTGTGGGCCAGTAGAACTCGTGGCGGAATGCCCTTTCCACTATGGCTCGTGACGATGTGTGATGTCCGCACTCGCCCTGGTGGATGTCAACCAGCAGCTGGATTCCTTCCTCTTGGCCCACACATCGTTGATAGATGTCGCCAATGTTGCGCTTGTAGAGCTCGTTCTTGATGATGGTGTATGCGCTGGCTCTTGATCTGTCTTGCCTGCACCTCCTCTTCGGGCAGTTCTCCGCTGGCTAGGAAATCCATGAAAGGCTTGGCCCATGTTGGTGTTTCCCAGATGGCGCATACTGCTTGCATTAGCAAATTCACTTCTGCCAGGATGGCCGGGTCGGGCTCGTCCGGAGGCCGTCCGGGTGGGACGGTGGAGCCAACATCTTCTAGGCTAGAGGCGGCAGTCCCCGGGTGCGTAGGAGCAGTCTCTGGGTGCGATGCAACCATCATGGAGGTCTTGTAGCCGGCAGTTGCTGGGTAAGGCGAAGCAGTCCCCGGGTGCGCTGCAACCGTCACGGACGTCTTGGAGCCGGCAGTCCCCGGGTGCGGCGAAGAAGTCCCCGGGTGCACTACAGCCATCGTGGAGGTCTTGGAGCCGGCAGTCCTTGGGTCCGCGTCCAATATGATGGAGTCAGATTCGGGAGACGGTATGATTGATGGCTTGCGCAGGTGCTCAAGGGAAACTCCAGGCGGAATTGGTTGTCTTATTGACCCAATGCGGGCGAGCGTGTCTGCAGCCTCGTTGTTCACCCTGGGAACATGATAAAACTCGCATCCTTCAAAACAGGCACATAGCTGTTGTACGAAGAAATAATATAGAGCCATGTTTGCATCTCTGGCGTCCCAGTCGCCTGACACTTGCTGCACCACCAGGTCAGAATCGCCGAAGCATAGGATGCGCCGGATGCCTATTTCCTTTGCCACCTTGAGGCCATGGACGAGCGTCTCATACTCAGCGACGTTATTGGACGCGCGAAAGTGGATCTGTAGTACGTATTCCAGCCGGTGTCCTTTTGGAGAGGTGATGAACACTCCAGCTCCAAGACCGCCATACATCTTGGAGCCGTCGAAATGCAGCTTCCAATGCGTGGAGTCAGGGCAAGGTGGCAGGTACTATGTTTCTGCCAAATCAGCGAGGAAATCCGCCAAGGCCTAAGACTTGATTGCCATTCTTGGTTCGTATTGTATGTTGTGGGAAGCGAGCTCTATGGCCCATTTCGCCACCTGGCCTATGGTGTCTCTGTTGTCGATGATCTCCGCTAATGGCGCTAGTGCCACCACCCGGATGGAGTGTCCTTCGAAGTAGTGCTTCAGTTTCTTGGCGGCCATGTACACGTCGTACACCAGCTTCTGGTAATGAGGGTAGTTCTGCTTCGAGAGCGAGAGTACCTCACTTAGGTAGTACACTGGTCGTTGGACCAGCTGCGCCTTTCCTTCTTCCGGCCTTTCCACTACCAACACCACACTGACAACCCTGTTTGTTGCTGTGATGTACATCAACATGGGTTCCTTTGCTGCTGGTGTTGCTAGGAAAGGTGGCAAGGTGAGCATGCGCTTGAGGTCATAGAAAGCTTCATCCACCTGTGATGTCGAGACGAACTTGTCTGTTTTCTTCATGAGCTGGTATAGTGGGAGTGCTTTCTCGCCAGCCAGCTGATGAACCGGCTGAGGGAAGCCAGGCAGCAAGTGAACTTCTGGACATATCTCAAGTTCTTGGGCGGCTGCATGCGCTCGATTGCCCTGATCTTCTCCGGGTTCGCCTCGATTCCTCGCTCAGATACGACAAAACCAAGCAGCTGACCGGCTAGGACGCCGAATACGCATTTCTCTGGGTTCAGCTCCATCTGGAACCGGTGGAGGTTAGTGAATGTTTCCTTCAGGTCCTCAAGGAGTGTCTAGCGCTCCTTGGTCTTGACTGACACATCGTTAATGTAGGCGTGTACGTTTCTGCCAATTTAAGTCTACAAGCATTTTTGCATGCAGTGCTGATATGTTGCTCCAGCGTTCTTCAATCCAAATGGCATTGTGGTGTAGCAGTAGGCTCCGTAAGGAGTGATGAATGATGTCTTTATTTGATCAGCGGGATTCAGCCGGATCTGGTGGTAGCTAGAATGGATCCTTGGGGCATGCTTTGTTCAGATTGGTGTAGTCATCACGCATGTGCCAAGTCTTGTTCTTCTTCAGCACGAGTACTGGGTTTGCCAGTCATTCCGGCTGGAAAACTTCCATGATGAGTCCGGCTGCGAGCAGCCTGGTGATCTCCTCCCCAATTGTTCTTCTTTTTTCTTCCGTGAAGCGGCGCAGTGACTGTTTGACCGGTTTTGCATCCGGCCTGACATGTAAAGAGTGATCGGTGAGCTCCCTCGGAACACCTAGCATGTCCTTGGGGGACCATGCAAAGATATCTCGATTCTCAAGGAGGTAGTCGACGAGCGTGCTTTCCTATTTGCTATCAAGGCCGTCTCCAACCAGGACAAACTTGTCCGGCTCGGCCTCGTTCAACAGGATCTTCCTTGTGCCCTTGGATGGCTTGAATTGTGCCTGCCTGGCCGTCTTGGGCTCGCCAGCCAGCATGTTCTTCTAGAGGGCCGCCATGTTCTGCATGATTACGCGTTTTTCTTCCGCGATGATCATGGCTTCAGCTATTTTGGATCTGTCTGTGGCGCATTCCACAGACCGTCTGTAGTAGCCGACCACGGTGATGACGCCTTTGGGCCCTAGCAGCTTCATCTTGAGGCATGCGTAATGTGGCACCGCCATGAACTTGGTGAGCGCTGGGTGCCCCAGGATTGCGTGGTACATGCTGTAGAGGTTGACCACCTCGAACCAGATGGTCTCGCAGCGGAAGTTGTCCTCCGTGCCGAAGATGATGTCCATCCAGATTTTTCCAATGGGGGAGTCCGAAGGGCCGGGGACGGCTCCATGGAACGAGGTTCTTGACGGCTCCAGCTAGGACTCACTGATACTGAGCCGGTCGAGCGAGCTGCGGTATAGGAGGTTGATGCTTCTCCCTCCTTCTATAAGGATGCGGAAAAATCTGTAGGAATGCTTCTGGGAGACAATGATAGCATCCAGAACCATCGCATAGGTGCCTGGGTGAGGCAGCTCAACTGGCTGGTCCTTCCGGCTCCATGCAACTTCTTGCTCCAACCAGTTGAGGTACTGGGGGACGGGAGGAACGATTGCATTCCCCTCCGCATCGCGACGCCTTTTGTTGTGATTGGTGTCCGGCTCCGTGGTGAAGATGTGGTAATTTCCCACCTAGCGAGGGTAGTTGTTTTCATCATCCTCCCTTCGATGTTGGTTGTTGCGATCGCCTGGCGGCCTGCCGGCTAGAGGAGGTGGCGCCTGTCCAGCTGGTGCGCCAGCAATTTCCTCCATCTTCTTCGTCCAGGTGCACTGGCGTGTGGTGTGCGTAGCTCGTTTGTTGCCCCCGCTATGGAACTTGCATGGCCCATCAAGCATGGACTCAATGGTGTACTTGGGCCTTGGAGGCTGGTCATCAGGCTTCTGTCTCTGGCTTCCGCCTGTAGCCGGATCCTCCTGTACTGCAGCCACCTGCCTGGAGCCATATTGGTTATCCGGCTAGTCATCCTTTCTCTTGCCGTGGTGGTTGTCGTTCCACCTAGAATTCTGTCCATTCCCTTCCGGCTGGCACCGATCTATAGCGTTGTCGACAATTATTTGCCCTTGGTCATCCACCCGGACGAATCTTTTCATTGCCGCGCTGGCCGTGGCGTACTTGTCCGCGATGGCCATGGTCTGTGCCATGGTCGTGGGATCCACCCAACGAAGTTTATGCTTGAGCATAGTGCCGTCTCTGCAGCCGTTGATGAAGAAATCAACCGCCTGATCTTCGCGTACCCCCTCACAGGAGTTGTGCATGCTCATCCATCGGGTGATGTAGGAGCGATTAGATTCATCCGGGCCCTGCACACAGAGAGCGAGCTCGCTAGGCCGGCCTAGGCGCTTGTAGGTGCCAGTGAAGTTGCGAACGAATGCCTGCTCGAAATCGATCCAAGCATTGATGTTGTTGTCGGGGAGACTATTTAGCCACATTCTAGCTGAGTCGAGGAGCATGAGAGGGGCGTAGCGCACTGCTACCCGGTGATTGCCATTGGCGATGCCCACGGCGGTGGTATAGTCCACCAGCCAGTCTTTGGCGTATCCCTTGGGAGAGAAAATCCCTTTGGAAATGGTTCGTTCCAGATGCGCGGTCCGAAACATCTTGGTCTGGCTGGACTTTCTTCCTCCAGCACGCGTGATTGGACCAGCAGGTCGATTCGCGCGCGCGCATCTTGTTGTTCGTCCGACTCGAGCGGTCCCAGCCGGCCAGATAGGCGGAACTTGGGGAGCGCTTGGCCTTTTCCGGCTTCGTCAGCCGGCTCGCGGTTTTTGCTGGTAATAGCTACCGCGTCACGGGCGTTGTGCCCGCGGCCTGCAAATCCACCGCGCGGGCGGTTGCTCTGTCTTGTTCCATTGGAGGAAGACGCCTTGCTGCCACCCACAGCCGGGTCGGCCATCCGGCGAGCCGGCTGGGTTCTGTTTTTGCCAGCCATGCTGACTTCTGCCTCGGCCTGCTGCTTGTTCGCCATGACCACGAGGAGCTGGACACGTGCTTGCTGATGGAGCAGTTCTTTGCCCTCCAGGTGGATAAGTTCCGCGACTTCCACCTTCGTGCCCCTCATGTTTTTGGCAGGGGTGTTGTTGACTGGCTGCACCGCGGGTGTGCGCAGATCAGCAGCACGATCCATCTCCGAACCGAGGTTTTGGCCTTGCGGCTGAGCCAGGCAGCTGGTGCCGGGTATGCGCGCGAAGCCGTGCACGATGTTGTACTCCCGCATGGTGGCATTCATTCGTCGTTGGGCGACTGCCACTTTGCCGTCCTCCTCTAGAAGGTTCTGGCAGGTGGTCTCCAGGGCTGCAACAGCTGCAGCTGGATCCGCCTCGATGGGGGTGATGGGGTTGCGGAGGTGCTCGATGGACGAGTTGATCAAGTCCAGGTTCGGGAGGCGTGAGTTGGTGGCACGGCCATCCACGTTGCGCTCCAGAGATGGGCAGCGGTTCTCCATCGAGCCTGCCATCATGACCTCAATGTTGCCACTAGCGATGCGCGAGGCGGAGAAGCTAGGGGGTGCGCCGAAGATGGTGACGACCTCGCGAGGGAAGGCCTCAGGGATGGTGACAACGTAGGCGCGGTGCTCACCGAAGCGCATGATGGATCCCCCGCTTGGGAAAGTCCCCCAAGCGAAGCAGGACGCGTTGTCGAGGACGCATTGTCGAGGAAGCAGTCGTAGGAGCCGAGAGTGAGGATGAGGCTAGAGGCTACTCGCTCACCAGCGACGAGTGGAAGTCCCATGCGAAATATGATCCTAGCCGAAGCGCTATGCCCCACGGTGGGGGCCAAATGTCGTGGTGTGGAACACGGCAGTGCCATCGGGGATGGCTTGAAGGGGACAATCAGGTTGCTATCGGTGTCTACACGCAATGTGTTGGGCACAGATACTGCAAACACAATGATGTACCCAGGTTCGGAGCCCTCTTGGCGAGGTAAAACTCCTACTCCTGCAAGGATCTACTATTAAAGGGGGCGAATGCCCAATACAAGTGCTTGTGGAGCTGTTTCCTTAGCTACTTCTTGCTAAGAATTCTCTAAGTCCTTCTTCTGGTTTCTATTTTCCTTCTTCTTGAGCTTACCTAGAACCCTAGTGCTAGCCCCTTTTTATAGGTCGAGGAGATAGCTTAGAAGATGGATTCTAGGGTTTACTGTTTGGATTTGGGCTATACAAAGTGGGCCGGCTGGACAGGGCCAAACAGTAGGCCCGGGTCTAGTCAAGCCTCTAGTACAGGGGAGGACCATGCTTTAGCGCTCAGCCCCCTGCTGTACTTGTCATTTGACTCTTTATCGGTCAGCCGGCTCTGTATGCATAAGCTGGGGCTTTCCTCGTCAGCCCTTGCTTTGCTCGTCATCCTCCAGCTTTGGCGCAGTTGTCCAGTAGCACCGGCCAGGCCAGCTAGCCTGTCCGGTCAAGGGTGCGCTCAGCAAGGAGCGTCATCCCCACCGTACAATGTTTAGTGGATCCGAGGCGGCCGGTTAGGAGCGCCCCCAGCCGGTTCTTCTAGCTACCTGGCTAGATGGGTCAGCCGGGGAAACTTTAGTGCTGACTGGGTGGGGATTCCACATGGCTGTGGTTCCTTCATCTAGTTCCAGACGGCCCGTGCTCCTTGGAGCCGGCCAGTTGGTCCTGTCTTGGGCTACCCAAGGGTCACCCCCCCGACAGTAGAAGTTGCATCACGAAATGCACTGGAGTTTGTGTGGTCATGTGGATCAATGTGGTCTAGGAAAAGAACACATGCAATGACACTAGTGGATCAATGTGGTTTAGTGAAAGAACACATGCAATGACTATAGGTGATCCATGTGTCAAATCGTGGTCACAAACACCAAAAGCACATACGAAGAGCAGCTTCCACATTGCATGTTGCACCATTGAGGCAGAAGTTGCCTCAAATAATGCACTGGAGTGTTTAGGGTCATGTGGATCAATGTAGTCTAGGTAAATAACACATGCATTGACACTAGTGGATCAATGTGATTTAGGAAAAGAACACATGCAATGACTATAGGTGATCCATGTGTAGAACCATGGTAATAGAGACCAAAAGCACATAGGAAGAGAAGCTTCCACATTGCATGTTGCACCAGTGAGGAAGAAGTGGCATCACAGAATGCACTAGAGTGTGTGTGGTCATGTGGATCAATGTGGTCTAGGAAAAGAACACATGCAATAACACTAGTGGATCAATGTGGTTTAGTAAAAGAACACATGCAATGACTATAGGTGATCCATGTGTCAAACCATGGTAATAGAGACCAAAAGCACATAGGGAGAGCAGCTTCCACATTGCATGTTGCACCAGTGAGGCAGAAGTTGCATCACATAATGCACTAGAGTGTGTGTGTGGTCATGTGGATTAATGTGGTCTAGGAAAATAACACATGCAATGACACTGGTGGATCAATATGGTTTAGGAAAACAACACATTCAATGTCTATAGGTGATCCATATGTTAGACCATGGTCACGGAGACCAAAAACACATAGCAAGAGCAGCTTCCACATTGCATGATGCACCAGTGAGGTAGAAGTTGCATCACATAATGCACTGGAGTTTGTGTGGTCATGTGGATCAATGTGGTTTAGGAAAAGAACACATGCAATGACAGTAGTGGATCAATGTGGTTTAGGAAAAGAACACATGTAATATCTATAGGTGATCCATGTGTTAGACCATGGTCATGGAGACCAAAAGCACATAGCAAGAGCAGCTTCCACATTGCATGATGCACTAGTGAGGTAGAAGTTGCATCACAAAATGCACTGGAGTTTGTGTGGTCATGTGGATCAATGTGGTCTAGGAAAAGAACACCTACAATGACACTAGTGGATCAATGTGGTTTTGTAAAAGAACACATGCAATGACTATAGGTGATCGATGTGTCAAACCATGGTCACAAAGACCAAAAGCACATATGAAGAGCAGCTTCCACATTGCATGTTGCACCAGTGAGGCAGAAGTTGCATCAAATAATACATTGGAGTGTTTCTGGTCATGTGGATCAATGTAGTCTAGGAAAACAACACATGCAATAACACTAGTGGATCAATGTGGTAGGAAAAGAACACATGCAATGACTATATGTGATCCATGTGTCAAACCATGGTAATAGAGACCAAAAGCACATAGGAAGAGTATCTTCCACATTGCATGTTGCACCAGTGAGGAAGAAGTTGCATCACATAATGCACTAGAGTGTGTGTGTGGTCATGTGGATCAATGTGGTCTAGGAAAAGAACACATGCAATGACATTAGTGGATCAATGTGGTTTAGGAAAAGAACACATGCAATGTATATAGGTGATCCATGTGTCAGACCATGGTCATGGATACCAAAAGCACATAGCAAGAGCAGCTTCCACATTGCATGATGCACTAGTGAGGTAGAAGTTGCATCACAAAATGCACTGGAGTTTGTGTGGTCATGTGGATCAATGTGGTCTAGGAAAAGAACAGATGCAATGACACTAGTGGATCAATGTGGTTTAGGAAAAAACATATGCAATGGCTATAGGTGATCCATGTGTTAGACCATGGTCACGGAGACCAAAAACACAAAGCAAGAGTAGCTTCCACATTGCATGATGCACTAGTGAGGTAGAAGTTGCATCACAGAATGCACTAGAGTTTGTCTGGTCATGTGGATCAATGTGGTCTAGGAAAAGAACAAATGCAATGTCACTAGTGTATCAATGTGGTTTAGTAAAACAACACATGCAATGACTATAGGTGATCCATGTGTCAAACCGTGGTCATAGAGACCAAAAGCACATATGAAGAGCAGCTTCCATATTGCATGTTGCACCAGTGAGGCAGATGTTGCATCAAATAATGCACTGGAATGTTTGTGGTCCTGTGGATCAATGTAGTCTAGGAAAACAACACATGCAATGCATCTAGTGGATCAATGTGGTTTAGGAAAAGAACACATGCAATGACTATAGGTGACCCATGTGTCAAACCATGGTAATAGAGACCAAAAGCACATAGGAATAGTAGCTTCCACATTGCATGTTTCACCAGTGAGGCAGAAGTTGCATCACAGAATGCATTAGTGTGTGTGTGGTCATGTGGATCAATGTGGTCTAGGAAAATAACACATGCAATGACACTAGTGGATCGATGTTGTTTAGTAAAAGAACACATGCAATGACAATAGGTGATCCATGTGTCAAATCATGGTCACAGAGACCAAAGGCACATAGGAAGAGAAGCTTCCACATTGCATGTTGCACTAGTGAGGCAAAAGTTGCATCACAGAATGCACTAGAGATTGTGTGGTCATGTGGATCAATGTGGTCTAGGAAAAGAACACATGCAATGACACTAGTGGATCAATGTGGATTAGGAAAAGAACACATGCAATGACTATAGGTGATCCATGTGTCAGACCATGGTAACGGAGACCAAAAACACATAGCAAGAGCAGCTTCCACACTGCATGTTGCACCAGTGAGGCAACAGTTGCATCACAAAATGGACTAGAGTGTTTGTGGTCATGTGGATCAAGAGTCTAGGAAAGAACACATGCAATGACACTATTGGATAAATGTGGTTTTGCAAAATAACACATGCTATGACTATAGGTGATCCATGTGTCAAACCATCATCACAGAGACCAAAAGCACATATGAAGAGCATCTTCCACATTCCATGTTGGACTAGTGAGGCAGAAGTTGCATCATAGAATGCACTAGAGTGTTTGTGGTCATGTGGATCAATGTAGTCTAGGAAAACAAGACATGCAATGAAACTATTGGATAAATGTGGTTTAGGAAAAGAACACATGCAATGACTATTGGTGATCAATGTGTCAAACCATGGTCACAGAGACCAAAGGCACATAGGAAGAGCAGCTCCCACATAGCATGTGGCACAAGTGAGGCATAAATTATATCACAGAATGCACTAGAGAATGTGTGGTCATGTGGATCAATGTGGCCTAGGAAAAGAACAGCTGCAATAACACTAGTGGATCAATGTGGATTAGGAAAAGAACACATGCAATGACTATAGGTGATCTATGTGTCATACCATGGTCACGGAGACCAAAAACACATAGCAAGTGCATCTTCCACATCGCATGTTGCACCAGTGAGGCTGAAGTTGCATCACAGAATGCACTTGAGTGTTTGTGGTCATGTGGATCAATGTAGTCTTGGAAAAGAACACATGCAATGACTCTATTGGATAAATGTTGTTTAGGAAAAGAACACATACAATGACTATAGGTGATCCATGTGTCAAACTATGGTAATAGAGACCAAAAGCACATAGGAAGAGCAGCTTCCACATTGCGTGTTGCACCAGTGAGGTAGAAGTTGCATCACAGAATGCACTAGAGTCTGTGTGGTCATGTGGATCAATGTGGTCTAGGAAAAGAACACAAGCAATGATACTAGTGGATCAATGTGGTTTAGGAAAAGATCGCGTGCAATGTCTATAGGTGATCCATGTGTCATACCATGGTCACGGATACCAAAAACACATAGCAAGAGAAGCTTCCACATTGAATGATGCACCAGTGAGGTAGAAGTTGCATCACAGAATGTACTGGAGTGTGTGTGGTCATGTGGAACAATGTGGTCTAGGAAAATAACACATGCAATGACAGTAGTGGATGAATGTGGTTTAGGAAAAGAACACATGCAATGACTATAGGTGATCCATGTGTGAAACCGTGGTCAAAGAGACCAAAAGCACATATGAAGAGTAGCTTCCAGATTGCATGTTGCACCAACGAGGCAAAAGTTGCATCACAGAATGCACTAGAGTGTTTGTAGTCATGTGGATCAATGTGGTTTAGGAAAAGAACACATGCAATGACACTTGTGGATCAATGTGGTTTAGGAAAAGAATACATGCAATGACTATAGGTGATCCATGTGTCAAACCGTGGTCACAGAGACCAAAAGCACATATGAAGAGCAGTTTCCACATTGCATGTTGCACCAGTGAGGCAGAAGTTGCATCAAATAATGCTCTTGAGTGTTTGTGGTCATGTGGATCAATGTAGTGTAGGAAAAGAACACATGCAATGACACTAGTGGATCAATGTGGTTTACGAAAAGAACACATGCAATGACTATAGGTGATCCATGTGTCAAACCATGGTAATAGAGACCAAAAGAACATAGGAAGAGCAGCTTCCACATTGCATGTTGCACCAGTGAGGCAGAAGTTGCATCACATAATGCTCTAGAGTGTGTGTGTGGTCATGTGGATCAATGTGGTCTAGGAAAAGAACACATGCAATGACACTAGTGGATCAATATGGTTTAGGAAAAGAACACATGCAATGTCTATAGCTAATCCATGTGTTAGACTATGGTCACGGAGACCAAAAACACATAGCAAGAGCAGCTTCCACATTGCATGATGCACCAGTGAGGTAGATGTTGCATCACAGAATGCACTGGAGTTTGTGTGGTCATGTGGATCAATGTGGTCTAGGAAAAGAACAGATGCAATGACACTAGTGGATCAATGTGGTTTAGGAAAAAATATATGCAATGTCTATAGGTGATCCATGTGTTAGACCATGGTCACGGAGACCAAAAACACAAAGCAAGAGTAGCTTCCACATTGCATGATGCACTAGTGAGGTAGAAGTTGCATCACAGAATGCACTAGAGTTTGTCTGGTCATGTGGATCAATGTGGTCAAGGAAAAGAACAAATGTAATGTCACTAGTGTATCAATGTGATTTAGTAAAACAACACATGCAATGACTATAGGTGATCCATGTGTCAAACCGTGGTCACAGAGACCAAAAGCACATATGAAGAGCAGCTTCCATATTGCACGTTGCACCAGTGAGGCAGATGTTGCATCAAATAATGCACTGGAATGTTTGTGGTCCTGTGGATCAATGTAGTCTAGGAAAACAACACATGCAATGCATCTAGTGGATCAATGTGGTTTAGGAAAAGAACACATGCAATGACTATAGGTGACCCATGTGTCAAACCATGGTAATAGAGACCAAAAGCACATAGGAATAGTAGCTTCCACATTGCATGTTTCACCAGTGAGGCAGAAGTTGCATCACAGAATGCATTAGTGTGTGTGTGGTCATGTGGATCAATGTGGTATAGGAAAATAACACATGCAATGACACTAGTGGATCTCTGTTGTTTAGTAAAAGAACACATGCAATGACAATAGGTGATCCATGTGTCAAATCATGGTCACAGAGACCAAAAGCACATAGGAAGAGCACCTTCCACATTGCTTGTTGCACTAGTGAGGTAAAAGTTGCATCACAGAATGCACTAGAGATTGGGTGGTCATGTGGATCAATGTGGTCTAGGAAAAGAACACATGCAATGACACTAGTGGATCAATGTGGATTAGGAAAATAACACATGCAATGACTATAGGTGATCCATGTGTCAGACCATGGTAACGGAGACCAAAAACACATAGCAAGAGAAGCTTCCACACTGCATGTTGCACCAGTGAGGCAACAGTTGCATCACAGAATGGACTGGATTGTTTGTGGTCATGTGGATCAAGAGTCTAGGAAAGAACACATGCAATGACACTATTGGATAAATGTGGTTTAGGAAAATAACACATGCTATGACTATAGGTGATCCATGTGTCAAACCATCATCACAGAGACCAAAAGCACATATGAAGAGCATCTTCCACATTCCATGTTGGACTAGTGAGGCAGAAGTTGCATCATAGAATGCAATAAAGTGTTTGTGGTCATGTGGATCAATGTAGTCTAGGAAAACAAGACATGCAATGAAACTATTGGATAAATGTGGTTTAGGAAAAGAACACATGCAATGACTATAGGTGATCAATGTGTCAAACCATAGTCATAGAGACCAAAGGCACATAGGAAGAGCAGCTCCCACATAGCATGTGGCACAAGTGAGGCATAAATTATATCACAGAATGCACTAGAGAGTGTGTGGTCATGTGGATCAATGTGGTCTAGGAAAAGAACACCTGCAATAACACTAGTGGATCAATGTGGATTAGGAAAAGAACACATGCAATGACTATAGGTGATCTATGTGTCATACCATGGTCACGGAGACCAAAAACACATAGCAAGTGCATCTTTCACATCGCATGTTGCACCAGTGAGGTAGAAGTTAAATCACAGAATGCACTAGAGTGTGTGTGGTCATGTGGATCAATGTGGTCTAGGAAAAGAACACAAGCAATGATACTAGTGGATCAATGTGGTTTAGGAAAAGATCACGTGCAATGTCTATAGGTGATCCATGTGTCATACCATGGTCACGGAGACCAAAAACACATAGCAAGAGAAGCTTCCACATTGAATGATGCACCAGTGAGGTAGAAGTTGCATCACAGAATGTACTGGAGTGTGTGTGGTCATGTGGAACAATGTGGTCTAGGAAAATAACACATGCAATGACACTAGTGGATGAATGTGGTTTAGGAAAAGAACACATGCAATGACTATAGGTGATCCATGTGTGAAACCGTGGTCAAAGAGACCAAAAGCACATATGAAGAGCAGCTTCCAGATTGCATGTTGCACCAACGAGGCAAAAGTTGCATCACAGAATGCACTAGAGTGTTTGTGGTCATGTGGATCAATATGGTTTAGGAAAAGAACACATGCAATTACACTAGTGGATCAATGTGGTTTAGGAAAAGAATACATGCAATGACTATAGGTGATCCATGTGTCAAACCATGGTCACAGAGACCAAAAGCACATATGAAGAGCAGTTTCCACATTGCATGTTGCACCAGTGAGGCAGAAGTTGCATCAAATAATGCTCTTGAGTGTTTGTGGTCATGTGGATCAATGTAGTCTAGGAAAAGAACACATGCAATGACACTAGTGGATCAATGTGGTTTACGAAAAGAACACATGCAATGACTATAGGTGATCCATGTGTCAAACCATGGTAATAGAGACCAAAAGAACATAGGAAGAGCAGCTTCCACATTGCATGTTGCACCAGTGAGGCAGAAGTTGCATCACATAATGCTCTAGAGTGTGTGTGTGGTCATGTGGATCAATGTGGTCTAGGAAAAGAACACATGCAACGACACTAGTGGATCAATGTGGTTTAGGAAAAGAACACATGCAATGTCTATAGGTGATCCATGTGTCAGACTATGGTCACGGAGACCAAAAACACATAGCAAGAGCAGCTTCCACATTGCATGATGCACCAGTGAGGTAGAGGTTGCATCACAAAATGCACTGGAGTTTGTGTGGTCATGTTGATCAATGTGGTCTAGGAAAAGAACACATGTAATGACACAAGTGGATCAATGTGGTTTAGTAAAAGAATACATGCAATGACTATAGGTGATCCATGTGTCAAACCGTGGTCACAAAGACCAAAAGAAAATGTGAAGAACAGCTTCCACATTGCATGTGACCAGTGAGGCAGAAGTTGCATCAAATAATGGACTGGAGCGTTTGTGGTCATGTGGATCAATGTAGTCTAGGAAAACAACACATGCAATGACACTAGTGGATCAATGTGGTTTAGGAAAATAACACATGCAATGACACTAGTGGATCAATTTGGTTTAGGAAAAGAACACATGCAATGACTATAGGTTATCCATGTGTTATACCATGGTCATAGATACCAAAAGCTCAAAGGAAGAGCGGATTCCACATTGCATGTTGCACTAGCGAGGCATAAGTTGCATCACATAATGCAATGGAGTCTGTGTGGTCATGTGGATTAATGTGGTCTAGGAAAAGAACACATGCAATGACACTATTAGATAAAGGTGGTTTAGGAAATAACACATGCAATGACTATAGCTGATCCATGTGTCAAACTATGGTAACATAGACAAAAAGCACATAGGAAGAGCAGCTTCCACATTGCATGTTCCACTAGTGAGTTTGAAGTTGCATCACAGCATGCACTAGAGTGTGTGTGTTCATGTGGATCAATGTGGTCTTGGAAAAGAACTCATGCAATGATACTAGTGGATCAATGTGGTTTAAGAAAAGAACACATGCAATGACTATAGGTGATCCATGTGTCGGACCATGGTCACACAAACCAAAAGCACATAGGATGAGTAGCTTCCACATTGCATGTTGCACCAGTGAGGCAGGAGTTGCATCATAGAATACACCAGAGTGTGTGTGGTCATGTGGATCAATGTGGTCTAGGAAAACAACACATGCAATGAAACTATTGGATTAATGTGGTTTAGGAAAAGAACACATGCAATGACTATAGGTGATTCATGTTTTAAACCGTGGTCACAGAGACCAAAAGCACATATGAAGAGGACCTTCCACACTGCATGTTGCACTAGTGAGGCAGAAGTTGCATCACATAATGCACTGAAGTGTTTGTGGTCATGTGGATAAATGTGGTCTAGAAAAAGAAGACATGCAATGACACTAGTGGATTAATGTAGTTCAGGAAAAGAACACATGCAATGAGTATAGGTGAACAATGTGTCAAACCATGGTCACAGGACCAAAAGCACGTAGGAAGATCTGCTTCCACATTGCATGTTGCACCAGTGAGGCAGAAGTTGCATCATAGAATGCACTGGAGTGTTTGTGGTCACGTGGATCAATGCGGTCTAGGAGAATAACACATGCAGTTACACTAATAGATATATTCGGTTTAGGAAAGGAACACATGCAATGACTATAGTTGATCCATGTGTCTTATAATGGTCACCGAGACCAAAAGCACATAAGAATAGAAGTTTCCACATTGCATGTTGCACAATTGAGGCAGAAATTGCATCACAGAATGCATTGGATTGTGTGTGGTCATGTGGATCAATGTGGATTAGGAAAAGAACACATGCAATGACTATAGGTGACCCATGTGTCAAACCATGCTCAGAGAGACCAATAGCACATAGGAAGAGCAGCTTCCACATTGTATGTTGCACCAGTAAGGTAGATGTTGCATCACAGAATGCACTGAAGTGTGTGTGCTCATGTGGATCAATGTGGTTTAGGAAAAGAACACATGCAATGACACTAGTGGATCAATTTGGTTTAGGAAAAGAACACATGCACTGACTATAGGTGATCCATGTGTCATACCATGGTCATAGATACCAAAAGCTCATAGGAAGAGCACATTCCACATTGCATGTTGCACAAGTGAGGTAGAAGTTGCATCACAGAATGCACTAGAGTGTGTGTGGTCATGTGGATCAATGTGGTTTAGGAAAAAAGAACATGCAATGACACTAGTGGATCAATTTAGTTTATTAAAAGAACACATGCAATGACTATCGGTTATCCATGTGTCATACCATGGTGATAGATACCAAAAGCTCAAAGGAAGAGCAGATTCCACATTGCATGTTCCACCAGTGAGTTAGAAGTTGCATCACAGAATGCACTGGAGTGTGTGTGGTCATGTGGATCAATGTGGTCTTGGAAAAGAACTCATGCAATGATACTAGTGGATCAATGTGGTTTAAGAAAACAACACATGCAATGACTCTAGGTGATCCATGTGTCGGACCATGGTCACACAGACCAAAAGCACATAGGATGAGTAGCTTCCACATTGCATGTTGCACCAGTGAGGCAGAAGTTGCATCACATAATGCTCTAGAGTGTGTGTGTGGTCATGTGGATCAATGTGGTCTAGGAAAAGAACACATGCAATGACACTAGTGGATCAATGTGGTTTAGGAAAAGAACACATGCAATGTCTATAGGTGATCCATGTGTAAGACTATGGTCACGGAGATCAAAAACACATAGCAAGAGCAGCTTCCACATTGCAAGATGCACAAGTGAGGTAGAGGTTGCATCACAGAATGCACTGGAGTTTGTGTGGTCATGTGGATCAATGTGGTCTAGGAAAAGAACACATGTAATGACACAAGTGGATCAACGTGGTTTAGTAAAAGAATACATGCAATGACTATAGGTGATCCATGTGTCAAACCGTGGTCACAAAGACCAAAAGCAAATGTGAAGAACAGCTTCCACATTGCATGTTGACCAGTGAGGCAGAAGTTGCATCAAATAATGGACTGGAGCGTTTGTGGTCATGTGGATCAATGTAGTCTAGGAAAACAACACATGCAATGACACTAGTGGATCAATGTGGTTTAGGAAAATAACACATGCAATGACACTAGTGGATCAATGTGGTTTAGGAAAAGAACACATGGAATGACTATAGGTTATCCATGTGTCATACCATGGTCATAGATACCAAAAGCTCAAAGGAAGAGCGGATTCCACATTGCATGTTGCACCAGCAAGGCAGAAGTTGCATCACATAATGCAATGGAGTCTGTGTGGTCATGTGGATTAATGTGGTCTAGGAAAAGAACACATGCAATGACACTATTAGATATAGGTGGTTTAGGAAAAGAACACATGCAATGACTATAGCTGATCCATGTGTCAAACTATGGTAACATAGACAAAAAGCACATAGGAAGAGCAGCTTCCACATTGCATGTTCCACCAGTGAGTTTGAAGTTGCATCACAGCATGCACTAGAGTGTGTGTGTTCATGTGGATCAATGTGGTCTTGGAAAAGAACTCTTGCAATGATACTAGTGGATCAATGTGGTTTAAGAAAAGAACACATCCAATGACTATAGGTGATCCATGTGTCGGACCATGGTCACACAGACCAAATGCACATAGGATGAGTAGCTTCCACATTGCATGTTGCACCAGTGAGGCAGGAGTTGCATCACAGAATGCACCAGAGTGTGTGTGGTCATGTGGATCAATGTGGTCTAGGAAAACAACACATGCAATGAAACTATTGGATTAATGTGGTTTAGGAAAAGAACACATGCAATGACTATAGGTGATTAATGTTTTAAACCGTGGTCATAGAGACCAAAAGCACATATGAAGAGGACCTTCCACACTGCATGTTGCACTAGAGAGGCAGAAGTTGCATCACATAATGCACTGAAGTGTTTGTGGTCATGTGGATAAATGTGGTCTAGAAAAAGAAGACATGCAATGACACTAGTGGATTAATGTAGTTCAGGAAAAGAACACATGCAATGAGTATAGGTGAACAATGTATCAAACCATGGTCACAGAGACCAAAAGCACCTAGGAAGAGCTGCTTCCACATTGCATGTTGCACCAGTGAGGCAGAAGTTGCATCATAGAATGCACTGGCGTGTTTGTGGTCACGTGGATCAATGCGGTCTAGGAGAATAACACATGCAGTTACACTAATAGATAAATTCGGTTTAGGAAAGGAACACATGCAATGACTATAGGTGATCCATGTGTCTTATAATGGTCATAGAGACCAAAAGCACATAAGAATAGAAGTTTCCACATTGCATGTTGCACAATTGAGGCAGAAATTGCATCACAGAATGCATTGGATTGTGTGTGGTCATGTGGATCAATGTGGATTAGGAAAAGAACACATGCAACGACTATAGGTGATCCATGTGTCAAACCATGCTCATAGAGACCAATAGCACATAGGAAGAGCAGCTTCCACATTGCATGTTGCACCAGCAAGGTAGATGTTGCATCACAGAATGCACTGAAGTGTGTGTGCACATGTGGATCAATGTGGTTTAGGAAAATAACACATGCAATGACACTAGTGGATCAATTTGGTTTAGGAAAAGAACACATGCAATGACTATAGGTGATCCATGTGTCATACCATGGTCATAGATACCAAAAGCTCATAGGAAGAGCACATTCCACATTGCATGTTGCACCAGTGAGGCAGAAGTTGCATCACAGAATGCACTAGAGTGTGTGTGGTCATGTGGATCAATGTGGTTTAGGAAAATAAAACATGCAATGACACTAGTGGATCAATTTAGTTTAGTAAAAGAACAGATGCAATGACTATAGGTTATCCATGTGTCATACCATGGTGATAGATAGCAAAAGCTCAAAGGAAGAGCAGATTCCACATTGCATGTTCCACCAGTGAGTTAGAAGTTGCATCACAGAATGCACTGGAGTGTGTGTGGTCATGTGGATCAATGTGGTCTTGGAAAAGAACTCATGCAATGATACTAGTGGATCAATGTGGTTTAAGAAAAGAACACATGCAATGACTCTAGGTGATCCATGTGTCGGACCATGGTCAGACAGACCAAAAGCACATAGGATGAGTAGCTTCCACATTGCATGTTGCACAAGTGAGGCAGGAGTTGCATCACAGAATGCACCAGAGTGTGTGTGGTCATGTGGATCAATGTGGTCTAGGAAAACAACACATGCAATGGAACTAGTGGATGAATGTGGTTTAGGAAAATAACACATGCAATGACTATAGGTGATTCATGTTTTAAACCGTGGTCACAAAGAACAAAAGCACATATGAAGAGGACCTTCCACACTGCATGTTGCACTAGTGAGGCAAAAGTTGCATCACATAATGCACTGCAGTGTTTGTGGTCATGTGGATAAATGTAGTATAGGAAAAGAAAACATGCAATGACACTAGTGGATTAATGTGGTTTAGGAAAAGAACACATGCAATGAGTATAGTTGAACAATGTGTCAAACCATGGTCACAGAGACCAAAAGCACGTAGGAAGAGCTGCTTCCACATTGCATGTTGCACCAGTGAGGCAGAAGTTGCATCATAGAATGCACTAGAGTGTTTGTGGTCACGTGGATCAATGCGGTCTAGGAAAATAACACATGCAGTGAGACTAGTAGATAAATTTGGTTTAGGAAAGGAAAACATGCAATGACTATAGGTGATCCATGTGTCTTATAATGGTCACAGAGACCAAAAGCAGATAAGAATAGAAGTTTCCACATTGCATGTTGCACAATTGAGGCAGAAATTGTATCACAGAATGCATTGGATTGTGTGTGGTCATGTGGATCAATGTTGATTAGGAAAAGAACACATGCAACGACTATAGGTGATCCATGTGTCAAACCATGCTCACAGAGACCAATAGCACATAGGAAGAGCAGCTTCCACATTGCATGTTGCACCAGCAAGGGAGATGTTGCATCATAGAATGCACTGAAGTGTGTGTCCTCATGTGCATCAATGTGGTTTAGGAAAAGAACACATGCAATGACACTAGTGGATCAATTTGGTTTAGGAAGAGAAGATTCCACATTGCATGTTGCACCTGTGAGGCAGAAGTTGCATCACATAATGCACTAGAGTTTGTGTGGTCATGTGGATCAATGTGGTTTAGGAAAATAACACATGCAATGACAATAGTGGATCAATTTGGTTTAGGAAAAGAACACATGCAATGACTATAGGTGATCCATGTGTCATACCATGGTCATAGATACCAAAAGCTCAAAGGAAGATCAGATTCCACATTGCATGTTGCACCAGTGAGGCAGAAGTTGCATCACAGAATGCATTAGAGTGTGTGTGGTAATGTGGATCAATGTGGTCTAGGAAAAGAACACATGCAATGACACTATTAGATAAATGTGGTTTAGGAAACGAACACATGTACTGACCATAGCTGATCCATGTGGCAAACAATGGTAACATAGACAAAAAGCACATAGGAAGAACAACTTCCACATTGCATGTTCCACCAGTGAGTTAGAAGTTGCATCATAGGATGCACTAGAGTGTGTGTGTTCATGTGGATCAATGTGGTCTTCGAAAAGAACTCATGCAATGATAGTAGTGGATCAATGTGGTTTAAGAAAAGAACACATGCAATGACTATTGGTGATCCATGTGTTGGACCATGGTCACACAGACCAAAATCACATAGGATGAGCAGCTTCCACATTGCATGTTGCACCGGTGAGGCAGGAGTTGCATCACATAATGCCCAGAGTGTGTGTGGTCATGTGGATCAATGTGGTCTAGTGTAACACCCCGTCCACTCCTGGGCCCGGGGGGTGTCACTCCTGGCAGCTTAATAGGATATCTAGACTGGCCCCATAGACCAACACTAGTCTTTTGTGTGTACTTTGTCCTCACTCGTGCGCACCCGGTTACCCACTTCCCGGTTGGTCACCCATCCTAGAATTGCTCTAGGCCAAGCACGCTTAACCTTAGAGTTGTTTTTGAACCATCTTTCGGAAAATAAGTTGCAACTTGTTGATATGGGTATCCTATCAATCCTATTAAGCTATGTGCCTGGATCTCACATACACCCACCCTTTAGAAGATCGATGCCCTCATCGATCAAGCACACCCCAGGAACGTTCCCGCTTGGCACGCGTCTGTGCGTCCAGTGCCGGCACATGTGCCATGCCGTGTCTACTCCGGGCCACACGCGCCATGCTCCACATGTCCCGCCACTGACCCGCACACACCCGTGTAATCGCAAGGGTCGGCTCTGATACCACTTGTAACACCCCGTCCACTCCTGGGCCCGGGGGGTGTCACTCCTGGCAGCTTAATAGGATATCTAGACTAGCCCCATAGACCAACACTAGTCTTTTCTGCGTACTTTGTCCTCACTCGTGCGCACCCGGTTACCCACTTCCCGGTCGGTCACCCATCCTAGAATTGCTCTAGGCCAAGCACGCTTAACCTTAGAGTTCTTTTCGAATGAGCTTCCGGAAAAGAAGTTTCAACTTGTTGATATGGGTATCCTATCAATCCTATTAAGCCATGTGCCTGGATCTCACATCTAGGAAAACAACAAATGCAATAAAACTAGTGGATGAATGTGGTTTAGAAAAAGAACACATGCAATGACTATAGGAGATTCATGTTTTAAACCATGGTCACAGAGACCAAAAGCACATATGAAGAGCACCTTCCACACTGGATGTTGCACCAGTAAGGCAGAAATTGCATCACATAATGCACTACAGGGTTTGTGGTCATGTGGATAAATGAGGTCTAGGAAAAGAACACATGCAATGACACTAGTGGATTAATGTAGTTTAGGAAAAGAACACATGTAATGACTATAGGTGATCAATGTGTCAAACCATGGTCACAGAGACCAAAAGCACCTAGGAAGAGCTTCTTCCACATTGCATGTTGCACCAGTGAGGGAGAAGTTGCATCATAGAATGCACTGGAGTGTTTGTGGTCACGTGGATCAATGCGGTCTAGGAAAATAACACATGCAGTGACACTAGTAGATAAATTTGGTTTAGGAAAGGAACACATGCAATGACTATATGTGATACATGTGTCTTATAATGGTCACAGAGACCAAAAGCACACAATAATAGAAGTTTCCACATTGCATGTTGCACAATTGAGGCAGAAGTTGCATCACAGAATGCACTGGATTGTGTGTGGTCATGTGGATCAATGTGGATTAGGAAAAGAACACATGCAACGACTATAGGTGATCCATGTGTCAAACCATGCTCACAGAGACCAATAGCACATAGGAAGAGAAGCTTCCACATTGCATATTGCACCAATGAGGTAGATGTTGCATCACAGAATGCACTCGAGTGTGTGTGTTCATGTGGATCAATGTGGTTTAGGAAAAGAACACATGCAATGAAAGTAGTGGATCAATTTGGTCTAGGAAAAGAACACATGTAATGACTATAGGTGATCCATGTGTCATATCATGGTTATAGATACCAAAAGCTCATAGGAAGGGCAGATTCCACATTGCATGTTGCACGAGTGAGGCAGAAGTTGCATCATAGAATGCACTAGAGTGTGTGTGGTCATGTGGATCAATGTGGTTTAGGAAAATAACACATTCAATGACACTAGTGGATCAATTTGGTTTAGGAAAAGAACACATACAATGCTATAGGTGATCCATGTGTCATACCATGGTCATAGATACCAAAAGTTCATAGGAAGAGCAGATTCCACATTGCATGTTGCACCAGTGAGGTAGAAGTTGCATCACAGAATGCACTTGAGTGTGTGTGGTCATGTGGATCAATGTTGTCTAGGAAAAGAACACATGCAATGATACTATTAGATAAATGTGGTTTAGGAAAGGAACACATGCAATGACTATAGCTGATCCATGTGTCAAACTATGGTAACATAGACAAAAAGCACATAGGAAGAGCATCTTCGACATTGCATGTTCCATCAGTGAGTTAGAAGTTGCATCACAGCATGCACTAGAGTGTGTGTGGTCATGTGGATCAATGTGGTCTTGGAAAAGAACTCACGCAATGAAACTAGTGGATCAATGTGCTTTAAGAAAAGAACACATGCAATGACTATAGGTGATCCATGTGTCGGACCATGGTCACACAGACCAAAAGCACATAGGATGAGCAGCTTCCACATTGCATGTTGCACCAGTGAGGCAGGAGTTGCATCACAGAATGCACCAGAGTGTGTGTGGTCATGTGGAACAATGTGGTCTAGGAAAACAACACATGCAATGAAACTAGTGGATGAATGTAGTTTAGTAAAAGAACATATGCAATGACTATAGGTGATTCATGTTTTAAACCGTGGTCATAGAGACCAAAAGCACATATGAAGATCACCTTCCACATTGCATGTTGCACCAGTGAGGCAGAAGTTGCATCACATAATGCACTGTAGTGTTTGTGGTCATGTGGATAAATGTGGTGTAGGAAAAGAACACATGCAATGACACTAGTGGTTTAATGTAGTTTAGGAAAAGAACACATGCAATGAGTATAGCTGAACAATGTGTCAAACCATGGTCACAGAGACCAAAAGCACATAGGAAGAGCTGCTTCCACATTGGATGTTGCACTAGTGAGGCACAAGTTGCATCATAGAATGCACTGGAGTGTTTGTGTTCACGTGGATCAATGCGGTCTAGATAAATAACACATGCAGTGACACTAGTAGATAAATTTGGTTTAGGAAAGGAACACATGCAATGACTATAGGTGATCCATGTGTCGTATAATGGTCACAGAGACCAAAAGCACATAAGAATAGAAGCTTCCACATTGCATGTTGCACAAGTGAGGCAGAAGTTGCATCACAGAATGCACTGGATTGTGTGTGGTCATGTGGATCATTGTGGATTAGGAAAAGTACACATGCAACAACTATAGGTGATCCATGTGTCAAACCATGCTCACAGAGACCAATAGCACATATGAAGAGCAGCTTCCACATTGCATGTTGGACCAGTGAGGTAGATGTTGCATCACAGAATGCACTGGAGTGTGTGTGCTCATGTGGATCAATGTGGTTTAGGAAAATAAAACCTGTAATGACACTAGTGGATCAATTTGGTTTAGGAAAACAACACATGCAATGACTATAGGTGATCCATGTGTCATACCATAGTCATAGATACCAAAAGCTCATAGGAAGAGCAGATTCCACATTGCATGTTGCACCAGTGAGGCAAAAGTTGCATCACATAATGCACTAGACTGTCTGTAGTCATGTGGATCAATGTGGTTTAGGAAAAGAACACATGCAATGACACTAGTGGATCAATTTGGTATAGGAAAAGAACACATGCAATGAATATAGGTGATCCATGTGTCATACCATGGTCATAGATAACAAAAGCTCATAGGAAGAGCAGATTCCACATTGCATGTTGCACTAGTGAGGCAGAAGTTGCATCAGAGAATGCACTGGAGTGTGTGTGGTCATGTGGATCAATGTGGTCTAGGAAAAGAACACATGCAATGACACTATTAGATAAATGTGGTTTAGGAAAAGAACACATGCAATGACTGTAGCTGATCCATGTGTCAAACTATGGTAACATAGACAAAAAGCACATAGGAAGAGCAGCTTCCACATTGCATGTTCCACCAGTGAGTTAGAAGTTGCATCACAGCATGCACTACAGTGTGTATGGTCATGTGGATCAATGCGGTCTTGGAAAAGAACTCATGCAATAATACTAGTGGATTAATGTGGTTTAAGAAAACAAAACATGCAATGACTATAGGTGATCCATGTGTCGGACCATGGTCACACAGACCAAAAGCACATAGGATGAGCAGCTTCCACATTGCATGTTGCACCAGTGAGGCAGGAGTTGCATCACAGAATGCACCAGAGTGTGTGTTGTCATGTGGATCAATGTGGTCTAGGAAAACAACACATGCAATGAAACTAGTGGATGAATGTAGTTTAGGAAAAGAACACATGCAATGACTATAGGTGATTCATGTTTTAAACCGTGGTCATAGAGACAAAAAGCACATATGAAGAGCACCTTACACATTGCATGTTGCACCAGTGAGGCGAAAGTTGCATCACATAATGCACTGCAGTGTTTGTGGTCATGTGGATAAATGTGGTCTAGGAAAAGAACACATGCAATGACACTAGTGGTTTAATGTACTTTAGTAAAAGAACACATGCAATGAGTATAGGTGAACAATGTGTCAAACCATGGTCACAGAGACAAAAAGCGCATAGGAAGAGCTGCTTCCACATTGGATGTTGCACTAGTGAGGCACAAGTTGCATCATAGAATGTATTGGTGTGTTTGTGTTCACGTGGATCAATGCGGTCTAGGTAAATAACACATGCAGTGACACTAGTAGATAAATTTGGTTTAGGAAAGGAACACATGCAATGACTATAGGTGACCCATGTGTCGTATAATGGTCACAGAGACCAAAAGCACATAAGAATAGAAGCTTCCACATTGCATGTTGCACAAGTGAGGCAGAAGTTGCATCACAGAATGCACTGGATTGTGTGTGGTCATGTGGATCATTGTGGATTAGGAAAAGTACACATGCAACAACTATAGGTGATCCATGTGTCAAACCATGCTCACAGAGACCAATAGCACATATGAAGAGCAGCTTCCACATTGCATGTTGGACCAGTGAGGTAGATGTTGCATCACAGAATGCACTGGAGTGTGTGTGCTCATGTGGATCAATGTGGTTTAGGAAAATAACACCTGTAATGACACTAGTGGATCAATTTGGTTTAGGAAAAGAACACATGCAATGACTATAGGTGATCCATGTGTCATACCATAGTCATAGATACCAAAAGCTCATAGGAAGAGCAGATTCCACATTGCATGTTGCACCAGTGAGGCAAAAGTTGCATCACATAATGCACTAGACTGTCTGTAGTCATGTGGATCAATGTGGTTTAGGAAAAGAACACATGCAATGACACTAGTGGATCAATTTGGTATAGGAAAAGAACACATGGAATGAATATAGGTGATCCATGTGTCATACCATGGTCATAGATACCAAAAGCTCATAGGAAGGGCATATTCCACATTGCATGTTGCACTAGTGAGGCAGAAGTTGCATCACAGAATGCACTGGAGTGTGTGTGGTCGTGTGGATCAATGTAGTCTAGGAAAAGAACACATGCAATGACACTATTAGATAAATGTGGTTTAGGAAAAGAACACATGCAATGACTATAGCTGATCCATGTGTCAAACTATGGTAACATAGACAAAAAGCACATAGGAAGAGCAGCTTCCACATTGCATGTTCCACCAGTGAGTTAGAAGTTGCATCACAGCATGCACTACAGTGTGTGTGGTCATGTGGATCAATGTGGTCTTGGAAAAGAACTGATGCAATAATACTAGTGGATCAATGTGGTTTAAGAAAAGAAAACATGCAATGACTATAGGTGATCCATGTGTCAGACCATGGTCACACAGACCAAAAGCACATAGGATGAGCAGCTTCCACATTGCATGTTGCACCAGTGAGGCAGGAGTTGCATCACATAATTCACCAGAGTGTGTGTGGTCATGTGGATCAATGTGGTCTAGGAAAACAACACATGCAATGAAACTAGTGGATGAATGTGGTTTAGGAAAAGAACACATGCAATGACTATAGGTGATTCATGTTTTAAACCGTGGTCATAGAGACAAAAAGCACATATGAAGAGCACCTTCCACATTGCATGTTGCACTAGTGAGGCGAAAGTTGCATCACATAATGCACTGCAGTGTTTGTGGTCATGTGGATAAATGTGGTCTAGGAATAGAAGACATGCAATGACACTAGTGTCTTAATGTAGTTTAGAAAAAGAACACATGCAAAGAGTATAGGTGAACAATGTTGTCAAAACATGGTCACAGAGACCAAAAGCACGTAGGAAGAGCTGCTTCCACATTGGATGTTGCACCAGTGAGGCACAAGTTGCATCATAGAATGCACTGGAGTGTTTGTGTTCACGTGGATCAATGCGGTCTAGGAAAATAACAAATGCAGTGACACTAGTAGATAAATTTGGTTTAGGAAATGAACACATGCAATGACTATAGGTGATCCATGTGTCGTATAATGGTCACAGAGACCAAAAGCACATAAGAATAGAAGCTTCCACATTGGATGTTGCACAAGTAAGGCAGAAGTTGCATCACAGAATGCACTGGATTGTGTGTGGTCATGTGGATCAATGTTGATTAGGAAAAGAACACACGCAACGACTATAGGTGTTCCATGTGTGAAGCCATGCTCACAGAGACCATGAGAACGTAGGAAGAGAAGCTTCCACATTGCATGCTGCACCAGTGAGGTAGATGTTGCATCACAGGATGCACTCGAGTGTGCGTGCTCATGTGGATCAATGTGGTTTAGTAAAAGAACACATGCAATGACACTAGTGGATCAATTTTGTTTAGGAAAAGAACACATGCAATGAATATAGGTGATCCATGTGTCATACCATGGTCTTAGATACCAAAAGCTCATAGGAAGAGCAGATTCCACATTGCATGTTGCACCAGTGAGGAAGAAGTTGCATCACAGAATGCACTAGAGTGTGTGTGGTCATGTGGATCAATGTGGTTTAGGTAAATAACACATGCAATGACACTAGTGGATCAATGTGGTTTACGAAAAGAACACATGCAATGACTATAGGTAATCCATGTGTCATACCATCGTCATAGATACCAAAAGCTCATAGGAAGAGCAGATTCCACATTGCATGTTGCACCAGTGAGGCAGAAGTTGCATCACAGAATACACTGGAGTGTGTGTGGTCATGTGGATCAATGTGGTCTAGGGAAAGAACACATGCAATGAAACTAGTGGATCAATGTGGTTTAGGAAAATAACACATGCATTGACTATAGGTGATCCATGTGTCAAACCATGGTCACATAGACCAAAAGCACATATGTAGAGCAGCTTCCACATTGCATATTGCACCAGTGATGCAGAAGCTGCATCACAGAATGGACTGGAGTGTTTGTTGTCATGTGGATCAATAGTCTAGGCAAACAACACATGCAATGACACTAGTGGATCAATGTGGTTTAGGAAAAGTACACATGCAATGACTATAGGTGATCCATGTGTCAAACCATGGTCACAGAGACCAAAAGCACATAGGAACAGCAGCTTCCACATTGCATGTTGCACTAGTGAGGCAGGAGTTGCATCACGGAATGCACTAGAGTGTGTGTGGTCATGTGGGTCAGTGTGGTCTAGGAAAAGAACACATGCAATGACACTAGTGGATCAATGTGGTTTAGGAAAAGAACACATGCAATGACTATAGGTGATCCATGTGTCATACCATGGTCATAGATACCAAAAGCTCATAGGAAGAGCAGATTCCACATTGCATGTTGCACCAGTGAGGAAGAAGTTGCATCACAGAATACACTGGAGTGTGTGTGGTCATGTGGATCAATGTGGTCTAGGAAAAGAACACATGCAATGACACTAGTGGATCAATGTGGTTTAGGAAAAGAACACATGCATTGACTATAGGTGATCCATGTGTCAAAACATGGTCATAGAGACCAAAAGCACGTAGGAAGAGCTGCTTCCACATTGGATGTTGCACCAGTGAGGCACAAGTTGCATCATAGAATGCACTGGAGTGTTTGTGTTCACGTGGATCAATGCGGTCTAGGAAAATAACAAATGCAGTGACACTGGTAGATAAATTTGGTTTAGGAAAAGTACACATGCAATGACTATAGATGATCCATGTGTCAAACCATGGTCACAGATACCAAAAGCACATAGGAAGAGCAGCTTCCACATTGCATGTTGCATCATGGAATGCACTAGAGTGTGTGTGGTCATGTGGGTCAGTGTGGTGTAGGAAAAGAACACATGCAATGACACTAGTGGATCAATGTGGTTTAGGAAAAGAACACATGCTATGTGTATAGGTGATCCATGTGTCAAACCATGGTCATGAAGAACAAAAACACATAGGAAGAGGAGCGTCCACATTGCATAATGCACCGGTGAGGCAGAAGTTGCATCACAGAATGCACTGGATTGTTATTGGTCATGTGGATCAATGTGGTCTAGTTAAATAACACATGCAATGACACTAGTGGATCAATGTGGTTTAGGAAAACAACACATGTAATAACACATGCAATGACACTAGTGGATCAATGTGATCCATGTGTCAAATCAGGGTCAAAGAGACCAAAATCACATATGAAGAGCAGCTTCCACATTGCATGTGGCACTAGTTAGGCAGAAGTTGCATCACAGAATGCACTGGAGTGTTTGTGGTCATGTGGATCAATGTGGTCTAGGAAAAGAACACATGCAATGACACTAGTGGATCAATGTGGATTAGGAAAAGAACACATGCAATGACTATAGGTGATCTATGTGTCAAACCATGGTCATGGAGATCAAAAGCACATAGGAAGAGCATCTTCCACATTGCATGTTATTCCAGCAAGACAGAAGTTGCATCACAGAATGTCTGGAGTATGTGTAGTCATGTGGATCAATGTGGTCTAGGAAAAGAACACATGCAATGAAACTAGTGGATTAATGTAGTTTAGGAAAAGAACACATCACTAGTAGAAACATGGCCTTTTGTCCCGATTTGTAAGGGGCTTTAGTCTCGGTTGCCCAACCGGGATGGGGTAATCGAGACTAAATCCCCAACCCTTTAGTCGTGGTTAGGCTGCAATCCGGGACATCAGGGCCATCCACATGGTCGCTGGCTAGGGCGAGGGGGGAGGGGCATTCGTGCCGGTTCGTATCATGAACCGAGATCTATGTGTCTCTGCCGCGGCAGCATTTTTGGCACTTTTTATTTCATGGTAGAGAATTCATTTTGTATATTTTCATTTATTTTATTCCCTCTTTATCTATTTCCTTTTTATTTTGTGTTTTGCACTAAGCAATGAAGGAACCATTATATTATACAACATATCCCGATTATTTTACACAGCAAGTATCGAACATATTACATTCATGCGCATATACAATATAAAGTCTTTTACAATCCCTATTACATTATCATCATCTTCTGATAGTATTCTCCTTTTGGATCTAGTAGCTATGCATCTAAGAATCCCGCAATTTCCTCTTGGATTGCTTTTATGTGATCCTTTGCTAGAAGATCGTCCCGCAACCATTCGATCTAATTTTAAAAAGGAGTCAACATGTATGAATGAAACTAAACACAATTGATGGTAATAAAACAAAATCTTCAATATTGTTTACGTACTCGAAGTTGTTCTAAATTTCTGCCCTTCTCATAGGCCGTTTGACGAATGAACTCGCAAACATTGTATCCACATAAATTATTTCCATCTGCATGTCTCAGACACTTTACGAGAAAAAGTTCAATCAAAAAAAAATTAAGCATGATAACGGTATCAGAACTAGAATCAAAAATATGCGTTGATCTAGCTAGTAGTAGTTACATTTAGTGGTTTAAATGTAAGCTTCTCTTTCCAGGAACCCTTAGCCTTGTTGGTGAACCATTTCCAAGCACTGCCCAGCAAAGAAAATGAATAAAAGGAGTTATTAATTACTTGATATCAGTAAATGAATGAAAGTTGCCGATATAGTGTCATAATGACTGAAATTAACGCTGGAGCATTTCCTGCAGGTTCACCCACTTTGCAAGGGGTTTACATTTTGAGTCCATGACTTGTACTACTCTATTGTCTGGTTGAATGATTAGCAAAATAAAATGCAAGCGGCGCATGCATAACTCATCAGTTATACACTTAACATCGAGTAAGTGAAATAAAATGTGTACAAGACAATAACACTCACTCTAAGTTGTAAGGAAATAACATTTCCCTTTTGGTTTCTTGAAACCTTAAGGCCATTACAATTTTATCCTCCGTTTCCTTGGGATTAAGTTTCATAGTAAGTTCATGAACCCAATATGGGTCAATGAACCCAATGTCATAGATCTATCATCTTATGCATTCGAGAATCTTTAGTCTGCATAAAATAGTGAGTATGATTATAGATGCGATAAACGAGGTGAGCTAACAAGATACTTAATTACAGAAATAATACTTACAGACAATAGACACCGATGATCGATTTTTCGAGGGCGTCTTGACTGTAAAACTGATGCAGTTCAGAAAATTCAATCAGTATCTAGGCATATCCATACCCGTAATTCTCGTTTCGAACTCCCAACACTATCAAGTTTGCCCCTTCCTTTGTGGCTTTGATGTACCAATTATTCAATCTTCACATTTTTGTTGGTAGATAGTTGACATCCTCAGGTTTGACGAGAGGTTTCCGTACTGGTATTTGTATGCTTCCTCAGCCACGGGGAACTCTAACTAGGCTATGTAATCAACAATAGTCAAACCATGAGCAGCGGACGCATCTCGGTATAATGCAACAATTTCTGGATCATACTGCTTGTCCGCACATTTGCTCGACTTCACCCTGGTATCGGAAATCACCTTGAGCGGGGGGAACGATTGGTTTTTCTGTAAACCGAGCTGGGGAACTGAATTCCCACTTTCACTACTACTCTTCGATCACACCATTGACTGTTGTGACTTGAGAATAGAGCGGTCATAGTCTGATGACAGCCTTGGCTCGAGTTGATGAAGGGTCTTCAGCATTTTTAGCACTTTGCCTTTTTCTTCTTCGGTGCTAGGGAACTCTGGCTCTTTCGGCTGCTTGAGGCTATCAAACCACCGTTGCGTTTGGGCCTTTGCAATCACCGTATTCTCCTCTTCAGTATAGTTGTAAGGTCTCATGGGAAGAACCTTTGGTACTTTTGGGATGGGATCAAGTTAATGTTTCGTAGATCGTTAACTCTTTTTTCTTTTGGCCCTGAGACTTAGTGGGCTGAGATGGCTGACGCGCCAGCGAAGACGACTGCACTGGAGAAAGGGCTTCTTGTGGCAGAGACGGCTACGCTGGAGAAAGGGTCCGTTGTGGCGGAGACAACGCTGACGAGGTGATGACAAAGATGACTGACACACTGGAGACGGGTGAGGCTATGACGAAGATGGAGTCCGATTTGGAAGCACGACATGTTCCTTTCGCCATAGAATGGTAATGTTTTTTGTTTCTCCTAGTTCAGTCACATCCCCTTCACCTGCAGGGTGGTAAAGCTTGGGATGCGCGAAACCAGTCATAACTTCATCCACCCCAGCAATAGCATAGCCCTATGGAACCAGACAATAATGGTAAGTTGGTACTGGTCCAACTAATGGTAAGGCATAGCCGACCGCCACCTTCATGGTTATGTTCACAACTTTCACATGTAGCTCATAATGTGTCATCTCCATGATATCATCCACTAGGTAGAGAAGAGGAGCCATCACCGGTGCATCATCATCATCATCACCCGGGAGCTCCGTGGAAGCCATGCTTCTTTTTCGATTAGTTGATGGGCCAGTAGCATCGAAGGCAGCTTCGTCTACCATGTGCCGCTAAGATGGGCTGGTAGTACCTTGCTGGCTAAGTGCGCCAAGTTGATCCTGCTGCCGCTTTAATTGTTCTTCTATGTTGCGCATCCGGTCTGCCTGCTTCATTACTTCAATTTTCTCCCTTTCATTTCTCCTCTGATGGCTTCTATCGGGATATTTCTTCCTATCAACGGGAAACCCAAATTTCCATGGTTTGGAGCTTTCTGTGCCTCGTGTGCATCCCTCGTGTTTACGGTTCCCAAGGGCGAGTGTGAACTCGTCATTCTCTATATCGGGAATGCACACCCACTCTTCAATAGCCTTTACTGCATTTCTAATGTCTTCGATGGGTATGCGAGTTTCTTTATGTCGTGTGTTATATATGCACTTCCCTTATGAGTCCAACGTGCCCCATGTCCATAAAACCAATTCCTTACCTGTTGGATCCAATTGTATGGCTATGGAGTGATCCCTTTATCAAGCAGGTCGGCCTCAAGTTTCTCCCACTTAGGCATGGTAGACTTGTAGCCACCTTGCCCCATAGTATGGTGATACTGCCTTTTAGCAGCAGTTTTGAATAACTACTCCATAACCATATCTGTTTTCTAAAATAATTGTTAAAACTATTAACTATTTTTCCATTTTCAAATAAAAATGCACTACAAAATAAAAAACAGTGGATCTCCACAATCTTGGGTACAGAGACGAACCATTCGTTCTAGCCAATGGCTTAGTCATAATCATGTCTAGCCCTATAGTACATAACTTTAGGGTCATCTTCCGAATCGTCTTCTTCATCGTTGCTATGGCATATTCGGGGGATCCTCAGCCCCTCCTCAGCTTGTGCACGGGGGAACCGAGGATTCACGACACGCGGGGGAGGGGGCTCCTAAATTACGATGCCGCTACGCCCACGGCCTTCACCATCGCCACCCTTCTTGTGGCTTTGCGGCGGGTGCAAGTGCAGGTACCGCAGGCGAGGATGATCTCCCTCGGCGATGTAGCGCATCACACCGGCGATAGTACGGTTCACCCACCACAGGAGATGACCGGCTTCGTTGTGGTTCACCGAGGGTAGGCTATCACCCTCGTACCTAGCGAGCTCCCTTTCCTGCCGGTTAGCGAAGAAGTCATTCAAGGTGTTGTAGTTGTCGGGATCCTAATGGGATCCATCCGCTGCTCTGGCGTGAGCTCTAGGAAGAAGTGGTTCGTGATGGCCGCCTAGATGGCGGAACCTTGAGGCACATGAGGGACAAGAACTCCTCCAACGCTCAGCATCCAGTCAGCGGCAGCTGGTAGCCCGGCGGAGAACATGGCAGGAAGCCATGGGAAATGGAGGGAATATCTTTAGTCCCGGTTAGTTGCTCCAACTGGTACTAAAAGCCCGGTTAGATGGAAAGGGCGGGAAAACATAGCCGTAAGCGGTGGGAAATGGCAGGAAATATCTTTAGTCCCGGTTAGTGGCTCCAACCGGGACTAAAAGGCCCAGTTAGAGGGAAAGGGCAGGAAAACATAGTGGGAAGCGGTGGGAAAAGGCGGGAATTATCTTTAGTCCCGGTTAGTGGCTCTAACCAGGACTAAAACACCTCGACAAGGGTGACTGTCGACATTATGTCGTGAGTGTCGACACTATGTTGTTCTGTTTAATCTATAAATAGGAATCCTTGTGAAGTTATCAATGGCAAACATGATGGTGTGTGAGAGCAGGGACACCACTACGGCCATCTTGAGGGAGATGCCTAAGGATCCAGCCCTCTGGCGTATTCCGCAAGCTGGCCATAGAGGCACTCACTGGTATGTGAAATTAGTTAGTTTTGCGGCATATTGATCTAACTAGAGAAGTTATGAACTACAAGATGGTGTGTGCACGAGAGCAGGGACACCAATACGACCAACTAGAGGGAGATGCCTAAGGATCTAGTCCTCAGGCATATTCCACAAGCTGGCCATAGAGGCGCTCCCTAGTATGTGAAATTAGTTATCTCCCTGGCGTATTGATCTAACTAGAGAAGTTATCAGAGAATGGAAAATGGTTTTCCGTGCAACGAAAAGGAAAACTTCTTCCTGCAACATTGTTCACCATCCCAAGATGCACATGCATGCACAATATGGGCACAATATCACAAACTATGCCTCGATTCTGCACATAACATTGGTCATTTGGACCGAATGCCATGAAACCTCGAACATGATAGGTCATTTTGTGAAGGTTTTTTAGACATAATCAATATACCAAGTTTAGTATTTTTACTTGCAACTATGTCACATAATATGACACCACATGAAGGATTTACATTGTTCATACTGTTTTTGAATTTCTTATACCCGTTTCAAAATTTACCCGTTTCAAACTATGGTCAAAACGGCGGGCATGAAGATACGAGATGAGCCTCGTTAAAAATTGCATTGGATATCTAACGAAACATCATATTGTGAGTCTAAAAATGTTTTTTTCAACAAATCATGAGCATTAGATCATGTACGTGTAGTTCAAACTGGGCCCACTTCCTACCGATTCGGCAAACATTTGTGTTTTTCACCTGGGGATGACAGAAAGGTATGAGATCTCCCGGTTGGGAGATTGTCCATGTAAGGTGGTCTAGTATTTTTGAAAAATGGGTTGGTAGTATTTTTAATTAGCATTTCGGTGGTTGCTTCACAAAACGACCTATTTTTGGCGCTGAGAAATTGGAAAATGGCTTTTCCATGCGATGAAAAGGAAAACTTCCTCCTGCAACATTGTTCACCATCCCAAGATGAACATGCATGCACAATATGGGCACAATATCACAAACTATGCCTTGATTCTGCACATAACATTGCTCATTTGGACCGAAAGCCATGAAACCTCGAACATGATAGGTCATTTTGTTAATGTTTTTTAGACATAATCAGTATACCAGGCTTGGTATTTTTACTTGCAACTATGTCACATAATATGACACCACACGAAGGATTTACATTGTTTAGACCTTTTTGAATTTCTTATGCCCGTTTCAAAATTTACCCGTTTCAATCTACAGGTACAAAATTTGAGGCCGGCTAGATTTGAACTAGAGGTACACAATATGAAGCCATGAACCCATCTTGGCATATGTCCCTTTCTTATGATAGCTTCGGCCGTAACCATGGAGCATCTTCTTTACTTAACGAGATGTTTGGGTCAGTTTTCATTGTGCAGGGCAGAATTTCATCAAACTTATTATAATCTTCTGACATGTTGGTCTTGTCATCGACTCCAACGATGTTTCTTTTACCTGAAAGAACTATGTGACATATGGGCTCATCGTGTGATGTATTCGTTTCCTTATCTTTTCTTTTTTCGGTATGGAGGACATGTCCTTCACATAGAAAACCTGACCCACATCATTGGCTAGGACGAATGGTTCGTCTCTGTAACCAAGATTGTTGAGATCCACTGTTGTCATTCCATACAACTGGTCTACCTTTACCCCTTCTTCATTCAGGTTGATCCATTTGCACCGAAACAAAGGGACCTTAAAAGAAACTCCATAGTCAAGTTCTGATATCTCCTCTATGTAACCATAGTATGTGTCCTTTTGCCCGTTCTCGTCGGTTGCATTAAAGTGTAAACCACTGTTTTGGTTGGTACTCTTTTTATCTTGGGCGATCGTGTAAAATGTATTCCCATTTATCTCGTACCCTTGGAAATTCAATATAGTAGAAGGTGGTGACCTAACCAACAAGTAGAGATCATCTCCAATAGTGGTGTCATTCATGAGATGTGTTCACAACCAACTCTCGAAAATCTTCATGTTTTCATCTCTAATCCAGGAGTCAGGCTTTTCCGGGTTGTTGGAGTGTACAATATTCTTGTGTTCCCCGATATAAGGAGCTGCCAAGGTGGAATTCTATAGAACCATGTAGTGTGCTTGAGTGAAAGATTGCCCGACCCTACATACCATTGCTTTCTTTCCCAGCGTGCCTTTTCAAGAGTTTCCCCTCATGCCGCGATTCAGGAACACTAATTGGCTTAAGGTCAGGAATAAAGTCAACACAGAACTCAATGACCTCCTCTGCTCCATAGCCCTTGGAGATGCTTCCTTCTATCCTAGCACGGTTATGAACATATTTCTTTAACACTATCATGAACCTCTCAAAGGGGACATATTTTGTAGAAATACAAGACCGAGAATGGAAATCTCTTCGACTAGGTGAACCAGGCACTACTAGGAAACCCCTTATCAGTGGCGCACTTTTTTTCACTATCCATGGCGCATATGTTAGTCGCCACTGATACGTCGCCACTTATAACTATCTACAGTGGTGCATTTCAAAATGCGCCACAGAAGTCTCAAATTTAGTGGTGCATATGGCCAATATGCGCCACAAAAGTTTTTTTTCCAAAACTAAAAAAAAGGCGGGCCAGATCTCAAACATCTGTGGCGCATATGGCCAATATGCGCCATAGAAGTTTTTTTCAAATTTCAAAAAAAACGGGCCAGATCTAGATCTGGCCGGAGTTGGTGGTGGTGGTGGTGGTGGCGGCTGGAGGAGGGCTAGGAGGAGGTTGCCAGAGTTGGTGGTGGAGGAGGAGAAGGAGGTTACTGGAGTTGGTGGTGGAGGAGGAGGAGGTCGTCGGAGTTGGTGGTGGAAGAGGAGGAGGAGGTCGCCGAAGTTGGTGGTGGAGGAGGAGGAGGAGGTCGCCGGAGTTGGTGGAGGAGGAGGAGGAGGTCGCCGGAGTTGGTGGAGGAGGAGCAGGAGGAGGAGGAGTAGGTCGCCGGAGTTGGTGGTGGAGGAGGAGGAGGAGGTGGTCACCGGAGATGGTTGCCGGAGTTGGTTGTGGTGGAGGAGGAGGAGGAGGAGGTCGCCGGAGAGTGGAGAAGGAGGAGGAAGGAGAAGGTGAGAAGTGTGGAGGGGA
The DNA here is from genome assembly GCA_916181665.1 of Avena sativa. NCBI lineage: Eukaryota > Viridiplantae > Streptophyta > Magnoliopsida > Poales > Poaceae > Avena > Avena sativa. Next base: position 437,269,790 of record OV702289.1, read on the forward strand.
GGAGAAGGGGAGAGGTGTGGAGGGGAGGAGAAGTGGGGTGGGAGAAGGAATTGGGGAGGGGGATAAAAAGGAAAAAGGGAGGGAGAAGGGCGCTGGCGGGATTCAAATTTCGAATCCCGCCCAAGACTTCTGTGGCGCATATGGGGGAAATGCGCCACAGAAGTTTCTCCCCCTTTTTTATTTTTTTGCAGTAAAAAATCTTCTACCCTAAATAACATTTTACTCTTTTCGAATTTGGGGATTCTGTAAAATTCAGAACGACCCTGAAGATCCTGACACCCCCACCAGTTCCAAATGATGATGCCATCTGTTTTATGTGTGTGGGGAGTACCTGTCTTGGGTCCTTTATGTTTCCTTTCTGTTTGTGTCAGTACTCTGTTGGCATGGATCATTGTGTTAAGTACTGTGTGGTTATCTGTCTTGAGTTTCTCTGTGTCCGTCAGAGTCTGCTACCCTTCTGTTGATGTCTGTTTTCATTCTCCTAGGCCTAGATGCCTGGGACATACTTTCTATTTTATCTTGGTTTGTAATGGATAATCAGTATTATAGAAAATGGACTTTTTTGAATGATTTGAATGTGAGAGGGTTGAATTTTGAAAAAAGACAGAGATATGTGCGTGGTAAAATTGATGAAAGTCAGTGCTCCATCATATGCCTCCAGGAAACTAAAATGGACTTTTTTGACCATAGAATTATCAGGAAATTATGTCCTAAGCGCTTTGACAATTTTGCCTATTCCCCCTCCTGTGGAGCCTCTGGGGGTATTATTGTTCTCTAGAATTCTGCTATTTTCAAGGGTACTCTGGTTGAAATTCAGAAATTTTCTGTAATGATTGATTTCCAATCTGCACATAACTCTGACAGTTGGAGTCTGGTGTCTGTGTATGGGCCTTGCGATGGGCCTGAAAGAGATAATTTTACCCCCTGGCTCTATAACCTCAACATCCCTGTGGACTCTCCTTGGCTTCTGCTAGGTGATTTCAATTTTATCAGATCTCAGGAGAATAGAAACAAGCCTGGTGGAGATCTGAATGACATTCTTGTCTTTAATGACATTATTGGCCACTTGGGTTTGATTGAATTGCCCATAAAAGGGAGAATGTACACATGGTCCAATATGCAAAATGAACCTTTTCTTGAGCAGCTGGACTGCTTTTTTACTTCTCCTTCCTGGACTTGTTCTTCCCCAACACCCCTGTTCTTCCCATGTCCAAATGCTCATCTGATCATGTTCCTTGTATGGTGACAATTGACACTCTTATTCCTATAGCCAAGCTTTTCAGGTTTGAAAATTATTTGGTTCAGCACCCCACTTTCTTGGATTGTGTCAAGAAATCTTGGAGCAAACCCTCCCATAAAGCCAATAGTGCTGCTGTGTTGGATCACAAGTTGAAATGCTTGAGATATGACCTCAAATGATGGCAAACTAGTCTGTCCACCATTAAAGTCACTATTGATAACTGTAACAAAGTCATTTTTTTCCTGGACCAATTGGAGGAATTCAGGGCCCTCACAAAACCAGAGTTTAATTTCAGAAATATTGTTAAGGTTCATCTGCAAAATCTGCTAAAGGCACAATGTACCTATTGGAGAAACAAGTGCTCTATTAGATGGATTAAAGTGGGTGAGGATGATACAAAGTTCTTCCATACCATGGAAAGTCAAAGATTCAAAAGGAATTCCATTTCCTCTCTTAAAGGTGATGATGGGGAAGTTATCTCTGAGCACCAGCAAATGGCTGGCCTGGTGTTGAGCAAATTTAAGGAGAGGATGGGTCAGGCAAAGGGTATTTCTATGGGATTTAATCTTGCCTCTCTCTTGAAACCCATTCCTGATCTCCTTGACTTGACTAAACCGTTTGAAAAGGAGGAAATGGATCTTATTATTAAGAATATGCCAGCTGATAAGGCTCCTGGGCCTGATGGATTTAATGGGCTCTTTCTTAAAAAGTGTTGGCATATTATTGCTCCTGATTTTTACAAATTGGCCAATGATTTCCATGTTGGGACTATCTCTCTGGGGAACATGAACTCCTCCTACATTACTCTGGTGCCTAAAGTCAATTCTCCTGAGGGAGTGGGTGACTATAGACCTATTTCCTTAACCAATGTTTGCTTGAAATTTATCACTAAGCTTGCTGCAAATAGGAGATGCATCATAATATTGAAGAAGGATGGTGGGAACACCAACTCAAAATTAACAAGACATTGGACCACATCCTTCTGTAACCTTGCTAGAATATCTTGATTGATCACCTTCTAAGATACTGCATTAAGGAATGCACATAGCTTCACAATGGGTACTCGAACATTTTCTAGTAGAATCCCCTCAATGCAATTGGAAGCAACTTCATCATAATCACGTGATAGTCACGAGATTTCAGGTTTTGGAATTTTTTCTCTACCATAATTATTATCCCCTTTATATTAGACGATAGGCCATATGGCACCTTGATACTTTAAGGACTTCAAAAAATATTTCCTTCTCTGCTTTCATAAGAGCATAGCTGGTAGGACTTAAGTGACGCCCTTTATCCGTCTTGTTCTATGGATGCATGTTATTTGGGTCTCTCATACGTTGTTGGTCCTCCCGTGCTTCTGATCTATCTTTTGTCTTCCCATACATGCCTAGGAATCCTAGCATGTTCACACAAAGATTCTTCGTCACGTGCATCACGTCGATTGAAGAGTGGACACGTAGTACTTTCCAATAGGGTAGCTCCCAAAATATAGATTTCTTCTTCCACATGGGCGCATGTCCGGTAGCGATGTCGTTCGGAACAGATTGACCACCAGGACCCTTTCCAAATATTACTTCTATGTCCTTGAAAATACCAAAATATTATCACCAGTAGGGTGTTCACCTTTCTTTTGGTGATCTGCCTCACCTTTAAAATGCTTGCCTTTCTTTCTTACTTGATGATTGGTCAAAAGAAACTGACGATTCCCCAAGAACACACACTTCTTACATTTATGCAAATATGTAGCTTCAGTATCATATAAACAGTGTGTGCATGCCTTGTATTCCTTGTTTGTCTGCCCTGAAAGGTTACTAAGAGTAGGCCAATCATTGATGCTTACGAAAAGAAATGCTTGTAGGTCAAATGGCTCCTGTTTGTGCTCATCCCACACACGTACACCTGGTTTTCCCATAAATGTAAGAGTTCTTCAACTAAAGGCCTTAGGTACACATCAATGTCGTTGCTAGGTTGCTTCGGGCCTTGGATGAGCACTAGCATCATAATGAACTTACGCTTCATGCAGAACCAAGGAGGAAGGTTGTAGATACATAGAGTCACATGCCAGGTGCTGTGACTGCAGCTCTTCTCCCCAAAAGGATTCATGCCATCTATACTTAGAGCAAACCATAAGTTCCTCGCATCACCTGCAAAAGTCCGGGAACTCTCTCTCGATTTCTGTCCACTACGACCCATCAATAGGGTGCCTCAACTTCCCGTCTTTCATACGGTCTTCATTGTGCCATCGCAAGAACCTGGCATGCTCTTTGTTTCTGAACAGACGTTTCATCCTTGTTATTATAGGAGCATACCACATAAACTTAGAAGGAACCCTCTTCCTGGGGGGCTCATCATCGCCATAAACATCACTAGGGTCATCTCGTCTGATCTTATACCATAGTGCAGTGCATACCAGACATTTATCTAAATTCTTGTACTCCTCACCGTGGTAGAGGATGCAGCCATTAATTCATGCATGTATCTTCTGCACATCTAATCCTAGAGGGAAGAGAGCCATTAATGCATGCATGTATCTTCTGCATGTATCTTCCGCATGTCTCTTTGTTTGCCTTAGCCACATGTGTGGGTGATACATTGCAAATGTATCTAATTTTTGATGTTCCATGCTTGGTTTTATCTACTTTCTTGTGTTTTGTCCACACTTTGGAGTACTTTTCATATGATTTCTTGGACTAACCTATTAACAAGAGCCACAGTGCCAGCTGCCCATTTTCTGCTATTTTTGGTTTCAGGAAAGTTAGAAAATGAATATTCTCGGAATTGAACGGGACAAAAGCCAAAGTGCCTATTTTTCCGGAAGTCATCAGATGCCAGAATATGAGATGGAGAATGGCTGGGGGCCGGCCACACCACCTGGCCGCGCGGCCAGGCCTGGCCCACTCTAGGGGGTAGTCTGGCCGACCCTAGCACCCCCTCGGCCTTTCCTTCCGCCTATAAGATGCCCTCGAGACGAAAACCCTAAGTACCAGATCAAAAATCCATGAAAAGTTCCGCAGCGCTGCCACCACCGAAAAGGAGATTCGAGGGACAAAAAGTCTCTGTTCCGACACCCTGCCGGGACGGGGAAGTGCCCCCGGAGCCATCTCCATCGATCTCCACCACCATCTCCATCACCATTGCTGATTCCCATGATGAGGAGGGATTAGTTCTCTCTCGAGGCTAAGGGTTCTACCGGTAGCTATGTGTTCATCTCTCTCTCTATGCATGATCATGTTGTGATCATGAGCTTGTAATCTATAGATCTAGCTTTCTACTCAAGTGCTTTAATAGATCTCTCCTCTCGCCATGTGTGTGAAAGTGACAGCATGCACAACATGGTGGCACTTAGGCTAGAGATTACAAATACTTGTTATGAGTTATATTTGGAGTTGGATGTCTTTATGAAATTGTGGTGTTTGTTGGAACCATCTAGTGCTCAAGGTGACAGTGTGGGGTTTTCTAGATGGGAAAGATGAACTTTGAGGTGTGCTGTTATAGCCCTACTAACGATTAGCGTGTCCAACCGGAGAGTAGTTAAGATTAGTATCATAAAGAGAAGATATTTATATGAGACTGTTCACTAGTGAAAGTATGATCCCTAGGCCTTGTTTCTAAGCACCGAAACACTGTTTGCTATTAGATCTATTACATGTTTGCTTGCTTATATCTTTATTTCAGTTTTACTTTATTCTTTTCTATGCCATCAAGCTATTTTCTATCACCATTACTACATGTATTTCACTATCTCTTCTCCGAACTAGTACCTATACACCTGACAAGTGTATTGGGTGTGTTGGGGACACAAGAGATTTCTTGTATCTTGATTGCAGGGTTGCTTGAGAGGGGATACCTTTGACCACTCCCTCCCTAAGTTCGATAAACCTTGGGTGATCCACTTAAGGGAAAACTTGCTGCTGTTCTACAAACCTCTGCACTTGGAGGCCCAACCACTGTCTACAAGAATAGAAGTGCATAGACATCAAGATATTTTCTAGCGCCGTTGCTAGGGAGGTAAGGTAAAATGTACTCACATCCTCCAGTGTGAGTGCTCGAAGTTATTTCCTTTAGATTCTGCAATTTTGTCTTTTTGTTTCTTGTTTTCACTAGTTAGGCTTAATGGAAAACAACAACAAAATTAGAGAGCTTTATAGTATTTATCTTGAGTTAGGACATGAAGTGTTTGAAGAGAAAATTAAAAAACCTATGGAACTTTATTTGCATGCTAATAGCAATGTTGTTAGTATGAATTCTTTGGACACCGTTATTGCTATTCTATGGAAAAGTCTAAGCTTGGGGAAGCTAGTTTTTATGAAAATGATCTTTTTAGTTCCCTGGCTTTGGAAGATAGCTATTCTATTGCTTATGATGATACCAAACCTCCAATATATGATGATTACAATGATGAATATGACATTTTCAGTCCACCCACTATTGAGGAGAAAATTAGTTATGATTACAATATGCCTCCTATATTTGATGATTATGGTGATGAGAATAATAATGATAGCTATTTTGTTGAATTTGCTCCCACCACAATTAATAAGAATGACTATGCTTATGCGGGGAGTATTAATTCTTTTACGCATGTGGCTCATGATAAGAACATTTCTTGTGATAGTTATATTGTTAATTTTATTCATGATGCTACTGAAAGTTATTATGAGAGAGGGAAACATTGTTTTATGTAACTTAACAATATTAAGTTTCCCCTCCTTATGTTGAAAATCTTGAAGTTGCACTTGTTTTGCTTTCCTATGCTTGTTGCTTTGTGCTTTTATGACTTGTTTCTTTACAAGATTCCTATGCATAGGAAGTGGGTTACACTTAAATGTGTTTTGAATTTTCTTCTTGATGCTCTCTTTTACTTCAATTCATATTCCTTATGTGAGCATCTTTTCAAACTATCATGCCTAACTTAAAGGCGTTAAAGAAAATTACTTATTGGGAGATAACCCAAAAGTTTTAGATGAGTCTTGGAAGTTATTACTTTAGTAATAACCGCTCCTTATCCTTTTTATTTGCTTTTTGTGCCAAGAGTAACCTCTAGTGAGAGAGAAGTAATGATTGGGAAAGTTGTTGTCCCAAAATAGATTTCTGTGCTTCACCGTAAAAATTCGTGTAAAATCTCTGTACGTCCTTTTGAGGCGTGAATATTTCTGCTTCTGCCCCAGGTTGTTATATAACTTTCATTAGTTCAAAACTTTTCGACTTGGGCAACAGAAGGTCTTTGAACAAATTCGTCTTTACCTGCTGGTCTGTTTTGATAGTTTTCTGCCATTTTCTGCATTTGCTTCTTGTTGGTCCTTTTTGAGTTCTTTTGGGGAATTGAGATTTTTGAGGGAAGTGCTACAGTAGCTAGTGTTTTAATGGAAGTTTTATTGGTATTATAACTGAACCTAAAGACCTATTATCTTGAGTGCACTAATGTTGCCAATAAAGATTATGTGAAGTTTTGTATGAAGGAAAAATTTCAGGTGTATGGGAGGAATGAGTAATGAGATGAAGGATGGACTAAAGCTCAAGCTTGGGGATGCCACGCGTGTCACCCCAAGAAATATCCAAAAATTACAAGCGTCAAAGCTTGGGGATGCCCAAGGCATCCCCTTCTTCATCATTAAAAATCCCAGGTTTCTTCCAAATGCTTCATTTTTATTGTCTCATGCACAGTTGTGTTGTTCTTGGAGCGTCTTCTTTTTCGTTTTCATTTTGGTTTTTCATTTGCTTTGTTTGCTTAGTTTTCTGAATAAATTGGTTGGACCCCCTCTTTCATACATTGGGTTTCAAATAGTTTGGTTTGGTTTGGAAAAGAGTAGGAAAGTTCATGCTTAAGTGGTAAAGAGAGCCTTTTTTTTACTGTGGCCTATGCTTTGTCATGCCATGCTTGATATTGTTTTGGCTTTATGCTTAGTATTCTTTTATGTAGCATGACTTGTTATAAACAATTGAGATTGCTTAATGTGCCTTGGAAGGATCATGCGTTGTTTTAGCATATTAAAGCATAGTATTGTGGTATTCTCCTTTGATGCTTTATTTGGGTTGACTTGGCGCATGATCACACCATGTTATGACTATACCAAGTCACCATAGCCTTTATGATCCTTTAGTTTTCAACTAGTAGTATCACTTTATGCTTTGATCAATGACGTTTTGTCGCTCTGCATGATTATGGCCATTATTGCTCTCTTAGTTTGTCGCTCCCAGTCTTTTGCTAGCCTCCGTAACCAAGTATGAGTTCCACTCATGCATCCAACTCCCTAAACCAAGTTATTCCAAAGAGTCCACCATACCTACCTATTAGCATATGTTATTCCAAGTATATTCATGTTTTTGTTTACCTTCCAAATTAAACTTGTTATGAGAAAACTAGTGATTAAAGCTCTCATGAACTTGATGGCACACTTTACTTTTCTTGCCCTTAATAAACTTGAACCATTGTGTCGTCTATGTTGTATATGCTTGCACTTATTTGTTGGGGATTAGCAGAACCATGCTGTCATGGGGAACGCTTTCAACATTACACGGGTACTTTGTACCTAGTTGATATCATTGCAAATGTATCTATAATTTTTGATGTTCCATGCTTGGTTTTATCTACTTTCTTGTGTTTTGTCCACACTTTAGAGTACTTTTCATATGATTTCTTGGACTAACCTATTAACAAGAGCCATAGTGCCAGCTGCCTATTTTCTCCTGTTTTTGGATCCAGGAAAGTTAGTAAATGAATATTCTCGGAATTGGACGGGACAAAAGCCAAAGTGCCTATTTTTTCGGAAGTCATCAGATGCCAAAATATGAGACGGAGAATGGCTGGGGGCCTGCCACACCACCTAGCCACGCGGCCAGGCCTAGCCCGCGCCAGGGGGTGGTCTGGCCGACTCCAGCACCCCTCGGCCTCTCCTTCTGCCTATAAGATGCCCTCGGGACGAAAACCCTAAGTACCCGATCAGAAATCCACAAAAAGTTCCGCAGCACCGCCGCCACCGAAAAGGAGATTCGGGGGATAGAAAGTCTCTGTTCCGGCACCCTGCCGGGACGAGGAAGTGCCCCCAGAGCCATCTCCATCGATCTCCACCACCATCTCCATCACCATTGCTGATTCCCATGATGAGGAGGGAGTAGTTCTCTCTCAAGGCTAAGGGTTCTACCGGTAGCTATGTGTTCATCTCTCTCTCTATCCATGATCATATTGTGATCATGAGCTTGTAATCTATAGATCTACCTTGTTACTCAAGTGCTTTAATAGATCTCTTCTCTCCCCATGTGTGTGAAAGTGACAGCGTGCACACCATGGTGGCACTTAGGCTAGAGATTACAAATACTTGTTATGAGTTATATTTGGAGTTGGATGTCTTTATGAAATTGTGGTGTTTGTTGGAACCATCTAGTGCTCAAGGTGACAGTGTGGGGTTTTCCAGATGGGAAAGATGAACTTTGAGGTGTGTTGTTATAGCCCTACCAACGATTAGAGTGTTCAACCGGAGAGTAGTTAAGAGTAGTATCATAAAGAGAAGATATTTATATGAGAGTGTTCACTAGTGAAAGTATGATCCCTAGGCCTTGTTTCTAAGCACTGAAACATTGTTTGCTATTAGATCTATTACATGTTTGCTTGCTTCTATCTTTATTTCAGTTTTACTTTAGTCTTTTCCACGCCATCAAGCTATTTTCTATCACCATTACCACTTGTATTTCACTATCTCTTCACCGAACTAGTGCACCTTTACACCTGACAAGTGTATTGGGTGTGTTGGGGACACAAGAGACTTCTTGTATCTTGATTGCAGGGTTGCTTGCGAGGGCATACCTTTGACCACTTCCTCCCTGAGTTCGATAAACCTTGGGTGATCCACTTAAAGGAAAACTTGCTGTTGTTCTACAAACCTCTACAGTTGGAGGCCCAACAACTGTCTACAAGAATATAAGTCCGTAGACACCAGTGGGCTCCCCGGATTATTCATCCGAGAAATCCATGTTATGTATATATCCATGTTCCCATGATCAGTGAGCCATGGAACATAACCGACAAGTATCATTACAACATCCGAAACATAACGAAATTACAGGACTTACATAAATGCCTTTTTGGCTACACCATCTTTAGCAGCGGAACATCATCCCACGCAGAGCCCAATCGTGCCTCCACCTACAGGAAACTGACTGGGAAGACAACCTAGCTTGCGTGGACGTCATCTTCATCTCCTGATGTCGAGACTCTGAAAGTCTGGCCAAGTAAATAGCCAGGGACACAGCCATGAGTACTTTTGAATGTACTCGCAAACCACCAAGATAAGAGAAATAAGGAAATACAATTATGGCTGTGGAGAGATAGCTCTATCTGGGGTTATCTTTGAAAAGCCTAGACTACCTCTTGTAGTTATGGCATCTCCATATCTTTGCTGAAAAAGAGTTTTGAAAACATGCCTCTGTTTTATAAGTAAAGACATCTCCCTATCTTTGTTGAAAAAAAGAGATTTGAAAACAGTTTTGGGAGTAGAAACCCTTTTTAAACCTTTTTGACCACCTCTGGTCAAAACACAGCTTCGAACTCAGGTTCCCCCGGAACCTTCATCCTTTCATCCGTCCTCTCCAAACAAACACCGTTTGGGTACTTCTAGGCAACACCTTTCCAACCGTCCTTGACCGTGCACACGGCTATTCGAATAGATTATACGATGTAGAGTTTGCGCACTTTCCCCACAAGAATCAATACATCCACCGGGATACAACCACGACCCACTACCACTATAGATGGGGGTATGGATAATCAAACCTAACCTTTCGCTTGTCGACCCTAGCAAAGGCTGCTTTTCCTTTTGGGTTTGTTCTCCACGACAATGAGTATGTGGCTCCCAGCCATAGTCCTGCCTTCCGTACATGCGCATACCCAAGCCGCAACTTGGCGTATACCTTAATCTGGTGACTCCACTTCCTTCTGTACTACCTAAGTCATACCGTCCGCGGGAGACCCAATTGTTGCACCAGCACTCTGCCAGAACATGCTCACTCTTGCCGAAACAAGCAACAGGCTTCAGATCCGAGATCTGGTAGCGCCTGCCCAAAATTCAAGGGATCTCTCCCTATAAGCATTGTAAAAGCTGCCTCGGCTAATGCAGACAAACTACGAGTTAAGCCCCAGCACCTAGGGTAATGTGGCTGCACTAATAAAATTGTTCCGGTAAAGGAGTAGAACATCCCTTCACTTTCTCATTTCTTATCCACACCATTTCTTTTGTTAAAACATCCGCTTGGAACGATGCCTCTTTCCAAGGGTTTTATAAAACAGTTTTGAAACATTTGTAGTAGGGTAAATCCCAAAACAGTTCATTTTCTCAAAGCCGGGGGTTTCAACGAGGTAGGATGCTAACCATCATACTCTCAGTCTAAAGGGATAAAATTGTAGGTACATCAAGGTGGTGCCAGGAGGGCCACCAAGTCATAACTTGGAGGGGCCAAGTTATTAGCGCAATATTTATAAAACAAGACATGCAGGTAAACAATGCAATTTATAAAGAGGATACAAAGCAGGTATAAAAGGAGTAGGACAAGTATTGGAATTCGGGAATGGTGGCTTGCCTGTGATTAGCAGTAAGTCCCTAGACTTCCTTAGATAACCAAGAATACCCGGATAATAATAATAATAAGAAGCCCCTTTCTTCTCGTCGTCAAACAACCACACTATCGTCGTCATCGGGTATACATGCAAGGAGACAATGCCACAATCAATATAGGGCATACAAGCATCAAACCATTCAGCAAACAAACATAAGGAGTACTATTGAACTTGGTAGGTTTTTGGAGAAGTGGGATACTAGGAGTGGGAAATTACTAGATTGCCATTGTAGTGTTTTTCTCTTGGAAGATAGATGTCTAGGATAAATACCATGAACTTGGAGTGGGGTTCTGAGGTCAGTAGGATACCAAGGTGCAACAATGATATCCTCAGATAGGTCTTGACAACACAAAACCAACACAAGTGGTTTCACTAGATTATCAAATACCTAGATTTAAATATACTTTTTATAGTGGAATAAACTCTAGTTTGAGAAAATATTTCACCATAATTTATCTGGAGCTCCAAAAATTATTTCCTTGGGTTGTTAGGTAGTGTTTGATATACTGAACCACCTAGAGTTGGAATCTTGTCAAAAGAATTACCAGAATGCCCTCAAGAAATTTCCAAATGTAGTTCTGTAAGTTTTTTCTCTTTTTCACCAGACTAATTCCACAGAAGATATTGAGTTGATTCCAAGGGAATGTGGTAGGCATTTAGAATACCTTTATGTGGGATTTGGATTCACTCATTTTGGAGTTGTCAAACTCCTGGAGTGAATTATTTAGTCAAAATATCACTTACAGAAGCATTTAATTCACTGTACTTCAACCATAGCTCAATAAATTCTAAGCTGCTGGAGTTTGATAGGTTTTGATACTAGGGTGTACTGGGAGGTGGAATCAGGTCAATACCACATTTTTTTTGACATAGGGAAATTATTTGAGGCAGGTAGTGGCTGATTTTGTTATTTTTGCTAAAGGCACACTACTATTCACCTTGGCCTAGGACCTGTGCTAGATGATAGGTATTTCAAATACCTTCTAATAGAGCTTGGTTCCATCTCATATGGGTAAGGCTAGCTCCCAGAGGAATTAATTTATTTCACCAGATACATTTTAGTGGATTAATTGCCAATAAATAATAAAGATTATTTTTGGCAAGGGACTGGTTCTGCATGTTGCACAAAACATGAAGGAACCCTTAGAAATTTGGATCTTGACAAAATATTGTGATTTTCATTTTTATTTGGATTTAATCCTAACAGGAAGTTTTCTGGAATTAATAGATCAGCTAAAAGGAAAAAAGAAAAATGATGCAGTGGGCCGGATCTAGAGGGAAGGTGGACCGCAGAGGGGAAATCGGCCTAGCGGCGAGCGGCGCGGCACGCGGGAGGCCACGACTTGAACCTGCCAGGTAGGGCCCGGCGGTCAGCGAGAGGGGGCGGCCGAAGGGGTATTGTCGGATCTCGGTTGTCGGTTTAAGTTGCGATGGACGGCGGAGCGTCGTCGTCCTCGACAGAACCGATCCCACGGTGGTGGAACCCTAGCTCATCGGAGAGGGAGGCGGGAGCTCACCAGAGGGCTTGGGAGGCGACAGGGAGGGTGCAGGGCGACGCGGTCGAGGATGGCGAGCAGATCAAGGGGCGGCACGGCGGGATTGGCCTCCGGGAAGTAGCTCGCGCAACGGTGGCCGAGGATGACCTTGTCGGAGCTCGCTGGCAAGGACGGAGGAGTCGTTCCTAGACAAAAATAAGGGCACGGTAAGATAGAGGAGGAGGAGGGGAACTCATGAGCAACATGCATAGGAAGGGGAGCAAGGGGAAGAGAGCCTTGCTCGGTTTTGTGAGGGGGCCGAGAGCTCCTTCTTCTTCTTCCTTCGGATAGCACAGAGCAGGGGAGGGGAGCGGAGCCTAGGGAGAGTGAGTGGAGGTGGGAGGGAGCAAATGAGGGGCAGGAGGCTTGCTAGGGTGGCCTTTGGCCTTTATACTAGGGAGGAGGAGTAGATGGTGTAAAGGACCAATTTGGACATGGTGGAGAGGGAATGCTGGCCAGGGATTGGTCCAGGGGACAGTAGGGAGGGGTAGGAATGGTTTTAGTCGGCAGAGAGGGGTAGGGCTGTTGTGGTAATTAATTGAGGTAGATCCTTGTAAGATTTGGGGTTGTCTCTCTCTCTCTCTCTCTCTATTATTACAAGGGTAAAATGGGCAATGCTGGGGGTGGAGCTATAGTGCTCATGACCAGGGGAGTGTTGGGTGTTGTGGGGGAGTGCTTGACAAGCTTTGGTGGTGATTTGATCCTAGCTTGGTTCAAGTTTGCTTGATTTGCAAAGTTTTGATTCCAATAGGGCTTGTGAAGGAAGTTCCAATTTTTTGCATAGGATAGAGTGGGGAGATGGTACTAGTGGTTAGATGAGGTTAAAAGACCTCTCTAGGAATTATTTGGGATTTTTCAAAGGAGTTTTAGTCCACTTAACACTATTTATTCAAAAAGGGCAGAAGTGGATTCTAGAGGATCATTTGATAAATATTACATTGGAAAAGGGTGGATTTTGATTTGAGATGGCCCCAAAGGTGAATACACACTTAGGGGAATTTTCCCAAGATTTATTGTGGCTTAAAAGTATTTAAGACAATTATTATTCCATTTCTACCATTTAATAAAATACGCAAAAAGAATAAATAAAGCTTCTCAAAAATAATTATTTTTGAGATGGGAAGATAAGGTATGATATAGGGAACTCTCTTGAGCAAGAATTTGGGCGAGTGTTTTTATTTTAACCAAACTTTCCATTGAGCAAAAAGGAATTAAATAGATTTGGAGCCATAATAATTATGGATAATTGTTGAAATTTTTTGATGATCCAGGTAGAGGATGTATATAAGGTGTAGCAAGAATTTGCAACCTTGTTGAATGGAATTACAACTTGAATTAGGTGAAGAAACAAGGTATTAAGGATCTAGGGTGAGGTTATTTTTATACCACCTAAACCTTGTTGGATCTTGGAGCTCATAGCTCACCTTGATGCAAGGGCGAGATGATTAGTTAGACCAAGTGATATAGATGATCATGGAAGAAAGAGTTTGGATTAATTGCATTTGAGGTGATCTAAAAATGATGGCAAACTTTGTTGAAAATAAGGCTGCCATACCAGATGAGTTAGGATGCCTTATAAACCACGTGGGTTTAATAAGCTCAAGGATCCACTTGGAACTAGTGAAGTAGATTTTGATAGAACTATATGAGTAGATCACAACCATGCAGAGAGTTGGTCCATAGAAGGTTGGATGAGGGTGTGAGGTTCTACCAAAGTAGGCATGATGACTAGATTTGCAGGAAAAGTTATTTTCTTGCCTGCAAAACCATCAAGAAGTGGGTTGGAGGATGATATAACCAAGGGAAAAAGTGGTCCTTGGTAGTACTTAGGATGGTTAACAAGATGGTCTAGGTGCATTTCCAATAATGCACATGGGTTGAGAAAGGGAAGCATTCCAACAGGTAATGTTGAAACAGTTTCTAGACGTCAAAATTTGGCAGTTTTGAGGATTTTGACTGGAGTAAGAGAGGGAATGTTTTTGGAGGGGTTGCAAGGTACCAAAGCATCATCAAGTGGATGATGTTGAAGTGTAGAGTGAGTAGAAGGGATCCATGCTTGATATTGGTCTTCATGGACTTGGAAGCTTCTAGAATGGATCACTGTAGGAATGATCTGGCTAAGGGTTTTAGATGATCACTTAGTAGCTAGGGATCAGATCCAGGTTTGTATTCTTGCTTGAGGGGTGATGGTTTGGAAACAACTTGATCCTAGTGATGAGCCCCTAGAGTGGCTCATACTACTTCCTAAACAAACAAGTCAAACAACATATCAAGGCAACTCATCAGACAGCAGGTCAAGGCAACTCATCTTATAAACTAATCAACTACTACCAGGGTTACCATCAACTACTACCAGGGTTACCATCAAGCTTGAGGTAAGAAGGGGTAACTTTAAAAGGTTGGGTTTTTGAATAAGATGAGAGTCCTTGGTATCTCTACCAAGAGTAGACTTTCAAAAGCTGGCAAAAAGGGTTTGGAGATCCTAGAGGTAAGGGTAGTTTGAAAGTTCTGTCTTGAAAACATAAGGAGGTTATATTATATAGTTCTCCATAGTTTTGTCAATAGAAGCTACTGAAATAGTTTTGGTTGCATAGGCATCTTGGCTCATGTTTTGAAATGCCAGAACATTTGAGAATATGTAAATTGAGCCAGGATAGTTTTGGTAAGTATCTTTTGTCAACTGATGGTGAGGTAAGGAGTATCATATAGTATATACTCACATGCACAAGCACAAACCAACAATCAAGCAATGCTGCACTAATAAACAAGAAAAAGTTTTTGTTCCCCCTGATTTTTGCATTCTAGACAACTAGTCAGGGTTGCAGAAATTGGGATGTTACAACATCGATAAATTTAGCCACGCCTTGAATGTACACGGATTCATGTCAGTCACCGTACATCCATCCCCGCCGGTTCATATGCATCATATAATTAAGTTTACCATTATTACAGGACATCATGACCACTTTACATCGACACATTTATTATTGAATCAATAACAGATGAAAGGATAAGGTTGCTAACCTCGATCGAGGAGGAAAGAAAGAGGATAAAGGCTTAAGTGTGGCTCGGGAACCTCATATCATTTTTGTTTTGTGTGAAATCAAGTAGTATCATTCTCCCAGGCATTTCATCGAACACCTAATGTACATAGGAAAAAACTAGCACACACACCTCACACCTTCCACCAAGAAAACACACAGGGAGGGGTTGGCTGGGGTGGCGTATTTATTAGGCCGACTAATCGCTCCGGTTCGTATTAAGAACCATGACTAAAGGTGTGTGGCAGGCCACGTGTCTGACGCATGGCCTTTAGTCCCGGTTCATAAAATGAACCGGCACAAATAGTCTCTTATGAACCAGGACATTTGGCCCTAGGCTCACGTGCGATACTCAGGCCGCTCGAACCGGGACAAATGCGAGCATTAGTCTTAGTTTGTGGCGGAACCGGGACAAAAGCTCTAGGCCGCTACGAACGAAAGGAAGTTTTTCTACTAGTGCATGCAATGGCTATAGGTGATCCATGTGTCATACCATGGTCACATGGAACAAAAGCACATAGGAAGAGCTACGTTCACATTGCATGTTGCACCAGTGAGGTAGAAGTTGCATCACAGAATGCACTAGACTGTGTATGGTCATGTGGATCAATGTTGTATTGGAAAAGAACACATGCAATGACACTAGTGTATCAATGTGGTTTAATAAAAGAACGCACGCAATGACTATAGGTGATCCATGTGTCATACCATGGTCATAGAGACCAAACACACATATGAAGAGCAGCGTCCAGATTGCATGTTGCACTAGTGAGGCAGAAGTTGCATCACAAAATGCACTGGAGTGTGTATGGTCATGTGGATCAATGTGGTCTAGGAAAAGAACACATGCAATGACACTAGTGGATCAATGTGGTTGAGGAAAAGAACAAATGCAATGACTATAGGTGAACCATGTACCAAACTATGGTCACAGATACCAAAAACACATAGGAAGAGCAGCTTCCACATTGCAACCTGCACCAGTGAGGCAGAAGTTGCATCACAGAATGCACTGGAGTGTGTGTGGTCATATGGTCCAGGAAAATAAGACACTCAACGACACTAGTGGATTAATGTGGTTTAGGAAAAGAAAACATGCAATGGCTGTAGGTGATCCATGTGTCAAACCGTGGTCATAGAGACCAAAAGCACATATGTAAAGCAGCTTCCACATTGCATGTTGCACTAGTGAGGCAGAAGTTGCATCACAGAATGCACTGGAGTGTTTGTGGTCATGTGGATTAATGTGGTCTAGGAAAATAACACATGCAATGACACTGGTGGATCAATTTGGTTTAGGAAAAGAACACATGCAATGAATATAGGTGATCCATGTGTCAAACCATGGTCATAGATACCAAAAACACATAGGAAGAGTAGCTTCCACATTGCATGTTGCACTAGTGAGGCAAAAGTTGCAGCATAGAATGCACTACATTGTGTGTGGTCATGTGGATCAATGTGGTCTAGGAAAAGAACACAGACAATGGCACTAGTGGATCAATGTGGTTTAGGTAAAGAACACATGCAGTGACTATATGTGATCCATGTGGCATACCATGGTCACAGAGACCAAAAGAACATTGGAAGAGCAGCTTCTATATTGCAGGTTGCATAGTGAGGCAGAAGTTGCATCATATAATGCACTGGAGTGTGTGTGGTCATGTGGATCAATGTAGTCTAGGAAAATAACACATGCCATGACACTAGTGGAACAATGTGCTTTAGGAAAAGAACACATCCAATTACTATAGGTGATCCATGTGTTATACCATGGTTATAGAGACCAAAAGAACATTGGAAGAGCAGCTTCTATATTGCAGGTTGCATAGTGAGGCAGAAGTTGCATCACAGAATGCACTGGAGTGTGTGTGGTCATGTTGATCAATGTGGTCTAGGAAAATAACACATGCAATGACACTAATGGATCAATGTGGTTTACGAAATGAACACATGCAATGGCTATAGGTGATCCATGTGTCATACGATGGTCACAGAGACCAAAAGCACATAGGAAGAGCAACTTCCACATTGCATGTTGCACTAGTGAGGCAGAAGATGCATCATAGAATGCATTGGAGTGTGTGTGGTCGTGGGGATCAATGTGGTCTAGGAAAAGAACACATGCAATGACAATAGTGGATCAATGTGCTTTAGGTAAAGAACACACACAATGACTATAGGTGATCCATTGCTCAAAACATGGTCATAGAGACCAAAAACACATAGGAAGAGCAGCTTCCACATTGCATGCTGCATCAGCGAGGAAGAAGTTGCATCACAGAATGCACTGGAGGGTGTGTTGTCATGTGGATCAATGTGGTCTAGGAAAATAACACATGCAACGACACTAGTTGATCATTGTGGTTTAGGAAAAGAACACATGCAATGACTATAGGTGATCCATGTGTCAACCCATGGTCACAGAGAACAAAAGCACATATGAAGAGCAACTTCCACATTGCATGTTTGTACCCTTAAAATGCATGCAAAGAAAACAATGCAAAAACCCTGAAACCCTAGTTTCCTCTCTTTCAAATGAATTCAAAATGGTTTTTGTATTTTGAAAAGATCAAAAGTGTGGAGCCCAAATTGATTAAATGGTCCCTACAATATTTTCATACTTTTACAAAGCTCTAGTATTTTGGAAATTATTCAAAAACAGATTTAAAATGTTTTCACAAAAGAGAAAAATAGAAACAGAAATTGGAAAAAGGTTTTAGTTCAAAAAACAGCAACACAGCCAGAGCCAGGCCGGCCCGTTGCTTCTCCCCTTCTCCCTGCCGCTCGTGCGCACAATCTGGTGGCCCACCTGCAGGCCACCTAAGACCAGACCAACATACCCCTTCGGCGCTTCTGTTTGTCGTCTTCGACGATGACGGTGAGAAGTTGCGTGTCCATCGTGCCTCCATCGATCATTGCCCGCCACTACGATGCGCCGAGATTCCCTGGAGGAGGATAAGACCCCAGCGAGCACATCTCTCTCTCGCCCTGATCCATTCCCTCTTGCTCCAACTCCCTCTCGTTCCTCTCTGCCCGAACCCTAGCCAGACGTCACCGCCATCCCCGCCGCTCCCGGCCAACCTATCTCAAGCTGAGGCCACTAGTTGACCACCGTGCTCTCCTCTCTTGTTTGCCCTAGCTAGCACAAGAAGGAGGGGTCCCAGTCGCTGTAATCGGACCCTCGTCCCCGATGCCGACCGCCGCCTCCATCGTCGATTCCCGCACTTTCCAGCCTCCTCGCTCTTTGTCGACGCCACCGCTGCAACCACGGTGAGACCACGGTGCTCAGGCACCCCTCCAAGCTCTCTCTCCTTTTCTGTAGCATGCCCCCGTCGTGCGCCTACCGTTGGCCACCGTAGTTCTTCGTCGTGGAGGTTGCTCCGGTGATTGTTTCCGGGCGGCGCCGCTATCATAGCGTTTGTCTCGTCACGCTCGTTCCCAAAGGTGTAGTCCGCGTGTGCTAGCGATGCCTAGATCATTGCTGGCGACCATCGCCCTAGGGTGGACGTCGTGTTGACGTCAAGCCCACGTCACGCTGACGTGGCCCGTGGGTCCACTGACCGCTGACCGCCTGTGTGGCAACCGAGGTGGCCCAAGGCCCCCTGTCAGCCACTGTGCGTAAGCACTGCCCTATTAAAAAAGGTCCCCATTCCCTAGGTGACGTCATCCTTCACCTGTGATGATGCAATAAAAGTTTAATAATTGTTTCAATAATTCATAAATTGTTATAATCTTAGAAATTCAATAAGTAATTATTTATAAGTCAAAAATGTGTATAATATATCAAAATGTTCAGCAAAATGAGATCTATCTCTTTAAACTATAATAATACATTGTTAAGCAACTTAAATGACAAGTTTAATTAGAGAACTAAATCAACCCCTCACAGGTGTTCCGGGGTTCCCCAGTCCTAGGGTTTCTACCCTTCGGACCCTATTTAAAATGATCAAGCATGCCCTAGGTTTTCATTTAAGATCTATTTAACTTGGCATATCATCATCCTTGCTTGACCATTGCGTCAATGGCATGTGTTGATTGTTGTTCTCTGTTTCTTTCCGGTGTTTCCTTCTTCCCGGTAGGATATGATATCGAGATCAAGATCGAAGCCCGAGATTAACACCATCGAAGATCGCCGAATAATACTTGACCAACTGTAACCAAGTCAAGTACAAGGATTCTGAAGATCTATATCTGGGTATCAACAAACAAGGCAAGCATAGCCCCACCATTATACAATCCTATGGTTTCGAAAGTATTACATTCTTGTGATGATGAATACAATTCTACGGTGGTCTTTTATCGATAGATAGAGTATCATATATGTTGCATTACTCCCTTTGAGCTTATATTACCTGATCCACTACTCCTAGCATAACTAGGTTTGGCATGTGTGCACTGTTAGAGATATTATCTGTGTCTTGCTTAGCCATGCTTAGCTGTCAGTGCTGGTTCATATAGAAGATGTACCAAATGCAGAGAATCTAGTATGACAGGAGAACAAGGTATACTGATGACGTAAGGTTAGTGGTAAAGGTTAAACATGCTAAGGCTTGTATGGGAGGCCCTGGTGGGATGTGGTTTTTGCAGTCCCATGCTTGCCACTACTAGGAACCGAGTTCTTGCCTTTGGAACCGAGACGAGCGTACAACCACATAGGGACTAGAAAACCTCACGAGTAACTAACTTGCCTAGTAGATTCTAGGAGTCACATCGCTTGGAGTTCCATTCGAAATATGCATAGAAAACATTTTGAAAGATTTGGCGGGTGAAGGTGCATTCATACAGGTAGGTAAGCGTGGTCGGGGTTGGGGAGGCGGTTCCTCTGGGTAAACCAACCTCGCCTCACATATCTAGGGACCGGCTTCGGTATTTGACCCATAACAGCGGAACCATCCTGATGGTTTGACTCATGGTCTCGGCGAAATCAAGGTAAAGGTCGTGTCTAACCACCCTCTACCGGCCTTCCAAGGAAGAGGGCTAATTTACTGGCATTAAGAGTCAGTTAGTACGTGTGGGTAAAGTTGTACACCCTTGCAGGGTTAAATCTTTTCGAAAAGTGGGGTTCACGGTTATGAACGCTTGGTGACCGAATTCTAAGATCATAGAGAACCATAACCTAATCGTAAAACTTGGCAGATCGATGTGTGCTTAAGGATGATTCCTCAGAGTATGAGGGGGTGATCCTAGTTGTGAGATGAGGATTACTTTGGTGGATATCAAGATGATGATCAGTTCTTCGGAGATGTCACTCTCTTATCCCCTTTTAAAGATTCTGATTAGACAAGCTTATTCTCCCTCTTGTTTTATGAACAAAGATGGCTTTACGCAAAATAACCACACTAGCCATAAGTCTTGTGGAGTACAACCTGTACTCACCCTTGCTTTGTTGATACTTTTGTAGCAGAATAAGTGTTCCCTTGAAGACAAGTTCGGTACGACATCGACACTGATGAGTAGCTTGGGGTTCCCGGCCGGCAGGCTGGAATCTATGGGCTGGGATGTCATCGTTATGCTTCAGGCCTCTTAGGACATTTGTTAAGTTTGCTATACTTAATAGCATAATTTGCCTTCCGTTTTTTGATGTTTGTGGTCAGTGACCTCTGCTTGTAATATTTTGGTTCTTCGCTCAGTTATGAGCTTGCTATAATCATTTTTGTGGCACAAGGTTACTGTTCTGTTACCGATTCTTTAGTGGATATCCTCGAGCTCCAGGTTAAGCTTATGTCAGGCTAAGGTCTGGATTCGTTTAACCCTGATCCTAGGGGTGTCACCGTTCTTGGTATCAGAGCCGTACCGACCGTAGGAAAACATTGCTACTGGTCAATGTTGAGTCTAGTGTTTGTGAAAACTATTTCAAAGATGAAAAGTATTTGCGAAAACTCTAGTATGCTTCTTTTGCTCCTTATCTAGTATCGCTCTTAACTCTGGGTCATCTCATCTTGTGTTGACTTTGAAAAAGTTTTGATATCTCTTCTAGACTTTCAAAACTTAGGTGCCTTCTGGGGATGATGTTTCTAAGCTAGTTAACCTAGTGTTGAGTTCTCTAGAGTTGCGTGTGTTGTGAATTCCTTGTTTTCCCTTGCTCTGCTTCAATCGAGAGATTCCTTTCCATCATGATCTCTCTACTTTATGGACCCACAATATTATATTGTAGGATCCACAATGTTCCGTTCTAGGCTTCGAGGATTGCTTTCGCCTCATACACCTCCTTTTTGTTTGTTTTGGTACATCAGAAGTCCTTTCTTCTTTTGGAAGCTACATTGTGATTGCTACCTCGTAGTGTACGTTGTGTCACTCAAGTAATAGTTACTTCTTTCTCGGGTTTTAACCCTTGGACTTGAACCGAAGATCCTAGATTTTGCATGATTCTAGTTTTATTAATCTTGCACATGAAGCGGATCATTAACCCAAGATCCATCTTGTTGACCCCTATTGTTAATGTCTAAACATTACCTCAGGATGGCTGGTACGACAATTCTAGCCTTCAAGCTTGTGGTTATTGTCATGATTGAATTGTGATAATTAAGGACTTCCCCTACCACTAGTTATGGCAGATGTTCTTTAATGGAACCAAATAGATCACGACAAGACTACTCCTCGTGAGTCTCGCATCTATACTCAGGACTCTGCCACACCTTCCCTTCTATGCATTAGTTTTCGGAAGATTGTTAATCTATGCGTCCACATCTTGGGATTCTATCCCGAGCATGTTCATTTTCCCCATGTTGTTTCCGACCTTTGTCTACCAGTTGGGAGCCAAGTAGTAAATATGCATCGGTGTCTTCCAATGCAAGATACTCTTGTGGTCCATCATGACAAACCATTTCGGGATGTCAGGAGAAACAAACTCCAGTACCTTGTCATAGCTAGGACCAGGTCAAAGTGTTGTAATCCTTAGATTAAGAGGAATTGATTAGCTTACATCCGTTCTAACTTAGAGTATCACACTCTTCTACACTAATAGGTCGTGTTGAGTTTCACAACCCTCTTAATGAAGTGATGCTCTTACACATATTTATCCACCCTTCCTATGAGCTTTTGTGCTTGTGAATGATGCGTGTGCATAATAATGTGGCCATCTGAGATTCTTAGCATTTCTGATTGCTTTGAATTACAAGGACATTTGAGTCATTCATAGCATGATTGGTTAACCCTATCAGTAAGCAAATGATGATTGTGTTACCAAGTCCAATATTCTGGTACACTCTCCTTAGTCAAAGAGTTAGGCTTCTGCCAAATCTCTGAGACTATGTCTTCTTGCCTTACCAAGCAAGTTTCCTCTTGAACTAAGTGACATATCGGTAGTTCGTGATATTCTAGACGTCTTCTAGAAGTATCGCCATGTTGCCACATGACCGTGTAGTCAAGTTGCTGAGTAAGCAAGTTCTCTAAAATGCTCCTTTCTCCAAGGATCTGTACTAGATACCCCTGAACTAGTTGGTTGAGATTAAACAACAACTTTGAGAGTTGTAAAGAAAAAATCTATCTGACTATGTCCCTTTTATAAAGGGATGTCTAGTTTTGTTCGTGTTAAAGAAAGATAGTAACTCCTTCATGGATATGTTATCTTCCCTCGCCTTTGATTTGATCTGGGTTATCGTCAACTCAAACTCTGTTCCAAGGACTATCTTGATGGTGTTGCTACTCGTGATGTGTCACATGAGTACGTCCTCATGTCCGTTGGTCTGATCAATACTCTGTCACGTTCATACAACATATGAGTCCATCTTCCTGGAGTATCTCCATAAGTTTGTTGTTCAGCCCATCAGTAACATATTTATCTTCTCCATGCTAAAGTAGATTCATATGGAACCTTTGGCATTAATGTTGGAAACTTTCAAGAACCTTCTTCGTGCCATCTCGAAGAATGTGTTCTGGATGTTTGAAGTGATCTTCTCCGATTCATGTCCAACTGTTGAAAGATGTCGCCATGTATTTGAGTAGAGTTATCCATGTTCCCTTTACGGATGCAGTTGTGCTTAGTTGCAAGAACTTGATGTATGAGAAGCATCCTCTTATTAGCTTTTAATACATAGGTCTAGCAATCTAGCTCAGTCTATTGGAGCTTGACACTGAAGACCATGTCTTGAGAATCTAGTGACTTTACCTCTGCGTAAATGTTGCAAACTTTCTATTCGGACATGCCGAGTCTGAAGCGTCATTACACCTAACCAAATCTGAATCTCAAGCAGATATGATGGTTGGTGTCCCTCAAGGTTTTTACATAGGTTTCTATGTAAGTCCGACATGATTGATGGAATGGTTGACATAACTAGTCGGAAGGCCTATTGTCATATCCTCTTGAATCAGCAATTCCGACCACTCTACATAAGGATTCTTCTATGATTTATTATAGGAGTTGCGCTTATGGTTTCCTTTGTATCCGAAGTCTGACCTTTACTTGATGTTTACTAACTCGAACATCAAGGAGAACATTTAAAGTAGTGTTGCTAAATGTCTCTCGGTCGATCCTCCAGACCCTTTATGTTGGCAAGCTTCTTGTTGTGCCAAGTAATTGAAGTCTGAGAATGAAGTTTCTTTTCCTCGTGTCATCATCAATCTTCTTACCTATTCATTTGGTGGTGTAAAGTGATATCATGATGTTTGGCAAAGATTATGATAATCTCGGATGACTAAAAACTTTACTTCGTTCTTCTAACATGTTCGAAGAGTGACAATGATTTTGGTAATCATAAGTTTATCTTGCTAAATGTTCCTTGTGACTCTTATGAGTCCTCGCCACAAAACAACCTTTCTGTCTTGGCCTTCTTTTGAATGAAAGAGTGATCCTTCCGTATCCAAAGTGGTTCAACAGCTTGGTTATCCATATCTCTGTATCCCTGGAAGCTCTACTTAAGCCACCCATTAGAGTTTCGAATCTCGAAGTCTGTGGTCATCTTCTTCCTGTTGTAAGCTTTCCTCTTCAGAAGCGTAAACTCTTCTGAAGCTCCATCGTCTGAATCCTTATGAAGACCAGTTATCTAATACCTTGAAACCATCTCCTTTTGTTTCCTCCATTACCTTGACGTGTTTCATGTTCATCACCTCAGAGTTGTTCTGAACACTCATTCATGAGTTGACCATGAGATACTCGGTCTGTTGTTTAGTGTGTTTCCCTCTTATCCTTACAAGTGACCCTGTTTCTCTTCCTTCCTCCTACCTGCGGAATCTCGGGTCGAGATTCCCGTAAGGGGATAGAGCTGTAACACCCTAGTTTTAGTTAATCATATTTAGGGCTTTGTTTGTGCATTCATGAGAATCATCCCTTAAAATGCATGCAAAGAAAATAATGCAAAAACCCTAAAACCCTAGTTTCCTCTCTCTCAAATGAATTCAAAATGGTTTTTGTATTTTGGAAAGATCAAAAGTGTGGAGCCCAAATTGATTAAAGGGTACCTACAATATTTTCATACATTTACAAAGCTCTAGTATTTTGGAATTATTCAAAAACAGATTTCAAATGTTTTCACAAAAGAGAAAAATGGAAACAGAAATTGGAAAAAGGTTTTAGTTAAAAAACAACAACACAGCCAGAGCCAGGCCAGCCCATAGCTTCTCCCCTTCAACTTGCCGCTCGCGCGCAGCATCTTGTGGCCCACATGTAGGCCACCTAAGCCCAGGATCGCATAGCCCTTCGGCGCCGCTACCAAAGCATTCGTCTCGTCGCCCTCATTCTAGCGGGGTAGTCCGCGCGTGCTAGCGAGGCCTAGATCATCGCCGACGACCACCGCCTGAGGGTGGACGTGGCCCGTGGGTCCGCTGACCTCTGACCGCCCGCGTGGCAACTGAGCTGGTTGAGGGCCCCCTGTCAGCCACTGTGGGTAAACGCTGCCCTAGTGAAAAAGGTCCCCCAGCCCTAGGTGACGTCAGACTTCACCTATGCTGATGCAATAAGAGTTTAATAATTGTTTTAATTTTTTCAGAAATTTTTATAATATTAGAAATTCAATAAGTAATTATTTATAAGTCCGAAAAATGTGTATAATAGATCAAAATGTTTAGAAAAATGAGAGACTTAAATGACAAGATTAAATAGAGAACTAAATCAACCCCTCAAAGGTGTTCCAGGGTTCCCCTATTCTAGGGTTTGTACCCTCCGGACCGTGTTTAAAATGATCAAGCATGCCCTATGTAACACCCTTGAATCGACCCTATGCAAGTTTTAGCGCTTCCCGCCAAACCCGCATAGAAACGATTCAAGGACGCCCACCAGGCACTTGCGTGCGGGTGGAGAACGAAGTAAGAACATTACACATTATTCCACGATGGAACCCACAGAACATATATATACAACAACGACTCCATAAGTCGAGAATACAAATATAATATACAAAGATCCAAATCACCTTTAAAACGATAGAGCGTCCGACTACGGACAAGATGCAAATGGGGCTAAGAGCCCTAAAGAATAACCAATGGCGTCCATAACCCTGCCCAGGCAAAGCCGTAAGGGTAACCCTGCTAACAACATCGATCTCAAACCTGCTAAAACAAAAGGGGTGCTGACAAAGGGCAAAGGAAAAAAGAGGAGGGTCAATACTGAGGCCAGTACACGGCGAGGCTATAATTTGGCGGCTCTCGCCTACATAAGTATGGTGGACTGAAGCGGCAGTGCAGCAGCACTAAACAACCTATAGAGACTCAGTAAAACTGGCGGCTATTAGAGAGGGATAAGAAAGACCTACTCGGATCCAAACTGATACTAACACCAAACATACCCATCCTGGTATTTCCCCCTCGAGACCAAACGAGGAAGTCTGACCAAGGAACTCACACAGTTGGCAATTTTACTCATTCCATTATAGTTGCAGCACTTAGTAATCAGATATAGATAACATGAGTCATCATGAAGCATAAGTAGTGGGCAGTTTTAATTAACAATTCCGTGGTAGTTGGAACATTTACTAGTCAAATATAATTGTCCTGAGGAATCCCAAAACCCAGCAGTTGTTGGCACTTTTATCACATTCCATTGGAGTTGCAATACTTACTAGGCAGGGATAGTATGACACAGATCACCACAGATCCACCAGTTGTTGGCATTTTTATTATCCATTCCATTATAGTTGAATCTAATTACTAGTCACCTATTAAGTTAAATTTATAGTACTACTTTAGTTATTCTTGTCTATGATCAAGATACTGTGCTCCGAGTCGTCCATAACCGCGGACACGGCTTTTAGAAAGTTTTACCCTGCAGGGGTGCACAAATAGCAACACACACTCGATCAACCTCGGAAAAACCAACTCAAAACCCAACGAGGCTTTCACGACAAAGCAATCACAGGATTCATAAATATTTCAGGGGGCCACCCCATTAAGCTACCCGCAACGAAGTTGGCCGGCTCCGATACGAACCCAAGGTTTGCGTCAATGGCTGTAAACGACTGGAAACTCGAAAATGTGACTGGGCTTGTCGATATCGCGAAAACACTCCGCATCCAAAACAGTATAGGTATTCCACGCACAATCGTAAACAAAGCAGTAAAGCATGGCATAAGTACATGATAGTAATAAAGCCCCAAACTAGTTTGTGGCCCCAAGAAATAGAAATGAATCAAGCTCTGGCTCAGGGGGATCCCATAGGGTCTCCCAGATGTGGATAGTGCGAATAGTCAAGGAACAGGTATCAAGTACTCGGGGCCTACAGGACACAAGTGGACATAAAAACCAAATAGCATATATTGCCCATCGGTGCCTCTTTCATTAGTTATCCCAGCAATTTAATAGTTGTATTTAAAGTCATGCTCAACTCCACCATAAACATCTGCCAGCATTCGAACAACTATGGTACTCGACAACACGAGATCGCACCTGAGCAAGCAACTACGACTCGCAAGGCCAGCTATCTACCAAACAACAGGTATTGGGAGGTGTCCATGTCAATATAGAGGCTGCATGGGATATAACTGGTGCACGGAAACTAAAGCATCACGACACGGATAGCAATAGATCAATAGGAGGAAATAAAGATTATAAATGCAAAATAGGTAGTAGGGGGAGAGATGCTCGACTGGGAAACACTGTCGGAGATTCATCCGCAGAACTTGTCGATACTCGCATCCACTCATCGGCCTAGTCCGCGAAGAAGAAAAATATATAAGAAACACCGAATGCGATATTTAATGCTACGACAGAAGATCCGGCATGGTTATGATATGATGCAGATGCGGTGCAATTAGGCAGTATTAAGCGGAACCGGGGTCCTGACAATTAATTAATAGGTTCCAGTTATTTAGAACCCCGCAATTAAATGTTGTATTAACACGGCGAAACGAGGCATCGGTTCGCTAAACAAATTTAAATGGAGGCCATTATAAGACTAGAATAGCCTGCATATGGTCTCCATATTTAATTATGAGGTGAATCGGCATACTGCCCCCAAACCACATGATATGCATGCGAGATGAACAATTAACATGCAACAAGTTTTATATATAGCATTTATAAAATAGGGGCTCGGGAAAAGGGTTCACACATCTGGGTTCGGGAGATCTTGGGTTCCGGGGGTTCGACGGGGTTCGGCCTCAGGGTTTGACAGGAACGGCGAGGTTCGGATACAAGATGGAGAGCTTGTCATGATGTGACGGGGATCTTGGGTTCCAAGTGGTCGATCTTGTCGTCGATGGCGAACTTGAATGGATCAGGTAGCGGTGGTCTTCGGGTCCGTGTCTTGGCGTCTGAGAGGAAGTGCTTGGTGGTGCCGAGAAGGAGGTCTTGTCGCATCCGATGGATGGGTCCTCGGGGTCGAAGAACTTGGCGCGCCAGGGTTCGGTCTTCGGATCTTGGTCGGGTCGTCGGTTTTCCGGGGCCGAAGGACTTCGCGTTTGAGAGACGATCTTGTCGCAACCGCGGTCTTCGGGTCATGTCGACGGTCTTGTCGTTCGGGCTGAAGAACTTGACGTCCTTCGTTTTCCTGATGTAGAACTTGTTGGTTCTGTATCGGCGTACTTGACGTTTTCGGGTCACATCCATCCGGGGACGAACTTGTTTAGTGCCACGATGATCTTGGCGTCCGGGGATCTCGTCGATGGCCCCTCGAGTGTTATCACGTTCATTCCTCCGAGGTACCGGCCGACAAGAAGATCGTGTGGTAACTTGTCACATCTCAAGTACATAGATTCCCAGCAGATCTTGATGAGCTTGGTCTTAGGCGATGTGGTTCAGACAGCAGAACTTGAAGGGCTCGACGCAGCTGCACGACAATAGTACCACAGTAGCAGCAGCACATTAGCCCTGCACGTGCGGCAGGCCGAGCAAGGTCTGGACCACGGGCAGAGAAGGTCGAGGCGAGGCGGGATCACGCGCAGCTATAGGCCGGAGCAGACGACCGCTAGCGGCGGCAGCCGACAAGGAACGGAGGAGGGCAGCCGACGACACACCAGAGAGGCACATGGGGTCGCGTGGCCTGGAGATGCAGAGGATGGCGGAGACCTCGATGACCCTGCATGACAAGGGCTGCGGGAAACGAGGACGGCGGAGGTCGACGGAGAGGGCTCGGCGATGTTGGCTCGAGGGGTACCACGGACGGAGCGGCGGCCAGGCTCAACCGGCGGGCTCGG
Source organism: Avena sativa (assembly GCA_916181665.1). Taxonomy (NCBI): domain Eukaryota; kingdom Viridiplantae; phylum Streptophyta; class Magnoliopsida; order Poales; family Poaceae; genus Avena; species Avena sativa. The sequence continues at coordinate 437,298,778 of OV702289.1, forward strand.
TGATGCGGCGGCTGGCGTGCCGCAGGGTAGAGGCACGGCTCTGCCTCGAAGAGGAGGACGCTGCGCCGGACAGCGACGCAAAGAGGCCTAGGTGGTGGCGTCTGGCGGTGCAGCTCGACGCAGAGGCGGGCTCAGGCGGAGGAGAAGGACCAGGGGCAGCGGCCGAGGCGACGCCGTGGTGGAGCGGCCAAGGCGCGGGCTCGCGCGGCGACGGGAGAGTAGAGGCGGGGAGGATGGCGCGAGGGGAGTGGAGGTGGGGCCACGACGCGGCACGGGAGGGCGAGCATGGGACGTGTCTGGCCAGGGCGGCAATGCGAGCCGGGAGGCGGCGGTGCGGTATCTGGGGAGGAGCGGGGTAGGTGGTGGCGTCTGGCTGGTGGGGCCGAGCACGGGAGGAGGGCGCGGGACAGGCGAGATGGTGAGCTCGCAGGGTGGGGAGGCGCGCCCAGGTAGGCCTGGTCGGCGGATGGGAGCAGGACGTGAACGAGCGGGGGATGGTGGGGTGGTTTTCGGCACGGGGTGGGACGGCTCGCGCGTTTGTGTGCGTGTGTGTGTTGTGTGCGTGTGGGGGTTGGTGGCGAGGACCGTGTTGGGTGCGGGTCGCACTGTGCGTACAACTGCGTTTGTCGTGCGGCAGCGGGTTGGGTCGGGTTAGTGGGGTAGGTGAGGGTTGGAGTTAGGGCAAGTGGGATCTAGGGTTAGGGTTTGCTTTTGGGGTAGTAGGTGGCTGCGGCTGGGCTTGTGGGACTGGCCGGCGGCTGCCTCCCCCACTGAAAATATTTTATTTTTATTTAACTTTTAAAATATTTTATAAATAGTTTATAGACAAATAAAATATCCAGGAAGACCTGGTTTTATGATTTGAAAATAAAGGAGGGCTAATTAGAAAACAAAATAGGGTTTTTGCAAAGTACTTTTATGAACAAACATGCATGATGATGTCATGATGATGCACAAAGTAGAAACAACGAGCGATTTTCTGGTAGTGATTTTAGCGGGATGCCACAATTCGACACCACCAACAAGGGATCTCGCCCTCGAGATCCGCCTCATGGTACCGGGAAGAAGGATGGCGATCTGAATCTTCTCGCTTCATGTAGATCCTCGCGACACTACTAATAAGAGGTCGTTGTCCATGGTCGTCGAGAAAAACACTCCGGGAACAAAAGAACGAAGGTAAAGGTATCAAGAGATAAGGCCACCTTTAACTTCCGTGGAAGGAGCAAAGTTGCTTGATCCACTGATTCAATGTACAAAAGTGCACAGTGAGAGGCGGGTAGGGTGATCAGTCCATCCCGTACTCAAAGCATCCTTCTGTAAATGAATCGCAGAATCGTGCAACCAACTTTCGGGATTTAGACTAAACATCTTCACAAGCAGTGTTTAGCACAAGAGGGGTGATGCATGATCTTCATCGGATCTGGTGTAGATGATGTCGTCGCATTGGGACCACCGAAAGATACAAAGAAACATCGTACGAAAAGACACAATGATCAGATTTTGCGATGGTTCCATTGGCATGAACAACACATGCTCAAGGTATACTCCAACTTCACCAATGCTCATCCTTCTCATATGCTTTTCAACGATACAGATATCTGTCAAGGGGCTCATACGGATAAAGAATTCAAGGACAAAAGATTGGATGAAGGTACAACAGTCGAGAAGCAGATTGATGATTATAGAACCACCGTTCTAAAGGGAGGAAGCGAAACCTTGAAGGTACGACAGAAACCCAACCACGGGAAATCCTAGACTCAAAGAACAGATAAGAGAGTAGAATCAAAACACACTAAGGTAAGAGGAGAACAACAGAGGGGTAAGGAGTAAAAACAGACCTAATCAGATCGATCCAACGGATTTTGCAAAAATAGTTTTGGCACTCTACTTCGTTCGTTAGCTAGGTTATCCTACAGGCTGGACCAGTAGGGTATCACAACTGCTAGGCTCTGATACCACTCTGTAACACCCTCGAATCAACCATATGCAAGTTTTAGCACTTCCCGCCAAACCCGCATAGAAACGATTCAAGGATGCCCACCAGGCACTTGCGTGCGGGTGGAGAACGAAGTAATACCATTACACATTAGTCCATGATGGAACCCACAGAACATATATATACAACAACGACTCCATAAGTCAAGAATACAGATATAATATACAAAGATCCAAATCACCTTGAAAACGATAGATCATCCGACTAAGGACAAGATACAAATGGGGCGAAGAGCCCAGAAGAATAACCAATGGCGTCCATAACCCTGCCCAGGCCAAGCCAGAAGGGTAACCCTGCTAACGACGTCGATCTCAAACCAGCTAAAAAAAAGGGTACCGACAAAGGGCAAAGGAAAAAGAGGAGCGTCAGTATTGAGGCCAGTACACGGTGAGGCTAGAATTTGGCGGCTCTCGCCTACATAGGTATGGTGGACTGAAGCGGCAGCACAGCAGCACTAAACAACCTATAGAGACTCAGTAAAACTGGCTGCTATTAAAGAGGGATAAGAAAGACCTACTCGGATCCAAACTGATACTAACACCAAACATACCGATCCTGGTATTTCCCCCTCGAGACCAAACGAGGAAGTCAGACCAAGGAACTCATACACTTGGCAATTTTACTCATTCCGTTATAGTTGCAGCACTTAGTAATCAGATATAGATAGCATGAGTCATCCTGAAGCATAAGTAGTGGGCAGTTTTAATTAACCATTCTGTGGTAGTTGGAACATTTACTAGTCAAATATAATTGTCCTGAGGAATCCCAAAGCCCAGCAGTTGTTGGCACTTTTATCACATTCCATTGGAGTTGTAATACATACTAAGCAGGGATAGTATGACACAGATCACCACAGATCCACTAGTTGTTGGCATTCTTATTATCCATTCCGTTATAGTTGGATTTAATTACTAGTCACATATTAAGTCAAATTTATAGTACTACTTTAGTTATGCTTGTCTATGATCAGGATACTGTGCTGCGAGTCGTCCATAACCGCGGACACGGCTTTCAGAAAGTTTTACCCTGCAGGGGTGCACAAATAGCAACACACACTCGATCAACCTCGGAAAAACCAACTCAAAACCCAACGAGGCTTTCACGAAAATGCAATCACAGGATTCATAAATATTTCAGGCGTCCACCCCATTAAGCTACCCGCAACGAAGTTGGCCGGCTCCGAGACGAACCCAAGGTTTACGTCAATGGCTGTAAACGACTGGGAACCTGAAAATGTGATTGGGCTTGTCGATATCGCGAAAACACTCCGCATCCAAAACAGTACAGGTGCTCCACGCACAATCGTAAACAAAGCAGTAAAGCATGGCATAAGTACAGAATAGTAATAAAGCCCCAAACTAGTTTGTGACCCCAAGAAATAGAAATGAATCAATCTCTGGCTCAGGGGGATCCCATAGGGTCTCCCGGATATGGATAGTGCGAATAGTCAAGGAACATGTATCAAGTACTCGGGGCCTACGGGACACAAGTGGACATAAAAACCAAATAGCATATATTACCCACTGGTGCCTCTTTCATTAGTTATGCCAGCAATTTAATAGTTGTATTTAAAGTCATGATCAACTCCACCATAAAACGTCTGCCAACATTCCAACAACTATGGTACTCGACAACACAAGATCGCACCTGAGTAAGCAACTACGACTCGCAAGGCCAGCTATCTACCAAACAATAGGTATTAGGAGGTGTCCATGGAAATATAGAGGATGCACAGGATATAACTGGTCCACGGAAACTAAAGCATCGCAACACGGATAGCAATAGATCAAAAGGAGGAAATAAAGACTATAAATGCAAAATAGGTAGAAGGGGGAGAGATGCTTGCCTGGGAAACACTGCCGGAGATTCATCCCGAGAACTTGTCGATACTCGCATCCACTCATCGGCCTAGTCCGCGAAGAAGCAAACACTAGAAGAAACACCGGATGCGATATTTAATGCTACGGCAGAAGATCCGGCATGGTTATGATATGATGCAGATGCGGTGCAATTAGTTAGTATTAAGCGGAACCGGGGTCCCAATAATTAATTAATAGGTTCCAGTTATTTAGAACCCTGCAATTAAATGTTGTATTAACACGGCGAAACATGGCATCGATTCGCTACACAAATTTAAATGGTGGCCATTATAAGACTAGAATAGCCCGCATATGGTCCCCATATTTAATTATGAGGTGAATCGGCATACTGCCCCCAAACCACATGATATGCATGCGAGATGAACAATTAACATGCAACAAGTTTTATATATAGCATTTATAAAATAGGGGCTCGGGAAAAGGGTTCACACATCTAGGTTCGGGAGATCTTGGGTTCCGGGGGTTCGACGGGGTTCGGCCTCAGGGTTTGACGGGAACGGCGAGGTTCGGATACAAGATGGAGAGCTTGTCATGATGTGACGGGGATCTTGGGTTCCAAGCGGTCGATCTTGTCGTCGATGTCGAACTTGAATGGATCGGGTACCGTTGGTCTTCGGGTCCGTGTCTTGGCGTCTAAGAGGAAGTGCTTGGTGGTGCCGAGAAGGAGGTCTTGTCTCATCCGATGGATCGGTCCTCGGGGTCGAAGAACTTGGCGCGCCAGGGTTCGGTCTTCGGATCTTGGTCGGGTCGTCGGTTTTCCGAGGCCGAAGGACTTGGCGTCCGTGAGACGATCTTGTCGCATCCGCGGTCTTCGGGTCATGTCGACGGTCTTGTCGTTCGGGCTGAAGAACTTGACGTCCTTCGTTTTCCTGATGTAGAACTTGTTGGTTCCGTATCGGCGTACTTGACGTCTTCGGGTCACATCCATCCGAGGATGAACTTGTTTAGTGCCACGATGATCTTGGCGTCCGGGGATCTCGTCGATGGCCCCTCGAGTGTCACCACGTTCATTCTTCCGAGGTACCGGCCGATAAGAAGATCGTGTGGTAACTTGTCACATCTCAAGTACATAGCTTCCTAGCAGATCTTGATGAGCTTGGTCTTAGGCGACGTGGTTCAGACGGTAGAACTTGAAGGGCTCGATGCAGCTGCACGACAATAGTACCATAGTAGCAGCAGCACATTAGCCTTGCACGTGCGGCAGGCCGAGCAAGGTCCTGACCACGGGCATAGAAGGTCGAGGGGAGGCGGGATCGCGCGCGGCTACAGGCCGAAGCAGGCGACCGCTAGCGGCGGCAGCCGACAAGGAACAGAGGAGGGCAGCCGACGACGCACCAGAGAGGCACGTGGGGTCGCATGGCCTGGAGATGCAGAGGATGGCGGAGACCTCGATGACCCTGCATGACAAGGGCTGCAGGAAATGAGGACGACGGAGGTCGACGGAGAGGGCTCGGCGAGGTTGGCTCGAGGGGTACCACGGACGCAGCGGCGGCCGGGCTCAACCGGCGGGCTCGGTGATGCGGCGACCGGCGTGCCGCAGGGCAGAGGCGCGGCTCTGCCTCGGAGAGGAGGACGCGGCGCCACACGGCGACGCAGAGAGGCCGAGGTGGTGGCGTCCGCTGGCGCAGCTCGACGGAGAGGCGGGCTCGGGCAGAGGAGAACAACCAGGGGCGGCGGCCAGGGAGACGCCATGGTGGAGCGACCAGGGCGCGGGCTCGCTCGGCGACGGGAGAGTAGAGGCAGGAAGGATGGCGCGAGGGGAGTGGAGGTGGGGCCACGGCGCGGCACGGGAGGGCGAGCACGGGCCAAGGCGGCGAGGCAAGCCGGGCAGTGGCGGTGCGTGATCTAGGGAGGAGCGGGGTAGGTGGTGGCGTTTGGCTGGTGGGGCCGAGCACGGGAGGAGGGCACGGGACAGGCGAGATGGTGAGGTTGCGGAGTGGGGAGACGCGCCCAGGTAGGCCTGGTCAGCGGATGGGAGCGGGACATGAGCTTCGGGGGTTGGTGGGGTGGTTGTCGGCACGGGGTGGGATGGCTCGCGCATTTGTGTGCGTGTGTTTGCGTGTGTGTGTTGTGTGTGTGTGGGGATTGGTGGCGAGTACCGTGTTGGGTGCGGGTCGCACTGTGCGTACAAGTGTGTGTGTCGTGCGACAGCGGGTTGGGTCGGGTTAGTGGGGTACGTGAGGGTTGGAGTTAGGGCAGGTGGGATCTAGGGTTAGGGTTTGCTTTTGGGGTAGTAGGTGGCTGCGGCTGGGCTTTTGGGCCTGGCCGGCGGCTGCCTCCCCCACTGAAAATATTTTATTTTTATTTAACTTTTAAAATATTTTATAAATAGTTTTTAGACAAATAAAATATCCAGGAAGACCTGGTTTTATGATTTGAAAATAAAGGAGGGCTTATTAGAAAACAAAATAGGGTTTTTGCAAAGTACTTTTATGAACAAACATGCATGATGATGTCATGATGATGCACAAAGTAGAAACAACGAGCGATATTCTGGTAGTGATTTTAGCGGGATGCCACACCCTAGGGTTTCATTTAAGATCTATTTAACTTTTCATATCATCATCCTTGCTTGAGCATTGCATCCATGCCATGCATTGATTATTGTTCTCTCTTTCTTTCAGGTGTTTGCTTCTTCCCGGTAGAATATGATATCGATATCAAGATCGAAGCCCGAGATTAACACCATCGAAGATCGACGAACAATACTTGACTAACTGTAACAAAGTCAAGCACAAGGATTCTGAAGATATATATCTGGGTATCAACAAACAAGGCAAGCATAGCCCCACCATTATACAATCCTATGGTTTCAAAAGTATTACATTCTTGCGATGATGAATACGATTCTACGGTGGTCTTTTATCGATAGATAGAGTATCATATATGTTGCATTACTCCCTCTGAGCTTATATTACCTGATGCACTTCTTCTAGCATAACTAGGTTTGGCTTGTGTGCACTGCTAGAGCTATTATCTATGTCTTGCTTAGCCACTCTTAGCTGTTAGTGCTGGTTCATCCAGAAGATGTACCAAATGCAGAGAATCTAGTATGCCAGGAGAACAAGGTATATTGATGATGTAAGATCAGTGGTAAAGGTTAAACATGCTAAGGCTTGTGTGGGAGGCCATGGTGGGATGTGGTTTTTGCAGTCCCATGCTGGCCACTACTAGGAATCGAGTTCTTGCCTTTGGAACCGAGATGAGCGTACAGCCACACGGGGCCTGGAAAACCTCATGAGTAACTAACGTGCCTAGTAGATTCCATGAGTCACATAGTTCGGCATTCCATTCGACATATGCATAGAAAATGTTTTGAAAGATTTGGCGGGTGAAGGTGCATTCATACAGGTAGGTAAGCGTGGCCGGGGTTGGGGAGGCGGTTCCTCTAGGTAAACCAACCTCGCCTCCCATCTTTAGGGACTGGCTTCGGGATTTGACTCATTACGGTGGAACCATCCTTAGGGCATGACTCATGGTCTCGGCTAAAGCAAGGTAAAGGTCGTGTCTAACCACCCTCTGTCGGCCTTCCAAGGAAGAGGGATAATGTACTGGCATTAAGAGTCGGTTAGTACGTGTGGTAAAGTTGTACACCCTTGCAGGGTTAAATCTTTTCGGAAAGCGGTGTTCACGGTTATGAACGCTTGGTGACCGAATTCTAAGATCATAGAGAACCATAACCTAATCGTAAAACTTGGCAAATTAATGTGTGCTTAAGGATGCTTCCTTAGGGTACGAGGGGGTGATCCTAGTTGTGAGATGAGCATTACTTTGGTGGATATCAAGATGATGATCAGTTCTTCGGAGATGTTGCTCACTTATCCCCTTTTAAAGATTCTGATTAGACGAGGTTCTTCTCCCTCTTGTTTTATGAACAAAGATGGCTTTGCGCAAAATAACCCCACCAGCCATAAGTCTTGCGGAGTACACCCTATACTCACCCTTGCTTTGTTGATACTTTTGTAGCAGAATAAGTGTTCCCTTGAAGACAAGTTCGGTGCGACATCGACACCGACGAGTAGCTTAGGGTTCCCGGCCGGCAGCCTAGAATCTATGGGCTGGGACGTCATTCTTATGCTTTGGGACTCTTAGGCCATTTGTTAAGTTTGATATACATAATAGCATAATTTGCCTTCCGTTGTTTGATGTTTGTGGTCAGTGACCTCTGATTGTAATATTTTGGTTCTTCACTCAGTTATGAGTTTGTTGTAGTAATTTTTGTGTCGTAGGGTTACTGTTGTGTTACCGATTATTCCTTAGATATCCTCGAGCTCCAGGTTAAGCTTATGTCAGGCTAAGATTTGGATTCATTTAATCCTAATCCCCGGGGTGTCACAATGTTGCACCAGTGAGGCAGAAGCTGCATCACAGAATGCACTAGAGTGTGTGTGGTCATGTGGATCACTGTGGTCTAGGAAAAGAACACATGCAATGACACTAGTGCATCAATGTGGTTTAGTAAAAGAACATATCCAATGACTATGGGTTATCCATGTGTCAAACCATGGTCACAGATACCAAAAGCACATATGAAGAGCAGCTTCCACATTGCATGGTGCACTAGTGAGGCAGAAGTTGCATCACAGAATGCACTGGAGTGTTTGTGGTCATGTGGATCAATGTTGTCTAGGAAAAGAACACATGCAATGACACACGTGGATCAATGTTGTTTAGGAAAAGAACACATCCAATGACTATATGTGATCCATGTGTTCAACCATGGTCACAGAGATCAAAAGTACATAGGAAGAGGTGCTTCCACATTTCATATTGCACTAGTGAGGCAGAAGTTGCATCATAGAATGCACTATAGTGTGTGTGGTCATGTGGTCTAGGAAAATAACACATACAATGACTATAGGTGATCTATGTGTCAAACCATGGTCACAGAGACCAAAATCACATAGGAAGAGAAGCTTCCACATTGCATGTTGCACTAGTGAGGCAAAAGTTGCATCACAGAATGCACTAGAGTGTTTGTGTTCATGTGGATTAATGTGGTCTAGGAAAAGAACACATGCAATGACACTAGTGGATCAATGTGGTTTAGGAAAAGAACACATCCAATGACTATAGGTGATCCATTTGTCAAACCATGGTCATAGAGACCAAAAGCACATATGAAGAGCAGCTTCCACATTGCATGTTGCACCAGAGAGGCAGAAGTTGCATCATAGAATACACTAGAGTGTTTCTGGTCATGTGGATCAATGTGGTCTACGAAAAGAACACATGCAATGACACTAGTGGATCAATGTTGTTTAGGAAAAGAACATATCCAATCACTATATGTGATCCATGTTTTCAACCATGGTCATAGAGACCAAAAGCACATATGAAGAGTTGTTTCCACAATGCATGTTGCACTAGTGAGGAAGAAGTTGCATCATAGAATGCACAGCAGTGTGTGTGGTCATGTGGATCAATGTGGTCTAGGAAAAGAACACATGCAATGACACTAGTGGATCAATGTGGTTTAGTAAAAGAACACATGCAGCGACTATATGATCCATGTGGCATACCATGGTCACAGAGACCAAACATTGGAAGAGCAGCTTCTACATTGCATGTTGCATCAGTGAGGCAGAAGTTGCATCACAGAATGCACTGGATTGTGTGTGGTCATGTGGATCAATGTGGTCTAGGAAAATTACACATGCAATGACATTCGTGGATCAATGTGCTTTAGGAAAAGAACACATGCAGTGACTATAGGTGATCCATGTGTCAAACCATGGTCACAGAGACCAAAAGCACATAGGAAGAGAAGCTTTGACATTGCATGTTGCACTAGTGAGGCAGAAGTTGGATCACATAATGCACATGAGTGTGTGTGTTCATGTGGATCAATGTGGTCTAGTAAAATAACACATACAATGACAATAGTGGGTCAATGTGGTTTAGGAAAAGAAGACATGCAATGGCTGTAGTGATCCATGTGTTAAACCATGGTCACAGAGACCAAAACCACATAGGAATAGAAGCTTCCACATTGCATGTTGCACCAGTGAGGCAGAAGTTGCATCACAGAATGCACAGGAGTGTGTGTGGTCATGTTGATCAATGTGGTGTAGGAAAATAACACATGCAATGATACCAGTGGATCAATGTGCCTTAGGAAAAGAACAAATGCAATGACTATAGGTGATCCATGTGTCAAACCATGGTCATAGAGACCAAAAGCACATAGGAAGAGAAGCTTCCACATTGCATGTTGCACCAGTGAGGCAAAAGTTGCATCACAGAATGCACTAGAGTATTTGTGGTCATGTGGATTAATGTGGTCTAGGAAAAGAACACATGCAATGACACTAGTCGATCAATGTGGTTTAGGAAAAGAACACATCCAATGACTATAGGTGATCCATGTGTCAAACCATCATCACAGAGACCAAAAGCACATATGTAGAGCAGCTTCCACATTGCATGTTGAAACAGTGAGGTGGAAGTTGCATCAAAGAATCCATTGGAGTGTTTGTGGTTATGTGGATCAATGTGGTCTAGGAAAAGACCACCTGTAATGACACTAATGGATCAATGTGGTTTATCAGAATAACACATGCAATGACTATATGTGATCCATGTGTTCAACCATGGTCATAGAGACCAAAAGAACATAGGAAGAGTTGTTTCCCCCTTTAATGTTACACTAGTGAGGCAGAAGTTGTATCATACAATGCACTGTAGTGTGTGTGGTTATGTGGATCAATGTGTCAAGGAAAAGAACACATGAAATGACACTAGTGGACCAATGTGGTTTAGTAAAAGAACACATGCAATGACTATATGTGATCCATGTGTTCAACCATGGTCACAGAGACTGAAAGCACATAGGAAGAGCTGTTTCCACATTGCATGTTGCACTAGTGAGGCAGATGTTGCATCATAGAATGCATTGCAGTGTGTGTGGTCATGTGGATAAATGTGGTCTAGGAAAAGAACACATGCAATGACACTAGTGGATCAATGTGGTTTAGTAAATGAACACATGCAATGACTATATGTGATCCGTGTGTCAAACCATGGTCACAGAGACCAAAAGCACATAGGAAGAGCAGCTTCGACATTGCATGTTGCACCAGTGAGGCAGAAGTTGCATCACAGAATGCACTGGAGTGTGTGTGGTCATGTGGATCAATGTGGTCTAGGGAAATAACACATGCCATGACATTAGTGGATCAATGTGCTTTAGGAAAAGAACACATGCAATGACTACAGGTGATCCATGTGTCAAACCATGGTCACATAGACCAAAAGCACATAGGAAGAGAAGCTTCAACATTGCTTGTTGCACCAGTGAGGCAGAAGTTGCATCATAGAATGCACAGGAGTGTGTGTGGTCAGGTGGATCAATGTGGTCTAGGAAAAGAACACATACAATGACACTAATGGATCAATGTGCTTTATGAAAAGAAAAAATGCAATGACTATAGGTGATCCATGTGTCAAACCATGGTTAAGCAGACCAAAAGCACATAGGAAGAGAAGCTTCCACATTGCATGTTGCACCAGTGAGGCAGAAGTTGCTTCACATAATGCACTAGAGTATTTGTGGTCATGTGGATCAATGTGGTCTAGGAAAAGGAGATATGCAATGACACTAGTGGATCAATATGGTTTAGGAAAATAACACATCCAATGACTATAGGTGATCCATCTGTCAAACCATGGTCATAGAGACCAAAAGCACATATGAAGAGCAACTTCCACATTTCATTTTGCACCAGTGAGGCAGAAGTTGCATCACAGAATGCACTGCCGTGTTTGTGGTCATATGGATGTATGTGGTCTAGGAAAAGAACACATGAAATGACACTAGTGGATCAATATGGTTTAGGAAAAGAACACATCCAATGACTATATCTGATCCATGTGTTCAACCATGATCATAGAGACCAAAAGCACATAGGAAGAGCTGTTTCCACATTGCATGTTGCACTAGTGAGGCAGAAGTTGCATCATAAAATGCACTACAGTGTTTGTGGTCATGTGGATCAATGTGGTATAGGAAAATAACACATGCAATTACACTAGTGGATTAATGTGGTTTAGGAAAAGAACACATGCAATGACTATATGTGATCCATGTGGCATACCATGGTCACACAGACAAAAATAACATTGGAATAGTAGCTTCTACATTGCATGTTGCACCAGTGAGGGAGAAGTTGCATCACAGAATGCACTGGAGTGTGTGTGGTCATGTGGATCAATGTGGTCTAGGAAAATAACACATGCAATGACACTAGTGGATAAGTGTGCTTTAGGAAAAGAACACATGCAATGACTATAGGTGATCCATTTGTCAAACCATGGTCACAGATACCAAAAGCACATAGATAGGGAAGCTCCCACATATCATGTTGCAACAGTGAGGCAGAAGTTGCATCACATAATGCACTGGAGTGTGTGTGGTAATGTGGATCAATGTGGTCTAGGAAAAGAATACATACAATGACACTAGTCGATCAATGTGGTTTAGGAAAAAACACATGCAACGACTATAGGTTATCCATTTGTCGTACCATGGTCATAGAGACCAAAAGCACATAGGAAGGGAAGCTCCCACATTGCATGTTGTAACGGTGAGGCAGGAGTTGCATCACAGAATGCACATGAGTGTGCGTGGTCATGTGGATCGATTTGTTCTAGGAAAATAACACATACAATGACACTCGTGGATCAATGTCCTTTATGAAAAGAACAATTGCAATGACTATAGGTGATCCATGTGTCAAACCATGGTGACAGAGACCAAAAGCACATAGGAAGAGAAGCTTCCACATTGGATGTTGCACTAGTGAGGCAGAAGTTGCATCACAGACTGCACTAGAGTGTTTATGGTCATGTGGATTAATGTGGCCTAGGAAAAGAACACATGCAATGACACTAGTTGGTCAATGTGGTTTAGGAAAAGAACACATCCAATGACTATAGGTGATCCATGTGTCAAACCATCATAACAGAGACCAAAAGCACATATGAAGAGCAGCTTCCACATTGCATGTTGCAACTGTGAGGCAGAAGTTGCATCACAGAATGCACAAGAGTGTTTGTGGTCATGTGGATCAATGTGGTCTATGAAAAGAACAAATGCAATGACACTAGTGGATCAATGTGGTTTAGGAGAAGAACACATCCAATGACTATATGTGATTCATGTGTTCAACCATGGTCATAGAGACTAAAAGCACATAGGAAGAGTTGTTTCCACATTGCATGTTGCAGTAGTGAGGCAGATGTTGCATCATAGAATGCATTGCAGTGTGTGTGGTCATGTGGATAAATGTGGTCTAGAAAAAGAACACATGCAATAACACTAGTGGATCAATGTGGTTTAGTAAATGAACACATTGAATGACTATATGTGATCCATGAGGTATACCATGGTCACAGAGACCAAAAGAACATTGGGAGAGTAGCTTCAACATTGAATGTTGCACAAGTGAGGCAGAAGTTGCATCACAGAATGCACTGGAGTGTGTGTGGTCATGTGGATCAATGTGGTCTAGGAAAATAACACATGCAATGACATTAGTGGATCAATGTGCTTTAGGAAAAGAACACATGCAATGACTATAGGTGATCCATGTGTCAAACCATGGTCACATAGACCAAAAGCACATAGGAAGAGAAGCTTGAACATTGCTTGTTGCACCAGTCAGGCAGAAGTTGCATCATAGAATGCACAAGAGTGTGTATGGTCAGGTGGATCAATGTGGTATAGGAAAAGAACACATACAATGACACTAGTGTGTCAATGTGGTTTAGGACAAGAACACATGGAATGGCTATAGGTGATCCATGTGTCAAACCATGGTCATAGAGACCAAAAGCACATAGGAAGAGAAGCTTTCACATTGCATGTTGCACCACTGAGGCAGAAGTTGCATCACAGAATGCATAGGAGTGTGTGCGGTCATGTGGATCAATTTGGTGTAGGAAAATAACACATGCAATGACACTAATGGATCAGTGTGCTTTATGAAAAGAACAAATGCAATGACTATAGGTGATCCATGTGTCAAACCATGGTTAAGCAGACCAAAAGCACATAGAAAGAGAAGCTTCCACATTGCATGTTGCACCGGTGAGGCAGAAGTTGCTTCACAGAATGCACTAGTGTATTTGTGGTCATCTAGATCAATGTGGTCTAGGAAAAGGAGATATGCAATGACACTAGTGGATCAATGTGGTTTAGGAAAATAACACATCCAATGACTATAGGTGATCCATGTGTCAAACCATGGTCATAGAGACCAAAAGCACATATGAAGAGCAACTTCCACATTTCATTTTGCACCAGTGAGGCAGAAGTTGCATCACAGAATGCACTGCAGAGTTTGTGGTCATGTGGATGAATGTGGTCTAGGAAAAGAACACATGCAATGACACTAGTGGATCAATATGGTTTAGGAAAAGAACACATCCAATGACTATATATGATCCATGTGTTCAACCATGGTCACAGAGACCAAAAGCACATAGGAAGAGTTGTTTCCACATTGCATGTTGCACTAGTGAGGCAGAAGTTGCATCATAGAATGCACTACAGTGTTTGTGGTCATGTGGATCAATGTGGTATAGGAAAATAACACATTCAATTACACTAGTGGATTAATGTGGTTTAGGAAAAGAACACATGCAATGACTATATGTGATCCATGTGGCATACCATGATCACACAGACCAAAATAACATTGGAAGAGCAGCTTCTACATTGCTTGTTGCACCAGTGAGGGAGAAGTTGCATCACAGAATGCACTGGAGTTTTTGTGGTCATGTATATCAATGTGGTATAGGAAAATAACACATGCAATGACACTAGTGGATCAGTGTGCTTTAGGAAAGAACACATGCAATGACTATAGGTGATCCATCTGTCAAACCATGGTCACAGATACCAAAAGCACATAGGAAGGGAAGCTCCCACATATCATGTTGCAAGAGTGAGGCAGAAGTTGCATCACAGAATGCACTGGAGTGTGTGTGGTAATGTGGATCAGTGTGGTCTAGGAAAAGAACACATACAATGACACTAGTCGATCAATGTGGTTTAGGAAAACACACATGCAACGGCTATAGGTTATCCATTTGTCATACCATGGTAATAGAGACCAAAAGCACATAGGAAGGGAAGCTCCCACATTGCATGTTGTAACAGTGAGGCAGAAGTTGCATCACAGAATGCACATGAGTGTGCGTGGTCATGTGGATCAATGTGGTCCAGGAAAATAACACATGCAATGACAATAGTGGATCAATGTGCTTTAGGAAAAGAACACATTAAATGACTATTGGTGATCCATGTGTCAAACCATGGTCACAGAGACCAAAAGCACATAGGAAGAGAAGCTTCGACATTGCATGTTGCACTAGTGAGGCAGAAGTTGCATCACGGAATGCATATGAGTGTGTGTGGTCATGTGGATCAATGTGCTGTAGGAAAATAACACATGCAATTACACTAGTGGATCAATGTGCTTTAGGAAAAAACAAATGTAATGATTATAGGTGATCCATGTGTCAAACCATGGTCATAGAGACCAAAAGTACATAGGAAGAGAAGCTTCCACATTGCATGTTGCACTAGTTAGGCAGAAGATGCTTCACAGAATGCACTAGAGTGTTCGTGGTCATGTGGATCAATGTGGTCTAGGAAAAGAACACATGCAATGACACTAGTGGATCATTGTGGTTTAGGAAAATAACACATCCAATGACTATAGGTGATCCATGTGTCAAACCATGGTCATAGAGACCAAAAGCACATATGAAGAGCCGCTTCCACATTGCATGTTGCACGAGTGAGGCAGAAGTTGCATCACAGAATGCACTAGAGTGTTTGTGGTCATGTGGATGAATGTGGTCTAGGAAAAGAACACATGCAATGACACTAGTGGATCAATGTGGTTTAGGAAAAGAACACATGTAATGACTATATCTGATCCATGTGTTCAACCATGGTCACAGAGACCAAAAGCACATAGGAAGAGCTGTTTCCACATTGCATGTTGCACTAGTGAGGCAGAAGTTGCATCATAGAATGCACTGCAGTGTGTGTGGTCATGTGGTCTAGGAAAAGAACACATGCAATGACACTAGTGGATAAATGTGGTTTAGGAAAAGAACACATGAAATGACTACATGTGATCCATGTGGCATGCCATGGTCACAAAGACCAAAAGAACATTGGAAGAGCAGCTTCTACATTGCATGTTGCACTAGTGAGGCAGAAGTTGCATCACAGAATGCATTGGAGTGTGTGTAGTCATGTGGATCAATGTGGTCTAGGAAAATAACACATGCAATGACACTAGTGGATGAGTGTGCTTTAGGAAAAGAACACATGCAATGACTATAGGTGATCCATGTGTCAAACCATGGTCATAGAGACCAAAAGCACATAGGAAGGGAAGCTCCCACATTGCATGTTGCAACAGTGAGGCAGAATTTGCATCACAGAATGCACAGGAGTGTGTGTGGTCATGTGGATCAATGTGGTCTAGGAAAAGAACACATACAATGACACTAGTGGATCAATTTGGTTTAGAAAAAGAACAAATGCAATGGCTATAGGTTATCCATGTGTCATACCATGGTCACGGAGACCAAAAGCACATAGGAAGAGAAGCTTCCACATTGCAAGTTGCATTAGTGAGGTAGAAGTTGCATCACATAATGCACTAGAGTGTTTGTCATCATGTGGATCAATGTGGTCTAGGAAAAGAACACATGCAATAACACTAGTGGATCAATGTGCTTTAGGGAAAGAACACATGCAATGACTATATGTGATCCATGTGTCAGACCATGGTCACAGAGATGAAAAGCACATTGGAAGAGCAGCTTCCACATTGCATGTTGCACCAGTGAGGCACAAGTTGCGTCACAGAATGCACTGGAGTGTGTGTGGTCGTGTGGATCAATATGGTCTAGGAAAACAACACATGCAGTGACACTAGTGGATCAATGTTCTTTAGGTAAAGAACAAACACAATGACTGTAGGTGATCCATGTGTCAAAACATGGTCATACAGACCAAAAACACATAGGAATAACAGCTCCCACATTGCATGCTGCACCAGTGAGGAAGTAGTTGCATCACAGAATGCACTAGAGTGTGTGTGGTCATGTGGATCAATGTGGTCTAGGAAAATAACACATGCAACAACACCAGTGGATCATTGTGGTTTAGGAAAAGAACACATGCAATGACTGTAGGTGATCCGTGTGTCAAACCGTGGTCATAGAGACGAAAAGCACATATGAAGAGCAGCTTCCACATTGCATTTTGCACTAGTGAGGCAGAAGTTGCATCACATAATGCACTAGAGTGTTTGTGGTCATGTGGATCAATGTGGTCTAGGAAAAGAACATATGAAATGACACTAGTGGATCAATGTTGTTTAGTAAAAGAACACATCCAATGACTATAGGTGATCCATGTGTCAAACCTTGGTTACATAGACCAAAAGCACATACGGAGAGCAGCTTCCACATTGCATGTTGCACCAGTGAGGCAGAGGTTGCATCACAGAATACAATGGAGTATTTGTGGTCATGTGGATCGCTGTGGTCTAGGAAAAGAACACATGCAATGAAACTAGTGAATCAATGTGGTTTAGGAAAAGAACACATCCGATGACTATATGTGATCCATATGTTCAACAATGGTCACAAAGACCAAAAGCACATAGGACGAGAAGATTCCACATTGCATGTTGCACTAGTGAGGTAGAAGTTGCATCACACAATGCACTAGAGTGTTTATGGTCATGTGGATCAATGTGGTCTAGGAAAAGAACACATGCAATGACACTAGTAGATCAATGTAGTTTAGGAAAAGAACACATGCAATGGCTATAGGTTATCCATGTGTCATACCATGGTCACAGAGACCAAAAGCACATAGGAAGAGAAGCTTCCACATTGCAAGTTGCATTAGTGAGGCAGAAGTTGCATCACATAATGCACTAGAGTGTTTGTCGTCATGTGGATCAATGTGGTCTAGGAAAAGAACACATGCAATAACACTAGTGGATCAATGTGCTTCCGGGAAAGAACACATGCAATGACTATATGTGATCCATGTGTCAAACCATGGTCACAGAGACGAAAAGCACATAGGAAGAGCAGCTTCCACATTGCATGTTGCACCAGTGAGGCACAAGTTGCATCACAGAATGCACTGGAGTGTGTGTGGTCGTGTGGATCAATATGGTCTAGGAAAACAACACATGCAATGACACTAGTGGATCAATGTTCTTTAGGTAAAGAACAAACACAATGACTGTAGGTGATCCATGTGTCAAAACATGGTCATACAGACCAAAAGCACATTGGAAGAGCAGCTTCCACATTGCATGTTGCACTAGTGAGGTAGAAGTTGCATCACACAATGCACTAAAGTGTGTGTGGTCATGTGGATCAATGTGGTCTAGGAAAATAACACATGCAACAACACCAGTGGATCATTGTGGTTTAGGAAAAGAACACATGCAATGACTGTAGGTGATCCGTGTGTCAAACTGTGGTCACAGAGACGAAAAGCACATATGAAGAGCAGCTTCCACATTGCATGTTGCACTAGTGAGGCAGAAGTTGCATCACATAATGCACTAGAGTGTTTGTGGTCATGTGGATCAATGTGGTCTAGGAAAAGAACATATGAAATGACACTAGTGGATCAATGTTGTTTAGTAAAAGAACACATCCAATGACTATAGGTGATCCATGTGTCAAACCGTGGTTACATAGACCAAAAGCACATATGGGGAGCAGCTTCCACATTGCATGTTGCACCAGTGAGGCAGAGGTTGCATCACAGAATACACTGGAGTATTTGTGGTCATGTGGATCACTGTGGTGTAGGAAAATAACACATGCAATGAAACTAGTGAATCAATGTGGTTTAGGAAAAGAACACATCCAATGACTATATGTGATCCATATGTTCAACAATGGTCACAAAGACCAAAAGCACATAGGAAGAGAAGATTCCACATTGCATGTTGCACTAGTGAGGTAGAAGTTGCATCACACAATGCACTAGAGTGTTTATGGTCATCTGGATCAATGTGGTCTAGGAAAAGAACACATGCAATGACACTAGTAGATCAATGTGGTTTAGGAAAAGAACACATGCAATGGCTATAGGTTATCCATGTGTCATACCATGGTCACAGAGACCAAAAGCACATAGGAAGAGAAGCTTCCACATTGCAAGTTGCATTAGTGAGGCAGAAGTTGCATCACATAATGCACTAGAGTGTTTGTCGTCATGTGGATCAATGTGGTCTAGGAAAAGAACACATGCAATAACACTAGTGGATCAATGTGCTTTATGGAAAGAACACATGCAATGACTATATGTGATCCATGTGTCAAACCATGGTCACAGAGACGAAAAGCACATAGGAAGAGCAGCTTCCACATTGCATGTTGCACCAGTGAGGCATAAGTTGCATCACAGAATGCACTGGAGTGTGTGTGGTCGTGTGGATCAATATGGTCTAGGAAAACAACACATGCAATGACACTAGTGGATCAATGTTCTTTAGGTAAAGAACAAACACAATGACTGTAGGTGATCCATGTGTCAAAACATGGTCATACAGACCAAAAACACATAGGAATAACAGCTCCCACATTGCATGCTGCACCAATGAGGAAGTAGTTGCATCACAGAATGCACTAGAGTGTGTGTGGTCATGTGGATCAATGTGGTCTAGGAAAATAACACATGCAACAACACCAGTGGATCATTGTGGTTTAGGAAAAGAACACATGCAATGACTGTAGGTGATCCGTGTGTCAAACCGTGGTCACAGAGACGAAAAGCACATATGAAGAGCAGCTTCCACATTGCATGTTGCACTAGTGAGGCAGAAGTTGCATCACATAATGCACTAGAGTGTTTGTGGTCATGTGGATCAATGTGGTCTAGGAAAAGAACATATGAAATGACACTAGTGGATCAATGTTGTTTAGTAAAAGAACACATCCAATGACTATAGGTGATCCATGTGTCAAACCTTGGTTACATAGACCAAAAGCACATACGGAGAGCAGCTTCCACATTGCATGTTGCACCAGTGAGGCAGAGGTTGCATCACAGAATACAATGGAGTATTTGTGGTCATGTGGATCGCTGTGGTCTAGGAAAAGAACACATGCAATGAAACTAGTGAATCAATGTGGTTTAGGAAAAGAACACATCCAATGACTATATGTGATCCATATGTTCAACAATGGTCACAAAGACCAAAAGCACATAGGACGAGAAGATTCCACATTGCATGTTGCACTAGTGAGGTAGAAGTTGCATCACACAATGCACTAGAGTGTTTATGGTCATGTGGATCAATGTGGTCTAGGAAAAGAACACATGCAATGACACTAGTAGATCAATGTGGTTTAGGAAAAGAACACATGCAATGGCTATAGGTTATCCATGTGTCATACCATGGTCACAGAGACCAAAAGCACATAGGAAGAGAAGCTTCCACATTGCAAGTTGCATTAGTGAGGCAGAAGTTGCATCACATAATGCACTAGAGTGTTTGTCGTCATGTGGATCAATGTGGTCTAGGAAAAGAACACATGCAATAACACTAGTGGATCAATGTGCTTTCGGGAAAGAACACATGCAATGACTATATGTGATCCATGTGTCAAACCATGGTCACAGAGACGAAAAGCACATAGGAAGAGCAGCTTCCACATTGCATGTTGCACCAGTGAGGCACAAGTTGCATCACAGAATGCACTGGAGTGTGTGTGGTCGTGTGGATCAATATGGTCTAGGAAAACAACACATGCAATGACACTAGTGGATCAATGTTCTTTAGGTAAAGAACAAACACAATGACTGTAGGTGATCCATGTGTCAAAACATGGTCATACAGACCAAAAGCACATTGGAAGAGCAGCTTCCACATTGCATGTTGCACTAGTGAGGTAGAAGTTGCATCACACAATGCACTAAAGTGTGTGTGGTCATGTGGATCAATGTGGTCTAGGAAAATAACACATGCAACAACACCAGTGGATCATTGTGGTTTAGGAAAAGAACACATGCAATGACTGTAGGTGATCCGTGTGTCAAACTGTGGTCACAGAGACGAAAAGCACATATGAAGAGCAGCTTCCACATTGCATGTTGCACTAGTGAGGCAGAAGTTGCATCACATAATGCACTAGAGTGTTTGTGGTCATGTGGATCAATGTGGTCTAGGAAAAGAACATATGAAATGACACTAGTGGATCAATGTTGTTTAGTAAAAGAACACATCCAATGACTATAGGTGATCCATGTGTCAAACCGTGGTTACATAGACCAAAAGCACATATGGAGAGCAGCTTCCACATTGCATGTTGCACCAGTGAGGCAGAGGTTGCATCACAGAATACACTGGAGTATTTGTGGTCATGTGGATCACTGTGGTCTAGGAAAAGAACACATGCAATGAAACTAGTGAATCAATGTGGTTTAGGAAAAGAACACATCCAATGACTATATGTGATCCATATGTTCAACAATGGTCACAAAGACCAAAAGCACATAGGAAGAGAAGATTCCACATTGCATGTTGCACTAGTGAGGTAGAAGTTGCATCACACAATGCACTAGAGTGTTTATGGTCATCTGGATCAATGTGGTCTAGGAAAAGAACACATGCAATGACACTAGTAGATCAATGTGGTTTAGGAAAAGAACACATGCAATGGCTATAGGTTATCCATGTGTCATACCATGGTCACAGAGACCAAAAGCACATAGGAAGAGAAGCTTCCACATTGCAAGTTGCATTAGTGAGGCAGAAGTTGCATCACATAATGCACTAGAGTGTTTGTCGTCATGTGGATCAATGTGGTCTAGGAAAAGAACACATGCAATAACACTAGTGGATCAATGTGCTTTATGGAAAGAACACATGCAATGACTATATGTGATCCATGTGTCAAACCATGGTCACAGAGACGAAAAGCACATAGGAAGAGCAGCTTCCACATTGCATGTTGCACCAGTGAGGCATAAGTTGCATCACAGAATGCACTGGAGTGTGTGTGGTCGTGTGGATCAATATGGTCTAGGAAAACAACACATGCAATGACACTAGTGGATCAATGTTCTTTAGGTAAAGAACAAACACAATGACTGTAGGTGATCCATGTGTCAAAACATGGTCATACAGACCAAAAACACATAGGAATAACAGCTCCCACATTGCATGCTGCACCAATGAGGAAGTAGTTGCATCACAGAATGCACTAGAGTGTGTGTGGTCATGTGGATCAATGTGGTCTAGGAAAATAACACATGCAACAACACCAGTGGATCATTGTGGTTTAGGAAAAGAACACATGCAATGACTGTAGGTGATCCGTGTGTCAAACCGTGGTCACAGAGACCAAAAGCACATATGAAGAGCAGCTTCCACATTGCATGTTGCACTAGTGAGGCAGAAGTTGCATCACATAATGCACTAGAGTGTTTCTGGTCATGTGGATCAATGTGGTCTAGGAAAATAACACATGAAATGACACTAGTGGATCAATGTTGTTTAGTAAAAGAACACGTCCAATGACTATAGGTGATCCATGTGTCAAACCGTGGTTACATAGAGCAAAAGCACATACGGAGAGCAGCTTCCACATTGCATGTTGCACCAGTGAGGCAGAAGTTGCATCACAGAATACACTGGAGTATTTGTGGTCATGTGGATCACTGTGGTCTAGGAAAAGAACACATGCAATGAAACTAGTGGATCAATGTGGTTTAGGAAAAGAACACATCCAATGACTATATGTGATCCATGTGTTCAACAATGGTCACAGAGACCAAAGGCACATACGAAGAGAAGATTCCACATTGCACGTTGCACTAGTGAGGTAGAAGTTGCATCACACAATGCACTGGAGTGTTTATGGTCATGTGGATTAATGTGGTCTAGGAAAAGAACACATGCAATGACACTAGTAGATCAATGTGGTTTAGGAAAAGAACAAATCCAATGACTATAGGTGATCCATGTGTCATAACGTGGTCATAGAGACCAAAAGCACGTAGGAAGAGCAACTTCCACATTGGATGTTGCACTAGTGAGGCAGAAGTTGCATTGTAGAATGCACTGCATTGTGTGGGGTTATGTCGAACAATGTGGTCTAGGAAAAGAACACATGCAATTACACTAGTGGATCAATGTGGTTTAGGAAAAGAACACATGCAATGACAATATGTGATACATATGTCATACCATGCTCACAGAGACCAAAAGAACATTGGAAGACGAGCTTATACATTTCATGTTGTACCAGTGAGGCAAAAGTTGCATCACATAATGCACTTGAGTGTTTTTGGTCATGTGGATCAATGTGGTCTAGGAAAAGAACACATGCAGTGACACTAGTGATCAATGTGCTTTAGGAAAAGAACACATGCAATGACTATAGGTGATCCATGTGTCAAACCTTGGTTACATAGACCAAAAGCACATACGGAGAGCAGCTTCCACATTGCATGTTGCACCAGTGAGGCAGAGGTTGCATCACAGAATACAATGGAGTATTTGTGGTCATGTGGATCGCTGTGGTCTAGGAAAAGAACACATGCAATGAAACTAGTGAATCAATGTGGTTTAGGAAAAGAACACATCCAATGACTATATGTGATCCATATGTTCAACAATGGTCACAAAGACCAAAAGCACATAGGACGAGAAGATTCCACATTGCATGTTGCACTAGTGAGGTAGAAGTTGCATCACACAATGCACTAGAGTGTTTATGGTCATGTGGATCAATGTGGTCTAGGAAAAGAACACATGCAATGACACTAGTAGATCAATGTGGTTTAGGAAAAGAACACATGCAATGGCTATAGGTTATCCATGTGTCATACCATGGTCACAGAGACCAAAAGCACATAGGAAGAGAAGCTTCCACATTGCAAGTTGCATTAGTGAGGCAGAAGTTGCATCACATAATGCACTAGAGTGTTTGTCGTCATGTGTATCAATGTGGTCTAGGAAAAGAACACATGCAATAACACTAGTGGATCAATGTGCTTTCGGGAAAGAACACATGCAATGACTATATGTGATCCATGTGTCAAACCATGGTCACAGAGACGAAAAGCACATAGGAAGAGCAGCTTCCACATTGCATGTTGCACCAGTGAGGCACAAGTTGCATCACAGAATGCACTGGAGTGTGTGTGGTCGTGTGGATCAATATGGTCTAGGAAAACAACACATGCAATGACACTAGTGGATCAATGTTCTTTAGGTAAAGAACAAACACAATGACTGTAGGTGATCCATGTGTCAAAACATGGTCATACAGACCAAAAGCACATTGGAAGAGCAGCTTCCACATTGCATGTTGCACTAGTGAGGTAGAAGTTGCATCACACAATGCACTAAAGTGTGTGTGGTCATGTGGATCAATGTGGTCTAGGAAAATAACACATGCAACAACACCAGTGGATCATTGTGGTTTAGGAAAAGAACACATGCAATGACTGTAGGTGATCCGTGTGTCAAACCGTGGTCACAGAGACCAAAAGCACATATGAAGAGCAGCTTCCACATTGCATGTTGCACTAGCGAGGCAGAAGTTGCATCACATAATGCACTAGAGTGTTTCTGGTCATGTGGATCAATGTGGTCTAGGAAAATAACACATGAAATGACACTAGTGGATCAATGTTGTTTAGTAAAAGAACACGTCCAATGACTATAGGTGATCCATGTGTCAAACCGTGGTTACATAGAGCAAAAGCACATACGGAGAGCAGCTTCCACATTGCATGTTGCACCAGTGAGGCAGAAGTTGCATCACAGAATACACTGGAGTATTTGTGGTCATGTGGATCACTGTGGTCTAGGAAAAGAACACATGCAATGAAACTAGTGGATCAATGTGGTTTAGGAAAAGAACACATCCAATGACTATATGTGATCCATGTGTTCAACAATGGTCACAGAGACCAAAGGCACATACGAAGAGAAGATTCCACATTGCACGTTGCACTAGTGAGGTAGAAGTTGCATCACACAATGCACTGGAGTGTTTATGGTCATGTGGATTAATGTGGTCTAGGAAAAGAACACACGCAATGACACTAGTAGATCAATGTGGTTTAGGAAAAGAACAAATCCAATGACTATAGGTGATCCATGTGTCATAACGTGGTCATAGAGACCAAAAGCACGTAGGAAGAGCAACTTCCACATTGGATGTTGCACTAGTGAGGCAGAAGTTGCATTGTAGAATGCACTGCATTGTGTGGGGTTATGTCGAACAATGTGGTCTAGGAAAAGAACACATGCAATTACACTAGTGGATCAATGTGGTTTAGGAAAAGAACACATGCAATGACAATATGTGATACATATGTCATACCATGCTCACAGAGACCAAAAGAACATTGGAAGACGAGCTTATACATTTCATGTTGTACCAGTGAGGCAAAAGTTGCATCACATAATGCACTTGAGTGTTTTTGGTCATGTGGATCAATGTGGTCTAGGAAAAGAACACATGCAATGACACTAGTGATCAATGTGCTTTAGGAAAAGAACACATGCAATGACTATAGGTGATCCATGTGTCAAACCTTGGTTACATAGACCAAAAGCACATACGGAGAGCAGCTTCCACATTGCATGTTGCACCAGTGAGGCAGAGGTTGCATCACAGAATACAATGGAGTATTTGTGGTCATGTGGATCGCTGTGGTCTAGGAAAAGAACACATGCAATGAAACTAGTGAATCAATGTGGTTTAGGAAAAGAACACATCCAATGACTATATGTGATCCATATGTTCAACAATGGTCACAAAGACCAAAAGCACATAGGACGAGAAGATTCCACATTGCATGTTGCACTAGTGAGGTAGAAGTTGCATCACACAATGCACTAGAGTGTTTATGGTCATGTGGATCAATGTGGTCTAGGAAAAGAACACATGCAATGACACTAGTAGATCAATGTGGTTTAGGAAAAGAACACATGCAATGGCTATAGGTTATCCATGTGTCATACCATGGTCACAGAGACCAAAAGCACATAGGAAGAGAAGCTTCCACATTGCAAGTTGCATTAGTGAGGCAGAAGTTGCATCACATAATGCACTAGAGTGTTTGTCGTCATGTGTATCAATGTGGTCTAGGAAAAGAACACATGCAATAACACTAGTGGATCAATGTGCTTTCGGGAAAGAACACATGCAATGACTATATGTGATCCATGTGTCAAACCATGGTCACAGAGACGAAAAGCACATAGGAAGAGCAGCTTCCACATTGCATGTTGCACCAGTGAGGCACAAGTTGCATCACAGAATGCACTGGAGTGTGTGTGGTCGTGTGGATCAATATGGTCTAGGAAAACAACACATGCAATGACACTAGTGGATCAATGTTCTTTAGGTAAAGAACAAACACAATGACTGTAGGTGATCCATGTGTCAAAACATGGTCATACAGACCAAAAGCACATTGGAAGAGCAGCTTCCACATTGCATGTTGCACTAGTGAGGTAGAAGTTGCATCACACAATGCACTAAAGTGTGTGTGGTCATGTGGATCAATGTGGTCTAGGAAAATAACACATGCAACAACACCAGTGGATCATTGTGGTTTAGGAAAAGAACACATGCAATGACTGTAGGTGATCCGTGTGTCAAACCGTGGTCACAGAGACCAAAAGCACATATGAAGAGCAGCTTCCACATTGCATGTTGCACTAGCGAGGCAGAAGTTGCATCACATAATGCACTAGAGTGTTTCTGGTCATGTGGATCAATGTGGTCTAGGAAAATAACACATGAAATGACACTAGTGGATCAATGTTGTTTAGTAAAAGAACACGTCCAATGACTATAGGTGATCCATGTGTCAAACCGTGGTTACATAGAGCAAAAGCACATACGGAGAGCAGCTTCCACATTGCATGTTGCACCAGTGAGGCAGAAGTTGCATCACAGAATACACTGGAGTATTTGTGGTCATGTGGATCACTGTGGTCTAGGAAAAGAACACATGCAATGAAACTAGTGGATCAATGTGGTTTAGGAAAAGAACACATCCAATGACTATATGTGATCCATGTGTTCAACAATGGTCACAGAGACCAAAGGCACATACGAAGAGAAGATTCCACATTGCACGTTGCACTAGTGAGGTAGAAGTTGCATCACACAATGCACTGGAGTGTTTATGGTCATGTGGATTAATGTGGTCTAGGAAAAGAACACATGCAATGACACTAGTAGATCAATGTGGTTTAGGAAAAGAACAAATCCAATGACTATAGGTGATCCATGTGTCATAACGTGGTCATAGAGACCAAAAGCACGTAGGAAGAGCAACTTCCACATTGGATGTTGCACTAGTGAGGCAGAAGTTGCATTGTAGAATGCACTGCATTGTGTGGGGTTATGTCGAACAATGTGGTCTAGGAAAAGAACACATGCAATTACACTAGTGGATCAATGTGGTTTAGGAAAAGAACACATGCAATGACAATATGTGATACATATGTCATACCATGCTCACAGAGACCAAAAGAACATTGGAAGACGAGCTTATACATTTCATGTTGTACCAGTGAGGCAAAAGTTGCATCACATAATGCACTTGAGTGTTTTTGGTCATGTGGATCAATGTGGTCTAGGAAAAGAACACATGCAATGACACTAGTGATCAATGTGCTTTAGGAAAAGAACACATGCAATGACTATAGGTGATCCATGTGTCAAACCTTGGTTACATAGACCAAAAGCACATACGGAGAGCAGCTTCCACATTGCATGTTGCACCAGTGAGGCAGAGGTTGCATCACAGAATACAATGGAGTATTTGTGGTCATGTGGATCGCTGTGGTCTAGGAAAAGAACACATGCAATGAAACTAGTGAATCAATGTGGTTTAGGAAAAGAACACATCCAATGACTATATGTGATCCATATGTTCAACAATGGTCACAAAGACCAAAAGCACATAGGACGAGAAGATTCCACATTGCATGTTGCACTAGTGAGGTAGAAGTTGCATCACACAATGCACTAGAGTGTTTATGGTCATGTGGATCAATGTGGTCTAGGAAAAGAACACATGCAATGACACTAGTAGATCAATGTGGTTTAGGAAAAGAACACATGCAATGGCTATAGGTTATCCATGTGTCATACCATGGTCACAGAGACCAAAAGCACATAGGAAGAGAAGCTTCCACATTGCAAGTTGCATTAGTGAGGCAGAAGTTGCATCACATAATGCACTAGAGTGTTTGTCGTCATGTGGATCAATGTGGTCTAGGAAAAGAACACATGCAATAACACTAGTGGATCAATGTGCTTTCGGGAAAGAACACATGCAATGACTATATGTGATCCATGTGTCAAACCATGGTCACAGAGACGAAAAGCACATAGGAAGAGCAGCTTCCACATTGCATGTTGCACCAGTGAGGCACAAGTTGCATCACAGAATGCACTGGAGTGTGTGTGGTCGTGTGGATCAATATGGTCTAGGAAAACAACACATGCAATGACACTAGTGGATCAATGTTCTTTAGGTAAAGAACAAACACAATGACTGTAGGTGATCCATGTGTCAAAACATGGTCATACAGACCAAAAGCACATTGGAAGAGCAGCTTCCACATTGCATGTTGCACTAGTGAGGTAGAAGTTGCATCACACAATGCACTAAAGTGTGTGTGGTCATGTGGATCAATGTGGTCTAGGAAAATAACACATGCAACAACACCAGTGGATCATTGTGGTTTAGGAAAAGAACACATGCAATGACTGTAGGTGATCCGTGTGTCAAACTGTGGTCACAGAGACGAAAAGCACATATGAAGAGCAGCTTCCACATTGCATGTTGCACTAGTGAGGCAGAAGTTGCATCACATAATGCACTAGAGTGTTTGTGGTCATGTGGATCAATGTGGTCTAGGAAAAGAACATATGAAATGACACTAGTGGATCAATGTTGTTTAGTAAAAGAACACATCCAATGACTATAGGTGATCCATGTGTCAAACCGTGGTTACATAGACCAAAAGAACATATGGAGAGCAGCTTCCACATTGCATGTTGCACCAGTGAGGCAGAGGTTGCATCACAGAATACACTGGAGTATTTGTGGTCATGTGGATTACTGTGGTCTAGGAAAAGAACACATGCAATGAAACTAGTGAATCAATGTGGTTTAGGAAAAGAACACATCCAATGACTATATGTGATCCATATGTTCAACAATGGTCACAAAGACCAAAAGCACATAGGAAGAGAAGATTCCACATTGCATGTTGCACTAGTGAGGTAGAAGTTGCATCACACAATGCACTAGAGTGTTTATGGTCATCTGGATCAATGTGGTCTAGGAAAAGAACACATGCAATGACACTAGTAGATCAATGTGGTTTAGGAAAAGAACACATGCAATGGCTATAGGTTATCCATGTGTCATACCATGGTCACAGAGACCAAAAGCACATAGGAAGAGAAGCTTCCACATTGCAAGTTGCATTAGTGAGGCAGAAGTTGCATCACATAATGCACTAGAGTGTTTGTCGTCATGTGGATCAATGTGGTCTAGGAAAAGAACACATGCAATAACACTAGTGGATCAATGTGCTTTATGGAAAGAACACATGCAATGACTATATGTGATCCATGTGTCAAACCATGGTAACAGAGACGAAAAGCACATAGGAAGAGCAGCTTCCACATTGCATGTTGCACCAGTGAGGCATAAGTTGCATCACAGAATGCACTGGAGTGTGTGTGGTCGTGTGGATCAATATGGTCTAGGAAAACAACACATGCAATGACACTAGTGGATCAATGTTCTTTAGGTAAAGAACAAACACAATGACTGTAGGTGATCCATGCGTCAAAACATGGTCATACAGACCAAAAACACATAGGAATAACAGCTCCCACATTGCATGCTGCACCAATGAGGAAGTAGTTGCATCACAGAATGCACTAGAGTGTGTGTGGTCATGTGGGTCAATGTGGTCTAGGAAAATAACACATGCAACAACACCAGTGGATCATTGTGGTTTAGGAAAAGAACACATGCAATGACTGTAGGTGATCCGTGTGTCAAACCGTGGTCACAGAGACCAAAAGCACATATGAAGAGCAGCTTCCACATTGCATGTTGCACTAGTGAGGCAGAAGTTGCATCACATAATGCACTAGAGTGTTTCTGGTCATGTGGATCAATGTGGTCTAGGAAAATAACACATGAAATGACACTAGTGGATCAATGTTGTTTAGTAAAAGAACACGTCCAATGACTATAGGTGATCCATGTGTCAAACCGTGGTTACATAGAGCAAAAGCTCATACGGAGAGCAGCTTCCACATTGCATGTTGCACCAGTGAGGCAGAAGTTGCATCACAGAATACACTGGAGTATTTGTGGTCATGTGGATCACTGTGGTCTAGGAAAAGAACACATGTAATGAAACTAGTGGATCAATGTGGTTTAGGAAAAGAACACATCCAATGACTATATGTGATCCATGTGTTCAACAATGGTCACAGAGACCAAAGGCACATACGAAGAGAAGATTCCACATTGCACGTTGCACTAGTGAGGTAGAAGTTGCATCACACAATGCACTGGAGTGTTTATGGTCATGTGGATTAATGTGGTCTAGGAAAAGAACACATGCAATGACACTAGTAGATCAATGTGGTTTAGGAAAAGAACAAATCCAATGACTATAGGTGATCCATGTGTCATAACGTGGTCATAGAGACCAAAAGTACGTAGGAAGAGCAACTTCCACATTGGATGTTGCACTAGTGAGGCAGAAGTTGCATTGTAGAATGCACTGCATTGTGTGGGGTTATGTCGAACAATGTGGTCTAGGAAAAGAACACATGCAATTACACTAGTGGATCAATGTGGTTTAGGAAAAGAACACATGCAATGACAATATGTGATACATATGTCATACCATGCTCACAGAGACCAAAAGAACATTGGAAGACGAGCTTATACATTTCATGTTGTACCAGTGAGGCAAAAGTTGCATCACATAATGCACTTGAGTGTTTTTGGTCATGTGGATCAATGTGGTCTAGGAAAAGAACACATGCAATGACACTAGTGATCAATGTGCTTTAGGAAAAGAACACATGCAATGACTATAGGTTATCCATGTGTGAAACCATGGTCACAGAGACCAAAAGCACATAGGAAGAGAAGCTTCCACATTGCATGTTGCATTAGCGAGGCAGAAGTTGCATCACAGAATGCACTAGAATGTGTGTGGTCATGTGGATCAATGTGGGCTAGGAAAAGAACACATGCAATGACACTAGTGGATCAATGTGGTTTACAAAAAGAACACATGCAATGGCTATAGGTGATCCATGTGTCATACCATGGTCACAGAGACCAAAAGCACATACGAAGAGCAGCTTCCACATTGCATGTTGCACTAGTGAGGCAGAAGTTGCATCACGGAATGTGCTGGAGTGTGTGTGGTCGTGTGGATCAATGTGGTATAGGAAAATAAAACATGCAATGACACTAGTGGATCAATGTGGTTTAGGAAAAGAACATATGCGATGACTATAGGTGATCCATGTGTCAAAACATGGTCATAGAGACCAAAAACACATTGGAAGAGGAGCTTCTACATTGCATCACTACAAGAAAAGTTGGCTTTTACAACGGACAATTTTCATGGTTGAAGGCCCGTTTTTCATGGCTGAAAAGTCTTCTACGATGGATGCCCTTCGTGGTAAAATCCCCGTCACAAAAGAATCTACCACGTTTTTTTCCTGACCGTGGTGGATCGCACCCTTCGGCCACGAAAACTTGTTCCGTCGTAGATCTGTCTACCAGCCGCATTGATTATTGCCGTCATGCAAAATCCACATAGCAAACACAGTTAATGCCTAGTTACTGCCGTTAATGGCCATAAAAACCGTGGAAGAAGCCAGGCCAAGCCAAGGCCTACTAATAATTAAGTGGGCACTGTTTCGTCTGACACTGTTTGAAATGGGCCTAGAGATGTCGCCAGCAGCGGCCCGCGAATGTCCTACCCATTACCGTTCCAGCCTACAGAAGCCCACATTGTTCGAATAGTGCACGGCCCGTTAACTGGCTGCGTCAAGTAGGCCCGATACTGTTAACGCCCATTGTCAGCCCGTCCCTATTCTCACAGCTCATTCTAGACCACCTACAAACGACCCACTTTTGAGAAGGATCGATACTGTTCTGTCCTTTTACCGTACCGTCCGTCAACTTCACGATCCCACCGGCGTCTTGCAACTATTCTGATTTGGTACTGTTTTGGCCTGCCAATATGTTTGGCCTGTTACTGTTCCTATATGGTAATATTTTTGGCATTCTACTATTCTACCCCGTTACTATTCTAGCCATCTACTGCTCAGGTATGTTACTATTGTGGTCCTGTACTGTTCTGGCCTGCCACTTTTCTGGTATGTTACTAATCTGGCCCATTACTGAGATGGGTTGCCTCTGTTCTGGCCTATTACTGCTTTGGCCTGTTACTGTTTTGGCATGTTACTGTTTTGGCCTATTATTGTTTTGGCATGTTACTGTTTGGCCTATTACTGTTCTATCCTGTTACTGGTTGCCACCTGACGGTAGGCGTCACGGACACCTACTGTCGTCGGATTGATGACAAGTACGCCATGAGGGGGTCCTCGAGGCGTGCATAAGAGAGGGGTGTGAGACATACGGTGTTCCGGGACGGTGAGCACACAAGTTACCCAGGTTCGAATCCGCCGGCTTTGGATGGATCCTACTCCTGCTAGCAATCCAGTAATACGGCAGAGCCGGAATATGGGTTACAAGGGTTCGCCTGTGCGAGTTGAGATTGTAGACTATTGAGGGTGCCCTAAAGGCTCTCCCTAGGATGACTTATATAGATATCCGGCCTAGGGTTTACAGGAGAGATATGTCCGGCTATGACTAAGAGTCGGTTACAGAGTACATCTTGAACTACAAGTAACACTATGGGCCTAAGTCGGTAAGTCTTCTGGGCCTTCTCGTAGATAGATTGGACTACGTCTCTTCTCCCTGACTGGGCCGCCCGTGAAGCAAAGTTCTAACCCGAAGTGGGCCACCCTGGTCAGTGAGGAACTGTGAGGATACCCAGAAAGTATATCCCCAACAGCAGCCCCCGGAAGTCTCCAAGATCCAAAGTCGGATTCATCATCGTCTAGCTTGATCTTCGGCTTACAGAATCTTGAAGGGTTCCTAAAACTTCACAACAAAAAGTACGATTCGGATCTTAAAAATAAGTCGGACCTATCAACATGTTACTCGGACTTTCCATCTTGATTTCAAACTAAGCCGGAACTTGGTCTCTGACGTCATCTGACACTCCTCATGGTCAAGTCACGTCATCTTACAAACATCCTGTCAGCACGACCATTGGTGGGTCCGCCGTTCGCGGAACCGAGGCGCCGTTTCAATGCGTACGCGGAGACCGAGGCGACGTAATCATCACGTGGGTCCTTCTTAGTTCCTTCCACGACCCTTGGCATTTACACAGTGCTGTTTGCACGAATCTTGGCGCAGGTAGGTGGTTATAAGGGGTGAGGATTTTCCTTCTCCTCTCTTCACCTGTTCCCTTTGCCGTTTCTTCTCCTCCACATCTCCCCAGCGCACATTGCTCTCCCTCCTCCCAGATTTCCTAGCACCGCCCATCTAAGGTCACCGACGCACCGGAGAAATGGCTTCCTCTTCCTCTTCCGGCTTGGTGGCGACATCGGCGGCGGCGGCGGCCACGGCTGCGACAGAGAAGGAGAGCAACCGGGGAGTCTAGATCCCATGCCTGCTCAATGACGAGAAACTCCAAGGTGTAGAGAATGAAGGTCTCCTCCGTGCCGGCGACTGGCGGAGCATTTTCAGCGAAACCATCCCCTACCCGCGTGCCGACGAGTGGGTCCACTTCGGCACCCACCTCGACAGAGGATTGTCCTTTCCTCCCTCGGAATTCTTTTTTGAGGTGATTGATCATTACGGTGTACAGCTCCACCATCTTCCCCCGAACTCCCTCTTAGAGATGAGTTCTTACGCAGCTTTGTGCTAGGGGTATCTCGGCATTAGGCCGAGTCTCACTTTGTTTCGTTTCTACTTCCATGTCCGTAGAAACTCCATCACTGCCAGTAATCCTTATATTACCGGCACTATTAGCCTTTCTGTTAGACGCGAGTGTAGTTATCCTCGCATTTCTGCCAGTGACTTGGTCAAACAATGGCCGGCCACTTTTTTCTACCATAAGGATATTCCTGCTCCCGGCAAAGCTACTGCTTTTTTGGCTTTCTTCGATGGAGTCGCCACGGCCCAACCGTCTTGGGACGAGGCTCCTCCGTCTCTTAGTGACGATTTTATTCTCGCTAAGAGGCGAATCAAATATCTCATAAAACACAAGGGCTTGAAAGGATCCGACCTAGTCCAATGCTGGGTCGCAGGCCGGACCCAGCCTCTCCAACACCATGGCGACCGTCTGATGCACTCCATCATGGTGTCGGAGAATGATTCCATCTGCATCAGTCCTAAGGCTTTAAAGCCACAAGATTACATAAGCCAGATTAAATGGCTAATCAAGGAGTGGATTGAAAGGAAGATTCCGGACTTGTCTCTAGATATGCATATAGCGGAAGACCCTGTGGTTCTGGTAAATAATAAACCCTTTTATGTGTTTCACCCTTTAATTTGTTTTTCAATATTGAGATATCTTTTTTCTTTTCAGCTTGCCAACCTCCCCGAGTCGGAATTTGCTCCACTCGAGGGATATCCTCCAGAGTTTTCTCAGAACGCGAAATTGGTCCCACTGCCGGACATTATGCGCAGGAAGCGCAAGGCTCCGACAGTGGCCGTCAGCACAAAGGAGGTGCCAGTCGTGAAGAGGTAACTTTCAACACACCTTCCTCCTTTATTCCTTACTCAAATTTTGCCTCCGATATGTAATGTTTTTATTCTATTACCTTCTCCAAGCTAAACAGCTCATAAGGGAAAGGGGAAGGGAACTTCTTCGAAGCCCTTGCGGCAGACGAAGCTGACCATAGCTTCTCATGCCGTGGCTCCTCTGACTCCTGCCCCACAACCCTCTGCAACGCTGGTGATCATTCCTTTGCCTGTTGTCGCAGAAGATCCGGCTCCTTCAACGGGGCCAGCGACCCTTGAGTCGCAGACTAACGCCACCACGGGTGGCTTAGGTTTAGATAAGGGTAAACCCTTTTCGGGTAATGATCCCTCGGCAGAGACCTTTGCCGAAAACCTCCTGAACAATCCGGGACTTGCCAAATTTGGCTTGTGTCGGAAATCTGTAGAAGAAATCTAGCTTCTGGCCCAACAAAGCCTGGAGAAGAGAAATCTCTCTACCGAAGAAGAAGCACAAGAGGTGGAAGACATCAAGTACTCCGACCTTCTTGAACAAGTTCGCCTTCACGTCGAGCGACTTAGAGCTGGTGTGCTTCCGCCACCTCCGGTTATTCCACTCACCCTCGCCGAGAAGGTTACCACCGAGGTGAACATGTGTCTGAGCAAGCTCACACATGAACATCATGTAAGTCAGAATTCCAACTTACGATTTTATTTATTGTACTTTATATCATATCCTCTAGCCCCCAACCATGAAGTAGGATATTCAAATCCGAGTTTATGCTTCCTTAGGATGCCAAAGAATGAACAAGTGTAGCCCCCAAGGCTTGTGCTGATATTAGTAAAAATATTAGCCCGAGTCTTTAGTAGACTTCTGACTCTGGGTATTCTGACTTACAGAAAGTTAATTCATATAACCAGGATTTGTTGAAGAACATCTGCAACAAGCAGAGAGATATCAAAGCTCTCCGGCTTGAAAATGCTGAACTGAAGGTCTCCAAGGATGAGGCCGAAGGTAAACATTTCGAGACTCAAATCTTGTCCTTGTGTTTTCATAGTCGAATATTTTTTACTGAATTGTCGTTCTTTTTGACTTACAGCACTGGTAAAACAGTCCTGCGCTATGATTGAAGAGGCCGAGAACCTGAAAACCTTGGTGGTGGAGAACAAAGAACTTCGCCAAGAGCTGGATAAGCTCAAGGCGGATAATGAGAAGAGCATTGCTCAAGTTCTCGAATCCTCCTCCATAGCTACTGATGAGCGTGATCATAAGATTGCAGCTCAAGATCAAAGAATCTCAGATCTCAACAACGAGCTTTGTAGAGAGAAGGACCTTTCCGAGGTGCTCTGGGCTGAACTCCGGAGTCTTCGAGAACAGAAGACCAAAGTTGACAACGTCATCTTCGGTATGTTTC
The DNA here is from genome assembly GCA_916181665.1 of Avena sativa. NCBI lineage: Eukaryota > Viridiplantae > Streptophyta > Magnoliopsida > Poales > Poaceae > Avena > Avena sativa. The sequence goes on from OV702289.1 coordinate 437,334,979, forward strand.
CATCTTTCTGACTTGTGTATATTCTTCGACTCTTTTGATGTCGAATTTTATTAACCATTTTTATGTTACATGTATAGGTCCTCTTAACTTGACGAACTCTGCCTCCACCGAGCCTTGCACCCACCGACTTACCCAAGTCGGTGATTTACTTCATGACTTCCGCCAATCCATCGAGGATATTGGCAAAGCTCTCAGGGTTCCGGACATGCACAGCATGTCGGACTTTTAGGTGCGAGACCAGGCGAAGGAGATGTCGCAGCTCATCCAGGACTGGAACATGTCCTACGCGCGATCCGCGGTGCAGAATGCTCTCACCAAGGCAATGACCCACCATGGAAACATGGAAATATGGCAAGTGACCAGAGGATACTGCAAGGTGGATGAAGACGGCCAGGAGCAAGATATCAGTGCCATCATGGACTCCTGTGCCGGATATGGGTGTCGCATGGCTGACTTAACCAGCTACGACACTCCCTTCTTCACTCGCGTGGATACACCACCCCCGCCTCCGGAAGAAGCAGCTAAACTTTCCGACGATGAACAGACCGTATTGGATCTGAACATCTCGGATCGTTATCAAACCGAGGCTGATGCATCCAGCGAGACGGGAGGGCCTACCTCTTCTCCTGCACCATAGATTACCAGAAATAATTGTATTATTCTGAGAAACATTATGGGTCTGTAAAATATGTAGTACTATAATTTTCTAGTGCTAAGCTTTTGATCTATTCAGCACTTTTGGCTTTAATTTTTATGTGCCTGAAATGTTTACATAAGCACTTATACCTTTTCGTCTATACTTATCATTTATATGGCTTTCCGCCTTGCCCCTTTCGCAAGCCGGTTAAACCTTCTGCACGGAAACGTTGCCGTGCAACGGAGCTCAATTGCTAAACCAGTTTAAACTCAGAAACAAAGTCGGCTTCCACTACCAACAATTCACTACTCGGAAAATACCTGCATCCGGCAATCAGACAAATAACCAAAGTATAGACTAGAAACTTTAGAGTCATACCTGAAGGTAGGATTTTTAGAATCAAAAACCTAAACCAGAACAAACATGAGCATAAAGTACTTTCAAGTATTCTGGGATTTTCGACTATGACATGATCATTCAGAAATAAGATGGTAAGAACTTCTCAGAAAAAACTGAAGGCAACCAAGACTTTTATTTCTCACAGAGCATGTACATATGTATGATTACAAAGAAGGATAAACAAAGAATAAAAGGGATGTAGCTGAGCAAGACTTTTATGTCTATCTAACTCATCCGGATTTGTACTGCCTCCAGCTCTCTTTCTCTTCTTAGTAGCAGGTCTTTCTTTGACTGGCCTCATGTCAGTTAAGTAGTACGAACCATTGTGCAATACTCGACTAACTAAAAAGGGCCCTTCCCATACTGGGGAAAGTTTGTGCTTTCTTTGTTGCACAAGCCAGAGAACCAAATAACCTTTATTGAAAGATCTGTTTCTGACACTCTGTCTATGATACTTGCGTAACTTCTGCTGATAGGCTGTTGATCTCATTTCAGCAATGACACAAACTTCTTCGACTAAGTCGAGATCATTTTGTCGAGAAATCTCAGCATGTTCTTCGATATCCGCGGCCACTCTAGGAGAAGTGTGAATCAGATCACTAGGAAGAACTGCTTCTGCGCCATAGACCAAGAAGAAAGGTGTGTATCCGGTTGACCTGTTCGGAGTTGTTCGTAAACTCCATATTACAGAGTGTAATTCCTCTGCCCAAGTCCCCGCAGCACGTCGTAGTGGTGCCTTGATTCTAGGTTTTAGGCCTTGTAGGATTAAACCATTTGCCCTTTTGACTTGTCCGTTAGCCTGTGGATGTGCAACCGACGCTATGTCAAGCCGGATATTTTGTTCATTGCAGAATTCGGCCAATTCTCCCATAGAGAAATTACTCCCGTTGTCCGTGATAATACTATGCGGATAACCATACCAGATTATAATATCCTCAACAAATCTTTTGGCTGTTGCTCCATCACAACTAGTGACAGGTTTAGCCTGAATCCATTTGGTGAATTTATCCACCATCACTAAGAGGTTAGTAAATCCACTTGGAGCACGTCTAAACGGTCCTACCATATCAAGCCCCCAGACCGCAAAAGGTCATGTTATAGGTATTGTTCGCAGTTGATCAGCTGGAACGTGAGCTTGCTTGGCGTACTTTTGGCAGCCTTTGCACGTCTTGACTAATCGTTCGGCATCTGCCTGAGTTGTAAGCCAGAAAAAACCGTGTCTAAAAGCTTTTGCCAATAAAGATTTGGCTGCAGCGTGGTGACCACACTCGCCTTCGTGGATTTCTCTTAGGATCTCCACTCCTTCTTCTGGAGATACGCAGCGCTGAAAAACCCCAGAAACACTCCACTTATAGAGCTCTCCTTTAACTATAGTATAGGCTTTCGCTCGTCGGAAAATCTGCCGGCTTAGAACCTCGTCTTCGGGTAATTTGCCATCTACCAGATAATCAAGGTAGGGTTGAGTCTAGCTGGGAATTACAGCCAAGACTGCTATTAGCGGTGAGTCGGATTTGGTCGGATATTCCTCATCCACTCCCTTTATTGAGGGAACTTTGAGGTCCTCTAAAAAAGCGCCATCCAGGACCTCTTTCCGTGCAGAGCCTATCCGAGATAGTGCATCTTCTGATAGGCACAACTTTGCAAATTTTTCTAGCTTTTGTAGTTGATCCGGGAATTTGAACTATCATGACATGCTTCAAGTTGGTTGGGTGGATCTTACTAGTGCATGCAAATTATTCGGGGACAAATGAGTGCGATGATCCCGAATCAAACAACACTCTTGCTAAAACTGAGTTGACAAAAACATACCTAGCACTACATCTGGCGCTTCTTGGGCTTCTTCGGCGTTCATGTGGAAGAGACGACCATTGCGGTTGTGAGGGTTCCCTGGGGCGAATCTTCTCCCTGGTTGAACACGACGCTGCTGTTGAGCTGGGGCATTCACATTGGTAGTGGCGGCAATCTTCTTGGGGCACTCATTGGAATAGTGACCCTTCACTCCACACTCGAAACAAGTGATATGGGACTTGTCTTTAGCTGCGACGGGCACAACATTGCTTCCAGTTTTGGGTGTAGTGTTGTTGTTGACGTTGTTGTTGTTCTTGGGAGGGGCACAGTTGAAATTGCTGGTGTTGCCGGGGTGATTGTTGTTTCCTCCGGACTTCACATTTCCTCTGCTACCGTTGGGGTAGCTTGGGCGAGACATTGGGGGTCAGTTGTTCCTTGGTGCATATCCTGGTGAGGGGTTGGGGCGGTACTTCTGGTGAATGTTGGCTCCAGATTGCTGCATCATACGACATTTGCGGTTGTCGTTTGTCTAGTTAATATTTCCTTCCATCTGAATTGCTGAGTCAACTAGCTCTTCGAGATCTTGGAAATGGATGTTGACGAGGACAGTCTGCATCTCATCATGCAGTCTGTTCAAGAATCTCTCCTTCTTCTTGGCATCCATGTTGATCTCATCAGGTGCGTACCTGGCAAGGGAAAGGAATCTGTCACGATACTCCACTACAGTCATTCTGCCTTGCTTCAATTCTCGGAATTCACCCCTCATTCTGGTGACTAGACCCTGCAGCACGTGGGTGCGGCTGAACTTGAGTTTGAAGGCTTCACATGTCATCACTTGACCATGGTTCATTGTGCGGATACTGTTCCACCATGCTCTTGCATCTCCTTCTAAATAGTGGGTGGTAAAGAGAACTTTCTCGTTGTCATCAACTCCGGCTGCTTCCAAATTGTTCTCCATCGTCTGCAACCAGTCATCTGCATCTAATGGGTTCTCCAAAGTGCTAAAGATTGGGGGATTGGTATTCTAGATGTTTTTCAACTTGGATCCTTGATGATCCTGATTTCCATGGTTCTGGTTGTTGAGAGCCATCTGGGCGATCTAATGCAGTGTTGCTAGAATAGCTTGGCGCTCTGCCCTGCTTGCTTCTCTGTCTGCGATGAGATTCTGCAGGATCTGCAGCATTGGGTCTTGCGATGAGCTTCTCCCTCCTTGGTTTCCCCGATTCATCTGAAGATTGAGGTAGATAAAGGGGTAAGAGGGAAAGTTCTAAGGTTCATTGTTTTCATTTCAAAACGCTAAAACTTTGAGTTTGACTCAGGTTTTGCAACTAACTCTATTTCATTCATTCAAGCAAAGCACACGATACAAACACACACACACCACAACAACAAGGGAAAACAGATGGTTTTAAGAACCATTCTGTTAGCTACGATACAATGGGATCGATACATCTCCTGCTACGATAATGATCTAGTGCATCTACTCATTGTCGATGAAGTCGGAGTCGTCATCGTCGGTGTAGAAGTCCACGGCATCCTCCTCCAGAAAGCCATCATCATTGCTAAGGTAAGAATCCATATCTCCCTGGATGTCTTCACCCTCCTCTTCTTCTTCCTTTGCTGCAAGCTGAGCTTCTTGTTCCTTGATGGTCTTCTCGAGGTCGGCCACCTTCTTGCGAAGACGGGAGATGGTGCGATCTTTCTTTTCACGCTGGAGGCGAAGAGACTGACGGTCCTTGATAAGCAGTGAGAAAGTCTGGGCCTTCTGGGCGGCAATGGCACGGTTATGGTTGGCAAACTCCCTAGCATTGTGCAATTCCTTCTAGCGATTGTACATCAGGAAGTCAAGGTTATCCACTTGACGCTTCAACTCCGGGTGACTTGGCATCTCCATTGGCATTCCCATGACATCACGCCTTGCATAGTGCGCAAAGCGGGTTCCTTGGATTTGGTTGACACTGAGGGCACATAGACGTGTGAGAGCTTCATGCATTGCCCTGGCTAACCCATCTAGCCAGTTGTTCTCTCTTACGAAGAACTGGATTCTCCCGGATGTTGGTGCTTCTATGCTTCCTCGAAGATCAGCGGTGACTAGCCATTGTAAATCTCCTCCTGGGGGTCTAGGAAGTTGAGCTCCAAGAATCTCCGGATGTGAGCATCCCAATAACTCAGACAGTGAATCTAGATCCCTCTCAAAGATCAGTTGGCCTCCATTTCCCAACTGGTAGAACTTGCTAAACTGAGTCTCCATGTACAAGAATTAAGGACGAGGAAGTTAGTGAAGTGATCAAGTGTGTCAAATTTTAGGTAGTAATGTAAGAATTGGAGGAACATGAATTTTTGAGAAAGAATGAATTCCCAAGGGTAAGAGAGGAAATAGCTTTTCATAAATACTCACTTTGGTTTTGAAATTAAGTTTTTGTTCGGACGACCATTCTAACTAGGGTCTCCTATGGTCAGGATGGCTCTGATACCAACTTGTCAACACCCAGATTTTTAATCCCAGATGCCTGTTAAGTCATACATCGCAATCCCAGAATTACCATTTTTGCGAGACATAACAGATTGGATATCATAGTACATCATCCATTACAAACCATAATAAGGTCTTACACGAATAAAGGATCTCATCATCTAGTCTTAATACAACAAGCAGCGGAATAAATAATAAGCGTAGCAGTGGGGTCCATCTTCAGAGGCACAGGCAATGCTGACGATGGAAGATAGTCCTAGTTATCATAGCCGTCCTGCTGTCCTTCATCTTTGTAGTCTCCTTCATAGTTTGGCCATGAGAATAGCTAGGGACAAAGCCATGAGTACTCTTTAAGTACTCGCAAACTGTCACTAACAAGTAAGATAGTACTAGTGGGAAAAGCTAACTCTAGGTTTATTTGCAAAGTTAAATTTGAAACCTAGGCTGAGTTCAGAAACAAAGAAAGATAAAATAAAGTTCTAGAATCACTTAAGTTGGGAAGCTAGTGCCATAATCACAACCCTGTTGTGGTCAAGTCAAGATTCATCATTCATTTCATAAGTCATTTTGAAAATATCTGACAACGAAACAGTATGGCCACTCCAACTGTCCATAACCATAGACGCGACAATTCGAATAGTTTGACACTCTACAGAGGTGGTACACTTTCACCACAAGATTCGATACATCTGTCAGGGATAACCCTGAATCATCATACTTAGTATGTAGATAATCAAACATAACCTTTCCTTTACACACCCTAGTATAAGCACCTCTCCTATGAGCATGGCCTCCCAACCATGACCATCTGTCATCTGGGGCACTGCATAGGTGGACAACATTGAGATGTAGCCTCAGCTCAAACCTCTCCCACGAGGGAACTAATACTAATGCATATAAACTTCCGGCTAAGCCTTACCCAATTCAGGTATTGTGGTTGTACGGTAAAATTGGAATGGTACCGCATCCGAATCCAACCATCAGTTTTTGTAAAAGGGCTAAGGCTCATGCCTCAAGATTTTCATCATCATAAACCATTTGTGTTTCTCAACACATGTCAAAACATCTCAATAGAATGACTCTTCATTCCAAGGTTTTCACAATTCATTTTCACCAAGTGTTCCCATCTAAAGTGACTCAAGTTTTGATTTAGCTCTAAGGTACCAAGTTAAGAGTGTTCACTAAGGTGGGATGCTAATTCTCAATCTCATGCCATAGAATGACATCTAAGGTTATCTAGATAGGTCAAGTTTTATACTATTTATGCTACCTTCAAAACAAGTAAGGTACTTTAATAAAGTAAAGAAGTAAATGGTGGGAAATAAAACTTGGGGTAGGCAATAGTCAAAGTGGTATAACCAAAGCCTACCTAATGCATCTTGCTTAGGTTATCTATCTTGATTCTAGCTTGCTAACAATATCTTGCCATGGTTGGTGTAGTGGTTGAAGTTTTCCTCCTTCTCCTCTTGATAGAACTCCTCCTCCACGTAAGCTTGGTCGGTACTATCATCTATAAATACATACGGGATACACAATCACCAAACAAAGATTAACTATTCTACTTAGAACTCTAAGGCACTCATTTTATGATCTATTATCATCACAAGAATCACAAGGTTTTATTAACTAGCTTCATTCTTTTTATTTAAGAAAAGTAATTTCTACTCATTGAAAAATAACTAAGATTTAATATTCTCCACTTAAAATATGGGATCATGTGGACACATGTCATCACCACATATTCTAACATATGGGAATGTGATTTAAAGGTTGGATCACATTTAATTAAGTTTAAGTTTAATATTTAATGATTTAAAGTGACCATAAATGCCTATATAGCATTACTTTGGTACTAGTCCAAAGTCACTGCATGTAAACCTCAATATTATTACATATTCAGATAGGTATGGTTAAATGGATTTTTGAGAGTTGGAATCAACTCAAAAGCTATTATGGTTGATTTTATAAAAATGTTTGAATGCGCAGATCCTTATGTCTTGTTATTTTTACTAGGAGAGATATCTAACTCTAAATGAATTAAATCCAACTGGCTTGGATAGATATTTTCAGAAGCTTTCCAAAAAAATTTGAATCACTTAATTTGGTTCAGTAAATCTTCCAAAATTGATTTTTAAACTAAGGGACAAAAGTGAGTTCAAACCTAAATAGAAAAATCTATATTTGAAATAACTGGGTCACGCGGGAAAACTAATGGACCGGCCCAGTCTCACTCCGTGGCGCTGAGGACAACTGGCAGGGGGTCCCGCATGTCAGCGACACATCAAATGCGAAGCGGTACGGGGAACTCTCAGCGCTACAATTAAAAGGTGGATCAGCGGCTGAGGATCGTCGTCCCCAGCTAACAGGTCGCCGGCGAGAGCTAACCCTAGCGGCATGGTGGGGATACGTGGGGGATTACTAGGGCTCCAGCTAGACGTGGCGATGGGGGTGATCGAGCTGGTGGACGATGGCGGTTCTAGGCTTGGTCGCGGCGGCTCCTGTGACAGTCTCAATCAACGACGCCTCTCCTCCTCTGCTGCGGCAAGCTCTGGCGAAATTCTGGTGAACGGCGGCCCGTCTTGCTCCGGAGATGGGGTGGAAGGATCAATGGAGAAAGGGGAGTGAGATGGTGTGCAGAATTGGTGCTGGGCAGCTCTCTATTTATAGGCTCGGCGAGGTGGCAGAGGAGCATGGGCGGAGCTCGATGGGGGCGGCGACACAGCGAGCTAGAGGTGTAGCCGGTGGGCTAGGACGGTGGGCGGTTCCCTTGCAGTCGTCAGGGCGGTGTGCGTGCAGTGAAATGTGGTCTGGAGAGGTGAGTGGCGCGGCGCGCACGATGCCTCGGTCGACGGCGAGCTTTGCGGCGGCCGGCAATTATGGGTCACGGTCGACGAAACGGGCATGTCTTGCAGCTTCCTGGGGTGGTGGCGATCATATAGGTGGACGGCGACAGCTAGGCGGGGTCTGGCGGAGCAGGGACCGTGCACGCTCCGCGGGCGGTGTCGGTATGGCAGACAGGCTCTAGGCATGGCGGTTCCTGGAGGCTCCTCGCTCTGCCTTTGGGCTAGGGCTGGCCTAGCGATGGAGGTGGACCACGAGTGATGTGCTGGACATGGTGGGCGAGGCCGGCGACTGCTGTGCCGCGCTGTCGCCGGTGAGGTGCTCGATTTGGGCTCGGCATTGATGTCCATGACCATTTGGTCGGGGCACAGTGCTTGGCCGGGCTAGCAAAGGGTAGGGGGTGCACTGGGGTGGCTCTGTTTGCAAAATGGGAGACCACATTGGTCCAAACACTGCTCACAATAGTGTTTGTGAATTTTCCAGATTTTTGCACACAAGGTGTTTGACAAAATGGCCGAAAGAATTCAAGTTTTGAATTTTGAGATGATTTTTGGTGGAGTTGTTTGTCACATGCTTAAGCATCTGTGGTTGCTTGGGATTTGAAAATGGAGTTCATTTCAGTGGTTTTTGAATAAGTGTGATCTATACATATGAACTACATTCAAATTTCAATTGTCATTTAAATTTAGTGTTTGAAAGTTTTTGGGGTGAAACAAAGTGGGCCATGGTACATCACTACTTGTACTAGCAAGGGGTGCAAAGAACAACAATTGTTTCTGTTAAGATTTGAGTTCTAGGAATAGCCAAAGTAGGCATGGTGATTAAAATGGCACAAATGACCATTTGCTTATTTTATTCTTTTTGATTTGTTTTTCTTTGGGATTTGTTTGGGAATGATCTAGATGATGTTTAATTCACCTTAGAATCATTTTACAATCAATGCATCACTCAAACATGGAAATTCAAAACAACTCCTAAATTAAATGCACACACATATGAATGCTTAATCATTTTTAAATTGAAATTTTTTTGTTAACCCTAAATTTGATGATTTGGATCTTAATAACCTTGGATTAGAGTTTTGGGATGTTACACTGGCCTAGCCCGCACGACCAGGTGGTGTGGGCCCCTCGTGGCCCTACTTCGTCTTGTCTTCTGGCTCCGTGAGTGTCCTGGTGAAATAGGATTTTTGGCATATTTTCTAGGATTTTTCCTGATAGTTGATTTTCTGCACAAAAACTAGACACCAAGGTAATTCTGCTGAAAACAGCGTCAGTCCATGTTAGTTGTATCCAAATCACACAATTTTAGAGGAAAAACAATAGCAAAAGTGTTCGGGAAAGTAGATACATTTTGGACGTATCAACTCCCCCAAGCTTAGCTTATTGCTTGTCCTCAAGCAATTCAGTTGAAAACTGCATGCTATAAAAGAAACTTTCACGAACACATTTGCTCCATAAGATGTATATATTCTTAGCATATGATCAACTACTCATGCAATTCATAATAAAGAGTATGTAACTAAGTTTACTTAATAGTCATTGCAAGCTATGAAGAGCTTCTAACTCAAAAATAGTAAGTGGCATGGAACATAAACATAAGAAACATTGCAATGCTCATAAAAATGTATGATAGAGTGGTATCTCGCTTGCCTTTGATTGTAGAGCAAACATAAATGCCAAGGAACCTTTGAAGTCAAGTGAAGACTAGAAATAAAGATATAAAAGATACAAGCATCAAAGTCATAACACAATTAATCAAGTTTTGAGACAAGAACATTACACTAAGAATAACAACTATGCTCTTAAGAAAGTGCTTATAGAATGGGCGGTGATTCAACAAGGAAATGAAAAAGTTTTTGAAAAGTTTGAAAGGCTTCCAAATGCTGAAAGTATGGTACTCGTTAGCTTTGAGCTCTCATTGCCCCTATCATAAGCATCTATAAATGGTTAAGGTGAAAGTGAGGTCCAATTTGAGTTATATACTTGACAGACTATAAACTAGAAATCTCATGTCCCTTGAGTACAAGGGCCGCTCCTCATGCTACTCAACTATAGTTACCGATAAGTTCTTGTCATAGTAAATACGTGCGTATCATAGAGAACTGCCAATGGGGTACCCCTTTCCCGATGATATGGAAGAATCCCCATATCAAAATGATAAGGCAAGCAGACAACGAGTATCTCAACAATCTCCTTATTTACCATGGGAAATGGTGCTTTTTTCTCTCTTTCCTCTTTTGTCATATCTCTTATTTTTTTCTTTTTCTCAATAGCTATCTCTTTTTTTATAAGAAGAATGCTTCATAGATACTCATTATGGTTACGCTGCAGGTTTCCACCATGATTAGGCATGCATTAGACCAGCGGCCCAGGCGTTTCTCTAACACACACACATAACTCCATGGACTTACAAGCTCCACTTTTATTTCACACCGACGACATCTGCAAACAAAAGAGCATGATATCAACTAGGTATACGTTTACAAGCGTTGAAAGCATTCCCCCTGACAGCACGGTTCTGCTAATCCCCAGCCTATAATTTGCAAGCATATAACTTTCATGGACAGTCACAATGGTTCAGGTTTATTAAGTGCAAGAAATAAAGTGTACCATCAAGTTCATGATAGGTTTACTAACTAACTTTCCCATAACAAGCAAACATTTTTATTCGGAAGAAAACAAGGCATATTGAATATGCACGGAATAGCAAATGATGCTAATAGGTAGGTACGGTGGACACTTTTGGCAATATTGGTTTTGGGGAATTTGAAACACAAGTAGAGCTCATACTCAGTGCAAGTGGAGGCTAGGAATAGTAAGAGAGTGACAAACGAGAGAGCAATAACTATCATAATCATGGCATGAAAGTGATTCAAGACCCCTGAGGCAAAATAATTCATCGAGGCTTAACTGTTTTTGTTTCAGTCATATGCATGCATTAGCATGTGCCAAGTCGATTCAAGTGAAACATTCAGAGGAGGATACCACAGTGTCATACCAAGTTATGAATAGAGCAACACAAGCAAACATTCATTTGACATGCTACAAACTATTAGCAAGCTGGAGTTAATCATAAGAAAGCAAGAACTACTAAGCATCCATAAATAACATACACCCTACATGAATAGACTAAGCATGCCCACAATCTTGAGTATATGTACAAAAATGAAAAAAAATTGAGTTCGTTACCAGCCTCTTACCAGACCTCAAGTTGTAATTAATCCTCATTATTGCCCTTCACTTGTGTGGCTTGTATAATAACATGAAACCAAATTCAACTGAGGACTGCTGAACCCTGCAACAAACTTCACAAAACCAAAGAAGAACAATAAATATTTTTGGTGTTTTTTATTTTCAAAGGCAAGAACAAAAAGGAAAAACAAGCAAAGTAAAATCTTTTTGGGTTTTTCGAATAATTAAGACAAAGCCAAAAGGAAAAAAGCAAACCAAGGAAAAAAGAAGAAGAAGCAAACAAAGAGAAACAACAGAAATATTTTTGGTCTTTTTTTGTTTTAGAACGCAAAAGTAAAGAAATAATGAAAACTAAAAAGAGAACAAAGCATGAATATAGAAAGTACCGACGAAACAAGATATGGATACGAGCGTGATGTCGGTGTACCTTCCCCCAAGTTTAGTCTTTTGGCCTAAGTGTGTATCAATCCCAAGATGGCCAAGATGGAGCGGCTCCGTAGTATGGTGAGGAGGTACCCTCGTCCTGGTACGTGCTCGAGGACGCCCCACCGTAGTGCGCAGAGTAGTCATAAGAAGACACATCCTCCTAGTGCTGCCTGTGGAAACCAAGCAACCGGAGCTGCTCGTCCACCTCCTCCATGGAACGTGACCACGACCTCCTATGAACACTGAACAAAGTAGATTGCGGCAAAGGAATATCCCTTTCATCCCCGTCAGTAAAAAATATCTTGTATACTAAACTGTCCGTATCAGAGTCAGAAGTGACGAAGTGATGTGTTTTCATGGCAGCAAGATCAAGCCTTTGTGGTGCCAATAAAGTATCATTAGGATCCATAGATAGTTCTAACGCAGTAACCATACGTGAAGCAATAATGCCCCCATAAATAGGTCCCCTAGCATCTAGGCGGCGAGCAATAAGAGAGCCAAGATTGTACCGAGTATCATTATTAAGTGTAGCAGTGAGGAAGGCTAAATGATAATTGGAGATATTACTTGTGTTCTCCCTACCAAGAATGCCAGTAGCAAGATAATAAGCAAAGTATCTAAGAGCTGGGAGTTGGATGTTTCTTATCTTCCCGCGCTGAGCTACGCGGTCATCGTCATTTGTCACACTTCGATAGATCTCCAACAAATCAGCGGGTCGCCCTTGGATCTTCTTCACAGTCCTCGTCATGCCTATACCTATAATGCTTTGTCGGGAGAGAGAAAGAAGTGGGAAGTGAAAGAGTGAGTGGAGGGCCAGGGGTGGCCCACACCATGGCCAGGCGCGCCCCTAGGCTGGCCGCGCCACCAGGTGGTGTGCCTGCTTAGTGGGCCCCCCGGTACTCTCTAGGCACTTCTCTGCCTCTTTTTTCACGTAAAAAATTAATATGAATTTTATAGAATTTTTCGAGATACTTTATTTTTGAGCAATTTTCAGGTATAGATGAATGATTTTCTGACAGAAAAAGTTTCTGGAAAGATGCAATGACAAAACAAAACAAAAACTTCAGAAGTTCTAAGACACTCTAACATGCAAACAACTAACAACAGAAAAGTAAACTAAATGAAAGCAAAAACTAGAAAAGATAAAATAAAAGTAAACTAAGATAATCATGGTGAAAACATTGTTTTGTTCATTTAAATCCTTTTGTTAACAAGGTTAATCAGGTCTTGTTACCAAAACAATTTTATATGAAACAAAACTTTGTGTTCCACTAATGATTATGTTCCCTCAACCTTGATAGCAATGGTCACAATCATAATAGTTTCATATTTTTCTCTTGGTATGGGACAATATATTACTCCAACTTGAATGCCCTCAACATGTTCAATTGAATTCAAACTGTAAGTCCTTTCAATCTTCTTGGGGAAATAGATATTATGCTCGTTGTGATTAACATTGAACGTCACCTTTCCTTGATTACAATTAATAATAGCTCCTGCAGTATTGAGAAAAGGTCTCCCAAGAATAATAGACATATTATCATCTTCAGGCATTGCAAGCACAACAAAATCAGTTAATATCAATCAATTATGAGCCACTTGAATAGGTATATGCTCACATATACCAACAAGAATAGTAATATATTTATCAGCCATTTGCAAAGATATATCAGTTGTATTAGTTTTTCCAGTTGAAGTCTCTTGTAGAGAGAAAAAGGCATAACACTAACTCCTGCTCCCAAATCACACAAAGCAGTTCTAACATAACTATTTTTAATAGAGCACGACATAGTTGGAATCCCTGGGTCTCCAAGTTTCTTTGGAACCTTACCATTAAAGGAAAAATTATCAAGCAAAGTAGAAATTTCTTCATTAGGGATCTTCCTTTTATTCGAGACAATATCCTTCATATACTTTGAATAAGGAGGCAATTTAATAGCATCAGTCAAAGGAATTTGAAAGAATAAAGGTTTCATCCATTCACAAAACTTATTATAGTGTTCATCTTCCTTTGACTTATGTTTTTTATCACGGAAAGGCATAGGTTTTTGGACCCAAGGCTCTCTTTCACTACCATGTTTCTTAGCAACAAAATCTTCTTTAATGTATTTAGTATTCTTAGTGTGGTTTTCAGGTTCTTCTTCAACTTTTTCTTTATCAGGAACATCATTCTCTTCATTACCACTTTCAGTTTCAACATCAGAGACAGATATACTATTAGGATCTTTAGCAGGTTTAGAGGGTTCTACAATAGTTTCATGTTTCTTCTTTCTTTTCTTAGGAGTAGTACCACTATTTTCAGCTTGTTGAGAATCCTCCTCAATTCTTTTAGGATGCCCCTCAGGATATAGAGGATCCTGGGTAGCAGCACCACTTCTAGTTCTAATTTCATCAGCATGTTTTTCATTAGCAGCATTAACTAGCAGGTCTTTTTGTACTTTAATAAGCTGATCAATTTGAGTTTGGACCATTTGAAAATGTTTGACAAGCATCTTAACATCATTAGAGGTTCTTTCCACAATATCCTTCAACTCAACAATAGCTCTAGTGTTTTCCATCAAATGATTTTGCACTCTTTTATTAAAATTATCTTGCTTAACAATAAAAACATCAAATTCTTCTAAGCATTGATCAGGAGGTTTAGAGTATGGGATATCACCTTCATCAAAATGTTGGAGAGAGTGTACCTCAATAGTGGATGAATGGGAGATTGGCTTACATAATTCTTCTATAGGAGGTAAATTCTTCACATCTGCAGCTTTAATTCCCTTCTCCTTAAGACATTTCTTAGCTTCCTTCATCACTTCATCATTTAGTTTAATAACTCCCCTCTTCTTAGATGTTGGTATAGAGGAAGGTATAGCTGGTTCAGGTATAATTGTTTCAGGTATAGCTGGTTCAGGGGGAGTCTAGTCTTCATAGTTCTTGCTTATCTTAGCCATTAATGTCCTAGATTCTTCAGTTAGTCCATTATAAAATATATCAAGAAGCTCATTCTTAGGTAATGGACATCCAGCATGTGCATGAATCAAAGAACAAAACCTTGCCCATGATTTAGGCAATATCTCTTTTTCTCTTTGTTTAAACTCAAAAAGTTCCTGTAAAATAGCATGTCTAGCACTAGGAGAAAAATATTTCTGCAGGAAAGTACTAATCAAGGAATCAAGGCTATCAATAGATCGAGGAGGTAAATTATTAAACCAAGTTTTAGCTTCTCCTTTTAGTGAAAAAGGGAAAATTTTAGCAACAAAGTAGGTGCGCATCTTAATATCATCAGAAAATAGGCCACTCATGGTTGAAAGCTCAGTCATATGTGCTACCGCACTATCATTCTTTTTCCCACAAAAAGGTTCTTTCTCGACAATAGCTATGTAAGATATATCAAGAGAGAAATCATAATCCTTATCTTTAATGTTTATGGGAGATGTAGCAAACTTAGCATTAGGAGACAATTTGGGTTTTATAGTACGCCTCTCAAGGAGACTCTTAATAGCACTCCTATCATGGGTGTTTTGACATTCTTTAATAAATTCATCGGTCATCTCAATATAACCGTCTTCAATATCATAGCTCTCTCTAGACTCTGGTGAACTGACAGGTGTAGTAATGTCTTCATTAGGAGTTTCAGTATTTCCAGCTATAGTTCTAGCAATTGTAGCATCTAGGAAAGGACCTAAAGAACCACTCTTATCAAGCACAGTAGAAGTAGCATCATAAGTATCAGAAGTTTCAGATTCAGCAGTAGGAGCAGTGTGTGTAGTATGTGTATGTGGTGGTGTAAGGAGCTTACTCATAACAGATGGTGAATCAAGAGTAATAAAGGTGTTCAGAACTGTACCTCTCCTTGTAGTGGATGGTAAAATAGGAACCTTGCCATCACGAGACTTACCCATGATGGATAGGTGGCAGCGAACAATAGTGATTCCAAGTGAACTTGATAAATAAAGCTATGCTCCCTGGCAACGGCACCAGAAAATAGTCTTGATGACCCACAAGTGTAGGGGATGTATCGCAGTATTTTTGAGGGAACTGAAACCCAATTTATTGATTCAACACAAGCAGAGCCAAATAATATTTATAAGCCTTAACAACTGAGTTCTGTAGTAGCAATGGTAAAGTAATAGTAGTAGTAAAAGTAAAGATAGTAGTAACAATTGTAGTAAACAATAGGATTAAAGCGCGGTAGGCATAGGGATGGATGGACGGGCGTTGCATGGGCAAGACAATTCACATGGAAATCAAGACAAAGGGCATTTTTAGATAAATAAGATAAAGCATCCAAGTACTAGATAATCATAGGCATGTGTTCCATATATAGTCATACATGCTCGCAATGAGAACCTGCACAACATCTTTTGTCCTATGATACATTGCAAATGTATCTATAATTTTTGATGTTCCATGCTTGGTTTTATCTACTTTCTTGTGTTTTGTCCACACTTTGGAGTACTTTTCATATGAGTTCTTGGACTAACCTATTAACAAGAGCCACAGTGTCAGCTGCCTGTTTTCTGCTGTTTTTGGTTCCAGGAAAATCAGAAAATGAATATTCTAGGAATTGGACGGGACAAAAGCCAAAATGCCTATTTTTTCGGAAGTCATCAGATGCCAGAATACGAGACGGAGAGGGGCCAGGGGGCCACCACACCACCTAGCCACGCGGCCCAGCCTGGTCGTCGGCTCCGTGTTAGTATCAGGCGTGCTACGTAGAAGGAACCATTTTGGGGTTGGCGATAAAAGGGACATTACTCATACTATTATTAGAGTTGGAGTTCAAACTTTCATAGTTTTGAAATTTTCACTTCCTTCCCAAACATCCGGAGGGAAGGTTATTCAAAAGATTCAAAAGATAGTGGTGCACAAGGGACTGTTTATACTGTCTGGTGTTTGCAGTACATCTCATTGCATTCGATGCACTTCATTATGATCTGACCAGCTTTACCACTACTCCGTAGTACTCCATTGTCGTTCCATTTCACACCCTTCAAAGAGGAAGCCACCAAGCACACCCATGACACGTTGGACCGAAAGTACAGTAGCAGTAGTGCGAAGGGTATGGCTCGGCCACTCGCTCGAGAAGGACCCGCACCCGACTGTTTTTCATTGCTTAATTTTAGCGCCCTTTGTGCTAAATGTATGGACCTCTATCCAATTTTCTATTTTTTGAAGTCTTCGATGTAAACTATACTCCCATCGACCTTCTCAAAGTTTAACTAAACGTAAGCGTGATAGGTTGCTCTTAAAATTTTCCAAAAATATTTTGAAGCTAAGTAGGAATTCGGTACATTGAAAAACCACCGAAAGTTCTCATAAATTCATGTTCTTGTTATGCATCCGCATCCCAAAAAAGTAGACACGGTTTTCATAACATTTCAAAAAAATAATAAGAAGTATAATATTTTTTGTGGCGTGATGTTACGTGTATCTGAAAAAACGAGTTATAAAAGTATAATAAAAACATTATTAATTATTCTTTGGTTTCGATAATACTTTATGTTAATGAAATTAGGTCACACTTGAACTACAAGTAATAAATTGTAGGTTGCTTTGAAAGTTTTATGAAAAAAGCTTTTGGAGGTACCCATCGAGCGGTTAATTAATATATTAGAAACCACAAAGTGTTTTGACGAGTGGTTCGACTTCTAGCTTAGATTTTGCATCATGAAAATTTTGAACACCTTTTGAAAACGATCACATGAAACAGGGAGAGAGGGGAAATGATTTTTCTATTCTCTATGGGAAACCCACAAGCTTGAGGTGCACCTTATTAGGCTTAAAGATACAAACTCTATTTTCTCCACAATATATATGGTGAACCTTAGCGGATGCCACACACTAGGCCTTAAGGTGTGCTTTTGTACGCATTGCTAATGCCCTTATTAGGGAAATAGCAAATATTACTCCCTCGATCCAAATTAGTGTTCTCACATTAGTCTAGATTGGAATGTATCTAGTCATGTTTTAGTGCTAGATACATCCGAATCTAGACAAATCTGAGAACATTAATTTGGATCGGAGGGAGTAGTATATTAGTACTCCCTCCGTTTTAAAATATAAGACGTTTTAGCTTTGTGAAGCAAATGTATCTAGACTTCTTTTAGTATGTAGGTTCACTCAAGTTTAGAGTGAATCTATATACTAAAAGAAGTCTAGATACACTTTCTTCACAAACCTAAAACGTCTTATATTTTAAAACAGAGGGAGTACTTTTTTTAGGAAAGTATATCTTACCACTATATAGTGTAAGAATAACTTTGAATATTGACTGTTGGATCAAGACACGCGAATCCCAACATTTCCAGCCATTGGATCTTCTTTTCCATTCTAGCATCTAGAAGATTCTATTGATAGT
Source organism: Avena sativa (assembly GCA_916181665.1). Taxonomy (NCBI): domain Eukaryota; kingdom Viridiplantae; phylum Streptophyta; class Magnoliopsida; order Poales; family Poaceae; genus Avena; species Avena sativa. The sequence goes on from OV702289.1 coordinate 437,353,089, forward strand.
CTTCAACATAATGAATGTGATGAACAAACCTCAAAACACACTTCTCCATCATACTAGAATCTTCTCCCTTGTAGCTAATAATAGTTGACTTATGCATCATCTTATCTAATCTTATCTTACCACTATATAGTGTACGAATAACTTTGAATGTTGACCGTTGGATCAAGATTCACAAATCCCAACATTTCTAGCCGTTGGATCTTCTTTTACATTCTAGCATCTAGAAGATTCTATTGATATTCTTCGGCATAATGAATGCTATGGACAAACCTCGAAACACACTTCTCCATCATACTAGAATCTTCTCCCTTGTTTCTCTAGACCATGTTATCAAAATTTTCATGTGCTAGGTAGCTAATAATCTTTCACTTCTACATGACATGCAAAGTAGAAGGACCAAATATACACCCATACTTTATAGATGTTGATCAAATTTATAATTTATTGTGCTTTACCAAGTATAATTTTATATAGTGATGATATGTCATACGTCTACTATCTGAGTCTCACGTGCAAGGCATGTGCAACTTACTAGTTAGTACTAGTACACTTGCATAGTACTAGTACTCATTTCTTTGCTTAGACATATGCTCACCTCTGTCCACGTGCTGTACATGCTGAGAGAATAAAACGTAGGCAGGGTAAAATAGGGCAGCAGCGAAGAGGAGTTGAAGGTGGTTCATTGTAAGAGGAATGTTATGATGGGTTCCTGACACGAGGTACTCCTGCAGCCACTCTACTAGTAGTAAATTTCAGGACCTATGCACACAAAACAAATGTATGTTTTCTCTCTCCTTCGCTGCCTCTCACCATCCATCCTCCCTCTCGCCTACCCTTTCCCCTCGCGCATCGGCCCGGCTGATCTCTCCCTCCTCCACAGCGTGGTGCTGCGCACGTGTGCCTTGGCACGGCGTCTCTGTGTCTCTGGCATGTTCGGCAGCCGCGTTGGCGTGGAGTAGGTACGAGGAGTACATAGGAAGGAAACCACTTTGGTCCTTGGTGGCAAAAAAAATTCAAACTTTTCCTGTTTTTGAAATTCTCACTTGCTTCCCAAACATCGGGAGGGAAGGTTACTCAAAAGATCGGCCATTCGCAGTACTTCTTATCTTATCTTTATCTTTTCTTATCTCATACAATAGCATAACATGCCACTATATAGTGTACGGATAACTTCGAACATTGACCGTTGGATCAAGACCGGCAAATCCAAGCAATGTTGTCGGTGTGATTTTCCAACTATATTAGGAATGAACATTCAATTATTCTCAATTTTCCGAGTGGATGGCGAGACAGGTTGTGCTTTTCTGTTTAGAAATGTCCGAAGAATATTGGATCAAAACGCCAGAAGCCAAGTTTACCAACATGTTGTACCAACGATTCCCATGTTTTATTTATGAGTTTTCAAACATCCTAGCTAACTCTGCCTATTTAAACGAATGACTTTATGTCGATTTATCGAAATTAGGTCAAATTTGAAACTATAAGTAAATTGTAGGTTGCTTTGAAAGTTTTACGAAAATTCTTTTGGAGGCACCCAGCGAGGGGTCACAATTAATATATCATAAAACACCAAGAGTGTTGACGATAGGTTCAACTTCTTGCTAAGATTTTGTATCTTGACAATTTAACGAAATTAGGTCAAACTTAAGCTACAAGTAAGCGCGATAGATTGCTCTTGAACTAATTGCATTTTCGGAGGTAGATGAGTGCATCTCCTTGTAGTAAACAATATCGTCAGTGTGAGTTTCCAACTATCAGGAAATAAACTTCTCAGTTTTCCGAGTGATGACGAGATGGTTCTTTTCCGTAAAGAAAGCTCGAAGAGTATGGATCTCAATGCCATAAGCCTAGATTCTAGACATATTAAGTGGACCAACGTGTTTTACTTACGATTCCCATATGTTTTTTGAGTTTTCCAACTCCCTAGCTAATTATTCTGCCCACTTGAATGACTACATGCCGATTTATTGAAATTAGGTCAAACTTGAACTATAACTAAATTGTAGGTTGCTCTAAAAGTTTAACGAAAAATCTTTTGGAGGTACCGTACCGATCGGGGGTGCGAGGTCACAATCAATATATGAGAAACAACCGAGAGTTTTGCCAACAGGTTTGACTTCTTGCTAACATTTTGCAACGTGTGACACTATTTAACGAAATTGGGTCAAACTTGAGCTACATGTAATCGTGACAGGTTGCTATTGAAATATATGACTTTTCAGAGAGGTAGATCAGTGCATTTTCTTGAAGTAAAAAGTGTCGTCGGTGATTCCAACAGTATCAGGAAAGAACATTCAATTATTCTCAATTTTTTGAGTGCTGACGAGCGAGGTTGTTCTTTTCTGTAAAGAAATGTCTGAAGAATATTGGATCTAAATGCCAGAAGCCAAGTTTACCAACATGGTGTACCAACGATTCCCCTGTTTTATTTATGAGTTTTCAAACTTCCTAGCTAACTCTACCCATTTGACTGAATGACTTTATGTCGATTTATCGAAATTAGGTCAAATTTGAAACTACAAGTAAATTATAGGTTACTTTTAAAGTTTTATGAAAAGACTTTTGGAGGTACCCATCGAGGGGTCACAATTAATATATCATAAAACACCGAGAGTTTTAACGATAGGTTCAACTTCTTGCTAAGATTTTCCATCTTGACAATTTAACAAAATTAGGTCAAAATTGATCTACAAGTAAGCGCGATAGATTGCTCTTTAATTAAATGTATTTTTAGAGGTAGATCGGTGCATCTTGTTGTAGTAAACAATACCGTCAGTGTGAGTTTCCAACTATCAAGAAAGAACATTCAATTCTACATTTTCTGAGTGAAGACGAGCGAGGTTACTTGTTCTTTAATTTTTTATAAAGAGAAGTCCAAAGAATATTGGATGTGGATACCACAAGCCAAGTTGACAGACATATATAGTGGATCGACAACATGTTTGAATGACTTTATGTCAATATCTCGGAATTAGGTCATATTTGAGACTACACGTAAATTGTAGGTTTTGCTTTGATAGATTTACGAAAAAGCTTTTGGAGGTACCCATCGAGGATTCAAAATTAATATATCAGAAACCAGCAAGAGTTTCGACGATAGGTTCAACTTCTTGCTAAGACTTTGCATCTTGAAAATTTAATGAAATTAGGTCAAACTTGAGCTAGATGCAAGTAAACGCCATAGATTGCTCTTGAATTAAATGTTTTTTCATAGGTAGATCATCGGTGCATCTTCTTGTAGTAAACAGTGTCATCGGTGTGTGTTTCCAACTATCAAGAAAGAACATTCAATTCTACATTTTTTGAGTGAAGAATACGAGCGAGGTTGTTCTTTTTCCTAAAGAAAAGTCCAAAAAATATTGGATCTGAATGCCACAAGACGAGTTTACATACAAATATATTGGACCAACATGTTGTACCAATGATTCCCATGTTTTATGAGTTTTCAAACTTCCCAGCTAACTCTGCCCATTAGAATGACTTTATGTCGATTTATCAAAATTAGGTCAAATTTGAAACTACAAGTACTAGTAAATTGCACGTGCCCTGGACGTGAGACTCAGATAATAGACATCTGGCATACCATCACTGTATAAAATTATAATAGTAAAGAAAAAAAATATAATAGGTAAAATTTGAACTACTACAAGTAAACTATGTAGGTTGCTTTCAAAGTTTTGCAAAAAAGCTCTTAGAGGTACCCATCGGAGGGGGCGCAGGGGCAGAGGGGTCAATTACTATACTATCAGAAACCATAGAAAGTTCTGACGAGAGGTTCATCTTCTTTCTAAGATTTTGCGTCTTGATAGTTTAATGAAATTAGCTCAAACTTGAGCTACAACTAAGTGCGATATATTGCTCTTGGATTTAATGCAATTAGGTCAAACTTGAACTACAAGTAATAAATTGTAGGTTGCTTTGAAAGTTTTATGAAAAAACTTTTGGAGGTACCCATCAAGCGGTTAATTAATATATCAGAAATCACAAAGAGTTTTGAAGAGTGGTTCGACTTCTAGCTAAGATTTTCCATCATGAAAATTTTGAACACCTTTTGAACACGATCACATGAAACAGGCAGAGAGGGGAAATGATTTTTCTATTCTCTATGGGCAACCCACAATCTTGAGGTGCACCTTATTAGGCAGATACAAACTCTATTTTCTCCACAATGTATATGGTGAACCTTAGCGGATGCAACATACTAGGCCTTAAGGTGTGGTTTTGTACACATTGGTGATGCCCTTATTAGGGAAAAGGAAAATAGTAATCCCTCGATCCAAATTAGTGTTCTTACATTTGTCTAGATTCTGATGTATCTAGTCATGTTTTAGTGCTAGATACATTCGAATCTAGATAAATCTGAGAACATTAATTTGGATCGGACAAAGTAGTATATTAGTACTTTTTTTGAGGAAAGTATATCTTACCACTATATAGTGTACGAATAACTTTGAATATTGACAGTTGGATCAAGACTCACGAATCCCAACATTTCCAGCCGTTGGATCTTCTTTTCCATTCTAGCATCTAGAAGATTCTATTGATAGTCTTCAGCACAATGAGTGCGATGCACAAACCTCAAAACACACTTCTCCATCATACTAGAATCTTCTCCCTTGTAGCTAATAATCGTTGACTTATTCATGATCTTATCTTATCTTATCTTACCACTATATAGCGTATAAATAACTTTGAATGTTGACAGTTGGATCAACATTCGTGAATCCCAGCATTTCTAGCCGTTGGATCTTCTTTTCCATTCTAGCATCTAGAAGATTCTATTGATAGTCTTCGGCATAATGAATGCTATGCACAAACCTCAAAACACACTTCTCCATCATACTAAAATCTTCTCCCTTGTTTCTCTAGACCATGTTATCAAAATTTTCATGTGCTAGGTAGCTAATAATATTTGACTTCTTCATGACATGCTAGCTACAAGGACCAAATATAGACCCATACTTTATAGATGTTGATCAAATATATAATTTATTGTGCTTTACCAATTATAATTTTATATAGTGATGATATGTCATACGTCTACTATCTGAGTCTCACGTGAAAGGCACGTGCAACTTACTAGTTAGTACTAGTACACTAGTATAGTACTAGTACTCATTTCTTTGCTTAGAGATATGCTCACCTCTGTCCACGTGTTGTACACACTGAGAGAATAAAACGTTGGCCGGGTAAAAGAGGGAAACATCAAAGAGGAGTTGAAGGCGGTTCAATGTCAGAGGAAAGTTATGATGGGTTCCTGGCACGAGGTACTCCTGCGGCCAATCTACTAGTAGTAAATTTCAGGACCTATGCATGCAAAACAAATTGTGTGTTTTCTCTCTCCTTCGCTGCCTCTCATCATCCATCCTCCCTCTCTCCTACCCTTTCCGGTCACACACTGGCCCGACTGATCTCTCCCTGGTCCATAGTGTGGTGCTGTGCACGTGTGCCTTGGTACGGTCGCTCTGTGTCTCTAGCGTGTTCGGCAGCCGCGTTGGCGTGGAGTAGGGACGAGGAGAACATAGGAAGGAAACCACTTTGGTCCTTGGCGGCAGAAAAAATTCAAACTTTTCTGGTTTTCGAAATTTTCACTAGCTTCACAAACATCGGGAGGGAAGGTTACTCAAAAGATCGGCCATTTGCAGTACTCCTTATCTTATCTTTATCTTTTCTTATCTCTTACAATACCATACCATACCACTATCTAGTGTACGGATAACTTTGAACATTGACCGTTGGAGCAAGACCGGCAAATCCAAACAGTGTCATCGGTGTGATTTTCCAACTATATCAGGAAAGAACATTCAGTTATTCTCAATTTTCCGAGTGGATGACGAGTGGGGTTGTGCTTTTCCGTTTAGGAATGTCCGAAGAATATTGGATCTGAATGCCAGAAGCCAAGTTTACCAACATGGTGTACGAGCGATTCCCATGTTTTATTATGAGTTTTCAAACTTCCTAGCTAACTTTGCCTATTTGACCGAATGACTTTATGTCGATTTATTGAAATTAGGTCAAATTTGAAACTATAAGTAAATTGTAGGTTGCTTTGAAAGTTTTACGAAAAATCTTTTGGAGGCACCCATCAAGGGGTCACAATTAATATATCATAAAACACAGAGAGTTTTGACAATAGGTTCAACTTCTTGCTAAGATTTTGCATCTTGACAATTTAATGAAATTAGGTCAAACTTGAGCTACAAGTAAACGCGATAGATTGGTCTTGAATTAAATCGGAGGTAGATGGGTGCATCTCCTTATAGTAAACAATGTCGTCAGTGTGAGTTTCCAACTACCAGGAAATAAAATTCTCAGTTTTCCGAGTGGTGACATGGCGTGCTATTAAATGTGGAAAGAGATGGATGTAGTAACTAGCTAAGTTACCATAACATCACACTTTTCAAGTGAGATGAGTCTATAAGATAATTAATATAGCCTTCTATGACAGTACCTACTAGTTACTATGCACTATGAAGGTGGTACCTTAGACTAGTGTCCGGTACATGACACTAGTTGAAGTTACTCCCCACTATGACCAGCCTTAGCATGTACACAAGTAAGGGCAATTGATTGCTATTGAATTAAATGTATTTCCAGAGGTAGATGGGTGCGTCTTCATGTAGTAAACAATATCCTTGGTGTTAGTTTCCAACTATCACGAAAGAACATTTAATTCTTAATTTTTTGAGTGATGACAAGATTGTACTTTTACGTAAGAAACACCGAAGAATATGGATATGAATACCACAATACAAGTTTTTAGACATAAATGTATGGACGTCGTTGTAATTTTACCTTTTTAGGTCCTTTATGTAAAATGTACTCACACCATACTTGTAAAATTCAAACCTAAAAGCAAGTGGTAACATTTAAACGTATTTAAGATTATTAGTTCTCGATGATTATGAACGCTCTTGGATTTCAAGCCGAGAGACCAAGGTCATGGACATATCTACATCATACTTTATGCCGAGGATGATCCCATGTCCACGAATTTTCATGCTGCCAACTCTGGCCATATGTTTTGAAAACAAACAAAGAGATAGAAGTATGAAGAGTATGGCTCGATGAGCTTCTCTCTCGAGAAGGACCCAAACATGACTATTTTCCTTGCTTAATTTTAGGATACTTCGTGCTAAATGTATGTACCTCGATGTAATTTTACCCCTTTTTAGGTCCTTCTGTAAAATGTACTCCCACTATAACTGTGAAATTCGAACACAAAAGCAAGTGGTAAAATTTAAACGTATTTAAGCTTATTAGTTGTCAATGAGTATGAACATTTCAAGCCAAACGACCAGGGTCATGGACATATGTAAATCATACTTTATGCTAATGATTCATGATCCCATATCTAAGAATTTGCATAACACAAAATTTGGCCATGTATTTTGAAAACAAACGAAGAGGAAGTAGTACTACGAAGAGTATGGCTTGGTTAGGTTGTTTCTCAAGAAGGAGCCGAACCTCACTATTTTCCTTTGCTTAATTTTAAGGCATGCTTCGCGCTAAATTTTTGTACCTCGATATAATTTTCCCCTTTTAGGTCTTTAATGAAAACAAACGAGGAGGAAGAAGTACTATGAAGAGTATGACTCGATCAGCTTTTCTCTCGAGAAGGAGCCGAACCAGACTATTTTATTTGCTTAATTTTAAGGTACTTCCTGCTAAATGAATGGACCTCAATGTAATTTCCCCTTTTTTAAGTCCTCGATGTAAAACGTACTCCTACCATCCGTGTAAAATTCAAACCTACAAGTTAGTGGTAAAAGTTAAACGAATTTAAGGTTAGTTGTGAATGAGTATGAACAATCTTGGGTTTGTAGCCGAACGGCCAAGGTCATGGCCATATCTATATTATACTTTACATCGATTATTCACGATCCCATATCCAAGAATTTCATGCCGCCAAATTGGTCATATTTTGAAACCAAACAAAGAGGGAAGTAGTACGAAAAGTATGGCTCGACCAGCTGCTGTCTCGAGAAGGAGCCGGACCCTGACTGTTTTCCCTACATAATTTTAGGATTCTCCATGGTAATTAAATGTATAAACATTGATGTAATTTTACCTTTTTTAGGTCCTTACTGTAAAATGTACTCCCAACGTCCGTGTAAAATTTGAACATAAAAGCAAGTGGTAAAATTTAAACATAATTAAGCTTATTAGTTGTCAATGAATATTAAAATTCTTGTATTTCAAGCCGAAAGACCAGGGTCATACATATTTACATCATACTTTATATGCTGATGATTCATGATCCCATAGCGAAGAATTTTTGTGCCGCCAAATTTGTCCATATTTTGAAAACAGACGAATAGGAAGTAGTATGAACAATATGGCGCGGTCAGCTTCTCTCTCTAGAAGGAGCAAAACATGAAGGTTTTCCCTACTTAATTTTAGGGTGCTTCGTGCTAAATGTATGGACCTCGATGTAATTTTATCTTGTTTAGGTCCTTGATGTAAAATGTACTCCGACTCTTTGTGTAAAATTCGATCCTAAAAGCAAGTTCTAAAATTTAAACATGTTTAAGATTATTATATGTCGATGAGTATGAACACTCTTGGATTTCAAGACGAATGACCAAGGTCATGGCCATATCGACATCATACTTTATGCCAATGATTCATGATCCCATATCCAAGAATTTGCATGCCCCCAAATTTGGCCATATTTTGAAAACAAACAAAGAGGAAGTAGTATGAAGAGTATGGCTCGATCAACTTATCTCATGAGAAGGAGCAAAACATGACTATTTTCCCTGCTTAATTTTAGGGCGCTTCGTGCTAAATTTATGGACCTCGATATAATTTTACCTTTTTTAGGTCCTTGATATAAAATGTACTCCCACCATTCGTACATGTAAAATTCAAACCTAAAAGCAACTGTAAAAATTTAAGCGTATTTAAGATTATTAGTTGTCGATAAGTATGAACATTCTTGGATTTCAAGAAGAACGACCAAGGTCATGGGACTCATGGCCATATCTACATCATACTTTATGCTGATGATTCATGATCCCATATCCAAGAATTTGCAATCCGCGAAATTTGGCCATATTTTGCAAACAAACGAAGAGGAAGTAGTATGAAGAGGATGTCTCTATCAGCTTTTCTCTCGAGAAGGTGCAAAACATGACTGTTTTCCCTGCTTAATTTTAGGGTAATTCGAGCTAAATGTATGGAGCTCGATAAAATTTTACCTTTTTAGGTACTTGATTTAAAATGTAATCCCTACGTCCTTACGTGTAAAATTCGAACCTAAAAGCAAGTGGTAAAATTTAAACATATTTAATTTTATTAGTTGCCGGTGAGTATGAACATTCTTGGATTTCAAGCTGAACGACCAAGGTTATGGCCATATCTACATCATACTTTATGCTGATGATTATCCCATGACCAGGAATTTTCATGCCACCAAATTTGGCAATATATTTTTAAAACAAACAAAGATAGAGTAGTATGAAGAGTATGGCTCTGCTCTCTCAAGAAGGAGCCAGACCCAACTATTTACCTTTCTTATTTTTAGGGTGCTTCGTGCTAAATGTAAGGACCTCTATGTAATTTTATCCATTTTTTAGGTCCTTGATGTAAATTGTACTCCCATCATCCGTGATGTTCCTATAATTGGGAGTAAATGGGTGAATCATGTCATGGTAATAATGTTGACACTCGGAGTTTCTAACCATTAGATAAATCTAGCACAAAAACATGACTATATACATTTTAATCTAGATAAATCTGAGAACATTATATGGATCAGAGGGAGTAGTATATACGCATTCAAAACAAAATGTGTTTGCTCTCTCCTTCAGTACGACATCACCATCCCCACACGCAAAACAAATTTGAGGACATTTTGAACTTTTTTCTTCGGCATGGTGTGATTTGCTGTCCCCAGCTACCTACCGAAAAAACAGAAGTGCCTCAAACTAGGGCCCAGCATTGCGGGCTGGAGTGTTTAAGAAATACTTCTATATCTAATTTTCTGTTTATTATTCCTTTTTTGCATAAGCGTCTATGTTAACGTCCCGTGTTAGTTTTTCCCTAATATACCGGGTCGAAGTAGTCGATCCGACAACCGGAGGAGAACCACCCCGCACCCCTCATCGTCTTCCTCTACCGCTCCGGCTGCTTGTGCACCATCGTAGCCCCTCTCCACCCTTGTAGAAAGGTAGAAACCGCCAACCCATCCCAACTAATCTTCCATAGTACTCTTCCCCGGAACAACATCTGGAGCGATGAAGCGTAACATATCTGAGCACTACAGCCATGCAATCGGATTTGGCAACCTCCACTACGGACCACTAAGCAACATCACCGGTCGTGCCGATCTTCTGAGCATCACTCACTGGCTCGCGACATGGTTGGAATGCGTCGAGGGATTGCGGAAGATCCTGGTCTCCCATTTGGTTTTCCCTTCCTACTTCACTCTGACCCACAGACATGGCCACTAGACCGTGACGGGCAGGTAAAATCCGTTTTGCATGATTTTTGTACGACTCGAATCCTTAGATTCTTTCCTATGGATTGAATTCGGATCAAAGGAATCGTGGTACACAAATTCTTTTGAACTTTAACCCCCCACCATGCTTAAATCCGGTAGGAATTGGAACATCTACTTGAGGCTCAACTCTTATCGTGTCAATCACGTAGGTAATTTTCCTATGTTTTATAATCGCCCATTTTTCAACGGCAAACCTGTGAAATTCATGTGGTCTCAATCCTGCGATAGAAAGAGGCCCAAGACTTTTCCTTTAGTGTCCCCCCTCTCCTCCAAACATACTAATCTAAAAACACAAGAACGACCAGGATTATTGATACCTGTAACGGAAGGTGTATTGGCCAATCAAGGCTGGCCTTATATTTTATGTTTCATGTGTTTTACAAACACAAGATTTCTGTAACTCTTGGGACCTCATTCTTGTTATTTGCACACGTATGAATTTGAAAATGAGGTCCAAGTTGGATATGAAGAATTGCATATGAGTTTTGGAGGATTCTAACCCATAGGATTTTGGAAGATACCAAATTACAATGGAGTCACTTCTTAGTTCCTATGCCCTCCATTACATAAGAATCTAAACATGAGCTCCAACCTCATTCTATTTCTCCTTTGAGAAGTCCAATCCTCTTACACTATATTCCTACAAATCTCTTGTGTTTATTTCCTATTAACCATCCAAAGACACCTATTACAAAATTTGTGCATTTTTAATTCCTAATATGAATTTACTGTACCTATCATGTTTTTCCTATTCCTATGTTTTTTAAAAATGATTGATCGAAAGAGGCCCTAATCTTATTAATCAATCATAGGAAAAATTGCCGGCGTTTTTTCCTCTGGTCCATTCCTCTGAACAGTGTCAGCATAGGAAACGTAAATATTCCTACACTTTTTCTTTAATGCAAACAAGACCTTATTACATGGTGTGTTTGTCTGCATGCATTCATGATTTATTCGACATGTTTCTACATCTTTCAGATAGTAGTTTTTCCGCAAAGCTAGCTACCACAAAATGCACTGGAGTGTTTGTGGTCATGTGGATCAATGTGGTCTAAGAAAAGAACATATGCAATGACACTAGTGGATCAATGTGCTTTAGGAAAAGAACACATGCAATGACTATATGTGATCCATGTGTCAAACCATGGTCATGAAGACTAAAAGCACATAGGAATACCAGCTTCTACATTGCATGTTGCACCGGTAAGGCGGAAGTTGCATCATAGAATGCACTAGAGTGTGTTTGGTCATGTGGATCAATGTGGTCTAGGAAAAGAACACATGCAATGAAACTAGTGGATCAATGTGGTTTACGAAAAGAACACATCCAATGACAATAGGTGATCCATGTGGCAAACCGGGGTCATACAGACCAAAAGCACATAGGAAGAGCAGCTTCCACATTGCATGTTGTACTAGTGAGGCAAAAGTTGCATCACAGAATGCACTAGAGTGTGTGTGGTTGTGTGGATCAATGTGGTCTAGGAAAAGAACACATGCAATGACACTAGTGGATAAATATGGTTTAGGAAAATAACACATGCAATGACTATAGGTGATTCGTGTGTCAAACCGTGGTCACAAAGACCAAAAGCACAGAGGAAGATCAGCTTCCACATTGCATGTTGGATCAGTGAGGTAGAAGTTGCATCATAGAATGCACAGGAGTCTGTGTGGTCATGGGGATTAATGTGGTCTAGGAAAATGACACTAGTGGATCAATGTACTTTAGGAAAAGAACACATGCAATGGCTATATGTGATCCATGTGTCAAGGCATGGTCACAGAGACCAAAAGCACATAGGAAGAGCAGCTTCCAAATTACATGTTGCACCAGTGAGGCAGAAGTTGCATCATAGAATGCACTAGGGTGTGTGTGGTCATGTGGATCAATGTGGTCTAGGAAAAGAACAGATGCAATGACACTAGTGGATCAATGTGGTTTACGAAAAGAACACATGAAGTGGCTATAGGTGATCCATGTGTCATACCATGGTCACAAAGACCAAAATCACATAGGAAGAGCAGCTTCCACATTGCATGTTGCACTAGTGAGGCGGAAGTTGCATCATAGAATGCACTGCATTGTGTGTGGTCATGTTGATCAATGTGATCTAGGAAAAGAACGCATGCAATTACACTAGTGGATCAATGTGGTTTATAAAAAGAACACATGCAATGACTCTATGTGATCCATGTGTCATACCATGGTCACACAGATCAAAAGAACATTGGAAAAGGAGCTTCTACATTGCATGTTGCAGCAGTGAGGCAGAAGTTGCATCACAGAATGCACTGGAGTGTTTGTGGTCATGTGGATCAATGTGGTCTAGGAAAACAACACATGCAATGACACTAGTGGATTAATGTGCTTTAGGAAAAGAACACATGTAGTGGCTATATGTGATCCATGTGTAAAACCATGGTCACAGAGAACAAAAGAACATGGGAAGAGTAGCTTCCACATTGCATGTTGCATGAGTGAGGCAGAAGTTGCATCATAGAATGCACTAGAGTGTATGTGGTCATGTGGATCAATGTGGTCTAGGAAAAGAACACATACAATGAAACTAGTGGATCAATGTGGTTTATGAAAAGAACACATCCAATGACAATAGGTGATCCATGTGTCAAACCATGGTCATAGAGACCAAAAGCACATAGGAAGAGCAGCTTCCACATTCCATGTTGCATTAGTGAGGAAGAAGTTGCATCATATAATCCACATGAGTATGTGTGGTCATGTGGATTAATGTGGTCTAGGAAAATAACCTATGAAATGACACTAGTGGATTAATGTGACTTAGGAAAAGAACACATGCAATGCCTATAGGTGATCCATGTGTGATACCATGGTCATAGAGATCAAACGCACATAGGAAGAGCAGCTTCCACATTGCATGTTGCACTAGTGAGGCAGAAGTTGCATCACAGAATGCACTAGAGTGTGTGTGGTCATGTGGACCAATGTGTTATAGGAAAAGAACACATGCAATGACACTAGTGTATCAATGTGGTTTAGGAAAAGAACACATGCAATGACTATAGGTCATCCATGTGTCAAACCATGGTCACAGAGACCAAGAGCACATAGGAAATGCAGCTTCCACATTGCATGTTGCACTAGTGAGGCGAAAGTTGCATCATAGAATGCACTGCATTGTGTGTGGTCATGTGGATCAATGTGGTCTAGGAAAAGAACACATGCAATCGCACTAGTGAATCAATGTGGTTTAGGAAAAGAACACATGAAAGACTATATGTGGTCGATGTGTCATACCATGGTCACAGAGACCAAAAGAACATTGGAAGAGGAGCTTCTACATTGCATGTTGCAGCAGTGAGGCAGAAGTTGCATCACAGAATGCACTGGAGTGTTTGTGGTCATGTGGATCAATGTGGTCTTGGAACATGCAATGACACTAGTGGATCAATGTACTTTAGGAAAAGAACACATGCAATGGCTATATGTGATCCATGTGTCAAGGCATGGTCACAGAGACCAAAAGCACATAGGAAGAGCAGCTTCCAAATTACATGTTGCACCAGTGAGGCAGAAGTTGCATCATAGAATGCACTAGGGTGTGTGTGGTCATGTGGATCAATGTGGTCTAGGAAAAGAACAGATGCAATGACACTAGTGGATCAATGTGGTTTACGAAAAGAACACATGAAGTGGCTATAGGTGATCCATGTGTCATACCATGGTCACAAAGACCAAAATCACATAGGAAGAGCAGCTTCCACATTGCATGTTGCACTAGTGAGGCGGAAGTTTCATCATAGAATGCACTGCATTGTGTGTGGTCATGTTGATCAATGTGATCTAGGAAAAGAACGCATGTAATTACACTAGTGGATCAATGTGGTTTATAAAAAGAACACATGCAATGACTCTATGTGATCCATGTGTCATACCATGGTCACACAGATCAAAAGAACATTGGAAAAGGAGCTTCTACATTGCATGTTGCAGCAGTGAGGCAGAAGTTGCATCACAGAATGCACTGGAGTGTTTGTGGTCATGTGGATCAATGTGGTCTTGGAACATGCAATGACACTAGTGGATCAATGTACTTTAGGAAAAGAACACATGCAATGGCTATATGTGATCCATGTGTCAAGGCATGGTCACAGAGACCAAAAGCACATAGGAAGAGCAGCTTCCAAATTACATGTTGCACCAGTGAGGCAGAAGTTGCATCATAGAATGCACTAGGGTGTGTGTGGTCATGTGGATCAATGTGGTCTAGGAAAAGAACAGATGCAATGACACTAGTGGATCAATGTGGTTTACGAAAAGAACACATTAAGTGGCTATAGGTGATCCATGTGTCATACCATGGTCACAAAGACCAAAATCACATAGGAAGAGCAGCTTCCACATTGCATGTTGCACTAGTGAGGCGGAAGTTGCATCATAGAATGCACTGCATTGTGTGTGGTCATGTTGATCAATGTGATCTAGGAAAAGAACGCATGCAATTACACTAGTGGATCAATGTGGTTTATAAAAAGAATACATGCAATGACTCTATGTGATCCATGTGTCATACCATGGTCACACAGATCAAAAGAACATTGGAAAAGGAGCTTCTACATTGCATGTTGCAGCAGTGAGGCAGAAGTTGCATCACAGAATGCACTGGAGTGTTTGTGGTCATGTGGATCAATGTGGTCTAGGAAAACAACACATGCAATGACACTAGTGGATTAATGTGCTTTAGGAAAAGAACACATGTAGTGGCTATATGTGATCCATGTGTAAAACCATGGTCACAGAGAACAAAAGAACATGGGAAGAGTAGCTTCCACATTGCATGTTGCATGAGTGAGGCAGACGTTGCATCATAGAATGCACTAGAGTGTATGTGGTCATGTGGATCAATGTGGTCTAGGAAAAGAACACATGCAATGAAACTAGTGGATCACTGTGGTTTATGAAAAGAACACATCCAATGACAATAGGTGATCCATGTGTCAAACCATGGTCATAGAGACCAAAAGCACATAGGAAGAGCAGCTTCCACATTCCATGTTGCATTAGTGAGGCAGAAGTTGCATCATATAATCCACATGAGTATGTGTGGTCATGTGGATTAATGTGGTCTAGGAAAATAACCTATGAAATGACACTAGTGGATTAATGTGACTTAGGAAAAGAACACATGCAATGCCTATAGGTGATCCATGTGTGATACCATGGTCATAGAGATCAAACGCACATAGGAAGAGCAGCTTCCACATTGCATGTTGCACTAGTGAGGCAGAAGTTGCATCACAGAATGCACTAGAGTGTGTGTGGTCATGTGGACCAATGTGTTATAGGAAAAGAACACATGCAATGACACTAGTGTATCAATGTGGTTTAGGAAAAGAACACATGCAATGAATATAGGTCATCCACGTGTCAAACCATGGTCACAGAGACCAAGAGCACATAGGAAATGCAACTTCCACATTGCATGTTGCACTAGTGAGGCGAAAGTTGCATCATAGAATGCACTGCATTGTGTGTGGTCATGTGGATCAATGTGGTCTAGGAAAAGAACACATGTAATCACACTAGTAAATCTATGTGGTTTAGGAAAAGAACACATGAAATGACTATATGTGGTCGATGTGTCATACCATGGTCACAGAGACCAAAAGAACATTGGAAGAGGAGCTTCTACATTGCATGTTGCAGCAGTGAGGCAGAAGTTGCATCACAAAATGCACTGGAGTGTTTGTGGTCATGTGGATCAATGTGGTCTTGGAACATGCAATGACACTAGTGGATCAATGTACTTTAGGAAAAGAACACGTGCAATGGCTATATGTGATCCATGTGTCAAGGCATGGTCACAGAGACCAAAAGGACATAGGAAGAGCAGCTTCCAAATTACATGTTGCACCAGTGAGGCAGAAGTTGCATCATAAAATGCACTAGGGTGTGTGTGGTCATGTGGATCAATGTGGCCGAGGAAAAGAACAGATGCAATGACACTAGTGGATCAATGTGGTTTACGAAAAGAACACATGAAGTGGCTATAGGTGATCCATGTGTCATACCATGGTCACAAAGACCAAAATCACATAGGAAGAGCAGCTTCCACATTGCATGTTGCACTAGTGAGGAAGAAGTTGCATCAGAGAGTGCACTGGAGTGTGTCTGGTCGTGTGGATCAATTTGTTCTAGGAAAAGAACACATGTAATGACACTAGTGGATCAATGTGGTTTAGGAAAAGAACACACGCAATGACTATAGGTGATCCATGTGTCAAACCATGGTCACAGAGACCAAAAGCACATAGGAAGAGCAGCTTCCACATTGCATGTTGCATTAGTGAGGAAGAAGTTGCATCATAGAATGCACTAGAGTGTTTGTGGTTATGTGGATTAATGTGGTCTAGGAAAATAATACATGCAATGACACTAGTGAATCAATGTGGTTTAGGAAAAAGAACACATCCAATGACAATAGGTGATCCATGTGTCAAACCAGGGTCACAGAGACCAAAAACACATATGAAGAGCAACTTCCACATTGCATGTTGCACCAGTGAGGCAGAAGTTGCATCAGAGAATGCACTAGAGTGTATTAGGTCATGTGGATCAATGTGGTCTAGGAAAACAACACATGCAATGACACTAGTGGATCAATGTGGTTTAGGAAAAGAACTCATCCAATGATTATATGTGATTCATGTGTTAAACCGTGGTCACAGAGACCAAAAGCACATAGGAAGAGCAGCTTCCACATTGCATGTTGCATCAGTGAGGCAGAAGATGCATCATAGAATGCACAGGAGTGTGTGTGTTCATGTGGATTAATGTGGTCTAGGAAAATAACACATGAAATGACACTAGTGGATTAATGTGACTTAGGAAAAGAACACATGCAATGGATATAGGTGATCCGTCTGTGATACCATGGTTATAGAGACCAAAAGCACATTGGAAGAGAAGCTTCCACATTGCATGTTGCACTAGTGAGGAACAAGTTGCATCGCATAATGCAATGGAGTGTTTGTGGTCATGTTGATCAATGTGGTCTAGGAAAAGAACACATGCAATGACACTAGTGGATCAATGTGCTTTAGGAAAAGAACACATGCAATGAGTATATGTGATACATGTGTCAAACCATGGTCAAAGATACCAAAAGCACATAGGAAGAGCATCTTCCACATTGCATGTTGCACTAGTGAGGCAGAAGTTGCATCACAAAATGCACTAGAATGTGCATGGTTGTGTGCATCAATGTGGTCTCGGAAAAGGACACATGCAATGACACTAGTGTATCAATGTGGTTTACGAAAAGAACACGTGCAATGGCTATAGGTGATCCATGTGTCACACCATGGTCATGGAGACCAAAGTCACATAGGAAGAGTGTAACACCCTCGAATCGGCCCTTTGCAAGTTTTAGCGCTTCCCGCCAAACCCGCATAGAAACGATTCAAGGACGCCCACCAAGCACTTGCGTGCGGGTGGAGAACAAAGTAATACCATTACACATTAGTCCACGATGGAACCCACAGAACATATTTATACAACAACGAGTCCATGAGTCAAGAATACGGATATACTATACAAAGATCCAATCACCTTTAAAACGATAGAGCGTCCGACTATGGACAAGATGCAAATGGGGCTAAGAGCCCTGAAGAATAACCAATGGCGTCCATAACCCTGCCCAGGCCAAGCCGGAAGGGTAACCCTCCTAACGACGTCGATCTCAACCTACTAAAACAAAAGGGGTGCCAACAAAGGGCAAAGGAAAAAGAGGAGCGTCAGTACTGAGGCCAGTACACGGCGAGGCTAGAATTTGGCGGCTCTCGCCTACATAGGTATGGTGGACTGAAGCGGCAGCGCTTGATGCACTAAACAACCTATAGAGACTCGATGCATCTGTCGGCTAATAGAGAGGGATAAGAAAGACCTATTCGGGAATAACCTGATACTAACACAAATCATACCCATCCTGGCATTTCCCCCTCGAGACCAAACGAGGAAGTCAAATCAAGGAACTCACAGAGTTGGCAGTTTTATTCATTCCATTATAGTTGCAGCACTTACTAGTCAGATATAGATAGCATGAGTCATCCTGATAGCATAAGTAGTGGGCAGTTTTAGTTAACCATTCAGTTGTAGTTGCAGTACACTTACTAGTTAGATACAATTAGCATGTGACATCCCAAACCCAGTAGTTGTTGGCACTTTTATTTCATTCAATTGGAGATGCGATACTTACTATGCAGGTATAACATGACACGATACCCCCCAGTTCCACCAGTTGTTGGTACTTATATTATCCATTCCATTGTAGTGAAACTGATTACTAGTCACATATTAAGTCAAATTTATAGCACTACTTTAGTTATGCTTGTCTATGATCGAGATACTGTGCTCCAAGTCGTCCATAACCGCGGACACGGCTTTCAGAAAGATTTACCCTGTAGGGGTGCACAAATAGAAACACACACACGATCAACCTCGGAAAAACCAAATCAAAACCCAACAAGGCTTTGACGACAAAGCAATCATAGGATTCATAAATCATTTCAGGGGGCCACCCCACTAAGCTACCCGCAACGAAGTTGGCCGGCTTCACAATGGACCCAGGGTTTGTGACGACAGCTGTAAACGACTGGGAACCCAAAAGTGTGACTGGGCTTGTCGATACCGCGAAAACGTGGCACGATCCAAAACAGTACAGGTGCTCCACGCACAATCATAAATAAAGGAGTAAAGCATGGCATAAGTACAGGATAGTAATAAAGCCCCAAACTAGTTTGTGGCCCCAGGAAATAAGAAATGAATCAAGCTCTGGCTAAGGGGGATCCATAGGGTCTTCCGGATGTGGATAGTGCAAATAATCAAGGAACAGGTATCAATTACTCCGGGCCTATGGGACACAAGTGGACATGAAAAACCAATTAGCATATATTGCCCACCGGTGCCTCTTTCATTAGTTATCCCAACAGTTTAATAGTTGTATTTAAAGTCATGATCCTCTCCACCATTAAGCATATCCACCATGCATCATGTGCCAACTTTCCAACAACGATGGAATAACAACGACATGAAGCAACACATAAGCAAGCATCTACGACTCGCAAGGCCGACTATCTATCAAACATCAGGTAATAGGATGTGTCCATGGCAATATAGGGGCTGCAAGGAGTATAAATGGTGCACGGGAACTAAAGCATCGCAACACGGATATCAATAGATCAACAGGATGAAGTAAAGCTATAAATGCAAAATAGGTAGAAAGGGGGAGAATGCTCTCCTGGGAAACACTGCAGAAGATACACCAGAGAACTTGTTGATACTCGCATCCTCTCAACGGCCTAATCCGCGAAGAGGCAAACCCTAGATGCAATATTTAATACTACGGCAGAAGATCCGGCATGATTATGATATGATGCATGGCATGGCACATATGCGATGCAATTAGACAATATTAAGCAGAACCAGGGTCCCGACAATTAATTAGGCGGTTCAAGTTATTTAGAAACCCCGCAATTTAAATGTTGACTTAATAGGGCAAAACATGGCATCGGTTCGCTACACAAATTTAAATGGAGTCCGGAATAAGACAAAAGTATCCCGCATATTGACTCCATATTTAATTATGAGGTGAATCGGCATCAGGACCCCAAACCACAGACAAGTATGCATGCATGAACAATTTAATATGCGACAGTTGGTAATGTCATATTATAAAAATAGGGGCTTTGGGTCACACATCTGGGTTTGGAAGATCTTGGGTTTCGGGGGTCCGGGGTCCGGTCTCAGGGTTGACAGGAGTGGGAGGTGTTCGGTTCGACGGGATCGTTCTCGGACAACGGAAGGAGAGCTTAGCGTTCCGGGAAGAAGGACTTGGCGTTCCGTGTCGGGAGCCTTGGCGTCCGGGGATCTCGACGTATTTGGATCCGGGTCTTGGCGTCTGAGAGGAAGTACTTGGTGGTTCCGGGAAGGAGGTCTTGTCGTCGGTGGTCTTGGCGATTCTGGGGAGACCTTGGTACGCCGAGGGGTCCGGCGTGGTTTCATGGTTCGATCTCCGGACTTCGGGATCGAAGGTCTTGGCGTCCGGGCTTCGGATCCTTGTTGGCGCACTCGGGGCCTCGGCGTCTGCGGTTCCGTGAGGCAGATCTTGTGGTTCCGACCTTTTTCGATGTCGAACTTGCGCTGGTGGTCGTCGTACTTGTCCGATGTAGATCTTGGATAGCCATCGCATCATCGTCGGTTCATCAGGTAGGCAGCCTTTGCTTTTACTCGGGTAAAAGTGGTTGCGCTGCACTTGGACGCTCAGCTACAGGTGCATGGGGAAAAAATGCCAGGATGGCAACCTATGTCAATGGTGGAGGTACCCAAAGACGAGGACACGAGGCGGGAGCCGAGGCGGCCAGTCGCTCGGGTGGCTAGATCTGAAGGACGGGGAGGGGCGCGCCATGGCCCCGGTGGGCCGTCGCTTGGGCTTGGGGAGGCGGCTCGAGCTGTGGCGGGGCGCAGCAGGACGGGGACACGATGAGGAAGGGCGCCTGGTGGGGGGTCGGGGGTGAGGTTGGCCACGGGGGGCTCGTGGCGGAGCACCGGGTCGCGGTAGAGAGGAACTGGCGAGGCGAGGGCCTGCAGGGGCCGCCGGTGAGCGGGGTCGGTCAATCGCGGCACTCACGGGAGGGAGCTCGAGAGAGGCCGCGGCAGACGTGGGCGGAAGGCGAGTAGAGGGTGGCCGGGCTTGGCCGGAGCAGAGGACGCCCGAGGCGGAGGCGCGCGGTGGCCCGAGGACGCAAGGCGGAGAAACGAGCTCGTCAGCGGGCGGCACGGGAACCTGCGAGGCGACAGGGAAGGCTCGGCGAGGCGCAGGCGAGGAGGCGAGGAGGTGAGGGCGGCCATGCCACGGGAGCCGCCTGACCTGCGGCGACGGGGAAGGCGACCGAGGATGGAGCACGAGGCAGTGGTAGGTGGCGATGCGGTGGATCGAGCCATCGAGAGAGAGAGCCAGGGAACGTGGCCTTTGCGGGGGTGGGTCAGCGTGAGAGAGCGACGTGAGCAGAGGGGCGTGGGGTTGGTGCGAGGTGTGCTGCGCAGTGGGGTGGCGTGTGGGGCCGGAGGCAGGGTGGGGCCCGGCTGACGACGCGGTAGGTGGTAGGCGGGCGGTGCAAGTGGAGGCGTGTCGTGTGGGAGGAGTTAGGCGCATGGAGTGGTTGCCGTGTGCGGCAGGGAGGGTGGCGCCTGGGGAAAAAAGGAGGGAGGAGGGGGTAGGTGGATGGCGGATGGGGAGAGCTTAGGGTTAGGATTTAGGCTAGGAAGGAGGTGGCTAGCTGGGCTTTGGGCCTGGCTGGCTGCCTCCAAAAAAAACATCTTAAACTTTTATTTATTTAAAACGGGGCTTTTGCAAACCGTTTTTAGACAAACCAAAATATTCCGGATACCTCGGTTTTTAGTTTGAAATAAAGGCGGGGTATTTAGAAAACCAAAACTAGGCTTTTCGAAAATAGTTTCAGACAAACAGATGCATGATGATGACGATGCTCAAATGCAATGTGGCATGATGACATGAGCATGCGGTCATGATGATGCGATGCACGAAAACACAGTGATTTTCTAGTAGTGGTTTTAACGGGGCACCACCAAGAGCAGCTTCCACATTGCATGTTGCATCAATGAGGAAGAAGTTGCACCAATAGAATGCACTAGAGTGTTTGTTTTCATGTGGATCAATGTGGTCTAGGAAAATAACACATGCAATGACACTAGTGGATCAATGTGGTTTAGAAAAAGAACACATCCAATGACAATCGGTGATCCATGTGCCAAACCGGGGTCACAGAGACCAAAAGCACATATGGAGAGCAGCTTCCACATTGCATGTTGCACTAGTGAGGCAGAAGTTGCATCACAAAATGCACTGGAGTGTTTGTGGTCATGTGGATCAATGCGGTCTAGGAAAAGAACACATGCAATGACACTAGTGGATAAATGTGATTCACGAAAAGAACACATGCAATGACTATATGTGATCCATGTGTCAAACCATGGTCATAGAGACCAAAAGCACATAGGAAGAGCAGCTTCCACATTGCATGTTGCACCAGTGAGGACGAACTTGCATCACAGAATGCACTAGAATGTGTGTGGTCATGTGCATCAATGTGGTCTAGGAAAAGAACACATGCAATGACACTAGTGGATCAATGTGGTTTAGGAAAAGAACACATGCAATGACTATAGGTGATCCATGTGTCAAACCGTGGTCACAAATACCAAAAGCACATAGGAAGAGCACCTTCCACATTGCATGTTGCACTAGTGAGGCGGAAGTTGCATCATAGAATGCACTGCATTGTGTGTGATCATGTGGATCGATGTGGTCTAGGAAAAGAACACATGCAATGACACTAGTGGATCAATGTGGTTTAGGAAAAGAACACATGCAAAGACTATATGTGATCCATGTGTCATACCATGGTCACAAAGACCAAAAGAACATTGGAAGAGGAGCTTCTACATTGCATGTTGCAGCAGTGAGGCAGAAGTTGCATCACAGAATGCACTGGAGTGTGTGTGATCATCTGGATCAATGTGGTCTAGGAAAAGAACACATGCAATGACACTAGTGGATCAATGTGGTTTAGGAAAAGAACACATCCAATGGCTATATGTGATCCATGTGTCAAACCGTGGTCATAGAGACCAAAAGCACATAGGAAGAGAAGCTTCCACATTGCATGTTGCATCAGTGTGGCAGAAATTGCATCATAGAATGCACATGAGTGTGTGTGGTCATGTGGATTAATGTGGTCTAGGAAAATAACACATGAAATTACACTAGTGGATTAATGTGACTTAGGAAAAGAACACATGCAATAGCTATATGTGATCCATGTGTGATACCATGGTCATAGAGACGAAAAGCACACATAGGAAGAGCAGCTTCCACATTGCATGTTGCACTAGTGAGGCAGAAGTTGCATCACAGAATGCACTGGAGTATTTGTGGTCATGTGGATCAATGTGGTCTAGGAAATGAACACATGCAATGATACTAGTGGATCAATGTGCTTTAGGAAAAGAACACATGCAATGACTATGTGTGATCCATGTGTCAAACGATGGTCACAAAGACCAAAATCACATAGGAAGAGCAGCTTCCACATTGCATGTTGCACTAGTGAGGCGGAAGTTGCATCATAGAATGCAGTGCATTGTGTGTGGTCATGTGGATCAATGTGGTATAGGAAAAAAACACATGCAATGACACTAGTGGATCAATGTGGTTTAGGAAAACAACACATGCAATGACACTAGTGGATCAATGTGGTTTAGGAAAAGAACACATGCAAAGACTATATGTGATCCATGTGTCATATCATGCTCAAAGAGACCAAAAGAACATTGGAAGAGGAGCTTCTACATTGCATGTTGCAGTAGTGAGGCAAAAGTTGCATCATAGAATGCACTGGAGTGTTTGTGGTCATGTGGATCAATGTGGTTTAGGAAAAGAACACATGCAATGATACTAGTGGATCAATTTGGTTTAGGAAAAGAACACATCTAATGACAATAGGTGATCCATGTGTCAAACCGGGGTCACATAGACCAAAAGCACATATGAAGAGAAGCTTCCACATTGCATGTTGCACTAGTGAGGCAGAAGTTGCATCACATAATGCATTGGAGTGTGTATGGTCATGTGGATCAAGGTGGTCTAGGAAAAGAACACATGCAATGACAGTAGTGGATCAATGTGCTTTAGGAAAAGAACACATCCAATGGCTATATGTGATCCATGTGTCAAACCGTGGTCACAGAGATCAAAAGCACATAGGAAGAGCAGCTTCCACATTGCATGTTGCATCAGTGAGGCAGAAGTTGCATCATAGAATGCACATGAGTGTGTGTGGTCATGTGGATTAATGTGGTCTTGGAAAATAACACATGAAATTACCCTAGTGGATTAATGTGACTTAGGAAAAGAACACATGCAATGGCTATAGGTGATCCATGTGTGATACCATGGTGATAGACACCAAAAGCACACATAGGAAGAGCAGCTTCCACATTGCATGTTCCACTAGTGAGGCAGAAGTTGCATCACAAAATGCACTGGAGTGTTTGTGGTCGTGTGGATCAATGAGGTCTAGGAAAAGAACACATGCAATGACACTAGTGGATAAATGTGATTTAGGAAAAGAACACATGCAATGACTATATGTGATCCATGTGTCAAACCATGGTCATAGAGACCAAAAGCATATAGGAAGAGAAGCTTCCACATTGCATGTTGCACCAGTGAGGCCGAAGTTGCATCACAGAATGCACTAGAATGTGTGTGGTCATGTGCATCAATATGGTCGAGGAAGAGAACACATGCAATGACACTAGTGGATCAATGTGGTTTAGGAAAAGAACACATGCAATGACTATAGGTGACCCATGTGTCAAACTGTGGTCACAGATACCAAAAGCACATAGGAAGAGCACCTTCCACATTGCATGTTGCACTAGTGAGGCGGAAGTTGCATCATAGAATGCACTGCATTGTGTGTGATCATGTGTATCGATGTGGTCTAGGAAAAGAACACATGCAATTAAACTAGTGGATCAATGTGGTTTAGGAAAAGAACACATGCAAAGACTATATGTGATCCATGTGTCATACCATGGTCACAGAGACCAAAAGAACATTGGAAGAGGAGCTTCTACATTGCATGTTGCAGCAGTGAGGCAGAAGTTGCATCACAGAATGCACTAGAGTGTTTATGGTCATATGGATCAATGTGGTCTAGGAAAAGAACACATGCAATGACACTAGTGGATCAATGTGGTTTAGGAAAATAACACATCCAATGACAATAGGTGATCCATGTGTCAAACCGGGGTCACATAGACCAAAAGCACATATAAAAAGTAGCTTCCACACTGCATGTTGCACTAGTGAGGCAGAAGTTGCATCACAAAATGCACTGTAGTGTGTGTGGTCATCTGGATCAATGTGGTCTAGGAAAAGAACACATGCAATGACACTAGTGGATCAATGTGACTTAGGAAAAGAACACATCCAATGGCTATATGTGATCCATGTGTCAAACTGTGGTCATAGAGACCAAAAGCACATAGGAAGAGAAGCTTCCACATTGCATGTTGCACCAGTGTGGCAGAAATTGCATCATAGAATGCACATGAGTGTGTGTGGTCATGTGGATTAATGTGGCCTAGGAAAATAACACATGAAATTACACTAGTGGATTAATGTGATTTAGGAAAAGAACACATGCAATGGCTATATGTGATCCATGTGTGATACCATGGTCATAGAGACCAAAAGCACACATAGGAAGAGCAGCTTCCACATTGCATGTTGCACTAGTGAGGAAGAAGTTGCATCACAGAATGCACTGGAGTATTTGTGGTCATGTGGATCAATGTGGTCTAGGAAATGAACACATGCAATGATACTAGTGGATCAATGTGCTTTAGGAAAAGAACACATGCAATGACTATGTGTGATCCATGTGTCAAACGATGGTCACAAAGACCAAAAGCACATAGGAAGAGCAGCTTCCACATTGCATGTTGCACTAGTGCGGCGGAAGTTGCATCATAGAATGCAGTGCATTGTGTGTGGTCATGTGGATCAATGTGGTCTAGGAAAAGAACACATGCAATGACACTAGTGGATCAATGTGGTTTAGGAAAACAACACATGCAATGACACTTGTGGATCAATGTGGTTTAGGAAAAGAACACATGCAAAGACTATATGTGATCCATGTGTCATATCATGCTCAAAGAGACCAAAAGAACATTGGAAGAGGAGCTTCTACATTGCATGTTGCAGTAGTGAGGCAAAAGTTGCATCATAGAATGCACTGGAGTGTGTGTGGTCATGTGGATCAACGTGGTCTAGGAAAAGAACACATGCAATGACAGTAGTGGATCAATGTGCTTTAGGAAAAGAACACATCCAATGGCTATATGTGATCCATGTGTCAAACCGGGGTCACAGAGATCAAAAGCACATAGGAAGAGCAGGTTCCACATTGCATGTGGCATTAGTGAGGCAGAAGTTGCATCATAGAATGCACATGAGTGTGTGTGGTCATGTGGATTAATGTGGTCTAGGAAAATAACACATGAAATTACACTAGTGGATTAATGTGACTTAGGAAAAGAACACATGCAATGGCTATAGGTGATCCATGTGTGATACCATGGTGATAGACACCAAAAGCACACATAGGAAGAGCAGCTTCCACATTGCATGTTGCACTAGTGAGGCAGAAGTTGCATCACAAAATGCACTGGAGTGTTTGTGGTCGTGTGGATCAATGCGGTCTAGGAAAAGAACTGTAACTACCTCGGTGAATTACGCTCCTAGTTTCAAGCCTGGATTAGCAGAAATGGTTGAAATAGTACGGTGGGGCCCAAATGCCACTCACAGGTAGACATTTCGGCCGTCCCAACCATTTCCAAACATCGGGACAAGAACGGGCGGCGTAATCGGCAGGCGAAGGGATCAACTACATACACAAATGAGTATGTATGCAAGCCACCATACAATAGTACATCAGAGCCATTCCATCTAAAAAGAAAGGAAATATAGCAACGCCATACGGCAAGATCCAAATATCCTAGATAGATATAATAGTTTAGGATATCTCCTCATACATCAAACATAAGAGTATCAGGCGGAAGAGGAAGACAAAATCCGAGTACGGATAAGAAGCAAATCGGCATAAGATGCCCCATAAATAAGCACATCCCGCCCATAGATCTCACGGATCCCCGTTCCCGGAATCTCTACACCGAATGATCGTTGCCCACATCGTCCGTCTCCTCCAACCAGTATCCATCTTGCGGGTTTACCTGTTCATCTGAATCAAACAATTTATCGTGTGAGACCCTAGGGGTACTCAGCAAGTCTTTATGCCTCTAAAGGGGACACAACCTGGGGTGACGCAATTGCAGCAAAAGATAAACCCTAGCAATTCTATAGATACTCGCTAACCATCCGCCTAACCAGAGATAGACGGATGTCCATGAATTAATAACAACAGTTATAACAGTTATAACGGTAATATCCACAGATCCATCCTCCTCCTGGCTTACCGACGAGGAAGCGGACGAACAACCCCCCCCATCCGTTGGTAGTTTTACTATCCATTCCATGAGTGTTGTACTATTTACTAGTCATGTACCTAGTCTAGTCAAATTAAAAGCGGTACTTTAGTTATGCTTGTCTATGATCGAGAAACTGTGCTCCAAGTCGTCCATAACTGCGGACACGGCTTTCAGAAAGTTTTACCCTGCAGGGGTGCACAAATAGCAACACACACTCGATATGCCTCAGAAAAAACCAAATCAAAACCCAACGAGGCAGTCACGACAAAGCGATCACAGGATTCAGAAATATTTCAGGGGGCCACCCCATTGAGCTACCCGCAACGAAGTTAGCTGACTCCGAGACGGCCTCAAGGTTTGTGGAGCCGGCTGTAAACGACTGGGAACCCGAAAGTGTGACTGGGCTTGTCGATATAGCGAAAACGGGTCACGGCCCTAAACAGTATAGTGTGCAGTACCTCGCACAATTTAAATTAAAGCAGTAAAGCATAGCATAAGTACAGGATAGTAAATAAAACCTCAAACTAGTTTGTGGCCCCAAGAAATAAGAATGAATCAAGCTCTGGCTCAGGGGGGTTCATAAGCCTCCCCGATGTGGATAGCGTGAATATTCTTGGAACAGGAATCAAGTACTCGGGGTCTTACGGGACACAAGTGAGCCTGAAAAACCAAATAGCGAATATGGCTCACTGATGCCACTTTCATTAGTTATCCCATTACTACTCAGGTTAAGTTGTTTAGGTACCTCGTTATTCATCAGACACTCACATACCCTACACATGCTGTTCTACGACTCGCATGGCTCAAACAACTCCTGTAGTAATGGCTCATGGGATGGAGGAGCAAGCTTCGGTGGGGTTTAAAGTAAAGGCTATGCAATACTTGGGATTCAGATTAATGCAATCGCGACTCAATGATGCAAGAATAAGATAGAGGCAATAGGTACTATATGTATGCAAGCATGTGGTAGTGCTTGCCTGGCAGCTCAGTTGAAGCAAGGGATGGATCTGGGTAGTGCTCCTGGTTCTCTTGATATATCCCCTGCTCAGCGTCTATTCGAGAAGAACCAAACAGACAAGGGCCAACATAAATAAAGTGCACAAGCATATGAATAAAATGCGTCAAGCAAACAATCATGCCATGATGAATTATGCACAATTTGCATGGCATTGAAGTAGAATGGCATGGGTGAGGTGTGGAATACAAGATTAAATCATTTTATTGAGTTTTAGCCCCATTTTATCCTCATATTAGTTGCTGCATACTTTATATTTATATGATGCATGCTTAAAAACAGGTAAAGGATTGCATAAACAGAAAGGTCTCGTCGAGCTAATCATTTTAGACATATTATTTGTCAAATTTGGACTTATAAAACAAAAGTTATTAATTAATTAAGGAAAAAGGGCATTTATTTGTAATTTTAGTTAAGTTGGAAAATAAAGTGTCCAAAATATATTTTGAAGGGCATATTTGGGTTCCTCACATTTTTCTGATTTGAAAACGTATATTATTTGTATTATTTGGATTTGTATTTTAAAAGTTATTTAAAAACAGAATTAAGTTTGAATTTGAATTAATTTTGAAAAGATTTGAATTAAAACAGAAATAGACAGAAGCTTTTCTCACCCAGCCCGGACCTAGCCAGAGTCACTGTCGGGTGGGCCAGGCGCTGACTGGGCAGAACTGCGCGCGAAAAGCTTTTTACACCGCTGCGCTTCCTAGCCACGGAGACAGACAGGTGGACTCCGCGGCTCTGCGGTCCCACACGCCAGAGGGCGGTGGAGAGGCTGCCACGCGGCTCAGGGGGACTGCGGGTTGATGCGACCAAAGCAGGGGAGCCTTTTTGCAAAAACGCCATGAGGCTGACAAGTGGGCCTAGCGGAGCGCGGGTTGATGCCACTAAAAGTGCAGGGGGGTATCAGCAAAACAGCGCCCGCGGTACTGTTTCTCTTCCTCTGCGCCGCGGACGGATCGGTGCGTGCCAGCGCGGGGTGGGGATTCGATCTGGGGACGTGCTGGTGCACGCTGGGAGTGCGAGCCAGTGCGGCTAGGTGAGGTAGCTGCTAGGGAGGGCGGACGGGGCCTAGCTAAGTCGCTGCGCGGCGTAGCAACGCAGGAACGACATCGGCCGCCGCGCACCGAGGCTGTTCGACGATATGGCCGGCGAGCACAGGCGACGACAGCGAGGCGAAACATGTCCAGGGGGCTTAGGGGCTCACCGTGGAGGCGTTGGTGTAGATGGATCGGCTTGGGGAGCGGTTGATCGGCGTCGACGCAGACGGACCGGAGCTAGGGTTTGGGCGTCGGGCTCGCGCTGGTACTGGCTCTCTGGTGCTCCTCCTGCTCGCTGCCGTGTACAGGGTGACGTAGGGGAGCCTCCTCGATCTTCCAAGCCACTTCACGGACGCGCGGCTCGACTGGATCAACGGAACGAAGTAGAGGCCGACGGTGGGCGGCTATGGGGTAGCTGGTGGCGGTGGAGAAGAAGGGAGGAGAGGGGCCGGCTTGGGCGGATCTGGGGGACAGAGGAGAGCCAGGGGATGGAGATAAAGCAGAGAGGGGTAGGGAGAGGCCGGGGGAGCAGGTAGATGGAAAGGTGGCTCGGGCACCTTTTTCCTCCTCTCCTACTCACGTGCTCGGGCAGGGGCAGGAGCAGGGCGAGGTGGTGAAGGGGTAGGGAGCTGGCAGGTGGGGCAGGGCAGGCCAGGCTCGGGTGGTGGGGGTCCTCAGGCAGAGAGAGAAAAGAGAGGGAGGGAGGAGCTCGGGTTGGAGCTAGGTTTGGAGCTAGGGTGGTGGCTCGGGTTAGGGTTTTGTGGGGTGGAGGGAGTAGCTAGGTGGGGCCAGGGAGAGAGGGTGGCCGGTGGGGCCAGCTAGGTGAGAGAGGGGGTAAGGCCGAGAGAGAGGGGGACATGGTAGCTAGGGTTTGGTCATGGTGGGGTTTAGGAGAGAGGGGGTTATGGTGATGAAGGGAGATGATATGAGTGGCACCTAGATAGAGGTTAAGAGAGAAGGGGGTGGTGGTTTAGGGTTTTTAGAAGATAGCATACTCCAAACTAGATCAAGCCAAAAACATGTGGAAAGAGACAGAGATAGATGGAGTGGAGAACTTTTGGGCAAGATCAAGCATGACATGCCAAGCTCCCACAAGATCTTGACAAGGAAAAGGGAAGGAGAGGAGAGGTGGTGAGGATTAAGAAAGATCACACTAGATCAAACCAAGAGAAGGGGAAGATAGAGATGCTCCACTCAAAACAAATAAAATCCAAATGACAAGCAAAAAGGTGGTACTTTCATGGCCCATGCAAAATATTTATTGCCATGTGGATTCTTGTGAAAACAATATTATCGGATGGCATTATTATTATGCATTCTCAAAATTGGAATAAAGGCCAAGCAAAAGAATTAAAAGGATGCCCCATGTGGAGTAGATGGAGATGACCATGTTTGAATAGAAATGGAACTTGCTAGTGTGTATGTGCCACTAGATGCTCAATAGTCCCAAAAATATCCCATCATGAGCCTCATCCATAATAATCCATATGGAAGCTAGGAAGAAGGGTTCCACTCACAAGGCATGCAAAGGTGGCCATGTGGCTCTCATATATCAATAATGTGAAAACAACATGATGCCAAGATGAGAGCATGTGGAAAAGAATTGGATCCATCCCAACCCACATGAGCTAGAGGTGAAACCAATAAGTGCCAAGATCATATTTAGTTGGATGGTGGAATTATAAGGTGGTGAAACAAAAGGTCGTGGAGTTGAATAAAAGATATGCCCCCAACTCAACTTGGGCATTTAACAATATATCAACAGCCAAATACAATATCAAGAGGCAAATACAATTAACAATGCATATGAGAGAAGAACCAAATCAAAAGGGTTTTATATGATGCTCAAATGCAAGGTGGCATGATGACATGAGCATGATATAATGATGATGCAACAATTATATATTTGAAGTAGCCATTATATTACTAGACCAAGTAGCATTACAATTGTTAGACAATTGGGATGCTACAAGAACACATGCAATGACACTAGTGGATAAATGTGATTTAGGAAAAGAACACATGCAATGACTATATGTGATCCATGTGTCAAACCATGGTCATAGAGACCAAAAGCACATAGGAAGAGAAGCTTCCACATTGCATGTTGCACCAGTGAGGCCAAAGTTGCATCACAGAATGCACTAGAATGTGTGTGGTCATGTGCATCAATGTGGTCTAGGAAAAGAACACATGCAATGACACTAGTGGATCAATGTGGTTTAGGAAAAGAACACATGCAATGACTATAGGTGATCCATGTGTCAAACCATGGTCACAGATACCAAAAGCACATAGGAAGAGCACCTTCCACATTGCATGTTGCACTAGTGAGGCGGAAGTTGCATCATAGAATGCACTGCATTGTGTGTGATCATGTGTATCGATGTGGTCTAGGAAAAGAACACATGCAATTAAACTAGTGGATCAATGTGGTTTAGGAAAAGAACACATGCAAAGACTATATGTGATCCATGTGTCATACCATGGTCACAGAGACCAAAAGAACATTGGAAGAGGAGCTTCTACATTGCATGTTGCAGCAGTGAGGCAGAAGTTGCATCACAGAATGCACTAGAGTGTTTATGGTCATATGGATCAATGTGGTCTAGGAAAAGAACACATGCAATGACACTAGTGGATCAATGTAGTTTAGGAAAAGAACACATCCAATGACAATAGGTGATCCATGTGTCAAACCGGGGTCACATAGACCAAAAGCACATATAAAAAGTAGCTTCCACACTGCATGTTGCACTAGTGAGGCAGAAGTTGCATCACAAAATGCACTGGAGTGTGTGTGGTCATCTGGATCAATGTGGTCTAGGAAAAGAACACATGCAATGACACTAGTGGATCAATGTGGCTTAGGAAAAGAACACATCCAATGGCTATATGTGATCCATGTGTCAAACCGTGGTCATAGAGACCAAAAGCACATAGGAAGAGAAGCTTCCACATTGCATGTTGCATCAGTGTGGCAGAAGTTGCATCATAGAATGCACATGAGTGTGTGTGGTCATGTGGATTAATGTGGTCTAGGAAAATAACACATGAAATTACACTAGTGGATTAATGTGACTTAGGAAAAGAACACATGCAATAGCTATAGGTGATCCATGTGTGATACCATGGTCATAGAGACCAAAAGCACACATAGGAAGAGCAGCTTCCACATTGCATGTTGCACTAGTGAGGCAGAAGTTGCATCACATAATGCACTGGAGTATTTGTAGTCATGTGGATCAATGTGGTCTAGGAAATGAACACATGCAATGACACTAGTGGATCAATGTGCTTTAGGAAAAGAACACATGCAATGACTATGTGTGATCCATGTGTCAAACGATGGTCACAAAGACCAAAAGCACATAGGAAGAGTAGCTTCCACATTGCATGTTGCACTAGTGAGGCGGAAGTTGCATCATAGAATGCAGTGCATTGTGTGTGGTCATGTGGATCAATGTGGTCTAGGAAAAGAACACGTGCAATGACACTAGCGGATCAATGTGGTTTAGGAAAAGAACACATGCAAAGACTATATGTGATCCATGTGTCATATCATGCTCAAAGAGACCAAAAGAACATTGGAAGAGGAGCTTCTACATTGCATGTTTCAGTAGTGAGCCAAAAGTTGCATCATAGAATGCACTGGAGTGTTTGTGGTCATGTGGATCAATGTGGTTTAGGAAAAGAACACATGCAATGATACTAGTGGATCAATGTGGTTTAGGAAAAGAACACATCTAATGACAATAGTTGATCCATGTGTCAAACCGTGGTCACATAGACCAAAAGCACAGATGGAGAGCAGCTTCCACATTGCATGTTGCACTAGTGAGGCAGAAGTTGCATCACATAATGCACTGGAGTGTTCGTGGTCATGTGGATCAACGTGGTCTAGGAAAAGAACACATGCAATGACACTAGTGGATCAATGTGCTTTAGGAAAAGAACACATCCAATGGCTATATGTGATCCATGTGTCAAACCGTGGTCACAGAGACCAAAAGCACATAGGAAGAGCAGCTTCCACATTGCATGTTGCATCAGTGAGGCAGAAGTTGCATCATAGAATGCACATGAGTTTGTGTGGTCATGTGGATTAATGTGGTCTAGGAAAATAACACATGAAATTACACTAGTGCATTAATGTGACTTAGGAAAAGAACACATGCAATGGCTATAGGTGATCCATGTGTGATACCATGGTCATAGACACCAAAAGAGCACATAGGAAGAGCAGCTTCCACATTGCATGTTGCACTAGTGAGGCAGAAGTTGCATCACAAAATGCACTCGAGTGTTTGTGGTCATGTGGATCAATGCGGTCTAGGAAAAGAACACATGCAATGACACTAGTGGATAAATGTGATTTAGGAAAAGAACATGCAATGACTATATGTGATCCATGTGTCAAACCATGGTCATAGAGACCAAAAGCACATAGGAAGAGCAGCTTCCTCATTGCATGTTGCACCAGTGAGGCCGAAGTTGCATCACAGAATGCACTAGAATGTGTGTGGTCATGTGCATCAATGTGGTCTAAGAAAAGGACACATGCAATGACACTAGTGGATCAATGTCGTTTACGAAAAGAACACATGCAATGGCTATAGGTGATCCATGTGTCATACCATGGTCATAGAGACCAAAATCATATAGGTAGAGCAGCTTCCACATTGCATCACTATTCTATGTCTTAATTCACTATTATTCATTGATATATTCCGTATTGAGAGGTGATACTTATGTTATTTCATCTGTTTTTGCATGGTTGATGACTTTTGGAGCATGGACCGCTGTAGTCATGATTCTGATGGAAAAGGTGCTGTTTGGAGGAAAAATTCGTGAAGATCAGAAAATCCGGGAAAATATACGGAAGATCCTATTTTTCTAGAAGACTAAGGATGCCAGAAGATGGAGTGGAGATGGGCCACAGGAGGCCCACACCACCCCCTGGCGCCTTGGCCCACCTCTGGCTCTCCCCTCTGGTGTATATCATCCTCCCGAAACCCTAAGACTCGGAGAGCGACCATAGAAAGGTTTCGCCGCCTTTGCGGGGCGGAAAACACCGAGAGAGAAAGATCTCTCCGGCAGACAGATTTCTGCTAGGGGAATTCCTTCCCAGAGAGGGAAGATCGTCGCCATTAACACCATCATCAAGCTGGACTTCATCGGGATCATCATCATCATCATCACCACCATCATCACCATCAGCACCTTCATCACCATCTCCATATTGCTGTAACAATTGGGTTGAATCTTGCATAGTTCATTAGGGGAAACTTTCCCGGTGTTGATTACTCTTTGTAGTTGATGCTATTGAGTGAACCATTGAATTATTGTTTATGTTCAGATTGTTATACATCATTATTCCATCTCTGATCATGATCCATATGATGTCTTGTGAGTAGTTCATTTTGTTCTTGAGGACATGGGAGAAGTCATGTTGTTAGTAGTGGAGTTGTGTTGAGAAAGATTCAATAGTTTGATATTTAAGTTGTGGTGTACTTCTTCTAGTGGTGTCATGTGAACGTCGACTACATGACACTTCACCTATATGGGCCTAGGGGAATGCATTGTGTATTTGTCTACTAAATGTAGGGGTTGCCGGAGTGACAGAAACATGAACCCCCGTTAGGAAACCATTGCACAAGGGACGTAAGGGTCTTAGAGTTTAAAGCTGTGGTTAGGTTTTTACCTTAATTACTTTCTTGTACTTACAGATTGTTTGCAAGGGGTATAATCACAAGTATGTATTAGTCCTAGGAAGGTCGGTACATTAGCACATGTTCACCCACACAACACTTAGCAAGCTAAAGAAGATTAATTAACTATATGAACCGAAAGCACTTGACAGTCTTCCCATGTGTCCTCGAGAACGTTTGGTCATCTTAAGTAATACAACCGGCTTGTCCTTTGCTGCATATAGGATTGGGACACTTGCTGCATTTATTCCTACTGTCTTTTGTTTACTCGTACTTTGTTTACTTGCTTTATCAAAAACCCCTAAAAATCCATACCACTAGCCAGCACCTTCTGCTCCTCGTTGGGTTCGACACTCTTACTCATCGAAAATACTGCGATACACCCCCTATACTTGTGGGTCATCAAGACTATTTTCTGGCGCCGTTGCCGGGGAGTGAAGCGCTATTGGAGAGTGGAATTGGTAAAGGAAACTTCTACTGTGAGTATTTTTTACTTCTGTTAGTTGCTTTATTTTCGTTATGGATAATTCGCTGAGTTTCTTATTTGGTAATGCTACTACTACTGCTAAGGTAGTAGATAAGCCACCACCTGCTGAGAATGATGTTTTTAAAATACCTACAAGAATTATTGATCGTGTTATGGATAACTATTATGTTGGGGATGGAACTGTCCATCCCGGTGAACATTTACTCTTTATACACGAATTATGCGGGTTGTTCATGTGTGCAGGTATTACTACAGATCAAGTTAAGAAGAAGTTATTCTCATTATCGCTGAAAGGAAGAGTTGAGGAATGGTATAAGCTGCTGAAGAATGGTCAAGCTCTGGAATGGGAGGAAATAGTGTCTCTCTTTTATTCAAAGTGTTATCCTCCTAGTGAGATTCATAAAGATCGGAATCAAATATACAACTTTTGGCCTCTTGATGGAGAGAGTACAGCTCAAGCTTGGGGGAGATTGAAGTTACTAATGCTCAAATGTCCCATTCATGAGCTCCCCAACAATATTATTATCAATAACGTTTATGCAAGGCTCCCTCTACATGACAAGGATTTATTGGATGCTTCTTGTGCCGGATCATTCACTCGCATGGAAGAAGAAGCTAAATGGGATCTTCTAGACCGTATTCAAGACAATGCTGAAGCTTGGGAGAATGACAAAGGTAGAAAGTCAGGTATAAATTATGATTATGAATGCATTGAATCTTTTATGGGAACTGATGACTTTTAGAGTATTAGTAATGTTTATGGTCTTGATTTGCAAGTTATTACAAATTGCTTTAGAGCTTTTGCTTCTTATATGGAAATTCCAAAAAGGGGATGGAATAAGTACCATGCACCTTATAAAGATATTGTTGACTGTGTTCCTATTGGGAGCACTGAGTGTTGCATTATTGATCATATCTTACCTGAACCTTATATCGAGAAGACTCCCTTCCCAGATAAGGTAAAGGATCATCCTATGATAACTAATGTAATCACTAAAAGTGAAAAGAGAACTGTAAACCTGATGAACAAATAAACGTTGAACCTGTGGTAGCAATTGTGAAAGACCTTGTCACTAAAAGCATAGAAGATGGACACATAGTCTTTTGTGAGGATGCTTCTAATATCGTTTCACATCCTAATAGAACTAAAAAAGCTAGTGTTCCTGTGCTTTCTGTTAGAATTGGTGATCATTGCTATTATGGTTTATGTTCTAGTGCTATTCCTTATGAGCTTTACAGAGAAATTATGCATGAAATCAGTCCCTGCGAATTGGAAGAGATTGATGTGGTTATTCACCTTTGCTAATAGAGAGACCATCTCTCCAATTGGTATTGTACGAGACATGGAAGTTCTTTGTGGTACGATTAAGTATCCTGCTGATTTTCTAGTACTTGGTTTAGCTCCTAGTAAAACTGATCCTATCATTTTTGGTAGACCTTTCTTGAGTACTTGTGGTGCTATTATTGATTGCAAGAGGGAGAAAATCTTGACTAAGTTTGATGGGGAATCTTATGAGATTAATTTTTTGAAATTTGCTAAAGAACCTTGCGAAGAGGAAACTCATAATGAGGATTTTAGAGTTGAACAACTTGCTTCTATCTCTCTCGCTCCTAACAATGCTTTGCAGCAATTTATGGAAGATCACGAAAGTGAGATCTTCATGGAAGAAATGAATGAGATTGATGAGATTCTCTGCCGTCAACCCCCAGATGCTTAAGCATGACTTGCCCGTAGAAGACTTGGGTACCACGTTGCCACCTAAAAAGGATCCGGTTTTCGATCTAAAACCTCTCCTTGATGATCTTAAATATGCTTATATTGATGATAACAAGATATATCCTGTTATTATTAGCTCTAAACTTTCAGGAAAGGAAGAAGAAAGGTTGTTGGAGGTTTTGAAGAAACACTGACGAGCTATGGGCTATACTCTGGATGATTTAAAAGGGATTTCACCTACTATATGTTAGCATTCTATCAACATAGAACCAGATGTGAAGCTAGTAGTGGAGCACCAACGACGTTTAAATCCTAGGATGAAGGAAGTGGTAAGGAATGAGGTATTGAAACTCCTTGATGCTGGTATTATTTACCCTATTGTTGATAGTGAATGGGTTAGTCCTATTCATTGTGTTCCTAAAAAGGGAGGTATTACCGTTGTTCCTAATGATAATGATGAGCTTATTCCCCAAAGAATAGTGGTAGGCTATAGGATGTGCATCAATTTTAGGAAAGTTAATAAAGTTACTAAGAAAGATCACTACCCTCTTCCTTTTATTGATCAAATGTTGGAAAGGTTGTCTAAAAAGACCCATTTTTGTTTTCTTGATGGTTATTCTGGTTTCTCTCAAATTGCTGTTAAACAACAAGATCAAGAAAAAACTACTTTTACTTGCCCTTATGGAACTTATGCTTATAGATGTATGCCTTTTGGTTTATGTAATGCTCCTACTACTTTTAAAAGGTGCATGTCTGCTATCTTTCATGGTTTTTGTGAGGGAATTGTAGAAGTGTTCATGGATGACTTTTCTGTCTATGGAACTTCTTTTGATAATTGTCTGCAGAACCTTGATAAAGTTTTCCAGAGATGTGAAGAAACTAATCTTGTTCTTAATTGGGAGAAATGCCACTTCATGGTTAATGAAGGGATTGTTCTTGGGCATAAAGTTTCTGAAAGAGGCATAGAAGTTGATAGAGCTAAGGTTGAGGCAATTGAGAAGATGCCATGTCCAAGAGACATCAAAGGTATTCGTAGTATCCTTGGTCATGCTGGTTTCTATAGGAGATTTATTAAAGACTTTTCTAGGATATCAAAACCCCTCACTAATCTTCTTCAAAAAGATGTACCCTTCGTTTTTGATGATGATTGTAAGGAAGCTTTTGAAACTCATAAGAAGGCTTTAACTATAGCCCCTATTGTTCAACCACCTGATTGGAGTTTACCCTTTGAAATAATGTGTGATGCTAGTGATTTTGCTGTAGGTGCTGTCCTTGGGCAACGTATTGATAAAAAGTTAAACGTTATCCATTATGCTAGTAAGACTCTAGACGCTGCTCAAAGGAATTATGCTACTACTGAAAAGGAATTTCTAGCTGTTGTTTTTGCTTGTGATAAGTTTAGGCCCTATATTGTAGACTCAAAAGTCACCATTCATACTGATCATGCTGCTATTAAATACCTTATGACGAAGAAGGATGCTAAGCCTAGGCTTATTAGATGGGTGCTGCTTTTACAAGAGTTTGATCTACATATAGTAGATAGGAAGGGTGCTGAAAACCCTGTAGCTGATAATCTATCTCGATTGGAAAACATCTCTTTTGACCCTATGCCTATTAATGATAGTTTCCCAAATGAACAATTAGTTGCAGTAGGGGTAAGCTCGCGAGGGAGCCCTTGGTACACTGATTATGCTAACTTTATTGTCTCCAAGTATTTGCCTCCAACTTTTACAGCTCAGCAAAGAAGGAAGTTCTTCTATGATTTGAGGCATTATTTTTGGGATGACCCACACTTATACAAAGAAGGAGTGGATGGTATTATGCGAAGATGTGTTCCAGAATATGAACAAAAGGAGATATTGCGTAAATGTCATGGTAGTGCATATGGAGGACATCATGCAGGAGATAGAACTGCACAAAAGGTGCTACAATCAGGTTTCTACTGGCCTACCCTTTTTAAAGATGCAAGAAAATTTGTTTTATCTTGTGACGAGTGTCAGTGTGTTGGTAATATTTCTATACGCAATGAAATGCCTATGAACTACTCTCTAGTTATTGAACCTTTTGATTGATGGGGATTTGACTTTATGGGTCCTTTCCCTCCCTCGAAAGGTTATACTCATATTCTTGTTGCTGTTGATTATGTTACTAAGTGGGTAGAAGCCATTCCTACGAAGAGTGCTGACGGGGAAACCTCTTTAAAAATGCTTAAGGATGTCATCTTTCCTAGGTTTGGAGTGCCTAGGTATCTCATGACTGATGGGGGTTCTCATTTCATTCATGATGGTTTTAGAAAGACCCTTGCTAAATATGATGTTAATCATAGAATTGCTTCAGCTTATCACCCCCAAACTAGCGAGCAAGTAGAGTTATCAAATAGAGAAATTAAATCCATCTTGCAAAAGACTGTTAATAGATCTAGAAAAAACTGGGCTAAAAAGTTGAATGATGCTTTATGGACTTATATAACTGCTTACAAAAATCCTATGGGGATGTCTCCTTATAAAATGGTTTATAGCAAAGCTTGTCACCTACCATTAGAATTAGAACACAAAGCTTACTGGGCAGTTAAAGAACTAAATAGAGATTGTAAGCTCGCTGGTGAGAAAAGATTATTTGACTTAAGTTCTTTAGATGAATGGAGGAGTGAAGCCTATGAAAATGCTAGGCTCTTCAAGGAAAAAGTTAAAAGATTGCATCACAAGCGAATACTTAAGAGAGAATTTCATGATGGGGAGAAAGTTCTACTGTATATGTCTCGTCTCAGATTTTTTGCAGGAAAGCTACTGTCAAAATGGGAAGGACCATTCACTATTGAAGAAATATACCATTCAGGAGCAATAAAAATTTCTTCTTTAAAAGGTAATACTACACAAGTAGTGAATGGGTAGCGACTCAAGCACTATATTGCTAGAGATTCATACAATGAAGATGTTGATGCCTTTCAAGTTATAACTCCAGAGAAGTTCATCAAGGACCAAATTCAGAGACCTGCAGAGTCTATTTTCACGTAGGTAACAGTTCTGGTAAGAAAAGTTCCGCGAAAATACAATCCAACTATATTTTTGCAGTTTTCAGTCAATATGGGAAGTTACAAAGTGAAAAAGGGACGGAAACGGAGCCAGGGTGGCCCACACCACCCTGTGGCGCGGGCCCACCCCTGGCCACGCCACCAGGTGGTGAGGCCACCCCAGACTCCGCCTCCGACCCGTTTTCACCTAGTACCTTCCTCTTGTTATGAAACTTCGTAATATATAACCCCCCGGATTTTCGGAGGTTCGTATATCGTGTTTTTGTCGTGTTTTTGTTTCGATCTGTTTCTGCCAGGTAGAGTCCCAGATTTGGAGCCACAATGTCTTCCTCTGGATCAGCTAAGGGAGATTCCTTAGAAGATATCATCAACCCATACATGAGCGAGTTGAAGATTCATCCCAAAGAGCTATTGCTCGAAGATGGGGAGGTCCGGATAAAAGAGGTTCAAGGCCCTAAAGGTGAACGAAGTCTGGAGGACAGGATGGAAGCACTAGAGCAAGAAGTCCTTAGGTGCAAGAAGATGGCGGAGCGCAAAGTGGATATCATCCATAAGATTTGTTCCGAACTCATCACCTAGCACCAAAAGGCGACTTCTGAACTCAAAGACGAAGTCCTCTCACTCTGCCAAACAACCAACGAACTGCAAGCACATTTCTATGACGTTCAAAATCAAAAATGTGAGTATGAGGTTAGGTTTAAACGCATAAGTGCAGCTGAAAGTTTCATGATGTTGGAAACCACGATGTCCTTTGTTGATGGGAAGCCCTTACCCTGGAAGTCGGACGAAGATGAGAGGATGCCACCACCACCAATGGAGTAATTCTTCATCAGGTTTGGCACCCCCTTGGTTTGTTCCAAGCTTGGGGGAGTGCCGCGGTATCACATCACTATCTTCTATCTTTTTACCTTTTTAGTATAGTCATATCATGAATAGAGGAGTTATTATGTAGTATGGTTTGCATTATGGAAGTGTCCCCTCTCTCGTTAGATATGTATCCCTTCGTGTGAGTTTCCGTTATGGAATATTAATGGAAAGCTTGTCACCTACCCTTAGAATTAGAACACAAAGCTTACTAGGCAGTTAAAGAACTAAATAGAGATTGTAAGCTAGCTGGTGAGAAAAGATTATTTTACTTAAGTTCTTTAGATGAATGGAGGAGTGAAGCCCATGAAAATGCTAGGCTATTCAAGGAAAAAGTTAAAAGATTGCATCACAAGCGAATACTTAAGAGAGAATTTCATGATGGGGAGAAAGTTCTATTGTATAGGTCTCGTCTCAGATTTTTTGCAGGAAAGCTACTCTCAAAATGGGAAGGACCTTTCATTATTGAAGAAGTATACCATTCAGGAGCAATAAAAATTTCTTATTTAAAAGATAATACTACACAAGTAGTGAATGGGCAGCGACTCAAGCACTATAATGCTAGAGATTCTTACAATGAAGATGTTGATGCCTTTAAAGTTATAACTCCAGAGAAGTTCGTCAAGGACCAAATTCAGAGACCTACAGAGTCTATTTTCAAGTAGGTAACAGTTCTAGTAAGAAAAGTTCCGCAAAAATACAATCCAACTATATTTTTGCAGTTTTCAGTCAATAAGGGAAGTTACAAAGCGAAAAAGGGACAGAAACGGAGCCAGGGTGGCCGACACCACCCTGTGGCATGGGCCCACCCCTGGCCGTGCCACCAGGTGGTGAGGCCACCCCAGACTCCGCCTCCGACCCGTTTTCACCCAGTACCTTCCTCTTGTTATGAAACTTCGTAATATATAACCCCCCGGATCTTCTGAGGTTCGTATATCGTGTTTTCGTCGTGTTTTTGTGTCGATCTGTTTCTGCCAGGTAGAGTCCCAGATTTGGAGCCACAATATCTTCCTCTGGATCAGCTAAGGGAGATTCCTTAGAAGATAACCTCAACCCATACATGATCGAGTTGAATATTCATCCCAAGGAGCTGTTGCTCGAAGATGGGGAGGTCCGGATAAAAGAGGTTCAAGGCCCTAAAGGTGAAGGAAGTTTGGAGGAAAGGATGGAAGCACTAGAGCAAGAAGTCTTTAGGTGCAAGAAGATGGCGGAGCGCGAAGTGGATATCATCCATAAGATTTGTTCCGAACTCATCACCTAGCACCAAAAGGAGACTGCTGAACTCAAAGACGAAGTCCTCTCACTCTGCCAAACAACCAACGAACTGCAAGCACAATTCTATGACGTTCAAAATCAAAACTGT
Organism: Avena sativa; assembly: GCA_916181665.1. Taxonomy (NCBI): domain Eukaryota; kingdom Viridiplantae; phylum Streptophyta; class Magnoliopsida; order Poales; family Poaceae; genus Avena; species Avena sativa. The sequence continues at coordinate 437,395,946 of OV702289.1, forward strand.
GAGTATGAGGTTAGGTTTAAACATATAAGTGTTGTTGCAAGTTTCATGACGTTGGAAACCACGATGTCCTTTGTTGATGGGATGCCCTTACCCTGGAAGTTGGACGAAGATGAGAGGATACCACCAACACCAAAGGAGTAATTCGTCATCAGGTTTGGCACCCCCTTGGTTTGTTCCAAGCATGGGGGAGTGCCGCGGTATCACATCACTATCTTCTATCTTTTTACCTTTTTAGTATAGTCATATCATGAATAGAGGAGTTATTATGTAGTATGGTTTGCATTATGGAAGTGTCCCCTCTCTCGTTAGATATGTATCCCTTGGTGTGAGTTTCCATTATGGAATATTAATGAGAAGTTTTATCATTTTCTCTTTTGCGTAGCTTATATTAGTTTTCAATTCGTGGTTATATGATTGACCTTGTTATTAGTATTGGTATCACTTTGGGATCATTGAGTTGATTTAGTTGGTTTTGGCAAACCTGGCCCGGTCAGTAGCAACACTATTTTTGAGAGTTGAATGAAAAGATAGAAGTACTCTAAAGAAAAATAATTTCATCATCTTTCTTTCTTGATTTTCTCATAAGTCTAGTATTCTCCAGTTAAGATCTTTTGTGCTTCCAAGGAAGATTGCATGTTTGTTTTTATCACTTATATGTTTGTTTGTTTCCTTCAACTCTTGTACTTGCTACCCAGCCTTGCTAGCCAAAAACCAGTACTGAGAGGGAATTCTTCTCGTGCATCCACTCCTTTAAACCAAAACCTTTGCCATTTGTGTCCACCATACCTACCTATTAGCACTATTTCTATTCCAAGTAAATTCTTGTTTTATCTACCTCCCAAATTAAACTTGTTATGTGAAATTAGTGATTAAAGCTCTGAAGAACTTGATGGCACACTTTATTTTCTTAAATTTAATAAACTTGAACCATTGGGTCCTTCTTTGTTGCGTATATGCTTGCGCTTTATGAGTTGAAGTTAGCAGAACCATGTATCATGGGGACCGCTTTCAACACTTCATTTGGTACTTTGTACCTAGTCGATATCATGTTCTTTTGCTCATGGATCCCGGCGGTGTGAAATAAAAGTGGAACTTGTAAGATCATGGAGTTTATATATGTGTTAGAGAAATGCCTGGGCCGCTAGCCTCAGTCATGCCTAATCATTGTGGAAACTTGTAGCATAACTATAGTGAGCATTTTATGAAGCATCCTCAATAAAAACCTATGCAAATAGCAAATAAAAAGATCGTTGAGATGCTCACTGTCTGCTTGCCTTGTCATTTTGATTATGGGATAGCTCTCGTGTCATGTGCAAGGGGTACCCCGTTGGCGGTTCTCAATGATACGCATGTATTTACAATGATAAGAGCTTGCTCGTGACTGAAGTTGAGTAGCATGAGGATCGGTACTCATAAGTAAGGGCATGAGATTTCAACTTATAACTTGTCAAGCATATCCTCTTAGTTGTGTCACTTTAACCTTAACCACCAAAAGATGCCTATGATAGGGGCAATGAGAGCTGAAAGCTAGTAAGTATCATAATTTCTGGGAGCTCTTTATGCGACTTGCAATCCCTGCTTCCCTCTACGAAGGGCCTATCTTTTACTTTGTAGTTGAGTCAGTAAACCTACTCCCTTCTATCTCAGCAAGTATTTTGAGTTGTTGTGTTTCATTCATTCATATGATGATTTATTCAATCATGTTTCTTATGTTCCTTCTTTTGCACATTGCTCTTATCTTGATGTTTATTACTTTGAAAGCTATCTTTGAAAACCAGCTATTTGTGAACTCCATCAAATTATCAACTATTCTTCGACCAAGAGCTAAGTTTGCCATTACCAATTATGATTCACTTTATGTATCTTATTGTGTTTCCTTTACTCATTACAAGTTGAGTTATATAATAGTGAGTTGTATTCTATTATGATCTATGTATTGGATAAATGTGATGCTTCTTGTCTGTATTCTTTTATCGACTCTTCACTCCATAAACCTGAGGCCATGTTTATTGAGCTCAGTTTCTCTTGGGGACAAGCGAAGTCTAAGCTCGGGGGAGTTGATACGTCCATTTTGCATTACTATTCTATGTCTTAGTTCCCTATTATTCATTGATATATTCCGTATTGAGAGGTGATACTTATGTTATTTCATCTGTTTTTGCATGGTTGATGACTTTTGGAGCATGGACCGCTGTAGTCAAGAGTCTGATGGAAAAGGTGTTGTTTGGAGGCAAAATTCTTGAAGATCAGAAAATCTGGGAAAATATACGGAAAATCCTATTTTTCCAAAAGACTAAGGATGCCAGAAGACGGAGTGGAGATGGGCCACAGGGGGGCCCACACCACCCCCTGGCGCGGGTAGCCCTAGGTCGCGCCAATAGGTGGTGTGGCCGCCCTGGCCCACCTCTGGCTCTCCCCTCTAGCGTATATCATCCTCCCGAAACCCTAAGACTCGGAGAGCGACCACATAAATATTCCGCCGCCTCTGCGGGGTGGAAAACACCAAGAGAGAAAGATCTCTCCGGCAGACAGATTTCTGCCGGGGGGAATTCCTTCCCGGAGAGGGGAGATCATCGCCATCAACACCACCATCAAGCTGGACTTCATCGGGATCATCATCATCATCATCATCACCACTATCATCACCATCAACACCCTCATCACCATATCCATATTGTTGTAACAATTGGGTTGAATCTTGCATAGTTCATAGGGGAAACTTTCCCGGTGTTGATTACTCTTTGTAGTTGATGCTATTGAGTGAACCATTGAATTATTGTTTATGTTCAGATTGTTATACATCATTATTCCATCTCTGATCATGATCCATATGATGTCTTGTGAGTAGTTCGTTTTGTTCTCGAGGACATGGGAGAAGTCATGTTGTTAGTAGTGGAGTTGTGTTGAGAAAGATTCAATAGTTTGATATTTAAGTTGTGGTGTACTTCTTCTAGTGGTTTCATATGAACACCGACTACATGACACTTCACCTATATGGGCCTAGGGGAATGCATTGTGTATTTGGCTACTAATCATAGATGTTGCTGGAGTGACAGAAACCTGAACCCCCGTTATGAAACCATTGCACAAGGGGCATAAGGGTCTTAGAGTTTAAAGTCGTGGTTAGGTTTTTACCTTAATTACTTTCTTGTACTTATATATGTTTACAAAGGGTATAATCACAAGTATGTATTAGTCCTAGGAAGGTCGGTACATTAGCACAGGTTCACCCACACAACACTTAGCAAGCTAAAGCAGATTAATCAACTATATGAAGCGAAAGCACTTGGCAGTCTTCCAATGTGTCCTCGAGAATGTTTGGTCATCTTAAGTAATACAACCGGCTTGTCCTTTGCTACATAAAGGATTGGGCCACTTGCTGCATTTATTCCTACTGTCTTTTGTTTACTCGTACTTTGTTTACTTGCTTTATCAAAAAACCCTAAAAATCCGTTTGCTAAGTATTTGCAGAGAATTCCTAATCCATACAACTAGCCAGCACCTTCTTCTCCTCGTTGGGTTCAACACTATTACTTATCGAAAATATTGCGATACACCCCCTATACTTGTGGGTCATCAACTAGTGAGGCAAAAGTTGCATCACAGAGTGCACTGGAGTGTGCGTGGTCGTGTGGATCAATGTGTTCTAGGAAAAGAACACATGCAATGACACAAGTGGATCAATGTGGTTTAGGAAAAGAACACATGCAATGACTATAGGTGATCCATGTGTCAAAACATGGTCATAGAGACCAAAAGCACATAGGAAGAGCAGCTTCCACATTGCATCTTGCATCAGTGAGGCAGAAGTTGCATCAATAGAATGCACTAGAGTGTTTGTGGTGATGTGGATCAATGTGGTCTAGGAAAAGAACACATGCAATGACACTAGTGGATCAATGTGGTTTAGGAAAAGAACACATCCAATGACAATAGGTGATCCATGTGTCAAACCGGGGTCACAGAGACCAAAAGCACATATGAAGAGCAGCTTCCACATTGCATGTTGCACCAGTGAGGCAGAAGTTGCATCACAGAATGCACTGGAGTGTGTGTGGTCGTGTGGATCAATGTGTTCCAGGAAAATAACACATGCTATGACACTAGTTGATCAATGTGGTTTAGGAAAAGAACTCATGCAATGACTATAGGTGATCCATGTGTCAAACCGTTGTCAAAGAGACCAAAAGCACATCGGAAGAGTAGCTTCCACATTGCATGTTGCACTAGTGAGGCGGAAGTTGCATCATAGAATGTACTGCATTGTGTGTGGTCATGTGAATCAATGTGGTCTAGGAAAAGAACACACGCAATGACACTAGTGGATCAATGTGGTTTAGGAAAAGAACACATGCAAAGACTATATCTGATCCATGTGTCATATCATGGTCACAGAGATCAAAAGAACATTGGAAGAGGAGCTTCTACATTCCATGTTGTAGTAGTGAGGCAGAAGTTGCATCATAGAATGCACTGGAGTGTTTGTGGTCATGTGGATCAATGTGGTCTAGGAAAAGAACACATGAAATGACACTAGTGGATCAATGTGGTTTAGGAAAAGAACACATCTAATGACAATAGGTGATCCATGTGTCAAACCGGGGTCACATAGACCAAAAGCACATATGAAGAGCAGCTTCCACATTGCATGTTGCACTAGTGACGCAGAAGTTGCATCACGGAATGCACTGCAGGGTGTGTGGTCATGTGGATCAATGTGGTCTAGGAAAAGAACACATGCAATGACACTAGTGGATAAATATGGTTTAGGAAAAGAACACATCCAATGGCTATATGTGATCCATGTGTCAAACCGTGGTCACAGAGACCAAAAGCACATAGGAAGAGCAACTTCCACATTGCATGTTGCATCAGTGAGGGCAGCTGGGCTAGTGGTCATGACACTACCTAGACGACACCAAAAGTACACCCCTGATGATCAGCATCCCTATATCAAATCCATCCAGAAGCTGTGTACCCGATCCATAGCCTCATGTGCAAGCTCATCAATGAACAGGTCATCATCATTACACTCAAAGTCCTCTTCGGTTGTATGCTTCTATGATTAGTATATTAATAGATACATTTATAGAGAAACATCAAAGACACACAACCTAAATATTTGTCGTTCTACATATATACCTTGTCATCTGGCATAGCGGTAGTACCATAAATGAAACTTGTTTCATGCATCTTGCGCTCTTTCTCTCCTCCCTCTTCTCCAAGTTGATCTAGATGCTCAGGAGCTTCCTCTGTCAGTTGATCTAGTTAATCAACATCTGCTTCCCCTACTCGATCTTGATGATAAAGATGTGCTTCCCCCGGTTCATATGGAGGATCATATGGTTCACCATGAAATACCATCTATTTAACATGTGTGCTTAGCATCCCAAATGTACAAATATGGTCTTCCACTATACTTTGAGGCAGCACCCTACGATTTGCACACAACTGGAAGGGGAAATGTACTTTTGAGTTGTCATAATGAGCTCTAACAAACCCCATAAATGGTAGAACATCAAGGATATGTTTAGCGCTTCCTAATGGAGTAACCTCTATCCAAAATCTGCCCATCTGTTTAATTATGACATACAAGGTTGGTTATTATTAAAAGAATAGCAGTAAACATATAGATGGAGTACAAAAACTATATATGCCTACGCATTTCAGCAAACATAATAACAACAAAAATCTCCAAAGATATTTAGGAACCCAGATCCAACACAGAATAAACTATGACCATGTAGATTGAGGACAAATTAAACTACGTATTTGAGGAGGCAGAACGGGTGAAAGGGCAATAAAATGCCAACCAGATCGAGCTAGAGATAGAAGTACTACCGTGGGATCGACGTGCCCACCGGTGCGTCTCAAGAAGATCGATGGGTAGGGAAAGATTCTTCGCGCACGGTGGTGTTGAGGAGCAACCATAAGCGCGTTTTTTTGTGGGGAAGGGGGTGAGGGCCTAGTCGGTGGAGGGTGGAAGTTAATACACAACACGAAGGGGTGCGAAGGGTTAACTTTGGAAATTCTGACCTACCCTGCTTTAGGAACCACCATATACGTGGCCCACCTGCCATTCACCATAGATCAAAATTGATCCAAAATTTATCAAAATATAAGTTTATGGTTAACCATGGAAACTAATGCACATAGCATTGCACTTTGCAAACGAATGGCTTTATGTCAAAAGGTTATTTAATTTCAGCATCTTCAGCTAGGAAGCTTCGAAACTCATGAAAGTAGGGCATTATCCATCAAATCTAGAATCTCCTTTGTAAACAATTGCTTGAAATGCCAAGATGCACCAATCTACCAAATATGGACACGTTTGTAAGTTTGGTTAGTGAAGATGCTTTAATGTACGTAGTAGTACAGAACATGAAAAAGGTACAGAAACTATGGATGTGACCTTCCTCCTCTTATTTCAAAGTGTTGAATTAATGTTCATTAATTTCGGCAGATGTCTATAAACTCATTAAATGTTGGAAAGCATACAAGCCTGTGGGTCTATCTAACAGGGACAACATCCCAAGTGGGAGTAGCGTACCTTGTGTGACACCCCTGGGATCAGGGTTAAACAAATCTAGACCTTAGCCTGACATAAGCTTAACCTAGAGCTCGAGGATATCCAGTGAAGAATCCGTAACACAACAGTAACCCTGTGACAAAAAATTTATTACAGCAAGCTTATAACTGAGCGAAGAACCAAAATATTACAAGCAGAGGTCGCTGACCACAAACATCAAACAACTGAAGGCAAATTATGCTATTAAGTATAGCAAACTTAACAAATGGCCTAAGAGGCCTAAAGCATAACGATGACGTCCCAGCCCATAGATTCCAGGCTGCCGGCCGAGAACCCCAAGCTACTCGTCAGTGTCGATGTCGTATGGAACACGTCTTTAGGGGAACACTTATTCTTCTACAAAATTATCAACCAAGCAAGGGTGAGTACAGGGTGTACTCCGCAAGACTTATGGCTGGTGGGGTTATTTTGCATAAAGCTATCTTTGTTTTGTAAAACAAGAGGGAGAAGAAGCTCGTCTAATCAGAATATTTTAGAAGGGGATAAGAGAGCGACATATCTGAATAATTGATCATCAACTTGATATCTACCAAAGTAATCCTCATCTCACAACTAGGATCACCCCCTCGTACCCATGAGGAAGCATCCTTAAGCACACATTGATCTACCAAGTTTTACAATTATGTTAAAGTTCTCTATGATCTTCTCGCCCGTTCCCAAGTCGTCCATAACCGTAGACACGGCTTTTCGAAAAGATTACTACCTTGCAGGGGTGTACAACTTTACCCACATTTACCAACCGACTCTTAATGGCATAATGATTAGCCCTCTTCCTTGGAAGGCCGAACAAAGGGTGGTTGCACAAGACCTTTACCTTGCTTTCGCCGAGACCATGAGTCACGCCCTAAGGATGGTTCCACCGTAACGGGTCAAATCCTGAAGTCGGTCCCTAGAGATGTGGGCGAGGTTGGTTTACCAGGGGAGCCATCTACCGTAAGCAACCTCGGCCACGCTTACCTACCTGTATGAATGCACCTCCTTCACCTCCTCTTTCGAAAACATTTTCTATGCATATGTGGAATGGAACGCCCAAACTATGTGACTCATGGAATCTACTAGGCAAGTTAGTTGCTCGTGAGGTTTTCTAGGCCCCGTGTGGTTCTACGCTCGTCTTGGTTCAAGAGGCTAGAACTCGGGTCCTAGTAGTGGAGAGCATGGGACTACAAAAACCATATCCCACTATGGCCTCCGATACAAGCCTTAGCATGTTTAACCTTTACCATTGTACTTACCTCATAATAATACCTCGTTCTCCTGTCATACTAGATTCTCTTCATCTGATACATCATCTAGATGAACCAGCACTAATAGCAAAGCATGGCTAAGAAAGGCATAGATATAAGCTCTAGCAATGCACACAAGCCAAACCTAGTTATGCTAGGAGAAGTGGATCAGGTAATATAAGCTCAAAGGAGTAATGCAACAGATAGGATACTCTATCTATCAATAAAAGACCATAGTAGAATCGTATGAATCATGGCAAGAATGAAATACTTTTCAAATCATAGGATTCTATAATGGCGGGGATATGCTTTCCTTTGCCTGTTGATAACCAATAAGAAGATCTTCAGATATCTTGTACTGGACTTGATTGTAGTTGATCAAGTATTGTTCGTCGATCTCCAATGATGTTAATCTCGGTCTTCGATCTTGATCTTGATATCGTATTCTACCGGAAAGAACCAAACACCGGAAAGAAAGGGGAAACAACAATAAACACATGGCATCGATGCAATGCTGAAGCAAGGATGATGATATGACAAGTTAAATAGATCTTAAATGAAACCCTAGGGCATGCTTGATCATTTTAAACAGGGTGCGAAGGGTAAAAACCCTAGGACAGGGGAAACCCCGAAACACCTATGAGGGGTTGATTTTGTTCTCTAATTAAATTTGTAATGAAAGTTGTTGAACAATGCATTATTATAAGTCTATTGTGTAGATCTTGTTTTTCTAAACATTTTGATATATTATACATATTTTTCTAACTTATAAATAATTATTTATTGAATTTATAAGATTTAAACCATTTTCTAGATTATTAAAACAACTTAAAAAGGTTTACTACGTCATTATGGCGTCAGCGGGGGTAGTTAAAGCTTTTCTCACAGGGAGCTGGGATAGCCACTGAGGCTGACAGACAGGACCCAACGACACCTCAGCGTCCACGTGGGAAGGCGGGACCCACCCGTGTTTGACTGAGGTTGACCCGCACGGTGACGCTCGGGTGACATCACCGTGACGTCACACCGGTGGGGGCTCTCAGATCAGCGGCGGGGACAGTGTTTGGGGGAAAGCGAGGACGTGCGGGTGTGATAGTTCGAATCAGCGCGACGAGACGGACCTAGTAGCGGCGGTGCTGCTGGCTATTGGTCACTAGAGTGACCACCTCGACGGCGACTGGCGGCGGACAACAACGGTTACTGATGCGGGGACCATCTAGAGAGGTAGGGGAGGCGAGGAGGGGTGCATGAGCACCATTTGCTCACCCTGGTTGCAGTGGCAGCGTCAGTGTAGAGCGGGGAGGCCGGAATCAATGGCGAGGGCGGCGGCTGGCATCGGAGAGGGAGGCCTCGATTGGCTCGATTGAAGCTACGCCGGCTCAATCTAGTCGGGGCAAAAGGAAGAGGAGGACGAGTAGGTTCCATCGCTGTGCTCAGATGAGCGAGTGGTGGCCGGAAACGGTGGCGGCGGTCAGGGTCCGACGAGCTAGGGCTTCGGGAGCTCGCGCGGAAGGGAGGGAAGAAGCGCGAGAGAGGGACATGAGAGGGAAATGAGAGGATAAGGAGGGAGAGGGCAGCACAACGGTCTTATCCTTCTCCTCCAGGAGGCGGCGGGGATCTTGGCGTGCAAGAGATCGATGGCCGGCGTACAGGCACGCAACAGCTTCGGCGCTGTCCTTCTGTCGGAGGAAGAAGAGAAGAAGGAGACGGCGAAGGGGTATGTGGGTCGGAAACAGGCCACGCCGGGCTGCTGGCTTGTGCGCGCGAACGGCAGGTAGCGCGGGGAGAGTTTGGGCTGGCCTGGCTCTGTTTTATTTCCTAAATACATTTTTCCTATTCTATTTCCCGTTTTCTTTTTATACTTTCAAATTCTTTTCTGATTTTGGTTATTCCAAAAATACCAGAGAGTGTATAAAACTATGGAAAACATTATGGGGCCCTATTAGTCCATTTGGGCTCCACACTTTTTGCACTTTTCAAATATTTCAAAACCCTTATGAATTGATTTTAGAGAGAGAAGGAAAAATAGCTAGGGTTTAGGGTTTCCACTATTTTCTTTACATGCATTTATAAGAAATGATGCTCATGAATGCACAAACAAAGCCCTAAACATGATTAACTAAAACTGGGTTGTTACAGCTCTATCCCCCTTATGAGAATCTCGACCCGAGATTCCAAAGGTAGGAAGAGAGATAAGAAAACAGGTTCACTCTGAGGATAAGAGGGAAACACACCAGACAACACACAGAGTATCTCATGGTCAACTCATGATGGAGTGTTCAAAACAACTCTGATATGACGACATGAAACACATCAAGGTAAAGGAGGAACAACATGAGATTGGTTTCAAATTGTTAAATAGTTGGTCTTCATAAGGATTGAGACCATGGAGTTTCAGAAGGGTTTAGGCTTATGAAAAGGAAAGCTTATAACGGAAAGAACATGACCATAGACTTGAGATATGGAACTCTTCTGGGTGGCTTAAGTAGAGCTTCTAGGGATACCAAGATACAGAGAACCAAATTGTTTAACTACTTTTGATACAGAAGGATCACTCTTCATTCAACAAAAGGTTTAAGATAGAAAGGTGTTTTCGTGGCGAGGACTTGTAAGAGTCACAAGGAACAAGTAACAAGAGGAACTAATGATTACCAACATCATAGTCTCTCTTCAAACATGCTTGATAATGAAGGAAACTCTTTATTCATCCAGGTTTATAAAAATCTTTGCAAAGATCATCTTACCACTTTACACCACCAGATGAAGAGGTAAGAAGATTCCCGATGACACGAGGAAAAAAAACTTCATTCTCAGACTTCAGTTACTTGGCATAACAAATGCTTGCCAACATAAGAGGGTCTAGAGGATCGACCGAGAGACATTTAGCAACACTACTTTAAATGTTCTCCTTAATGTTCGAGACACCAAACATTAAGTAAGGGTCGGACTTCAAAGACAAAGGAAACCATAAGCACAAGTCCTATAATTAAATCATAGAAGGAGCCTCATGAAGAATGGTTGTTATTGCTGATTCAAGAGAACTTGACGATAGGTATTCCGACTAGTTGTGTCAACCATTACATCAATCTTGCCGGATTTAAAAAGAGACCTATGTCAAAACCTTGAAGAACACAAACCATCATATCCACTTGAGATTCAGATCTGGTTCGGTGGGATGATACTTTAGACTCAGCGTGTCTGAATAGAAAGCTTGCAACATTTACCACAAAGGTAAAGTTACTAGATTCTCAAGACAAGGACTTTAGTGTCAAGCTCCAATAGACTGAGCTAGATTGCTAGAACCATGTAGTAACAACTTGTCAGAGGACAGCTGCACATACACCAAGTACTTGCAATGAAATGCACATGTGTCCTTAAGGAACAAAAATAACTCTACTCTAATCCACGGTGACATCTTTCATCATTTGCAAGTGAATCAGAGAAGGTTACTTCTAACATCCAGAACACATTCTTCGAGATGACCCAAAGAAGGTTCTCAAAAAGTTTTCCAACATTAATGCCAAAGGTTCCATATGAATCTATTCTAGCATGGAGAAAATAAGGATATTGTCGATGGGCTCAACAACAAACTTATCAAGATACTCTAGGAAGATGGACTCATATGTTGTATGAACAAGACAAAACTATTGGTCAGACCAAAGAATATGAAGATGTACTCAAGTGAAACATCACGAGTAGCGACATCATCAAGATAGTCCTTGGAACTGAGTTTGATTTGACGATAATCCAAACCAAATCAAAGGCAGGGGAAGATAACATATCCACGAAGGAAATACTATCTTTCTTCAGAACGAAAAGAACTAGACATCCCTTTAAGATAAACTAGGTCAGATAGAACTTTTGTCTTACAACTCTCCAAGTTATTGTTTAAGCTCAACCAACTAGTTCAGGGGTATCTAGTACGGATCCTTGGAGAAAGGAGCAGTTTAGAGAACTTTCTTGCTCAAGAACTTGACAACACGAGCATGTGGCAACATGGAAATACTTCTAGTAGACATCTAGTATATTACGAACCACCAATATGTCACTTAGTTTGAGACTAAACTTGCTTGGTAAGGCAAGAAGACATAGTCTCAGAGCTTCGGCACAAGCCTAACTCTTTGACCGAGGAGAGTATACCAGAATAGTGGACTTGGTAGCACAGTCAAACTTTGCTTTGTGACAGGATTAACTAGTCATGCTAAGAATGACACAAATGTCCTTGGAGTTCGAAGCAATGGAAGTTGCTAAGAATCTCAGATGGTCACATTGTTACGCACACGCATCATTCTCGAGCGCGAAAGCTCGAATGAAGGGTCGATAAATATGTGTAAAAGCATCAATTCATTAACGGGTCATGAAACTCAGCACGACCTCTTAGTATGAAAGAGTGTGATACTTTAAGGTGGAACAAATAGAAGCTAATCAATGCCTCTTTATCTGCGGATTACAACACTTCTAACTAGTCCTAGATATGACGAGGTACTGGAGTTTGTTTCTCCTGACATCCCGAAATTGTTTGTCATGATGGACCACAAGAGTATATTGCATCGGAAGACACCAATGCACATTACTACTTGGCTACCAACTGATAGACAAAGGTCGGAAACAACAAGGGGAAGGAACATGCTCAGGATAGAATCCCAAGATGTGGATGCATAGTTTATCAATCTTCCGAAAAACAATGCATAGAAGGGAGGGTGTGGCAGAGTCACGAATATAGAGGCGAGACTCACGAAGAGTACCCTTGTCGTGATCTCTTTGGTTCCATTAAAGAACATCTGCCGTAACATGTGGTAGGGAAAGTCCTTAATTGTCACAATTATATCGCGACAATATCCACAAGCTGAAAGGCTAGAATTGTAGTACTAGCCATCCTAAGGTAATGTGTGAACATTAACAATACGGGTCAAAGGAAAGGACCTTGGGTTAAAGATCAGCTTCATGTACCAGATTCATAACACCAGAATCCAACACAATCTGGGATCTTTGGTTCAAGTCGGAGGGTTAAAACCCGAGAAGGAAGTAACTACTACTTGAGTGACATAGCGTACACTACATGGTAGAAATCAAGAGGTAGCTTCTAAAAGAAGAAACGACTTCTGAAGTACCCGAACAAACAAAAGTGAGGCACACGAGGTGAAAGGAAACCTCGAGACCTATAACAGAATACTGTGGAACCATCAGCATGATGTTGTGGACCCATAAGATAGAGAGATCATGATAGAAAGGAATCTCTCGATTGAAGTAGAGCAAGGGGAACAATGAATTCCCAACACACACAACTCTAGAGAACTTAACACTAGGTCAACTGGCTGAGAAATGATATGCCCAGAAGGCACCTATGTTTTGAAAGGCTAGAAGAGATATCAAAACTTTTCTAAAGTCAACACAACATAAGATAACCCAGAGTTAAGAGTGAAACTAGATAAGGAGCAAAAGAACCATACTAGAGTTTTAGCAAATACTTTTCATCTTTGAAATAGTTTTCACAAGCACTAGACTCAACATCGACCAATAGCAAGGTTTTCCTACGGTCGGTACTGCTCTAATACTAAGAACTGTGACACCCCTGGGATCAGGGTTAAACAAATCCAGACCTTAGCCTAACATAAGATTAACCTAGAGCTCGAGGATATCCAATGAAGAATTAGTAACACAACAGTAACCCTATGACACAAAAATTATTACAGCAAGCTCATAACTGAGCGAAGAACCAAAATATTACAAGCAGAGGTCACTGACCACAAACATCAAACAATGGAAGGCAAATTATGCTATTAAGTATAGCAAACTTAACAAAAGTCCTAAGAGGCCTAAAGCATAACGATGACGTCCTAGCCCATAGATTCCAGGATGTCGGCCGGGAACCCCAAGCTACTCGTTGGTGTCGATGTCGTACGGAACATGTCTTCAGGGGAACATTTATTCTTCTACAAAAGTATCAACAAATCAAGGGTGAGTACAGGGTGTACTCTGCAAGGCTTATGGCTGGTGGGGTTATTTTGCATAAAGCCATCTTTGTTTTGTAAAACAAGAGGGAGAAGAAGCTCGTCGAATCAGAATATTTTAAAAGGGGATAAGAGAGCGACATCTCCGAATAATTGATCATCATCTTGATATCCACCAAAGTAATCCTCATCTCACAACTACCTGGGACATCTACCCCAAGCAACCGCGGCCACGCTTACCTACCTGTATGAATGCACCACCTTCACCTCCTATTTGGAAAACATTTTCTATGCATATGTCGAATGGAATACCCGAACTATGTGACTCATGGAATCTACTAGGCAAGTTAGTTGCTCGTGTGGTTTTCTAGGCCCCGTGTGGTTGTACGCTCGTCTTGGTTCAAGAGGCTAGAACTCGGGTCATTGTAGTGGCGAGCATGGGACTACAAAAACCATATCCTACTATGGCCTCCCATACAAGCCTTAGCATGTTTAACCTTTACCACTGATCTTACCTCATCAGTATACCTCGTTCTCCTGTCATACTAGATTCTCTGCATCTGATACATCATCTGGATGAACCAGCACTGACAGCGAAGCATGGCTAAGCAAGACACTCTATCTATCGATAAAAGACCACAGTAGAATCGTATGCATCATGGCAAGATGAAATACTTTTGAAATCATAGGATTGTATAATGGTGCGGCTATGCTTGCCTTTGCATGTTGATAACCAATAAGAAGATCTTCAGATATCTTGTACTAGACTTGATTGTAGTAGATCAAGTATTGTTCATCGATCTTCGATGGTGTTAATCTTGGCCTTCGATCTGGATCTCGATATCGTATTTTACCAGAAAGAACCAAACACCGGAAAGAAAGGGGAAACAACAATCAACACATTGCATCGATGCAATGCTCAAGGAAGGATGATGATATGACAAGTTAAATAGATCTTAAATGAAACCCTAGGGCATGCTTGATCATTTTAAACAGGGTTTGAAGGGTACAAACCCTAGGACAGGGGAAACCCCGGAACACCTATGAGGGGTTGATTTCGTTTTCTTACTAAACTTGTAATGAAAGTTGTTGAAAAATGCATGATTATAAGTCTATTATCTTGATATATTTTTTCTAAACATTTTGATATATTATACTTATTTTTGTGACTTATAAATAATTATTTATTGAATTTATAAGATTTAAACCATTTTCTGGAATTATTAAAACAACTTAAAAAGGTTTACTGCGTCATTATGACATCAGCGGGGGCAGTTAAAGCTTTTGTCACAGGGAGCTGGGATAGCCACTGAGGCTGATAAACGGTACCGAACGACACTGGCGGGTGTGATGGTTCGAATCAGCACGACGAGACGGACCTAATAGCGGCGGCGCCGCTGGCTATTGGTCACCGTAGTGACCACCTCGACGACGACTGGCGGCGGACAACGATGGTGACTAAAGCGGGGACAATCTAGAGAGGTAGGGGAGGCGAGGAGGGGGTGCATGAGCACTATTCGCTCACCCTGGTTGCAGTGGTGGCGTCGGTGTAGAGCGGGGACGCCATAATCAATGGCGAGGGCGGCGGTCGGTGTTAGAGAGGGAGGCCTTGATTGGCTCGATTGAAGCTACACCGGCTCGATCTAATCGGGGCAAAAAGGAAGAGGAGGACGAGTAGGTTCCATCTATGCGCTCAGATGAGCGAGTGGTGGCCGGAAACGGTGGCAGCGGTCAGGGTCCGACGAGCTTGGGCTTCGGGAGCTCGCGCGAAAGGGAGGGAAGAAGCGCGAGAGAGGGAAATGAGAGGATAAGGAGGGAGAGGGCAGCACATCGTTCTTATCCTTCTCCTCCAGGCGGCGGCGGGGACCTTCGCATGCAGGAGATCGACGGCCGGCGTACGCGCACGCAGCAGCTTCGGTGTTGTCCTTCTATAAGAGGAAGCAGAGAAGAAGGAGACGGCGAAGGGGTATGTGGGCTGGAAATGGGCCACGCGGGGCTACTTGCTTGCGCGCGCGAGCGGCAGGTAGCACGGGGAGAGTTTTGGCTGGCCTGGCTCTGTTTTATTTCCTGAAAACATTTTTCCTATTCTATTTCCTATTTTTTTTTTATACTTTCAAATTCTTTTCTGATTTTGGTTATTCCAAGAATAACAGAGAGTGTATAAAACTCTGTAAAACATTATGGGGCGTTATTAGTCCATTTGGGCTCCACACTTTTTGCACTTTTCAAATATTTCAAAACCCTTTTGAATTGATTTTAGAGAGAGAAGAAAAATAGCTAGGGTTTAGGGTTTCCACTATTTTCTTTACATGCACTTTTAAGAAATGATGCTCATGAATGCACAAACAAAGCCCTAAATATGATTAACTAAAACTGGGGTGTTACACCTTAGAAGATTCAACTTCAAAATTTTGGCAGAGTGCCGAAATATCCCGCCCATCCATTCAAACATCCAACCCCAAAAAATATTTTATTACACAAATTTAGCCTGGAAGCTTGAAAGGGCGTTATACATTGCGTGAAAAAAGGGGGCGGTGGCATTGTGAGCCATCATCTTTGTAGTTGCTTCACAACAAAACACATTGTTGTTACTTGGAAATTTGAAAAAAAACTCCAAATTTGGAACTAGACATATTGGTTGATTTGCAAAGATGCACCGATCTACCAAATACGGACACGTCATCATAATCTATTTCCATGACCTTGGTCACCTTTTTTTTGGACCTTGGTCATCTTCTTGAAAGCCTTAAATTGTTCGACAGTTTCAGCAAATGCATAGAAACTCATTTAAATGCTAGGAAGCAACTCTCGCTGGCGTGTGGGCCTAGATGGTGACAGCGTGTCTAAGAGGCCCCACGCCGGAGTAGCGTATGCTAGAAGCTTCGACCTCAAAATTTGGTACGGCACCCAAACATCGCACCCATCCATTAAAATATCCCGCGCATCCATTCAAACATGCTTCACCTCTTTCTAGAATGCAAAAGTCCTCTTCTATCCCTATTCCGGAAACAAGAATCCAAGGGAGCACTACAATAACAGAGGGATATAGGTCGTAAATTTGCGTTCTCCCAACTGCATCACCCCATCGACATTTCCCAGCCCTTCTTCAATATTTACTTGTCCGCCCACTCCAACCTACAATGACTTTTTGGACCCACTATGCAAGTGACCCACATGTCAGTGAGCCAAAATTACGAGAAGTAGAGATTCCCATCGCTTGTTGTTCAAAATTCGAACATTTTTCGCTAAACCGAGCTAAAATTGTTATAATCATCCAACCTGGATTATACTATCATTCCACTATGTCAGAGTAAAAGCTAAAAAAACACCCAAAAACACGTTCATAGCTTTATAAGCCAAAAATCAAAAGCCAGAATTAGAGCCCAACCAAAGAACGCGTAAATCTCAAGGAACTCTTCGTGTTTCTCCCTTGTTTTAGTACTTGGGTACTTTCAATTTTATTTAACAAAAAATATGACCAAGCAGGGTATCATCGACTTGTAGATCAACTTTGAGATACTTTCATTAAATTGTGGTAACACCATTCTATTCCACAAATATATATAACCATAAAGTTTGAAAATAATTATTGAGAATTCACGGAATCCTAAACCATAAACTCTAAACCCCTAAACCCTGACCAAGCAGGTATCGTGCAACTATAGATCAAAAATTGAGATACTTTTATTAAATTGGGTAACACCATTCTATTCCACCAATATAAACATAAAGCTTGAACATTATTGAAAAATCCCAAAAACCTAATCCCTAGATAAACCCCTAAAACCTAAATAAACCCTAAACCCCTATACCCCAAAACCTGACCAAGCACGTAGCATGCACTTATAGATCAAAATTTGAGATACTTTCGTTTAATTGGGTAACACCATTCTATTTGATGAATATAAGCATAATCTTGAGCATTATCAAAAATTACCTAAACCCTAAAACCCCCAGCCCGAAAACCCTAACCAAGAGGTGTTGCATGCACTGTCATATCTAAATGTGAGATAGTATCATTAAATCAGGTAACACTATTCTATTAGACGAATATAAGAATAAATCCTGAGGATTACCAAAAATTCTCTAAACCGTAAACCAGAAACAACCCATAAAACTAAACTGTAAAACACTAAACCCTAGACCCATAAACCCTAACCAAGCAGGTACCATGCACTTATATATCAAAATTTGAGATACTTTCATTAAATTGCGGTCACGCCATTCTATTCCACGAATATAAGTGTCGTGGTATTGCCGACCAGTATGCCATGGAGGGGTCAGGTTCAAGTCCCACAACGGTGGTGGAACTCTAATCCTGCTATAAATCACTATAATGGCAATACGCTGAGTTAGAGAGATAGGTTCGCTGTGCGATGTGTTGCGCATTGTATGCAGCACTCAGAGAAGTTGTGCCCTAAAGGCTCCCGCAGGCCAGCTTATAAAGGCGCGAAGACCTAGGGTTTATAGGGAATGGTCCTTGCCGGACAAGGTAAAGAATCCTACACCTACACGAACTAGTCTTCCATGTCTTGTACTCCAAGGATCCGACTATGTCGGTGACTCCTACATAGCCTCCCTTCAGGATCCATCTAACTGGGCCGCCTAGCAGGCCATAGCCTTGCTACCAACTATGGCTCACCCGGGTTAGGCGGATTGGTGACATGCTATGAGGATACCCATATAACATATCCCCAACAGTAGCCCCCGGAGGACTTTGAAATGTTGCACCGTCTTGCTCGTTGATCTTTGAATATCCCGTCTAAGTGATGTCGGCAATTCCTCAAGAAATATCTCAAAGGTCTCCCAAAGAACCCTGCAATCCTCTCTGCCTTCGCAATGTAGCTAGAGATCCGAAACGCTGGAGCAGCAAAAGACAGAGGATGTGGTGAAATTACCGCGCACGTTCGCTTCCATGTTGGCAACGTTCCATAAATTAGATCCTTTTGCACGAATCTTGATGCGAGGCTTATATATTTCTTTTTACCCGCATTCACTTCCCAGTCTTCATCTTCCTCTAGTCGTGCAACCATTCGAGCTCTCCTGCGAAAACCCTAACCAAAGCTCTTTCTTCCTCCACACACTCCTCGTCGTAATGGCCTCCAGTAGATCTACTCCTTCCACGACAACAATTCCCGAGGCTACAATGGAGCCATCCTAGGGAGTGATCATTCCATCGGAGGGGGTGGTCGTTCCCATCTCTGTCGTGATAGAGCCCGTAGGTGATGACCAAGAACGAGAGGCACCCGAAGCTGATCAAGAGGAAAGCGACTCCCACAAGGGGGTGTGGAGAGGCTCCGATCTGCCTGCTGAAGACCTCGAAGAGCTGGTCGACAACGGGTACCTCCCCGCGGCGGAGAAGTTTGTCTGGCGGGCGGTGCCGGTCGGCGAGGTGGTCCAGTCTCCCTAACCCGGAGAGAAGGTGTACCTCAAATCTCAGCTGGTACGCGGCGTTAGCCTGCCATTCTCCGACTTTTTCTTGGATGTCCTCCGACACTTCCGGGTACTTCCTCACAATCTCTCTCTCAGGCTCTGTCAAGGAAAACGTTGCTCACAGTGGCCAAGCGACACAGGAGAGAACCTCCTCTAAAGTGGTTGAAGCTCCGGCTAAGGATGCCACCGAGAAGGAGAAGGAAGTGGAAGAGGTGGACATGGAAGAAACGACTGAGGCGGGAGCCTCCGCACCATCGTCTGCCTTAAAGGTGCAAGAGGAAGCTACAACTTCATCCATGCCTCCAACTTCAAACTCTCCATTGGCTACGACTCCTCCGACGTTGAGCCTATATGACGTCATCAAGAAGGCCGACGGAATCTATAAGAATGCTCGGACCTTTCATGATTCCTACGCTCATCTGGCCAACAATCTCAAGATCATTGCCATCATAAGTTTTTTGAACTTCACTTGCTTTACTTTGGGTAGTATATCCCACTGTAGCCCCCGAGATCTTAGGCGGATAATTCAATAGTTATTGTCCTGAGTGCTCCAAAGAACTAAGTGTAGAACTTGTCTGTGTAGCCCCCGAGCATTTAGTTGAAACTGCAAAGTTCCGACTAGATGCTCTAGAGAAACTAGTTTACATTAAAATCATGTACTATAGCCCCCGAGCATGTAGTTGAAACTGAATAGTTCCGACTAGATGCTCTAGAGAAACTAAGCATGCTTATATCATGTGCAGAATGAGAATAAACGGAGGATAGCCACCAATGAGAGGTTTGCTGCTCTTCCGAAGGAGATGGCCCTTGAACAGGGTAAAACCAAATTCCTAAAGGAACATATCAAAAATAGCTAGAGTCTGTTTCCTACGACAGCTCCTTGCTTTCCCATTGAGTCATTTCTTCCATCTTCTGATAGCACTTTCTGATTTCCATCTTACAGAAGCCATTGCTAAGGCCAAGAGCATCGTCGAGCAATCCAAGCATATCTTGGAGCTCGATGATGAAAACAAGATTCTGAAGAAGGACATGGCCGAGGCCGTCAAGGGCCATGAGGCAACGATGAAGGCTATGCAAGAGTCTGCGGACATCGAGATGCAGCACCTGAAGGATGAGATTGTACAGCTCAAAGACCAAAACCAAGCTGCCAAAGAGCAAAATGCTAGTAGTCTTGACATGTTAAAGTCAGTCTAGAAGGAGTGCGATGTCTTGGCGGAGACATGCATGCAAGCGGAAACGAGCATCATTGGTAACCTTTCTTCGTCTTAGTCTTTTTCTGTAAGTTGGATAACCATTTGACTTGTTTAGACTCATGGTCCTTGTATGCTTGTGCAAACCACAGCTCCCATTGACTTAGCCAACTTGGGCGAGGGTGCTATGAGTCCTAAGGAATGCATGATTCTTGTGGGCAACTTCGTCAGCAGCGCCATCGCCCAAGCCAAGGAGATAGCTCAACCTCTGGGCATCAATATCAAGGAGGTAGACTTAGTGGCCAAGTATGCGGAAATCCTACGCCTAGCCCCTGAGAAAATCAAAGACTAGAAAACATCTTGCATCCGGGCTGGCGCTAGGATGACCCTATCCCTGGTTAACTCTCACTATGACAATGCCGACATCAACTTGGTGACCTCCGACATGCCCATGCTGGACGAGGAAGGACAAGAGATCGATAGCGATGCTATTTGGGATTCCCTTGCCGGCTTCGATCCTAGGGTTGCCAATATGGTCAAGGCTGATGTCTTCGTGCCTGCCGAGATCCTAGATGACGGCATGACCTCTTCTGAGTCTAGCCCCTCTCCTTCCGAGTTTGATGAGCTCTCCCGTCCTGGCTCTCCTAATGATGCCATCACGAAGCCCCCTGCAGCAGAGCCATGAAAAACAATTTATGTATTAAATCTGTATCTGCAAAATGTATGCGAAAAAACCTATGTTTGTCTAAGGCGAAAAAACTTGTATTCAAGCTTCCTACAACTTATATGTTGCCAGCATGTGTATATATATATTTTTTAAGCAACTGATGGCTTATCCATTATTTTGGTTCATATGTTTGACCTTTTGTGAGTCGGAAGACTTGTAGCACAGAACTATGCCCTCAGGTGACGATTCTTAATAGCACCATCTAGAACCTAAGAACAAAATCGCCGACTTTGAGTGCCAAAATCACTACTCCGGAATCCACATAAAAACTTTAGAAAACATGTAGACCAGAAAACTTAAGCTAACGCCCGTAGGCAGATTTTTCACAAGGGAAAATGCAACCTTGCACATAAAGGGTTTATGTGATCCAAAGATGAACAACTAAAGGAGGTAAAAGACTCAGAGAATATGAGTGAACCAAATGCTTTGTTTCATTGATCATATAAGAAACCTATTACATAATATAAATGTGATAAGTGTAAAAGGGACATAGTTATGCTATGTTCCATGGCCGATCTGTCTCTGGCTAATCATCATCAGAGTCATGTTGCTTGCGCTTGTGATTTTTTGGCCTATCTTTCAACTCGCGAATATCGACGAGGTAATAGGAACCATGGAGCAATGCTTTGCTTATGATGAACGGTCCTTCCCAAGGCAGGGATAGTTTGTGTGATTTCTCCTGCTTGAGTCAAAGAACCAGATCCCCTTCTTTAAACGACCGATGCTTTACACGGTGACTATGGTACCCGTGCAACTTCTGCTGGTAGACGGCAGATCTCTGGCATGCCAACACGTGCTCTTCTTCAAGTAGGTCCACAGATAGTCGTCTGGATTCTTCAGCATCATCCTCCTTGTAGGCGGAAACTCTTGGTGCGTCGTGGAGGATGTTGGATGGTAGAACTGCTTTTGCTCCATAAACCATGAAGAAAGGAGTCAAGCCGGTGGATCTATAGGGTGTTGTTCGTAAACTCGACAAGACAGATGGTAGTTCCTCCGCCTAGGATCCAACTGCTCTACGTAACGGTGCCTCCAAGCGTGGCTTGATTCCGTGCAGATTTAGTCCATTGGCCCTTTCAACTTGCCCATTTGACTATGGATGAGACATAGATGCTATGCCAAGGAGGATGCCTTTCTCGTGACAGTACTCCTCAACTTCTCCAAGAGATAAATTTCTGCCATTTTCGGTGATTATGCTATGTGGGAGACAAAATCTCACCACTAGATCCCGGACAAACTTTAGGGCTGTTTCCCCATCAAGCTTTCTAATGGGTTTAGCTTCAATCCATTTTGTGAATTTGTCCACTTCTACTAGCAAGTGTGTCAATCCACATGGTGTTGTCTGCAAAGGTCCCACCATGTCCAGCCCCCAGACTGCAAACGGCCAAGTTATTGGTATTGTTCGCAATTCTTCAGCTGGAACACTTGGTTGTCTTGCATAAAATTGACACTCGAGGCATGTTTGTACCAACTTCTCATCGTCCGCCTTGGCAGTTATCCAGTAGAATCCTTGTTGTAAGGCCTTGGCCACCAACGACCGGGGAGCGGCGTGATGCCTGCAATCTCCGAGATGTATTTCTCTAAGGATTTCAATACCTTGCTGCTGGGAGACGCACCATAGGAAAACTCTTGTGGTACTTCTTTTGTATAGCTGGCTGTCAATGATGACGTAGCTTTTTGCTCTGCATACTATTTGCCGGCTTTCGACTTTGTCAGCGGGCAAAGTTCTGTCTTGTAGATAATCCATGAACGGCTTCGTCCAAGACGGAGAGGTCACTATTGCTGTGTTAACAAATGAGTCCACACTATCCGGGTTGTCGGGGTCCACTCCCTTCACGGATGGAGTCCGTAAATGCTCCAGGAAAACGCCTGGTGGAATTAGTCGATGAGTTGATCCAAGCTTTGACAGCAGATCTGCCGCCTCATTATCCTCCCTTTTGATGTACTTGAATTCGTAGCCGTCGAAGCACTTAGCTATTTTGTCTACTTCGTGTCGGTATGCCGCCATCATAGGGTTCCACCTGTTCCAGGTGTCGGCTACTTGCTGGCCAACCAAGTCGGAATCTCCATAGCAAACTATGCGCTTGATTCCAATATCCTTGGCTACACGAAGTCCGTGAATGAGGGCCTCATATTCCGCCATGTTATTTGTAGAGTTGAAGTGGATCTGCAGGATGTATTGCAACTTCTCTCATGTTGGCCATTGGTGTACCCGAGCCATTGAGTAACTTTGATCCGTCAAAGTGCATGACCCAATATTATGGTTCTGGTACAGGTGTAACATCCCAATTTCAGTAACCCTGACTAGTTGTCCAGAATGCAAAAATCAGGGGGAACAAAAACTTTTTCTTGTTAAGTGTTGCAGTGTTTGCTTGCTGATTGTCTGTGCTCATGCTTATGATTGTATAGCTTATGATATACTCCTTAACTCAACATCAGTTGTCAAAAATCTATTGAACAAAACTATCCTGGCTCAGTTTACCTATTCTCAAATGTTCTGACATTTCAAAACCTGAGCCAAGATGCTTATGTAACCAAAACTATTTTAGTAGCTTCTATTGACAAAACTATGGAGAGATATATCATATAATCTCCTTATGTTTTATAGACAGCCAGCTGAATACATACCTGAAGGACCCCAAGTTCGCCAACCGTGCAGTTCCAATCGCTTAGAGGACGTGAGACTCCAACGACTCCCATAGGCCAAGTATGAATGCGAGTAGTAAATATAAGCCCCGTAAGACATAGCTTCGTGGACACCATCTAAAGATTCTACGATGCCAAGAAGAAAGGAATGTGCTATCCCCGAGCTGTCCTAGTCTACTACTAAGGGGGAAAGATTGTGTCTTTCCCACAAAAATAGGGTAACTCTCCGCCATAAGCAAACTCAAGAGTTTCGACCCCAACGTCATTCAAAGCGATATGCTATGACCCTAAGGAAGAGTTGTGGACCCTTAGAGCGAGGTACTCCCAACCGTAGATTCTATCCTCCGACGAGTACTCCGTGAAGTTCAAAATCGAGATAGTTTGCCCAGTCTAAGCCCTCGAGATATAGAGTCCAGAAGGAAAAGAAGGTCATCCCTCGCAATCAGGTCTGGACTCTGCTCAACTCTCCGTGCATCCCGGGAGACTGAAAATCAACTTCATCGACAGAGTAGTCACCTTCAAAGACGTAGTTTGTAAGATAGTAGGCATAAGACACCTGGTATCAACCCGACTCAACATCCCCTAACCCTACTCTCCTGAATCTCAGGACGAGATTGTTTTAAGGGTTTGCAGTGTTTGCTTGTTGATTGTCTGTGCTCATGCTTCTGATTGTATAGATTATGATATACTCCTTACCTCAACATCAGTTGTCAAAAAGCTATTGAACAAAACTATCTTGGCTCAATTTACCTATTCTCAAATGTTCTGACATTTCAAAACTTGAGCCAAGATGCTTATGTCACCAAAA
Organism: Avena sativa; assembly: GCA_916181665.1. Lineage (NCBI taxonomy): Eukaryota > Viridiplantae > Streptophyta > Magnoliopsida > Poales > Poaceae > Avena > Avena sativa. Next base: position 437,420,510 of record OV702289.1, read on the forward strand.
ATATTTTAGTAGATTTTATTGACAAAACAATGGAGAGATATATCATATAATCTCCTTATGTTTTATAGACAGAACCTTCAACTATTCTCATCTCTAGGTTTCCCAAAACCTCCATTTAAAGCTTTTGAATTCTACTCTTGGTAGAGTTACCAAGGACTCTTATCTTATTCAAACTCCAACCTTTTCAAAATACCCAACCTTCCTCAAGCCAGGCTTGATGGTAACCCCAGTAGTAGGTTTGCTCTGTTTGTAAGATGAGTTGCCTTGATCTGCTAAGATGAAGTGCCTTGATCTATTGTCTGATGAATTGCTTTGATCTGTTGTTTGCTTAAGGAGCTAAGTGAGCCACCATAGGAGCTCATCACTAGGATCAAGATACTTGAACCCCCCCCCAAATCCCAAGCACGATTACAAGGCTGGATCTAATCCTTAGCTACTAGGTGATCATCTAAAACCCTTAACCAGATCAATTCTGCAGTGATCCATTCTAGAAGTTTCCAAGTCATTGAAGACGAATAGCAAGAATGGATCCCTTCCTACTCAATCTAAACTTCAACATCATCAACTTGATGATGCTTGGGTACCTTACAACCCATCAAAAACATCCCCTCTCATGCTCTAGTCAAAAACCCTAAATCTGCCAAATTTGGCTGTCTGGAAAACTATTTCCAACATCACCTTTTTGAATCCCTCCCTTTCTCAACACTTGTGCATTTTTGAAAATGCATCTGAACCATCTTGTCAACCATCCTAAGTACTACCAAGGCCCACTCTTTCCCTTTGTTAGATCATCCTCCAACCTACTTGTTCTTGATGGTTTTGCAGGCAAGAAAATAACTATTCCTGCAAATCTAGTCAACATGCCTACTTTGACAGAAGCTCACACCATCATCCAACCTTCTATGGACCAACTCTTTGCATGGTTGTGTTCTACTCATATAGGTATATCAACATATACTTCACTTGTTCCAAGTGGATCTTTGTGATTCTTATACCCACATGGTTTATAAGGCATCATGACTCATCTGGTATGGCAGCCTTATTTTCAACAAAGTTTGCCATCACTTCCAGACAACGTCAAATGTAACGAATCCGAACTCCCTCTGCCCTGATAATCTATATGACTTGTTTTAGCTATCCATCTATCCCTTGCATGAAGGTGAGCTCTGCACTCCAAGATCCAACAAGGTTTTGGTGGTATAAAAATAACATCACCCTAGATCCACAACTCCTTGTTTTCCATCTAAATCAAGTTGGATTTCCAATTCCCAAGGTTGCAAATGCTTGATAAACCTTGTCTACATCATCTAACTTGATCATCAAGATTTATAAAATATTATCCATAATTATTATGGCTCCAAATCTAATTACTCTCTTTAATAAACAACATCTCTAAAGCTCATTTCCCATGGGAAAGTTTTGTTTTTGCGAAAGTACTTCTCCAACTTTTTGCTAATTTGAGGTCCATGTATCCTACACTACATTCCCATCTCAAAAATAAATATTTTTGAGATCCTTTATTATTTCTTTTTGCCCTTTTTCTTAAATGACAGAAATGGATTAATAATTGTTTTAAATACTTTTAAGTCTCAATAAATCTTGGGAAAATTCCCCTAAGTGTGTATTCACATTTGGGACCATCTCCGTCAAAAACCAATCATGTACAATGTAAAAATATCAAATAAGCTTCTAGAAACTACTTCTGCACCTTTTGAATAAATAGATTTAGGTGGACTTCTAATCTTCTGAAAAATCCCAATAAATTCCTATAGCTATGACTTAACCTCATCTACCTATCAGTATAATTTCCCAAGCATGCCCAATGCAAATTCTTGAACAACCTTCACCAGCCCCATTGTGATCAAATTTACAAACTAAGTAAATCTTTTAAACACCACCCCACCAAACCTCCCCTAAAGTGGTCAACCAAGTTTTCACAGCAACCTCACCCTCTCTAGTCGATACCACTATAGCACCACTGTAGCTACCCCCTCCTTTGTCTCCTTATGCTTGTATGGGAGTAGATAGAGAGAGGAAACAACCACTTAAGGCCATGCCCCTACAAAACTTGCTGCAGCAGCCACCACCCTGTCGCTCTCCTCGAACCAGGGCTCCACACACCTCCCTCACCGCCCCCTTAGCCAATCCCCTGCTCCCTCCCGCTCTCTTGTCCAATGGTGGACATGGTCCATAGTGAAGCATCCCTCCTTGAAATATATAGCCAGAGGCTCCCCCTGCCTCTTCTTTGGCCCTCATTTTCTTCCTACCCACCTCCACTCTCTCCCTGCAGAGCCCTCACTGAGCCCTTGCCTCTACATGTCGGTGGAGAAGGAGAGATCCCCCTCTCGGCCATTTCCAAGATTTGGCCCGTGTACTCCCTCCTCTGCTCCTACACTTCTGCGTGTCCCCTCCTGAGCTCGTCGCGGTCCATTCTCTCTAATCATACCTTTGTTTCTTTCAAGGATGGCCGGAATCCTTGCCACCGTTGACAACCGAACAGGCCCTCTCTCTGCGGTCGTGCGCGAGCCCCCCTCTTGGCGTCCAGCCAAGCTTGCCGCCCCTCATTCGACTCGTGGCGGCGCACTGCTTCACCTCCGCACCACCCTCGTCATTGGAAAATCCTCAGGTGAGCACCCCTTTCCCCGCCGACGCAACCTAGGGTTCTTCCTCGCACACTCGGACTCAGCAAAGAAGAAGAGCTCGCGGCCATCCATCACCGTTTAATCGAACAGCTGGTATCCCCTGATACCTCCTCGCTGCCCTCACCCACTGGCGAGTGTGCCCTGCTGTCGGAGTTTGAAAGCCCCCCCGTGCGCACTTCCCCAGTGTTGCCTGTTGGGCTGCCCGCACTACAGCCCAACCCCGCACAAGGGCCAGCCCTGTTAGCTGTTCTTTAATCATTTGTTTTCAAGATCTATTTAATAGCTTCAAGATTTAATTCAAAACAAAAATGTAAGATGTCTTAAAATGTCTAGATCTAATTTTCCTAGTATACCTGAAGGCTCTCTTCAACATGCAGTACCAAAAATAGACCAAATTAATATTTAGTTTAATGGTGGTAAATCTTGTACCTAGGTGTGACCTTTTTGCCATTAAAGTTTTTCTCTGAGTTTTAAAACTCCATTTGAATAGAATTATTTTGGCATAGAAAGGTATCCTACATGCCTTGGATGTCACTTTGTCCCAACCCTAGTTTGCTTCCTAGCTTGCACTGGTAAAAATAACAAAAGCTATTAGTTTATTCCTTTAGAAAATTCCCTAGGCCAAACCAAAGTTAATATTGACCTAATTCCGCCTCCCTATACACCTGCATACCAATATCTATCAAACCCTAGGAGCCCATAATTTTCTAAGCCCCTATGGATTTATCATGAATTAATCCGTTTTGGGCTTAGTTAATTCACTAATAAAATCACCTTAGTAACTCTACAACTCCAAAAAGATTGAATCCAATTCCTACAGAAAGGTATTCAAAATTTCTACCATGTGCCCTTGGAATCAAATCAAAAGCTTCTATATATTAAATATAGTGAAAAGACAAAACAACTCCAAAACTACCTTTGGGAATTTACTAAGGGTATTCTGGTAATTATTTTGGAGTGATTCCAACTCTAAATAAATCAGTACATCAAACCCTACTTAACCACCCAAGGAAATAATTTTTGGAGATCCAGAACCCGGGCTTTTATCACTAGAATATTCATAATAAATTAAAAAAAGTGATAAAATCTTGAAACCACTTTACTTGGTCTTGTTTTGTCAAAACCTACCTGATGGTATTCTGGTTGCACTTTGGTACCATACTTACCCAGACCTTGGTCCCAAACCCCTTCATTAGTGGCTTTGACAATTTCCCGAATAAAGGAAATCCCACCAGTGTAATTAGGGTTCTTGCAATGATTCTAAACTCAACCACTCAAAACCTACTGAATAATAGACTTGTATTGTCCACTTGTATGCTTTGTTTTGATTGCGATCTCGCTTGCTTGCATGTATACTCGATGACGATGATAGTTACGCTTGCATTGACACCGAGAAGAAGAGATCTTATTATTATTGGTATTGGTATTCTTGGTTATGTAAAGAAGACGTCCAGGGACATATTTCCATATTACTGATCTCAGGCAAGCAACCTTCTTGCTCATAAGCCTTGTCCTACTATTTTACTTATGCATGTTTTATCTATTGTTTATCGAAATTGCATTGTTTACTATATGTTGATGTATTTATGGTAGTGGTTTGGCTCCTCCAAACTATTACACTTTTGACTATTAAGTACAACCCCCTTGCTGTTACTTGTCCCTAGTTTGGTAGATGCTGCAATACACCATACCCTTTGGAGACCCCCGATTTAGCCGAAGCAAAGCTATACGATGGGAAGACCTTGGAAAAGTTTTACCGAATGTTTTATGATAAAACCTTGGTGAGGTGGGACCTCCCAAGAGTTGTTGAGAAAGAAAAAGGTTTTGCTTTACAAAATGCTAAACAAAAGCTGGAGGAAAAAGGTTTACAAAAATGCACCCGGTTCTTTGCAGTTTAGCTATAACAACTTAACCCGTGCAACCACATTACTCTGGAATGGGACAAGGCTGGATTTGATGTTTGTCTATTCTGGTATAAGATGCCTCGCAACTACTACAGGGGATCGCGATCCTTGGAGGCTGGGATTTCTCCCTTAAAGGTCCATGTGGGACATCGACCTGGAGAAGGAACGAACTGTCTGCGGGTAGCCAGGCGTCACTATGAGCCCCTCATTGAAAGCGCTCTGTGAAGTGTAAAATGCGCTCCAGTTGGTCCTCGATACTTGACGTCCCGATTTTGAGGGGAGTAACACTTATCGGGTAGGCATTTATATTGGAGTGGGCATCCGGAGAGTCTTGATCGGTTACTCGACCCACGATTAGTGTAGATTAGGGTAGTGTACCCGGATGGTGTGGGTAAAGTGTAAATCTATTTGAATAGCTGTGTCCGCGGTCATGGATGGGTTGGACAAACTTCTATAGAGCGGTGTTGTTTTTGTTTTCAAAAAGGATTTCAGAAAAGAAATGGCTTTGGAAATGTTTTGACGATGGGATGGTCGTAAAGGAGAAAGGTTTTGACCATGGGATGGTCGGAAGGAGGAGAAATGGGTTTGGTCGTGGGACGACCTGAATACGGGAACAAATGGGTACCCCAATCCTGGTGGTTACAAAACATTTTAAAAAGGTTTCCAAAAAGTCTTTACAAAAGTTTTTAACAAAGATATGGAGATGCCATATCTACATGAGAAACTAATTGAGAAAAGAACCTCTCCTGGAGACCTCCTACTACCACGGCCATAATGCATATCCTCTTGTTATTATTGTTATCTTAAGGTTGTTGGCGAGTACGTTCAAAGTACTCACTGGCATTGTCCCTGACTATTAACTTAGTCAGATATCGAAAAGAAGGTGGTGATGATGACTATGCGAGCTAGGACGTTCTTCCAGTCAGTTGCCTGTAGGTTAAGGCATGGCTCGGGCTCTACACTTAATGAAGTTCCGCTGATGTTGATCGATGTAGCCATAATGGCAATTAAGGTATGGCATGTATTCATTAAGTATGGGGTGTTTACTTTGATACTCGTTGGTTATGTGCCACGAATAACTGATCATGGGATCGTGGTTGTATGCATAACAGGGATTCTCGGAGGATTAATCTGGGGGCCTCACAACAAGAGTGTCTTCTGGCAGTTTTGTCCAGTCCGCAAGGAAATCCGACAATGTTTGTGATTTGCTAGCGTCGCGTCGCTTGTAGGTGATGTCGAAGGCGGCAAGTTCAATGCCCCACTTTGCCACTCTCCCTGTAGCATCGTTGTTGTTGATGATGTCGGACACTGGAGCTTTGCTCACTACTGTGATGGGGTGCTCCTGGAAATAATGCCTTAACGTACGTGAAGCAAGGAAAACTTTATAAGCTATCTTCTGGTAGTGCGGGTAATGCTGCTTGGATTCTATCAAGACCTCGCTCACATAGTAAACGGGTCGCTAAACTCCGTATTTGTGCGTTGGTTCCTTGCGCTCCACCACGATGACGTTGCTGATTAATTACTCGGTTGGTCGCTGCCATACTCACATAGGCTCCCTTGGCACTGCCGCTGCAAGTATAGGTGGGGAGGAGAGTATTCTCTTCAACTCCTGAAGTGCTGCGTCAGCCTCGTCTGTCCATGTGAATTTATCTGCCTTCTTTAGCAACTTGTGGAGTGGCATAGCCTTCTCACCAAGTCGGCTAATGAACCGGCTTACTGCTAGAACGTAGCCTATGAGCCTTTGTATGTCCTTCAGGCATGTTAGACGTTTGATGTCGAGGATGGCCTTGATTTTCCCCGGGTTCACCTCGATTCCACGATGAGAAACGATGAAGCCCAACAATTTGTCGGATGGTACCCCGAAGACACACTTATTTTGGTTCAGCATCATGTTGTATTTCCGAAGATTGTCGAAGGTTTCCTGCAAGTCGATGATAAGATCATTTGATTTCTTTGACATTACCATGATGTCATCCGTGTAAGCATGTGCGTTGCGACCTATTTCGTCGTGAAGGCAACATTGCATCATCCGCTGGTACGTGGCACTAGCGTTTTTCAACCCAAAGGACATCATGACGTAGAAATACGTGCCGTAGGGTGTGGTGAACAAAGTGGCCAATTGGTCCGACTTTCACATCCGGATCTGGTGGTACCCTGAATAGGCATCGAGAAAACACAGAAGTTTCGAGCCAGTCGTCGAGTCAATGACTTGGTCAATGTGAGGCAAAGCAAACGGATAAAGCTAGCAAGTGTAATCAACGCACATTCTTAATTCATTGGTTCCCTTTTTTGGGACAAGTACAGAATTTGCCACCCATCGGCTGTGAATAACTTCTCGAATAAAGCTAGCCTTAAGTAACATAGCTATTTCTTTGCCTATAACCCTTCGTCTTTCATCACCAAAGTGTCGTATAGGTTGTTTCACCGGTTTGGCATTAGGATCAATATTCAAGTTGTGCTTGACAAGTTCCCTAGGTACACCTTTCATATCGGAAGGTTGCCAGGCAAAGATGTCCTATTCTCAAGGAGGAACATGACAAGCGCGCTTTCCTATTTGTGATCCAGGTCCGTGCCAATGGCGGTGGTCTTGGAGGAATCACCTTCGACAAGCTCCACCTGCTTGGTCTTGATGGCGGCCTTAAAGGCGGGTTCGACATCAGTAATCTTCTTCTTTGAAGCTGGCATCTCCGTGGCATCGACCTGGTTCTGGATGTCCTTGAACTCCTCAACATAGAGGAATGCTTCAGCGAAGGCGGCTTCGCTGAGCTCACCCTCCCGTGCCTTGGTGAAGCTTCCGTCAACGGTGATGACGACATTTGGTCCGAGAATCTTGAGTTTGTTGTAGACAAAGCATGGCCTTGCAAGGAAGGAGTGGAAAATGTCGCGTCCGAAGATGACGTGTTACACGCTCTTGAAGGGCACCGCTTCAAAGGTCATGCGTTCTTGGCGGTAATTGTTTACATCGCCCAAAGCGACCAGAAGGGTGATGCAGTCCAGGGAATTTGCTTGTCGGCCAGGGACAACCCCATGGAACACGGTGTTGCTCTTCCATAGCTGGGTCTCCGTTAATTTCATCTTGTGTAGTGTATCCAGCTACATGATGTTGATGCTGCTTCCACGTCCAAGGAGGCACTTGGTGAACTCCGTGCCATTAATCAAAGGGTTGATGACCATGGCATACTGGTTCTCTGTTGGGATGAGTTCTGGATGATCCTTCCTATCCCAAGAAGTTGGCACTTCTGACCACCTGACGTACTAGGGAACCGGAGGGAGGGTGGCCATTAGTTTCCTTAGAGAGGTTTTCTGGGCCCAGATGGTTGGGGTGCCAAGGAAGGTGTGGTAACATGGAGCCTTCCTTTCGAAGGGATTTTTTGCTTTATCCTCTCCCTTGTAGGAAGATTTTGGGTCCATGTCCTCGTCCATATCACTTGATTCCTTGGATTCTTCCTCCTTCTTCTTCCCTTTGCCCTTTCCACAGGATCTGTTCTTCCGACTTCGCTTGTAGCCGGACTCAGGGTCCTCCTTCAGATCATTGAAAAACTTGCACTAGCGATTGGTTTGGGTGGATTTTCCATTGGCGTTGAGATGGACGAAACATGGCATATCACGGTAGTCTTCGTACGTTTGGGGAATGCGGGGAACTGAGGGTGTGGTGTCACTCCTCTACTGGCCACTGCTAGCTCCCGACCACGTCCACGCTGGCCGCCATTGCCTCTGCTAGTGAACGTTGCGGCGACCATGTCGGCTACTTGCTTCTCTTCGGGCGGATTCTTCCGCTTGTTATTGTTGTTCTTCTTGGCCTAGGTAGGGATTGCTATCGCCAACAATGATCCACGCGCATCGTAATCAGCAGCGACGAACTCGCTAGCCATGTCGATTATTGCGTTGAGGTTGAGGTCATTGTTGTATTGCCTGTGCTTCAATCTATGCCGGAGCAAAGTTCCTATCTATAGTCCATCAATGAAAGAGGCCATAGCGGTCTGTTCGTGCATCCCGGCACAGGAATTTTTCATATATAGCCATCGAGAGAGGTAGGCACAGGAGGTTTCATCCTTTTCTTGCACACACCGCTGTAGGTCTCCGACAGTGCAGGGACGTTCGTACATACCCTCGAAGTTCTTGGTGAATGCTTCATGTATGTCCAACCAATTGCATATTGATTTCTCCGGTAAGTCATCGATCCATTTCCAAGCGATGCCGGTCAACATGAGTGGGAGGTATTTGACGGTGACATTAGGGTTTCCCCTTGCGATATGGATCGCTTCGCTGTAGTCCTGCAACCACGTTGCTGGCCTGGCGGTCTGTTGTATGGCTTGATGGTCTTGTCTATCCGGAGACCCTTGGGGTAGGTTGTGGCCTGTGTGACTGGTCCAAAACAATGTAGCCCAAGGTATGCGAGCTCCTGAGCTGCTTAGATCTTGTCCAGCCACGATCGTGCGTCATATGGCTCTGGCTGCTGCCCTTTTCCATCATGGGGAGGGGAGTTGTGGTGCGGTTTGTGAGACCCGCCATGCCCTCCGCCATGATGGCTACTAGGTGGCGATGGAGGTTGTGGAGGCGGTGGGTTAGCTCTCTTGTTGTGTCCCTCCTGCGACTCCTCACGCCTATCACGGTTGCTTGTCGGACGTGACGGTTCCTTGTGGGACCTGCTCCTGTGTTCGTCATGGCCGCTGCGCTCTCCAGCATGCCGAGGATGTTCACCCTGATCGTGTATAACGATGGCGGGCTAAGACTGCCTTGTAGGTGGCATGCTTGTGCGGTGGCGCGGCACTGGTTCCTCGTGACGTCGAGATGGTGGTGGAGGTGGCGAGCGGTGGGGACGAGCCTTTTCTCCGTGGTCATAGGATATGGGGATAGTGTTAGTCCTGTTGCGTGCCTTCCTCCGTCTTTGCTCTATAGAGCCTGTGTGCGATCCTTCGTCACGAGGAGATTTTGGCCTTCTGCGACTGTTCAGGGTTGACTGGCACAGGTCCGGGTTGGACTCAAGCCTCTGCGAGGCAGCCATTTCCTGTTGCTTGCAGGCCTTAGTGACGAGGTCATACACCTGAGCAACTACTTCTGGCGACCTGTCCTACTCCAGGAGGGTCTTGGCGACGGTTATGTTGAAATCAGGAGTTGGCATGCCCTACCTACCCACTGAATATATGTAAGGGGTGGGTTTTGTCGGCTTAGACCTGTCAAATCCCAAGCCTCGCCAAACACCGGGATCTTGGACGACGTGAGCTGGTACCTTCTTTGCCTTATGCTTTAACATCTATAGCTTGTATTTGTCCTCCATAGCTCTTACCGCCTTAATGGATTGCTGCGCCTTAGCCATGTCTTCGTCCAGCTCAGCACCTTGCTCCGTGATGCAATTGGGCTCCGCCAGGATTTCCGCACGCTTCACATCAAGGTCCGTAACACTCTGAATATGGGTGACAATGATTGGTTCGACGAGAAGTGCGCTGTATATTGCTTTGTCAGCGGGGGTGGCTAGTGGGTTTCCAGCTGCGGACGTTGACGGTGACACTGGCGGTTGATTTGATTGTCGGGCCGTATTGGGGGCCGTGGTAAGTTCCTGCGCCGGCTGGCGAGTAGCCTGAGGAGGTAGAGCCTTGGTCGGAGCTGGATGCTCGGTGGATTTTTTAGCTGCTGCTGGTCTGGTGACCGCTGGCGTGGGCGGAGTTCTCTCATGTTCTCGTTCATGTCCGTCTTCATCCATCACGCTCCCAATGGCGACTAGCACCTGGTGGGACATGTTGGTCTTCTCGGCGCGCTCCTCCTTCCGATCTCCTGCTCGATCTCCCTCATAATAGCGTTGTGTTCCTCCGGGTTAACGTCGATGACGGAGTCGGAGTTGGCTTCAGTGTTGGCGATGGAGGATGTGGAGGGCGATGGAGGCGGGCCGTTGTTGTTGTTACCTCCTCCGGCTTTGACAGTGATCACTAGAATGGCCTCTTCATTGGCACCCGTGCATTCATTGACGATGCCAACCATCTCACCAAGGGTGAGAGGGCATGCGGCCTGCCGCCTTCGATGGGTATGCCGGAGGAGTGTTCTAGGCGTGAGCCCTTCCACGAAGTGGTACACGAGCTCTTCGGTGCGGTTGCCCTCTAGGGTTTCCCTCACCCTCATACACCTGGCAAGGTATTCGCGGGGAGGTTCCCCATCCCTTTGAACGCATCTGGCCAGATCGAAAATGGTGACGATGCCGACAAAGTGTGACCTGCGCATCTCTAATGCTTGGGGAAGCCAAGCGGATTTGTGGGGTCCTTCCATCTTTATATCCTGCATAGGGGCGGTTTGGGTGGGCCTTAAAATTTCCTGATCCGAACCACCATATTCCAAAGAGAGGTATGGCCCATATCCTTCCACGAACGTATCCTGCTCATAGGCGGTCCGTGCGGGGCTTGACGAGTTTCTGACTTCCTGGGACCTAGGACCCGAGTCAGTTTCGCCGATGAAGATGTGGATGTCTCCGAAGGGGATGATGGAGCAACGTGTGGGGTTCTTCTTGACCGGCACCCAAGACTCATCTAGAGGGACAATCGGGACATTGCCGGAGAAGAGAACGCGATCGATGGCAACAGTGTCGCCGATTCCTGCGAAGAGATTGGACCTTGCCCGGTGTATAGCTCAAAGCTCCTCTTGCCCAAGGTGGGCACCAACTGTCGTGGTATTGCCGATGAGTACGCCATGGAGGGGTCCTCACAGTGCATGTTTAGAGACGTGGGGTAAGGCAGAGAGTTGGCGGGTACGAGGTAACAAAGCTTACCCAGGTTCAAGTCCCACAACGGTGATGGAACTCTACTGCTGCTATAAATCACTATAATGGGAATATGCCGAGTTACATAGATAGGTTCGCTATGCGATGTGTTGCGCATTGTACGCAGCAATCAGATAAGTTGTTCCCTAAAGGCTCCTACAAGACGGATTATAAAGGCGCCAAGACCTAGGGTTTACAGGGAAAGGTCCTTACCAGACAAGGTAAAGAGTCCTACACCTACATGAACTAGTCTTCGGTGTCTTGTACTCCAAGGCTCCGAGTATGTCGGTGACTCCTGCGTATCCTTCCTTTATCTGACATGGGCCTCCCTTCAGGATCCGTCTAACTGGCCCGCTATGAGGATACCCATATAGCATATCCCCAACAATAAGCATAAAGCTTAAACATTATTTAAAATTCGCGAAACCCTAAAACCTAAACCCTAAATCCTTAGCAAACACGTAGCATTCATTTATCGATCAAAAATTGATATATTTTCATTAAACTGGTAATTCCATTCTATTCGATGAAAAGAAGCATAAATCGTGAGCATTATCGAAAATACCCTAAACCTTAAACAACCCCTAATAAAAACCTAAACCGAAAACCCCAAACCCTCAACCATAATCCCTAACCAAGCAGGTATCATGCACTTATAGATCAAAGTTTGAGATACTTTCATTGAGTTAGGTAACACCATATTCTATTCGACGAATATAAGCATAAACCTTGAGTATTATTGAAAATTCGATAAACCCCCTATACCCTATTCATTCCATAAACCCTAAACCATAAACCCTAAAGCCCTAAACCCTTGGCCCATATAAACACTAACCAGGTAGATACCATGGACTTATAGATCAAAATCTGATATTCAATCTTTCATTAAATTGCGGTAACTCCATTCTATTCCACGAATAAAACAATAAAGTTTGAACATTATTGAAAATGCCCTAAACCCTAAACCCCGCCTACACGACCATGGCAAATGAGCTAGCACATGCACTTGTAGATCAAAATTTCAGATAAACTTTCCTCAAATTGTGCGAATGCCATTCAATTCCATGAATATAATCATATATAAAGCAGCTTGAACATTATCGAAAATTCCCAAAAAACCTAAATCCTAAACACCTAAACCCCAAAAACATAAACCCTAAACCCTCATCCCCTCAACCCCTTACCAAGCAGGTATGATGCACTTATAGATCAAAATCCGAGATACTTTCATTAAATTGCGATAACACCAGTCTATTCCACGAATATATATATATATAACTTGAACATTATTATTGAAAATTCATAAACCCTAAAATCTAGAAAACCCTAAACCCTAAAACGCTAAACCCTAAATACCAACCTTACACTCCTAACCCTAAACCCTAAAATCCTAAATCATATACCATAAACCCTAAACCCCTAAACCCTCAACCCAAAAAACACAAACCCTAAAACCCAGGATATATATATCTTGTGTGGAAACTAGGGCAATGGGATTTTTAGCCATACTTATCTGTACTTTCTTCACGACAAAAGCCATTGTCATCGCTTGAAAATTTAAAAATAACTTCAAATTCATAAGCTTCCTTTGTAAATAATATTTTAAATGCCAATAATACGGACCAATCTACCAATTACAAACATGTTGTTATAAACTATAACAAAGATATGGCCATGAACTTGGTGACCTGGTTTGAAAGCCATGCAAAATCATATATGGTACGCCATATAACATATGACAAAATTAAAGCCATTATTATCTATTGGAGATTTTAATATAACTCAAAATATGGTGGCTCTTTTTCTAAACAATGTTGAAATACCAATATGCACCAATCTACCAAACATGGTTACATTACCATAAAGTATCATAACATATATGCCCTTGACATTGGTCATCCAGTTTTTGAAAGGCGTGAATGTTCAAACATGGTACGCCATATTATGAAACGAGTTTTTCAAGACTGTTGAAATTTTATATATTTTCATGGAAATTATCCAATGCACACAGTGAGACACCAACGGAGAAACGAATGGTTGTATTTCATTTTATATTTTGTTTCTTTATTTTTTTAAAAAAACTTGCCCAAATTTGGTGTCATTACTATTCATATCAAAAAATTGAAATCTTGCAAAACTCTCGGTGGTTCTCCAATATTTGACTATTTGGGTACCTTTAAACTATTTTTAAAAAGTCAAGAGCAAGCTATATCACACACTTTGTAGTACATAAATAGACATACTTACTTTTAATTCGTCTTCTATCCCTGCCCCGGAAACAAAGACCGTGGGAGTACTGCAAAAATAGAGCGGTATAGGTGGTAAATGTGCGTCATCTCACCTATATTCCCCCATCATCTCTTCCCCGCCCACACCCCTCCAACCTCGAACTTCCGCCAGCTGATTCACCGCCGTCCCTCTCTTCCACACTAGAGCTCTTCCACTATAGGCACTCTTTACTAGAACTATTTCACCGACTCCCTCGCTGCACCGGATCTGCTTTGCCAACGCCATCTACCCTACCAAGGCCGCTTCACTGAATCATTCTTTGCTGACCCTAAAATGATGTGCTGCCGCCCCCACCGCCCTCTTGCCCGTCCCACCCGTCCACGCCGCACAACGGTAATTTCTCTTGCCCGTTTGCTATATTTTTGGTACTCGTAAGCTACGAAATCATTACGATGTTGCTCAATATCCTGGATACTATTGCCATTTAGTTTGCACCCTTCATCTTGTAGGTCCTATCCACATCATTAGCTTCTTGCTTTTATTCCCTTTCTTACATTCTCACGCTATCGGTTTAATCCTCCAACACCAACTGATATATTTTATTCTTTTTGGGTGCTCGCACGGGACATGCGAATAGCTCATAGAGGATCCAACACTGACAATCTAATGCCCAGCAAGGCTGAATTGTGAGGTTTCATTGTGTTACTTATGCCAGTTTCTTGTCATGTTAATTAGTTGTATAACCTGCGTTCCTAATTTGTTAATAATTCATTCTACCTAAGAACTAGTCATGATATTTACATTTTATGGAAGTGGTGTTCTCTTGATTTTATAAGTAAATGAACTCCTTTACTTATTATAGAATTAATACTTATTTCCATAAACATGGGAACGGCATCATGTGAAATACTTAAAAACTTTATTTAACTTTTTAAGTGGGTTCCCAAACTTGTAAAACAATTGGTACTCAAATCTTGATGATTTTATAATTAATAAAATCTTTCTGGAGAGTAAGATTTACTTAATTTTTAAATGGTGGTTATAGTAAGTATAACTTAAAATAGGTAGACCTATCTTGACTTCACTTAAATATAAATGGAACTTGTTATTGCACTTTTAAATTTTTAAAAAATGATAAAGGCAATAGTAAAGCTTTATATATTTCTAATGAATTAAAATAAAAGAAAACGGTTTAAATAAGATTTATTAGACCTTTACATTTTATTTTACTTCAATTATTCAAAATGATATTTTTAAAGTATAGATTATATTTTTGGGGTCATTTTTGGTATATTATATGTATTTTTATGATTCTTAATTAATAAGATATGATTTTTATAAGTTTTATCATTTTATAAATACTAACTAAATAATAAATACTTAGTTAAGTATAAAAAAATGTACAAAATAATTTTATAAATGTATATTTTTCTTTTCTAAGAATTTTGATACACTATACTTATTTTTATGAATTTTAAATAATAAAATATATTTATTTAATATTTATCTCTAATAGGTTATTTACTAATAATAATTATTATCTTATTTAAGTTGGAGAATAAAATATGACAATAGTTTTATATTATAGAGTTTATTTTTCTAAACATTTTGATATATAATATGTATTTTTCTGAATTAAAAAACAAGGTATTTTTCTGATTATAAAAAAGGAATTAATATGTCACGCTGACCTCACCTAGTCTGATTAAAACTTTTCTTACCGTTTCAGACTCTAGCCCGAGTCAATGACAAATGGGCTCTGGGCCACGTCACATGCCATTGAGGGAAGATTGACTGGGTTTGACCCTGAGCTGACGCGCGGATGATATCAACGTGACGTCATACTAGCACCAGCGCTGCAGTTCGACGATGGTGGCGATGCAGGGAATTGTGCAGGACTGCGCAAGTGGGGGTGTTGGAAAGAGGACGTCAAGGGGAAGGTAACTATGCGTGCGCCACTAGGTTTTGGTCACTGGAAGTGCACCGGCAATGAGCTTCTTCGGCGGCATGGTTGGACCCACGTGCGCAGGGAGATTAGGCCAGTAATTGATTGGCAGGAAAGGTGTTGGAGCACCAGGAACTTACCCTAGTTGTAGTGGCGACGTGGTGAGGTCTGGCTTGGCCGAAGACGAGTGTCTAGACCAGGATTTCGGCGAGCACCAGCGGAAGGGAACGGAGAAATCTCCATGATTCCAAGCTCACCTTGCTTCACTGCTACCACTCTAGTAACAAGGACAGCAAGGGGCTTCTTCCAAACTATACCGTGATTCCTGGGATGGACTCCACTGGTGGCTAGCTGGTGACCTGTGAGCTAGGGTTTCGGCGATAGAGAGAAATTAGAGAGAGAGCTTGCGAGGGGGAAAGTGAGTGGATGAGGATGTGATAGGAAGGCCTTAGGATGATCTTATCCCTCTCCTGGCAACGACGGCGAGCATCTTGGCGTGGGGACAACGATGCTGCCACTAGCGAGCTGCTTCGCCCGACATACGCGAGGTGGACGATGGAGATAGAGGCAATGAAATGGTATTTGGGCTGGGCTGGTACTGGGTCGTTGCAGAGTAAGCGGGAAATTGATGTTGTTACGCTTGGCTACCTCCTTTTCTTTTTCTTAATTCTATTTCTATTTTATGTTTTCATAATTCAAGTTCAAATATGAATTCTTCAAGGATTTAAATATCCAGAGATTTTGTAGGTCAAGAATATTGTTGTGTAAAGAAATTATAACTATTTCCTCTACATTTCTTATTGTGTACAAAAATATTCATAATTATATGAAGGGTTCTCTTCATTAGGGAATATTCATGAAATTAGGGTTTTAAGAATTTACTTCATGTATATAAAGATTTTAGAAAAATGTGATTATTTTCACCATGGTAAGTGTAATGGTTAAGATTTAAGATGGTTAATGATATATATAGAACTCTATTCATTCTTAGCCTCCACCATTATATTTAATTGTTTAAATTTTAGGGTTCTTAAAGTTTGGAATTTCCTTTATTTAGGTTCCAGTAAAATGTATCATAAGCATCCTACTACTTTCAAAATAGGCATGTATCATTTCTTACATTAGTTGTGCACTACTTTCTTAAGTGTGGTTAATATTTTGATAGAAGTTTACTATATAATGGTGAACAACCATTATCATTCATGTGGCACAAGTGATCTCAATGCCCATTAATATTTACTTAAGGTTTCTAATACCACACTTACTATGGACCCCTAGATGATACAATACCCTCAAGTTTATTAGTGAATGTTGCTAGGGATCAAGGTTCAAGGATTGCTCCTAACTTTATAATCTGGAATGTTATCTCAACTTAGAGTGAGCTACAAAGATTACTTCTTAATGTGGCCTTGATGGTATATAGACTAGGTCTTTATTAGTGTTTAAGACAATCAAGTGGATAAGGCTTCCATCAATACACTCTTAACATACATCCTACTTATCCCTTAGACATTACATTTGTCTAAGAGATACTATCCATTGGCTTCCTAAAAATAGGAATTGGTTTAACTACCCTCTTTATTCAAGGGTTTTAAACAAAGAGGTAGATATGGGTTTAGTCATGGCTTGATATGATTTTTGTTAAGGCTTCTAAATAATTCCAATCCTCACACTTCACTAAGCTTGGGTCATAGTTAAAGAATTCCTTTCTTAAATATACTCTATATATATCTCTTATCTTATTCCCAAAGATCACATCTTCCTAAACAAGTCAATCATCTGACTCCACCATATCCATCCTCATATGATGACACGGGCATGCCACTTCGGCAATAATCATTCTCTATTATCACTCTAGTATGAAACTTCCATTTCTTAACTACCTCTAATGAATCCATCAATATAGCTACTTCTAACTCCGTCCATTAACTCCTTTAATTCCATATTGCACTACAAGAAAAGTTGGCTTTTACAACGGACGATTTTCATGGTTGAAGGCCTGTTTTTCATGGCTAAAAAGTCTTCTACGACGGATGCCCATCGTGGTAAAAGCCCCGTCACAAAAGAATCTACAAAGGTTTTTTTCTAACCATGGCGGATCGCACCCTTCAGCCACGAAAACTTGTTCCGTCGTAGATCTGTTCACCAGCCGCGTTGACTGCTCACATCATGCAAAATGCCACATGGAAAACACCGTTAACGACTAGTTACCGCCGTTAACGGCCACAAAAATCATGGCAGAAGCCAGGCCCAGCCAAGGCCTGCTCATAATTAAGTCGGCCGGCCCAACAAGAGAGCCCAATAAGATTACGGCCCGTTACTATTTCGTCGAACAATGTTTGAAATGGGCCCAAAGATGTGGCCAGTAGCGGCCCGCGAATGTTAGGCCCATTACTGTTTCGGCCTACAAAAGCCCACACTTCTCGAATACTGTGTGGCCTATTAATAGGCTGCGTCAAGTAGGCCCAATACTGTTAAAGCCCACAGTCAGCCCGTCACTGTTCTCACAGCTCGTCATGGGCCGCCTACGAACAACCCACTTTTGAGAAGGTCCGATACTGTTCTGGCCTTTTACTATTCTGGCTCGTTACTGTTCTAGTCGTCTACTATTCATGTCCGTTACTGTTGTGGTCCTTTACTGTTCTATCCCGTACAGTGCTGGTTGCTCTGTTCTGGCCTGTTACTATTTAGGTCTGTTACTATTTTGGCCTGTTAGTATTCTGGCATGTTATTGTGCTGGATTGCCACCGTTCTGGTCTGCTGGTGTTTTGGCATGCTACTGTTTGGCCTGTTACTATTTTGAAATGTTACTGTTTCGTCCCGTCACTGTTCCGGCCTGTTACTATTTTGGCATGTTGCTGCTTTAGCCAGTTACCGTTGTTGTTTTGGTCTGTTACTATTTTGTCATGTTACTGTTTTGGCCAATTACCGTTACTGTTTCGGTAATTCTGAAACATGATCGACCTGGCTGGTGCAGTTATGGTACCGTCATGCGTGGACGGCATCAACTAAATGCCTACATGGCCTATGCAGTTATGTAGATATTACATCAGCTGCAAACTTCTTAAAAATATTACAAAATATGAACAAAAGGGAAATAAAATTCAGCACTTCAGTTGCGAATCAAGTTGATAGCAGAGTCATCAATTTGCTTTCTCAATCCAGCAACTGCATCTCCCTTTGAATGTGACAGCTACATTGGAAAACCACCTCGAGATATGATCTTGTAGTCCCCTCTTTGGTGGTGATAGCAATAATTGCAGTCTAAAACTAACTAATAACAAGTTAATATAGCAAAGAAGACAAAATACTCATAGCTAAGAATGAACCAGATAGGAATTATAACTGCATAATACAAACTTGTAGAACAGGAATGCAAACCATGAATAAACTATATAGTAGAGGATAGTTATGTCATTGCCTAGGACGAACTAGAACCAGATATGAGATATAATGGTGGGGCATGTGAACCTGTAGAACAGGACAAACAAGCATTAGAAAAGTATGCCAACAATGAAATGAGCAATCAAACAATGTGTTTCTTAGAATTTCAATATAAACTAGCCAGGTCATTTCAGTAAATATATATGGAAGTAGTGGTGTCTCCTGGAATGCAAGAGACATTGGGTGACTCGAAATTTGCGGTGAGCTACACAATGTCATGCAGTTACTATCATAGCTAAGAATGAACCACATAGAAATTATAACCGCATGATACCAGAACTTGTTGAGCAAGAATGGAAAACATGAATGAACTATACAATAAAGAATAATTATGCCGTTGAGTAGGATGAACCAGCAACAGATACAAAAAATATATAATGGCATCGCTGGTGGACCTATAGGCTGTGCAAACCAACATGTTTAGTGTTGTCTTTTTGAGCTCTATGCAAAGAAAACGAAAATAGTCAGTGTTGCACCTTTCGAAGAACAAGATGGAAACAACAAAATTATAATTGAACTAGTACAAAGAGTTTGAACGGGTACCACAGGATAGCAGAATGATGCTAGGGAGGAAATAATAGCAGGAACTTAGCTCAGGAATAACTAGATAGAGTCAGTAATTGTGTAGTAGGGAATCCACACTAATATTTTCCACTGAAATTACATTTTGCAAGAACTTCAGGCATTTACTGGTATACGGAGCAACTAAGATAAGAACATGTGCATGATAAAATAACAGACATGTGCATGACTTGATATTTATAGAGCAGCGAATGCAAACCAACATGTCTAATAACCTTGTATGTACTAGCAAGAAGAACAGGCATGCCCAGTGACTTGTATGTACTAGCACGATTACAAAAATGCAGTTCACTGCGACAGGCTTGAACCTGCTATACCGCTGACAAAAGAAAAACGGGTTGGAGATCTGGTTACCTTGGTCGGAGAGGCGTCTAATCATGGTCGATAGCGTGCGAGTGACATCCAGGTCATCGAGGGTGCTGTGGTTGCGGTGGCTGTTGGCGTCGGGGAAGCAAATATTGGGCGGTCGTTGCCGGTGCAGTCAACGGCATTTACCGTGTAGCTGGTCTGGAGCAAAGGACATGGAACTTGTTGAATTATATCTCGCCTGGTGGACAACAGTGAATATGCTCCGGTACGGTTGGGCAACATTCGGCGGCAGGGAAGCAGAGCGTGGGCGGTCGACAACACCATAGGCATGGTCAGCAAGACCACAGCTCTGGTGGAGTGGCAGAGAGACCCGGTGAACTAGATCAGATGGGGTGGGCATCGCTGAAGCGGCTCCGGCAGCCGTGGAATTGCCGCCGGGCGCTGCGTGCGGTGGTCGCGGAGGTGAGGGCGTGGGAGAGAAGCCTGGGATTTTGGGACGACCAGCTAGAAAAACTACGCGAATCGGGTCTATGGAGGTGAACAGAAAAATAATTATGATCGTGCCCCCATGCTACCGACTTTAGCGTGTCATAGGGCGTCCAAACAATGCGTGTCATAGGACATTAGAAAAAGAATTTTAACGTCAAAAGTTTTTTAAATAGAGGGGCGCGAAATGCTTCAAAGTCAGTCTCTGGTTTTGCCGCTCGATTGAGATTTTGAATTTGGCTAATAATAAAAAATGGTAATCCCCCGGTGGGAGTTTTTGCCTCAAAGTTTTTGAAACGGTGGGGCGGGAAATGCTTCAAGGTTGGTCTGTGATTTTGCCGCTCGACAGAGATTTTGAATTTGGCTACCGGACAAATAATAATAACAGAAAAATGATTCTCCATGGTGGGAGATTTTGGCTCAAAGTTTTTGAAACGGCGGGGCGGGAAATGCTTCAAGATCGGTGTGTGAATTTGCCGCCTGATTGAGATTTTGCATTTGGCCACTGGACAAATAATAATACTGTAATAGAAAAATGGTACTCCACGATGGGATATTTTGCCTCGAAGTTTTTGAAACAGTGGGGCGGGAAATTCTCAAGGTTGGTGTGTGTTATGCCGCTCGATAGAGATTTTGAATTTGGCTACTGGATAAATAATAATAATAGAAAGATGGTACTCCCTGGTCAGAGATTTTGTTCAAACTTTTTGAAATGGTGGGGCAGGAAATGCTTCAAGGTCGATGTGTGATTTTGCCGCTCGATTGAGATTTTGAATTTGGCAAGAGTCCAAGTAATACTAGAAAAATGGTACTCCATCGGTGGGAGATTTTGGATGAAAATGTTTGAAACGGAGGGGCATGAAATGCATATGAGTCGGTTGGGATTTTGCCACTCGACTTTACGATTTTGAATTTGGCTAGCAGCAAAGTAATAATAGAAAAAGATAGTTGTAGACTAGTATGCTATCTGATCAGGAATTGAAGGCTGAGAGTCACGTCAGCTGACCATCCATTACATAATTGCACCAGAACATTGGTAAATTTTGCCGCTCAACTGAGATTTTGAATTTGACTAGAGTACAAGTAATAATTTGAAAAAATGCTACTCCCTATTTTTAGAAAAAAAACTCCCTAATTTGAAAAAATGCTACTCCCTACTGCGAGATTGTTTGGGCTATAGGTTTTTATGCTCGATTAAGATTTTGAATTTGACTATAGTCCTAGCAACAAAAATTATGAGCGAACCCCACCATCCAACCCAGCAATTTCACAATCGCCATTGGTCATCAGTATGATAGGTCAGACGGAATTTCGCAGTATCCGAACGATTAAACATGGGGCCCAAATTACCCTGTAGGCGGGAGCTTTTGCCTCTCGATTCAAAATTTGAATTTGGTGACAATCCAAGTAATAACTGCTAGTAGACCGTACTTCCCTCTATTCACGAATCCAACGCCTGGTCACATCAACTGATCATCCAGGACCTTGCTCAAAGTTTCCTTTTTCTGAACGGAGGGGTAGAAAATTGGATACCATGATCTTGGATTCAAAAATATTACGAGGGATGGTGAGAGGATTTGTGGCTCCAGTATGGTTTTGAATGTGACTACTCCAAGTAATAGAACAAAAAAATTGTATAAGGTCTTTTTTTTGCGGGTCGTACTCCATTGTTCATTAGTCCAGACATGAAAGAAAATGTTGAGCTCTGATTCAAAAATGTAATTCCATTTATCACATGACGCGTACGAATATGGTGTGCAACAAAGGTCTAAGGCATTGTTTTGAGAACCTGAACCTTATGATCAATGATCCACGGCCGCAGTACTTGTAACATAATGAACTCTATCACACTAGTACATATTGGTGCATCCACCAGACAGATTAAAGACATGTCGCAACAAGAAAACAACCCAAGTTCATAAGAAGTGCAAACTAGTGCACTAACAAATACTTTCAGCTTCAGGTTCGATTTCACGACAAAGGGATTGACCTCAGCTGTTAGTGCTCAACCACAAATACTGAGCATCTTCATGACTTTCTCCTTATTTTCTATGGAGTGCTCCAGCCGAATTAAAATTTCTTCTAACTTTGCAATCAAACATTCATTGTATACACTTGTTTAGCTTGGAGTTGTTCCTCTAGAACTTGAATATGCAAAGAAATGGCCTTGGAGTTGTACTTGAACTTGAACTTGGAATTTGACGAGCTCGTTGGGAACCCAACATTACACCAGGAACATATTCTTGGCTATAGCACTGCGTTGTAGTACCTTGGAAAATAAATCCACACATTCTTTTGGAGTTTTTACTGAACAGTCTTTCCTAGGATTTGCCAGCTCCCCTTTCAATTCATCCTGGAAAGTTTTTAGTTGATAGACATGTGTAAGAGAAGTGAAGTTACTACAGAGAAACATGCATACAGGTTTAACATGTGCATGAACTGCTATAATTGGCAGTGCTGATAACACATCTTATACACTTCAGTAAGATCTTTTTGTCGTGTATCTTTTTTTGATGTCATTAACGAACAATACTAAAAATATGGCTTCCTGTGTAAACATTGTGAGGTGCATGATATGCCAACTGTTTGTACAATTCATAACTGAAACTGACTTTAGTTGCAAATTATGAAGGAAAATGAAGACAAAGCTGATAAGCAGTCCAAGCAAGGTAGCATATAAAACTTATACGTACACATCACTGCAAGTGCAACATCACACAATGTAGATAAGACTTACAACAAGTTTCTTTACAATGACACCATATCTATCCTTCTGCAATCCCTCGAATTTCTCCAGCATAGTCAACTGGTTTTTGGATCCACATTAGACTTCGTCTGCATTTGGACGGGCGAAAATAAATTGCATCACATGGTGGAAATGGAGGTTGAAAGATAAGATGCATACAGATTCCACAACATCAATTACATACTTATTTAAAATATACAATATAGAACAACAGGTCCTTACCAATTGGTACAGGTGCCCAATTATGCTGCGGGGTCCTGTGCAACTTCGTACTCGTACTTTATTATGGCTGGAACATTTCCTTTGAGTGATGTCCTACAAAATGCGACTTGTAAAACACATGCATAAATACGAATTGACAATGCGATCTAGTCTGAGTCTTCTCAAAGCATACCTCATTCTTTTGATCAAGCCAGTGGTGGAGAAGATCACCCCACTGATCGTCAGTCATGTGATCCACATGAGACATTCTTGTAACATCCCTTAAACACTTCCCAGAGAAGTGTTGCTTCTTTAGCCTGTGGTGCTGTTGGTGCAAACATGCGGAGAATATGCTTTTGAGAACAACCTTTACTTCCTCACTATTCTCGTCGAACATGAAAAATCTCTATAGACAACAATGAGGAGCATATATAACAAACGACAAGCTAAGAAGACAAGGGACAGAGCAATGGAGTATGTCCAAGAGACAAAGGACTTATATGTAACTTCTTTAGTAAACCTTCAAAATACTTAAGGGTATTTCTGTGGTGTTTCCATGAGGGAAAGATGGGAATATCATTTCTCATGAAAACGCCTGTGATCGATGCAATATAAGAAGATTCATGTGGATCTAGTGGCCTTCTGAATCTTGGTATAGATGTGATCGGAAGTCTTGATTTAGTTATTTCAAGCATTTGCTCAAGATTTTTTTCCCATAGTCGTTGTTAGGGTATTAGGTATATACGGTTGTTACGGTAGTTTAGATAGAGTTAGGATCTGTTTATGTACAGTCCTAACTTGACTCGTACTCCAAGATAATCCTCTGTACGCCTATATGTACTCGCCCATGAGGCTCAATAATATATCCATCATATTCCGCCAAACTCATACTCTTTCATGGTATTAGCCTAAATCGATATCAAACCCTAGCTTCCGTCGCGCTGCCCCTAGGGAGGTCGATCTCCATGATCTCCGACGGGGGCTGTGCAACCCGTATGCAGGGTTCGTCCGACAATCCATGATCAGCTGCCCTGTAAGTCTATTTTTTCCGATCTCTTGATCGGTTTTGTTTTTTGGTTTAGCTATCTTAGATCGGATTGAGTCACCCACCACCGTCGTCATCGCTGCGCCTCTAATCCGACCATCGGCATCAAGGATCTACATCGCGCCCGTGCGCCTGCCCCCTCTGCTGCTGCGCCTGCCTCGGCAGGCTGCCACACATAGCGGATGGCTGCTACGACTTCCTCGGAAAGCTACTGCAGCCACCCCCCTTAGATCCTCTTCGTCGTCATTGTCTGGGACTTCACCGACAACATCGCCATCGAATCCGATCTACGCATCGTCCATGCCATGGTGCATATGGTGCACCGTCAGTCTGATCAACCAATCCCGTGCCTGTCTATGCCAAGCACATACCCGAGCATGCGCCTACCGCCGATCGAGCTTCAGGCTGCCGCTATGTCGCCCCGTCGGGCCGTAGCGCCGCTGCCTTGTGTCCACGCTACCGGCTTCCAACGCGTCTTCCTTGCCATGTACGTCGCTGGTGGTCTCCCAGCCGCTGCACCAACTTGCGCCCTGCACCTATGCTTCCCCCTCGGGTCGTAGCGTGGTTGCACACAGTCTACCTCGCCGTCCTCATGCATCGACGGCCTCGGCTTTCACCGCGCCATCTCCTACGGCGCGGATCGCCACCGTCTACACATGGTCTTCATCAGGTCGTCGGGTCTTCCTCGCCTACTTCGAGCACCGTCACCGCGCTTCACAAGGTAACCTGCAGGGTGCCCTCTCACTGTTGCAGGTCCCGCTGACTACCCCATCACCACTCCAGGCATCCAACATGACTACCCTAGGTCGCTACTGTTTTCGTCCACTACAACTTCACCGTGAGCGTCATCGACTCATCCCCGACTACACCACCTGCTAATCTACTCCGACAACCACGGATAGCACCGGCATCTCTCCCTTTGCTGCTCTACGCATCGCAGCCGCTCTAGAGGCTTCCTCTTGTAGTCTTTCTGACATGGCGGAAAGTTCATGATGGTCCCTGCCCTCGCACACCTGGTACTGGCAACACTCGGAGTGCCTTCGTCCCCGACGTGTTCCCGAGTCTAGCAAGCTTGGATCGACGCCTCATCTTCATCAGCTTCGACAACGTCTTCTTTGGCATCGACCCCTCTACGACTACCTCGACCACGTCAACGACGAGTTCTTCTTTGCATACTCGGTTCTGGAAAAACCGAAGTGTGCATTCGTCCCTGACATGCGCCTAGTTATGGCAAAACTATGGCCGCACCTCGTCCTTGACGGCTCAGAATGCATCGGCTTCAGCATCGACACCCTCGACGACTACCTCGACGCGTCTCTGTCATCCTCCTCGTGCACTATGCGCATGCGGCTTCACGTGCGGCTACCTCGACACCAGCATCCCCGACCACGACATCGACCACGGCGACCCCTCGCACGGCTACTTCGACCATGGCACCGCCCAACACTCTCGGCTCCCTCGACATAGGCACAAGGGCTACCACCTCACTTCACTATCACCACCTTCCTCTCCAGTCCAAGCAACCGCGACGTGACACTGTCCACCATGTTCCCGCTATGACTACGAGGGGATGTCAGCTACTTCGGTTTATCTCCAGTCTGACCGTCCGCGATGTTCCAGTTGTTCATGACTATGGGTCCCCCGGATTAATCCTCCGAGAATCCCTTTTATGCATACAACCATGATCCGACAAGTATCATTACAGCATCCGAGACATACCGAATTACAAGACTTACATAAATGCCATTATGGCTACATCAATAATCATCAGCGGACCTTCATCAAACGTAGAGCCCGATCCATGCCTTAACCTACATGCAACTGACTAGGAGAACGTCCTAGCTCGCATAGTCGCCCACGTCATCTTCTTCTTGATATCTGACCAAGTTAATAGCCAGGGACAATGCCAGTGAGTACTTTGAATGTACTCGCAAACCACCTTAAGATAACAATAATAACAAGAGGATATGCATTATGGATGTGGTAGTAGGAGGGCTCCAAGAGAGGTTCTTTTCTCAATTAGTTTCTCTTGTAGATATATCATCTACATATCTTTGTTGAAAACCTTTGTAAACATTTTGGAAACCATTTTGAAAAGTTTTGGAAAAAAGATTAGGACTGGGTCACCCATTTGTTCCCGTCTTCCGGTCATCCCATGACCAAACTCCTTTCATTCCTTTCTGACCATCCCATGGTCAAAACCTTTATCCTTTTCGACCATCCCATGGTCAAAATATTTTCAAAGCCATTGCTTTTCTGAAATCCTTTTTGAAAACAAAACCATCAAAGCTCTATAGCAACCTTCCCAACCGTCCATGACTGCGGACGCAGCTATTCGAATAGATTTACACTCTGCAGAGGTTGTACACATTACCCACACCATCCGGGTACACTACCCTAATCTTCACCGATCGTGGGTCGAGTAACCAATCGAGACTCTCCGGATGCCCACTCCAATATAAGTGCCTACCCTATGAGTGTTGTTCCCCTCAAAACCGGGACGTCGAGTACCTAGGACCAACCAGAGCGCTTTTTCCACTTATCGAGTGTGCACTTTGAATGAGGGGCTCATAGTAACGCGTGGAGGTTCACAGACCATTCGTTCCTTCTCCAGGTCGATGTCCCACATGGACCCTTACGTGAGAAGGCCCACCCTCCAGGGATCGTGATCCCCTGTAGTAGTTACGAGGTAGCTTATACCAGAGTAAACAAACATCAAATCCAACCCTGTCCCATTCCAGAGTAATGTGGTTGCATGGGTTAATTGTTCTAGCAAAACTGCAAAGAACCGGGCTTGTTTTTGTAAACCTTTTTCCTCTAGTTTTCCTTCAACATTTTTGTAAAAAAAACCTTTTTCTTTCTCAAAACTCTTGGGAGGTCCCACCTTGCCAAGGTTTTATAATAAAACATTTGGTAAAACCTTTTTCCGGGATCTCCCCACCCTCTAGCTTTGCTTCGGCTAAAACAGGGTCTCCAAAAACAGTTATGGTGATATACACCATCTATTCTTCTAGGGACAAGTAGGTATCACCAAAGGTGTTGTACTTAATAGTACAAAAGTGTAATAGTTCGGAGGAGCCAAACCAATTCTCTATATACATCAACATATAGTAAACAATGCAGTTTTGATAAACAGTAGATAAAACATGCATAAGTAAAATAGTAGGATAAGGCTTATGAGCAAGAAGGTGGCTTGCCTGATGATCAGCAATATGGAAATATGTCCCTGGACTTCTTCTTTAGATAATCAAGAATACCAATACCAATAATAATAAGATCTCTTCTTCTCGGCGTCAATATGAGCGCAACTATCATCGTCAAGACAGCACATGCAAACAAACCAAGCCACAATCAACACAAAACATACAAGCACCAATACATACAGCAAACAATGAACAATACAAGTTCACAAATCAGTAGTGGTGTTGAGAAAATGGATTAGAAGGATTGGGAGCATGTTTTGGAACATTTGAAGGAAACCATATGGGTTTCATAGTCTAGAAACTAGGGATGCGAGGGTTTTGGACCCAAGACTTATTCTATAAGGTACCATTGTAAAAACATGATACCAACAGATAGGTATTGATAACATGAAACCAACAAAAGTGGTTTCACTATTTTATCAATCTCCCTTGATTTTATAAGCATTTTCTCGTGATTAAAACTCTAGTTTTAGGGAATAAATAACCAGAAAAGTTATGTAGATCCAAAAATTATTTCCTTGGACAGTCAGGTAGGGATTGATGTACTTGTTCACTGAGAGTTGGAATCATGTCAAAATAATTAACAGAATGCCCTCAGGAAATTTCCAAAGGCAGTTCTAGAGCTAAATTGTCTTTTTCACCAGATTAAATCTACAGAGGACTTTGAGTTGATTCGAAGGGCACATGCTATGCATTTTGAATACCTTTCTGTAGGAATTGGATTCCCTCTTCTTGGAGTTGCCAAACTCCTTTAGTGATTTTTCTATTGATATAACATTATACAGAGATAATTAATTCACCAAAATAGAACAGGGCCTCAATAAAATTTGATCTCCTGGATCTTGGTGGACCTAAGAGTACCACATCACAGGGAGTTGGAATTAGGGCAATACCTTTGTTGGTTTGACCTTTCCTGGTCTGTTTTTGTTATTTTTACCAGAGGCAAACTAGGAAGCAATTTAATATGTGGCTGGTGTGATATGCAAGGTATGACTAATATATTGCAGTGCAAAAAGGATCCACTCCAATTGGAGTTGTAAAACTACCAGTAGAATTTAAAGAGTGTTTTAGCTACTTTTCTAGAGATGGATTTAATATATTTAATCTATATATCAACTAGGCTAACCAGGGGTACTGAAGGTTGAGGAAAGCCTTTAGGGATCTAGTAGAATTTAAATTTGGGCACTTGGAGTTGTTTAGCATTTTTTAAATGATTTAAACTGAAGGTCAAACTTCTAGATTTAAATGAACTACTAAAAGAAAAGGAAAGGGCAGTGCTGGGCCGGGAATCCAGTCGAACTGGGCCACAGGGAAAATCCAGGGCGAGGCTCCGCGCGGGGAGCCAATATTGAATCTGACGGGTGGGACTCAGGCGTCAGCGAGCAAGGGGGCGCAGGGGGGTATGGGTGAGTGCTGGCCGTCAAATATTGTGGAGATCGACGGCTCAGGTGCTTCTCCTTCCTCTGTCTGAACCCGACGGGGAAGGAACCCTAGGGCGGCGCCGGCAGGGTCAGGGAGCTCACCAGAGGGCCGGGGAGGGGCTGGAAGACGGCGGGGACGACGCGGTGCTTGACGGTGGTCCCGATGATGGCTGGCAGTGGTGGGTTGCGCGACTGGAACCGGCTCGTGCGAGAACGTCTGAGGCGAGCTCGTCGAAGCTCGTCGGTGCAGCTCGAGGAGGCGGTCCTAGCCAAAATGAGCACATGGTTAGATACAGGGGGACTTGGGGATCTCGTTAATGGCGCATGTAAGAAGAGGGGAGCGGAGTAGAGGGAGCTATGCTCAAATCTTGGAGTTAGCCAAGAAGGACTTTCTCCTCCTCTCCTGGCTAGTACAGAGCGAGGGAGGGGAAGTGGGGGTGCAGGGGAGGTGAGTGAGGAGGAGAGGGGGCAAATGAGCCAGGGAGTGGTGCTAGGACAGGCTCTGTCTATTTATTTGGAGAGGTGGAGGTCCATGATGGACATAGTCCATAGAGAGCAAGGGGAGGAGTTGTAGGCAGGAGATTGGTTCTCAGGGGCGATGGAGGGGTCGGTGTGATGCTAGGGACCAGAGGAGGAGAGGTGCCTATGCGCT
This sequence comes from Avena sativa, assembly GCA_916181665.1. Lineage (NCBI taxonomy): Eukaryota > Viridiplantae > Streptophyta > Magnoliopsida > Poales > Poaceae > Avena > Avena sativa. Next base: position 437,450,064 of record OV702289.1, read on the forward strand.
AGGAGCCTTGTGGGATCCTCCCTTTTTACCTCGGGTGTAAGAAAAGAAGGGAGGGATAGAGGGCTAGGGGGAGCTAGGGAAGCTCTCAGTGGTGCGGAGGGGAGGGAAGTGTGGTCATGTATTGACTAGAGAGGGAGAGAGGGTGTGTTGTAGCTGCTGTGAAGATTTTTACAAGATATGACATTTATTGGTTCTCTCTCACTCTCACTTGCTCCAAGAGATAAAGACAAAAGGATGTCCTTGCTATAGTAGTTTGACAGTGCACGACCAGAACGGTGTGAGTTGCTGGGGAAGCTTGCTTGACCGGGTTGGTGAGGTTTAGTGGGTTTTTGGATTTGAGGATTTGTCTCCTTGGCAATTTTGATCAAATAGATGGCTATGAAGAAAGTCTAAAAACTTGCATTGGACAAGAATGGGAAATGGTACTAGTGGGTAGCTGAGGCCAAGACACACCTCCAGGAATTATTTGGGATTTTTCAAAAGATTATAAGTCCATTTAAATCCATTTATTCAAAAACTGCATAAATGAGGTATTGGATCTCATTTGATATTTTTACATTGGATTTTGATGTGAGGTGATGCCAAGTGTGAACACACACTTAGGAGAATTTTCCCAAGATTTATTAGAAGGTAAAAGTATTTGAAATAATTATTATTCCAATAGAGCCATTTAAGAAAATGGGCCGAAAGAAATAATAAAACTCTTCAAAAATATTTATTTTTGAATTTGGAAGTTAGGGTATGATATATAGATCTCAAAAGTGCTTAGAGTTGGGGAGGTGTTTTGGAAAAAAACCAAACTCCCCTTTCGAAAAGGAGTTTTGGGGATTTTGTCTATTAAAGGAATTAAATAGATTTGGGGCCATAATAATTATGGGTAATATTTGATAATCTTGATGATAAAGGTAGATGATCTATACAAGGTGTAGCAGTCATTTGCAACCTTGGGATTGGAGAATCCAAGTTGATTTTTGGTGGAATACCCTAGATTAAGGATCTGGGGTGATGTTAATTTCATACCCTTGAAACATGGTTGTATCTTGGAGTTCAGAGCTCACCTTGATGCAAGGGATTGATGGATAGATAGACCAAGTGATTTAGATTGCAATGGTGTAGGGGTTTGAGCTTGATCCTTCTTGAGCTCATCAAGACAGGCTTTCAAACTTTGAATAAAATAAGCCTGCCAAAGCAGATTATCAACTAGCCTTCAAAACCTTGTGGGTTTAAGAAGCACAAAGATCCACTTGGAACAAGTGAAGTAGATATTGATAGACCTATATGATTAGAACACAACCCTGCAAGGAGTTGGTCCATAGAAGGTTGGATGGTGGTGGGAGCTTTTATCAAAGTAGGCATGATGACTTGATTTGTAGAAAAAGTTATGTTCTTGCCTACAAAACCATCAAGAACAAGTAGGTTGGAGGATGATCTAACCAAGGGAAATAGTGGGCCTTGGTAGTACTTAGGATGGTTAACAAGATGGTTTAGATGCATTTTCAAAAATGCACAAGGGTTGAGAAAGGGAGGCATTCAAAAAGGTGATGTTGGGAATAGTTTTCGAGACAGCCAAATTTGGCAGATTTAGGGTTTTTGACTAGAATATGGGTGGTGATGATTTTGATGGGTTGCAAGGTACCTAAGCATCATCAAGTGGATTAAGTTGAAGTGTAGATTGAGTAGGAAGGATCCTTGCTTGATATCTGATCTTCATTTACTTGGAAACTTCTAGAATGGATCACTACAAAATTAATCTTGTTAAGCGTTTTAGATGATCACCTGGTGGCTAGGGATTAGATCCAGATCGTATTCTTGTTTAGGGTTTGGTGATTGGGAAACATCTTGATCCTAGTGATGAGCTCCTAGAGTAGCTCATACTATCTCCTAAGCAGACAAATCAAGCAGTAGATCAAGGCAATTCATCAGGCAGCAAATCAACGCAACTCATCTTATAAACTAAGCAAACCTACTACTAGGGTTACCATCAAGCTTAGCTTTAGGTAGGGTTGGGTATTTCGGAAAGGTTGTAGTTTGGAATAAGATGAGAGTCCTTGGTATCTCTAGCAAGAGTATAATTCAAAATCTTACTAAAAGGTTTTGGAGATCCTAGAGGTAAGAGTAGTTGAAGGTTCTGTCTTGAAAACATAAGGAGATTATGTTATATACCTCTCCATAGTTTTGTCAATAGAAGCTAGAAAAATAGTTTTGGTTACATAAGCATCTTGGCTCAGGTTTTGAGATGCCAGAAGATTTGAGAATATGTAGAATGAGCCAGGATAGTTTTGTTAAATAGCTTTTGTCAACTCATGGTGAGGTAAGGAGTATCATATGGCATAGTCTCACCGGCACAAGCACAAAAAAATAACAAGCAAACACTGCACCAATGTGCAGGAAAAAGTTTTTGTTCCCCCTGATTTTTGCATTATGGACAACTAATCAAGGTTGCGGAAATTGGGATGTTACAGACCTTTCCCCCTTAAAAGAATCTCGTCCCGAGATTCAAGAGAGTAGGGTTGGGGGATTTTGAGTCGGGGTTAGCTCTACTGGTTTCAAGCGTGCTATCGTACGGACTCCGTCTTGGAAAGTGACTATTCTGTCGGTGAAGTTGAGCTTCAGTCTTCCGAGATGCACGGAGAGTTGAGCAGAGTCCAGTTCCGATTGCGAGGGATGACCTTCCTTTCCTTCCGGACGCTATACCTCGAGGGCTTAAACTGGGCATACTTTCTCGATGCTGAACTTCACGGGGTACTCGTCGGAGGATAGAATCTACAGCTGGGAATACCTCTGTCTAAGGATTCACAGCTCTTCCCGAGGGTCATAGCGTATCTTATTTAACGATTTTAGGGTCGGGACTCCTGAGGTTGCTCCTGGCAGAGGGTTATACCATTTTGTGGGAAAGACGCAGTCTTTCCCCCTTAAGGTTAAACTAGGGTAGCACGGGGATAGCACATTCCTTAATTCTTGGAGTCATAGAATCTTCAGTTAGTTTCACGTCTGATGTCTCACAAGTGGTTGTTTGGTGAGAAGGCATCAAGTCTGGCGGTCTTTCTGAAGTATCCTCGGGTAGATATTCTTCTGAAGATTGAGTGGGAAGACGCAGTCTTTCCACCTTGGAGCTTCACTAAGTTGCTTTAGGAGTGGTGCGAATCTTCTGTCTAGGAGTGCTACCCGGCGATTAGCAGAAAGTTGTCTTCTGATTGATGGCTGAGTGGACTCGTTGTCTTCATGCTTCCTAATCATCTGACTTTAGGGGTGGTTCTGACCTTCTAGGGAGGATCATTCCGTTAGTTTGGGTAGGGTCGACTAGATTAGTTAGTCTCCTGAGGTGGTCAAAAGCTCTTATACACTAAAGGTTAGTGTGGTGGGGTCTTCACTTCTTGTCTTGGTTGACTTATCAGGTGGTTTCTTGTGGATATTAAGGATCCTTCAAGGATTGACTTTTGGCTTCAACGGGATTTCTTGCTGTAATAGACCAATAATAATGGAGTGGTATGTGATCGACGAGTCTTGAGAGGTGAGTTTGACGAGGTATGACATCCTGCTGAGGTGAACTCTTCGAGTTGATCCTGACTTGATGGTGTCCAGCTCCTGGTTCTTGCGATGCTTTTTCCTCTCATATACTCTCGAGGTTAATCTGGGTCTCATTACCGACAGCTAACACAGGGGTTTTTCTGAGTTACTAGGTGGGTCATCGCTCCTCGAGTCACATTTTTAAGGAGGTCAAGGAAAACTCGAACATACAAACAAGGCGAACAGAGCGAGGGGATCACAGTGTCCTCGGCAAACAACACACATCAAGCAACACATGATACTCTTAGGCAAGCAAACACGGTCAACGCTAGGGACCAAGGAGTTAACTACTCGCGATATAGGGGAACCCTATCTTAGGACTATTGATCCTAGGTATCGTCTTTCTTCAGGTCAGAGTCACTATCTTGCAGATGAGGCCTTCGTTGTATCTTGGACGTTTCTTGATAGTGCAGCACCTGATGTCTTCTGATTTTGAGGATTCCGCTGGTAGAGCGATATTGTAGTCTCCTTGTGTTTGCTGGTAGTTGCTTGTCTTCATCTTGTTCTCATCATCTTCACTAGGTTCTAGATCATATTTATTTAAAATTTGTAGGTTTGAAGTTTGGACGAGAGTTAGAGGAAACCATTTTCAAAAGCATTTACTTAGAGTAAGAGAAGAAGTATAACTTTTTGAAACTCATTGGGAAACTAGGTTTCGAAAGCCGGGGTTTTCAAAATAAGGTTCCTGTCTAACGACCAGGCTAACTAAGGTTCTCCTACAGTCATGATGGCTTTGATACCAAGTCTATGGGGCCCTCGGATTAATCCTCCGAGAATCTATGTTATGCATATAACCACGATCCCATGATCAGTTAGTCGTGGCACATAACCGACAAGTATCATTACAGCATCCGAGACAAACCAAATTACAAGACTTACAGAAATGTCGTTATGGATACATCAGTAATCATCAGTGGAACTTCATCAAGCGTAGAGCCCGATCCATGCCTTAACCTACATGCAACTGACTGGGAGAACGTCCTTGCTCACATAGTCGCCCATGTCATCTTCTTCTTCATATCTGACCAAGTCAATAGCCAGGGACAATGCCAGTGAGTACTTTGAATGTACTCGCAAACCACCTTAAGATAACAATAATAACAAGAGGATATGCATTATGGATGTGGTAGTAGGAGGGCTCCAAGAGAGGTTCTTTTCTCAATTAGTTTCTCTTGTAGATATAACATCTACATATCTTTGTTGAAAACCTTTGTAAACATTTTGGAAACCATTTTGAAAAGTTTTGGAAAAAAATTAGGACTGGGTCACCCATTTCTTCTCGTCTTCTGGTCGTCCCATGACCAAACTCCTTTCATTCCTTTCTGACCATCCCATGGTTAAAACCTTTCTCCGTTTCGACCATCCCATGGTCAAAATATTTTCAAAGCCATTGCTATTCCGAAATACTTTTTGAAAACAAAACCAGCACCGCTCTATAGCAACCTTCCCAACCGTCCATGACCACGGACACGGCTATTCGAATAGATTTACACTTTGAAGAGGTTGTACACTTTCCCCACACCATCCGGGTACACTACCCTGATCTTCACCGATCGTGGGTCGAGTAACCGATCGAGACTCACTGGATGCCCACTCCAATATAAGTGCCTACCCTATGAGTGTTGTTCCAATCAAAACCGGGATGTCGGGTACCTAGGACCAACCGGAGCGCTTTTTCCACTTATCGAGTGTGCGCTTTCAATGAGGGGCTCATAGTAACACGTGGAGGTTCGCAGACCCTTTGTTCCTTCTCCAGGTCGATGTCCCACATGGACCCTTACGTGAGAAGGCCCACCCTCCAGGGATCACGATCCCCTGTAGTAGTTACGAGGCAGGTCATACCAGAGTAAACAAACATCAAATCCAGCCTTGTCCCATTCCAGAGTAATGTGGTTGCACGGGTTAATTGTTCTAGCAAAACTGCAAAGAACCGGGTGCGTTTTCGTAAACCTTTTCCCTCTAGTTTTCCTTCAGCATTTTTGTAAAACAAAACCTTTTTCTTTCTCAAAAACTCTTGGGAGGTCCCACCTTGCCAAGGTTTTATAATAAAACATTTGGTAAAACCTTGTTCCGGGGTCTCCCCGTCCTCTAGCTTTGCTTCGGCTAAAACAGGGTCTCCAAAAAGGGTTATGGTGATAGACACCATCTATTATACTAGGGACAAGTAGGTGTGACCAAGGGGGTTGTACTTAATAGTACAAAAGTGTAATAGTTCGGAGGAGCCAAACCAACACTCTATATACATCAACATATAGTAAACAATGCAGTTTTGATAAACAATAGATAAAACATGCACAAGTAAAACAGTAGGATAAAGCTTATGAGCAAGAAGGTGGCTTGCTTGATGATCAGCAATATGGAATATGCCCCTGGACTTCTTCTTTAGATAACCAAGAATACCAATACCAATAATAAGATCTCTTCTTCTCGGCGTCAATACGAGCGCAACTATCGCCGTCAAGACAGCACATGCAAACAAACCAAGCCACAATCAACACAGAGCATACAAGCACCAATACATACACCAAACAATGAACAATACAAGTTCACAAATCAGTAGTGGTGTTGAGAAAATGGATTAGAAGGATTGGGAGCATGTCTTGGAACATTTGAAGGAAGCCATATGGGTTTCATAGTCTAGAAACTAGGGATGCGAGGGTTTTGGACCCAAGACTTATTATATAAGGTACCATTGTAAAAACTTGATACCAACAGATAGGTATTGATAAGATGAAACCAACAAAAGTGGTTTCACTGTTTTATCAATCTCCATTGATTTAATAAGCATTTTCTAGTGATTAAAACTCTAGTTTTAGGGAATAAATCACTAGAAAAGTTCTGGATCTCCAAAAATTATTTCCTTGGATGGTTAGGTAGGGACTGATGTACTTGTTCACTGAGAGTTGGAATCATGTCAAAATAATTAGCAAAATTCCCTCAGGAAATTCCCAAAGGCAGTTCTGGAGCTAATTTGTCTTTTTCACCAGATTAAATCTACAGAGTCTTATGAGTTGATTCCAAGAGCACATGGTAGGAATTTTGAATACCTTCCTGTAGGAATTTGATTCACTCTACTTGGAGTTGCCAAAATCCTTTAGTGATTTTTCTATTGAGATAACATTATACAGAGATAATTAATTGACCAAATTTGAACAGGGCCTCAATAAAATTTGATCTCCTGGATTTCGGTGGACCTAAGCGTACCACATCACAGTGAGTTGGAATTAGGTCAATACCTCTGTTGTTTTGACCCAGAGAATTTCCTAGTTGTAGGAATGGTCTATTTTTGTTTTTTTACCACTAGCTAACTAGGAAGCAATTTAATATGTGGCTGGTGTGGTATCCAAGGTATGACTAATATCTTGAAGTGCAAAAAGGATCCACTCCAATTGCAGTTGTAAAACTACCAGTAGGATTTAAGGAGTGTTCTAACTACTTTCTGGAGATGGATTTAATATATTTAATCTATATATGAACTGGGCTAACCAGGGGTATTGAAGGTTGAGGAAAACCTGTAGGGATCTAGTAGAATTTAAATTTGGGCATTTGGTGTTGGTTAGCATTTTTGAAATGATTTAAACTGAAGGTCAAACCTCTGGATTTAAATGAACTACTAAAAGAAAAGGAAAGGGCAGTGCTAGGCCGGGAATCCAGTCGAACTGGGTCGCACAGGGAAAATCCGGCCCATCCGGGGCGAGGCTGCACGCGGGGAGCCAGTTTTGAATCTGACGAGTAGGACCCGGGCGTCAGCGAGCGAGGGGGCACAGGGCGGTATGGGTGAGTGCTAGCCGTCAGATCTAGTGGAGATCGACGACTCAGGTGCTTCTCCTTCCTCTATATGAACCCGACGGGGAACGAACCCTAGGGCGGTGCCGGCAGGGTCAGGGAGCTCACCAGAGGGTCGGGGAGGGGCTGGAAGACGGCAGGGATGACACGGTGCTTGACGGTGGTCCCGGCGATGGGCGGTAGTGGTGGGTTCCGCGACTAGAACCGGCTCGCGCGAGAACGTCCGAGGCAAGCTCGTCGGTGTAGCTCGAGGAGGTGGTCCTGGCCAAAATGAGCATACGGTTAGATACAGGGGGACTTGGGGATCTCGGAAATGGCGCATGTAAGAAGAGGGGAGCGGAGTAGAGGGAGCTATGCTCAGATCTTGGAGATGGCCGAGGAGGACTTTCTCCTCCTCTCCTGGTTAGTACAGAGCGAGGGAGGGGAAGTGGGGGTGCGGGGGAGGTGAGTGAGGAGGAGAGGGGGCAAATGAGCCAGGGAGGGGTGTTGGGACAGGCTCTGTCTATTTATTTGGAGAGGTGGAGGTCCATGATGGACATAGTCCATAGAGAGCAAGGGAAGAGTTGCATGTAGTAGATTGGTTCTCAGGGGCGGTGGAGGGGTCAGTGTGCTGCCAGGGACCAGAGGAGGAGTGGTGTCCATGCCCCAGGAGCCTTGGGGTCTCCTACCTTTTTACCTCGAGTGTAAGAAAAGAAGGGAGGGAGAGAGGGCTAGGGGGAGGTAGGGAAGCTCTCAGTGCTGCAGAGGGGAGGGAACTGGGGTCATGTATTGACTAGAGAGGGAGAGGGGGTGTGTTGCAGCTGCTGTGAAGATTTTTACAAGATATGACATTTATAGGTTCTCTCTCTCTCACTTTCTCCAAGAGCTAAAGACAAAAGGATGGCGTTGCTACAGTGCATGACCAGAAGGGTGTGAGTTGCTGGGAAGCTTGCTTGACCAGGTTGGTGAGGTTTAGTGGGTTTTTGGATTTGAGGATTTGTCTCCTTGGCAATTTTGATCAAATAGATGGCTATGAAGAAAGTCTAAAAACCTGCATTGGACAAGAAAGGGAAATGGTACTGGTGGGTAGTTGAGGCCAAGACACACCTCCAGGAATTATTTGGGAGTTTTCAAAAGATTATAAGTCCATTTAAACCCATTTATTCAAAAACCGCAGAAATGAGGTATTGGAGCTCATTTGATATTTTTACATTGGACTTTGTTGGATTTTGATGTGTGGTGATCCCAAGTGTGAATACACACTTATAAGAATTTTCCCAAGATTTATTGGAAGGTAAAAGTATTTAAAACAATTATTATTCCAATACAACCATTTAAGAAAATGGGCAGAAAGAAATAATAAAACTCTTCAAAATTATTTATTTTTGAAGTTGGAAGTTAGGGTATGATATATAGATCTCAAAAGTGCATAGAGTTGGGGAGGTGTTTTGGGGATTTTGTCTATTAAAGGAATTAAATAGATTTGGGGCCATAATAATTATGGATAACATTTGATAAATCTTGATGATATAGGTAGATGTTCTAGAAAAGGTGTAGCAATCATTTGCAACCTTGTGATTGGAGAATCCAAGTTGAGTTTTGGTGGAATACCCTAGATTAAGGATCTAGGGTGATGTTAATTTCATACCCTCGAAACATGGTTGTATCTTGGAGTTCAGAGCTCACCTTGATGCAAGGGATAGATGGATAGATATACCAAGCGATGTAGATTGCAATGGTGTAGGGTTTTGAGCTTGATCCTGCTTGAGCTCACCAAGACAGGCTTTCAAACTTTGAATAAAATAAGCCTGCCAAAGCAGATTATCAACTAGCCTTCAAAACCTTGTGGGTTTAAGAAGCAGAAAGATCCACTTGGAACAAGTGAAGTAGATATTTATAGACCTATATGAGTAGAACACAACCCTGCAAGGAGTTGGTCCATAGAAGGTTGGATGGTGGTGGGAGCTTTTATCAAAGTAGGCATGATGACTTGATTTGTAGAAAAAGTTATTTTCTTGCCTGCAAAACCATCCAGAACAAGTAGGTTGTAGGATTATCTAACCAAGGGCAATAGTGGGCCTTGGTAGTCCTTAGGATGGTTAACAAGATGGTTCAGATACATTTTCAAAAATGCACAAGGGTTGAGAAAGGGAGGCATTCAAAAAGGTGATGTTTTGAATAGTTTTCTAGACTTGGCCAAATTTGGCGAATTTAGGGTTTTTGACTAAAATGTGGGTGGTGATGATTTTGATTGGTTGAAAGGTACCTAAGAATCATCAAGTGGATGATGTTGAAGTGTAGATTGAGTAGGAAGGATCCTTGCTTGATACTGATCTTCATTTACTTGGAAACTTCTAGAATGGATCACTGCAGAATTGATCTGGTTAAGGGTTTTAGATGATCACCTGGTGGCTAGGGATTAGATCCATATTGTATTCTTGTTTAGGGTTTGGTGATTGGGAAACATCTTTATCCTAATGATGAGCTCCTAGAGTAGCTCATACTATCTCCTAAGCAGACAAATCAGGCAGTAGATCAAGGCAATTCATCAGGCAGCTGATCAACGCAACTCATCTTATAAACTAAGCAAACCTACTACTAGGGTTACCATCAAGATTATCTTGAGGTAGGGTTGGGTATTTCGAAAAGGTTGTAGTTTGGAATAAGATGAGAGTCCTTGGTATCTCTACCAAGAGTACAATTCAAAAGCTTACTAAAAGGTTTTGGAGATCCTAGAGGTAAGAGTAGTTGAAGGTTCTGTATTGAAAACATAAGGAGATTATGTTATATACCTCTCCATAGTTTTGTCAATAGAAGATACAAAAATAGTTTTGGTTACATAAGCATCTTGGCTCAGGTTTTGAGATGCCAGAACATTTGAGAATATGTAGGATGAGCCAGGATAGTTTTGTTAAATAGCTTTTGTCAACTGATGGTGAGGTAAGGAGTATCATATGGCATACAATCACAGGCACAAGCACAAACAAACAACAAGCAAACACTGCACCAATGTACAAGAAAAAGTTTTTGTTCCCCCTGATTTTTTGCATTCTGGACAACTAATCAGGGTTGGAGAAATTGGGATGTTACAATGATGCTACCGCTACGACTATGGGGGGATGTTAGAGTATTAGGTATATACGGCTGTTATGGTAGTTTAGATAGAGTTAGGATCTGTTTACGTACAGTCCTAACTTGACTCGTACTCCAAGATAATCCTCTGTACGCCTATATATACTCGCCCATGAGGCTCAATAATATATCCATCATATTCAGCCAAACTCATACTCTTTCAGTCGGCCCCCTTGTTAATCCTCGTCATAGTGCAACTAAAAAAATTTACATCAAAATATCAATGTATACATATTACATATAAAAGGGCATGCTACTACTAGTCTCTGAACATATAACAAATTTGGTGTCAAGCACATTTGCAAGGGAGTATATGTCTTTGTCAGTACTAAAGGTTGTTGGGAGATCATAACCAGTTCATTGATGTGAACCTGCTGTTCAAACTGGTTCTGCTGCCAATTTTTCCTGGGTAACCGGATGGGCTACTGGCGGCTGTGGGATGTGGGATGTGTATTTTTCTATTTGCAGCCGCCAGTGCAACTGGACCAACTTGTGTCAGATTAGGATGAAACTTTTTATGCTAATGTTTTGCATTATTATCTTTTTTGGCCTGGTTGTCATTTTAAGCTAGATTAAGTAGAGTCTGAGACCTTGTTCTGACTCCATTTCCTGCATTTGAAGCAAATAGCTTTTCAGATTTATCATAGAATTGTGTGAAAAAAGAAGAAATTATTAGGAGTTCTTGCCGAGGTTGACGGCTCGAAAAGCAACGATTCCCATCACAACTCTAGTACAATACTTCCGCTATGAGTACTCTAACCATATGTAACCTCAAGTGAGAAGAAAACACATGAAGTTCCAATACAATCAACTAACCTGCAGGCTTGACTATATTCTGATAACATAACTAGCAGGACATTCCTGGTTATACTCTAAACAAGGAATCATGACATACTAATTCGACTTAGGACATCAGCTCGAGTTGACGTATACCAACTGTGCTATCTATAAACATGTACGCCCCAACTAGAATCATTTTAGGAGATATTCCACAGATGTCAGAGGAGCATCATAACAATGGCAATGAAGGCTCTAGCAAACTTTAATAACGATCGAGTATATGAGCAAGATGTAGTACACTACAACAAACGACGAAGTACTTTTGATAGTAATAAAGTGCATAACCAAAGGAAGCATAAAGTGTGCAACAACATTCGTATGGGGAGGATACAAGTTTACGATTCGTGTAGGTGCAATCAAACGGGGGGGGGGGGCGTCGTTTGCCCATCTCTCCGGTGCCAGAGACCAGGGAGTCCATGAAGAAGATGGGACTTTGCAGCAACCATACCATGTTTGCCGGCGATGATGTGCACGCTCCGGCGCGGTGGTCGTCAGCGTGGGGAAGCCGCTCCGTCTTGCTAAACAAGGGAGTGGTGCCTTCGGTCACAACGGTACCTAGTGAGGAGGCAGTGATGGTGGGGAGGGACTGCGGTGCGAGGCCACGTTCGTGGGAGATGCTCCGGCTCTAAGGACGAGTGAGAGATGTGGGATACGGCGTGTTTTATATGTATCACAAGGGCCCTTGATGTTTTTTCAAATGCCAATATATAAATTTTTGGTTGTCCCCTGATGTTTTTTCAAACATGCAGAGGTAACCCAAAGTTCAAAATAATTTTCATAAATTGCTGGTAATTATTCTGCTGACAAGTATAATTTACACTAATTAATTTCCTCAGAGAGTTTCACATCTCCATTTGAGATGAACCAAGGCTCTACTGAGATGTATTCAAAATACCCATCATCCAGCATAGGTCCTATGCCAAGGTGAACAGAAGGATGTCTTTAACAAAAATAACAAGATCAGCCTTTATCTGCCTTAGATGAATTTTCTAGGCCAAACCAAATGTGGTATTGACCTGATTACAACTCCTAGTACCTCCTAGAATAAGTATCTACCAAATCCTAGTAGCTCAGCATTTATTAAGCTCTGGTTGAATTTTTGTGATTTAAATACTTCTGAAAAGGGTATTTTCACTAATTCAATCACTCCAGGAGTTTGATAATTCAAAACAGGGTGAATCCAATTTCTACAGAAAGGTATTCCAAGTGCCTATCACATTACCTTGTAACCAACTCAATAGCTTCTGTAGAATTAATAAGGTGAAAAGGAGAAAAACTATATAGAACTGCCTTTGGGAATTTCCTAAGGGCATTCTGCTAATTCGTTTGACACAATTCCAACTCTAGGTGGTTTATTACACTAAACCCTACCAAATCATCCAAGCAAATAATTTCTGCAACTACAGATAATTTCTGGTGAATTATTTCCTCAAACTAGAGTTTAATCCACTTTAAAAATCATAATTAAATCTAGGAAAGTGATATTCAAGTGAAACCACTTGTAATGGTTTTATCTTGACAAGACCTACCTAAAGATATCATGGTTACCATTTTGTAGCCTACTGACCTCGGAACCCTAATCCAAATGCATTGTATCTATCCTTGACCACTATCTTCCAAGAGTAAACACTACAGTGGCAATCTAGTATTTTCACACCAATAAAACCCAACTTCCCCAAAACCTCCTAAGTTCAGTAGTGTTCAGTATGTTTGCTTTCTGTTTTGTTTGATGCTTGTTTACTTGGTATTGATTGTGGTATTGTCTGCTTGCATGTGTACCTGATGACGACGATAGTGTGAGTGTCTGACGACAAGAAGGAAGGGACTTCTTATTAACTGTTTATTGGGTATTCTTGGTTATCCAAAGAAGTCCAGGGACTTATTGTTAATCATAGGCAAGCCACCATTCCCGAACTCTGATATATGTCCTACTCTCTTTTACCTATTTTGTATCCTCTTGATAAATTGCATTATCTACCTGCATGTATTGTTTTACAAATACTGCGATAGTAACTTGGCACTTCCAAGTTATGACTTTGTGTCCTCCGAGGCACCACCCCGATGTACCTAACATTTTATCCCATTAGATCCAGAGTATGATGGTTAGCATCCTACCTCGTTGGAAAACCCCGGTTTTGAGAAAATAAATTTTTTTGGGGATTTACCGCACTACAAAGGTTTTAAACTGCTTTATAAAACCCTTGGGAAGAGGCATCGTTCCAAGCGGATGTTTTAAAGAAAGAAATGGTGATGATGAGCAATGAGAAGATGATGGGATGTTCTATGCCTTTACCGGAACAATTTTTATCCGCACAACCACATTACCCCAGGTGCTGGGGCTTAGCTCGTAGTTTGTCCGCATTAGCCGAGGCAGCTTCTACCATGCTTATAGGGAGAGATCCCTGGAATTCCAGGCAGACGCCACCAGATCACGGATCTGAAGCCTGTCGCTTGCTTCGGCAAGAGTGAGCCTGAACTGGCAGGAGGCCGGTGCAACAATTGGGTCTCCCGTGGATGGTATGACTTGGAGTACGGAAGGAAGTGGAGTCACCAGATTTAAGGTATACGCCAAGTTGCCGCTTGGGTATGCTCGTGTACGGAAGGCAGGATTATGGCTGGGAGCCACATACTCGTTGTCGGGGAGAACAAACCCACAAGGAAGAGCATGCCTTTGCTAGGGTCGACAAGTGAAAGGTTAAGTTTGATTATCCGGACCCCCATCTACAGCGGTAGTGGGCCGTGGTTGTATCCCGGCGGATGTATTGATTCTTGTGGGGAAAGGGCGCAAACTCTGCAGAGTATAACCTATTCGAATAGCCATGTCCATGGTCAAGGACGATTCTAAAGGTGTTGGCTAGGAGTACCCAAACTGTGCTTGTTTGGGAAACAAGGACGAAGTGGACGAAGGTTCTAGGGGAACCCGAGTTCGAAAGTTTTGTTTTGACCAGAGGTGGTCGAAGAGGTTTACAAAGGTTTTTTTACTACAAAACTGTTGTCAAAACTCTTTTACAACAAAGATATGGAGATATCTTGATTTATAAAACAGAGGCATGTCTTCAAACCCTTCTTCAACAAAGATATGGAGATGCCATAACTACAATAGGTAGTTTAGGCTTTTCAAAAACAACCCCAGATAAAGCTATTTCGCCACTGCTAGACTTGCATTTCCTTATGTCATTCTCCGGGTGGTTTGCGAGTACATTCAAAAGTTCTCACGGTTGTGTCCCTGGCTATTTACTTGGCCAGACTTTCAGAGATTCGGCATCGGAAGATTCAGATGACGTCCATCAAGCTAGGTCGTCTCCCCAATCAGTTGAATGTAGGTTGAGGCACGATTGGGCTCTGCGCAGGATGTTTTTCTGCTGCTAAGGATGTTGTAGCCAGAATGGCATTTATGTAAGTCCTGTAATTCGTTATGTTTCGGATGATGTAATGATACCTATCGGTTATGTTCCACGGCTCACTGATCATGGGAACGTGGATGTATGCATAACAGGGATTCTCGGATGAATAATCCGGGGAGCCCACAGACTTGGTATCAGAGCCATCCTGACTTTAGGAGACCTTAGTTAGCATGGACGTTACACAGGAAACGACAAGCCTATTTTCTAAAAAGACAGGGGAGAAAAGATGACTATTTGCAAAAGTGCTTATGTATTCTCCCCCTCTATTTCGAAAAACTACTTACATTAATCTGATTTCATAATCTCAAAATCATGCACCGTCGTCACTAACTCAACCTGACCCTAAACCCTTCTGTAGATGGAGCCTATTGATGAAGAGTGGCTGAAGATTGGAATTGCCCAAATCCTATGGGACTCGCTGCAACTGTGCGGTTACCATTAGAAACTTACCTACACCCTCCACAAGGGATTGGAATCAGGAGATTATGTGGGACAGATTGTCATACTAGCCAAGCTAGAAACCAATGGAAGCCCTATCTACTCCATAGGACCTCGGATGCCTATTCCCGTTCTTGCTATTGAATTGGTAGCCAGAGAAGCTTTGATGCGCATCCGTAGTTCCCTCCCAGAGATGAGATAGCCCACAACCATCTACCTCCCCATGAAGGGAAATGTCGACTGCACTGGAGGAACTCAAGACCCCAGCCTGGTGTACCCTTCTCTCTCCTTTCAGACCCGTTACAGCTACTCTAGCAATGAGGCATTAACCGCAGTTATTGACGAATACCGCCACTCCCGGATGGAGCTTCGTCGCCTGCAAACCATTCTCACCCGTAAAGAAGCTCTGGAATCCCTGCAAAGGAATCAAGCACGAACAACTGCAACTGAAGGAACCTCGAGGGAAGCCGCCCTAGGAAAAGCAGGAAGTGCACCACCGCCAATCAATACCTCCATAGGTTCAAGCCCCTCAAGAAGGCACAGGAAACCTCCACTGATCTGCCAGAACCTAGCCATGAATCCACAGATGCACCCTCCGAGTAATCACCCACGTTGCGATACTCACCTGTTTCGCAATAGGGTAAAGTCATGTATCGTCCATGAACACGTTTTGTAATGCTTAAGTACTATTAGCACCTTCGGGTGCAGAACTGGTTGGTTATGTAATAACTTCCTTGAATTGATATGCTTGCTTGAATTGTTTTCCCTTCTTGCGTGTTTTACCCAAGCCGATGCATCAGACCCCAACCCAAAACGCGTACCACCATCCAACCTTCTTTGGACCTCCCCCAGGATGGCCATGGAGACAGGATGCTCGAAGAAGGCATGTAGCCGTGGCAGAGATGGAAGACACCAAGCCAATAGATGCTCCGGCCACTGCCCAAACTGCGGAGAACCCCATTCGTCCAAAGTTTGCCCGACTCGGTTTGTCACTTG
Source organism: Avena sativa (assembly GCA_916181665.1). Lineage (NCBI taxonomy): Eukaryota > Viridiplantae > Streptophyta > Magnoliopsida > Poales > Poaceae > Avena > Avena sativa. Next base: position 437,466,206 of record OV702289.1, read on the forward strand.
TTTCCTCTACGAAGGCCAAGACCCTGTCCCCATCAAATGCCCAATATATCCCCTCATTGGCAACGCCCGTCAACCTCCCGGTACCAGCAAAGGCAAGTCATCAAAACCGTTATGCCGAAATATAGGTACCTGTTTCACGTGTGGACTACCCGGTCACTTCAACCGAGAATGCCCCGAGGGTAAACCCATCAAGACTTCCACGAAAGAGAAGCCCGAAGGCACCCAAGGTCCCCTCCTTCAGAAAAGATGGTCACCTTACCGCTGGCTGCCCCGCAAGTCAAGAATGAAGATTTCCCACGCTTCGATACGCGACAACACCCCATGGAAGTAAAGGTCAAGAGAGAAGCTCCTTAAGTCACCCTAGGACTCCCTGAACGTCAGCAAGTGCAGTTTGTAATAAACCTATCCCATGTTCCCCTAGAACGACACCTGTGATGCTACCCTCTCTTAAGTCAATGTCCAATACCTTAAGAACCATCTTTTCCCACCCTTATAACGATGTCCCCGGCTAGTAACTTCCCGCCCTACCCGCTCTACCCAACTCTAATCCTAAGGGGGAAAGACTGCGTCTTTCCCGCAAAAATAGATTACCTCACTTCTAGAAGAAAATCCCACCATGGGACCTGAAGACACAGATTTTAAGACATAGACTTGGATACAGTAACCCACTTAAGAGAGATGCCGTAGACCCTTACGGAAAAGCGATCCCTCCCGCACAATCATGGTTGAAGCCAGCTCGACCCCCGAGTTTCAATAAGATTGAAGTTCAACCTCACTATCAAGGTGCAACTTACTAGTAGCTATTAATCATTGACTTCTACATGATCTTGCCACTATATAGTGTACAAATAAGTTTGAAGATTGACCGTTGGATCAAGACTCACGAATCCCAACATTTCTAATCGCTGGATCTTCTTTTCCATTCTACCATCTTGAATATTCTATTGATAGTCTTCATTACAAACCACTATATAGTGTACGAATAACTTTGAAGGTTGACCATTGGATCAAGACTCATGAATCCCAGCATTTCTAGCCATTGGATCTTCTTTTCCATTATAGCATCTAGAAGATTCTATTGATAGTCCTGAACACAATGAATGCACTATGCATAAACCTCTCCAAACACACTTCTCGATCATAGTAGAATCTTCTCCCTCGTTTCTCTAAACCATGTTACCAAGAATTTCAATTGTTAGGTAGCTCATAATCTTTAACTTCTACACATGATGATACAAAGTACAAGGACCAAATATACACCCATAGTTGATCAAATTTATGATTTTTTGTGCTTTACCAATTATAATTGTATATAGTGATGATATGTCATACGATTTACTATCTGAGCCTTATTAAGATGTGATTTTTTACACAATGCAGGAGTAGTATATTTCTTTGCTTAGACATATGGTCACCTCTGTCCACACGATGTACATGCTGAGAGAATAAAATGTTGGCAGGGGAAGAGGGCAGCAGGAAGGAGAAGTTGAAGGCGGTTCCATGTCAGAGCAAAGTTATGATGGGTTTCTCACACGAGGTACTCCTGCGACCTTACAGTGTACACTCTACTACTAGTAAATTTTAGGACCTATGCACGCAAAACAAATCGTGCGTTTTCTCTCTCCTTCCCTATGCTTCATCTCTCCTCCCCTTTCCCCTCGTGCACCGGTCCGGCTGATCTCTCTCGCCTCATCCACAGCGTGGCACTGCGCACGTGTGCCTTGGTACGACTGCTCTGTGTCTCTGGCGTGTTCGGCTGTCGCGTGTTGGTGTCGAGTAGGGATGAGGAGGAGTACATAGGAGGAAACCACTTTGGTCTTTGGTGGCATAAAAATTCAAACTTTTCAGGTTTTCGAAATTTTCACTTGCTTCCCAAACATCGGGAAGGCAGGTTATCCAATATATCGACCAAACATTAGGAGGGAAGGCAATTTTGAACCCATTTTGAACATTGATCACCTTGAATAAACGAAAAAAAAAAACAAAAGTTTTACTCATGATGTCCTATCATGTCTTGTGCACCACGTGCCATGAAAACTGTAATCATGGGATTAGATAAGTTTTGGAAAAATAGCTTCACAATATTGTCCTACCATGTGTATGGACACTATCGGGTTTATTTCAACCCAAATGACCAAGGTCATCTACAGGTAAATTGTAGGTCGCTTTGAAAGTTTTACGAAAAAGCTCTTAGAGGTTCCCATCGGGGGGAAGGATCATTAATATATATCAGAAACCATCGAGAATTTTGACAACAGGTTCATCTTCTTGCTAAGATTTTGCATTGTAACTATTTAATGAAATTAGGTCAAACTTTGCTCACTTTTTCATGAAATTAGGTCAAACTTGGCTAACCGATTAACTTTGAACATTGACCGTTGGGTCAAGACTAGAAAATCCAAACATTGCTAACCGTTGGATATTCTTTTCCATTCTTAGAATCTAGAACGATTCTACTGATAGTCTTTAGCACGATGAACACTAGTATGCGCAAACCTCAAAACACATAGTACTTCATTATTACTTGGTCTTGTGCCGAATGCACGGACTTGGATGGAATTTTCATTTTTTTATGAGGTCCTTGATGGAACTTGTAATTCCACCGACCACTCGAGCACCTCGCTCTTACGAGACCTACCATTAGATCGGACATTCGTAGTACTTCTTATCTTTATCTTGTCTCTTATCTCTTACAATACCATATATACCACCACTACATAGTGTAGGGATTAACTTATTTTGAACATTGACCGTTGGATCTCAAGACTGGCAAATCCAAACATTGTTAACCGTTGGATCTTCTTTTCCATTATTAGCATCTATAAATATTATACTGATAGTCTTTAGCATGATGAAGACTAGTATGCGCAAACCTCAAACACATAGTACTTCATTACTCGGTTTCAGGGTCCTTGTGATAAATGCATGGTCATGGATGCAAATTTCATTTTTTATGAGGTCCATGATGTAAATTGTAATTCTACCCACCATGTTAACTCTCAAGCAACTCGCTCTTACGAGACCTACCATAAGATCAACCATTCGCAGTACTTCTTATCTTATCTTTTATCTTGTCTCATATCTCTTACAATACCATACCACTACATAGTGTAGGGATTAACTTTGAACATATTAACTGTTGGATCAAGACTAGCAAATCCAAACATTGCAAACCGTTGGATCTTTTTTCCATTCTTAGCATCGAGAAAGATTCAATCTATTGATAGTCTTTAGCACGATGAATGCTACTATGTGCAAACCTAAAAACACAGTACTTCATTGCTCAGTGTCAGGGTCCTTTTGCTAAAATGCGTGGACTTGGATGCAATTTTCATTTTTTACGAGGTTCTTGATGTAACTTGTACTTCCACCGACCGTGTTAACTCTCAATCACCTCGCACCTATGAGACCTACCATTAGATCGTCCATTCATACTTCTTCTTATCTTACCTTTATCTTGTCTCTTATCTCTTACAATACCATGCATACCACCACTAAATAGTGTAGCGATTAACTTATTTGAACATTGACCGTTGGATCAGCACTGGCAAATCTAAACATTGCTAAGCATTAGATTTTCTTTTCCATTCTAGCATCTAGGTATGTACTCCCTCGCTCCGTCCCAAAATAATAGGCAGCTAAGGATTGGTCAAAAGTCAAACCTTACGTACTTTGACCAAATATTTAGAAAAAAATATCTACATCTACAATATTGAATGGACATATTAAGAAAATATGCTTTATGGTGAATCTATTGATATTAATTTAGTACTCTAAATTTTTATATTTTTGTGTATAATCATGGTCAAAATTAAAAAATGTTGACTTTTGACTAATCCTTAGGCGCCTTATATTTTGGCAGAGGGAGTACTATTCAACACGAATCCAGTTGCTCTGAACCATTGGATATAACAGCCCAATGGTCATGATTAGTGCTATGGATCCAATTCAAAACAGCTCCACTATAGTAGTATAAGTAGAGAGAATACAATCTACTATGCTATGAAATTTTGCGGGTGGTGACATGATGGTTCTAGAACATGCATGCTGGAGTTTTCTCTAGGTACTATTCCACACGAATCCAGCTTCTCTGAACCATTGGATCCAATAGCCCAACAGTCAGGATTGGTGTTATGGATCCCATTCAAAGCTGCTCCACTATAGTAGTAGAGATAGAGATATCTTATCTTATCTTATCTTACGACTATATAGTGTACGAATAAATTTGAATATTGACCGTTGGATCAAGACTCGTGAATCCCAACATTTCCAGCCGTTGGATCTCCTTTTCCATTCTAGCATCTAGAAGATTCTATTGATAGTCTTCAGCATAATCAATTCTATGCACAAACCTCAAAACACACTTCTCCATCATACTAGAATCTTCTCCCTCGTAGCTAATAATCGTTGACTTCTACATGATCTTATCTTACCTTATCTTACCACTATATAGTGTATGGATAACTTTGAATGTTGACCGTTGGATCAAGACTCCCGAATCTCAGCATTTCTAGCCCTTGGATCTTCTTTTCCATTCTAGCATCTAGAAGATTCTATTGATGGTCTTCGGCATAATGAATGTTATGCACAAACCTCAAAAAACACTTCTCCGTCATACTAGAAGCTTCTCCCTTGTTTCGCTAGACCATGTTATCAAAAAAATCATGTGTTAGGTAGCTAATAATCTTTGACTTCTACGTGATGATACAAAGTACAAGGACCAAATGTACACCCAAATTTTATAGATGTTGATCAAATTTATAATTTTTTGTGCTTTACCAATTATAATTGTATATAGTGATGATATGTCTTACGTCTACTATTTGAGTCTCACGTGCAACTTACTAGTAGCTAATAATCGTTGACTTCTACATGATCTTGCCACTATATAGTGTACAAACAACTTTGAATATTGACTATTAGATCAAGACTCGCGAATCCCAACACTTCTAGTCGGTGGATCTTCTTTTCCATTCTAGCATCTTGAAGATTCTATTGATATTCTTCATTACAAACCACTATATAGTGTACAAATAACTTTGAATTTTGACCATTGGATCAAGACTCACGAATCCCAGCATTTCTAGCGGTTGGATCTTATTTCCATTCTAGCATCTAGAAGATTCTATTAATAGTCTTGAACACAATGAATGCACTATGCATAAACCTGTCCAAACACACTTCTCGATGATACTAGAATCTTCTCCCTCATTTCTCTAGACCATGTTACCAAAAATTTCAAGTGTTAGGTAGCTAATAATCTTTGACTTCTACACATGATGATACAAAGTACAAGGACCAAATATACAACCATACTTTATAGATGTTGATCAAATTTATATTTTTTGTGCTTTACCAATTATAATTTTATATAGTGATGATATGTCATACGATTTACTATATGAGCCTTATTAAGGTGTGCTTTTTTACACAATGCGGAAGTAGTATATTTATTTGCTTAGACATATGGTCACCTCTGTCCTTGCCCTGTACATGTTGAGAGAATAAAATGTTGGCATGGGAAGAGGGCAGCGGTGAAGAGAAGTTGAAGGCGGTTCCATGTCAGAGCAAAGTTATGATGGGTTTCTGACACAAGGTACTCCTGCGGCCTTACAGTGTACACTCTACTAGTAGTATATTTCAGGACCTATGCACAAAAAACATATCATGTGTTTTCTCCCTCCTTCCCTATGCTCCATATCTCCTCCCCTTTCCCCTCGCGCACCGGTCCGGCTGATCTCTCTCCCCTCGTCCACAGCGTGGCGCTTACCACGTGTGCCTTGGTATGGCGGCTCTGTGTCTCTGGCGTGTTCGGCTACCACGTGTTGGTGTGGACTAGGGACGAGGAGGAGTACATAGGAAGGAAACCACTTTGGTCCTTGGCGGCACAAAAATTCATACTTTTCTAGTTTTCGAAATTTTCACTTGCTTCCCAAACATCAGGAGGGAAGGTTATCCAAAAGGTCGGCCAAACATTGGGAGGGAAGGCAATTTTGAACCTGTTTTGAACATTGATCATATTGAATAAACGAAAAACAAAAAACAAAATTTTTACTCATGATGACCTATCATGTCTTGTGCACCATGTGCCATGAAAACTGTAATCATGGGATTAGATAAGTTTTGGAAAAAATAGCTTCACAATATTGTCCGACCATGTGTATGGACACTATCGGGTTTATTTCCACCCCAACGACCAAGGTCATCTACAGGTAAATTGTAGGTCGTTTTGAAAGTTCTACGAAAAAGCTCTTGGAGGTACCCATCCGGGGGAAGGGTCAATTAATATATATCATAAACCACTGAGAGTTTTGATGACAGGTTCATCTTCTTTCTAAGATTTTGCATCCTAACTATTTAATGAAATTAGGTCAAACTTTTCTCACTGTTTCATGAACTTAGGTCAAACTTTTCTAACCGATTAACTTTGAACATTGACTATTGGATCAAGACTGGAAAATCCAAACATTGCTAACCGTTGGATATTCTTTTCCATTTTTAGCATCTAGAAAGATTCTACTGATAGTCTTTAGCACGATGAACACTAGTATGCGCAAAACTCAAAACACATAGTACTTCATTATTACTCGGTCTTGTGTCAAATGCACGGACTTGGATGGAATTTTCATTTTTTACGAGGTCCTTGATGTAACTTGTACTTCCACCAACCACTCGAGCACCTCGCTCTTACGAGACATAACATTAGATCGGCCATTCGTAGTACTTCTTATCTTTATCTTATCTCTTATCTCTTACAATACCATATATACCACCACTACATAGTGTAGGGATTAACTTATTTTGAAGATTGACCATTGGATCTCAAGACTGGCAAATCCATTGCTAACTGTTAGATCTTCTTTTCCATTCTTAGCATCTATAAATATTCTATTGATAGTCTTTAGCATGATGAACACTAGTATGCACAAACCTTAAAACACACATTACTTCATTACTCGGTTTTAGGGTCCTTGTGATAAATGCATGGACTTGGATGCAATTTTCATTTTTATTAGGTCCTTGATGTAAATTGTAATTCTACCCACCGTGTTAACTCTCAAGCACCTCGCTCTTACGAGACCTACCATAAGATCGGCCATTCGAAGTACTTCTTATCTTCTCTTTTATCTTGTCTCATATCTCTTACAATACCATACCACTACATAGTGTAGGGATTAACTTTGAACATATTAACCGTTGGATCAAGACTAGCAAATCCAAACATTGCTAACGGTTGGATCTTTTTCCATTCTTAGCATCGAGAAAGATTCAATCTATTTATAGTCTTTAGCACGATGAACGCTAGTATGCGCAAACCTAAAAACACACAGTACTTCATTGCTCAGTGTAAGGGTCCTTGTTCTAAAATGCATAGACTTGGATGCAATTTTCATTTTTTACGAGGTTCTTGATGTAACTTGTACTTCCACCGACCGTGTTAACTCTCAATCACCTCGCTCCTACGAGACCTACCATTAGATCTTCCATTCGCAGTACTTCTTATCTTACCTTTATCTTGTCTCTTATCTCTTACAATACCATGCATACCACCACTAAATAGTGTAGGGATTAACTTATTTGAACATTGACCGTTGGATCATCACTGGCAAATCCAAACATTGATAACCGTTGGATCTTCTTTTCATTCTAGCATCTAGGTATGTACTCCCTCGCTCCGTCCCAAAACATAAGGCGACTAAGGATTGGTCAAAAGTCAAACCTTACTAACTTTGACCAAATATTTAGAAAAAATATCTACATCTACAATATTGAATGGAAATATTAAGAAAATATACTTTATGGTGAATCTATTGATATTAATTTAGTACTCTAAATTTATATATTTTTGAGTATAATCATGGTCAAACTTAAAAAATGTTGACTTTTGACTAATCCTTAGGTGCCTTATATTTTGGCGGAGGGAGTACTATTCAACACGAATCCAGTTGCTTTGACCCATTGGATCTAACAGCCCAACGGTCATTATTAGTGTTATGCATCCAATTCACAACTGCTCCACTATAGTAGTATAAGTAGAGAGAATACAATCTACTGGGCTATGAAATTTTGGGGGTGGTGACATGATGGTTCTAGAACATGCATGGTGGAGTTTGCTCTAGGTACTATTCAACACGAATCCAGCTGCTCTGAACCCTTGGATCCAATAGCCCAACGGTCAGGATTGGTGCTATGGATCCAATTCAAAACTGCTCCATATAGTAGTAGAGATAGAGATATCTTATCTTACCTTATCTTATATTATCCTATCTTACGACTATATAGTGTACGAATAACTTTGAATATTGACCGTTGGATCAAGACTCGTGAATCCCAACATTTCCAGCCGTTGGATCCTCTTTTCCATTCTAGCATCTAGAAGATTATATTGATAGTCTTCAGTATAATGAATGCTATGAAGAAACCTCAAAACGCACTTCTCCATCATACTAGAATCTAATAATCGTTGACTTCTACATGATCTTATCTTATCTTACCACTATATAGTGTACGGATAACTTCGAATGTTGACCGTTGGATCAAGACTCGCGAATCCCAGCATTTCTAGTCGTTGGATCTTCTTTTCCATTCTAGCATCTAGAAGATTCTATTGATAGTCTTAGGCATAATGAATACTATGCACAAACCTCAAAACACACTTCTTCGTCATACTAGAAGCTTCTCCCTTGTTTCTCTAGACCATGTTATAAAAAAAATCATGTGTTAGGTAGCTAATAATCTTTGACTTCTACATGATGATACAAAGTACAAGGACCAAATGTACACCCATACTTTATAGATGTTGATCAAATTTATAATTATTTGTCCTTTACCAATTATAATTGTATATAGTGATGATATGGCATATGTCTACTATCTGAGTCTCACGTGCAACTTACTAGTAGTTAATAATCGTTGACTTCTACATGATCTTGCCACTATATAGTGTACAAACAACTTTGAATATTGACCGTTGGATCAAGACTCGCGAATCCCAACATTTCCGGTCGCTGGATGTTCTTTTCCATTCTAGCATCTTGAAGATTCTATTGATAGTCTTCATTACAAACCACTATATAGTGTATGAATAACTTTGAATGTTGACCGTTGGATCAAGACTCATGAATCCCAGCATTTCTAGCCGTTGGATCTTGTTTTCTATTCTAGCATCTAGAAGATTCTATTGATAGTCTTGAACACAATGAATGCACTATGCCTAAACCTCTCCAAACACACTTCTCGATCATACTAGAATCTTCTCCCTCGTTCCTCTAGACCATGTTACCAAAAATTTCAAGTGTTAGGTAGCTAATAATCCTTGAATTCTACACATGATGATACAAACTACAAGGACCAAATATACACCCATACTTTATAGATGTTGATCAAATTTATAATATTATATAGTGATGGTATGTCATACAATTTACTCTCTTAGCCTTATTAAGGTGTGCTTTTTTTACAATGCGGGGTAGTATATTTCTTTTCTTAGACATATGGTCACCTCTATCCACGTGTTGTACATGCTGAGAGAATAAAACGTTGGCAGGGGAAGAGGGCAGCAGCGAAGAGAAGTTGAAGGCGGTTCCATGTCAGATTAAAGTTATGATGGGTTTCTGACACGAGGTACTCCTACGGCCTTACATCAGGAAGGAAGGTTATCCAAAAGATCGGCCAAACATCGGGAGGGAAGGCCGCATAGTTTTAGGGTCCCTATGGTAATAAATGCATGCACTTGGGTGCAATTTTCATTTTTATGAGGTCCTTGATGTAAATTGTACTTCCACCGACCGTGTTAACTCTCAAGCACCTCTCTCCTACCATTTGATAACCATGCGCAGTACTTCTTATCTTCTCTTTATCGTGTCTTATCTCTTATAATACAATAAACCACTTCATAGTGTACGGATTAACTTTGAACATTGACCGTTGGATCAAGACTAGCAAATCAAAACATTGCCAACCTCTTGATCTTCTTTTCCATTCATAGCATCTAGAAGGATTCTACTTTAGCACGATGAATGCTACTATGCGCAAACCAAAAACATAAACTCCATTGCTCAGTTTTCAGGGTCCCTGTGCTAATAAATGCATGGACTTGGGTGCAATTTCATTTTTATGAGGTCCTTGATGTAACTTGTACTTCCATCGCCCGTGTTAACTCTCAAGCACCTCTCTCCTACGAGAAATACCATTTGGTAAGCCATTCCCAGTACTTCTTATCTTCTCTTTATCGTGTCTTATCTCTTACAATACAATAAATCACTTCATAGTGTATGGATTAACTTTGAACATTGACCGTTGGATCAAGTCTAGCAAATCCAAACATTGCCAAATGCTAGATATTCTTTTCCATTCTTAGCATCTAGAAAGATTCTACTCCCTCCGACCCAAATTAGTTGACTTAGATCTATCTAGATTCGAATGTATCTAGACTTGTTTTAGTGTTAGATACATTTGAATCTAGATAAAACTAAGTCAACTAATTTAGGTCGGAGAAAGTACTTTAGCATGACGAACGCTAGTATGTGCAAACCTCAAAACACAAACTCCATTGCTCAGTTTTCAAGGTCTTTGTTCCAATAAATGTGTGTACTTGGACGCAATTTTTATTTTTATGAGGTCCTTAATGTAACTTGTACTTCCACCGACCGTGTTAACTCTCAAGCACCTCTCTCCTACGAGACCTACCATTTTATAGGTCATTCGCAGTACTTCTTATCTTCTCTTTATCATGTACAAATTAACTTTGAACATTGACCATTGGATCAAGAGTAGGAAATCCAAACATTGCCAACCACTGAATCTTCTTTTCCATTCGTAGCATCTAGAAAGATTCTACTGATATTTTTAGCACGATGAACGCTAGTCTATGCTCAAACCTCAAAACACACACTTCATTTCTCTCAGTTTCAGGGTCTTTGTGCTAATAAATGCTTGGACTTGGATGCAATAATTATCATTTTCATGAGGTCCTTGATGTAACTTGTACTTCCACCGATCGTGTTAACTCTCAAGCACCTCGCTCCTACGAGACCTACCATTAGATCGGCCATTCATAATACTTCTTATCTTATCTTATCTTTATCTTCTCTTATCTCTTACAATATCATACCTCCACTATAGAGTATACAAACCATTGTCCGTTTGATCAAGACTGGCAAATCCAAACATCGCTAAGAACCATTGGATCTTATTTTCCATTCTTAGCATCTAGAAAGATTCTACTGAAAGTCTTTAGCAGCATGAACTCTAGTATGCGCAAACCTCAAAACACACACTTCATTGCTCAGTTTTAGGGTCCTTGTGCTAAATGCATGGACTTGGATGTAATTTTTTTATTTTTTACGAGGTCCTTGATGTAACCTGTACTTCCACCGATCGTGTTAACTCTCGAGCACCTCACTCCTATGAGACCTAAAGTTAGATCGGCCATTCGTAGTACTTCCTACCTTATCTTTATCTGGTCTCTTATCTCTCACAATACCGTATATAGCACTGCATGGTGTATAGAAAAATGAATGTTTGATCAAGACAGGCAAATCCAAACATTGCTAACCATTGGATCTTCTTTTCCATTCTTAGCATCTAGAAAGATTCTACTTTAGCACGATAAACGCTAGTATGAGCAAACCTCAAAACAAACCCTTCATTGCTAAGTTTCAGGGTCCTTGTGCTAAATGCTTGGACTTGGATGCAATTTTCATTTTTTATGAGGTCCACTTGTACTTGCTTTACAAATAAAATCAGCATGGTGCTCACTCCTGCAGCCTTACAGTGTGCTACTCCTCATCTATGCAAGGAAAATAAATTGTATACTACTCTCTCCTTTGCTGCATCACACCCATCATCTAGATGATATCTCCCTCGTCCACAATGTGGCGATGTGCACGTGTGCCATGGTACTACGACAGCTCTGTTTCTATCTTTTTTTTCATAACTTTGCTCTGACATCGAACCGCTCTCAATACCTCTTTGCTGCAGCCCTCTCGGGCTACCTTCTCTAACCCCATAATCTCTTCTACAGTAGTTTGTAATAACCTTTGTTGCAGCCCTCTTCAGATGCCTTCCCTCGGGCTTCTACGTGTATATATTTATATATACATACCAAGTACAATATCCCTTCTCTAGTTTTGTGAGTGTTGATCCTTGTAATAACCTTCGATGCGATGGTTGGGACGAAGCAACTGAAAAAATCGAAACCCGAAAATTTTGATCAACGACTACTTTTTTCTGCCGCCCCAACCCAATGCCCAAAGTGGTTCCTTCATATGAACACCAACACAACTTAGCTGATGAACACACGATAGACAGACACATAGCCGTCATACCAATGTTAGAGTTGAAAGAGGCATCCCGCAGAAGTTCCGCTTATAATTCATTTTGAAGTACTCCTATAGAAACTTCAAAATGAACTAGTGGCAGGACTTTCACGGGATCCCGCTCGGAAACCTAACCATGGCACATGTGCTGAGCGCCACACTCCGGACGAGGGAGAGATCAACTAGCAGGTGTGCGCGGGGGTGCCGAGAAGATACATACTTGATTACATTGTGTAAAGTTTGACCGAATAAATAGAGTAACTAATACACTTGATTAATTTGTGTAAAATTAGTACTTGTACTATTGGAGGTAGAGTAAAACTTTCCAATAATGCTAATTTTCTACCAACATTCTTTATAGTATATATTCAGAGTAAATCTTGGTCAAAGAAAAAACACCCAAAACGAGGACGCCTTATTATTCCTTGGGACAGAGGTAGAGTAATACTCCTACCTACTACTCCTATTTCGCGCACCTACTTATGCAAACAGTACTACAGTAGGACCTTTAAATAAATAATGTGTCCAGTCAAACCGATGTGATGAGACTATACTGCGCTAGGAGGTGACATGGGTAATTTATTACAAGAAAAGAAAAAACCACTTTCAAAGAGTTATCGCATCTTCCCCATATCCGTTTAATTTATCCACACTCGCCGATGTCGCCAGGCCACATTTGGGATCCTCTCCACCGCGTTGATCACACATTTTCCTCGCCATCTTGCCTGGTGCATCTCTCCTTCCAGACCACCACCCCTCTCCTCCAAAAAAACCAAAACAGTTCTATGTAGATCCGCCCTCGCCCCTAATCCTCCTTGACGTGATGGCAGATCGTCTGTACAAATTTTGGAGAGGTTCGAGGGAGAATCAGCGGTGCAACGGCTTTAACAAGGCCAGCGACGACATCGTCAACCAAATCGTTGAGCGTCTCGATGCTAAAATCACCGTCCGGCTGGCCGCATGATCCAAGGAGCTACACCACCAAGTCGTTAGCGGAGAAGGTTACAGCTGCCCGAACTACAACTGCCCACAAGATCTCCTACATCCACAGCCCGTTTATCTTCATGGAGCCAGGATGCAACTGGGTCGGCAACAAATTAATGTTGTATCTGCACCTCAAATGCAGCCACTCAATCGAGGTGCCCACAGTCCTCTACAACGTCAAACAATGGGACTCGTCTAAGCCGGTGCCTGCAGGGTGCTCGAGGAGAACAAATGTCATCCGCATTGGGAAGACGGGCATGCTGTTCATCGGCCAGATTGATGGGCATAACACGGAGATTGTCCTGCCCGTCAGCCGCGCAAGGTCCACGACATGGGAATTGGAGGACTACGAGGTGAGGATATCATCATTGGTCGACTGTCATGGGTTCTATCTGCTCGAGTTTGATACTGAGCCAAAGATTGGGCAGCCGCCGGCCGAAGCCACGCTAGAGGCGCTCAAGCATTACCTGTTGGTAGCGGGGATTTATTGTCAAGTTCCTCAATTGTTGGTCAGAGTTCCTCGTGGAGTTCCAATGTTGGATCGACGACGACATCAACCCATTGTGAGATATCACATCTTAATATTCTCCTGATGATCCTAATATATATGTATATGTAATTTTCTAGTCCCTCTGTTCTAATATTAATTACTTTATTTATTTTAGTGGCAGATTCCTTTCGCAATCGGAGTGGTGGAAATGGCTAGAAAGGTCTGTGAAATTTACATCTATCTTGCTAAGGGTGAACAGGCAAAAGCCTATTACGAGGATCCACAGACGACGGTAAAACGAGAGAAGCATGCCAGGTGGGAAAGCAAGCATTACCCAGCCATGACCTGGGAAAGCAAGCATTACCCAGCCATGACCTGGTCACGCTAAATCGTTGGCATATAGATCTTGTGCTGATTCTAACCTCTCTCTTTCTCTCATGCATGTTTGGAGTATATGATGGGACATGTAATTGTTCCTAGCTAGATTAAGGTTCTACTAAGAGTAGTTTTATACTTCTACCGAGTATTTTGTATGGAGTTCTGCAACTGCTAATATATTTTGTAATAATTCCTATGTACTGGGAATTGTTCAGATCGAGTGCAGAATATGGCATGTACTGTTGAATCTTTCAAAAGCTACCAAATCTCTCAGATGTGCTGATGTTGCTATTATCAAAGTATTTTGTAGAACTAATACTCTTGTACTGGTACTTGTTTTGATCAATGGCAGTAGATTGTTTTGCTTTTATTTTGAAACATGGCCTTCTCAATCTAGATGAGGCCTGGGCTTCTTGGGTTGCATATATGTTGGTCACACATGCATTGATGTAAGAACGAGGTATGCACACAAATGCAGACTTAATCGTCAGTCTTGCTTGCTCTAATGATGGAGTGTGTTCAGAGAAAAAGGGCAAACTCATCCCTTGCCCATTAGAAAAAACAAAAACAGGCCCAATGTTGAGACTCCCACCGGCAACATTTCGTACTACGCCAATATGCACCCATATACCAAATTAATGTGGGAACAATACATTAACTATGAGGTCAATATGGCCATGACCTTTTTTGGTCATCAGGGTTGAAACCTAATAATATTCATACATGGTGGGAAAATATGGCGTGGCTGGTTTCCAGAAGTTGTCAAATCCCATGGTTATCAGTTTCCTGGCAGGTTGTACACGTGACGCGATAGGATGCCATGCGTAAATATTTATTTTTCTGTTTTTCTTTATTACATGCGATTGTTTCAAAACGTGTTCAAAATTGCAAGATACAAATTCTTAGTAGGAAGTTGAATTTGTCAAAAATCTCGATTGTTTTCGATATATTAACTACCTGATGCGTACCACCAAAAGCCTTTTGTAGAACTTCGATAGAAATCTACCACTTTTAGAGCTTCTAGTTCAAATATGGCATGCTTTTGTTAATAGAGACATATAGTCATTTGAGTGGTCCGAGTTAGCTCGGATGCTTTGAAAACTCATAAAACTAGGGAATCGTACATAAAACATTGTCCACTATATAAGGACACTTGGCTTGTGGCATTCAAAACCATGTTCTCTGTACTTTCTGTGCATAGTATATTCATGGTGCTAGAGGCCAACAATAATGGGATCTTCTATATGCTAGACATGACATAATCAAATGTACTAAAAGAAATCCAATGGTTAACAATGTCGGGTTTTGCCAATCTATATCCAACTGCCGATGTTCGAAGTTATTCGTACACTATATAGTGGTATGGAAATTGTGAAGCAACATAGTCGTTTTTTGTTTTGAAAAGAAGTGTCAAGCACTATATAGTTGTATGGAAATTGTGTCACGTTCCATTTACTAGTATGGATATGGATGATCAGTTGATGTGACTCTCGTCTTTGATTTCCTGGACAGATAGGTTAAGGTCTACTACCTTTTTCTATTACTAGATGGATGCTAGCCAAATTCAAAATCTGAATCGAGCGGCAATATCACCCACCAAACTTGAAGCATTTCCCGCCCCACCGATTCAAAACCTTTGAGCAAATATCTCCCCCAGATAGTACCATTTTTCTATTATTATTAGCTGGCCGCGGGCCAAATTCAAATCTCAATCGAGCGCCCCTCTGTTTCAAAAACTTTTGTCTTTAAATTTACTGTTCTATGCATTGTTTAGTGATAGATGGGCATGCTAAAGTCGATACCTTGAGGGCACGATCATAATTATATTGCTATTCATCTATACTATGGTCTCGATTCGCACAATTTCCCCCTAGCCCTCCCAAAAATTCCAAGCTCCTCTGTCGCCTCCACGGCCACCGCTCGCACCGGCTTGATCTCTGGTCTCGTGCGCCGCCGCAGAGCCGCTTCACCGACGCTAACCCACTGGATCTAGTTCACTGGGTCTCTCTGCCACTGTACCAGAGCTGCAGTGTCGTTCACCACACCGATGGCGTCATCGACCGCCCAAGCTCTGCTTCCTCGCCACTGATGGCATCATCGACCACCCAAGTTCTGCTTCCTCGCTGCCGAAAGCTACCCAACTGTACTGGATCCGCTTCACCGGTGTCCACCTGACGTGATCTAGTTTAAGGAGTTCCATGTCCACCGCTCCTGACCACCTATACGGCCG
The DNA here is from genome assembly GCA_916181665.1 of Avena sativa. Taxonomy (NCBI): domain Eukaryota; kingdom Viridiplantae; phylum Streptophyta; class Magnoliopsida; order Poales; family Poaceae; genus Avena; species Avena sativa. The sequence continues at coordinate 437,482,608 of OV702289.1, forward strand.
TCGCCATTCACTGCACTGGATCTGCCGTAGCGACGATCTCATCCACCGCGTTCAAGCCGGCATCGACCGCCCAAGATCTGCTTCCCCGATGCCAACAACCACCGAAACCGCAGCACCCTCGGTGACCTGGACGTCACTCGCACGGTATCGATGATTCTTAGACGCCTCTCTGACCAAGGTTAACCTAATCTCCTACCCGATTTTGTTTTGTCAGCAGTATAGCAGGTTCAAGCATGTCGCAGTGAACTGCATTTTGGTAATCCTGCTAGTACATACAAGTCACTCAGCACGCCTATTCTTCATGCTAGTACATGCAAGGTCATTAGACATCTTGGTTTGCATTTGCTGCTTTACAAATCTCAAGTCATGCACATGTCTGTTATTTTGTCATGCACATGTTCTTAGCTCCTCCATACAACAGTAATTGTCTGCTACCGTGTAATTTTTGTAAAATCTGTAGTCAGTGGAAAATATTAGTGTGGATTCTCTGCTCTATATTTGCTGAATCTATCTGGTTCGTCCTGAGATTGGTTCCTGCTATTATTTCCTCCTTGGCATAGTTCTTCTATCCAGTAGTAGCCGTTTAAACTCTTTGTACTAATTCGATTATAATTTTGTTTTTGCCATAATGCCATATGGCTCTTCAAAAGCTGCATCACTAACTATTTCTTTTTTCTTGCATAGAACTCAAAATGGAACAATGAACATGTTGGTTTGCATAGCCTATTCGACAGGTTCACAAGGGATGCCATTACTTCCTTATCTGGTGATGGTTCATCCTGAGCAACGGCATAACTGTCCTCTACTATGTAGTTCACTCATGGTTTGCATTCCTGCTATAGAATTTCTCTTATGATGCCATTATAATTTTTATCTGGTTTATTTTTATCTATGACAGTAACTACTTGCCATTGTGTAGCTCACCACAAATTCTGAGTCACCCAACGACTCTATGCATTCCGGGAGATGCCACAGCTTCCATATATATTTGCTGAAATTCTAAGAAACACTTTGTTTGATTGCTCATTTCATTCTAGGCACACTTGTCTAATGCTTGTTTGTCCTATTCTACAGGTTCACGAGCGACGCCATTATATCTCGCATCTTGTTCTGGGTTTGGTTCATCCTAAGTCATGACATAAGTATCCTCTACAATATATAGTTCGTCCGTGGTTTGCATTCCTGCTCTAAAGGTTCTCGTATGATGCGGTTATAATGTCTATATGTTTTATTCTTTGCTATGACAGTAACTGCATGCCATTTTGTGGCTCAGCGCAAATTCCGAGTAACCCAACGTCTCTTGCATTTTAGGGTATAGAACTTTTTCCATATATATTTGTTCAAAATGACCTGGGTAGTTTATATCTGCTGAAATTTTAAGCCACACACACACACAGTTTTTGATTGCTCGTTTCACGGTAGTCACACTTGTTTAATGCGTGCTTTCTTGTCATGTTTGTTTGACGTGTTGGTCAATAATTGAACCATTGACCAGTTGGTTAATACTTTATTACTCCAGTTCATAGCTCCTGTCATATCAGTCAAATGAGTAGTTTGTCTTATTTGATGTATTAACTTGTTATTACTTTGTTTCAGACTGCAATTATTGCTAGCCCCACCAAAAAGGGGGCTGCAAGGTCATGTCTCCTCCAATGTAGCTGTCACACTCAATGGAAGATGCAGGTTATCGATTGAGAAAGCAAATTGAGGACTCTGCTATCAACTTGATTGTCAACTGAAATGCCAATTTTTCTTTCCCCTGAGTTGATAATATGTAATTATTTTAAGAAGTTTGCAGCTGATGTAATATCTAGATAACTAGCATACGCCATGTAGGAATTTAGTTGACGTTGTCCACACATCGTGGTAGTCGTTACGGTAACTACGCCAGGCAGGTCGATTAGGGAACAGTATTGACGAGGGTTTAACTCGTCAATGCCCATTGTTATGGACATGGGTTTTGGAGAAGGAGGGAGTGCTGGATGCATCAGTCGGCTAGCAAACAAGCACACAGGGACGCAAGTTTTACCCATGTTCAGGCCTCGTAGAGGTCCCTAATCCTGCTTGTCTGCTCTTGGAATTAATGAAGGAATCGAAGATTACAGGGGTTTGTAGATGCAATCTGGCAAGAGTTGTGGAAACTAGGGTTGCTCGTGTCCTCCTCGCTGCCCCCTCCTAGCCTTTATATAGATAGGCTAGGTCTCGGGTAGCAGGTCGAGTCGGTTACAGATTAGGGTTTCCCTTTAAACTTTCCATCTTAAGCTTCTTCTTGTCTCGCAAGTAATCGAGAGTCCGTCGGCCACTCGAATTCTCCATTTGGGCCTTGGCAACGCTGTGGGCTTCTGTTGTATCATGACCGTATATACCGAACTCGAGTACCTATAGGGTATACCCATGTCAGTAGCCCCCGAGTGTCCAGTGGAATCGTAGATTCGACTAGAGACTTTATGAAGCCTTTCGAGTGCATGACTGAGTACATTTTCGAGTGTGTAACTTGTGTTATAGGGATTGTTGATATATGTGCCTGATTTATCTGATGCATCGGTATCAGTTAACTACATTAGGGCAAAACTACGCAATCTACGCAAACTGAGTCCCCAGACTCGAATTCGGAGAAGTGCTGGCATAATTCGACTTAGGCCGCAGAGGTCTTACAGTAGTCGAATTCCAGTGTATAAGTGTGAGCACTCGACGCGTCCGTCAAAGCATGTTCATTGCCCCTGCAGGCACGGATATGTTTCTAGTAGTGCGAAGCAGATGCATTGCCAGGCCTTATTCAGGTCTTATCTTCATGCTATAAGCGCGGCATCCGAATTTTTGTCATCGCAGAGATGATTCGGGTGGCCCAGGAGACGCAATCTCTTTGTAGAGATAGTATGAGGCAGAGTCGTCATAGCATTCGAGTGTGGATGTTATCAACACACAGTACAATGTACAAATAATCATAGGATGCGCGACCAGCGCTCCCTATGGGAGTAGCCCTCGAGTGCCTGGTTGAGTCGAAGACTCAGGCAGGGACTAAAAACTTTTTGCGACTGTTGTCGTCTTTTGTTGCTTGTTTCAGTCGGATTTGCTTCCGGCGCTCCCTATGGGAGTAACCCATGATCCTCAATCGAATCGTAGATTCGAGTGGTGGGTATGTCCTGAATGCTCTTATCCCTCCATAAATATAAATCGTATGGGAGTATCCCCCGAGTACTTGGTTGAGTCGAAGACTCGAGCAAGGCCTAAAGTAGTCGAAATCTTCTACTGCTGAAATCAATGACGTCAGTGCTGACGATGTAATGACCTTGGTTGCCCGCATGAGCGGCTTTGACGGGACGTGACGAGTGGTGGGTCCCACTTTCTGACTTTGATTTGACCGGGCATGTGTAATCTTTTGTTTTAACTGCGTCTCCTTGATTTCCGCATGTAATGGGAATAGTGGGGGACGGTTCGTGCTTTAGCTTCTCCACGTGTCGATGGTGATGTAGGCCACGTGTGTAGTAGGGTTTCTACTGGCCGTTGGATTGTGTTTGCGATGAAGTTAAGTAGTAGCATGTGGCATCCCGCTAAAACCACTACTAGAAAATCGCTGTGTTTTGTGCATTGCATCATCATGACCGAATGCTCATGTCATCATGCCACATTGCATTTGAGCATCGTCATCATCTTGCATGGTTTGTTTAAAAACTATTTTCGAAAAGCCTGGTTTTGTTTTCTAAACGCCCCATCTTTATTTCAAATTAAAACCTAGATCTCCGGAATATTTTGTTTAGTCTAAAAATGATTTACAAAAGACCCATTTTAAATAATAAAATATTTTATATTATTTTTAGGGGGCAACCGACCCAGCCGGCCACCCCCAGTAAACAAAACCAGAGCAACCCTTGTCTAAAATCCCCACCCAACCCTAACCCTAGATCCCCTAAGCTAACCCCCCTCCTCTCTCTCTCCCAGCCGCCTCCCCTTATCCACACCGCACCAACCCCGCCAGCCACTTCCTCCACCCCTCCAACTGCCCGACCACACCTCCACCTCACCCCGTCCACTCCCTGCTCTCCACCTCACCCCACCGGTGCCACCCTGCTGCCACATCTTCTCCCCACACGCCACGTCTCCCACACACCGCACACCACCCCCGACCAAACCCTCCATCCAGCCACCCCGACAGCCTGGTCCCCGGGCCCCACCTGCAGTCTCCACTCCCCAGGTCTCCACCTGCGCCCCGACCAACCATCCCTGGGCGCGATCCCCAACCGCACCCGTCTCCCTTGTTGTTGCCTTCCTCCTCCATCCACACGCCCTCCCTCTCCTTCACCACCTCCGGCCCGGTCCTCCAGCTTCCCCTAACCCCACGCTCACCCATCCATCCCCGCTGCCAGACACGCCGCCCCTCTTCGGCTCCCTCCCCGAGCCAGGAGGCTGCGATGCCGCCATGCCTATCCTCCCCGAGCCACCGCACAACATCTCCCTCTCCCTCCCGCATGTTCTCCTCTTGGCCCCGGGCCAAGCCCCCGCCGCCTAGGCGCTCCTCTGCCTCTACCTCATCTTCCCCCCGGCGTCGCCCAGTTCACCGGCCCCGCTGTCCGTGCGTCGTCGTCGCTGCCCGGGACCCGCACCCCATGGCCTCTCCACTCGCCCCAGCGGTGCTGCCCCGTCTAGAGCCTCGACGCGGTTGCTCCTCGTCCAGGCTGCCGGTAGCCGCCTTGCCTCTTTACACCTCTCACCGCCACGAGCACGTGTTCCAGCGAGCCCCGCGGGCGTCCTCCTCTCGGTCCTCCCCGGGTCGCCGGCCACCGCCAGCAGAACCTCGGCCCGACGCCCGCCCTATCCGCCTCTGCGAGCCCAGCGACACGGCGGCCCACCTCGTCCACGTCTTCCGGCGCCTGCCTCCTGTTCCTCATGCTGGAAGTGGCCATGCTTGCCCCGATTGCTCGATCTGCCACTGTAGCCCAGTTTTGGCCAAGCATCTCTATATGCTGGTCTCGTCCCGTGGGTTCCATCTCTAGAGCTTGTCACGAACAACCTCGTGTGTGTGGTGAAGTGTTGGTGCAGTAGGTGTGGCATATACAGTTGTGTGTGGTGCCTCCATCTCGTCTGCTTCATCTTCATGCCGCAAGGACATGGTGGTGCTCGACGCCAAGTCCTTCCGTTTGACAAGAGCGACAAGTCGGACAAGACCATCGGTGTTGAACAAGTCTTCACCACGCTGAACCTGGTGAAAATCCAAGTACATCACCGAAACCGACAATTGAAGTCAACCGCCAAGTTCTTCATCCCGGACGCCATGATCGCCTTCACGGACACCCAAACTGAGAACCCCGACAAGATCTTCCGAGTGCCAATGGCGCGGACGAACGGTACCCCTAGGCCTCCAACATGGTGCGACAAGTACTTCTACCGGAGCAGGAGCCGCGGAACCCTGGGTTCACCATCATGGACCATGTGGCGCCACACCCTAAGATCTCCGATAAGGAACGCCAAGTTCATCGTCACCGGAAACGACAAGCGCTTCATCTCAGAACGCCAAGACCTCCTTCCGAACCTGAGTTCTTCGTCACAGGTGTCCAGATCTCCTACATGGATCTGAAGACCCCCGGTACCTGATCCACTCAAGTTCGCCATTGATGAAAAGATCGACCGCTTGGGACCCAAGTTCTCCGTCACGACACAACAAGTTCTCCATCTTTGCCATGTCATGCATCATACATACATCATGCCAGATCATTTGCAGTAGTATTAAATAGTGCATCTGGTGTTTCTTTTAGTGTTTTGTTCTTCACAGATTAGGCTGTTGAGTGGATGCGAGTAACGGAAACTCCTTCGGATAATGTACCTTCGGCAGTGTTTCCCAGGCGAGCAATCTCCCCTTTTCTACCTATTTTGCATTTATAGTTTTTACTTCCTCCTGTTGATCTATTGCTACCTGTATTGCGATGCTTTAGTTTCGTGCACCATTGATATTCCTTGCAGCCCCTATATTGCCTTGGACACATCCTATTGCCTATTGTTTGATAAATAGTCGGAGTTGCGAGTTGTAGTTGCTTGCTCAGGTGCTGCTTCGTGCCGTTGTTGTTTCACCGTAATTGGAAGGTTGACACATGCTTAATGGTGGAGATGCTTAATGGTGGAGATGATCATGACTTTAAATACAACTATTAAATTGCCGAGAATAGATATAACTAATGCAGAGGCATCAGTGGTCAATAGATGTTATTTGGTTCTTCCACGCTCACTTGTGTCCCGTAGGACCCCGAGTACTTGATACATGTTCCTTGACTATAGCACTATCCGCATGTGGGACCACGAATCCCCTTAGCCAGAGCTTGATTCATTTCTTATTTCTTGGGGCCACCAAGTAGTTTGGGGCTTTATTACTATCCTGTACTTATGCCATGCTTTACTGCTTTGTTTATGATTGTGCATGGAGCACCTATACTGTTTGGGAACGTGGAATGTTTTCGCGGTATTGACAAGCCCAGTCACACTTTCGGGTTCCCAGTCATTTACAGCCGTTGTCACAAACCCTGCATCCGTTTCGGAGCCGGCCAACTTTGTTGCGGGTAGCTTAGTGGGGTGGCCCCCTGAAATATTTTATGAATCCTGTGATTGCTTTGTCGTGAAAGCCTCGTCGGGTTTTGATTTGGTTTTTCCAAGGTTGATCGTGCATGTGTTGCTATCACCCCTGCAGGGTAAATCTTTCTGAAAGCTGTGTCCCCGGTTATGGACGACTTGGAGCATAGTATCTCGATCATAGATAAGCATAACTAAAGTAGTGCTATAAATTTGACTTAACATGTGACTAATAATCAGCTTCACTATAATGGAATGGATAATAAAAGTGCCAACAACTGGTGGAGCTGGGGTGTATCGTGTCATGTTATACCTGCCTAGTAAGTATCGCAACTCCAATGGAATGAAATAAAAGTGCCAACAATTGCTGGGTTTGGGATGTCACATGCTAATCGTATCTGACTAGTAAGTACTACAACTACAACCGAATGGTTAACTAAAACTGCCCACTACTTATGCTATCAGGATGACTTATGCTATCTATATCTAACTAGGAAGTGCTTCAACTATAATGGAATGAATAAAACTGCCAACTGTGTGAGTTCCTCGGTTTGACTTCCTCGTTTGGTCTCGAGGGGGGAAATGCCAGGATGGGTATGAGTGGTGTTACTATTAGATTGGATTCGGATCTTATCTTTCTCTAATAGCCGACAGTTTATCGAGTCTCTATAGGTTGTTTTGTGCATGCTGCGCTGCCGCTTCAGTCCACCATACCTATGTAGGCGAGAGCCGCCGAATTCTAGGCTCGCCGTGTACTGGCCTCAGTACTGACGCTCCTCTTTTCCTTTGCCCTTTGCCAGCACCCCTTTTGTTTTAGCAGGTTTGAGATTGACGTCGTTAGCATGGTTACCCTTCCGGCTTGGCCTGGGTAGGGTTATGGACGCCATTGGTTATTCTTCAGGGCTCTTAGCCCCATTTGCATCTTGTCCGTACTCGGACGCTGTAGTGATTTCAAGGTGATTTGGATCTTTGTACTGTATATCGGTATTCTTGACTCATGGAATCGTGTTGTATATATATCTGTTATGTGGGTCCCATCAAGGACTGTTGTGTAATGCTATTACTTCGTTTTCCACCCGCACGAAAGTGCCTGGTGGGCGTCCTTGAATCGTTTCTATGCGGGTTTGGCGGAAAAGGGCTAAAACTTGCATTGGGCCGATTCGAGGGTGTTACATAGCACAACTGCGGTAATTTCCCCATCTGTCTTCATTGTTCTTGCCTACATTGACATTGCTGCTGCTTCTCTACTTCCCTGCGCACTTTCTCGTTGCGGCGCTGGACCATTTCCGCATCTTTCCGAGCTACTTCCTCCATTCCCACCACCATCGCAAGATGGGCAAGAAGAAGGGAGGCGCCGCCGCTCGGTCTGCCGCCGCCATTGCCGCTGCCAAGAAGAAGTGTGGCTCCGCCACTGTTGGCACCAGCACCGCCGGTGTTGGGAAGAAGAAGGGCGCGGGAACCCACCTCACCAACAGCGCTTGTCGTGCGTCCATCATCAAGCCCGCCGAGCCGCATCTTCATCGTCGATATGGACTTCTTCCCTCCATGGAAGACGACTCGCGAGTGCCCGGCGACGAGGTAATTCCTTGCTCTCCTGCTAGTTTCTAGATGATGTTCCTTGCATTCATCATCCAAGGTCTTTCTCTGCTCCTACATCCTTTCTTCAGGGGCCGCCTTTGCTTCTATGGTCTCCAGCTGCATTAGATGTTTCCAAATTCTATTCTCCACGTCTCCTGCTTCATTACCCTTTGCTAGTGTTGGCTCCGAGTCGAGCCACACTTTGGCCTCTTTAAGTGGATTTTTAAGCTGAAGCGCCAGTCGACATCTGGTTCTGTAGTCTACGACGTAGGAGGCTACAGAATCCATGTCGACATTTCCACCACTTATTTCGATATCAAACTCACGGTGTCTATCCAAGGGTGGAGAGACAAGTGGTTCTACATCCGCGACCTGAAGGCCGACGGAGAGCACTACGGACTCGCGCCCTTCGATCTCGCGACTCCGTGCAAGAGAAGGCGTTCTTGGAAGAACATAGTGATGCCTGGTGAGTCCGAGGAGACAGAAGTGTTGTACAAGCGCGTCTGCGGCCTCGAGAGTCGCATAGGTAAAGAAGAGGGAGGCACTGCTCTCATTTGCACATGGTTGCGCCATCGTGTCCAGCCTCTGCAAGCCAGAGTCCACCCTATGTTCCGCTGGGTTGGTGTGTACGATACCACTTGCGTATCTGCCGATGGCATTTCCACGTGTGAAGTAGATAGGATGCTGCGATTGGTGACGAAGTATACCGCCTAGGAGGATCTTCCAGGAGAACTAGTCGTGCCTCCTTTCGATGCCTCTAACCCTACTCCTGAGGTAGAATTGTACGACGAAGTACCTTTCTTTGTCGATTGCCGTTAAGTACTTGATGTATAATAAATTATCTTCTAAATGCGGGATTGGAAGGTGTCTCCCAATTTGCCCCCTCTTCCTGAAGGGGTTATTCCTCGCGAAGTGGACAAAGAGGACGTGTCGGAGTCGACCGTCCCAATTGAAGAGGAGGAGGGAGCCCCCGAGTCCAGCGACCCGGACACTCGCAAGCTTCCCGCAGGGAGGACTTGGATGCTTCGTCGCCGTCGACTCTAGAAAGCCCTTCTGTTGGTGCAGAGGAGCCAATCCCCGCCATTCTTGTGCGGTCCATGGCTCCTCCCGCCCGGAAGAAGCTACGACCGCCAAAAGAGTCGTCGGAGTCGTAGGAGCAAACCTTCGATTTTGACAAATTTGACTGGTAAATTTTCAACTTTATCTTAGTTTCTTTTTTGAGTTGTGTTCCCTAAAGTTTCTGTTGGATGCGTTTTGTAGTCAAGAGGCATCGTCATCTTCTGGTGACGTCCAATTTTTTAAGGAATCCGGAGTCGCGGACTCCAAGTCTAAAGAGGTGGCCGAACAATCTTTTTCTCCTCCATTGGCGGCCCACTCCGGGCACAATTCTTCGAGTTCCCCACACGATGGGGAACACCAGATTGTTAACCGGACGATTGCGTGGCAGTCATCTTCGTAGTCTCTGGAGTGCCATGTAAGCATCTCTTTGCTGTGTTGGCAGCCGAATATATACTTGATGTTGTTGCTGAACTTTTTGTTTCTTCTAATGCAGATCATCGTGAAGTAGGCTGCCCGCCTGGCGGAGCAAGTCATAGAGATGGGTCAATAGCATTCGCAACTGGACAATCGCCATCGCATTGTTGAAGGTTAGTATTGCCTTTGTATTTGTCTTGGTGAAGTGTCTAGATGCAATTGACGATACATCCTCTCTTGTAGTTGAGCATAACGAACTTCTGTTCCATGCCGCTTCACTGGAGAAGGCGCTTGCCGCGGCGGGGAAGAGTCGCGACGAAGCAATCACGGCCTTAGAGGAATCACAAAAGCACGAGGAGGACTTGCGGAAGCGCGAAGAAGACATGTGTTCCTCCAATGCTGAGAGGGAGAAGTTGCTCGAGGAGCAGCTTGTCTCGATTGCTAAGTCCCTCTCGGGTATTCTTTCAGCTGAATTTTCTTTGTTTCTTGCTTCGACATCGTGGTATCGTACCAACACTTCGTCGCGACGGTGCATTGGCTGGTGTCGTCGCCGTAGTCGAAGACCGCAGCGCTTCTCTTCAATGGACGCTGACGAAGGCCAAGAATGTGATTAGTCGCATACGTAGGGATCTAAGTCCCAAGGCTGAACTGCTTGACAACCTGGAGGACCTAGCGGAATCCCTTGCTGGGGGTATTCCTATGGACTTCAGGAATTCTGAGCGAACCGTCGGCGCCACCATGGCACTCGCAATGGTGCAAGCCCATGGCGTGGAGGTGGATCCCGCCGCGATTTCCAAGGCGATGCCCATCGGCGCGGATGGCCAAACAGGTAGTGTTTGCTCCCTTCGCTAATGGATGTGGTAAATATGGGCCGCAGCTCATCAGTACAGTCGCCAAGTACTCCGAGTAGTTGCAGCGAGCAAAGAATGCGGCAAAGGCTGCGGCATCAGGGGCCAGCACTGGAAAGTCTGTGGTGTCGTAGACCGCCACGGATTCGACGAGGCCCTCAAAGTCCAAGTCGAAGTCGAAGAAGCAGACTGCTCCTCAATAGCTTTCTTATAATAGTTGTAGTTTTAACCTCTATGTTGGAACTATGCTTTTATGGAAGTGTCTTAGTCGAGACTTTTTCTGAGCTTGAATGCGTCTATGCCTTTGTCAATGTATTTTTGGTCCCTTATTTTTGCTCTTGCTTGGTTGATGATAGGGTACGTCGAGTGGTCCCTCGAGTGATCCTCTTGATCCACCACCGACTGAAGATACCTTGATGCAGCCACGCTCAAGGGAGGATGAGTTGTCCCTGCTTTCGCGACTACGCGATCACGTTAAGCAACTAGAATGTGAGTTGCCCATCCTCCGCGGTAGCGCGGATGTATGGAAGTCGAGGGCGGAGAAGGCTACCGCCTGCAAGCAGTATCTATTGGAGAAGGTGACGCAGTTGGGCGATCAATTCAAGTGCTAGCTTACTGCCCTCTTATCTTTTCTTTTAGTTAGTCGCGACGATGCCTTGTCTTCATACTTTTCCCATTTTTGTTTGGTTTAGTTGTCAGTGCTCGTCATCCACAGGATGAGAAAGACCGTCTTGCCATTGGAATGAATGACCTGACCCAGGAGCATCTTCACATGAGTGGGTACTTTTGGGTGGACCCTGATCGTGCGATCGCACTTGTGACCCTGCAGGATCGTGCTTCTCGAGTACTAATTTTTTTGAAGAAGGCACGGTCGTGCCTTAGGCATATCTACCAAACGATGTTTCCGCTGGACGCCGTCCCTTCAAGCCTGTTGGATCTTCTGGCGAAGTTCCAAGATCTGAGTGAAGTTCGCGAGTGTGTGTGGCAGCAATTAGTGGCCGGTGCCAAGGCTGCTTTGTCGCTGGTGCGACTGCATAGGCCAGATGTAGACGTTGCAGCTGTTGCCGCTGGGCCGTCGACCCTGCCGGAAGGTTTGATCTAGAACATGGTTCCACATTACCAGGCAGTTGATCGCCCAGCAGAAGAGATCGTCGACTTCTTCGAGGAGAAGACGAACATTCTTCTACTGCAGCTGTAGCTTTAGTTTGTATCCTACGCATAATTGTACAAGTGTTGTAAAGTTCATACGGATATGTTGGATGTAATTAATTTCTATTGATATGTAAAGAGCTTGCTATGTTATATGTTTTGCGAGTGTATTTGTACTCTGCAGTTCCTTTTTGTTAGCCTGACTTATTTTATCTCAGCACCTTGCCAACCTGTCAGGTGCGTTGCAACTAGGTTGGTTTTTTATCAAGGGTTCGATTGATGTTGTGTCAGCTACTCGGGATACTGCGATTTGTTCGTAGAACGAGGATGTAAAGGGTGGCGTAGCCCCCGTGTGATAAGATTGCCAGAAAAATGAGCGAAAAACAGAGTTTCAGGGCACTTAGCTTTATTTATTCGTAGAATAGTACAAGGTACAGTGTGTGGCTAGGTAGCCTGGCTGAATAGCCTTATTTGTAATGTAAAAAATGACTAGGGGTAGAAATGACGCAACTGTGCGATGTTCCAAGGGTTGGAGTATGCGGCTCCTGTCTTGAAATCTTTAAGGCGATAGGCGCCACCTGGGATTACTTCTGTAATCACGTAGGGTCCCTCCCAGGGAGACTCGAGCTTGAGATGCCCTTGTTGCTTGAGTCATAGGGCCAGGTCTCCTTCGACAAAGGATCTTGGGCGTAGCCTTCTCCTGTGGTAGTTACGGAGGCTCTGCTGGCAGATCATTAATCTTTCCGTTGCGATTTCACGCGCCTCGTCAAGAAGGTCGACGGAGTCTTTGAGTGCAAGAGTTGACTCCTGCTTGCTATAAGCGACCACCCATGGGGCTTTGTAGCGTACTTCTGCGAGTAGCACCGCTTCAGTGCCATGCACCATGAAGAACAGGGTGTATCTCATGGCGCTATTTGGAGTTGTGCGCAAGCTCCAGAGTACGGACTGCAGCTCAGCTGGCCAGCATCTGGCGGCTTGTTTGAGTGGCCGGAGGAGTCATTTCTTGATTCCACCGTAGACGAGGCCGTTGGCCTTTTCGACTTGACCGTTGGTCTGTGGGTGAGCTACCGAGGCATAGCTTATGTTGATTCCTAGGTTTTCACAGAATTCCTGGAACTCCTTGGAGGTGAAGTTCGTCCCATTGTCCGTGATGATGCTGTGTGGCACTCTAAAGCGGTAAACAATGGACTCGAAGAACTTGACGGTGTTGGCTCCTGACTGGTTTGTCACCAGCATGGCCTCGATCCACTTGGTGAATTTGTCAATTGCGACCAATAGGTAGACGTAGCCTCCTCGTGAGGATTTCGGGAGCTTGCCGACCATATCGAGTCCCCATTGCGCGAAGGGCCAAGCCAATGGTATTGGCCAGAGTTCCACTCCAGGTGCATGCGGGTTGTCCGCGAATCGCTGGCAAGTGTTGCAGCACTGGACGATGTCCTTGGCGTCGCGCATGACCGTAGGCCAGTAGAATCTAGCTTGTAGAGCTTTGGCGACAAGGCCGCGACTGCCAGCATGGTGCCTGCAGGTCCCTTCATGGATGTCGAGGAGTACGGCCCTTCCGTCCCCGTTGGAGACGCACCGTTGGAGTACTCCTGTGATGCTGCATTTGTATAGTTCGCCGTTGATGACGGCGAATTCCTTGGATCATTGTGTAATGTGTCGGGCGTTAGTCGGGTCGTCAGGCAGCCTTTGCTGAGAAAATATGTGATGTAGGGTTGAGTCCAGGATGGCTCGATCATCATGACGCACATTGGTCCTTCGAGTCCTCTGTGGAGCTCCAGGTCGTCGAGTGCCATTGGCTCATTGGGTGGCGTAGCCCCCGAGTCCGTTGACGCGCTTGCTTTCTTCCCTAGAGCCTTTGGCTTGTTGGAGCGCTCGCAGATATGCTCGAGAAATACCCCAGGTGGTATGGGGGCGCAGGTGGAGCCAATATTGTCGAGTGTGTCTGCCTCTTTGTTGCTTTCGCGACCTACGTGCCGCAGCTCACAACCGTCGAAGTCCCTTCGAGTGTGTCGTAGAGGTCGCGATCATGCTGTCGCTCAGTGCGTCGCACTCGTGCATTGTTTGGTTCACCACCAGTTTGGAGTCGCCGTAGATGATGAGCCTCTTGGAACCGCAGGCTTTCGCCATCAGCATCCCATGGAGTAGGGCCTCGTACTCAGCTTCATTGTTGGAGGCTGTGAACTGCATTCGCAGAATGTACTTCAGCTTGTCTTCCTAGGGCGATGTCAGTGTGACACCTGCGCCGGCCCCATCCGTTCGTTTGGACCCATCGAAGTGCATTGTCCAGAGATAGGACATATCTGGCTTTTCGGGGAGCTGGTTCTCCATCCAGTGTACGAGGAAATCAGGGAGGACATGCGACTTGATCGCGTCGCGCTTTTCATATGTGATGTCTCATGGAGATAACTCGATTCCCGAAAGCGCGACTCGTCCGGGACATCAGGATTGTTGAGGATATGCCCGAGCAGGGCGTCGTTGACCACCACGATTGGGTGCTCCTGGAAGTAGTGGCGTAGTCGCCTGGCTGTCATGAAGATGCCGTACTGTAGCATCCCAATTGTCTAACAATTGCAATGCTACTAGCCTAGTCTATATAAGTGCTACTTCCTATATATAATTGTTGCATCATAATTATATCATGCTCATGTCATCATGCCACCTTGCATTTGAGCATCATATAAAACCCTTTTGATTTGGTTCTTCTCTCATATGCATTGTAAATTGTATTTGCCTCTTGATATTGTATTTGGTTCTTGATATATTGTTTAAATGCCCAAGTTGAGTTGGGGGCATATCTTTTGTTAACTCCACCACCTTTGTCTCCTCACCTTATAATTCCACCATCCAACTAAATATGAGCTTGGCACTTATTGGATTTACCTCTAGCTCATGTGGGTTGGGATGGATCCAATTCTTTTCCACATGCTCTCATCTTGGCATCATGTTGTTTTCACATTATTGATGAATGAGAGCCACATGGCCATCTTTGCATGCCTTGTGAGTGGAACCCTTTTTCCTAGCTTCCATATGGATTATTATGGGTTCATGCTCATGTGGGAATATTTTTGGGACTAGTAATCATCTAGTGGAACATACACACTAGCATGTCTCATTTTATTTCAAACATGGCCATCTCCAACTACTCCACATGGGGCATCCTTTCATTTCTTCTGCTTGGCTTTAGTCCACCTTTGGAAATGCAAATGAATAATGCCATGTAATAATATTGTTTTCACAATGATCAACATGGCAATAAATATTTTGCATGGGCCATGCAAGTACCACCTTGTGCTTGGTATTTGGATTTTATTTGTTCTTGGAGTGGATCATCTCTATCTCTATCTTTTCTTTTGGCTTGATCTAAGTTGATCTAGCTTAAACCCTATCATCACATCCCTCTCTTTTTCTTGTCTTGTTTTTGTTTGATCTTGGGTGTTTCTTGGCTTGATCTTGTCCAAGGCAAACCCTAGCTACAAACCATCTCCCTACCCTCTCGGTTACCCTCTCTTCTCCTTCCCCTCACCTTGGCCCCACCTTGCAGCCTCTCTGCCTCCCCCACCTATTTCTTTGGCTACAAGACAAGGAGGAAAGTAGAGGAGAGAAGACCTAGCCGATTCCCCCTCTCCTCACCTTTTTCCAAAGCTAAAGCCACCACCCCATGTGCTCACCCCTCCTCCTTTATCTACCCCCACCTCAGATCCACCCAGGAGGCGCCAGGTCCCCTCTCCCTTCCTTCTCCCTCCTCTCCCTACCACCTCCCTAGGCCATGGCCATCATGCTACCCCCAAAAACCCTAGCCTCGGCCCCCTCTGCCTTCGCTGCTCTGGTGGACGCCAAGGCCGCGTGGAGTGCACCAGGGCGCCCTCTGCTTCCTCTTCATCGCCTAGCCCCACCGGAAACCACCGGAGAAGCCCCGCCGCCGCCGTGCCCGCGAGCAGCAGGAGTGCTCCGGCCCCCTGCTTCCACGACGATCGACGCTACCCCGAGCCCGCTAGCTGCACCAGATGGTCGCTGGTGAGCCCCTCTTCCCCCTAGACATCGTCTCCCTCCCCCTCTCGCCTTGCATCGCCGCCGCCTTCCGTCGAGCGCTCTGCGCGCGCGCCGCGTGTCGCGCTCTGGCAGCAGCAGCTGCAGCAGCTTCCCGTCCGCCTGTTCCTCGACCTACCCCGCGCGCTGTAGCTCTCCTCTGCGTGAGATCGCTGAACGAGACTTGTAGCCCGATGTCCCATCTTCAACTTTCGTTTTAGCCGCGTCGCGTTTAGACCAGCGTACGCGACGCCACCGTCGCCGAAACACAGCCAGATCCGCCGCCGTCAGTGCCGTTTTCGTCAGCAGCGCAGCAGCAGCCGATGTCCATTTTGCGCAGAAGCCCCTGCCCTTTTTCCCGCCTAAACCCGCGCTCCCCGAACCCCACCTGTCAGCCTCGTTGCGTTTTTGCGCGAGAACCCCTGGCAGATCTGGCCATCATAGACTAGTCCCTCCCCGCGCCTGGGATCGCCCACGTGTCACGCCCCGGCTGGGCGACGCCTGCGCGTGGCCCCGCTGTAACCGGCCCCACTTCTCATCGGTGCGGGTAGGAAGGACCCGAGTGAGAAAAACCCTGAGAACCTCTGCGGCCCACCTGCTGCTGAGTCAGCTCGAGCCCCACCCGGCAGTGTCTAGGGCTAGAACTTGCTGAGTAACAAAATGTTTTCTGTATATCTGTTTTAATCCAAATCTTTTTCAAATTAAATCAAATTCAAATTTAATTCTGTTTTTAAATAACTTTTAATTCTTAAATCCAATTAACACAAATAATATATGTTTTGAAATCAGAAAAATGTGAGGAATTCAAATATGGCCTTCAAAATATATTTTGGACATTTAAATTCCAAGTTGGTTAAAATTACATTAAAATGCCCTTCCACCTTAATTAATTAATAACTTTTGTTTTATAACTCCAAATTTAACAAATAATATGTCTAAAATGATTAGCTCGACGAGACCTTTCTGTTTATGCAATCCTTTGTCTATTTTACAGCATGCATCATATAAATATAATGTGTACAGCAACTAACATGAGAATAAAATGGGCCCAAAACTCAATAAAATGTTTAATCTTGTATCTCACACCTCACCATGCCATGCTACATTAATGCCATGAAAAATTGTGCATCATTCATCATGGCATGATTGTTTGCTTGTCGCATTTAATCTCTATGCTTGTGCACTTTATTTATGTTGGCCCTTGTTTGTTTGGTTCTTCTTCGAATAGACGCTGAGCAGGGGATATATCAAGATACCCAGGAGCACTACCCAGATCCTTCTCTTGCTTCAACTGAGCTGCCAGGCAAGCACTACCACATGCTTGCATACATATAGTACCTATTGCCTCTATCTTATCCTTGCATCATTGAGTCGCGATTGCATTAAATTGAATCCCAAGTATTGCATAGCCTTTACTTTTAAACCCCACCGAAGCTTGTTCCTCCATCCCATGAGCCATTACTACAGGAGTTGTTTGAGACATGCGAGTCATAGAACAACATGTGTAGGGTATGTGAGTGTCTGATGGAAAACGAGGTACCTAAACAACTTAACCTGAGTAGTAATGGGATAACTAATGAAAGTGGCATCGGTGAGCCATATTCGCTATTTGGTTTTTCAGGCTCACTTGTGTCCCGTAGGACCCCGAGTACTTGATTCCTGTTCCTTGAATATTCGCGCTATCCACATCCGGGAGGCTTATGAACCCCCCTGAGCCAGAGCTTGATTCATTCTTATTTCTTGGGGCCACAAACTAGTTTGAGGTTTTATTTACTATCCTGTACTTATGCCATGCTTTACTGCTTTGATTTAAATTGTGCGAGGTACTGCACACTGTACTGTTTAGGGCCGTGACCCGTTTTCGCTGTATCGACAAGCCCAGTCACACTTTCGGGTTCCCAGTCGTTTACAGCCGGCTCCACAAACCTTGAGGTCGTCTCGGAGTCAGCTAACTTCGTTGCGGGTAGCTCAATGGGGTGGCCCCCTGAAATATTTCTGAATCCTGTGATCGCTTTGTCGTGACTGCCTCGTTGGTTTTGATTTGGTTTTTCCGAGGTTGATCGAGTGTGTGTTGCTATTTGTGCACCCCTTCAGGGTAAAACTTTCTGAAAGCTGTGTCCGTGGTTATGGACGACTTGGAGCACAGTTTCTCGATCATAGACAAGCATAACTAAAGTACCGCTTTTAATTTGACTAAACTAGGTACCTGACTAGTAAATAGTACAACACTCATGGAATGTTTAATAAAACTGCCAACGGATGGGGGGTTGTTCGTCCGCTTCCTCGTCGGTAAGCGAGGAGGAGGATGGATCTGTTAAGATTACCGTTATAACTGTTGTTATTAATTCACGGACGTCCGTCTATCTTTGGTTAGGCGGATGGTTAGCGAGTATATATAGAATTGCTAGGGTTTATCTTTTGCTGCAATTGCGTCACCCCAGGTTGTGTCCCCTTTAGAGGCATAAAGACTTGCTGAGTACCCCTAGGGTCTCACACGATATATTGTTTGATTCAGATGAACAGGTACCCTCACAAGATGGATACTGGGTGGAAGAGACGGACGATGTGGGCAACAATCATTCGGTGTAGAGATTCCGGGAACGGGGATCCGTGAGATCTGTGAGCAGGATGTGCTTAATTATGGGGCATATTATGCCGATTTGCTTCTTATCCGTACTCGGATTTTGTCTTCCGCTTCTGCTTGATACTCTGATGTTTGATGTATGAGGAGATATCCTAAACTATTATATCTATCTAGGATATTTGGATCTTGCCGTATGGCGTTGCTATATTTCCTTTCTTTTTAGATGGAATGGCTTTGATGTACTATTGTATGGTGGCTTGCATACATACTCATTTGTGTATGTAGTTGATCCCTTCGCCTGCCGATTACGCCGCCCGTTCTTGTCCCGATGTTTGGAAATGGTTGGGACGGCTGAAAGGTCTACCTGTGAGTGGCATTTGGGCCCCACCGTACTATTTCAACCATTTCTGCTCATCCAGGCTTGTAACTAGGAGCGTAATTCACCGAGGTAGTTACAATTGGTATCAGAGCCATCCCGCCCTTCAGGGTCTCAGCCAAATGGTCGTTGTTAGTCTAGAAAATATTTTTGGTAGCTATGTATACTAGGGAAAAACAAAACGTGAGAGTAGGACTGCTTCCACTTTTCTTCTTACCCACCCACCACCCTTTTTCTGGTAAGGAAGTGTAACGTTTTCAATCCTCTTCTTAAAATTCAAACTAGGATTCACGTGTCTGGGTTTCCGTAGTACCATAGAAAGTGTGCGTGTGTGTGTGTAATTCCTTGTCTATCTGTTGCATCCAAGTTGTTATTACAATCTGCCTTTGGTTATCAACTGTTGGTACATTCCATACTGACAGGCTTTTGAAAACCGACGCGATCTATCAGACTCCGTGTTAACCGGTGCCATCTTCTTAAGGGTGTCCTTCCTTCTAGCAACTCCACATTCTGTGCAATCATCAGTTGCTAATCTCTACCTGATAAGTGATTTTGCGCATCTATTGGTATTTTAATGCCGAAAAATGCGGAAAATTTTTCTTTGACACATCTGTGTTTCCACACTCCTTCAAGTCGTGTGTGAAACATTATCTACCTTCCTTTTATCAGCATGTCCATGCTAACTCATTCTTTTGTCACCGGCGCTTAATCCTGGAGTTTGTTTCACCTCCTTTTCTCTTGGGCTAGTTACATAACATGTGTCGATCCGATGTTGGTGAATGTAATTTGGCTCTCGGCATAGCTATATTCCACTCATGATAAGTGTCGATTGGAATATGGAAAAATCCTATCAACCGTCACCATCTGGAGGATAAGGTCATCTCCTGTGATTTTGAGTACACCGTGATCATATCTATGCATATTCAAGCATCTTTGGCAATCCGGAGTTTCTCAAAGCACTACGGCGGTCTATCATCTGTTCATCACGCTGCACATCTTTTGAACTCCATATCTGCACAATTCTCCTGGATACGAGGGAATTGCATCTTTTCGCTTCTGGTAGCTTTGCTTAAGGTATGATCTATCATCTTTTCTTTATCCAAGATCTCTTTATCTTTGTAACCGGTGATCCGATCGACAATGTGAACCAGGTGACTCTCTTTTTCTTCCGAAGGGCCAGATAATCTATTCTTCCACTGCATCTTCTTCAACACGAACCCGTGCTCTTAATATTGATCTTTCTAAGGGCGTTGAGCTCAGGAAGTGTTCGAGCATTTGTTCGTTTCTCTCGCCTTTTGAACTTGGTATTCTGGGAATATCCTGTTAATCCATGGTGGTATATGTTGATAATATGCTTGCCTATTCGATATCAATGGAAGGACATGGAAGATCATCTGTGTCTCTTTCTCTCAAGCTTCGTGAGCACTGCCTGTGTGCAAAGTTCTCAAAGCGTGAATTCTGGCTTCTTGAAGTCACCTATCTCGACCACGTCCTTCTGCTAAATACATTGCTTCAATTCTGGAATCAGCAAGTCCATTGTTAATTCCATCTTCCATCTTCAATCCAATCCGGAGTTGTTCCTTGTTGGCAAGTTACCATCGTCGTTTCACTAAAGATCTTCCTCAAAACTGCTAAATCTCTTCCCATCATTTCAAGAAGAACATGGAGTTCTTTCACCTCAGTCTCGTCAAGTGATCTTTCGAAACCCTCTCGTTCCATCACCTATGCTCAATCCACCGAAGGCCATGAAGACTTTTCAGATCTTTTGTAATCCTTCTGTTCAAGTTGGTGCTATCTTTTCTGTTGCTGTTGAATATTGCAGTTGTTCTCCGTAACCTTCCTTCATATCTTTCCGGTTGCTTGGTACTTCAGACATGACGACAACATCATCACCATTATCTATCTTGGGTCCGGTAAATCGTTTGTATCTATCCTTGTTTTCTAGCGGAGTTCCATGAGCTCTACTTGTCAATACCTTCAGTCTGTTTCGGTAGTTGGATTGCATGGTTTTCTTATTCATGTGCGGAGTAATGCTTTGAGTGCGGGATGGAGTAGCTACCATACCACTACTCTTATCATTCGCTCTTGTACATTGAAGTGGTGAACTAATGTGATTTCACTCATTCCACGGAAGTTAGAAGTGGACTTTATCCCTCGATACTTTACTTCCGTCCTTGTTTTCCGGAGTGCTCTCTCGAAGAAAGTAATCAATAATCTCTTGTTGGTGATCTCGCCCTTTCTACACGGAGCAAAATCCTCAATTATCTGGTGGAAACAAACGCAAACTCTTTTCGGTCCTCGTCTTTCTACCGGTGCTCGACATCCCCAAACAAGATGAAAGGAAGCTATCTCTCTCTTTGTTTCATCAATTCTTTTTCTGTGGTAAAGCCAATTATGGTTGAGGCCATCAGCCGCAAATCTATTGCGTTAGCCTCAAGGCTAAAGAAAGCAATAAGTATATCTACAATAAACTCCAGATCCTCCATATTCTTTGCTTCTCGGGATTCCACCATGATCTAGTTTCACATCCGTCTCTGAAAGTTATATCCGCGCACCTCAATTGCGTGATCCCTTGGGTTCTTACAGGCGCAAGAAGAATCTAATCCGACGATGTCGAACTAAATCTTTCTGTTCATATCAAGGGACTCTATTGTTTGAAGGCAATATTGTTTCCGTACTTCCTTTCTCAAATCCGAGAGAAGATACGATGCTATTGTCATAGTGGTTCGAAACCTCTCCAATCTAGCTCTTTTTCTTCCGGCGAGATAAAGATTCATCCTCTCGTATCAGTAAATCTTTAATCTTAATGGTGTGCCTTTATATATCCATGATACATCATCTTGTTCCTTCTTTCACAAGTGGTTCTAGTCTTTTATCATGTTTCTCGAGAAAACCGGAGCTATGTCCATCCTATCCTTCTTGTCTCACGACAATCCTTCAATTCTTCTAACCCTTTGTGTCTCAAGCAAAATGCAAGACTCGCAACAAGTCTAGCAAGTTTTGCAAGGTGTAGTGGTCGCACCATTCCGTTGTTCTTCAACTTGGGAACGTGAGGGTCACCTTCGTTCGAACACCCGCCTCTCCTTGTGTTGTTTTCTTTTCCTGGGAATCTCGGGGCGAGATTCTTGTTTAGTTTGGGAGAGTTGTAGCATCCCAATTGTCTAACAATTGCAATGCTACTAGCCTAGTCTATATAAGTGCTACTTCCTATATATAATTGTTGCATCATAATTATATCATGCTCATGTCATCATGCCACCTTGCATTTGAGCATCATATAAAACCCTTTTGATTTGGTTCTCCTCTCATATGCATTGTAAATTGTATTTGCCTCTTGATATTGTATTTGGTTCTTGATATATTGTTTAAATGCCCAAGTTGAGTTGGGGGCATATCTTTTGTTAACTCCACCACCTTTGTCTCCTCACCTTATAATTCCACCATCCAACTAAATATGAGCTTGGCACTTATTGGATTTACCTCTAGCTCATGTGGGTTGGGATGGATCCAATTCTTTTCCACATGCTCTCATCTTGGCATCATGTTGTTTTCACATTATTGATGAATGAGAGCCACACGGCCATCTTTGCATGCCTTGTGAGTGGAACCCTTTTTCCTAGCTTCCATATGGATTATTATGGGTTCATGCTCATGTGGGAATATTTTTGGGACTAGTAATCATCTAGTGGAACATACACACTAGCATGTCTCATTTTATTTCAAACATGGCCATCTCCAACTACTCCACATGGGGCATCCTTTCATTTCTTCTGCTTGGCTTTAGTCCACCTTTGGAAATGCAAATGAATAATGCCATGTAATAATATTGTTTTCACAATGATCAACATGGCAATAAATATTTTGCATGGGCCATGCAAGTACCACCTTGTGCTTGGTATTTGGATTTTATTTGTTCTTGGAGTGGATCATCTCTATCTCTATCTTTTCTTTTGGCTTGATCTAAGTTGATCTAGCTTAAACCCTATCATCACATCCCTCTCTTTTTCTTGTCTTGTTTTTGTTTGATCTTGGGTGTTTCTTGGCTTGATCTTGTCCAAGGCAAACCCTAGCTACAAACCATCTCCCTCCCCTCTCGGTTACCCTCTCTTCTCCTTCCCCTCACCTTGGCCCCACCTTGCAGCCTCTCTGCCTCCCCCACCTATTTCTTTGGCTACAAGACAAGGAGGAAACTAGAGGAGAGAAGACCTAGCCGATTCCCCCCTCCTCACCTTTTTCCAAAGCTAAAGCCACCACCCCATGTGCTCACCCCTCCTCCTTTATCTACCCCCACCTCAGATCCACCCAGGAGGCGCCAGGTCCCCTCTCCCTTCCTTCTCCCTCCTCTCCCTGCCACCTCCCTAGGCCATGGCCATCATGCTACCCCCAAAAACCCTAGCCTCGGCCCCCTCTGCCTTCGCTGCTCTGGTGGACGCCAAGGCCGCGTGGAGTGCACCAGGGCGCCCTCTGCTTCCTCTTCATCGCCTAGCCCCACCGGAAACCGCCGGAGAAGCCCCGCCGCCGCCGTGCCCGCGAGCAGCAGGAGTGCTCCGGCCCCCTGCTTCCCCGATGATCGACGCTACCCCGAGCCCGCTAGCTGCACCAGATGGTCGCTGGTGAGCCCCTCTTCCCCCTAGACATCGTCTCCCTCCCCCTCTCGCCTTGCATCGCCGCCGCCTTCCGTCGAGCGCTCTGCGCGCGCGCCACGCGTCGCGCTCTGGCAGCAGCAGCTGCAGCAGCTTCCCGTCCGCCTGTTCCTCGACCTACCCCGCGCGTTGTAGCTCTCCTCTGCGTGAGATCGCTGAACGAGACTTGTAGCCCGATGTCCCCTCTTCAACTTTTGTTTTAGCCGCGTCGCGTTTAGACCAGCGTACGCGATGCCACCGTCGCCGGAACACAGCTAGATCCGCCGCCGTCAGTGCCGTTTTCGTCAGCAGCGCAGCAGCAGCCGATGTCCGTTTTGCGCAGAAGCCCCTGCCCTTTTTCCCGCCTAAACCCGCGCTCCCCGAACCCCACCTGTCAGCCTCGTTGCGTTTTTGCGCGAGAACCCCTGGTAGATCTGGCCATCACAGACTAGTCCCTCCCCGCGCCTGGGATCGCCCACGTGTCACGCCCCGGCTGGGCGACGCGTGCGCGTGGCCCCGCTGTAACCGGCCCCACTTCTCATCGGTGCGGGTAGGAAGGACCCGAGTGAGAAAAACCCTGAGAACCTCTGCGGCCCACCTGCTGCTGAGTCAGCTCGAGCCCCACCCGGCAGTATCTAGGGCTAGAACTTGCTGAGTAACAAAATGTTTTCTGTATATCTGTTTTAATCCAAATCTTTTTCAAATTAAATCAAATTCAAATTTAATTCTGTTTTTAAATAACTTTTAATTCTTAAATCCAATTAATACAAATAATATATGTTTTGAAATCAGAAAAATGTGAGGAATTCAAATATGGCCTTCAAAATATATTTTGGACACTTAAAATTCCCAGTTGGTTAAAATTACATTAAAATGCCCTTCCACCTTAATTAATTAATAACTTTTGTTTTATAACTCCAAATTTAACAAATAATATGTCTAAAATGATTAGCTCGACGAGACCTTTCTGTTTATGCAATCCTTTGTCTGTTTTACAGCATGAATCATATAAATATAATGTGTACAGCAACTAACATGAGAATAAAATGGGCCCAAAACTCAATAAAATGTTTAATCTTGTATCTCACACCTCACCATGCCATGCTACATTAATGCCATGCAAAATTGTGCATCATTCATCATGGCATGATTGTTTGCTTGTCGCATTTAATCTCTATGCTTGTGCACTTTATTTATGTTGGCCCTTGTTTGTTTGGTTCTTCTTCGAATAGACGCTGAGCAGGGGATATATCAAGATACCCAGGAGCACTACCCAGATCCTTCTCTTGCTTCAACTAAGCTGCCAGGCAAGCACTACCACATGCTTGCATACATATAGTACCTATTGCCTCTATCTTATCCTTGCATCATTGAGTCGCGATTGCATTAAATTGAATCCCAAGTATTGCATAGCCTTTACTTTTAAACCCCACCGAAGCTTGTTCCTCCATCCCATGAGCCATTACTACAGGAGTTGTTTGAGCCATCCGAGTCGTAGAACAGCATGTGTAGGGTATGTGAGTGTCTGATGGAAAACGAGGTACCTAAACAACTTAACCTGAGTAGTAATGGGATAACTAATGAAAGAGGCATCGGTGAGCCATATTCGCTATTTGGTTTTTCAGGCTCACTTGTGTCCCGTAGGACCCCGAGTACTTGATTCCTGTTCCTTGAATATTCGCGCTATCCACATCCGGGAGGCTTATGAACCCCCCTGAGCCAGAGCTTGATTCATTCTTATTTCTTGGGGCCACAAACTAGTTTGAGGTTTTATTTACTATCCTGTACTTATGCCATGCTTTACTGCTTTGATTTAAATTGTGCGAGGTACTGCACACTGTACTGTTTAGGGTCGTGACCCATTTTCGCTGTATCAACAAGCCCAGTCACACTTTCGGGTTCCCAGTCGTTTACAGCCGGCTCCACAAACCTTGAGGCCGTCTCGGTGTCAGCTAACTTCGCTGCGGGTAGCTCAATGGGGTGGCCCCCTGAAATATTTCTGAATCCTGTGATCGCTTTGTCGTGACTGCCTCGTTGGTTTTGATTTGGTTTTTCTGAGGTTGATCGAGTGTGTGTTGCTATTTGTGCACCCCTGCAGGGTAAAACTTTCTGAAAGCCGTGTCCGCGATTATGGACGACTTGGAGCACAGTTTCTCGATCATAGACAAGCATAACTAAAGTACCGCTTTTAATTTGACTAAACTAGGTACCTGACTAGTAAATAGTACAACACTCATGGAATGTTTAATAAAACTGCCAACGGATGGGGGGTTGTTCATCCGCTTCCTCGTCGGTAAGGGAGGAGGAGGATGGATTTGTTAAGATTACCGTTATAACTGTTGTTATTAATTCACGGACGTCTGTCTATCTTTGGTTAGGCGGATGGTTAGCGAGTATCTATAGAATTGCTAGGGTTTATCTTTTGCTGCAATTGCGTCACCCCAGGTTGTGTCCCCTTTAGAGGCATAAAGACTTGCTGAGTACCCCTAGGGTCTCACACGATAAATTGTTTGATTCAGATGAACAGGTACCCTCATAAGATGGATACTGGGTGGAAGAGACGGACGATGTGGGCAACGATCATTCGGTGTAGAGATTCCGGGAACGGGGATCCGTGAGATCTGTGGGCGGGATGTGCTTAATTATGGGGCATCTTATGCCGATTTGCTTCTTATCCGTACTCGGATTTTGTCTTTCGCTTCCGCTTGATACTCTGATGTTTGATGTATGAGGAGATATCCTAAACTATTATATCTATCTAGGATATTTGGATCTTGCCGTATGGCGTTGCTATATTTCCTTTCTTTTTAGATGGAATGGCTCTGATGTACTATTGTATGGTGGCTTGCATACATACTCATTTGTGTATGTAGTTGATCCCTTCGCCTGCCGATTACGCCGCCCGTTCTTGTCCCGATGTTTGGAAATGGTTGGGACGGCCGAAAGGTCTACCTGTGGGTGGCATTTGGGCCCCACCGTACTATTTCAACCATTTCTGCTCATCCAGGCTTGTAACTAGGAGCGTAATTCACCGAGGTAGTTACACGTACGCCAGCTTCTGGTAGTGCGGGTACTGCTGTTTTGTTGGCGTGAGCACCTCGTTGAGGTAGTAGACTGGGTGCTGGACCCCGTGAACCTTGTTTTCCTCGGCTCGTTCCACCACGAGCACCGTGCTGACCACCTGGTTGGTGGCGGAGATGTAGAGCATCAGTGGCTCTTTTTCGCGAGGCGTCACCAGCACTAGCGAGGTGGACAGTATGCATTTGAGGTCTTCGAATGCTTCTTGCGTGTCGTCTGTCCACTCGAACTTGTTAGTTTTGTGGAAAAGTTGGTAGAAGGGCAGTGCCTTTTCACCCATTCGACTGATGAATCGACTGAGTGTCGTGATTCGCCCAGCCAGCTTCTAGATGCCTCTTACATTTTTTGGCTTCTCCATGGCCAGTATGGCTTTTATTTTCTTCGGGTTTGCCTTGATCCCTCTCGCGAAGATAAGATATCCGAGTAGTTTCCTGGATGGTACACCGAAGGCGCATTTGTCTAGATTGAGCTTGATCCGGTAGCAGTCTAGGTTGGCGAAGGTTTCGCATACATTGTCGATTAGCGAGGCTTCCTCTTTTGTTTTGATGATGATATCATCAATGTAGACTTGGATGTTGCGACCAAGTTGGTTCTTGAGGCAGGCCTGCATGCACCGCTGATAAGTGGCTCCTGCATTTTTTAGCCTGAAGGGCATCGTGTTGTAGCAGAATACGCTGAAGGGCGTCGTAAACGTTGTTTTCTCTTGGTCTTCCTCCTTCATTCCAATTTGATTGTAGCCTGTGTAGGCATCGAGGAAGCAGAGGTGTTCACATCCCGCGGTGGAGTCGATGATCTGGTCGATTTGCGGAAACAGGAAGTGATCCTTTTGGGTAGTGCTTATTCAGGGATGTAAAGTCCACACACATCCACAGGATATCTATCTCTTTTTTAGGCACAAGCACCGTGTTGGCAAGCCAAGTGTTTTCCTTGATCTCGAGTATGAATTTGGTGTCGAGGAGTCTGTTGATCTCCATTTCAACTGCCTTTGCTCTTGGTTCAGACAGTCGCCGAATTGTCAGCTTGACTAGCCTTCGTCTGGGTTTATGTTGAGTGAGTGCTCGAAGAATTCCCTAGGGACTCCTGGTATGTACGCTGGACACCAGGCGAAGATCTCCAAGTGCTCACGGAGGAATTCGACGAGCGCGAGTTCCTATGCGGAACTCAAGTTGTTTGCAATGAGGGCCATCTTGGTCGGGTCTGTTGGGTGGACATGGACTTTCTTTGTGTGCACCGACGAGTCGAAGGACAGGTTGGGTGAACTTGGCCTGCTCAGGGGAGGCAGACTGTTGTCTTTCGATTCCTTTAATCTTGCGAGTTCCTCCTGCATGCCGAAGGACTAGGAGATTCTGTTGAATTCCCTGCCGTAACTGTCAGACCTCTCGAAGTTGCCGTTGATTGTGATTACGCCATTTGGACCCGGCATCTTCATCTGCAAGTAGGCATAGTGCTGCACTGCCATGAACCTCACGAATGCGACACGTCCGAGGATGAAGTGGTATTGTGAAGGCCAATCAACAACTTCAAAGTCGATGCGCTCTCGCTGAAAGTTTTGCGGCATGTCGAAGATGACGTCGAGGTTGATTTTGCCAAGGGGATATATGCCTTTCCCTAGGACGATGCCATGGAACGTCATGTCTGAAACTTCTAGACACATCAGAGGGATCCTCATCGCACGTAAGGTACTTGCGAACATG
Organism: Avena sativa; assembly: GCA_916181665.1. Classification (NCBI taxonomy): domain Eukaryota; kingdom Viridiplantae; phylum Streptophyta; class Magnoliopsida; order Poales; family Poaceae; genus Avena; species Avena sativa. The sequence continues at coordinate 437,510,594 of OV702289.1, forward strand.
AGGTTAATGTCGTTGCCGCCATCCATGAAGACGCGACGCATGTCGAAACCCCCAATCTGCGCCTCGAGTACGATGGGATAGTGGCCTGGATGAGGAACTTGGCGCGGGTGGTCACGCCTATCAAAGGTGATGCAGAAGTCACTTCCACTGAGGTACTTAGTGGTGGAAGGTGGAGAGTTTATCACCAAGTTGACTTGGCGAGTGATGGCCTTCTGTACTCGATTTGAGGGACGCCCTTTTTGGATCATCCCCATGTTGCCCACAACTCGTGGGTATGGTTCGCCTCCGTGATGCTGGACCGGCGCGGACACGGGTGGTGGTGGTCTAGGCGGTGGTGGAGGAGCTCCATGTGCCACGGTGTCTGGGGCGGCTCCATAGCCCCTGTTGACTGTGTCGCGATTCATCCGGGTCAGGCCTTCATGGAGTTTGAGGAACTCACGACAATTCTTGAGAAGGTGGCTGGATTTCTCCTTGCCATCGTGCTTGTCGATGTAGAAGTGCACGTTGCATGGCCCGGACAGTATCTCCTCAATAGATGTTACGGGTGCCTCTTCACGAGTGCGGTGTTGCCACACCTGCGTGGTTTTTCCGCTGTCGCGGTATCCACCACCGTGGTATCCGTTGTTGCGGTTGTGGTCGCGTTTGTCGGCGTAGACGCCTGCGACCATGTTTACTTCATCACGGTCGTCGTAGACACGCATTCGACCTTTGCTTCGGCGATCGCGTCTGCGCCCAAGGTCGTCGTCGTCGGAGTAAGTGCGGTTCTTCACCGAGTCTTCTCCGTTAACCCACCGATTCGCTATTTCCATTAGGTGGTCGATTGTTTTATGCTTCGAGCGGCCCAGCTCCTCCCTGAGCTCTATACGGCGAACACCGCCGTTGAACGCGTCTATTGCGCGATCCTCTGAGATGTTTTCTACGGAGTTCTTGATGATGGACCACCTCTGGATGTACGAGCGTAGCGACTCTCCCGACCTTTTGATTGGCAGATTCTCAACTCTTCGATTGACGTGGGCCTTTTGTAGGTGCCTTTTAAATTGCGCACGAAGCTGTAGACTAGCTCTTCCCAGCTGCGAATGGATCCGCGCGGGAGATTGTTGAGCCATGCACGGGCGGCGGCCTGCAGTTGTAGCTGCAGGCATTGCATGGCCATGCTTCGACTTTGGCCATGTAGCCTAACGGAGGAGATATGGTCCTCCAACCAGATTTTCCGGTCCTATAGACCGTCGAATTTTGGGTTCTCTGACGGTAGCTTGAATCCTTTAGGCATTCGCTTCTGCCTGATGGCCCTGCTAAAGCATCTGGTGCCGTAGAGTTCAGTCTCATCCTCTTCTGATTCAGTTGAATGAGTGCATCTTGCCCTTGATTTGTCGATTTTGCATTGCATGAGGTCATCATGCGCATCGTAGTCGCAATCGTGCCGCCGTGAACGGTGCCGCCGAGACAGATCATGACTGTCGTCCCTGGACGAGGGCGAGGAATAGCGTATTGCCAGAGCCTTGACTTTCTTTGGCTCCGGCGTTGGCTCTGTCAATGGCGGCCTCGATTAGCCCCAAGCCAGCGATCGTAGATCGGTGCATGGCGGCTGGTTGTTGAGAAGGTACATGGTGGCCACCGTCACCGCGGCTTGCGGCGTCTTCGGGAGCATGTTGCCCGTGTGTCCAATGTCATGGAGCTGAAGTCGAGGACTTTTGCGGCTTCTACGCACTCTTGCTCGGTGAGGTGGGCAAGTCGAGATTGCCGTTTGTTGGCGACGTACTCGTTGCCTTTGGAGGAGGATCCTCCGTGGGAGGAGAGCCTAGCTCACCGAAGGCTCGATTCATCTACCACCTTTTTACGCGCTTCGAGTTGCGCGACTGCATGTAGCTGGCGTCTGTATTCCTCCTTTAGTAGCCAATGGTAGCCCATCAGCATGTCTTGCAGGGAGTCGAAAGGCAAAGGATTGCCTCGTAGGGCTTCTCGGCAGCGGCCCACTCGTTGTCGTTGAGCCTGATCACTACGCGCTCTCTAGTGTTTTCATTCACAATGGTTGGCGGTTCTCCTGCCGCTCCATTTTTGATGGGCGCACCGTTGCCACCATTGGTGGGGCCGCCGTTAGGTATGCCGCCATTGGGTATGCCACCGTTTGGTGGCCTGGTGCCAGATTCGTTGCCAGTGTTGTCGCGATTGGCGGTGGTGTCGCCTGCGTTGATAACTACGCACATGAAGTGGTTGGGGAAGCTGTTGCTCCCGCAACTTTCAGATCCAGAGCCGTAGGCTCCGTCTTCATTGGCTAGGTCACGCAGATCGGATCCACGACTGTTGTCGATGTCCGTGCTACCAGCTGTTGCCGAGGCGTTGAGCTCGGTGAGGGTGCCGATTGGTGGTGGGAACCACGATGCTGAAGCAATTGCGGGTTCCGTCGGCTGGTTAGGCACACTAAGCGTGCCCATCTAACCAACCTGGAAGCGGAAGCTCCCAATCGCCAGACTGATTCCATCGCCCATGGACTCGAAAGCCGGGCGAGTGGCCGGCGTGTGGACGGTGAAGTCGAACATGCTGAAGAGCTGGCGAATCTCCACTGTTGCGGAGTGGTAGATCACGGTTGATGGGGTCGAAGAAGCCGCGAGATCAGCACTCCCAATCTCGACGGATGACACCAATAGACGAGGGTTTAACTCGTCAATGCCCATTGTTATGGACTTGGGTTTTGGAGAAGGAGGGAGCGCTGGAGGCATCAGTCAGCTAGCAAATAAGCACACAGGGACGCAAGTTTTACCCAGGTTCAGGCCTCGTAGAGATCCCTACTCTTTCTTGTCTTCTCTTGGAATTAATGAAGGAATCGAAGATTACAGGGGTGCGCATGTGCAGTCCGGCGAGAGTTGTGGAAACTAGGGTTGCGTGTGTCCTCCTCGCCGCCCCTCCTAGCCTTTATATAGATATGCTAGGTCTCGGGAAGCAGGTCGAGTCAGTTACAGATTAGGGTTTTCACTTTAAACTTTCTATATTAAGCTTCTTCTTGTCTCACAAGTAATCGAGAGTACGTGGGCCACTCAAATTCTCCATTTGGGCCTTGGCAACGCCGTGGGCTTCCGCCGTATCTGGACTGTATATACCGAACTCGAGTACCTATAGGGTATACCCATGTCAAGTACCGTGTTGTATTCGGCCGACAACGAAGAGTAAAAAATACTAGATTATTATACACGTTTTATGATATTGTCATGGGCTTCAGAACTGACGAAACTGCAAAAGGCCGTAAATGTAACAGGCCAATGCGCATGTGGTAACAGGCCGTAAATGTAACAGGCCTAACGGGCCGTAATAGAAACATGTCGTTACTGAAGCAGGCCGTAATAGTAGCAGGCCAGAACTGAAATAGCCCATTACAGTAATATGCAAGAAACTGCACAAATCGGAAAACAGTAACATGCCAAAACAGTAGCGGGTCACAACAGTAAATGGCCAGAATAGTGACGAGCTTGAATAGTACGGGTCGAGAAATTCCTGGACGAGGTTAGTAACAGGCTGACAAATTTACCAGGCTAGAACAGTAAAGGGACTTTTGTGGGCCTAAACAACTAAAGGCCAGAACAGTAACATGCCAGAATAGTAACGAACCATCTCCGAGAAGGGCCGTCAGTGGGCGGTCGATGATGGGCTGCGATAACAGTGATGGGCTGACCGCATGCCTTATGTTTACAAGAGCGACTTGGCACAGGCTTCTAATGGGTTGCACCGCGTTGGACCATCATGGGCCTGATGTAGGCCGAAACAGAATCAGGCCTGAAAGTTCGCGGGCCGCTGCTGGCTGCATTTTTGGGCCCATTTCAAACAGTACAGGACAAAACAATAACGGGCCATCTTCTTATTGGGCTCCCCTTATGGGTCGTACTAGTTAGTATTTATTAGGCCTTAGGTGGGCATGGCTTGTACCACGATTTCTATGGCCGTTAATGGCGGTAACCGGCCGCTAAGGGCGGTTGCCACTTGGAAGTTCACATGACATCAGCAGTTAGCGTGGCTGGCGAACAGATCTATGGTGGAACAAGGTTTGGTGGCTGAAGGATGCGATCCGCCACGGTCGAAAAAAATCGTGGTTAATTCATTTGTGACGGGGATTTTACCACGAAGGCCATCTGACATGGGTATACCCTACAGGCACTCGGGTTTGGTATATACGATCCAAATACATACAGGCCCACGGTGTCGGCAAGGCCCGGATGGAAGGACTCGAGTAACCTACGGACTCTTGATTGCTTGAAGAACAAGAAGAAGCTAAAGATAGAAAGATTAAAGGGAAAACCCTAACTTGTAACCGACTCGACCTGCTACCCGAGACCTAGCCTATCTATATAAAGGCTAGGAGGGGGCAGCGAGGAGGACACACGCAACCCTAGTTTCCACAACCTTCGCCAGATTACATATGCGCACCATTGTAACTTTCGACTCCTTCAATAATTCCACGAGCAGACAAGCAGGAGTAGGGACCTATATGAGGCCTGAACCTGGGTAAATCCTTTGTCCCCTGTGTGCTTGTTTGCTAACCGATAGATGTCTCCAGCGCTTCCTCCTTCTCCAAAACCCAACTCCATAACAATGGGCATTGACGAGTTAAACCCTCGTCACCATACGTCGCGGAAGACTCTTTGGACATGAAAAACAGGCCTTCAACCACGAAAATCATCCGCAGTAAAAGCCAACTTTTCTTGTAGTGGGAAGAAGATCCAACCCAATCAGAATATTTGGATGTAGAACACGGCGGTGCAGAAAGTGATGATGGTGACAAAGATTAGACTGTTGTTTCATATTATGTAGTGATATGATGAACAGTGATTCGTATTGGTTTTCTCTTTGTAAAATGTATGAGACATGATGACAATTTCTTGTTGGATTGTAATCCTAGAATAATTGTTTTCCTTGTCTAAATTGGATTAAGCTATTCGACAAGTGCAAACAAATGTAGAACAGATTCACTTGGCGTGTAGCAGATACATTGGTTCAGTACATTAATTAATTATCAACCACAGGACCAGTTTCATACAAAAGGGGGCATATGCACCTCGTGTCAGTAGTGATGGGCGCGCACATTGTCTCGGTAGATAGGGCAGCTACCGTTGGTCTCAAACCAAGTGAAGATGCACTTGCGGTGGTACAGATGGTTGCATCCCCGGAGATGCACCGTTGTGCACTTCGACAGCGCCTGCATGCATATGCTGCAATGGCCATCCTCTTGCTCAACTAGGTACCTGATACCTTCGATCCGGAATATGGATGTAGTATAGCTCTTTTTCCCAAGTAGACCTAGGTTATCGAATCCTCGGGAAGCAGAAAGCGTAGTGAAGTTACTTTAATGGACCTTCGGGAGTTTTAGAATTCTATTTCTGTTTTACCGGACCAAGAGTTTGCTGTCTTTTGTTGTTGTTGATGATGGAGAGAGAGGGCCTAGGGCTTTCGGTTTCACCTGTAGTTGTGCAAAACATCTGATGGGAATAAGAGATAATAATAAAGTATGCATTACAGCAATATAATTATGTGTGGGCAGGGCATCCATAATTGCTATTGTATCCGCAACCACTTATAGCAATAACCTACTAGTCTCATCCATAGAAGAAAGAGAACTAATGATATGCATAGTGATATCACCGTTAATCCCAAGTAAATCCCTCACATACAGCCGTACTACCACTTCTATCACTAGGGTTCTCAACTTGTAGATTAGTCATTACTCATACTCCCTATACCCAGCTCAATCCTCGGGGTCTTGGGTACCTGATAAGTCCTTGGATTGAGGAAAGAGAGGATACAATAATCATCTTGTCATACAAACTAATACATGATCCCATCTATGATAAATAACATGCACAAAAGCTACATGGCTATGCCGAAGCCCTTATCCCAATGCGAATTACTCACACATAGAGATGAGATCAACGATCATAAACATTGCAATGGAAATCATGAGATTGATAGAAAATAGTCTTAAAATGTCACCAATCGAAGATGAGATCTACTATTACAAGTGGTGGAATATGGCTATGGTGGTGGAGAAGGGTTTGGAGATTAGATCTAAGTGTATTCCTCCGGCGGCTCTTCGGTGTTGTGGATGGGGTGGCTGGCGATCTGGCGAGATGCAGGGTGAGAGAGAGAGGTCTGTTTCTCGTCGCCTAAAGCCTCTTTATATAGGGGTCCCTTCACGAAAGTTGTTATATTTGACCTAGCAGTGTCGACGGCAACTATACGACCGGAACTATATGGCTAGAATTTTATTCCCACCATATAGTTGGTCGTTAAAGCGTCTGTGTCCACTTCACGACTCCTGGTTCCTTTGGGTTATTGGAAATCTCGTATCTTTGACTTTAATGGTGTGATTCCCATCATCTAACATCATTATCTGCATAGGGAAAAATAGAAAGAAAGGATTGCATACCCCTTTGATCATTAGGAATTAGTGGCAGGGTTTAGAGAGATATTTCATCAAAAAAATGAATAATGTCTATTTTAAATGTGGACGTAGATGGCTATATTTCATAGCCATCAACCTCCCCAAGCTTAAACTTGATCATCCTCAAGCAGGAAAACCAAAATCAAAAAGGAACTCATGATTTAAACTGAAATAACAATATGATGATCTTACTCATGGTTGGTAGCCTCATGTTTCCTCCACTTTATAAATCTAAAAAACTTCAGCATAGATAGAGTAATGGCAAGCATATCATACGGGTTTTGTTGCATCCTTATAGCGAAACAATTTTTTTGTTAACATGGATGATTCAAATGACTAAACCTTATTCCATGTCATGTAATCAACTCATAGGCTTGCCTTTGAACAATAACATATAATCATGTAAAATTAAGAGTGTGAGAGTTTGTCATGAAAAACATATTTACTAGAGTATCTCAATTCTCCCATATCAGTAAATCAAGACTTTTCAATCACTACTTTTAAATTTATTGTCCTTCGAGAATTTCAGTTCTTAAGTAATTGAGAGCATGCCGAAGATTTTAATTAGTTTATCAACCTATGATGGACACTCGCGGCATCACCAAGGTTTTCGTTCCTTTTGCACAATGATTACTCATAACAGCCAGAGGAGTGATTCCATCATGAACACAGCTACCCGGGATTGCCAAGAATCTTACCCATTATAGCTTTGCTGCTACATATGTTTAATCAACTCTTACCCATTATGATTCACAAGTCAAACTTTGGCATGCTCACAAAAACCGCTAAACATTTTATAGAGAGCTATCAAGTCAATCATTATTTTCTGTGGTGTTGAGTGTCTCTAGAAACAAGACTTCAAGACTAAACACTACAACACCCAAGCCTTCAATTGTGAGACTTTTTCTTAATACAATTGCTTAGAAAATTTTTAAGCAAGACTTGGTTAATTACAAGAGCTGGAACAAAACATACCCAACTAAATACCCATGCAAAAAAAATCTTACTAGAATATAAAGACTCACTCCACCAATATAATATCTTAGCATTTACTACTAACTAGCATGGGTTTCTCAAACTTCAAAAGTGCAGAGTCTTAAGGCATACCTCTCATGATTGGTTTCACTTCTCTCTTCCCTTTTGATTTCCTTCTTGGAAACTCGAAGTCGATCACTCCCCTGCAAATATGTGAAAGCCACGAGGAGAATAGAAAATAAGGAAGAGGGAAAAATAAAGATAAATGGAAAAATCTTTTTACTGTTTTTAAGAGAGGGAATTAAAGAACAGAAAGATTGGCGGCAAATCCCGGCTAGAAAGTCTCGAAAACAAATAAAAGTAACTAAATATAAAGTGTTGGAGAAACCAACACGGGTGCATATAAAATCGAATTAAAAAGATAACCTCGAAAATAAAAACAAATGAACACCAAATAAAGATAATGAGGAAACTTCCCCAAGCTTAGGCTTTTGCAAGCCCCTCAAATCATTGTGGTGGCGGGAAAAGTCGTAACTCCAATTCGCAAAATTAGTTGATAGATTACTAGTTGTTTCTCGGAGGTTCAAGGAGAGGTTTTTCATTCTCTCCATAGTTCCTCCAAGTTCTTGGAAGTCTTGGTATGTAGCGAACCGAGTTGGTGGCTGCTCCTCTTCTTGGTCCTCATCCTCATCCGGAATCTCCTCCTCGGGTTGGTGTTTCTCAACCTACAAGTCATCCAGAAAACGTCCTTCCTCGATAGAGAAAATACCATTAGGCAATGGAGTGGGGTAGAGACGCCCAGCTCCAGCAATATGCAAGTAATAAACACCACCACTCCTAGTGAGCATTCCACAAGCTTTTAAATTAGATAAACCAACACGTCGCTCACCTAGCACTGGTTGCAACTCACCTAGGTCGATGCCTAGGGCAATGGCAAGCACAGTGATGACGCCTCCACCTGTGACTGTTCCTTGGCTTTGGGAGGTTTGGTACTCCAGGTAGCGCACAAGAATTGTGCCCAAATTGAGTGAAAAGTTGGTGTTGTTGAAAGCATCTTTTGCAAGGACTCATATGTCTTCCTCATTGAGTCTCGTGAACTCATTTTGTGCCTGCAAAGTGTTAGCAATAACATAGAACAAGTAGCGAATTGCAGGATATTGAATATTCTTCCCCTTGCTTACTGCAGAAGTGAAACTCATTCCATTATAATATTGTTCCGGAGAAGGGTCTAAGCCAGTAAAGGATGCGCGTAATTCATTATCATTATTGTTTGGAAAATTAAAACATGTGCACCATTCATATAGTGATAGAGCATAATTGTTGTTCATAAGTCGGAAAGAAATCATGTCCTCTACATTCCATGCTTTAATGGTGGTCTGCAGAGAAGTTTGAAATTCAAGAGTTAACCGGCGATAAGTAGGCACATCATTGAATACAAAGATTTGTAGGCCAACCCTATTGCAAAGTAAATTGAAGTCATTAGAAATACAATGTTGATTCAATATAATGGGGCCAGCCCACTTGGTTGCCTTCACTTCTCGGTTCTTGATCATGTTGAAGCGATCACGTTGGGGCTCATCCCTGAACCGTATCCCCATGAATTCTTGAGCGGCAGCCTGAAAAGCACTAGTGGTGGCATGAGCACGGGTTTGGATCCTTGTGTTCATCATCTAAAATAACAAGGAAAGATAAAAATAAAACTTTTTTATCCAACAATAATAAGCATAACATATTTCTCATCATATCACACTAAAGAATCCCCTCAAAATAATAATCTAGGCAAGAGAATCATGGCAATTATATCATAGTAGGTCTGACCCTAGATTAATAATGACAATGGATCAAGAATGAATTTGCAAAAAGTAATTGGAGGATCAGAGGAGAAACATACCGTAGATCACTTGTGTGCAAAGAAATTGAACAAAAATGAGTAGAGATGAAGATCTCTTGAGGTTTTGAGAGAGTTTGGAGGTAGAAGAGATAAAAAGGATTGAAGTTTTGGGGTTGGAGGTACCTTCTCGTTGCGATTTTGTGGTCGGACGCAACTATTCGGCCAAACTATACAACCAAAACAATTTGTTCCCGTCATATAGTTGGTCTACTGTCAAAAAATTAGGGTTTTCACCTAGCGGCACGGCTATACGACCCAAACTATACTGCCGGGATTTTTCATCCCCACCGTATAGTTGGTCGTCAAACTTTCTGTACCTGGAAAAGAAATTTTACGAAGGCATCGATATCTATACGGCCAGAACTATATGGCCAGAATTTTTATTTTTGCCGTATAGTTGGTCGTTAAACCTTCAGTACCTGGAACAGAAAAATTGTCGATGGCAAAGATATCTATACTGCCAAACTATATAGCTGGAATTTTTATTCCCGCCATATAGTTGGTTGTTAAACATTATGTAGTCATCAAAAAATTTCCGTTTCTTCAAGAATTATTTCTTATCCTGAAACTTAGCGAAACACTTTGTTTTTGACAGGAAAATGATAGTAAAATTTTTTGACCAACATCAGCATGTATAAAGCAGGATTAGTACTACCGAACTTCTTCTCCTCAACTAGAGCTTTCTAGCACTTTTTATTAAACATAAAAGTTAAACTAAACTTAAAAACTTAACTCAAACCTTTATTTCACATGGGTTGCCTCCCATGCAGTGCTCTTTTATGGTAAATAGCTTGACCTTGATGTTGCTCACTTAGGCTAGATGAGTCGAACACCCACTCCAAAATAGTTGGCCTTCAAAGTGATGGACTCCTTTTCATCAAGCTTAGCTTTCTTCTTCCTAGGAAAATGAATAACAAAAGGATCCCACAAAGGAAATTGAAGCTTCATGTTCCCTTCATGTAGATTAATCAAAGCCTTAATAGTTCATAAGAATGGATGACCTAATATAATAGGAGCAGTAGCATCTTCAGGCATGTCAACAATAACAAAATCAATAAGAGCAGGACATGCTTTAATGTATACTATAGTATTTTCTTTAATCCTTACAGCTTGTTTTGTAGTTAGAATCTTCTAGATGTAATTTTAACTCGGTGATTTGAAAAGAGCCGAGATTTAACTTATTAAAAAGACTTTTTGGAATTATTGAAATGCTTGCACCTAGTTCACAAAGTTCAGCTATCTCATTGGTCCCAATTTTAATCTTAATAGTAGGCTCAAATATGTCATCAAGATTCATAGGTAATTTTTCAGCAATTCTCTTATATCCTTCCTCAAGATCATGTACCTTTGTTACTACCAGATTAACGAAGTGTTGATACATAGCTTCCTAATTTCCTTCACTTACCAGAATCTTGATATTGATCATTTTTAGAAGATCTTCAACGGTGTAATTTGGTGAAGGAGCATTACTATTATCAAGTTCTTCCGCCTCCTCCCTTTGGATTCTTATAATCTCGAGGTCTTCAACAGGATTGAGCTCATCTTTACCTGCAAATTTATCTAAAATGAGAGTTTGACTCTCGGTTATCTTACCTAGCTGTGCCTCAACAATCCTTGTTATTTCTTGGAGGGCCTGCAAATCATTCCTCAAACTTACAACTTGGTTAGATATTTTACCAAGCATACCATCATGGTTCTCCGTTATTTTAACAAGGATGTTGTTTTGCTCATTCTATGAGTCTATCAAGGACTTAAGTGTTTCTTAGAGACTACCATTACTTGTTCCCATATTATTATTAGAGTTACCTGCAGGACTAGAATAGTGTTTCTGAAAATTAGGATTATAATAATTCTTCCAAGCAGGGTTATAATCATTATGAGCTATGAAGTCTATTTCTTAAATATTTGATTCTGGGATAGCTCTTACTTGGTTTTCCTTACCTTTTATGGCTAATATGAGCTCATCCAGCTTAGTATTGAGTTCTTCATTTTCTTGTGGTGAGACGGAGTTCACCGTCTTCGTATTTGATCTACCCACATGCCACTGGGCATGATTGTTTTGCATATTGTCTAGAAGCTGCTTTTCTTCAGTAATATGTTTGCCCATAAATGTTCCTCTAGCTGCAGTATCAAGCATAGACTTAGACACAGGGTTAAGAGCATTATAAAATAAATGGAGGGTTAGACACATCGTCCTCTCCCATGAAAGCGCTAGTGGCTCACACTCTTCCTGTCTAAAACTAGTAATATTATCTTAGTTGCATAGTCTTTGTAGGTGGGAAAAAATTAGTCATAAGTAAAGAAGTACACTCTAGCCATGATACAATAGTATTTCTAGGAAAATATAGCAACCATTTTTTCTCTTCCTCTAAGAGAGAACGGAAATAAGAAATTAAAGACTAACTAATTTGTTTGCTTTTCAAACAAAGATTGAAAGCAAACTAACAAAATTAGAAACAAGAATTATAACTAGCAAGGTTCCTATGAACCTCACTAGGGTAGCTATTGCTTCCTCGGCAACAGCGCTAGAAAAAGGGTTGATGCCTTCGATCTGGATTGCGGATGTAGTATATCTCTTTTTCCCTAGTAGACCTAGGTTATGGAATCCTTGGGAAGCAAAAAGCATAGTGAAGTTACTTTAATGGACCTTCAGGAGTTTTAGAATTATTTTTCTGTTTTACCGGACCAAGAGTTTGTTGTCTTTTGTTGTTGATGATGATGGAGAGAGAGGGCCTAGGGCTTTCAGTTTCACCTGTAGCTGTGCAAAACATCTGATGGGAATAAAAGATAATAGTAAAGTATGCATGTAATTGTTAGAGCAAGATAATTATATGTGAGCAGTGTATCCATAATTGCTATTGCCTCCGCAATCGCTTATAGCAATAACCTACTAGTATCATCCGTAGAAGAAAGAGAACAAATGATATGCGTAGTGATATCACCGTTAATCCCAAGTAAATCCCTCACATATAGCCATACTACCCCTTCTATCACTAGGGTTCCTAGCCTGCAGATTAGTCATTACTCATACTCCCTATACCTAGCTCAATCCTCGGAGTCTTGGGTACCTGACAAGTCCTTGGATTGAGGCAAGAGAGGATACAATAATCATCATGTCATACAAACTAATACATGATCCCATCAATGATAAATAACATGCACAGAAGCTAAATGGCTAGGCCCAAGCCCTTAGCCCAAAGAGAATTACTCACACATAGAGATGAAATCAACAATCATAAACATCGCAATGTCAATCATGAGATTGATAGCAAATAGTCTTATAATGTCGCCAATCGAAGTTGAGATCTACTATTACAAGTGGTGGAATATGGCTATGGTGGTGGAGAAGGGTTTGGAGATTAGAGCTAAGTTTATTTCTCTGGCGGCTCTTCGGTGTTGTGGATGGGGTGGCTAGCAATCTGGCGAGATGCGGGGCGAGAGAGAGCGGCCTATTTCTCGTCGCCCGAAGCCTCTTTATATAGGGGTCCCTTCATGGAAGTTGTTCTGTTTGACCTAGCGGTGTTGATGGAAACTATACGATCGGAACTATACGGCCGGAATTTTATTCCCACTTCATGACTCCTGGTTTCTTTGGGTTGTTGGAAATATCGTATCTTTGACTTTAATGTTGTGATTCCCATCATCAAACGTCATTATCTGCGTAGGGAAAAATAGAAAGAAAGGATTGCATAACCCTTTGATCATTAGGCATTAGTGGCACGGTTTAGAGAGATATTTCATCAAAAATATGAATAATATCTAGTTTAAATGTGGACGTAGATGGCTATATTTCACATCCATCAGTACTAACTGTCTTGAAGCGCCATCAGGTTGACGATCACCTGGAGATCCATGCTGAGGGTTAGGTCAGAGTGGATCCCGTCAACCCACATACACGCCTCATGCAAGAGCTGGTGCAGATTGTCGTGCAACATGATGATGTCCCACTCCTCTGCCATGAGTTGCAGTTTCTTCAGCAGCCATACATGGCCAAGAACCTTGTGCATAGTTCCCATGACCTTGCTCGCTCTTCGCAGCTTGCTGGGAGGTAGGCTGAGATTCAACACTTCCTCTTTGCAAGGTGTGGTCGCGACATAGTCCTCCTCCAGAGGGGTTGGGATGGAGCCAGGCATCCTTCTAAGCTCGTACATCCTCGAGAAGAGGATCTTCAGTGTCATTGTGTACGACATCGCTTCTTTAACTAACTGTGGCTCGACGATGGAGAAGTCGGTTGTGGCAGCGGAGACACGGCAGGCATGGAAGACATGGGGGCCAGACTTGATGATGCCCTCCTGTGAGGAGCGCTCCGGTTCAGGCGGTGCCGCTATTTGGGGATTTTTTTTGGGGGTGGGGGAGGGGAGGGGGTGGGGGCTAGTTGATGGTGCTAGCCTGGATGAGGAGGAAAAGGCCAGGGGAAATGGGTGAGAGTGGACTACATGAAAAAAAGCGGGGCCACGCTACCTCGTCACTCTCCGACGTCAGCCCTAGATCGTCCTCTCTTCATGGTTCTATTTAGGCTGGTCATAGTTCTAGTGGGAGTAATTTGGGTAGTAACGTAGTCCTACATGTATTGCCAACTAAGCATTTAGATGACATGGCATGCAATTAAATGTTGAGAGAGAGCCTTGGGGTAACTATCTATGTTACCATAAGGGCGTTTCCAATGTGAAAATATGGTCGGACATAAGACACATGTGGTTGAACTTAGTGGAGTTTAAACACTGTAGCACTCGGTCTTAAGCTAAGAAACCTTGCGGTCCACCATAGCAGTATGACCCGGCCATAAGAACTAGAAAATCATTGTTTCTCTCTCCTCACTATATAGTGTGCTTGCGGCAGAATTTCAAGACAAAATGAGTCTACATTGCAATAAATGAGACTTTGCTTGATACCACACCTATGTTATTTTCCACTATGGAGGTAGTAACATAGGCTAGTAGCATATGCATGTTACTACTCTAAGTTACTCCCCACTATGCCCAGCCTAAATATAGTAACTTGCATATGTTACTATCTTCATAGTGGGTGATAACATGTGTGTGGTGCCATGCAAGACCTAATTAATTAGGTTCTAGACTCATATAGTATTGGTACGTGTGATGTTATGTTAATACCTCCCTCTCTTTCATCATTAATTATCATATCATGTCACCAATTTTCTTAGTTGGCATTGCATGTACATGCAAGTTACTAGCTAGTAAGAAGTTACTCCCACCTGACGAGAGGGATGGTTGTTGTCTCTGCGTTAAATAGAGGACGGGTTGTTGAGCTGGACAAGGAAGACCAATATTTTAACATATGCTGAGTTTGGGCATCAGAGCAAGTAGCTGCTTCAGTTCATTTTTTTGGCATCGGCTGTGCAGCGTAGGCACCGGTGCCGGATGGATGAGAAGTGGTTTGGGCAAAGATATTTGCATACACTATGGAGGGTCACCCAAGTTCTATGGATTTTCAAGCTTTTTAGCTAAAAGAGAGCAGCTATGTAGATGTACAGGCTGGTGGTACTACCCCTTGCTATCGGTAAAAGAGAGAAACTATGTGGAAGCGATGATGATTCAATTTATTTATATAATATAACAAGTATAGGTACAACAAAACAACGACAGAAACTAAACCATACTCTAGACGAAATCAGCACACACATAGACACCCAAATATCATACGCTTCTTTTTGTCAAGAACCTATGTTGCCCTCTACCCGTGCGGGGACACCGTCTGGTGTTCGATGAACTCGAGGAAGCTGCTAGCCATGTCGCAACCTTTGTTGCTGCAGTTGAACCTCATTCCCGAGGACATCTGAGCCACGTTAGTGGTTGGTTCGAAGACACCTCCGTATTCAGATCCCGGGCACAGGCCAGCGGACAATTTTCCAATGCATTGTGCACATGCAATGTGCGCCGTGGCCTTGCCAAAGCACTGCTCGTGCAAGGAAAAGAGATTTAGACCAAAAACATGATTTGTATCTAACAGGTGTGGAAAACATGAGGAAGACACAAGTAATAACCATGTACGCGGGACGACGAACAATTTGAGAACACAACCTGCAGCTGAAGACCTGCCTCATTGCACTCATGTCAATTGTAGCTTCAAACAACTCGTCGCCATAGAGCCGCCTTCTTCAATCGCGGCGGATCTAAGAGGGATGTTGAGACCGAGAGAGAGAGAGTAGAGGGAGGAGCGCATATCTGAGAGAGTTGATGAGAGCGAGCTAGAGATACTAGTATTATAGTTAAATACTAGGAGTACTAGACTCCCCATCTCACTCTAGGCAATATCATCCGTCCATCCAAATTTAATGGCCATGAACCGATACCATATCTCTTTGGCAAGAGAATAACGCGAAGAAAACTAGGGAAGCGCTCTGTTCCCCGAGTAATTATCTCCCTCTGACCTGGTGTACACGTCGCTTTGGCGACCTAGGGCTACCTGGAAGACTAAATACTGTACTCCAGTACTACTCCGGTATGGACGTACTAGTACTACTATTCTACCTCTATTTCAGATGAGACTAGCCCCAATGGGGGTATGAGGTGATACGTATCATGCATGGAAAATGCTTATGTGTCACGACAATTAATGATGAAAGAGATTGTGTTGGTATCACAGGTAGAGTATCATAGAAAAAATAATCTCAAATAAATATTGTACACAATTTTACCTTGAGATTACAAAATAATAAATACACTAAGACTATGATACTACTATTACAAAGTACCGTATAGTACATGATAGTAGTCTACGCATTGTGGAGATGGTATCAGATACTAGTATCATAATATACTCTCTCCGTCTAGAAATAACTGACTTGGTATCAGATACTAGTGTCATAATATACACCCTCCACCATAAGATACTAGTACTCCCTCCGTCCAGAAATAATTGACTTGGGTTTGTCTAGAGTTAAATGTATCTAGACGCATTTTAGTATATAGATATATTTTTATCTAGACAAACGCAAGTCAGTTATGTTTGGACGGAGGGAGTACCATATAATCAAAAATAGAGGCAGGAGTACTCCGGGATGGAGTAGTGCGTACCTTGTGCGGAGTCCTAGGACTATAGTAAGTTGCGTGTGCCTTGCACGTGAGAATTAGATAGTGATAGAAGTACCGTATGACATATCACCTTTTATTTATATAAATCTATAATCAGTGACGCTGAAAAATAATTATAATTTCGAGCCACGTCCATAAAGTATAGGGTGTATAATTGGTTCTTGTATCTTGTGTCATGTAGAAATCAACCTACTACTATTAGCTAACTATTACTCGATATTCTCGAGAGAAATGCCGAAGAAGATTCTAGAGTTATTGAGAAGTAAGTTTTGACGTTTGTGCATAGCGTTCACTGTGCTAAAGACTATCAATGGAATATTCTATATGCTAGCATGGATAGAAGATCCAGCGGTTTGCAATGTTGGGATTTGCCAGGCTTGATCGATTTTTCAAAGTTCAAAGTACTACGTACACAATATAGTGTGGTATGACTATATAATATAGGTAAAGCTCAAAAAATATGAATATGCGAGTCTCACGTGCCGGAGTACTTCTATACTTCTATCAAGTGCCGGAGCATTAAGGCATGTGCAACTTATTACTAATGTATACTGGAGTACATACTCCAAGAATTTACCAGACTCGTTGCTCGAGCTTCCAGCTGCTTGCCACCTTTGTTTCGACAGTGTATACTACTCCTACTATCTGATTAGACTGTGGCCAGCTAAAAGTACGGCCGCTACAAGTACCAATATGCCATTTCTCTTGTGATTTAATTCCCCGGACATCCACCAACTGCGAAAAAACTCACTCGCCAACAAGTGGTCGCTCTGTATACTCCTTGGAGCATCTAAAAAAAGTACTCCTTGGAGAAATGCTTGGTCAAAGAAAAAACACCGAAAAGAGGCCCCTCATTGTAGCGGTGGGAGTAAAACTAAGTAGCACCGCTAGTAGTATACTATTTCTTCGCAAAAAGCAAACTTCTCCTTCATTCTACTCTCCGGCGAAATTTCTTTCTTCCACGAAAGGCATGTTACCCTCACAAATACTTGAAGGAACTTTATCCTCGGAGGTCTGCTTCAGGTCGAGGGCAGGCCTAGGAACATGCTGTCGTTGGAGCCGCCTCTGTAGAGCACCTGGTCGCCTGCGGTAAATGTGCATTGGCCCTGCCAGTCGACGATGCAATTTTGGTCCCCCTCCAGGCTACTGATCCTGCGTTGGCCACGTCACGGAGGCGTCAACACGACAGGCTAACAAAAGTGGACCTCAAAAATAAAGTGGCGGTCCCGATGTACCTCCCTTTCGACTGTGATGGATCTGCGTCCGGGCAGGCGCTCTGGCTGGACATCAACCGTGGCCAAGCTAAGCCCGTGCGAGATAGCGGCCAATCCTTCCGCCAGGAACCTACAGCCAGCGATAATCCAACCAGGGCAGACAATTCGGGTGGGCGCCGGGTTGCCGTGGCCGTGGACGATGCCATCCTGGGTCCCCTCGAGCCTATCAACCCTATGCTTGCACTTTCTTATGATCAAGACATGCTCGAGTTTGATCTCGTGCATGAGGAACCTGCGGCCAGCAAGCATGCGACCGGGGCAGACAACTCGGGTGGGTGCCAGGTCGCCGTCGCCGTGGCAGACGATGCCATCCTGGGTCCCCTCGAGCCAATCGATCCTATGATGGCCCTTGCTTACCATCAGGACATGCTCAAGTTCGATCTCGAGCGCGAGGAACCTACGGCCGACGAAGCTGCGACTGGGGTAATCGACTCGGTAGGGGGCAGGTCGACCTCTATAGACCTTGTCCTGACATTAACCACGTATAAGAGTGACTTCAGTCCTCGAATTGTTTTTACCAGATTCTTGATTGTGCTCCTTTACTCGTTCCAAGCAATCTCGTCCCTTCGACCATGATCAACACGCAGGAGCTTGTTGTGTTTCGTGTGTGAAGCAAACAATAATAGGAAGAGTATGGCTCAACTACTCGGTTGAAATTGAGCCGGACTCGACTGCCTTTCCAAGCTAAATTTTAGGGGCCTTTGTGCCAATTGTATGGACTTGGATGTAATTTTTTATTTTTTGATGTAACCTTTAATTCCACCGACCATGTTGATTGAAGCATGATGCACTTTCGGGTGAAATTAGCTATAAAATTAAGCTTGAAAATATAACATATAATTTATCCAACCAATTCATGTAGTACTATAGTAAACTAGTAAGTTACACATGCCGTGCACGTGAGACTCAGATAATTGACGTCTGACATATCATCACTATATAGAATTATAATAGGTAAAGCAGAAACAAATATAATTTGATCAACATCTATAAAGTATTGATGTATATTTGGTTCTCATACTTTGTATATCATATAGAGTGAACTATTATTAGCTATCTAAAACTTCAAAATTTTGGTGACATGGTCTGGAGAAACGAGGGAAAAGATTCTAGAATGATGGGGAAGTGTTTTGCGTTTTGTGTATAGCATTCATTATGATGAAAACTATCAATAGAATCTTCTAGAGTCTAGAATGGAAGAGAAGATCCAACAGCTGGAAATGTTGAGATTCACGAGTCTTGATCCAACAGTCAATATTCAAAGTTATTCGTACACTAAATAGTAGTAAGAGGTAAGATAAGATAAATGACACATGCTATGAACTCTAAACCATATTAAACGTTACTCCTTCTGAAAAACATTTTACTTTGTTACCATGCTAACAAGCGCGCCATGTTTCCGGACATAGTCGACCATGCATGCTTTACTTGTGATTCCTAGGTTCTTTGAGTTTTCAAGGTTCGTAGATAAATTAATCCACTTAAATTACACTACTGTCTCCGATTCAAATTAATTTTCTCAGATTTCTCTAGATCTAGTAATATGTATCTAGCATAGAAACATAACTAGATACATTGGAATCTAGACGAATCTATTAACATTAATATGGATCGGAGGGAGTCTATAAAAATTAGGTCAAATTAATTCGAACCACATGTGAACTACCGATTGCTCTTAAAATTTTACAAAAATCTTTTGAAGTTACCCACCAGATAGCCAATATAGCAAGAAGACGACCGAGAGTTTTGAGATATTCAACTTCTTTCTAAAATTTGCATGCCGATAAAGTTTACCCTGCTTTGAAAAAAGAGAGAAATAGGAAAAAATAGGGGGACTCACGCATGGCGTCCTTTTGCTTGTATTACCTTCCATGAAAAATAATAAACATGAGTTTTCACAACTTTTGAAAAAACCCGCTTCACAAAAATGGCCTACCATGTATAAGTATGAACAGGTTTCAGGCCGAGCGACCAAGCAAGGTCACAGACATATCCATGTTTATGGGAATTTGGTAGTATTACTACAAGAAAGTAGATGTGCGTATCTTGGCATTGGTAAACAACTTTCCAATGGGAGTTTCCAAATACTAGGAAAAGTAACAACTCCAATTTTCTAAGCGATGGAAATATTTTTTTTGTAAAGCAAAGTACTCCACTTCATTTCGTACTTCTACTCCAAAAGGTAGGCAACACGAGAGCAGCGAGAGGAGTGCCCTGTACGTGAGACTCGGATAATAGACGTATGGAATATCATCATTATATAAAATTATAATATGTAAAACATAAAAAATTGTAAATTTGATCAACATACATAAAGTATGGGTGTATATTTGGTTCTTATACTTTGTATCATAATGTAGAAGTCGAAGATTATTAGCTAACTAAAACACTTGAAATTTTTGGTAATATGGTCTGGAGAAATGAGGGAGAAGATTCTAGTATGATGGAGAAGTGTGTTTTGAGGTTGGAAATTTTTGGTAATATGGTCTAGAGAAATGAGGGAGAAGATTCTAGTATGATGGAGACGTATGGAGAAGTGTATTTTTGGTATCATTATGATGAAGACTATCTATACAATCTTCTAGATGCTATAATGGAAAATAAGATGCAACGGTTGGAAATATTGGGATTCGCGAGTCTTGATCCAACGATCGGCATTCAAAGCTATTCATACAATCTTATCTTACTACTATGTAGTGTATGAATATGAATAACTTTGAATATTGACCGCTCGATCAAGACTCGCGAATGTAAACATTTCTAGCCGTTGGATCTTCTTTTGCATTCTAGCATCTAAAAGATTTTATTGATAGTCTTCAACATAGTTAATGTTATGCATAAACCTCAAAACACACTTCTCCATCATACTAGAATCTTATCACTCGTTTCTCTAGACCAATGTTACCAAAAATTTCTAGTATTATGTAGCTAATAATCTTTGACTTCTACACATGACTTTTCAAAGTAGAAGAACCAAATATACAACCATACTTTATATATGTTGATCAAATTTATATTTTTCTGCTTTACCTATTATAATTGTATATAGTGATGATATGTCAGACGTCTATTAGCTCACATGCAGGGCACGTGCAACTTACTAGTATATTGTCGTAAGATAAGATATACCCTAGCTACACTTTTAGATACGGTTCTCACATCGAGTAGATATGGGTGCATCTTGGCATAGTAAACAATGTTGCCCGTGCGAGTTTCGTATAATTAGAAAAAATACATTTTTCACTTTTCCAAGTGATTACGGGGATGTTTTGAACTAGTAGTAAAGAAAATCAAAAGAACATGTCTCAGAATGCGAAAAGCGCGCCATCTTTCCGGACATAGCAGACCATGCATGTTCTACTTGTGATTCCTAGGTTCTTTGAGTTTTCAAGGTTCATAGATAAATTGACTCACTTAAATTACAGTATTTTCTCCAATTCAAATTAATATTCTCAGATTTCTCTAGATTCGGGTATATGTATCTAGCACAAAAACATGACTAGATACATTTCAATATAGATGAATCTATGAACATTAATATGGATCGGAGGGAGTTTGTCGAAATTAGGTCTAATCAATTCGAACAATATGTGAGATACCGATTGCTCTTAAACTTTTACAAAAATCTTTTGAAGTTGCCCACTAGAGAGCCAATATATCGAAAAGGCGGCCGAGAGTTTGGAGAGATGCAACTTCTTGCTAAAATTTGCATGCCGACAAAGTTGACCATGCTTTGAAAAAAGAGAGACAAATAGGCAAAACAAATAGGGGGACTCATGCATGGCAACCTTTTGCTCGTATTACCTGCCATGAAAAATAATAAACATGAGTTTTCACAACTTTTGAAAAAATCCGCTTCACAAAAATGGCCTACCATGTATAAGTATGAACAGGTTTCAGGCCGAGCGACCAAGCAAGGACGCGGACATATCCATGTTTATGGGAATTTGGTAGTAGTACTAGAAGAAAGTAGATGTGTGCATCTTGGCATTGCTAAACACCTTTGACAATGGGAGTTTCCAAATACTAGGAAAAGTAACAACTCCAATTTTCTAAGTGATGGAATTTTTTTCTGTAAGGCAAAGTACTCCACTTCATTCCGTACTGCTACTCCAAAAGGTAGGCAGTGCAAGAGCACCGAGAGGAGTGCCCTGCATATGAGACTCGGATAATAGACGTATGACATATCATCATTATATAAAATTATAATAGGTAAAGCACAAAAATTTATAAATTTGATCAACATACACAAAATATGGGTGTATATTTGGTTCTTGTACTTTGTATTGTTATGTAGAAGTCAAAGATTATTAGCTACCTAAAACACTTGATATTTTTGGTAATATGGTCTAGAGAATCGAGGGTGAAGATTCTAGTATGATGGAGAAGTGTGTTTTAAGGTTTGTGCATAGCATTCATTATGATGAAGACTATCTATACAATCTTCTATATGTTATAATGGAAAAGAAGATATAACGGTTGGAAATATTGGGATTCAAGAGTCTTCATCGAACGGTCGGCATTCAAACTTATTCGTACAATCTTATCTTACCACTATATAGTGTACGAATACGAATAACGTTGAATATTGACCGTTGGATCAAGACTCGCGAATCCGAACATTTCCATCCATTGGATCTTCTTTTCCATTCTAGCATGTAGAAGATTCTATTGATAGTCTTCAGCATAATTAATACTATGGATAAAGCTCAAAACACACTTATCCATCATACTAGAATTTTATCACTCGTTGTGGGGCCCGAGGATTAATCGTCCGAGAATCCCTGTTATGCATACAACCACGGTCCCATGATCAGTTAGTCGTGGCACATAACCGACAATTATCATTACAACATCCGAGACATACCTAATTTACAAGACTTGCATAAATGCCGTTATGGCTACATCAATAATCAATAACGGAACTTCATCAAGCGTAGAGCCCAATCCATGCCTTAACCCACAGGCAACTGACTGGGAGAACGTCCTAGCTCGCCTTGTCGCCGACTTCACCTTCTTCTTGATATCTGACCAAGTTAATAGACAGGGACAATGCCAGTGAGTACTTTGAATGTACTCGCAAACCACCTTAAGAGAATAATAATAACAAGAGGATATGCAATATGGCTGTGGTGGTAGGAGTGCTCCAAGAGAGGTTCTTTTCTCATATAATTTCTCTTGTAGATATAGCATCTACATATCTTTGTTGGAAACTTTTGTAAACCATTCTGGAAACCTTTTTAAAAGTTTTGTAAAACATTAGGACTAGGTCAACCATTTGTTCCTCCTTCTGGTCATCCCATGACCAAACTCCTTTCATTCCTTTCTTGCCATCCCATGGTCAAAACCTTTCTCCTTTACGACCATCCCATGGTCAAAACATTTCCAAAGCCATTTATTTTCTGAAATCCTTTTTGAAAATAAAACTAGCACTGCTCTAGAGCAAACTTCCCAACCGCCCATGACCACGGACACGGCTATTTGAATAGATTTACACTCTGCAGAGGTTGTACACTTTACCCACACCATCCGGGTACACTACCCTGATCTTCACCGATCGTGGGTTGAGTAACCGATCAAGGCTCTCTGGATGCCCACTCCAATATAAGTGCCTACCGTATGAGTGTTAATCCCCTCAAAACCGGGACGTCGGGTACCGAGGACCAACCAGAGCGCTTTTTTCACTTCTCGAGTGTGCGCTTTCAATGAGGGGCTCATAGTAACGCGTGGAGGCCAGCAGACCCTTCGTTCCTTCTCCAGGTCGATGTCCCACATGGACCTTTATTGGAGAAAGCCCACCCTCCAGGGATCCCCAATCCCCTGTAGTTGTTGCGAGGCAGCTTATACCAGAATAGACAAACATCAAATCCAGCCCTGTCCCATTCCAGAGTAATGTGGTTGCACAGGTTAATTGTTCTAGCAAAACTACAAAGAACCGGGTGCGTTTTTGTAAACCTTTTTCCTCCATCTTTTCTTCAGCATTTTGTAAACAAAAACCTTTTTCTTTCTCAACATCTCTTGGGAGGTCCCACCTCACCAAGGTTTTATCATAAAACATTTGGTAAAGCCTTTTTCCGGGGTCTTCCAATCCTCTAGTTTTGCTTCGGCTAAAACGGGGTCTCAAAAGGGGTATGGTGTGTTACACCATCTATTCTACTAGGGACAAGTAGGTATCACCAAGGGGGTTGTACTAAATAGTAGAAAAGTGTAATAGTTCGGAGGAGCCAAACCACTACCATATATACATCAATATATAGTAAAACAATGCAGTTTTAAACAAACAGTAGATAAAACATGCATAAGTAAAACAGTAGGACAAGGCTTATGAGCAAGAAGGTGGCTTGCCTGATGATCAACAATATGGTAATATGTCCCTGGACTTCTTCTTTGGATAACCCAGAATACCCATACCAATAATAAATACCACTTCTTCTGCTCTTCGATTCCATCGCAACTATCGTCGTCCCGAGAGCACATGCAAGTAAACCAAGCCACAATCAACACATAGCATACAAGCACCAATAAATACAGCAAACAATGAACAATACAAGTTCACAAATCATTAGTGGTGTTGAGAAAATGGATTAGAAGGACTGGGAGCATGTCTTGGAACATTTGAAGGAAACCATATGGGTTTCATAGTCTAGAAACTAGGGATGAGAGGGTTTTGGACCCAAGACTTATTCTATAAGATACCATTGTAAAAACATGATACCAACAGATAGGTATTGATAAGATGAAACCAACAAAAATGGTTTCACTATTTTATCAATCTCCCTTGATTTAATAAGCATTTTTAAAACTCTAGTTTTAGGGAATAAATCACCAGAAAACTTCTGGATCTCCAAAAATTATTTTCTTGGATGGTTTGGTAGGTATTGATGTACTTGTTCACTGAGAGTTGGAATAAAGTCAAGATAATTACACGAATGCCCTTAGGAAATTCCTAAAGGCAGCTCTATAGCTGTTTTGTCTTTTTCACCAAATTAAACCTACAGCAGCTATTGATCTGAATCCAAGGACACCTGTTAGGTATTTCTAATACCTTTTTGTAGAAATTGGATTCACTCTTTTTGGAGTTGCAGAGCTACTGTAGTGATTTATCTGGTGAAAACACTAGGGATAGAAATGTTTATTTCACAAAAACTCAACAGGAGTTTCAAAAATTAAGATCTCCTAGGTTTGGTTAGATATGGATGTATATAATCCATTAGAGTTGGAATTTGGGTGAAAGCTATCATCGATTGGCCTAGAGTGTTTTCTAAAGGCTAAAAGTATCTATTTTTGGTATTTTGCTACGACAACTACAAGGCTCCACTTGGCATAGGACCAAGTCTTGCTAGCAGGTATTTCAGATACCAAACAATTGCAGTTGGATTTTGTCCATTTGGTGCTGTGGAACTACTTTGAAGATTTATTAATTAAAAAAGGTGTTATCTAGAAGATAGATCTACAGAAAATATACAGATGGTATATGGCCAAACTTTTGATACTGCATGGTAGACAAAACCCTAAAGTATCCTAGAAATTTTGTGTCTGGTCAAAAAGGGGTATTTATCATTTTCAAATCGATTTAAACCAGTCAGGTAATTAGCAGATCTGGAAAAAGAATTTTAAAAAGAAAAGAGGCGGGGGCTACTGGGCTAGGGGCCTGGGAGCAGTTGGGCCTCGCAGAGCCGATTCCGCCCAACCCAGGGCGGGCTGCACCGGTGGGAGGCGGAAATCAAACCCGCGGGGCAGGTCCTGCCTACCAGCGACGGATGGGTGACAAAGGGGGTACGGGGGGATTTCGACCGCTCGGTCTAAATGAGATCGACGGCGCACGGCCATCGTCTCTGCGGAAAGAGACTCCGTCGTGCGTAACCCTAGTTGAGCGGGAGGAGGGATCGGGGAGGCTCTCCTGACGGCGGTGAGGAGCCAGGGAGGGTCTAGGGAGATGCGGGGGTCGGCAACGAGTCCAGAGAGGGGCGACACGGGGTGCTTTGGTTGTGGAAGGGCCCTCGCGTGACGGTGCCCGAGTGGCATGCTTCAGGAGCTCGTTGGTGAAGCCTCCAGGAGCTGTCCTGAGCAAAAAGGAGGGCAGGGTTAGCTGTAGAGGAGAGAGGGGTTCCAGGAATGCAACATGCAGGGGGAGGAGAAGGGAGGTGGGGGAGTTATGCTCGAAGCGAGGGAGGAGGCCGGTGCTCCTTCTTCTTCTTCTCACTGGAAAGGGAGAGGGAGTGGGGTGCAGGGGAGGGTAGTGAGGGGGATAGGGGCAAATGAACCAGGAATGAGGGTGCGGGGTGCCCTCTGGCCTATTTAAGCTGAGTGGGGATCTCATTAGGGGAGATGTCCATTTTGGACATAGGAGGAGGGGTGGAGCTGGCTTGGGATTGGTCAGGGATGGTGGTGGAGGGGTGATGTGGGTCATTTGGTCGGCAGGGACAGAGAGGGGGAGGTGGTGCTACTGTTGGTTGGCCACAAGTGCCTTATCTCTACTCTCTCTACTCTTCCAAGGAGTAAATGACAAGTGGATGTGTGATGGTTGTTACTGTAGTGCTACAGTGGTGACAACCAGGAGTGGGTGCTGGTTGTTGTGCTGATCAATCAAGGGCTGTGCTGGGGGTTTGATCTTGAGTTAACTCAATACTAGCTAGGTTTGCTAAATTGAGTAAATAGGGGATTGTGAAGGAAGTTCAAAATTTTTCATAGGAAAAGGTGGGAAGATGGTGCTGGTCGATAGATGAGGTCAAGGTAGAGATCCAAGAATTATTTGGGATTTTTCTGAAGATTTTTAGTTCACTTAAAATCCTTTATTCAAAAACTGTAGAAGTGGTTTCTAGAAGATCATTTGATAAATTTACAATGGACAGGTGGAGTTTTTGATGTGAGATGGTCCCAAATGTGAATACACACTTAGGGGAATTTTCCCAAGATTTATTGGAGGATAAAAGTATTTAAAACAATTATTATTCCAATCCAGCCATTTAAGAAAATGGGCAAAAAGAAATAATAAAGCTCTTCAAAAATATTTATTTTTAAAGTGGAAACATAGGATATGGTATATGGATCTCAATTTTGCCAAAATTTGAGGAAGTGTTTTGGCAAAAACCAAACTTTTCATTGTGGATGAAGTTTTGGGGATTTTGTCTATTAAAGGAATTACATAGGTTTCGGTCCATAATAATTATGGATAATATTTGATAAATCTTGGTGATCTAGGTAGATGATGTGAACAAGGTTTAGCAAGCATTTGCAACCTTGGGATTGGAGAATCCAAGTTGATTTTGGTGGAATGCCCTAGATTAGGGATCTAGGGTGATATTAATTTCATACCATCAAAACATGGTTGTATGTTGGAGTTAAGATCTCCCCTTGGGGAATGGGATAGATGGATGGATCTACCAAGTGATGTAGATTGCAATGGTGTAGGGGTTTGATCTTGATCTTGCTTGAGCTCACCAAGACAGTGTTTCAAACCTTGAACAAAATAAGCCTGCCAAAGCAGATTATCATCTAGCCTTCAAAACCTTGGGGGTTTGGGAAACACAAAGATCCACTTGGAACAAGTTAAGTTGATACTGATAGACTTATATGAGTAGAACACAACCATGTAAAGAGTTGGTTCATAGAAGGTTGGATGATGGTGTGAGCTTCTGCCAAAGTAGGCATGATGACTAGATTTGTAGGAAAAGTTATTTTCTTGCCTACAAAACCATCAAGAACAAGTAGGTTGGAGGATTATCTAACAAAGGGAAAATGTGGGCATTGGTAGTTCTTAGGATGTTTAACAATATGTTTCAGATGCATTTTCAAAAATGCACAAGGGTTGAGAAAAGGAGGCATTTAAAAAGGTGATGTTGGAAATAGTTTTCCAGACTTTTAGGGTTTTTGGCTAGAGCATGAGAAGGGATGTTTTTGCTGGTTTGCAAAGTACCCAAGCATCATCAAGTGGATGATGTTGAAGTCTAGTTTGAGTATAAATTATCCATGCTTGATATTGGTCTTCATTGACTTGGAAACTTCTAGAATGGATCACTACAGAATTGATCTGGTTAAGGATTTTAGAGGATCATCCAGTATCTAGAAATTAGATCCTTCTTTGTAGTCTTGCTTAGGGTTTGGTGATTTGGAAACCTCTTGATCCTAGTGATGAGATCCTATAGTAGCTCATATTATCTCCTAAGCAGAAAAATCAAGCAGCAGATTAAGGCAACTCATCTTACAAACAATCTACTACTACTAGGGTTAGCATCAAGCTTAGCTTGGGGTAAGGTTGAGGCATTTTGAAAAGGGTTGGAGTTTGAATAAGATGAGAGTCTTCGGTATCTCTACCAAGAGTAGAATTCAAATGCTTCATAAAAAGGTTTTGTTAAATCTATAGATAAGAATAGAAGAAGGTTCTGTCCTGAAAACATAAGGAGATTATGTTATATAGCTCTCCATAGTTTGATCAATAGAAACTACTAAAATAGTTGGTTTGCAAGGGCTTCTTGGCTCAGGTTTTGAAATGCCAGAACATTTGGGAATATGGAAATTAAGCCAAGACTGTTTTGGGAAATAGCTTTTGTGAACTGGTGTTAAGGTAAAGAGTATATCATCTAATACACATTCATATGCATAAGCATATCCAAACAACAAGCAAACACTTCAGCATTAAACAAGAAAAAGTTTTTGTTCCCACTGATTTTTGCATTCTGGACAACTAATCAGGGTTGCTGAAATTGGGATGTTACAGACCTTTCCCCCTTAAAAGAATCTCGTCCCGAGATTCCGTAGAGTATGGTTGGGGGATTTTGAGTCGGGTTGATACCAAGGGTCTTACGCGTCCTATCTTACGGAGTCCAACTTTGAAAGTGACTACTCTATCGATGAACTTGAGCTTCAGTCTTCCGGGATACATGTAGAGTTGAGTAGAGTCTAGTCCCGATTGCGAGGGATGACCTTCTTTTCCTTCCGGACTCTATATCTCGAGGGCTTAGACTACACAGACTATCTCGATGCTGAGCTTCACGGAGTACTCGTCGGAGGATAGAATGTACAGCGGGGAGTACCACTGTCTAAGGATTCACAGCTCTTCCTTAGGGTCGTAGCGTATCCTATTTAACGATTTTAGGGTCGGTACTCCTGAGGTTTCTCCTGACAGAGGGTTATTCTATTTTGTGGGAAAGACGTAGTCTTTCCCCCTTAAGGTTAAACTAGGGTAGCACGGGGATAGCACATTCCTTTCTTCTTGGAGTCGTTCGAGTCTCACATCCTCTAAGCGATTGGAACTGAGCGGTTAGCGATCCAGTGGCCCTTCCGGTGGGTTTTCAGTTGACGTAGCGAAGGGACTTCGTAGAATCTTCAATTAGTTTCTCCTTTGTTAACTCGCGAGTTGCTATTTGGCGAGAAGTCGTTGGATCCTGAGATCTCTTCTGAAACCTCTTCTGGTCGGTGATCTTCTAGATTTGAGTGGGAAAGACGCAATCTTTCCACCTTAGAGCTTCACTAAGTGGCTTTAGGAGTGGTGTGAACCTTCTGTCTGGAAGTGCTGCCCGATGTTAGCGGAAGGTTGAATCTTCCCGGAGTCTTGAGTGGAGGTCTTCGAGCGACGCCTCTTTTTATCAACCTTAACGGGGGTGATTTTCTAACGAATGCTTACGGAGTTAGCTGAGCACAAGTTAGCGATTTACGACTCCTCTTGAGAGTGTTCCGTCAGAGTAGAGGCATCTAGCTTCATAGGAGTTGTCTTCATGATCCCTTATCATCTGGCTTCAGGGGTAGTTCTGACCCTCTAGGGAGGAAGTTCTTGATGGTTTGGGTAGGTTCGACTATAATAGGTAGTCTCCTGAGGCGGTTGGAACCTCTAATATACCGAAGATCAGCATAGTTAGATCTTCACTTCTTGTCTTGGTAGACATCTCTGGTGGTTTCTTGTGTATAATGAGGATCCTTCGGTGGTTGACTTCTAGCTTCAATGGGATTCTTGCTGTAGTAGACTGCGGAACAAGGGAGTGCGGTGATATTGACGAGTCTTGAAAGGTGAGTTTAACGAGGTATGTCGTCCTGCTGAGGTGGAATCTTCGAGTTGATTTTGACTGGATGATGTCGAACTCCTGGTTCTTGTGATGCTTTTCCTCTCATATACTCTCGAGGTTAGTCTGGGTCTCATTACTGACAACTAACACATGGGTTTCCTGAGTTACTAGGTGGGTTATCGCTCCTTGAGTCACATTTTTAAAGAGGTCAAAGCAAACCAGAACATAAAAACAAGGCAAATAGAGCGAGGGGATCGCAATTTTCTCGGCAAACAACATACACCAAGTAACAGAGGATGCACTTAGGCAAGCAAACACGGTCAACGCCATGGACCAAGGAGTTAACTACTCGCGAGTTAGGGGAATCCTATTCTTAGGACTATTTTCCCTAGATATCGTCTTTCTTCGGGTCGGAGTCACTATCTTGCATATGAAGCCTTCGTCGTATCTTGGACACTTCTTGATAGTGCAACACTTGATGTCTTCTACTTGTGAGGATTCCGCTGGTAGAGCGATATTGTAGTCTCCTTGTGTTTGCTGGTAGTTGCTTGTCTTTATTTTGTTCTCATTGTCTTCACCGGGTTCTATATCCTAGTTATTGAAAATCCATAGGTTTGAAGTTTGGGCGAGAGTTAGAGGAAACCATTTTCGAATTACTTACAGTAAGAGAATAAGTAGAACTTTTTGAAACTCATTGAGAAACTAGTTTTCGAAAGCCGTGGTTATCAAAATAAGGTTCCTGTCTAGCGACCATGCTAACTAAGGTTCTCCTACTGTCAGGATGGCTCTGATACCAAGTCTGTGGGGCCCACGGATTAATCCTCCAAAAATCCCTGTTATGCATACAACCACGATCCCATTATCAGTTAGTCGTGGCACATAACCAACAAGTATCATTACAACATCCGATACATACCAAATTTACAAGACATACATAAATGTCGTTATGGCTACATCAATAATCAACAGCGGAACTTCATCAAGCGTAGAGCCCAATCCATGCGTTAACCTACAGGTAACTGACTGGGAGAATGTCCTAGCTCGCATAGTCGCCGACTTCACCTTCTTCTTGATATCTGACCAAGTTAATAGCCAAGGACAATGCCAGTGAGTACTTTGAATGTACTCGCAGACCACCTTAAGAGAATAATAATAACAAGAAGATATGCAATATGGTTGTGGTGGTAGGAGGGCTCCAAGAGAGGTTCTTTTCTCAAATAGTTTCTCTTGTAGATATAGTATCTACATATCTTTGTTGAAAACTTTTGTAAACCTTTTTGGAAACCTTTTTAAAAGTTTTATAAAACATTAGGACTGGGTCACCCATTTGTTCCTCCTTCCGGTCATCCCATGACCAAACTCCTTTCATTCCTTTCCGACCATCCCATGGTCAAAACCTTTCTCCTTTACGACCATCCCATGGTTAAAACATTTCCAAAGCCATTTATTTTCCGAATTCCTTCTTGAAAATAAAACCAACACCGCTCTACAACAACCTTCCCAACCGTCCATGACCACGGACACGGCTATTCGAATAGATTTACACTCTGCAGAGATTGTACACTTTACCCACACCATCCGGGTACACTACCCCGATCTTCACCGATCTTGGGTCGAGTAACCGATCAAGACTCTCCGGATACCTACTCCAATATAAGTGCTTACCCTATGAGTGTTAATTCCCTCAAAACCGGGACGTCGGGTACCGAGGACCAACCAGAGCGCTTCTTCCACTTCTCGAGTGTGCTCTTTCAATGAGGGGCTCATAGTAACGCGTGGAGGCCAGCAGACCCTTTGTTCCTTCTCCAGGTCGATGTCCCACATGGACCTTTATCGGAGAAAGCCCACCCTCTAGGGATCCCCGATCCCCTGTAGTTGTTGCGAGGCAGCTTATACCAGAATAGACAAACATCAAATCCATCCATGTCCCATTCCAGAGTAATGTGGTTGCACGGGTTAATTGTTCTAGCAAAAGTGCAAAGAACTGGGTGCATTTTTGTAAACCTTTTTCCTCCATATTTTCTTCAGAATTTTGTAAACAAAACCCTTTTTCTTTCTCAACATCTCTTGGGAGGTCCCACCTCACCAAGGCTTTATCATAAAACATTTGGTAATGCCTTTTTCCGGGGTCTTCCCATCCTCTAGTTTTGCTTCGGCTAAAACGGGGTCTCCAAAGTAGTATGGTGTGTTACACCATCTATTCTACTAGGGACAAGTAGGTATCACCAAGGGGGTTGTACTTAATACTACAATAGTGTAATATTTCGGAGGAGCCAAACCACTACCATATATACATCAACATATAGTAAAGCAATGCAGTTTTAAACAAACAGTAGATAAAACATGCATAAGTAAAACAGTAGGACAAGGCTTATGAGCAAGAAGGTGGCTTGCCTGATGATGAGCAATATGGCAATATGTCCTTGTACTTCTTCTTTGGATAACCTAGAATACCCATACCAATAATAAATACCACTTCTTCTGCTCTCCGATTCCATCGCAACTATCGTCGTCCCGACAACACATGCAAGTAAACCAAGCCGCAATCAACACAAAGCATACAAGCACCAATACATACATCAAACAATGAACAATACAAGTTCACAAATCAGTAGTGGTGTTGATAAAATGGATTAGAAAGATTGGGAGCATGTCTTGGAACATTTGAAGCAAACCATATGGGTTTCATAGTCTAGAAACTAGGGATGAGAGGGTTTTGGACCCAAGACTTATTATATAAGGTACTATTGTAAAAACATGATACCAACAGATAGGTATTGATAAGATGAAACCAACAAAAGTGGTTTCACTATTTTATCAATCTCCCTTGATTTAATAAGCATTTTCTAGTGATTAAAACTCTAGTTTTAGGGAATAAATCAGCAGAAAAGTTCTGGAGCTCCACAAATTATTTCCTTGGATCGTTAGGTAGGGATTGATGTACTTGTTCACTCAGGAAATTACCAGAATACCCTCAGGAAATTCCCAAAGGTAGTTATGTAGCTGTTTTGTCTTTTGCACCAAATTAAACCTACAGCAGCTATTGATCTCAATCCAAGGACACCTGTTGGGTATTTCTAATACCTTTCTGCAGAAATTGGATTCACTCTTTTTGGAGTTACAGAGCTACTATAGTGATTTATCTTGTTAAAACACTAGGGATAGAAATGTTTATTTCACCAAAACTCAACAGGAGTTCCAAAAATTAAGATCTCCTAGGTTTGGTTAGATATGGACGTATATAATCCATTAGAGTTCGAATTAGGGTGAAAGCTATCATCGATTGGCCTAGAGGATTTTCTAAAGGCTGAAAGTCTCTATTTTTGGTATTTTTGCTACGGCAACTACAAGGCTCCACTTGGCATGGGACCAAGTCTTGCTAGCAGGTATTTTAGATGCCAAACAATTGCAGTTGGATTTTCTCCATTTGGTGATGTGGAACTACTTTGAAGATTTATTGATTGAAAAAGGTGCTATCGAGGAGATAAATCTACAGAAAATATACAGATGGTATATGGCCAAACTTTTGATACTGCATGGTAGACAAAACCATAAAGTATGCTAGAAAATTTGTGTCTGGTCAAAAAGGGGTATTTACCATTTTCAAATTGATTTAAACTAGTCAGGTAATTAGCAGATATGGAAAAAGAATTTTAAAAAGAAAAGGGGCGGGAGCTACTGGGCTGGGGGTCTGGGAATAGTTGGGCCTCGCAGAGGCAATTCGGCCCAACCCAGGCCAAGTTGCGCCAGTGGGAGGCGGAAATCAAACCCGTGGGGCAGGGCTCGCCTCCCAGCGACGAATGGGTGACAAAGGAGGTACAGGGGGATTTCGGCCGCTCGATCTAAATGAGATCGACGGCACACGACCATCATCTCCGCGAAAAGAGACTCCACCATGCGGAACCCTAGCTGAGTGGGAGGAGGGATCAGAGAGGCTCACCTAACGGCGGAGAGGAGCCGGGGAGGGTCCAGGGAGATGCGGTGGTCGGCGACGAGTCTAGAGAGGGGCAGCACGGGGTACTTTGGTTGCGGGAGGGCCCTCGCACGACGGTGCCCAAGCGGCATGCTTCGGGAGCTCGCGGTGAAGCCTCCAGGAGCCGTCCTGAGCAAAAAGGAGGGCAGGGTTAGCTGTAGAGGAGTGAGGGGGTTCCGAGAATGCAACATGCAGGGGGAGGAGAAGGAAGGTGGGGGAGCTATGCTCGAAACAAGGGAGGAGGCCGGTGCTCCTTCTTCTTCTTCTCATAGGCAAGGGAGAGGGAGTGGGGTGCACGGGGGAGTGAGGAGGATAGGGGGAAAATGAACCAGGAATGAGGGTGCAGGGTGCCCTCTGGCCTATTTAAGCTGAGTGGGGATCTCATTAGGGGAGATGTCCATTTTGGACATGGAGGAGGGGTGGAGCTGGCTTGGTATTGGTCAGGGATGGCGGTGCAGGGGTGGTGTCGGTCATTTGGTCAGCAGGGACAGAGAGGGGGAGGTGGTGCTGCTGTTGGTTGGCCACAAGTGGCTTATCTCTACTCTCTCTACTCTTCCAAGGGGTAAATGTCAAGTGGATGTGTGATGGTTGGTATTGTAGTGCTACAGTGGAGACGACCAAGAGTGGGTGTTGGTTGTTGTTCTGATCAATCAAGGGCTGTGGTCGGGGTTTGATCTTGATTTAACTCAATACTAGCTAGGTTTGCTAAATTGAGTAAATAGGGGATTGTGAAGGGAGTTCAAAATTTTGCATAGGACAAGGTGGGAAGATGGTGCTGGTAGATAGATGAGGGCAAGGTAGATATCCAGGAATTATTTGGGATTTTTCTGAAGAATTTTAGTTCACTTAAAATCCTTTATTCAAAAACTGCAGAAGTGGTTTCTGGAAGATCATTTGATAAATTTACAATGGATAGGTGTACTTTTTGATGTGAGATGGTCCCAAATGTGAATACACACTTAGGGGAATTTTCCCAAGATTTATTGGAGGATAAAAGTATTTAAAACAATTATTATTCCAATCCATCCATTTAAGAAAATGGGCAAAAAGAAATAATAAAGCTCTTCAAAAATATTTATTTTTGAAGTGGGAAGATAGGGTATGGTATATGGATCTCAATGGTGCCAAAAGTTGAGGAGGTGTTTTGGAAAAAACCAAACTTTTCATTGTGGATGATGTTTTGGGGATTTTGTCTATTAAAGGAATTACATAGGTTTGGGTCCATAATAATTATGGATAATATTTGATAAATCTTGGTGATCAAGGTAGATGATGTGAACAAGGTGTAGCAAGCATTTTTAGCCTTGGGATTGGATAATCCAAGTTGATTTTGGCGGAATACCCTAGATTAGGGATCTAGGGTGATGTTAATTTCATACCATCAAAACATGGTTGTATCTTGGAGTTCAGATCTCCCCTTGGGGCATGTGATAGATTGATGACCAAGTGATGTAGATTGCAATGGTGTAGGGGTTTGAGCTTGATCCTGCTTGAGCTCACCAAGACAGGCTTTCAAACCTTGAATAAAATAAGCCTACCAAAGCAGATTATCAACTAGCCTTCAAAACCTTGAGGGGATTGGGAGACACAAAGATCCACTTGGAACAAGTGAAGTAGATACTGATAGACTTATATGAGTAGAACACAACCATGTAAAGAGTTGGTTCATAGAAGGTTGGATGATGGTGTGAGCTTCTGCCAAAGTAGGCATGATGACTAGATTTGCAGGAAAAGTTATTTTCTTGCCTACAAAACCATCAAGAACAAGTAGGTTTGAGGATGGTCTAACCAAGGGAAAATGTGGGCCTTGGTAGTCCTTAGGATGGTTAACAAGATGTTTCAGATGCATTTTCAAAAATGCACAAGGGTTGAGAAAAGGAGGCATTCAAAAAGGTGATGTTGGAAATAATTTTCCAGACAGCCAAATTTGGCAGATTTAGGGTTTTTGGCTAGAGCATGAGAGGGGATGTTTTTGCTGGGTTGAAAAGTACCCAAGAATCATCAAGTGGATGATATTGAAGTGTAGTTTGAGTAGAAATGATCCATGCTTGATATTGGTCTTCATTGACTTGGAAACTTCTAGAATGGATCACGGCAGAATTGATCTGGTTAAGTGTTTTAGAGGATCACCCAGTATCTAGAAATTAGATCCTGCTTTGTACTCTAGCTTAGGGTGTGATGATTTGGATACCTCTTGATCCTAGTGATGAGCTCCTGGATTAGCTCATACTATCTCCTAAGCAGACAAATCAAGCAGCAGATCAAGGCAACTCATCTTACAAACAATCTACTACTACTAGGGTTACCATCAAGCTTAGCTTGGGGTAAGGTTGAGGCATTTTGAGAAGGGTTGGAGTTTGAATAATATGAGAGTCTTTGGTATCTCCACCAAGAGTAGAATTCAAATGCTTCATCAAAAGGTTTTGTTAAATCTATAGATAAGAATAGTAGAAGGTTCTGTCTTGAACACATAAGGAGATTATGTTATATAGCTCTCCATAGTTTGATCAATAGAAACTACTAAAATAGTTGGTTTGCAAGGGCTTCTTGGCTCTGGTTTTGAAATGCCAGAACATTTGGGGATATGGAAATTAAGCCAAGACTGTCTTGGGAAATATCTTTTGTCAACTGGTGTTAAGGTAAGGAGTATATCATCTAATACACATTCATATGCATAAGCATATCCAAACACCAAGCAAACACTTCAGCATTAAACAAGAAAAAGTTTTTGTTCCCCCTGATTTTTGAATTCTTGACAACAAATCAGGGTTGGTGAAATTGGGATGTTACAAATGTTACCAAAAATTTCAAGTGTTAGGTAGCTAATAATCTATGACTTCTACACATGATGATACAAAGTAGAAGAACCAAATATACACCCATACTTTATATATGTTGATCAAATTTATTTTTTTCTGTTTTACCTATTATAATTTTATATAGTGATGATATGTCAGACGTCTATTATCTGACGTGCAGTGAACGTGCAACTTACTAGTATATAGTGTTAAGATAAGATATACCCTATCTACACTTTTAGATACGGTTCTCACATCGGGTAGATATGGTTGCATCTTGGCCTAGTAAACAATATTGCCTGTGGGAGTTTCATATAATTAGGAAAAAACATTTTCACTTTTCCACGTGATTACGGGGATGTTTTGTATTAGCAGAAAACAAAATCAGAAGAATGTGGCTCAGAATGCGACAAGCGCGCCATGTTTCTGGACATAGCGGACCATGCATGTTTTACTTGCGATTCCTAGGTTTTTTGAGTTTTCAAGGTTCGTACATAAATTAACCCACTTAAATTACTGTTCTCAGTAATTAATGTTTCTGGACATAGCGGACCATGCATGTTTTACTTGTCTCTGATTCAAATTAATGTTCTCAGATTTGTCTAGATTCGGGTATC
The DNA here is from genome assembly GCA_916181665.1 of Avena sativa. Lineage (NCBI taxonomy): Eukaryota > Viridiplantae > Streptophyta > Magnoliopsida > Poales > Poaceae > Avena > Avena sativa. Next base: position 437,547,600 of record OV702289.1, read on the forward strand.
TGTATCTAGCACAGAACCATGACTATATACATTTGAATCTAGACGAATCTATGAACATTAATATGGATTGGAGGGAGCCTGTTGAAATTAGGTCAAATTAATTCGAACAACATGTGAGCTGCCGATTGCTCTTAAAATTTTGCAAAAATCTTTTGAAGTTGCCCACCAGATAACCAATATATCGAGAAGACGACCGAGAGTTTTGAGAGATTCAACTTCTTTCTAAAATTTGCATGCCGACAAAGTTGACCCTGCTTTGCAGAAAGAGAGAGAAATAGGCAAAAAAAACAGGGGGACTCATGCATGGTGTCCTTTTGCTTGTATTACCTGCAATGAAGAATAATAAACATGAGTTTTCACAACTTTTGAAAAAACCCGCTTAACAAAAATGGCCTACTATGTATAAGTATGAACAGGTTTCAGGCCGAGCGACCAAGCAAGGTAACAAACCTATCCATGTTTATGGGAATTTGGTAGTAGTACTACAAGAAAGTAGATGTACGCATTTTGGCGTTGGTAAACAGCTTTGCCAATGGGATTTTCCAAATACTAGGAAAAGTAACAACTCCAATTTTCTAAGTGATGGATAAATTTGTTCTGTAAAGCAAGGTACTCCACTTCCGTACTAGTACTACTCGAAAAGAGAGGCGGCTCCTTCCGGGAAAAAAAGGAGGCAGCACGAGAGCAGTGGGAGGAGGAGTCGGAAGGAGGTGTGATGTTAGAGAAAATCTATGATGGGCTGCTGACACGAGGTACATGATACACTCCACTACTAGTAAATATATGGACATACTACTAATAATATGCATGGAAAACAAGTTGTGTTTTCTCTCTTCTTCACTGGCTCTCACCATCCATCCTCCATCGATCTCTTCTCTACAACCTGGGTGCATAGTCCGTCTTGTCTCTTCCTCATCCACAGCGTGGCGCTGCACACATGTGCTTTGGTATGGCACACCGATCTACTTCCAGCAACCGTTTTTCCCTGAAATTCAAGCGATCTACTGGATTAATAATAATCTTGTTTTTGTATCAACAAGTTTCAGGCTGAGCAACCAAGCAAGGTCATGGATATATCCGCATCATAGTTTATGGTAAATCTCCCATATTTGGTAGTACTATACGAAAGTAGATGTGCACATATTGCCATTGGTAAACAATGTTGCCAATGGGAGTTTTCAAATAGTAGCAAAAGAAAAAACTCCAACTTTCTAAGTGACGGAAATGTTTTTCATGTAAAGCAAGTACTCTACTACTTCGTAGGAAGAATAGTTCTCGAAATGAGCATAGTTTTTTTACTCCATACTACTACTCCAAAAGGGAGGTAGGGCGAGAGCAGTGAAGAAGAGAAGTAGAAGGCGGTGTGATGTTAGAGAAAAGCTATGATGGGTTGCTAACACGAGGTACATGGTACACTCCACTAGCCATCTTCCATCGATCTTCGTTTCTCTGCAACCGTGGGCGCACAGCCGGCTTGTCTCTTCCTTGTCCACAGCGTGGCGCTGCGCACGTGTGCCTTGGTACGCCACACCGATCTACTTCTAGCAACCGTTTTTTCACCAAAATTCAAGCGATATAGTACTGGAAGTGAGTTTGCTCTAGGCCATACCGTTAAGTGAGTTTTTCAAGTATTTTTACTGGTAGATCTTGATCAAATTTTTATATTTTTTGCTTCACCTATTATAATATTACCTCTTACCACAACTAGTAAAAGGAATATGCCACACACGTATATACTAAATGAAATGTGATCTAACAAACATTGAGTTGTTATTAAAAAATAGTCTTGTTAGAGAAAACAATACATACATTAAGTCTATTAATAATAACTATCTACACATATTGAGAATACAACCTACTGTGCTATGAAATTTTGGGGGTGGTGACATGCTGGTTCTAGAACATGGTGGAGTTTGCTCTAGGTACTATTCAACATGAATCCAGCTGCTCTGAACCATTGGATATAACATCCAAAACTGCTCCATTATCTCTACTATTATAATGGAGCAGTTTTGAATAGGATACATAGCACCAATCCAGACCATTGGACTATGAGTCCAATGGTTCAGAGAAGTTGGAGTCGTGTTGAACAGTACCTGGAGAAAACTCCACCATGTTCTACAACCATAATACTTTAAGTCTTGTTAGAGAAAAAATGCATACATTAAGTCTATTAATAATAACTATCTACACATATTGAGAATACAACTACTATGCTATGAAATTGCGGGGGTGGTTACATGATGGTTCTAGAACATGGTGGAGTTTTCTCTAGGTACTATTCAACACGAATCCAGATACTCTGAACCATTGGATCTAACAGCCCAACGGTCAGGATTGGTGCTATGGATCCTATTCAAAACTGCTCCATTATAGTAGTAGAGATATAGTGTACAAATAACTCTGAATATTAACCGTTGGATCAAGACTCGTGAATCCCAACATTTCCAGGCGTTGGATCTTCATTTCCATTCTAGCATCTAGAAGATTCAATTTTTTGAACTGTTTAGAAGATTCTATTGATAGTCTTGATCACAATGAATGCTATGCAAAAAACTCAAAACACACTTCTCCATCATTCTAGAATCTTCTCCCTCGTTTATCTAGACCATGTTACCAAAAATTCATGTTTTAGATAAGTAATAATAGTTGACTTCTACATGGTATTACCACTATATAGTGTACGAACAACTTTGAATATTGACCGTCGGATCAAGACTCGCGAATCCCAACATTTCCAGCCGTTGGATCTTCTTTTCCATTATTCTAGCATCTATAACATTATATTGATAGTCTTCATCACAATGAATGCTATGCACAAAACTCAAAACACACTTCTCCATCATTCTAGAATCTTCTCCCTCGTTTCTATAGACCATGTTACAAAAAATTTAAAGTTTTAGATAGCTAATAATTGTTAACTTCTACATGATATACAAAGTACAAGAACCAAATATATACACCCATACTTTATAGATGTTGATCAAATTTATATTTTTTTCTTCTTTACCTATTATAATATTACCACTATATAGTGTATGAATAACTTTGAATATTGACCATTGGATCAAGACTCGTGAATCCCAACATTTCTAGCCGTTGGATCTTCTTTTCAATTCTAGCATCTAGAAGATTCTATTTTTTCAATGGTCTAGAAGATTCTATTGATAGTATTAATCACAATGAATGCTATGAACAAAACTCAAAACACACTTCTCCATCATTCTAAATCTTCTCCCTCGTTTCTCAGGACATGTTACCAAAAATTTCATGTTTTAGATCTCCACTACTATAATGGAGCATTTTTTAATTGGATCCATAGCACCAATCCTGACCGTTGGGCTGTTAGATCCAATGGTTTAGAGCAGCTGCATTCGTGTTGAATAGTACCTAGAGCAAACTCCACCATGTTCTAAAACCATCATGTCACCACCCCCAAAATTTCATAGCACAGTAGGCTGTATTCTCAATATGTGTATATAGTTATTATTAATACTTAATTTATGCATTTTTCTCTAATGTATTAAATGTGATTTAACAAACATTAAGTTGTTATTAACCAATAGTGTTGTTATAGAAAAATGCATACATTAAGTCTATTAATAATAACTATCTACACATATTGAGAATACAGCCTAATGTGTTATGAATTTTTTGGGGTGGTGACATGATGGTTCTAGAACATGGTGGAGTTTTCTCTAGGTACGTACTATTCAACATGAATCTAGCTACTCTGAACCATTGGATCTAAAATCCCAATGGTCAGGATTGGTGCTATGGATCCAATTCAAAACTGCTTCATTATAGTAGTAGAGAGAATACAACCTACTGTGCTATGAAATTTTCGGTTGGTGACATGATGGTTCTATAACATGCATGGTGGAGTTTGCTCTAGGTGCTATTCAACATGAATCCAGCTTCTCTGAGCCATTGGATCAAACAGCCCAATAGTCAGGATTGGTGCTATGGATCCAATTCAAAACTGCTCCATTATAGTAGTAGAGATATAACCACTATATAGTGTATGAATAAGTTTGAATGTTAACCATTGGATCAAGACTCACAAATCCTAATATTTCCACCCGTTGGATCTTCTTTTCCATTCTAGCATTTAGAAGATTTTGTAGATAGTCTTCAGCATAATGAATGCTATGCACAAACCTCAAAAAACACTTCTCCGTCATACTAGAATCTTGTCCCTCGTAGCTAATAATCGTTGACCTCTACATGATCTTATCTTGCCACTATATAGTGTACGAATAACTTTGAATGTGGACCGTTGGATCAAGACTCGTGAATCCCAACATTTCTAGCCATTGGATCTTCTTTTCCATTCTAGCATCTAGAAGATTCTATTAATAGTCTTCAGCATAATGAATGCTATGCACAAACCTCAAAACACACTTCTCCATCATACTAGAATCTTCTCCATTGTTTCTCTAGACCATGTTATCAAAAAATTTATGTGTTAGGTAGCAAATAATCTTTGACTTCTACATGATGATACAAAGTACAATGACCAAATATACACCCATACTTTATAGATGTTGATCAAATTTATATTTTTTTGTGCTTTACCAATTATAATTGTATATAGTGATGATATTTCATACGTCTACTATCTGAGTCTCACGTGCAAGGCACGTGTAACTTACTAGTAGCTAATAATCATTGACTTCTACATGATCTTACCACTATATAGTCTACAAACAACTTTGAATATTGACCGTTGGATCAAGACTCGCGAATCCCAACATTTCCAGCTGTTGGATCTTCTTTTCCATTCTAGCATCTTGAAGATTCTATTGATAGTCTTCATTACAATGAATGTTATGCACAAAACTCAAAACACAGTTCTCCATCATTCTAGAATCTTCTCCCTCGTTTCTCTAGACCATGTTACCAAATTTTAAAAGTTTTAGATATCTAATAATGGTTGACTTCTACATGATATACAAAGTACAAGAACCAAATATATACAACCATACTTTATAGATATTGATCAAATTTATATTTTTTCTGCTTTACCCATGTTAATCTTACCACTATATAGTGTACAAATAACTTTGAATATTGACCGTTGGATCAAGACTCGTGAATCCCAACATTTCCAGCCGTTGGATCTTCTTTTCCATTCTAGCATCTAGAAGATTCTTTTTTTTGAACGGTCTAGAAGATTCTATTGATAGTCTTCATCACAATGAATGCTATGAACAAAACTCAAAACACACTTTCCCCATCATTCTAGAATCTTCTCCCTCGTTTCTCTAGACCATGTTACCAAAAATTTCATCTTTTAGATAGCTAATAATCATTGACTTCTGCATTATCTTACCACTATATAGTGTACGGAGAACTTTATCTTACCACTATATAGTGTACGAATAAATTTGAATATTGACCGTTGGATCAAGACTCGCGAATCCCATCATTTCCAGCCGTTGGATCTTCTTTTCCATTCTAGCATCTAGAAGATTATATTGATAGTCTACATCACAATGAATGATATGCACAAAACTCAAAACACACTTATCATTCTAAAATATTCTCCCTCATTTCTCTAGACCATGTTATCAAAATTTTAAAGTTTTAGATAGCTAGTAATCGTTGACCTCTACATGATATACAGAGTACAAGAACGAAGTATATACCCTTACTTTATAGATGTTGATCAAAGTTATATATTTTTCTGCTTTACCTATTATAATATTATATGGTGATGATATGTCAGACGTCTATTATCTCAGTCTCACGTGTAGGACACGTGCCACTTACTAGTCTTACCACTATATATTGTACGAAAAACTTTGAATATTGACCATTGTATCAAGACTTGCGAATCCCAATATTTCCAACCGTTGGATCTTCTTTTCCATTCTAGCATATAGAAGATTCTATTGATAGTCTTCATCACAATGAATTCTATGCACAAAACACAAAACACACTTCTCCATCATTTTAGAATCCTCTCCCTTGTTTCTCTAGACCATGTTACCAAAATTTTCAAGTTTTAGATAGCTAATAATTGTTTTCTTTTACATGATATACAAAGTACAAGAACCAAATATACACCCATACTTTATAGATGTTGATCAAATTTATATTTTTTCTACTTTACCTATTATATAATTTTATATAGTGATGATATGTCAGAGGTCTATTATTTGAGTCTCACGTGCAGGGCACGTGCAATTTACTAATAGTCGTAAGATACGATAACTTTGAATGTTGACCGTTGGATAAAGACTCGCGAATCCCAATATTTCCAACCATTGGATCTTCTCAATCATTCCAGCATTTATAAGATTATATAGATAGTTTTCAGCATAATGAATGCTATGCACAAACCTCAAAACACCCTTCTCCATCATACTCCTAGAATACTCTCCCTCGTTTCTCTTGACCATGTCACCAAAAATTTAAAGTGTTAGGTAGCTAATGATCTTTGACTTCTATATGATGATACAAAGTACAAGAACCAAATATACACCCATACTTTATATATGTTGATCAAATTTATATTGTTTTGGGCTTTACCTATTATAATTTTATATAATGATGATATGTCATATGTCTATTATCTTAGTCTCATGTGCATGGCACGTGCAATTTACTAGTAAACTACAATGTATGACAATTCTTGGGTTTCAGTCTGAAGGACCAATAAGGTCATGAACATATATATCGATACCCTAGCTACACTTTATGATACGATTCTAACATCGGGTAGATGGGTGCGTCTTGGCATAGTAAACAACATTGACTGTTGGAGTTTTGAACAATTATGAAAGAACATTTTTCACATTTCCAAGTGATTACGGGGATGTTTCGTACTAGTAAAAAAGCAGAAGAATTTGGCTCGGAATGCGACAAGCGCGCCATGTTTTCGGACATTGCGAAGCATGCATGTTTTCCTTGTGATTCCTAGGTTCTGTGAGTTTTTAAGGTTCGTAGCTAAATTAAATCACTTAAATTATACTATTGTCTTCCTAAATTAGTTCAAATGAGTTGGTATATGCATATGCGCACTGTTTTGCTACGAAACCCAAGTTCACTTAGCCGTTTAGCTCACTACAGTATATGGGCCCCATTCATACAAATAACTTTGAATATTGACCATTGGATCAATTATTTGATGTATTTACATGAATTTGAAATATTTATTTATTTTTTATGAGGGCCACGGGTGGCAGCCAGCACCACCCCAATTTTTATTATCTATCCGCCATCGTACTTGACTCCCACCTTTCTTCACAAGCTGCTGATACGTCCAAAACGTATCTACTTTCCCGAACACTTTTGATATTGTTTTTCCTCTAAACTTGTGTGATTTGGATACAACTAACATGGACTGGCGCTGTTTTCAGATGAATTACCTTGGTGTCTAGTTTTTGTGCAGAAAATCAACTATCAGGAAAAATCCCGGAAAATATTCCAAAAATCCTATTTCACCAGAAGACTCATGGAGCCAGAAGACGAGACGGAGTAGGGCCACGAGGGGCCCACACAATCTGGCCGCGCGGGCCAGGCCAGGCTATGCCTGGGGGTGGTGTGGCCGCCTCGGCTGCCCCCTCGGCCTCCCTCTTCGCCTATAAATTGCCTTCTGACCTAAAAACTCAAGGGGGTTCAACGTTTTCTAGAAAGAGTTTCGCTCCGCCGCCACCACCAGATTCTGCAATTCGGAACCAGAAAATCCGTTCTGGCACCCTGCTAGGACAGGGAATTGGAGGAGATCATCATCACCATCATCATCACCATCGCTTCTCCATCAACCATCCATGTTTCCCCCATCTATGAGTGAGTAAATCCCCCGTTGTAGGCTATGGGGATGGTAGGGATTGGATTAGATCGTTCATGTAATGGCATCGGATTGTTAGGGCATGGTGCCTAGTATCTACTATTAGTGCTTTTTGACTTTGTTGCAACTTGTTATGCCTAATGCTTGTCACTAGGGCCCGAGTGCCATGATTTCAGATATGAACATGTTATTAATTCATATGATAGTATTGTTTATGGTCTTACCTGCAAGTTGTATACACACGTTGTTGTCCGGAACCAAAGGCCCCGAAGTGATAGAAATCGGGATAACCAGAGGGAATGGCTTTGATGTGAGGATCACATGTGTTCACGGAGTGTTGATAGTTTGCTTCGGTGCTCTATTAAAAGGAGCACCTTAATTGCCAGTAGTTCCCTTGAGGCCCCGCTGCAAACGGGCTGGTAGGACAAAAGATGTTGTGCAAGTTCTCATTGCGAGCCCGTATGACTATATATAGAACACATGCCTAGGATTATTTAGTACTTGGATGCTTTATCTTATTTATCTGCAAATGCCCTATGTCTTGATTGCCATGTGAATTGTTTTGTCCATGCAACACCAGTCCATCCATCCCTATGCCTACCGCGCTTTAATCCTACTATTTACTGCAATTGTTACTACTTTCTTTACTTTTACTACTACTATTACTTTGCTATTGCTACTACAAAACTGTTGCTACTGATAAACTGCTATGAGCAAGATTGTTTCCAGGTGCAGCTGAATTGACAACTCAGTTGTTAAGTCTTATAAATATTCTTTGGCTCCCCTTGTGTAGAATCAATAAATTGGGTTTCACTTCCCTCGAAAATACTGCAATACACCCCATATACTTGTGGGTCATGATTTGCACATGCCACCGTCCCATCGCATTCGATGCGTCCTGCTTTTCGAGCCTTCCTTTTAATACTTCTCGGGAGGTGAGCCAAGCGCGATTCAGCACTAAATTTTCGTGTGATAATTGCGGGATCTTCTTGTTCAAAATTTTAGAGGATTATTGGTGGGACCCTCCCTTCTACCTTTCCCAAAATTTAACCCTTCCTTCACTTCTCGGAAAACGCTAGCTACCTCCATACTTATGGGGCCTCTCCCTCGCTCGCCCGCGGACACCACAATCCATCTCACATCATCCTCTATTCCATCACTCCTTAGCCAACTTCTAGGTCGTCAGAGTCTACTCAGCGACACCGTCATCCATGCTACAGTTGTTGCTTCGTTGCATCTACTTCCCCACTTAGAGTGTCAGCTTCCCTACCACCGCAACCGAGAGATGTGTATGCCACGCGGACCCCTCACCAGGGCAACGATTAAAAATACGTACAACCTAGACAAAGGTTAATGCACACTTCCTATGCCCACTTTCCTTTCACTTTACTACTACTTCGGAATGTAGTTCATTGCTTCCTTGTAGTGCCTTCTCGTTACCAATTATTTCTAATGCATGCTAGTTGCAGTACTACAGGATCGGTTCAAAGATAAAAGAAGGCAACTGCTAGTCATCAAGCAAAATTGGTTATCTCGCACTTGTACGAATCCTCGCCAGCCCAATGAGAACCCCCAACAATCCTCCCCAGACAACGGTTTGCCTCCATTTTGCATATATGCGCACTGTCATTGTGCATTTTATTTTCGAGAGTAGTTCAGCCTTTGCTTTCCCTATCTTGTCATCATAGTATATATTTTTTGTAAGGCATGGAAGATGATGTACTGCCAAATGAGTACGTAGAGAATCGATGCCAATGAATCCTGAAGAATTTTGGACATGCGGATCTAGCCCCGCTCGGTAGAACACAAATGGTATAGAAACATGGCCTGGTCGAGTATCCTAAACATGGCTATTTGTTGCATCTTGCTTGTGTTATTTACTGATTGATTTGCTGCATTGTGATTTGCAGAAGCAAGTGCATCATCATGTCCCTACCAAGGAGGTTCGCAGCACATATATTCAGAGTCCCAGCGATACAACCATTTCTAGGAACCAAACCCATGTATGGTTCATGGCCGAAGCTAAGATTAGGCTTATCCAAAAGGATTTGGACACATCCACGCGGTGGATCAGAGAATTGAACCGATGATGAATTTATACTATTAAAGATAGCCTTGTGGCTACCGGTTTTGGAACCGATGATGAAAATCGTGTTCCCAATTAGGCTGATGCAGATGTCAATGAGATCAACATGACGGTTTTGGAACAGATGTCAAATAGATTCTTCGTGTGTAGCATCCCATCTGTCTAACATCTATAATACTACATGGTCTAATAATAAAATGCTACTTCCTACATATAATTGTTGCATCATAATTATATCATGCTCATGTCATCATGCCACCTTGCATTTGAGCATCATATAAAACCCTTTTCATTTGGTTCTTATCTCATATGCATTTATTAATTGTATTTGCCTCTTGATACATTGTAGTTGGTTCTTGATATATTTTTAATGCCCAAATTGAGTTGGGGCATATCTTTTTCAACTCCACCACCTTAACTTGTCACCACCTTATAATTCCACCATCCTAATTATACATGAGCTTTTACATTTCCCTTTGGCATTTACCTCTAGCTCATGTGGGTTGGGATGGATCCACTTCTATTTTTTCCACATGCTTCCATATATGCATCATGTTGAGCTCACATTATTGATATGTGGGGAGCCATATAGCCATCTTTTGTATGCTATGTGAGTGGAACCCTTGTCAAGCTTGCATATGGTTTGAATTTGAATAAATGCTCATGAAAGAATATAACTTTGGCCATATTATGCCTAGTGGCTCATACACACAAGCTTGGCCACCCTATATTCATGCATGATCTTTTATTTAGTCCATGTGGTAAACAAGCTCTCTTTTCTTTTATTGGTCCTTATTCCAAAATTTGGGATCTTGCTTAGATAAATGTCATGAGCAATCCTAGTGGTTTTCACTACTAGAGGGAGCATTTATTACAATGCATGGGCCATGCACACATGTTCTTGCTCATGTCTTTCCCCTCTGACTTGATCTCTTTGGTTTGGTTTGAATTTAAATCAAACCCACCTTGTTAAACCCTACACTTATCTCATATGCATGCAAACATGTGGGCATCTTCTCCATTTTTGTGCTATTCCTCCCCGTATCTTTTGAAATACCATTTCACCTATTCTATGCTACAGTTTTTTTAAAGGGTTTAAAAATTAGTGGCTTGTTTGATTTTGAAACAATCCAAAAATAAATAGAAATAAATAAAACAGTGAGAGGGAGAGAGCTTACATGCAGCCAGCCCGCAGCAGCCCAGCAGCAGAGGCAGCAGCCCACGCCCTCCACCTTTTTATTTCTGGCCCAGCAGAGCTTCCCAGCCCAACCTCTGTACTAACCCGATCACCGACGCCACCCCTGTTCCTCTTCTTCTCTTCGCCTGACGCCGTCTCGACCTGCTCTCTCTCGGGAGAAAACGGAAAGCAGCACCCGAGCAGGTCCTCGTCCACCTCCGTCTTCCTCGTCACACCGCACCCCCACCAGCCTCCCTCCTTATCCCCAAGCCGAGGCCCCCTCGAACCCTAGTTTTTCTCCCCGCCCTTTTCTTTTCTTCCACGCCACCGACCGTGTACCACGAGACCGCGATGGCCAGCAACAGGAGGAGCTGAGCCGCGGGACCATGTCCTCTTCTTCATCTGTGTCGGAGCGCCTCCCCAGGAAGGAGCCAACACCGCCAAGACCTACTCCCGGCCAGCACCCTTGTCTAGCCAAGCAGGACCGCCTCTATCGCCGTCGCCAGCATCACCCTGGCCACCCCTTCCTCATTTTTCTTCGGAAATCGGGTGAGGTGAGCACTACCCCCTTCCCTCCCTCTGCCTTAGCATCAATCGCTCCCTAGATCGGCGAGCTTGCTTCAAAATTGTAGCAGCAGCTTGCCGCACGCGTTTGCCTATCGGACGAGACGTTGCAGCTAGCTGTCCGTCAGATTGCAGTGTGTTTCCCCTCTGTTCATCAGGTTTTCCCTGTTGTTATAGGCCTCCCCATAGGAAACTCCAGATACCAAAGTTGTAGCCCTTCATCGCATCTATGTTTTTCGTTTTTACGGATTTGCCAGATTCTCGCTTGTTCGCTCGCTATCCTCCTCGTAAGTTGGCCGCAGCTAGCCGGGTTTTTGAAAACGATCTTCAGTTTCGTCAGACCCTGGGGACACCTCCCATTAGTTTTTGCAGAAAATCCCCCCAGTTCATGTCGAGCATGCGTCGGTCCCTCCGCAGACTTCCGGCCCACCTGCCAGCTCCGGCGCAAGTTTTGCAAAAAGATACCTACCTTTTGATCGTTCTCAACCCGCAGCCCCCGCATGCGTCGCGTGGCACCTGCCTCTTCAACCACTGGCGCATGGGTCCGTTTGACCACCGACCCCATCTGTCGGTCTCGCGGGCTAGCTGACCCTGCGGTAGGAAAAGCCCCGCGCAACCGCCGCGCCCAACCTGTGTTGAGTCAGCACTGGACCCACATGTCGGTGTCTGTGGCTAGGTTCAGTTGAGTGTAAAAAGTTCTGCGATCTTTTTCTGTTAATAAAAACAATTCCAGAAAATGCATATATGTTTTAAAATCCAGGAATTAATATCTTTAAATTAATAAATCCAAATAATACAAATGATATATGTTTTTGAATCATAAAAATGTGAGGAATTCAAATCTGCCATCCAATTTAATGTTTGACTAATTTAAATTTTCGAAATTGTTTAATTGCAATAAAAATGCCCTTTTTTAATTAATTAATAACTTTAAATTTCGAGTTGAATAAAATTACCACAAAATGCCCTTTTTCTTAATAAATTAATAACTTTTGTTTTATAACTCCAAATTTGCAAATAATATGTCTAAATCGATCAGGGCGACGAGCCCGTTCAGTTTATGCATTGCATGTTCTGAATTGCAGCATGCATCATATAAATATTAAGTGGACAGCAAGTGTTATGGGACCAAAACATGACTAAAACTTAATAAAATGCTTTATTCTTGTATCCCACACCTCACCCATGCCATGCTACATTATTGTCATGTAAATTGTGCATCATTCATCATGGCATGCTTGTTGCTTGTCGCATTTTATTTATATGCTTGTGCTCTTTATTTATGTTGGCTTTTGTTCGGATATACGCCGAGCAGGGGAAACATCAGGATTCCCAGGAGTACTACCCAGATCCACCTCTCGCTTCAACTGAGCTGCCAGGCAAGCACTACCATATGCTTGCATACATATAGTACCTATTGCTTCTATCTTATTATTGCATCATTGAGTCGCGATTGCATTAAATTGAATCCCATGTACTGCATAGCCTTTACTTTTAAACCCCACCTAACATGTTCCTCAACCCCATGAGCCATTACTACAGGAGTTGTTTGAGCCATGCGAGTCGTAGAACAGCATGTGTAGGGTATGTGAGTGTCTGAAGGATAACGAGGTACCTAAATAACTTAACCTGAGTAGTAATGGGATAACTAATTAAAGAGGCACCGGTGAGCAATATATGCTATTTGGTTTTTCATGCTCACTTGTGTCCTGTAGGACCCCGAGTACTTGATTCCTGTTCCTTGACTATTCGCACTATCCACATACTGGAGACTCTAGGAATCCCCCTTTGCCAGAGCTTGATTCGTACTTTATTTCTTGGGGCCACAACGTAGCTTGGGGCCTTATTACTATCTTGTACTTATGCCATGCTTTACTGCTTTATTTAAGATTGTGCATGGAGCACCTGTATTGTTTAGGGATCGCGGCACGATTTCGCGGTATCGACAAGCCCAGTCATATTTTCAGGTTCCCAGTCATTTACAACCGTTCTCGCAAACCCTAGGTCCGTCTCAGACCCGGCCAACTTCATTGCGGGTAGCTTATTGGGGTGGCCCCTTGGAATATTTTATGAATCATGTGATTGCTTTGTCGTGAAAGCCTCGTTGGGTTTTGATTTGGTTTTTCCAAGGTCGATCATGTGTGTGTTGCTATTTGTGCACCCCTGCAAGGTAAACCTTTATGAAAGCCGTGTTCGCGGTTATGGACAACTTGGAGCACAGTTTCTCGATCATAGACAAGTATGACTAAAGTACCGCTTTTAATCTTACTAAGTACCTGACTAGTAAATAGTGCAATACTCATGGAATGGTTAATAAAACTGCCAATGGATGGGTTGTTCGTCTGCTTTCTTGTTGGTAAGCGAGAAGGAGGATGAATCTGTTACTTTATACTGTTATAACTGTTGTTTCTAATTAACGGACATCCGTCTATCATTGGTTAGGCGGATGGTTAGCGAGTATCTATAGACTTGTTAGTTATTATCTTTTGCTACAATTGCGTCACCCTAGGTATATGTCCCCTTTAGAGGCATAAAGACTTGCTGAGTACCCCTAGGGTCTCACATGATAAATTGTTTGATTCAGATGAACAGGTGTATTCGCAAGATGGATACTAGGTGGAGGAGACAGATGATGTTGGCAACGATCACTCGGTGTAGAGATTCCGGGGATGGGGATCCGCGAGATCTGTGGGCGAGATGTGCTTACTTATGTGGCATCTTATGCCGATTTGCTTCTTGTCTGAACTCGGATCTTGTTTCTCGCTTCCGCTTGATACTCTGATGTTTGATGTATGAGGAGCTACCCTACACTATTATCTCTATCTAGGATATTTGGATCTTGTCGTATGGCGTTGCAATATTTGTATTTCTTTTAGATGGTATGGATCTGAGAACTGTTGTAAGGTAGCTTGCATACATACTCACTTGTGTATGTATTTGATCTCTTCGCATGTTGCCTATGCCGCTCGCTCTTGTCCAGATGTCTTGGAAGTGGTTAGGACAGCCGACGGGTCTACACGTGGGTGGCCCCTGGGCCCCCACTGTACTATTTTAACCACTTCCGGTTCATCCAGGCTTGAACTTAGAGCATAGGGTCCGAGGTTGTTACAATTGGTATCAGAGCCATCCCGCCCTTCAGGGTCTCAGCCAAATGGTCGTTGTCAGTCTAGCAAATATTTTGGTAGCTATGTATACTAGGGAAAAACAAAATGTGAGAGTAGGACTGCTTCCATTTTTCTTCTTACCCACCCACCCACCCTTTTCTGGTAAGGAAGTGTAATGTTTTCAATCCTCTTCTAAACTTCAAACTAGGATTCACGTGTTTTGGGTTCCGTAGTACCATAGGTTGAGTGAGTGTGTGTGTGTGAATTCCTTGCCTATCTGTTGCATCGAACTTGTTATCGCTATCTGCCTTTTGGCTATCAACTGTTGGTACATTCCATACCGACAGGCTTTTGTAAACCGACGCGACCTATCTGATTCGTTGTAAACCGACGCGATCTGTCTTACTCTTTGTTATCCGACGCTATCTTGTTTGGGGTGTTTGTTTCCGTAGTTGCTAATCTTTAGGTTCATTTTAAGAAAGAAGGAAGTTGGGATATGTGTTTTACTTATTCATGTGCAGGGTAATGATTTTAGTGCGGGATGGAGTCGCGACCATACCACTACTTTTATCATTCGCTCATGTATATTGAATTGGTAGAGTTACTAATCTTGATTCGTTAAGTGGTTTTGCGCATATAGTGGTATTTTAATGCCGAAATTTGCGGAAAAATTTTCTTTCATAGCTTTGTGTACCACACTCCTTGTTCAGTCATGTGCGATATGCTTAATATCTTCTAGGTGCTTTGAACTTTGTTGATATTTTAATATCATCTTAGTAAATTGTATCCTTTGATCTTGGTTAATTCCATTTTGGTACTATTTTGGATTATTATTATTCTCCATTATGGTACTGACTTGTGTTTTATATCAATCATAGGATGGCACCACCACGCCGTTCTGAGGAGGACATACCACCTGAACTGGGGGCTGCGTTGGCAAGTATTGCTAATGCCTTGGGAAGAATGCAGCAGAACCAGCAACGATTTGAAGAAAGTGTCAGGAGGAATGAGTTTGTTCTGCTACCTCCACCTCCCAAGCAAGGAGACATCAAGATCTTTCTGAAGTTTAACCTGCGCCACTTTGAGGTGTCTGATCAGCCTCTGGACGCAGATGATTGGCTGCGTGAGATGTCAAGGTTGCTGATGACTGCTGATGTTCTTGAGCAAGAATGGGTAAAATGTGCCACTCACCTTTTGAAGGGAGACGCAGCTCTGTGGTGGGAGAATTACCTGAAGGCAAACCACTCTGCTTTTCAGCCTACTTGGGAGCAGTTTACTGGGGCTTTCAAAGAGCAATACCTGTCCGAAATTGTCATGGAAAGGATGAAGGAAGTGTTTCTCAACCTCAAGCAGGGCAATGACAATGTCAATACCTATATCAGAAACTTCATGATCCTTTCTCGGTATGGTGTCGATGAGATCTCTGATGACAAGAAGAAGCAAAAGAGGTTTAGGCAAGGGCTCAATGCATCTATCAAATATGCAATCACTCATGCAAGGCCGGGGTCTTTTCTGGAACTCCAACATACAGCTATACCGGAAGAAGCAAGTAGGCAAGTGTTTGAGGAGTCCAAGAAACACAACCGTGACACAACAAGCTCTTCAGCTATGACAACTCCTTCTAAGCGCCACGTGTGGGTTCCTAATACCGCACCGCTGCTCCCGGCTCCACCAAGACCTTCAAGCTACGCGGCAAGGCCACCAAACTCCTTCACCGCTGCTCCTAGGGGCTACAAACATAACTACCTTGGAGCGCCTGGCAGAGTCCCTCGCTATGCTGCTCCACGTCCACCTGGTGCTTGTTACACTTGTGGGAACACTGGGCATCAACACTAGAGTTGTCCCATGAACAACAAAGCTCTTCCTCCACCACCTCCAAGACCTGCAGCAAGTTCTTATATGGTTCGTGCACCTCCACCTCGGGCTCTCAACATCAACACCAAGCCCGGGTCCACTGTTATTCGTGCCAACTGTGTCAACGTCGCTCAAGCTGAACATGCACCTGGAGTTGTGATGGGTACGCTTTCTGTTAACTCAGTTTCAGCACGAGTGTTATTCGATACTAGTGCATCACATTCTTTTGTATCTCAAAGGTTCTCTCAGCAACAAGGTCTTCCGCTTCAATCCTTGTCCAAGGTTCTTAGGGTGCAATCACCAGGGACAACTATGAGGGCTTCTCAAATAAGCCATGGGAACCAAATTGAAATTGGCAACAAAAATTTTCCGGCATCCCTCATTGAATTGGGCAATTCTGACATTGATGTTATCTTGGGTATGGATTGGTTAATAGCACATGTAGCTGTGATTGATTGGGCTGAACGCTCGGTTCCTCTGAAAATTCCTGAAGGCCATATAGTCTATTCTCCAAGTCTGACTCCTGGAATTCAGCTTTTCTCTTTGGCGGCTCTGAATGATGATGTTATGGATGCTATTCAGAGTGTTCCGGTGGTCCGTGAGTTTCCAGATGTTTTTCCTGAAGAGTTACCAAGTATGCCTCCTGACCGAGAGGTCGAGTTTGTGATTGAGCTTGAACCTGGAACTGCTCCTATCTCCAAGTGGCCTTATAAAATGGGTCCTGCTGAATTGGCTGAACTCAAACGTTAGCTTGATGAACAAGAGAAGTTGGGTTTCATTCAGCACAATACTTCTTCTTGGGGTAGCCCAACCATCTTTGTGAAGAAGCGAGACAAGACTGATAAACTTTGTGTTGACTATCGGGCTCTCAATGCTAAAACCATCAAGAATAAATATCCCCTTCCGCGGATTAATGATCTCTTCGATCAGCTAGCTGGAGCTATGGTATTCTCTAAGCTTAACTTGAGAAGTGGATATCATCAAATCAAGATTCGCAAGGAAGATGTTCCCAAAACAGCTTTCACCACCCGCTATGGCCTGTATGAGTACACGGTCATGTCTTTCGGTCTCACCAACACACCTGCCACCTTCTCAAGGCTTATGAACTCGGTTTTCATGGAGTATCTTGATAAGTTCGTCGTGGTATATCTGGATGACATTCTAGTCTATTCTGAGTCAAAGGAAGAACATGAAGAACACCTTCGGTGTGTCTTAAATAAGCTTCGTGAGAACCGTCTGTATGCAAAGTTCTCCATGTGTGAGTTCTGTCTGCCTGAAGGCACCTATCTGGGTCACGTCATCTCTACTAAGGGCATTGTCGTTAACCCAGAAACTGTTCGGACAATTGTTGACTGGCTTCCACCCAAAAATGTCAAAGAAGTCCGGAATTTCCTTGGTTTGGCTAGTTACTGCCGTCGCTTCGTTCGGATTCTCGAAGATTGCGAAGCCTCTTACCGATCTCCTCAAGAAAGGCAAGAAATACCTTTGGTCTCCTGCATGTCAAGCTAGCTTTGAAACACTCAAAGCTCACTTCCACACCAGTCTTGATTCCTCCAGATACATCAAAGCCTTTCCAGATATTCTGTGACGCCTCATTGCAAGGATTGGGTGTAGTCCTCATGTAAGAAAAACAAGTCGTTGCATATGCCTCTCGTTAGTTGAAAATTCATGAGCTCAACTATCCAACACATGACCTCGAACTCGCAGCAGTTGTCTTTTCTTTGAAAGTATGGAGGCACTACTTGCTTGGCAACCGTTGTGAGGTCTTTTCTGATCACAAGAGTATGAAGTATATCTTCACACAACCTGATATCAACCTTCATCAGAGGAGGTGGATTGAAGCAATTAATGATTTCGATTTGACCATCAACTACACTCCGGGCAAAGCTAATGTCATGGCCGATGCTCTCAGCCGAAAAGCTTATGTCAACAACCTCATGGTGGAAGAACAATAGCCTCTCTTGTGCGAGGAATTCCGCCAGCTCAACCATGAAATTGTGGATCAAGGGTATCTTCTGAACCTTCTGGCAACACCTCTCTTGGAAGAAAAAGTTCGCTCCATTTAACTTGGTGATCCGTACACTAAAAATATCATCTCCAAGATTCAGCTTCCGAAGTATGAACCTTTCCACCTTGACGACCAAGGCACTCTATTCTTTAAGCACCGGATGTTCGTTCCGAAGTATCCGGGTTTGAGAGAGCAAGTTCTCAAAGAAGATCATGATTCTGTTCTTTCTATCCACCCTGGCAGCACTAAGATGTACATGGACTTGAAAACACAATATTGGTGGCCTGGGTTGAAACGATATTGTGCCAAGTATGTCTCGGAGTGTGATTTCTACCGCAGAGTTAAAGCTGTCCATCAGAAACCTTCTGGACTTCTACAGCCATTGAAGCCTCCGGAATGGAAATGGGAGAAAGTTGAGATGGACTTCATAACTGGGTTTCCAAGGTCGCAAAAGGGCAACAATGCAATCTTTGTTGTCATCGACATGCTTTCTAAAGTGGCTCACTTATTTCCCATCAAGGAAACAATTTATGCAATTCAGTTGGCTGAGCTCTATATCAACAAAATTGTCTCTCTGTATGGGGTTCCTCTTGAGATCAGCTTGGACCGTGGAAGCATCTTCACTTCCAAGTTGTGGGGAAGTTTCCAAAATGCTTTGGGAACAAAGTTGAACTTCAGCACAGCTTACCACCCTCAGTCGCAAGGACAAGTTGAAAGGATCAATCAGATTCTGGAAGATATGCTCCGTGCTTGCGTCATCTCTTTCGGCATGAAGTGGGAAGAATGCCTTCCTTATGATAAATTCTCTTACAACAAAAGCTTCCAGAAGAGTCTAAATATGGCACCATTTGAGGTTCTCTATGGCCGCAAATGCAGAACTCCGATTGGTTGGTCGAGCGCAGGTGAAAGAACATTGTTTGGCCCCGACATTGTAACTCAAGCGGAGGAGAAGGTTCACATCATTCTTGAAAGTCTGAAGGTTGCTCAAAGTCGCCAGAAGAGCAACTATGACAGAAAGCACACGGACATGGAGTATGTCCCTGGTGATCTCGTTTACCTTCGTGTCACTCCCATGAGAGGCACGCACCGGTTTGGTATCAAAGGAAAGCTAGCTCCTAGATACATCGGTCCTTTCGAAGTTCGTGGAAGAAGAGGAGAAGTTGCTTATGCTCTTGAGCTCCCTGAAAAACTCAAGGTCCATGATGTTTTCCATATCTCTCAACTAAAGAAGTGCTTCAAGGATCCCGGCAGGACCGTGGACCATGAGCTCATCAATCTCCAAGAAGACCTGTCTTATCAAGAACACCCCAAAAGAAATCCTAGAAGTCGCAGAAAGAAGGGCTCGCAACAAGTCCATCAAGTTCTGCAAGGTGCAGTGGTCGCACCATTCCATTGATGAAGCCACTTGGGAACGTGAGGATGAGCTCTGTGCCAAGTATCCTACCCTCTTCATGTCTTCTTCTTCTTCCTACAATCTCGGGGCGAGATTCCTGTTTAGTGGGGGAGAGTTGTAGCATCCCATCTGTCTAACATCTGTAATGCTACATGGTCTAATCATAAAATGCTAGTTCCTACATATAATTGTTGCATGATAATTATATCATGCTCATGTCATCATGCCACCTTGCATTTGAGCATCATATAAAACCCTTTTCATTTGGTTCTTATCTCATATGCATTTATTAATTGTATTTGCCTCTTGATACATTGTAGTTGGTTCTTGATATATTTTTAATGCCCAAATTGAGTTGGGGGCATATATTTTTCAACTCCACCACCTTAACTTGTCACCACCTTATAATTCCACCATCCTAATTATACATGAGATTTTACATTTCCCTTTGGCATTTACCTCTAGCTCATGTGGGTTGGGATGGATCCACTTCTATTGTTTCCACATGCTTCCATATATGCATCATGTTGTGCTCACATTATTGATATGTGGGGAGCCATATAGCCATCTTTTGCACGCTATGTGAGTGGAACCCTTGTCAAGCTTGCATATGGTTTGAATTTGAATAAATGCTCATGAAAGAATATAACTTTGGCCATATTATGCCTAGTGGCTCATACACACAAGCTTGTCCACACTATATTCATGCATGATCTTTTATTTAGTCCATGTGGTAAACAAGCTCTCTTTTCTTTTATTGGTCCTTATTCCAAAATTTGGGATCTTGCTTAGATAAATGTCATGAGCAATTCTAGTGGTTTTCACTACTAGAGGGAGCATTTATTACAATGCATGGGCCATGCACACATGTTCTTGCTCATGTCTTTCCCCTCTTACTTGATCTCTTTGGTTTGGTTTGAATTTAAATCAAACCCACCTTGCTAAACCCTACACTTATCTCATATGCATGCAAACATGTGGGCATCTTCTCCACCTTTGTGCTATTCCTCCTCGTATCTTTTGAAATACCTTTTCACCTATTCTATGCTCCTGTTTTTTTTAAAAGGGTTTAAAAATTAGTGGCTTGTTTGATTTTTAAACAATTCAAAAATAAATAGAAATAAATAAAACAATGAGAGGGAGAGAGCTTACCTGCAGCCAGCCCGCAGCAGCCCAGCAGCAGAGCTAGCAGCCCACGCCCTCCACCTTTTTATTTCTAGCCCAGCAGAGCTTCCCAGCCCAACCTCTGTACTAACCCACTCACCGACGCCACCCCTGTTCCTCTTCTTCTCTTCGCCTGACGCCGTCTCACTCTGCACTCTCTCGGCAGAAAACGGAAGGCAGCAGCCGAGCAGGTCCCCGTCCACCTCCGTCTTCGTCGTGACACCGCACCCCCACCAGCCTCCCTCCTTATCCCCAAGCCGAGGCCCCCTCGAACCCTAGTTTTCCCCCTCCCTTTTCTTTTCTTCCACGCCACTGACCCTGTACCGTGAGACCGCCATGGCCAGCAACAGGAGGAGCTGAGCCGCGGGATCGTGTCCTCTTCTTCATCTATGTCGGAGCGCCTCGCCAGGAAGGAGCCAACACCGTCAAGACCTACTCCCGGCCAGCACCCTTGTCCAGCCAAGTAGGACCGCCTCTATCGTTGTCGCCAGCGTCACCTCGGCCGCCCCTTCCTTGTTTTTCTTCAGAAATCAGGCGAGGTGAGCACTACCCCCTTCCCCCCTCTGCCTTAGCATCAATCGCTCCCTAGATCGGCGAGCCTGCTTCAAAATTGTAGCAGCAGCTCGCCGCGCGTGTTTGCCTGTCGGATGAGACGTTGCAGCTTGTTGTCCGTCAGATTGAAGTGTGTTTATCCTCAGTTCATCAGGTTTTCCCCGTTGCTATAGGCCTCCCCTTAGGAAACTCTAGATACCAAAGTTGTAGCCCTTCGTCGCATCTATGTTTTTTGTTTTTACGGCTTTGCCAGATTCTCGCTCGTTCGCTCGCTATCCTCCTCGTAAGTTGGCCACAGCTAGCCGGTTTTTCGAAAACGATCTCCAGTTTCATCAGACCCTGGGGACACCTCCCAGTAGTTTTTGCAGAAAAGCCCCCCCAGTTCATGTCGAGCACGCGTCGGTCCCTCCGCAGCTTTCCGGCCCACCTGCCAGCTCCGGCGCAAGTTTTGCAAAAAGATACCTGCCTTTTGATTGTTCTCAAACCGCAGCCCCCGCATGCGTCGCGTGGCACCCGCCTCTTCAACCATTGGTGCGTGGGTCCGTTTGACCACCGGCCCCATCTGTCGGTCTCGCGGGCTAGCCGACCCTTCGGTAGGAAAAGCCCCGCGCAACCGCCACGCCCCACCTGTGCTGAGTCAGCACTGGACCCACATGTCGGTGTCTGTGGCTAGGTTTAGTTGAGTGTAAAAAGTTCTGCGATTTTTTTCTGTTAATAAAAACAATTCCAGAAAATGTATATATGTTTTAAAATCCAAGAATTAATATCTTTAAATTAATAAATCCAAATAATACAAATGATATATGTTTTTGAATTAGAAAAATCTGAGGAATTCAAATCTGCCATCCAATTTAATATTTGACTAATTTAAATTTTCGAAATTGTTTAATTGCAATAAAAATGCCTTTTCTTAATTAATTAATCACTTCAAAAATATAACTCCAAATTTGGCAAATAATATGTCTAAATCGATCAGCGCGACGAGCCCGTTCTGTTTATGCATTCCATGTTCTAAATTGCAGCATGCATCATATAAATATTAAGTGGACAGCAAGTGTTATGGGAGCAAAACATGACTAAAACTTAATAAAATGCTTTATTCTTGTACCCCACACCTCACCCATGCCATGTTACATTATTGTCATGTAAATTGTGCATCATTCATCATGCAATGCTTGTTGCTTGTCGCATTTTATTTATATGCTTGTGCTCTTTATTTATATTGGCCCTTGTTTGTTTGGTTCTTCTTTCGGATAGACGCCGAGCAGGAGAAATATCAGGAATCCCAGGAATACTACCCAGATCCACCTCTCGCTTCAACTGAGCTGTCAGGCAAGCACTACCACATGCTTGCATACATATAGTACCTATTGCCTCTATCTTATTCTTGCATCATTGAGTCGTGATTGCATTAAATTGAATCCCAAGTACTGCATAGCCTTTACTTTTAAACCCCACCTAGCATGTTCCTAAACCCCATGAGATATTACTACAGGAGTTGTTTGAGCCATGCGAGTCGTAGAACATCATGTGTAGGGTATGTGAGTGTCTGAAGAATAACGAGGTACCTAAACAACTTAACCTGAGTAGTAATGGGAGAACTAATGAAAGAGGCACCGGTGAGCAATATCTGCTTTTTGGTTTTTCATGCTCACTTGTGTCCCGTTGGACCCCGAGTACTTGATTCATGTTCCTTGACTATTCGCACTATCCACATACGGGAGACTCTATGAATCCCCACTACTAGGGAAACCCTTATTTGTGGCGCACGTAAATTGGTTTCTGTGGCGCATGCCTCGTGCGCCACAGAATTTGCGCCACTAAATTGGTAATTCTATGGCGCACGAGCCGTGCGTCATAGAATTTGGGCTTTCTGTGGCACATGTGGTCCCGTGCGCCACAGAAGTGTGCTTTCTGTGGCGCATATGCACATATGCGCCACAAAATGTTGTGCGTCACAGAAACGTTACAAGATGCGCCACAGAATGTTTTTTTGGTATTTTTTTTAATTTCTAACACAGCCCAAAATACAGTGCATATACAGGTTTTATACAGGATTTATACATAGATAGTAAATAATAATCTGGACAAACAGTAGATGCAAACATATACATTACTATGTCATCAAATATTAGATCCCAACATACATGCATACATATAGTCATAAGTGCCACATTTTTACACAAGTATAAATTAGTTCATCATCTAAAGTTACAAATGAAGTGGTCACTGCCGCCTACACTATGATGAAATATAGTAGAGCCGCGACGATGGTGAGCAAGACCATGAGCACGACCGCGGTCTTCATCTTGTTCTTGTTCTTCCTCGACCGGTAGTTCCTCCACTTGGCCTCCGCCTCCTCTCTAGTCGCGTATCCTTTGTAGCAGTTGTCGCTGAACTTGTGCACCTGTTTCTTACAGTCCTCCCACTCCTCGTAGATCCCTGGAACCCGACCCTCGAACACCATGTAGTACGTCATCTCTATAGACACAAGGCATATATTAGTGCATAATGCAACATATAAGACATATTGCATCGATATCACAGAAGCAAGTTCAACGATAAAATACGACAAAACACACACACACACATCCGTCGATACAAATTATGACAAAGAAATTATAGTTCACGACACCTGGGAACACGACACAATACACACATGTGTCCATGATCAATGAGCCTACTTGCCGGACGGCGCCGTGAACGGTTTGTAGCAGTCTTTCATCGTCCATGTCCTTCGATCACCCTGCGCATCTAGGAGTTTTTCGATCGCCCTCTTAGATGGCTTCTAGCGTACGTTTAAGCACCCCCCCCATGGTTTTGACATCTTCCTTGATTATCTCTAATAACTTCCTTTGGATGCGATGGAAGTGTTCTCTAAGATCAGCATCGCTGATTTCCCCTATATATCTTGCAGACCACTCTCGGACAGTTTCTAGGCACTTGATCTGCTCTGCATCCCGGACCAACCCGTGAAGGTGATGGAGGGCGTAGAAGCTATCCCTCACACTGTCAGCCGGCTGCTTGATGCAGGGGAACTCGGTCACGTGCTTGAACCCGTGTCTTTTATCCGTCTTGAAAAATTCCCCTTTCTTTACGAAGGTGCCTCCCTTTTGGAAGTATCCCTCCATAGCATCATCGAGAACAACTTTTATTCTGGCCCAGTTTTTCCTATACGTGGTATTCGATGATTCAAAATACTGGGCTACTGAATACGTCGGGTAAATGGCGATGGTTACAGAGTAGTAGTCCCTTCTCAACACAATTGAAACGAATGTTGGAAAGGATAAGCAATGGAAGAAATCTACAAGAAAGCATTAGTTACGACGGCAACGAACGGATGTGTGTGCTTACTCGGGAAAGACGGAAAGAAGAATGGTGTTCTCTTTGTATCTGAGCATGAAATTCTGAAGGTACTCCACCGCCCGGGTCCGTGTCACTGATCCTTCCACCAGCTGGCTGTCGCGCATGTAGTAGGGATCCGCTACCGCGACTTGCGGGAGTAACTCTCTCTTGATCTTCAACTGTTGATTGATCGAGAATAGGCGGACCAAGTTATAGTCCAGTTGTCTGAGGTGAAATAGTTTGAAGACGTCCTCGTACGCTATGAAGAACAAACTTGCGGGTTCCACATGGACAAAGTCTGGGTCCTCTGGCACGTTGACGACGCACACCGGGTAAGTTGGATCTTTCTCCTTGAGAAGGGTTTGCTCAACATATAAGATATGACTATGCAAAGAGTGCATTGATCCACTTGCCAAGCGTAGCAGATCAGGAGGTAGTATCGGTTTCCCAGCTTCATGAACTCGCGTCAAGCCATCCGGACGGGGTGGTATCACGTTGTCATGCCGTATCTTCTGAGCTGGCTGGCTCATAGAGGCACCCGGGGCAGTTTTAGGTTTCCTCTTCCTGGCCTTCTTCTTCTTGTAAGCTTGTTCTGGGGGTGCTACCCCTACCTCATTGACCGTCTTTTTCAGCGTGGTAGGGCTGAAAATGGTAGCCGGTTTATATATAGGTGCATCGCCGGCCTCCGAAGGCATGTCTTCTTCCTGAGATAAACCCTTGAAGACTAGCTGGCGCTGCAAGGGTACTGCATTGGGACGCCTAGGTTCATCGTCGTGACCACGGAAGGCTTCTTCATCAACCTCAATAGGAGGCATATACACATCCTTGCTGGAGGCGCCAGTGTTGATGTAGGCATCGATGTCGACATCCTCATCCTGATCATTGTCATAGTTGTGGTCATCATTGTCATGGTAGTGGCCGTCATCATGATCAAGTGGTGCCATGTCAACGTCCTTAGTTACTGGCAGCGGTTGCGATGCCGGCGGTTGAGGTGCAACGGCCTTGGTTTTGGATGGTCGGCGCGGTAACGGTTTTCGTCCCAACAGTTCTTGGTGGCGGTTGGTGTTGGCGACGAGAACCGGTTCCTCCCGGGTGACAATGACCGTCGGTACCTTAAGCTTCTTCTGGGTGGTGGTAGCGGCGGCGACTGCCGGTTCCTTCGGGGCGCGCTTCGCCGAGGGCCGGATGGGCATGGGCCGGCGGACCGAGGTGCCGCCTGCGGGAAGCATTGGCCCCACAAGATCCCCCGCCCCCCAAGACGAATCTGGGACCTCGGCCATGGCATGTCCCAATTGGTGCATTCGTGGAGGGGAGTGTTGTCCTCGGCTCCCGGAGGGTTAAACGGCGGGAGGATGTTGCAGTACTCCGGCACTATGTAAGTCAAACTGACCCTCATGATGTCTTTGCCCATTTTAACGTTGTGCATAACCTCCGTGCTCTTTGGGCGAATCACCTGGCCCGCCGCAACCTCCTTCAACTCGCCGCCGGGCACCACGCTATGTAGCACTACACAAGGCGTGTCCTGAGTCAAAACATGTTTGGGATGATGAGATGATAGTCATCAAAGGCATAGTTAAAAAAATTACGCGCAGACTAACTAATTAGTTACCACTATGATGGTGTCGAGCTCGGCTAATGTGCAGACAAGGGCGGCGGGCGGCCTATCAATCTTCGGCTGCTCGGGTGCATCATCGTGCATCGCCGCCCTATCATCCTCGGCCGGCTGGTCGGGTGCGTCCAACTGGAGGAGCAGCTGCGGCTCGGCGGCGTTGGGCTGTGGGGTCACGAGTTCCGGCGAGGCGGGCCGGTTCCTGCTCGAGTTGCTGCCGGTGCAGGCGGGCACGTGTATCGGCCCCTGTTGACCTCTCGCATTCCAAGCACTTATCCCCTCCCACAAATTAGGGGGGGATCAACGACTTTATCGTCTCGTTGACCTGGGACGCCACTATGTCGGGCAACTGCAGTTTGACCTGTTGTAGGTCCTCCACCTACTTCTTCAGCTGCTCAACCTCGGCGCGTGCCGCTCCCGTCACCCTCCTCGCCTTTTTGGACTTGGCATCCGAATCGTAGTAGTCCCGTACCTTCATGTTCAAACCAAAGCCGGACACACGGCCAGCTAACATCGGCGGGAGATCTAACTTCCTTTTCTTCATCGCGTTCGTTGCCCGGTTGAAAGCCGTGTCCCACGGCTCCGTACACTCCTCGAACGACTGCGGGTTCTTAGCCAAATCCTTCAACGCTTCGTCCTTCGGGAAAAGGAAATTAAGGTGAACCCAATTAGAATTTTGTCACCGTTATATAATTAGATCAACTCGAGATATAAGCGGAAATGAAATTCCTTACCAGCTTTTCCTCGAAGGCCTTCACGGTCGGATGGTTGGTAACAAATTCCCCGGTCTTCCAGTCGAGGAAGTAGCGGGACCGGACATATTTCCTCGTCTGTACGTCCGTTATTTTGTACCACGGGTTGTCTTTTCCCAGACGTATATACTTGTTGTCCTCCTTCTCCCAAATCGGTTGTTTTCCTCGGTAGCCACCGCTTCCGAGATGGTGCTTACCTATGTTCAGCTCTTGCATTTCCCTCCCCCAGGCGGTCCATTCTCGAGCCACCTCCGTGTTGAAGGACTCCTTCAATGCATCGAAGTCTTCTCTAGGGAGATGCGGCTCTTCCTTACTTATCTTCTCCCAACTATCACCCTTGTTAATCTTCTTCACCCGGAATCTCCAGCTTCTCAAGGAGGTGCTCATCTTCGTGATGGCATTAGCTTCCGCCCTTTTTTGGAGTCCTCGTCCAGGAACTTGTATCTTTGGTGAAGCTTATCGAGCATGGTTTGGAGTATAGACGTATTCTCCGGGCTTTTGATGTCCTTAGTGTTGATTGAAACACTCTCCTGGACGATGCACCCTATTTGCATGCTGAACCCGGAGGCCGCCTTCTTCGACTCTAATGGTAGGCCATATTCCGAGGCAGAAGTGAACTCGTCTGTGACGTTGGCGAGCACTTGCGCCTTCCGGAGCCTCCTTGGCCTCGCCGCCTTCTTCCTGGCGGTCGGATTGGTGCCGCTACCACTTGCGTCGTGGTCACCGCCATCGGTGGTGTCGTCGTCCTCCCGGCCATCGGTGGTACCGTAATCATCGGTGGTTTCCTCCCGGCCACCCTCATAATCATCGGCGGCTTCCTCCCGGCCACCCTCATAACCAGTAGCTCCGGCGGCGGCCTCCGCCTCCTCCATCTCCTCGTTCCAGAATGACTTGTTGTGCTCTCTCGCTTGTTCTTCAATGCTCATGTGCTTAGAAGTGCCGGGCTCATCCGCTTTTCTCGACATGTTTATTTGCGCTTTATATAATGAGGCAAAAAGTTAGCACAAAAGGCAAAAAAATATAGTACAGTCCCATTTCTCCCAGAATGTTGATTAACTTCTGTTTCGGATGAGAAATGGGCACTCCTAGGTAGTAGAATAATTAGCAAAGGTCATGCCCAAAAATTCAAAATTTCGGCATGACCTTTTCTAATTTTTCTACTACATAGGAGTGCCCATTTCTCAACCAAAACGGAAGTTAATCAACATTCCGGGAGAAATGGGACTCAATGAAATCCCTACAAAAACATATCCCCCCCCAACATATATATATCACCCCATATGGTGCTCAGTAGCACCCCAGGTCATGAATAGATACAATTTCTAGATGTATAATCAGAAAACAACTACTAGATTTGTATATGAAATGCGATGACTCATCTACTGCCAACCTTTTATTCAGGACAATGCCAATAAGAGACTTGATCTCCTGGAACACAATGCTTTCTGGTTACTCTGGTACAGGTCCATATGGTTGCTGTTTTCAGAAGAAAAGGACACAGGTAGACAGATTCTTGTGGAATAAACTGCTGGTACTATATTACTCTGGTACAGGTCCATATGGTTGATGTTTTCAGAAGAAATGGACACAGGTAGACAGATTCTTGTGGAATGAAAGGACACAGGTACACGTAGGAGGAGGGGGAGGAGGGGGAGGAGGAAGAGGGAGGGGGCCTTACCGGCTGGTGCTCCGGCTACAGGCGCGAGGTTGACGGCGTGGGCCTCCTCCTGGTGCGGGCCTCCTCCTCCTCTCTCCTACACAACTTTTGAAGAATTAGTGAAGGGAAAAATTATGCAAGTCTTAAAACTGAAAATTTAGGGCATTTTGCCCCCAGACATTGATATTTTGGTAAATCAACGGATGCCTTTAATGAAATGACTGGTTGATTTATGCAATGACAATAAGGATGATGTGCCTTGCACGCAGTTAACCAACGAATGAACTCCCTACGTGTTAAATATTTGTGTTACCATTAGGATGAAGTTTTTTTAAAGGTCCAACTGATGTATTCACCATGTGACCTTACCCACAATAACTCATGATGTGCTGTACCTATTTTTTCTTCCTTACCTTTTCAGCTTTTTCTTTTCCATTAGTTAGTTGTGATGCAACAATATTAAGTTTCAGTGACCATCATATGATCAATTCACTGTTGACAAACCATTGTTCAAGTGTTTGTGGTGATCATATATGTTCATAGTCGCTTGTAGTTGATTTGATTTACATTTGACTAGCTATTTTCTTAGCGTTATACAGGTTCAGGCTGTTCTGTTGGTGCTTGGAGGGTGTGAGGTGCCTCCCGGTTTAGTAAGCATGGCCCCATCTACTGTATATGGTGAAAAGGTATCATCAGCTGTAGAATCTTTATAACAAGGCTGTGTTAATATTTCTAACTTATCCATTGTAGAGTTAGTTATTGGCTTCATGGATACAAATGTTGTATTACATTGCGAATCAAGCAGGATATTATTAGTCATCACTCTTTAGACCATATAAATGAGGATGTACTCCAGCTTTCTGCAGTCCCAATGCCACAACCCTAATCCTAATCTAACCTAAAGAACCCTAATCCTAATCTACCCTAAAGAACCCTAATGCCACAACGAGTAGGAGGAGGAAGGGGGAGGGGGCCTTACTGGCTGGTGCTCCGGCTACGGGCGCGAGGTCGACGGCGTGGGCCTCCTCCTGGTGCGGGCCTCCTCCTCCTCTCTCCTGCACGGATGCGGGCGCGAGGTCGACGGCGTGGGCCTCCTCCTGGTGCAGGCCTCCTCCTGCTGGCATGGTGCTCTTCCTCCGGTGGCGGCATACACGGCGTGGTGGGCCGCTCCGGTGCTCCTCCGGTGCAGCGTGGGAGGGGGACGACAGCGTGGGAGGGGGACGGTAGCGTGGGAGGGGGACGACAGATCGAGTGGCAATGTTGATAGAGGGGGAGGGGAAGGGAGAGTGGTGTCGTTTTTTTGCTAAATGTAAACATTCTGTGGCGCATCCGACCAACAGATGCGCCACAGAATTGTAGATTTCTGTGACGCATCCCGCCAATAGATGCGCCACAGAATTCTTTGACTAGATTAAATAAAAAGAAATTCACTGCTATATTGACAACAACAGAGAACTAACCCAGTGGTTTGCTGCTGTTAACCTGGAACCTGGGGTTGCTAGGTTCGAATCCTAGTTGCCCCACATTTTTTTAACTTTTTTTAAATTATTTTAGTTAATTACATTTAATGAAAGAAAACACTAGGGATTTTCTATTTCCATATCCTTAAATATCACTCACATACATATATCACTCACATACATATATGCTTGTTCTCTCACATAGACACACATGTGATACACAAAAAAGTCTTTCTTCGTCCCGGTTCCAAGCTAGCTAGCTTTAACGTCTCTTCGCAATCTTCTTGCCCTTCTTGTTGGCAGTTGAATACTTTATACCAACCACCTTGAGATTTCTTCGCGTGAACGGACAACCTTTGGTGGGTAGGGAGGTCTTCCTTCTTACTTTACTAGTAGTAGGCATGTCAAAGTGCTTGTCGAATTCCTCCTCGATCTTCGGATCACCGTTCCTATCCAAGTCTTCCTTGTTGGCGTCTCCTTGCATTCCAATGATGCTCCCCTTGCCCCTCCTCACGACAACACGGCTAGGTCTTGATGGGTCGGTGATGAAGAAGCATTGGTCAACTTGGCTGGCGAGTACCCATGGCTCATTTTTCACGGATGCGTTCTTTGACTTGGCATCGGGTATAACCATGGTGGTGAAATACCGACCTTCTTTTTCGACGTTCTTGGCCCATCTCACATGGAACATTGGCATCGTCTCTCCACAGTAGTTGAGCTCCCAAATCTCCTCGATCCTTCCGAAGTACCGTTCCTTGATAGTAGCCTCGTCATCGGCGAAAGATAGCATAGTTACTCCTGAGTTTTGGTATTCGCTATTCTTGTCCTTTTCCTCGGTGCCGAATCTGTAACCGTTGATGTCGTACACTTGATAGGTCTTTACGTTTTGCCCGGGGCCCCGTGATAAGGCAAATATGAGTTTTTCTTCTTCCGTAGACGGTGTTATGGTCTTTGCGAGAAGCTCTTGTGTTTTCTTGAACCAGCGGCCGAAGCTCGAGTTGTGCTCTCTGGTTATGTCTCCATTCTTCCTTGTTCGGCCCAGGTCGATGTTACTCTGCTCGACTACGCGTTTGTGCTCATTCACCCAAGGTTCGATCAATGTCAAGTGTTGTAGCACGACCCGGTGAGCCCTATCAAAGTCGTCGCGTCGATTCTCGATGCCGACATGGAGTGAGCAGGACCCCTCGCGATGACCCTCTCCAGCGAGCCTACCGAGGTGTGTCCTGGTTGGCAGACCAACATCCTCATCCTCGCTCCTTATATAATTCTGGCAGAAGGCGATGCACTCGTATGTTAGGAAGCCCTTGGCCATGCTTGCGTCTAGAGGGGACCTTCTGCGAACGTATCCTTTCATGACACCGTTCTGCCTTTCGAACGGCATCATGTTGTGCAAGAATGTCGGGCCGAGATGCTTGATGTCATCAACGACATGGAGACATAGATGCACGCAAATATCACAGAATGCGGGCAGGAAGTAAATTTCGAGCTTGCATAGTATCACCACGATTTCTTCCTGTAGCCTTTGGAGCTGCCTCACGCCGATCGACTTTCTGGTGATGACGTCGAAAAAGTTGCACAGGCCAAACAGCGTATCACGTACGTGCTCGTCCATTATCCCTCGAATTGCGACGGGTAGTATCTGCATCATCATCACGTGACAGTCGTGAGACTTCATCCCGGTGAACCTCTTCTTCACTGCGTCGAGATATCTGCTTATCTTCGATGAGTAACCGTGAGGAACTTTGACTCCTAGGAGGCACCTGAAAAACTGGTCGAGCTCCTCCAGACTAAGCGTGTAGCATGCAGCTGGAAGCACCACAGAGTTCTTCTTAGCCCTTTTGCGGAGACGTTGAGTCCCTTCCGTCTGATCATCATCATCATCGTCGGCTTCATCACCACTACTGGGGGCCTGTAGTTCTTTCCTAATGCCAAGATATTTCAGGTCGTATCTTGCTTTCGCCCCATCCTTGCCCTTTTCCGAATTGCAAAGAGTGCCAAGCAGACTCTCCGTAATGTTCTACGTAATGTGCATGACATCGAGGGAATGTGGCGTGTGGAGGTACTTCCAGTACTCCATGTCATGGAAAACAGACCTGGCTTTCCATACACCCAGCAACGAATCTACCGCCCTCGGTCGCTTCATTTTTCCCGGCGAAGGGCACTCCTCCCAATTTTTCAAAAGCTCGTCGATTTCTACGCCACTCCTCGGCAGCGGGGCTCTGTCAGGCTCCTCTTTACCATTGAACAGATCACCGCGTTTCCTCCACGCGTGATCCAAGCGAAGCCACCTTCGAGCACCTGGGAACACGGTTTTCAAAGACCCGGGATCCCTTGGTAGCTGGAGATGCAGGGTATTATCCATGCACCTAACACAGCCGCAGAATCCGTGGCCGACCTGGCAAGCTACATATGCGTAACCAGGATAGTCGTGCACCGTCGTGAGCAACGCGACTATCATCTCAAAATAATCTTCCTTGTAGGCGTCCCACGTACAGGGTGGATTATTCCACAACAATTCTAACTCCTCTTTCAGCAGCCCGAGATACAGATGTATGTCGACACCTGGTTGTTTTGGCCCCTGAATGAGAATACACATGTGTATGTACTTCTGCTTCGTGCACAACCACGGGGGAAGTTTGTAAGGCCATATAAACATGGGCCAGGTGCTATGCGTGCTACTCTGGTTGCCAAACGGATTGAGTCCATCAGTGCTCATACCCAGCCTAACATTCCTTGCGTCGTCCCCGAACTTCTGCGGGAAGGCGAGGTCCCATGCTTGCCACTGGGTGGCGTCTGCAGGGTGTGTCAGGATATATCCCTTCTCCGGATCCTCTTCGGGCTTCTCCATTTCCGCGTGCCATTGCATGAGATTTGCTTCCTTAGGGTTCATGTAATACCACTGCAGACGGGGAGTGATAGGAAAGTACCATACCACCTTTCGAGGAACCTTCTTTTTCCCAACCTTGTACCGCCCATGGCCGCACTTCGGACATGTCGTGCTGTTCTCATACTCGTCCCGATACATTATGCAATCGTTGATGCAGGCGTGGTATCTCTTGTGAGGTAGGTCAAGAGGGCACACGACTTTCTTGGCCTCCTCGATACTACGTGGCAATGTGTTCCCCTTCGGAAGACGGTCGTTCCAGAATTCCATGTTCTC
Source organism: Avena sativa (assembly GCA_916181665.1). NCBI lineage: Eukaryota > Viridiplantae > Streptophyta > Magnoliopsida > Poales > Poaceae > Avena > Avena sativa. The sequence continues at coordinate 437,581,283 of OV702289.1, forward strand.
GCTGAAGCTAGTGTCGATCCATTTGTTATTCGACTTCAGCTATAGAGCATCAAGGGTTACTTGCAAGCGTGTATCCTAGGGCCGGCATCCAGGAAACAACGGGGTCATCCCGTCTTTCTTCATTTGCGCCAGCTTGGCTTTCTCCCTTCCAGCAGCCCTGGCGTTGCTCGTCTTCTTGTGGAGCAGTTCTTGAACATGAATGTCCTGAAAGGCCGATCGAGGGATCTCCGTGTCCACGGATCCATCTTCTTCGTCATGATGATCTTCTCTGCTGGCATCTCCTTCATCATTATTATGGTCTTATCCGGGAGACTCTTCGTCTTCTCGCCGCTCGCCCTCGCCTTCACTCGAACCATTTGCTGTCGGCTCGAAGAAATCGCGTCTGAGCAGGTGCTGCTCCAGTATTCCGGAATCAGGGTCGATCCACCTATCGAGTTTGCATGATCGACAGGGGCATCTTATCTGGCGCATGTTCTGGCGAATCATGCCTGCCTTCATGTCTTTCTTGTATCTAGCGATTCGACCGGAGTCCATCGCGAGAACCATGGTTAATTATTGCCTGCGAGAAAGTATGTTTATTAATACCGCAACATGTGTGTGCACACACACCCACAGAACGACACACACACACGCATGCATATGCATGGTCGCCGGAAAATTTTGGCATGACCTCCCCTAAAACTAGGACATATGGGTGGTGCAAAAATTTGCTAAAACGGAAATGAATCAACATTTCGGCAAACATCCATGACCACCCCGCACAAGCAACAACAAAAAGAATATTCGCACATATTCAAATATGCATGCGCCACGCCAAAAAGCTTCTTGCATAGCATAAGCATCGTATCACCATACGAATCCGGTCGCGCAAAACACCCGCGCGCGACAAGCTCTTCCCCTACAACAAACATACATACACACCGCCACGCCAAAACATGCATATGCATGTCTCTCCAAGCTATACTCACCTGGTAGATCCCGGACGAGAACGCGGTCAGTGAGATGTGGGAGAGGAGGAGATTATGGAGAGTCTCACCCTCACCAAATATATACCAACAAATCTAGGTTAAACACACAAAATAAAGCAAAATATGAGCAAAATGGCCTAGGAGAGAGAAGGGGGTCGAGCTAGCTAGAGGTATGTAGGAGAAGGGGATGGAGTGGGTGGGAGAAGGTGGGAGATGCCACAGATATTGGGCCATGTGCGCAAATTCTGTGGCGCATCTGGGCCAGTGCGCCACAAAAGTGCACTTTTCTGTGGCGCACGTGGTGTTATGCGCCACACAAAAGCCACATTTCTGTGGTGCACTGGCCCAGATGCGCCACATAAGTTGGCTGCCTGGCCAGCGGCAATGATTGGAGTGGGTCCCTCTGGAATTCTGTGGCGCACGGGCATAGATGCGCCACAGAACTGGCGCTTTCTGTGGCGCATCCGTGCCCGTGCGCCACAGAATTTTCTTCTTTCTGTGGCGCACTAGCATTCCGTGCGCCACAAAATTAGTTTTTATGGCGCATGGCATTCCGTGCACCACAGAATAGGGGTTCACCTATAGCATATTTCCTAGTAGTGCCCCCTTTGCCAAAGCTTGATTCGTACTTTATTTCTTGGGGGCCACAAAGTAGTTTGGGGCTTTATTACTATCCTGTACTTATGCCATGCTTTACTGCTTTATTTAAGATTGTGCGTGGAGCACCTATACTGTTTAGGGATCGCGGCATGATTTCGCGGTATCGACAAGCCTAGTCACATTTTCGGGTTCCCAGTCATTTACAGCCGTTCTCGCAAACCTGGGTCCGTCTCGGAGCCGGCCAACTTTGTTGCGGGTAGCTTATTGTGGTGCCCCCTGGAATATTTTATGAATCATGTGATTGCTTTGTCGTGAAAGCCTTTTTGGGTTTTGATTTGGTTTTTCCGAGGTCGATCGTGTGTGTGTTGCTATTTGTGCACCCCTGCAGGGTAAACCTTTCTGAAAGCCGTGTCCGCGGTTATGGAAGACTTGGAGCACAGTTTCTCGATCATAGAAAAGTATAACTAAAGTACCGCTTTTAATCTGACTAAATACCTGACTAGTAAATAGTGCAATATTCATGGAATGGTTAATAAAACTGCCAACGGATGGGTTGTTCGTCCGCTTTCTCGTTGGTAAGCGAGAAGGAGGATGGATCCATTACTTTATACTGTTATAACTGTTGTTTCTAATTAATGGACATCCGTGTATCATTGGTTAGGCGGATGGTTAGCGAGTATCTATAGACTTGTTAGTTATTATCTTTTGCTGCAATTGCGTCACCCCAGGTATATGTCCCCTTTAGAGGCATAAAGACTTGCTGAGTACCCCTAGGGTCTCACACGATAAATTGTTTGATTCAGATGAACAGGTGTATTCACAAGATGGATACTGGGTGGAGGAGACAGATGATGTTGGCAATGATCACTCGGTGTAGAGATTCCAGGGATGGGGATCCGCGAGATCTGTGGGCGGGATGTGCTTACTTATGTGGCATCTTATACCAATTTGCTTCTTGTCCTTACTCGGATCTTGTTTCCCGCTTCCGCTTGATACTCTGATGTTTGATGTATGAGGAGCTATCCTACACTATTATCTCTATCTAGGATATTTGGATCTTGCCGTATGGCGTTGCAATATTTCTACTTCTTTTAGATGGTATGGCTCTGAGAACTATTGTAAGGTAGCTTGCATACATACTCACTTGTGTATGTATTTGATCTCTTCACCTGTTGCCTATGACGCTCGCTCTTCTCCCGATGTCTTGGAAGTGGTTAGGACGGCCGACGGGTCTACACGTGGGTGGCCCCTGGGCCCCCGCTGTACTATTTTAACCACTTCCGGTTCATCCAGGCTTGAACTTAGAGCGTAGGGTCCGAGGTTGTTACACCGTGCATCTTTGTAGGCATCTGATTTCTGAAGGGTGATGAAAGAGCTGCCATGTGAATAGATTATTATTTCAAATAATGAGGATGACTTTCCTTGTGTTGTCAGCATGATATTTTCTTTGACACGCTATATGAAATTGTACTGTACCTACTTGCTGCATCTGGACAATGTAACCCGGTCTCGTTCTAGCCATTCAGAAAATGGGAAAACAACATTTTCCTGTGATAAACTTGAAATCTTTTTTGCACTTTTATTTAGATCTATAGACCCACGTTTTGCCAAAAATTAACACATTACCATGAAAGGTAGTTCAAGAATAACCATGTCCATGTGCCCATTATCATGAATAAATTCGTGCACTATATACTTGTGTGGCCCTAAAGTCAAACTATTAGACTGCAATAGTAGATCGAGTACAAAAAATATCAACTGAGCGACAAACCACAAGCCGAAATCACCTCTTCCACCAAGCAGTCCACCAGAAACACCCGCCGTAATGGGCTCCTACGTCCAAAATTCAAACGGTACAAAATTTTCATCTTGCCCTTCGGGCCAGAAACAACGCGCCAAAGGCCATTCCTAAAAATGGTTTATCTTGTAAATTGCCACGCGCCACACAATTCAATGTTTCAAACATACTAGTACCACCCGCACCCTTCGGGCCGAATCCCTCGAGATCACCTTGCACGACCACGGTCGTGCTCCTTCCGTCCCATCTCCCCTTCACAGCCTCTCCACCTGCATGCCATCTTAGCAACCGAAGACCTTTTACCAGCTCCCGACGCTGGCCCGCACGAGATAAGCTCCTCTGTACATGAGGTCCATGGTGCTGGATCTGGCTCAGCGACGCCGTCCTAGCTTCGTTGGATCCACTTCCCCGACTCCATGGCAGCAAATATACTTCCTCGACCTTGTCCACGACGGCGGAGAGATGGGGAGGCAAATCCGCTCAAGGGCGAATGACGAGGTCATAGCTCACCATAAGTCCGGCAAAGGCACAGGAAGGAAATCATGTAATCGCGGTCACAAAGGTTGCCGCCATACACTTCATATGCTCTTTACGCATTTGATGTCTGAAAGTAGTTCATCGCTTGTTTCACTACATTCTCGCACTGAGTTTTTTATCTTGTACTCCAACATTTCTTTTCGAGGCATCGTATATGCATATGTCTGTCATTGTTCCTTTAGAGCTTTCAACTGCTTGCTAGCACTGTAATAACTTGCTCTTCTACACATATCTCGCTCTTAAATCTCATAAGATATATTTTTTTGCTGATGCATGTAAGGTGATTTGTGGACGACTCATGAGGGAGGACGGAAGATTAGGGAAGATAGATTATTAAAGAATTCCAAATATGCAAGATCGCTCGTCCCGCAGAGAGTTAGATCTTTCATGGCTACCACCACCAATCATGAAGTCCAGGATTCTGATGCAGAATTTGATCCTGAAGATCAACAAAACACCAAGGGAGACCTGACTCAGGAAGATGGTCCAGTCGAGAACCCCCTCCCTAATCCGCCTGCTTGTCCACTGCCCAGGGTGTTTGCTCTGTCTTGACATTGTGATATTTGTTTCATCTTCCATGTTTCGTACCTCAATTCCCACCAAATGTTGTGCAATGTCATCTTCTTAGTTCATGCATCATATATGTTCAGCATATCTTGCCTTACTGTTCTTCTGTTCTATCCACGTCTCATTTTATATAGGACTTTGATAGATAAATGTATCGCTTATGTGTGTCAGGAATCAGCTGGTTCACCTAAGACCCTTCCAGGTATCAGCAGGGAGAAAAACTATGATCATCAAATGTATGATTCTGAATAGGTTTACGTTGATGAACAATTTTCGAGGGAGACCTGACTCTGGAAGTTGGACCCGTTGAGGACATCCCTGCTAGTTCGACCGCTTGTCCACCCCCAATGTGCTGGCTCTATTTTTTAATTGTGATATTTGTTTCATCTTCCATGTTTCATACCTCAATTCCCACCAAATGTGGTGCAATGCCATCTGCTTAGTTCATTCATCATATATGTTCAACATATCTTGCCTTACTGTTCTTCTGTTCTATGAGCATCTCATTTTACATAGGACTTTGATAGATTAATGTATCGCTTATGTGTGTCAGGAATCAATTGGTTCACCTAAGACCCTTCTAGGTACCAGCAGGGAGAAAAACTATGATCAGCAAGTGCCTCATTCAGCATTGGTTTCTGTTGATGAACAATATTTCAAGGGAGACCTGACTCAGGAAGTTGGACTCGTCGAGGACCTCCCTGTTAGTCCGCCCGCTTGTCCACCCCCCAGGGTACTTGCTCAATTTTTTAATTGTGATATCTGTTGCATTTTCCATGTTTTGTATTTCAATCCAACCAAACATTTTGCAATGCGCTCTGCCTAGTTCATGCATCATATATATAGAGCACATGTTTCCTTACTATTCTTCTATTCCATCTGTGTCTCATTACATATAGAACTATAACATATTCAAGTATTGTTTATGTGTGTTAGGAATCAGCTGGTTCATGTAAGACACATTTAGGTACCATACTTGAAAGCATCGACAAGCCGTCCTGCTAATGCTACCAGTGGAACACAAACACACGCCATGAAATACAATAAACAAAAATCAGGAAACTCACATACAGCTAAAGAGTGTCGTCGTGGCGGCACACCACATGTTACAATAGTAGTAGACGCAGAAAACACCATCCCACACATTCCACAATCACCAATTGCCAATCAATATACCTAGCAACAATTGACACCCGAACCAGTTTTGACCTCTACTTTCCTAACACTGGGGAGTACCATTTTTCTATTATTATTATTTAGCTGGTAGCCAAATTCAAAATCTCTAACGAGCGGCAAAATCAAACACCAACTTTGAAGCATTTCCTGCCCCACCGTTCAAAAGCTTTGAGACCAAATCTCTCACCGGGGAGTACCACTTTCCTATTAATTATTATTTGGTCGGTAGTCAAATTCAAAATCTCTCTCGAGCAGCAAAATCATAAACCGACTTTGAAGCATTTCCCGCCCCACCGTTTCAAAAACTTTGAGGCCAAATCTCCCACTAGAGAGTACCATTTTTCTATTATTATTATTTGGTCGGTAGCCAAATTCAAAATCTCTGTCGAGCGGGAAAATCAAACAAACTTTGAAGCATTTCCTGCCCCATCGTTTCAAAAACTTTGAGGTCAAATCTCCCACCTGGGAGTACCACTTTTCTATTAATTATTATTTGCCTGGTAGCCAAATTCAAAATCTCTGTTGTGCGGCAAAATCAAACACTGACTTTGAAGCATTTCCCGCCCCACTGTTTCAAAATCTTTGAGGCGAAATCTCCAAACAGGGAGTACCACTTTTCTATTATTATTATTATTTGGCAGGTAGCCAAATTCAAAATCGCTGTCGAGCGGCAAAGTCACACACCAACTTTGAAGCATTTCTTGCCCCTCTGTTTCAAAAACTTTTGACTTTAAAATTCCCATTATACCCATTGCTCAGACGCCCTATGTGCATGCTAAAGTCGGTAGCTTGGGGGCACGATCACAATTATTTTTCTGTTCACCTCCATAGTACCGACTCGTGTAGTTTTTCCAGCTAGCCATCGCAAAATCCCAGGCTTCTCTCCCACGCCCTCACCTTCATGACCACCGTGCGCACCGCCGGACGGCAATTCCACGTCTGCCGTTGCCGCTTCATCGACGTCCACCCCATCAGATCTAGTTCACTGGGTCTCTCTGCCACTCCACCAGAGCTACAGTCTTGCTGACCACGCCTATGGCATCGTCGACCGCCCATGCTCGGCTTCCTCACCGCCGAAAGCTACCCAACTGTACTAGAGCAGCTTCACCGTTGTCCACCAGACGGGATCTAGTTCAACAAGTACCATGTCCACTGCTCCAGACCAGCTACACGGTCATCACCGTTGACTGCACCCACATCGACCACCCAAGATCTGCTTCCCTGATGCCAACAGCCACCACAATCGCAACACCCTCGGTGACCTGGACGTCACTCGCAGAGTACCGACAATGCTTAGACTCCTGTCCGACTAAGGTAACAAAATCTCCAACCTGTTTTTATTTTGTCAACGGTATAGCAAGTTCAAGCCTGTCACAGTGAACTGCATTTTTGTAATCGTGCTAGTACGTACAAGTCACTGGGCACGCCTGTTCTTCATGCTAGTACATACAAGGTCATTAGACATGTTAGTTTGCATTTGCTTCTCTACAAATTTCAAGTCATGCACATGTCTTTTATTTTTCCATGCACATTTTCTTATCTTAGCTGCTCCGTACACCAGTAGTTGCCTTCTATTGTGTAGTTCTTGCAAAATGTAATGTCAGTGGAAAATATTTGTATGGATTCCCTGCTCCACAGTTACTGACTCTATCTAGTTATTCAAGAGCTAAGTTCCTTCTATTATTTCCTCCCTGGCTTCGTTCTGATATCCTTTAGTACCCGTTCAAACTCTTCATACTAGTTCGATTATATTTTTCTTATTGCAATCTAGTTCTTCAAAAGCTGCAACACTGACTTTTTTTCTTTATGTAGAGCTCAAAAAGGCAACACTGAACATGTTAGTTTGCATAGCCTACAGGTCCACCGGCGATGCCATTATATATTTTCTGTATTTGGTGCTAGTTCATCCTAATCAACGACATGATTATTCTTTACTATATAGTTCATTCGTGTTTTCCATTCCTGCTCGACAAGTTCTGGTATGTTGCGGTTATTTTTTCTATGTGGTTCATTCTTAGCTATGACAGTAACTACATGTCATTGTGTATCTCACCGCAAATTCCAAGTCACCCAATATCTCTTGCATTCCAGGAGATACCACTGCTTACATATATATTTTCCGAAATGACCTGGCTAGTTTATACTGAAATTCTAAGAAACACTTTGTTTGATTTCTCATTTCATTGTTGGCATACTTGTTTAATGCTTGTTTGTCATGTTCTACAGGTTCACAAGCCACACCATCATATCTCGTATCTAGTTCTGGTTCGTCCTAGGAAACGACATAACTATCCTCTACTCTATAGTTCATTCGTGGTTTGCATTCCTGCTCTACAAGTTTGTATTATGTAGTTATAATTCCTATCTGGTTCATTCTTAGCTATGAGTAGTTTGTCTTATTTGATGTATTCACTTGTTATTACTTAGTTTCAAACTGCAATTTTTGCTATCGCCACCAAAGTGGGGACTACAAGATAATGTCTCAAGGTGGTTTTCCAATGTAGTTGTCACACTCAAAGGGAGACGCAGTTGATGGATTGAGAAAGCAGACTCTGCTATCAACTTGATTGGAAACTGAAATGCTGAATTTTCTTTCCCTTTTGTTCATATTATGTAATATTTTCAAGAAATTTGCAGCTAATGTAATATCTAGATAACTCGCATAGGCCATGTAGGCATTTAGTTGACACTATACACGCATGGAGGTACCATAACTGTGATAGCCAGGTCGATCAGGTAACAGTATAGGGTTTTTCTATTTGTCGTTCTTGTATTGCGCCTTCCATGAATAGCAAAAGATGCTCGCTAATTATACTCCTTTAATGATATTTGCATGGGCTTCAGAAAGGCCGACACAATAATGGTAACTGAATAGAATAGTAACAAGCCAAAACAGTAACAGTCCAAAACAATAATAGTCCAAAAACAGTAACATGCCAAAACAATAATAGGCCAAAACAATAACAGGCCAAAATAGTAATAGGCCAAAATAGAAACAGGCCAAAACAGTAACAGGCCAAAACACCAGTAGGCTAGAACAGTGGCAACCCAGCACATTAACGGGCCAGAACAGTAACATGCCAGAATAGCAACATGCCAGAACAGTAACAAGCCTAAACAATAACAGGACAAAACACCAGCAGGCTAGAACAGCGGCAACCTAGCACAGTAACGGGCCAGAATAGTAAGAGAGCAGAACAATAAAGGACCACAAATGTAACAGACATGAACAGTAGATGGCTAGAACAGTAACGAGCTAGAACAGTAAAAGGCCTGAACCGTATGAGACCTTCTCAAAGGTGGGTCATTCGTAGGCGACCCAGGACGAGCTGTGAGAACAGTGACGGGCTGACCATAGGCCTTAACAGTGTCGGGCCGACTTGACGCAGGCTGTTAACGGGATGCACAGTACTCGACCATTGTGGGCTTCTGTAGGCTAAAACAGTAACATGCCTAACGTTCACGTGCCGCTGCTGGCTCCATCTTTTGGGCCCATTTCAAACAGTGTTGGACGAAACAGTAATGGGCTGTAATATTATTGGGCTATCTTAATGGGTCGGCCCACTTAATATTTAGCAGGCCTTGGCTAGGCCTGGCTTCTACCATGGTTTCTGTGGCTATTAATGGCAGTAAGTAGGCGTTAACGGTGTTTGCCACCTTGCATTTTGCATGACGTCAGCAGTCAATGCGGCTGGCGAACAGATCTATGACAGAACAAGTTTTCGTGGCTGAAGATTGCAATCCGCCATGGTCTGGAAAAAAACCGTGGTAGATTCTTTTGTGACGGGGCTTTTACCACGAAGGGCATCCATCGTACAAGACTTTTTAGCCACAAAAAACGGGCCTTCAACCACGAAAATCGCCCGTTGTAAAATCCAACTTCTCTTGTAGTGCCAGTGAGGCAGAAGTTGCACCACTGAATGCACTAGAGAGTTTGTGGTCATGTGGATAAATGTGGTATAGGAAAAGAACACATGCAACAACACTAGTGGATCAATGTGGTTTAGGAAAAGAACACATGCAACGACTATAGGTGATCCATGGGTTATACCATGGTCACATAGACCAAAAGCACATTGGAAGAGCAGCTTCCACATTGCATGTTGCACCAGTGAGGCAGAAGTTGCATCACAAAATGCACTAGAGTGTGTGTGGTCATGTGGATTAATGTGGTCTATGAAAAGAACACATGCAATCACACTATTGGATCAATTTGGTTTAGGAAAATAACACATGCAATGACTATAGGTGATCCATGTGTCATACCATGGTCATAGAGACCAAAAGCACATAGTAAGAGCATCTTCCACATTGCATGCTGCACTAGTGAGGCAGAAGTGGCATCACAGAATGCACTAGATTTTGTGTGGTCATCTGGATCAATGTGGGTTAGGGAAAGAACACATGCAATGACACTAATGGATCAATGTGGTTTAGGAAAAGAACACATGTAATGACTATAGATGATCCATGTGTTAAACCATGGTCACAGAGACCAAAAGCACATAGGAAGAGCAGCTTCCACATTGCATGTTGCACGAGTGACGCCGAAGTAGCATCACAAAATGCACTAGAGTGTGTGAGGTCATGTGCATCAATGTTATATAGGAAAAGAATACATGCAATTACACTAGTGGATCAGTGTGGTTTAGGAAAAAAACACATGCAATGACAATAGATGATCCATGTGTCAAACCATGATCACATAGACCAAAACCACATAGGAAGAGAAGCTTCCACATTGCATGTTACACCAGTGAGGCAGAAGTTGCATCACAGAATTGACTGGAGTATTTGTGGTCATGTGGATCAATGTGGTCTAGGAAAAGAATACATGCAATGACACTAGTGGATCAATGTGGTTAAGGAAAAGAACACATGCAATGACTACAGGTGATCCATGTGTCAAACTATGGTCATAGAGACCAAAAGCACATAGGAAGAGCAGCTTCCACATTGCATGCTGCACAAGTGAGGCAGAAGTTGCATCACAGAATGCCTGGATTTTGTGTGGTCATGTTGACCAATGTGGTCTAGGAAAATAAGACATGCAATGACCCTAGTGGATTAATGTGGTTTAGGAAAAGATCACATGCAATGGCTAAATGTGATCCATGTGTCATACCATGGTCACAGAGACCAAAAGCACATAGGAAGAGCAGCTTCCACATTGCTTGTTGCACCAGTGAGGCAGTAGTTGCATCATAGAATGCACTGGAGTGTGTGTGGTCATGTGGATCAATTTGTTTTAGGAAAAGAACACATGCAATGACACTAGTGGATCAATGTGGTTTAGGAAAAGAACACATGCAATGACTATAGGTGATCCATGTGTCAAACCATGGTCACAGAGACCAAAATCACATAGGAATAGCAGCTTCCACATTGCATGTTTCACCAGTGAGGCAGAAGTTACATCACAGAATGCAATGGATTGTGTGTGGTCATGTGGATCAATGTGGTCTAGGAAAATAACACATGCAATGACACTAGTGGATTAATGTGGTTTAGGAAAAGAACATATGCAATGTCTATAGGTGATCCATGTGTCAAACCATGGTCGTAGAGACCAAAAGCACATAGGAAGAACAACTTCTACATTGCATGTTGCACTAGTGAGGCAAAAATTGCATCATAGAATGCGCTGGATTATGTGTGGTCATGTGGATCAATGTGGTCTAGGTAAAGAACAAATGCAATGACACTAGTGGATTAATGTGGTTTAGGAAACGATCACATGAAATGACTATAGGTGATCCATGTGTCATACCAACATCATAGAGACCAAAAGCACATAGGAACAACAGCTTCCATATTGCATGTTGCACCAGTGAGGCAGAAGTTGCATCATAGAATGCATTGGAGTATGTGTGGTCATGTGGATCAATGTGTTCTAGGAAAAGAACACATGCAATAACACTAGTAGATCATTGTGGTTTAGGAAAAGAACACATGCAATGTCTATAGGTGATCCATGTGTCAAACCATGGTCACAGAGACCAAAAGCAAATAGGAAGAGCAACTTCCACATTGCATGCTGCACAAGTGAGGCAGAATTTGCATCACATAATGCACTGGATTGTGTGTGGTTATGTGGATCAATCTGGTCTACGAAAATAAGACATGCAATGAAACTAGTGGATCAATGTGGTCTAGGAAAACAAGACATGTAATGACTATAGCTGATCCATGTGTCATACCATGGTCACAGAGACCAAAAGCAGATAGGAAGAGCAGCTTCCACATTGCATGCTGCACCAGTGAGACAGAAGTTGCATCACAGGATGCACTAGAGTGTGTGTGGTCATGTGGATAAATGTGGTCTAGCAAAAGAGAACTTGCAATGACACTAGTGGATCAATGTGGTTTAGGAAAAGAACACATGCAATGACTATAGGTGATCCATGTGCCAAACCATGGTCACAGAGACCAAAAGCACATAGGAAGAGAAGCTTCGACATTGCATGTTGCACTAGTGAGGCAGAAGTTGTATCACAGAATGCACTGGATTGTGTGTGGTCATGTGGACCAATGTGGTCTAGGAAAATAACACATGCAATGACACTAGTGGATCAATGTGGTTTAGGAAAAGAACACATGCAATGTCTATAGGTGATCCATGTGTCAAACCATGGTCACAAGGACCAAAAGCACATAGGAAGAGCAGCTTCCACATTGTATGTTGCACTAGTGAGGCAGAAGTTGCATCACAGAATGCACTGTAGTATGTGTGGTCATGTGGATCAATGTGTTCTAGGAAACAAACACATGCAACGACACTAGTAGATCATTGTGGTTTAGGAAAAGAACACATGCAATGTCTATAGGTGATCCATGTGTCAAACCATGGTCACAGAGACCAAAAGCAAATAGGAAGAGCAGCTTCCACATTGCATGATGCACTAGTGAGGAAAAAGTTGCATCACATAATGCACTGGATTGTGTGTGGTCATGTGGATCTATGTGGTCTAGGAAAATAACACATACAATGACACTACTGGATCAATGTGGTTTAGGAAAAGAACACATGTAATGACTATAGGTGATCCATGTGTCATACCATGGTCACACATACCAAACGCACATAGGAAGAGCAGCTTCCACATTGCATGTTGCACCAGTGAGGCAGAAGTTGCATCACAGGATGCACTAGAGTGTGTTGGTCTTGTGGATTAATGTGGTCTAGCAAAAGAACACTTGCACAGACACTATTAGATTAATGTGGTTTTGGAAAAGAACATATGCAATGGCTATAGGTGATCCATGTGTGTCGTCGGATTGATGACAAGTACGCCATGAGGGGGTCCTCAAGGCGTGCGGAAGAGAGGGGTGTGAGATGTATGGTGTTCCGGGACGGTGAACACACAACTTTACCCAGGTTCAAATCCACCGGCTTTGGACGAATCCTACTCCTGCTAGCAATCCAGCAATATAGCAGAGCTGGAATATGGGTTACAAGGGTTTCGCCTGTGCGAGTTGAGATTGTAGACTATTGTGAGGGTGCCGTAAAGGCTCTCCCTAGGACAGCTTATATAGATATCTAGCCTAGGGTTTACAGGCGAGATCTATCCAGGTACGACTAAGAGTCAGTTACAGAGTACATCGTGAACTACAAGTAACACTATGGTCCTATGTCGGTAAGTCATCTGGGCCTTCCTGTGGCCGGACTGGACTCTGTCTCTTCACCCTGACTGGGCTGCCCATGAAGCAAAGCTCTAACCCAAAGTGGGCCACCCTGGTCAGTAAGGCACAATGAGGATACCCGGAAAGTAAATCCGCAACAGCAGCCCCCCGAAGCCTCCATGATCCAAAGTCACATTTCATCATCATCTAGCTTGATCTTTGGCTTGCAGAATCCTGAAGGGTTCCTGAAACTTCAAAAGAAAAGATAGGATTCGGGTCTCAAATGAGTCGGACCTATGAATACATTATTCGGGTTTCTAGCTCGAAATTCAAACTAAGTCGGAACTTGGTCTCTGACGTAATATGACACTAGTCATGGACAAGTCAAGTGACTGACAAACATTCCTGTCAGCACGACTCTTGGTGGGTCCGCCTTTCACGGAACCGAGGCGTCGTTTTAATGCCTGCCCGGAGATCGAGGCAGTGTAATCATCACATGGGGGTTACCCAGATCTTTCAGCGACGCGTGGTGCGTTCACTGTTGCGTTTACACGAATCTTGGCGCGACTTGATGATATAAGTGGTTAGGATTCTTTTCCCCATCTTCTTCATCAGCACTTGCGTTGTTTCCTTCTCCCCAATGCTTCCCACGAACACAGAGCTTCTCTGCTCCCTAGAACCCTCTAGCGATGCCCACCCTTGGTCACCGTCCCACGAAAAAATGGCTTTAGCATCATCTTCTGGCGCGGCGGTGACGGTAGCGACGGCTTCAGCGGCGGAGAAGGAGAGCAACCGCATGGTCTAGATCCTATGCTTCCTTCACGATGCCAAGCTCCGCGTCGTGGAAAACAAAGGGCTCCTCTGTGCCGGCGACTAGCGTAGCAGCTTCGGCGAAACCGTCCCCAACCCTCGCGTCGGCGAGCAGGTGCACTTTGGCACCCACCTTGACAGAGGTTTGAGTTTCCCTCCCTCAGACTACTTTTCTAAGGTTATAGATCATTACAAAGTGCAACTCCATTATCTTCCCCTAAACTCCCTCTTAGAGATGAGCGCATACGCTTCTTTGTGCAAGGTGTATCTCAGCATTAGGTCGAGTCTTACTCTTTTCCGGTTTTACTTTCATGTCCGGAGAAATTCCATCACTGCCGGTAATCCATACATTACCGGTACTATTAGTTTTTCTGTTAGAAGAAAGCACGTCTATCCTCGGATTAGGGCCGGTGAGTCAGTCAAATAGTGGCCATCCACTTTCTTCTATCACAAGGATATTCCTGCTCCCAGCAAAGCTACTACATTGCCTGCTTTTGTCGATGGTGCCGCCACGCCCCAAGAGTCCTGGCACACAGATACGCCGGCTCTCAGTGACGATCTGCTTCTTGCCAAGAGGCGGATAATTTTTTTTATGAAGCACAAGGGCCATAAGGGGTCCGACTTAGTTCACTACTGGGTGGCACGTCGGATCTAGCCTCTTCAACACCATGGAGATCGGCTTATGCACTCCATTATGGCGTCCAAGAAAGATTCCCTCTGGATCTGCGCCCAGCCTTACACGGATAAAGAATACGAGTCTCAAATCAAGTGGCTGATAAGGGAATGGATCGAGAGGATAATCCCGGAGCTGTCTTTGGACATGCATACGGCTGAAGATCCGGTGGTAATGATAAGTTTCCAATAGTAACTCGAATTATGTGTTCATCTTTACATTGTTTTGCAATACTGAGATATCTCTTCTTTTTTAGCTTGTAGACCTCCCTGAGTCTGAGCTTCCTCCTATCGAGGGATATCCTCCTGAGATTTCTTAGGACGATGGAGAGTTGGTTCCACTGCCAGACAGAATTCCTCGGAAGCGTAAGGCTACGACATTTGCTATTGGCACAAAGGAGGTGCCTGTTGTGAAGAGGTAATCTTTCCTCAAAAGGTCTTTGTACTTTATGTCTTAATTTCTTCCGAGATGTAACGTTCCCTATTCTATTACTTCCTTAGAGCTAGACAGCTCACCAAGGGAAAGGGGAAAGGAAGCTCGTTGAATCCCCCGCGTCAGTCAAAGCTGAATTTGATTTCTCGTGCTGCAGTACCTCTGACTCCTTCCCCTCAGCCTTCTGCGGCGCTGGACATTACTCCATCTCCAATAGTCGCAGAAGATCCGACTCAATCAGCAGAGCTAGCGATCCTTGGGTCGCAAACTAATGTCAGGTTTTGATAAGGGCGAACCCTCTTCGGGTAATGATCTCTCGGTAGAGGTATTCACTGAAAACCTCCTCAACAATCCGGGTCTTGCCAAGCTTGGCATTACTCGGAAATCTGCAGAGGAAATCCAACGGCTAGCCTAGCAATGCTTGGAGATCTGGAATATTACTACTGAAGAAGAAGCAAGAAGTAGAGGACATCAAGTACTCTGAGCTTCTCGAACAAGTCCATCTTTGCGACAAGAGGCTGAGATCTGACGAGCTTCCACCACCACCAATGATCCCGCTCACCCTCGGCGAGAAGGTTACCACAAAAGTGAACATGAGTTTGAGCAAACTCACTCATGAATAATAAGTAAGTCAGAATTCCAACTTACTTTTTTACTTTATTCCATATCATATCCTCTAGCCCCCAAGCATGAAGTTGGATAGATAATCCGGATTGATGCTTCCTTAGGATGCCAAAGAATGAACTAGTATAGCCCCCAAGGCTCGTGCTGATATTAGTAAAGATATTAGCATGCGTCTTTAGTAGACTTCTGACTCTGGGTATTCTGCCTTATAGAAAGTTAATTCATATAACCAGGAATTGTTAAAGAATATCTGCAACAAGCGAAGTGAAATCAGAGCTCTGCGACTTGAAAATGCTCAATTGAAAGTGTCAAGGGATGAGGCTGAAGGTAAACATTCCAGTACTCAAAACTTGCCCTTTATTTCATAGTCTAATTTTTTCTCAACTATTGTTCTTTTGACTACAACACTGGTAAAGAAATCATGTGCTATGATTGAAGAGGCCGAGAATCTGAAGACCCTAGAGGTGGGAAACAAGGACCTTCGCCAAGAGCTGGATAAGCTCAAGGCGGATCATGAGAAGAGCATTGCTCAAGTTCTTGAATCCTCCTCCATGGCAACCGAGGAGCGCGGTCGTAAGATTGTGCTCCAAGATAAGAAAATCTCGGATCTCAGCAATGAATTGTTCAGAGAGAAGGATATTACTGAGGCACTCCAGGCTAAACTCCAGAGTCTTCGTGAAGAGAAGACCAAAGTTGACGATGTCATCTTCAGTACGCTTCCTTCTTTCTTAATTTCTATCTTTTTCCATCTTATGGAATTCGGATATATTTTGATAACATTTTGCATTACATGCACTGGTCCTCTGAATTTAATGGATTCAGCCTCCCCCGAGTCTCGCACTAAACTGGCTGATACGTCGTAAACGTATCTATAATTTTTTATGTTCCATGCTTGTTTTATATCTACTTTCTTATGTTTTGTTCATACGTTGAGATACTTTTATGCAGTTTCTGAGACTAACCTATTAACAAGATGCCACAGTGCCAGCTGCCTGTTTTCTTCTTTTTTTGGTTCCAGAAAAGCAGAAAATGAATATTCTCGGAATTGGACAGGACAAAAGCGAAAGTCAATATTTTACCGGAAGACTCACGGAGCCCAAAGTAGAGACGGAGGAGTTCCAGGGCCTGGCCACACCATATGGTGGCGCGGGCAACCCCTGGCCGTGCCACCAGGTGGTGTGGGCCCTCAAGCCTCCACCGACCTTGCGCTTTCGCCTATAAGCATCCTCCGATGCAGAAACCCAAAAAAGCTAGCCTCCAGCCACGAAAAGTTCCGTAGCGCCGCCGCCACCGAAAGGGAGATACGGGGAACATAAAGTATCTGTTCTAGCACCCTGCCAGGCGGGGAGTGCCCCCGGAGCCATCTCCATCGATCTCCACCACCATCTCCATCGCCATTGTTGATTCCCATGTTGATGAGGGAGTAGTTCTTTCTCGAGGCTAAGGGTTCTACCGTGTAGCTATGTGTTCATCTCTCTCTCTATCCATGATCTTATTGAGATCATGAGCTTTGTAATCAAGTAGATCTACCTTGCTACTCAAGTGCTTTAATAGATCTCTGCTCTCCCCATGTGTGTAAAAGTGACAACGTGCACACCATGGTGGTACTTAGGCTAGAGATTACAATTACTTTTGATGGAGTTGGATGTCTTTATTAAATTGTGGTATTTGTTGGAACCATCTAGAGCTCAAGGTTATAGTGTGGGGTTATCTAGATGGGGAAAGCGGACTTTCAGGTGTGCTGTTATAGCCCTACCATGGATTAGAGTGTCCAACCGGAGAGTAGTTCAGAGTAGTATCATAAAGAGATGATATTTATATGAGAGTGTTCACAAGTGAAAGTATGAACCCTAGGCCTTGTTTCTAAACATTGAAACACCGTTTGCAACTAGATATGTTACATGTTTGCTTGCTTCCATCTTTATTTCAGATTGCCTTTAGTCTCTTCCCACGTCAACCACGCGCCATGAAAGATATTTTCTAGCACCGTTACCACTTATAACTATCCATACCACTTGTATTTCACTATCTCTTCACTGAACTAGTGCACATATACACCTGACAGGTGTATTGGGTGTGTTGGGGACAAAGGAGACTTCTTGTATCTTGATTGAAGGGTTGCTTGAGAGGGATACCTTTGACCACTTCCTCCCTGAGTTCGATAAACCTTGGGTGATCCACTTAAGGGAAAACTTGCTGCTGTTCTACAAACCTCTGCACTTGGAGGCCCAACAACTGTCTACAAGAACAGAAGTGTGTATTCATCAAGCTATTTTCTAGCGCCGTAGTCGGGGAGGTATGGTAAAAGGTACTCACATCCTCCTGTGTGAGTGCTCGAAGTTATTTCCGTTAGATTCTGCAATTTTTATTTTTGTTTCTTGTTTTCACTAGTTAGGCTTAATGGAAAAAAACAGAAAAATTAGAGAGCTTTATAGTTTTTATCTTGAGTTAGGACATGAAGTGTTTGAAGAGAAAATTAAAAACCTATGGAAATTTATTTCCGTGCCGGGGCAACATTGCACCAGTCATGTGAAGCTTTGTGGTGATGCGCTGATGATCCGGTTCTTGAGTGGTTGTCTTCCCGACGGTCAGAACGGTGATGTTGTTCCGGAACCCGTTGGGGTCTTATATCATTCCAGGATGGATCCGTGTGACATTTGTCTGATTGAGAGACAAGTTTCCCGCTTCCAAATTTCGCGACCTGCTGCTGCTCCAGACCCTTGGTGACTAGCTTAATGTCCAATCGAACCTGTTTTGGGCCCGGATTATTTGCTAGGATGTCACGAGCTGTGGTAGTGTTTTGCACTAGTGTTGGGTACACCAAATCTCCATTACTGTTGAGCCGAGGAATCCCCGGATCTCCCTCAAAGAGAACCTTGTGTACTTCTAGAAATTTGTCAGCCTGTACGTGGCCTTTCCGGTTCTTCTAATGTTGCAGAGAGATTAGCTTCTCCGCAGTAGCCATGCGCTTCTTCTCTTCCTTGATGTTTTTGGCTTCATCCAAAAGTACTTGGTGACGCGCTACTAGGGCTTGGGCCCTTTCTTCCAATTCTGCAGCAGTAAGTTATGTCACCGTATGGATAGGTATAGTTAATGCAACATCGATGAGTTTACAGGCACCTGCGGTGACCACGTGTCCATCCACCGACACTTCTTTGGGCTTGTTTGGGATAAGTGCTCCATCCGAGTCTTCCACATATTCCTCGGCAATCACCTCCTCTGTCAAAAGTTCTTTTGCCCGGGTCTTGTTCTTCTTGTTCTTCTTCTTTGCCTTCTTGGCAGCACGGGTAGCAAAGATAGCTTTGGGGTTCATTTCCTGAAATCAAGCTCTGATCGGTACTTTCAAACATTTGGACCTCGGGATTATCTCCAAGATCCCTTTCATCCTGCACTTTGGGAGAGTTTTCTCCGGATCCTTCATCCATGGTTTCTCCTTCCTCTGCCGCTTTGGAGTTGTACTCCTCTTCATATTCTGCGGATAACTTCCAGAAATCCGCCGATGTCATCGAGTCATCCGGGGATGCGGGTAAGTCGGTGTTTGTTCCGATCGCCTCCAGCACCGAGTCTTTGTTGTCTCCAGCATCGGCAGAGCCAGATCCGGATCCAACATATCCGACAAAGTGCGATGTGTGAGTTCTGAGGTAGTTGCAACTTTCCTCGTGGGCGTCCTCGAAAATCCTAATGGTATTGAGAACTTCATCCACGTTTGCGCCTTGCAGCATCACGTGCTTCAACGTATGCCTCAGGGAAGGTTGGTATGTTCCGGCGTTGGTAGAGCCGGAACCAAGGTTATTGTTCTGCTCCTCCTGGATTTCGACCTCGGCGGATAGATCGATCTGGGATTTGGCCTCGCTAGGGAGATCCACTCTAGATTCGACTTGAACCGCAAGATCTGCTTTAGGTTCGGATTTCTCCACTATCTCCGCAATGGGTGTGGGCTGGGTGGAATTAGGGTTTTATGAGATCCAGAACTCTGCCGCCTCCGCGGAGAAAGGGGACCCAAAGATTTCTTCTACCTCTATCATCACCGCTAGGGTGGGTGGGACAGGTTCACCGAAACCGATGTATACATCGATCTCGCTAAAAGACATGATGGTGTAGGAAGTCACGGCCTACCTAGGAGAAATCCAGGTTTCGTCGAGAACGATAAGAGGGACGTTGCTAGCATAGAGGATGTGACCAACGGTGATGGTCTTGCCGATTCCGATTCTTGCAGATTTCGCTCGGAATGTAGATCCAAAGCTCACTTGCCCCATGGTGGGCGCCAACTTTCGTCGGATTGATGACAAGTACGCCATGAGGGGGTCCTCGAGGCATGCGGAAGAGAGGATTGTGAGATGTACGGTGTTCCAGGACAGTGAGCACACAAGTTTACCCAGGTTCGAATCCGCCAGCTTTGGACGGATCCTACTCCTCCTAGCAATCTAGTAAAACGGCAGAGCTAGAATATGGGTTACAAGGGTTTCGCATGTGCGAGTTGATATTGTAGACTATTGTGAGGGTGCCCTAAAGGCTCTCCCTAGGACGACTTATATAGATATCCGGCCTAGGGTTTATATGAGAGATCTATCCGTCTACGACTAAGATTCGGTTATACAGTACATCGTGAACTACAAGTAACAATATGGTCCTATGTCGGTAAGTCATCTAGGCATTCCCGTAGCTGGACTGGACTCCGTCTCTTCTCCCTGACTGGGCCGCCCGTGAAGCAAAGCTCTAACCCGAAGTGGGCAACCATGGTCAGTGTGGCACAGTGAGGATACCCGAAAAGTATATCCCCAACAATGTGTCATACCATGGTCACAAAGACCAAAAGCACATAGGAAGAGCAGCTTCCACATTGCATGTTGCACCAGTGAAGTAGAAGTTGCATCACACAATGTACTGAAGTGTGTGTGGTCATGTGGATCAATGTGTTCTAGGAAAAGAACACGTGCAATAACACTAGTGGATCAATGTGGTTTAGGAAAAAAACACATGCAATGACTATAAGTGATCCATGTGTCAAACCATGGTCACAGAGACCAAAAGTACGTAGGAAGAGCAACTTCCACATTGCATGTTGCACCAGTGAGACAGAAGTTGCATCACAGAATGCACTGGAGTGTGTGTGGTGATGTGGATCAATATGGTCTAGGAAAAGAACACATTAAATGACACTAGTGGATCAATGTGGTTTAGGAAAGGAACACATGCAATGACAATAGATGATCCATGTGTCAAACCATGGTCACAGAGACCAAAAGCACATATGAAGAGAAGCTTCCACATTCCATGTTCTACTAGTGAGGTAGAAGTTGCATCACAGAATGCACTAGAGTGTTTGTGGTCATGTGGATCAATGTGGTCTAGGAAAATAACACATGCAGTGACACTACTAGATCAATGTGGTTTAGGAAAAGAACACATGTAATGACTATAGGTGATCCATATGTCAAACCATGGTCATAGAGACCAAAAGCACATAGCAAGAGGAGCTTCCACATTGCATGTTGCACCAGTGAGGCGGAAGTTGCATCATAGAATGCACTGGATAGTGTGTGGGCATGTGGTTCTATGTGGTCTAGGGAAAGAACACATGCAATGACCCTAGTGGATCAATGTGGTTTAGGTAAAGAACACATGCAATGACAATAGATGATCCATGTGTCAAACCGTGGTCACAGAGACCAAAAGCACATATGAAGAGAAGCTTCCAAATTGCATGTTGAACGAGTGAGGCAGAAGTTGCATCACAGAATGCACTGGAGTGTTTGTGGTCATGTGGATCAATGTGTTCTAGGAAAAGAACACATGCAATGACACTAGTGTATCAATGTGGTTTATGAAAAGAACACATGCAATGACTATAAGTGATCCGTGTGTCAAACCATGGTCACAGAGACCAAAAGCACATAGGAAGAGCAGCTTCCACATTGCATGTTGCACCAGTGAGGCAGAAGTTGCATCACAGAATGCACTGGTTGTGTGTGGTCATTTGGATAAATGTGGTCTAGGAAAATAACACATGCAATCACATTAGTGTATCAATGTGGTTTAGGAAAATATCACATGCAATGGGTATAGGTGATCCATGTGTTAAACCATGGTCATAGAGACCAAAAGAACATATGAAGAGCAGCTTCCACATTGCATGCTGCACCACTGAGGCAGAAGTTGCATCACAGAATGCACTTGATTGTGTGTGGTCGTTTGCATCAATCTGGTCTAGTAAAATAAAACATGGAATGACACTAGTGGATCAACGTGGTTTAGGAAAAGAACACATGTAATGACTATAGGTGATCCATGTGTCAAACCATGGTCACAAAGACCAAAAGCACATAGGAAGAGCAGCTTCCACATTGCATGTTGCACCAGTGAGGCGGAAGTTGAATGACAGAATGCACTAGAGTGTGTGTCGTCATATGGATCAATGTGTTCTAGGAAAAGAACACATGTAATGACAATTGTGGAACAATGTGGTTTAGGAAAATAACACATACAATGACTATCGGTGATCCGTGTGCCAAACCATGCTCACAGAGACCAAAAGCACATAGTAAGAGCAGCTTCTACATTGCATGTTGCACCAGTGAGGCAGAAGTTCCATCACAGAATGAACTAGAGTGTGTGTGGTCATGTGGATCAATGTGTTCTGGGAAAAGAACACATGCAATGACACTAGTTGATCATTGTGGTTTAGGATAAGAACACATGCAATGACACTAGTTGATCATTGTGGTTTAGGATAAGAACACATGCAATGTCTATAGGCGATCCATGTGTCAAACCATGGTCATAGAGACAAAAAGCACATAGGAAGAGCAGCTTCCACATTGCATGCTGCACCAGTGAGGAAGAAGTTGCATCACATAATGCACTAGATTGTGTGTGGTCATGTGGATCAATGTGTTCTTGGAAAATAACACATGCAATGACACTAGTGGATCAATGTGGTTTAGTAAAAGAGCACATGTAATGACTATAGGTGATCCATGTGTCATACCATGGTCATAGAGACCAAAAGCACATAGGAAGAGTAGCTTCCACATTGCATGTTGCACGAGTGAGACAGAAGTTGCATCACCGGATGCACTGGAGTGTGTGTCGTCATGTGGATCAATGTGGTCTAGCAAAAGAACAATTGCAATGACACTATTGGATTAATGTGGTTTAGGAAAAGAACATATGCAATGGCTATAGGTGATCCATGTCTCATACCATGGTCACAGAGACCAAAAGCATATAGGAAGAGCAACTTCCACATTGTATGTTGCACTAGTGAGGCAGAAATTGCATCACAGAATGCACTGGATTGTGTGTGGTCATGTGGATCAATGTGTTCTAGGAAATGAACACATGCAATGACACTAGTGGATCAATGTGGTTTAGGAAAAGAACACATGCAATGACTGTAGGTGATCCATGTGTCAAACCATGGTCACGGAGACCAAAAGTACATAGGAACAGCAGCTTCCACATTGCACGTTACACTAGTGAGTCAGAAGTTGTAGCACAGAATGCAATGGATTATGTGTGGTCATTTAGATCAATGTGGTCTAGGAAAATAACACATGCAATGACATTAGTGTATCAATGTGGTTTAGGAAAAGATCACATGCAATGGCTATAGGTGATCCATGTGTGAAACCATGGTCACAGATAGCAAAAGCACATAGGAAGAGCAGCTTCCACATTGCATGCTACACTAGTGAGGCAGAAGTTGCATCACAGAATGCACTTGATTGTGTGTGGTCATTTGGATCAATCTGGTCTAGGAAAATAACACATGCAATGACACTAGTGGATCAATGTGGATTAGGAAAAGAACAGATGCAATGACTATAGGTGATCCATGTGTCAAACCATGGTCACAGAGACCAAAAGCACATAGGAAGAGCATCTTCCACATTGCATGTTGCACTAGTGAGACAGAAGTTGCATCACCGGATGCGCTAGAGTATGTGTGGTCATGTGAATCAATGTGGTCTAGCTAAAGAACAATATCAATGACACTAGTGGATTAATGTGGATTAGGAAAAGAACATATGCAATGGATATAGGTGATCCATGTGTCATACCATGGTCACAAACACCAAAAGCACATAGGAAGAGCAACTTCCACATTGCATGTTGCACTAGTGAGGCAGAAGTTGCATCATAGAATGCACTGGATTGTGTGTGGGCATGTGGATCTATATGGTCTAGGAAAATAACACATGCAATGACACTAGTGGATCAATGTGTTTTAGGAAAAGAACACATGGAATGACTATAGGTGATCCATGTGTCAAACCATGGTCACAAAGACCAAAAGCACATAGGAAGAGCAGCTTCCACATTGCATGTTGCACTAGTGAGACAGAAGTTGCATCACAGAATGCAATGAAGTGTGTGGGGTCATGTGGATCAATGTGGTATAGGAAAAGAACACATTAAATAACACTAGTGGGTCAATGTGGTTTAGGAAAAGAACACGTGAAATGATAATAGATGATCCATGTGTCAAACCGTGGTCACAGAGACCAAAAGCACATACGAAGAGAAGCTTCCACATTACATGTTAACTAGTGAGGCAGAAGTTGCATCACAGAATGCACTGGAGTGTTTGTGGTCATGTGGATCAATGTGGTCTAGGAAAAGAACACATGCAATGACACTAGTGGATCAATGTGGTTTTGGAAAAGAACACATGAAATGACTATAGGTGATCCATGTGTCATACCATGGTCATAGAGACAAAAAGCACATAGGAAGAGCACCAATGAGGCAGAAGTTGCATCACAGAATGCACTGGAGTGTGTGTGGTCATGTTGATTAATGTGGTCTAGGAAATAACACATGCAATGACTACAAGTGGATCAATGTGGTTTAGAAAAAGAACACATGCAATGTCTATAGGTGATCCATTTGTCAAACCATGGTCACAGAGACCAAAAGCACATCGGCAGAGCAGCTTCCACCATGAATGTTGCACTAGTGAGGCAGAAGTTGCATCACAGAATGCACTAGATTTTGTGTGGTCATGTGGATCACTCTGGTATAGGAAAAGAACACATCCGATGACACTAGTGGATCAATCTGGTTTAGGAAAAGAACACATGCAATGACTATAGGTGATCCATGTGTCATATCATGATCACAAAGACCAAAAACACATAGGAAGAGTAGCTTCCACATTGTATGCTACACCAGTGAGGCAGAAGTTGCATCACAAAATGCACCAGATTGTGTGTGGTCGTGTGGATCAATGTGGTCTAGGAAAACAACACATGCAATGACACTAGTGGATGAATGTGGATTAGGAAAAGAATACATGCAATGACTATAGGTGATCCATGTATCAAACCAAGGTCACAGAGACCAATAGCACATAGGAAGAGCATCTTCCTTACATGTTGCACTAATGAGGCAGAAGTTGCATCACGGAATCCACTGGATTATTTGTGGTCATGTGGATCAATGTGGTATAGGAAAGAAAATAGTGGATCAATGTGGTTTAGGAAAAGGACACATGCAATGACTATAGGTGTTCCATGTGTCAAACTGTGGTCATAGAGACCAAAACAAAATATGAAGAGCAGCTTCCACATTGCATGTTGCACCAGTGAGGCAGAACTTGCATCACAGAATGCACTCGAGTGTGTGTGGTCATGTGGTTCAATGTGGTCTAGGAAATTAACACATGCAATGCCACTTGTGGATCAATGTGGTTTAGGAAAAAGAACACATGCAATGACTATAGATGATCCATGTGTCAAACCGTGGTCACAGAGACCAAAAGCACTTATGAAGAGCAGCTTCCACCTTGATGTTGCACTAGTGAGGCAGAAGATGCATCACATAATGCACTACAGTGTGTGCGGTCATGTGGATCAATGTGGTATAGGAAAAGAACACATCCAATGACACTAGTGGATCAATGTCTTATAGGAAAAGAACACATGCAATGACTATAGGTGATCCATGTGTCATACCATGGTCATAGAGACCAAATGAACATAGGAAGAGCAGCTTCCACATTGCATGTTGCACCAGTGAGGCAGAAGTTCCATCACAGAATGCACTGGAGTGTGTGTGGACATGTGGATCAATGTGGTCTAGGAAAAGAACACATGCAAAGACACTAGTGGATCAATGTGGTTTAGAAAAAGAACACATGTAATGTCTATAGGTGATCCATGTGTCAAACCATGGTCACAGAGACCAAAAGCACATAGGAAGAGGAGCTTCCACATTGCATGTTGCACCGGTGAGGCAGAACTTGCATCCCAGAATGCACTAGGGTGTGTGTAGTTATGTGGATCAATATGTTCTAGGAAAAGAACATATGAAATGACACTAGTGGATCAATGTGGTTTAGGAAAATAACACATGCAATGACTATAGGTGATCCATCAGTCATACCATGGTCACAGAGACGAAAAGCACATAGGAAGAGCAGCTTCCACATTGCATGTTGCACAAGTGAGGAAGAAGTTGCATCAAAGAATGCACTAGAGTGTGTGTGTGGTCATGTGGATCAATGTGTTATAGGAAAAGAACACATGCAATGACACTAGTGGATCAATGTGGTTTAGGAAAATAAGACAAGCAATGACTATAGGTGATCCATGTGTCAAACCATGGTCACAAAAACCAAAAGCACATAGGAAGAGCAACTTCCACATTGCATGTTGCACCAGTGTGGCCGAAGTTGCATCATAGAATGCAATGGATTGTGTGTGGTCATGTGGATCTATGTGGTCTAGGAAAATAACACATGCAATGACACTAGTGTATAAATGTGGTTTAGGAAAAGAACACGTGGAATGACTATAGGTGATGCATGTGTCAAACCATGGTCATAGAGACCAAAAGCACATAGGAAGAGCAGCTTCCACATTGCATGTTGCACTAGTGAGACAGAAGTTGCATCACATAATGCACTGGAGTGTGTGTGGTCATGCAGATCAATCTGGTATAGGAAAAGAACACACTAAATGACACTAGTGGATCAATGTGGTTTAGGAAAAGAACACATGCAATAAAATTAGATGTTCCATGTGTCAAACCGTGGTCACGGAGACCAAAAGCACATATGAAGAGAAGCTTCCACATTGCATGTTGAACCGGTGAGGCAGAATTTGCATCACAGAGTGCACTAGAGTGTTTGTGGTCATGTGGATCAATGTGGTCTAGGAAAAGAACACATGCAATGACACTAGTGGATCAATGTGGTTTTGGAAAAGAACACATGCAATGACTATATGCGATCCATGTGTCATACCATGGTCACAGAGACCAAAAGAACATAAGAAGAGAAGCTTCCACATTGCATGCGGCACTAGTGAGGAAGAAATTGCATCATAGAATGTACAAGATTTTGTGTGGTCATGTCGATCAATGTGGTTTAGAAATAGAACACATGCAATAACTATAGGTGATCCATGTGTCATATCATGGTCACAGAGACCAAAAGCACATAGGAAGAGTAGCTTCCGCACTGCATGCTGCACGAGTGAGGCAGAAGTTGCATCACAAAATGCACTGGATTGTGTGTGGTCATGTGGATCAATGTGGTCTAGGAAAACAACACATGCAATGACACTTGTGGATCAATTTGGATTAGTAAAAGAACACATGCAATTACAATAGGTGATCCATGTGTCAAACCAAGGTCATAGATACTAAAAGCACATAGGAAGAGCAGCTTGCTTACATGTTGCACCAGCGAGGCACAAGTTCCATCACAAAATGCACTGGATTTTATCTGGTCATGTGGATCAATGTGGTATCGGAAAAGAACACACGCGATGACACTAGTATATCAATATGGTTTAGGAAAAGGACATATGCAATGACTATAAGTGTTCCATGTGTCAAACTGTGGTCATAGAGACCAAAAGCAAATATGAAGAGCAGCTTCCACATTGCATGTTGCACTAGTGAGGCAGAAGTTGCATCACAGAATGCACTAGAATGTGTGTGGTCATGTGGATGAATGTCGTCTAGGAAATGAACATATGCAATCACACTTGTGGATCAATGTGGTTTAGGAAAATAAAAACATTCAATGACTATAGTTGATCCATGTGTCAAACCGTTGTAACAGAGACCAAAAGCACATATGAAGAGCAGCTTCCACCTTGATAGTTGCACTAGTGAGGAAGAAGTTGCATCATAGAATGCACTGCAGTGTGTCTGTGTCATGTGGTTCAATGTGGTATAGGAAAAGAACGCATCCAATGACACTAGTGGATCAATGTGGTTTAGGAAAAGAACACATGCAATGACTATAGGTGATCCATGTGTCATACCATGGTCATAGAGACCAAAAGGACACAGGAAGAGCAGCTTGCACATTGCATGTTGCACTAGGGAGGCAGAAGTTGCATCATAGAATGCACTTTAGTGTGTGTGGTCATGTGGATGAATGTGGTCTAGGAAAAGAACGTTTGCAATGCCACTAGTGGATCAATGCGGTTTAGAAAAAGAACACATGCAATTTTTATACGTGATACATGTGTCAAACCATGGTCACAGAGACCAGAAGCACATAGGAAGAGAAGCTTGCACATTGCATGTTGCACCAGTGAGGCAGAACTTGCATCCCAGAATGCACTGGGGTGTGTGTAGTTATGTGGATCAATGTGTTCTAGGAAAAGAGCACATGCAATGACACTAATGGATCAATGTGGTTTAGGAAAATAACACATGCAATGACTATAGGTGATCCATGTGTCATAACATGTTCACAGAGACCAAAAGCACATAGGAAGAGCAGCTTCCGCATTGCATGTTGCACAAGTGAGGTGGAAGTTGCATCAAAGAATGCACTGGAGTGTTTGTGGGGTTATGTGGATCAATGTGTTCTTGGAAAAGAACACATGCAGTGACACTAGTGGATCAATGTGGTTTAGGAAAATAACACATGTAATGACTATAGGTTATCCATGTGTCAAACCATGGTCACAGAGACTAAAAGCACATAGGAAGAGCAACTTCCACATTGCATGTTGCACCAGTGAGGCAGAAGTTCCATCAGAATAATCAATGGATTGTGTGTGGTAATTTAGATCAATGTGGAAGCTTCCAAATTGCATGTTGCACCAGTGAGGCAGAAGTTGCATCACATAATGCACTAGAGTGTGTGTGGTCATGTGGATCAATGTGGTCTAGGAAAATAACTCTTGCAATGACACTAGTGGATTAATGTGGTTTAGAGGAAAAGATCACATGAAATGGCTATAGGTGATCCGTGTGTCATACCGTGGTTATAGAGACCAAAAGCACATAGGAAGAGTAGCTTCGACATTGCATGTTGCACTAGTGATGCAGAAGTTGCATCACAGAATGCACTGGAGTGTGTGTGGTCATGTGGATCAATGTGTTCTAGGAAAATAACACATGCAATGAGACTAGTGGATCATTGTGGTTTATGAAAAGAACACATGTAATTTATATAGGTGATGCATGTGTCAAACCATGGTCACAGAGACCAAAAACTCATAGGAAGAGCAACATCCACATTGCATGCTGCATCAGTGAGGCAGAAGTTGCATCACATAATGCAGTAGATTGTGTGTGGTCATTTGGATGAATTTGGTCCAGGAAAATAACACATGAAATGACACTAGTGGATCAGTGTCGTTTAGGTAAATAACACATGTAATGACTATAGGTGATCCATGTGTCATACCATGGTCACAAATACCAAAAGCACATAGGAAGAGCAGCTTCCACATTGCATGTTTCACTAGTCAGCAGAAATTGCATCACATGATGCACTAGAGTGTGTTTGGTCATGTGGATCAATGTGGTCTAGGAAAGGAACACCTGCACTGACACTAGTGGATTAATGTGGTTTAGGAAAAGAACACATGCAATGGCTATAGGTGATCCATGTGTCATACCATGGTCCTAGAGACCAAAAGCACATAGGAAGAGCAGCTTCCACATTGCATGTTGCACCAGTGAGGCAGAAGTTGCATCACAGAATCTACTGGAGTGTGTGTGGTCATGTGGATCAATGTGTTCTGGGAAAAGAACACATGGAATGACACTAGTGGATCAATGTGGTTTAGGAAAAGAACACATGCAATGTCTATAGGTGATCCATGTGTCAG
The DNA here is from genome assembly GCA_916181665.1 of Avena sativa. Lineage (NCBI taxonomy): Eukaryota > Viridiplantae > Streptophyta > Magnoliopsida > Poales > Poaceae > Avena > Avena sativa. The sequence goes on from OV702289.1 coordinate 437,611,181, forward strand.
ACCATGGTCACCGAGACCCAAAGCAGATAGGAAGAGTAGCTTCCACATTGAATGTTGCACCAGTGAGGCAGAAGTTGCATCACAGAATGCACTGGCTTGTGTGTGGTAATTTAGATCAATGTGGTCTAGGAAAATAACACATGCAATGACATTAGTATATCAATATGGTTTAGGAAAGAAAACATGCAATGTTTATAGGTGATGCATGTGTCAAGCTATGGTCAGAAAGACCAAAAGCACATAGGAAGAGCAGCTTCCACATTGATTGTTGCACTAGTGAGGCAGAAGTTGCATCACATAATGCACTGGAGTGTGTGTGGTCATGTGGATCAATGTGGTCGAGGAAAACAACACATGCAATGACACTAGTGGATTAATGTGCTTTAGAAAAAAGATCACATGCAATGGCTATAGGTGATACATATGTAAAACCGTGGTCACCGAGACCCAAAGCACATAGGAAGAGTAGCTTCCACATTGAATATTGCACCAGTGAGGCAGAAGTTGCATCACAGAATGCACTGGATTGTGCGTGGTCATTTAGATCAATGTGGTCTAGGAAAATAACATAGTATATCAATATGGTTTAGGAAAGAAAACATGCAATGTCTATAGGTGATGCATGTGTCAAGCTATGGTCAGAAAGACCAAAATCACATAGGAAGAGCAACTTCCACATTGATTGTTGCACTAGTGAGGTAGAAGTTGCATCCCAGAATGCACTGGAGTGTGTGTGGTCATGTGGATCAATGTGGTCTAGGAAAGGAACACATGCAATGACACTAGTGGATTAATGTGGTTTAGAAAAAAGATCACATGCAATGGCTATAGGTGATCCATATGTAATACCGTGGTCACAGAGACGAAAAGCACATAGGAAGAGCAGCTTCCACATTGCTTGTTGCACCAGTGATGCAGAAGTTGCATCAAAGAATGCACTGGAGTGTGTGTGGTCATCTGAATCAATCTGTTCTAGGAAAATAACACATGCAATGACACTAGTGGATCAATGTGGTTTAGGAAAAGAAAATATGCAATGACTTTAGGTGATCCATGTGTCAAACCATGGTCAAAGAGACCAAAAGCACATAGGAAGAGCAGCTTCCAAATTGCATGTTGCACCAGTGAGGCAGAAGTTGCATCACATAATGCACTAGAGTGTGTGTGGTCATGTGGATCAATGTGGTCTAGGAAAATAACTCTTGCAATGACACTAGTGGATTAATGTGGTTTAGGAAAAGAACACAGGCAATGGCTATAGGTTATCCATGTGTCATACCATGGTCACAGAGGCCAAAAGCACATAGGAAGAGCAGCTTCCACATTGCATGTTGCACCAGTGATGCAGAAGTTGCATCAAAGAATGCACTGGAGTGTGTGTGGTCATGTGGATCAATGTGTTCTAGGAAAATAACACATGAAATGACACTAGTGAATCAATGTGGTTTAGGAAAAGAACACATGCAATGACTGTAGGTGATTCGTGTGTCAAACCATTGTCATAGAGACCAAAAGCACATAAGAAGAGCAACTTCCACATTTCATGTTGCACTAGTGAGGCAGAAGTTGCATCACAGAATGCACTGCAATGTGTGTGGTCATCAATGTCGTACAGGAAAAGAACACATCCAATGACACTAGTGGATCAATGCGGTTTAGGAAAAGAACACATGCAATAACTGTACGTGATCCATGTGTCATACCATGGTAATAGAGTACAAAAGCACATACGAAGAGTAGCTTCCACATTGAATGTTGCAACAGTGAGGCAGAAGTTGCATCATAGAATGCACTGGAGTGTGTGTGGTCATGTGGATCAATGTGGTCTAGGAAAAGAACACACGAAATGAGACTAGTGGATCAATGTGGTTTAGGAAAAGAACACATGCAATGACTATAGGTGATCCATGTGTCAAACCATGGTCATAGAGTCCAAAAGCACATAGGAAGAAAAGCTTCCACATTGCACGCTGCACCAGTGAGGCAGAAGTTGCATCACAGAATGCACTGGATTGTGTGTGGTTATGTGGATCAATGTGGTCTATGAAAATAACACATGCAATGAAACTAGTGGATCAATGTGGTTTTGGAAAAGAACACATGTAATGACTATAGATGATCCATGTGTCATACCATGGTCAAAGAGACCAAAAGCACATAGGAAGAGAAGCTCCCACATTGCATGTTGCACCAGTGAGGCAGAAGTTGCATCACAGAATCACTACAAGAATCTGGACGATTCATGATGTTTTATTCATGACATGTCGTAAAACCGTCATAGATGCCCGACGTTCTGGGCCAATTCGTCCCGACGCACTCGAAGGGCCTCCAGCCTGGGTATCCATGACGTTCGAGGTTTTCATCGACAATAGTTCATCGTGGATTTCATCGAAGGCCCTGGAGCCTAGTTCGGCATTTTGTCCCACATAAAATTGTCACGGAATTCGTCAAGGGCCTTTTGTTGAATGTTTGTTTTTTCGACGACTGGGCCATCCGTGCCTGCACCACATGTGTATCGGTTTGAACGACAGGGTTTAAAGGTTGTTCTCAAAATGTTAGTAGGTCCTAGTTGTCGGTCCATCTGGTATAAATAAAAGATGGCATAAAAATTAGAGTACCCTGACTAGGGTTCGAACTCGCGAGCACACTCGTTGGTCGAGGGTTTGTAACCACTGGACCAGCAGACTCTGTTCCGATAGATCTACTACTTTGTCATTCTTAAAAGAATGTCCTAAATTAGTAGTCCTTCAATAAATAAACTGATTTTTTGACTAAAAGCCGCAACAGCTGGACAAGACAACTACGTTTCAAACATAGCACTAGTTCACATTTCTTATACACATGTTGTCGATCACACGAAGAAGCAAAATGTGAAAGTACAGGAAACTACAGCAACAATGAAAACAACACATACCAACATGGAGATAGAACACAATCTTACAAATATATAGAAAACATGGTTGACATATAGTTCCAAACCAACTAGAGAACCAGAATCACAAAGAGTTCCAAACCAAGTACATGACCTACAGGTTCACATTTAGTTCCAAACCGACTACGAGTTCATATGAAGCCAACCCGCATAACCAGGTACTATGTGCCCTCATTTCAGGCGACCTACATGACACATGAAGCTAGACATGAGCTCCTCAAAGAAGGTGAAGACGATCAAATCCCCTTTTTTGATTCGAGAAGCCTCGACAACCTTTGACTAGTTGCTTGTCATTTGGGCAACATCATTCCTGCCTTGGATGAACTAAACATGCTTACGTCCTACATGATCTGTGAATATGACAGGAATCTCCAACGGCAGATACCTGTTGAGGTGGGCATTGTTGTACCTAGCTAAAAAGTTTTGGATGTGAAGAATAAAGTTAGTTGCTAAAGTATAGTTCAATGTGCATAAGTAGATTTAGGGCTTGTTTGGTTCAAAGGATTTGTAAAACACTAGGATAGGAAAAGTGCAGGAATAGAATAACCTGATAGTAAGCATCCTATAGGAATGAAAAATGCAGGAATCGGTAAGATAAGCTGTTTGAAAAATGCACCGTAGGAAAAACGCATGTAATTTTATAGGGTTTAGGTATATGTCATAGTTGTCATAAACACGTAGGAATCTTTCCAAGAGGTCTCACCTCTTGTTTGAAAATCCTATAGGATTGTAGTGTAGGAAAGTTATGCATAGTAATTTTGTAGTATTTATTCCTTTGAAACAAACACATCCTTAAAGAGTCAAATCTCAGAAGTTTACCATCTTGGCCTTCCCAGGGATGACATTTGACTTTTTCATCTTGCACACATAGTGCGTTATAGGTGGCTTGTGTCCTGAAATTGCTCTGAGATATGCATCTTGGTTTGAAGTCAATTCCATGTCATTGCCAAACACGCAGTAATCGTCAAAGTCCTCCCCGCCCTTCATCGACGGACCTAAAAAGAATATATTAGAAAGTAATATATAGCGGCAAAATATATTAGAAAGTAATCAATGACTCTAACCTCTAGTAAGGTCCCTCGGTTTCTCAGCTTTCTTGGCTATAGGTTGCTTCACCTCGTCATAAGATGGATAATTGTGCCGGCTCTTGCAATTTCTCGGCTCCGTCGCCATGATGTTTTGCGCAATAACTTCAAAATTTTCGGGGTTCAACACCTTGTGGTCCATCTGAAGATCATTAAGAAGTCTGAGGACGACTATTTCTATGATAGAATAGGGATGCGATGTGTACAGTTAGTGCTAGAGGGACCAATTTTAGAACATGTACATGTATCTCCCTAGCCTTAATGCCACATAACCTACAATCCTCACAGTTCAACCTACCTGGGGCCTAGACCTGGATCGTGTGTTTACCTAGGGCCTAAACCTAGATCGAGTGCTTACTTGGAGCCTAGACCAAGATCGAGTGTTTACCCAGGGCCTAGACCCATCACCGGTGACCTACAACACAGACGTGGTGACCTAGATCGAACACAGACGCACAGTAGTAGAGATGCATGGACATGGTTGGAGGAGCCTTACCCGTGAGCCTACAGCTGCCACTGCCACCGCCATCGCCGGGGAGGAGAGGGGGGATTTGGTGGTTGCCGGGGAAGAAGGGGATTTGGTGGTCGCCGGGCAGAGCGAATGTGTGCAAAGTGGTGGGGATTAGGGAGGGTTAAGCGAGCATCAACATGACTATTGGGTCCCGCACGGAAAATTTTATGATTTGCCACACTGGATTTTTCAGTTTTATTATAGATTAATGCATTTTTGTTATGTAGTCTGAAAAGCCACACCTTGATGACCCACACATACTCCAGTTGGGTGTCGTGATGCAACTGCTTCTATCACACTGCAGGTTCACCATCTCCATGTGGAAGTTGCATATTCTAGGGGCTCTCTAGGCTTTTTGTCCAACATGGTTGTATGACACAAATGGAGCCCCTAGAGATCAATGCATGTGTGTTATGTAGTCTCAAACTTTATATTTATTGATGACCCACACACACTCCAGTTGGGTATGATGATGCAACTGCTTCTGTCACACCACAGGTTCACCATCTCCATGTGGTAGTTGCAGGTTCTAGGGCTTTCTGTCCAACATGGTTGTATGACACAAATGGAGTCACTACAGATCAATGCATTTCTGTTATGTAGTCTCAAAATCCACACCTTGATGACCCACATACACTCAAGTCGGGTGTGGTGATGCAACTTCTTCTGTCACACTGCAGGTTCACCATCTCCATGTGGCAGTTGCATATATTCTAGGGGCTCTCTAGGCTTTCTGACCAACATGGTTGTTTGACACAAATGGAGTCCCTACAGATCAATGCATTTGTGTTATGTAGTCTCAAAAGTCACACCTTGATGACCCACACACACTCAAGTTGGTTGTGGTGATGCAAATGCTTCTGTCACACTACAGGTTCACCATCTCCATGTGGCAGTTGCATATTCTAGGAGCTCTCTGGCCTTTCTGTCCAACATGCTTGTATGACACAAATGGAGTCCCTACATATCAATGCATATGTGTTATGTAGGCTCAAAATCCAAACCTTGATGACCACCACACACTCCACTTGGGTGTGGTGATGCAACTGCTTCTGCCACACTGCAGATTCACCATCTCCATGTGGCATTTGCATATTCTAGGGGCTCTCCGGGCTTTCTGACCAACATGGTTGTATGACACAAATGGAGTCCCTACAGATCAATGCATTTGTGTTATGGAGTCTCAAAAGCCACACCTTCATGACCCACACATACTCAAGCTGGGTGTGGTGATGCAACTGCTTCTGTCACACTGCAGGTTCACCATCTCCATGTGGCAGTTGCAAATATTCTAGGGGCTCTCTGGGCTTTCTGACCAACATGGTTGTTTGACACAAATGGAATCCCTACAAATCAATGCATTTGTGTTATGGAGTCTCAAAATCCACACCTTGATGACCCACACACACTCTAGTTGGGTGTGGTGATGCAACTGCTTCTGTCACACTACAGGTTCACCATCTCCATTTGGCAGTTGCATATTCTAGGGGCTCTCTGGACTTTCTGACCACCATGGTTGTATGGCACAAATGGAGTCCCTACAGATCAATACATTTGTGTTATGGAGTCTCAAAAGCCACACCTTGATGACCCACACACACTCAAGTTGGGTGTGGTGATGCAACTGCTTCTGTCACACTCTGGTACACCCATCTACATGTGGCAGTTGCATATTCTATTGGCTCTCTGGGCTTTCTCACCACCATGGTTGTATGACACAAATGGAATCCCTACAGATCAATGCATTTGTGTTATGGAGTCTCAAAAGCCACACCTTGATTATCCACACACACTCTAGATGGGTGTGGTGATGCAACTGCTTCTGTCACACTACAGGTTCACCATCTCCATGTGGCAGTTGCATATTCTAGGGGCTCTCTGACCTTTCTGACCACCATCGTTGTATGGCACAAATGGAGTCCCTACAGATCAATACATTTGTGTTATGGAGTCTCAAAAGCCACACCTTGATGACCCACACACACTCAAGTTGGGTGTGGTGATGCAACTGCTTATGTCACACTCTGGTTCACCCATCTACATGTGGCAGTTGCATATTCTAGGGGCTCTCTGGGCTTTCTCACCACCAAGGTTGTATGACACAAATGGAATCCCTACATATCAATTCATTTGTGTTATGGAGTCTCAAAATCCACACCTTGATGACCCACACACACTCAAGTTGGGTGTTGTGATGTAACTGCTTCTGTCATACAGCAGGTTCACCCATCTCCATGTGGCAGTTGCATATTCTAGGGGCTCTCTGGGCTTTGTGACCACCATGGTTGTTTGACACAAATGGAGTCCTCATAGATCAATGCATTTGTGTTATGTAGTCTCAAAATCCACACCTTGATGACCCACAAACACTCAAGTTGGGTATGGTGATGCAACTGCTTCTATCACACTTCAGGTTCACCATCTCCATGTGGCAGTTGCATATTCTAGGGGCTCTCTGGGATTTATTTCCAACATGGTTGTACGACACAAATGGAGTCCCTACAGATCAATGCATTTGTGTTATGTAGTCTCAGAAGCCACACCTTGATTACCCACACACACTCAAGTTGGGTGTGGTGATGTAACTACTTCTGTCACATTGCATGTTCACCATCTCCATGTGGCAGTTGCATATATTCTAGGGGCTCTCTGGGCTTTCTAACCACCATGGTTGTATGACACAAATGGAGTCCCTACAGATCAATGCATTTTTGTTATGGAGTCTTAAAAGCTACACCTTGATGACCCACACACACTCAAGTTGGGTGTGGTGATGCAACTGCTTCTGTCACACTACTGGTTCACCCATCTACATGTGGCAGTTGCATATTCTAGGGGCTCTCTAGGGTTTCTAACCACCATGGTTGTATGACACAAATGGAGTCCCTACAGATCAATGCATTTGTGTTAGGGAGTCTCAAAATCCACACCTTGATGACCCACACACACTCAAGTTGGGTGTGGTGATGCAACTACTTCTATCACACTACTGGTTCACCCATCTCCATGTGGCAGTTGCATATTCTAGGGGCTCTCTGGGCTTTGTGACGACCATGGTTATTTGACACAAATGGAGTCCCTAGAGATCAATGCATTTGTGTTATTGAGTCTCAAAAGCCACACCTTTATGACCCACAAACAATCAAGTTGGGTGTGGTGATGCAACTGCTTCTGTCACACTTCAGGTTCACCATCTCCATCTGGCAGTTGCATATTCTAGGGGCTCTCTGGGCTGTCTGTCTAACATAGTTGTATGACACAAATGGTGTCCCTACAGATCAATGCATTTGTGTTATGTAGTCTCAAAATCCGCACCTTGATGACCCCCACACACTCAAGTTGGGTGTGGTGATGCAACTGCTTCTGTCACACTGCAGGTTCACCATCTCCATGTGGCAGTTGCATATTCTAGGGGCTCTCTAGGCTTTCTATCCAACATGGTTGTATGACACAAATGGAGTTCCTACAGATCAATTCATTTGTGTTATGTAGTCTCAAAATACACACCTTGATGAGCCACACACACTCTTGTTGGGTGTGGTGATGCAACTGCTTCTGTCACACTACAAGTTCACCATCTCCATGTGGTAATTGCATATATTCTAGGGGCTTTCTGGGCTTTCTAACCAACATGGTTGTTTGACACAAATGGAGTCCATACAGATCAATGCATTTGTGTTATGCAGTCTCAAAAGCCACACCTTGATGACCCACACACACTCAAGTTGGGTGTGGTGATGCAACTGCTTCTGTCACACTACCGATTCACCATCTCCATGTGACAGTTGCATATTCTAGGGGCTCTCTGGGCTTTCTGTCCAACATGGTTTCTTAACACAAATGGAGTCCCTACATATCAATGCATTTGTGTTATGGAGTCTCAAAATCCACACCTTGATGAATCGCACACACTCAAGTTGGGTGTGGTGATGCAACTGCTTCTGTCACACTATTGGTTCACCCATCTACATGTGGCAGTTGCATATTCTAGGGGCTCTCTGGGCTTTATGACCATAATGGTTGTATGACACAAATGGAGTCCCTATAGATCAATGAATTTCTGTTAGGGAGTCTCAAAATCCACACCTTGATGACCCACACACACTCAAGTTGGGTGTGGTGATGCAACTGCTTCTATCACACTACTGGTTCACCCATCTCCATGTGGCAGTTGCATATTCTAGGGGCTCTCTGGGCATTGTGACCACCATGGTTGTTTGACACAAATGGAGTCCCTAGAGATCAATGCATTTGTGTTATTGAGTCTCAAAAGCCACACCTTGATGACCCACAAACAATCAAGTTGGGTGTGGTAATGCAACTGCTTCTGTCACACTGCAGGTTCACCATCTCCATGTGACAGTTGCATATTCTAGAGGCTCTGTGGGCTTTCTATCCAACATGGTTGTATGACACAAATGTAGTCCCCACATATCAATGCATTTGTGTTATGGAGTCTCAAAATCCACAATTTGATTACCCACACATAATCAAGTTGGGTGTGGTGATGCAACTGCTTCTGTCACACTACAGGTTCACCATCTCCATGTGGAAGTTGCATATTCTAGGGGCTGTCTGGGCTTTCTGACCATCATGGTTGTATGACACAAATGGAGTCCCTACAGATCAATGCATTTGTGTTATGGAGTCTTAAAATCGACACCTTGATGACCCACAGACACTCAAGTTGGGTGTGGTGATGCAACTGCTTCTGTCATACTACTGGTTCACCCATCTACATGTGGCAGTTGCATATTCTAGGGGCTCTCTGGGCTTTCTGGCCACCGTGGTTGTATGACACAAATAGAGTCCATAAATATCAATCCATTTGTTGTATGGAGTATCAATAGCCACACCTTGATGACCCACAAACACTCAAGTTGGGTGTGGTGATGCAACTTCTTCTGTCACACTACAGGTTCACCATCTCCATCTAGCAGTTGCATATTCTAGGGGCTCTCTAGGCTTTCTCTCTAACACAGTTGTATGAAACAAATGGAGTCCCTACAGATAAATGCATTTGTGTTATCTAGTCTCAAAATTCACACCTTGATGACCCACACACACTCAAGTTGGGTGTGGTGATGCAACTGCTTCTGGCACACTACAGGTTCACCGTCTCCATGTGCCAGTTGCATATTCTAGGGGCTCTCTGTCTTTATATCCAACATGGTTGTATGACACAAATGGAGTCCCTACAAATCAATGCATTTGTGTTATTTAGTCTCAAAATCCACACCTTTATGACCCACACACACTCAAGTTGGGTGTGGTGATGCAACTACTTCTGTCATACTGCAGGTTCACCATCTCCATGTGGTAGTTGCATATATTCTAGGGGCTCTCTGGGCTTTCTGACTAACATGGTTGTTTGACACGAATGGAGTCTCTACGGATCAATGCATTTGTGTTATGGAGTCTCAAAATCCACAATTTGATGACCCACACATAATCAAGTTGGGTGTGGTTATGCAACTGCTTCTGTCACACTACAGGTTCGCCATCTCCATGTGGAAGTTGCATATTCTAGGGGCTGTCTGGGCTTTCTGACCATCATGGTTGTATGACACAAATGGATTCCCTACAGATCAATGCATTTGTGTTATGGAGTCTTAAAATCGACACCTTGATAACCCACACACACTCAAGTTGGGTGTGGTGATGCAACTGCTTCTGTCATACTACTGGTTCACCCATCTACATGTGGCAGTTGCATATTCTAGGGGCTCTCTGGGCTTTCTGGCCACCGTGCTTGTATGACACAAATAGAGTCCGTAAAGATCAATGCATTTGTTTTATGGAGTATCAATAGCCACACCTTGATGACCCATAAACACTCAAGTTGGGTGTGGTGATGCAACTTCTTCTGTCACACTACAGGTTCACCATCTCCATCTAGCAGTTGCATATTCTAGGGGCTCTCTAGGCTTTCTCTCTAACACAGTTGTATGAAACAAATGGAGTCCCTACAGATAAATGCATTTGTGTTATCTAGTCTCAAAATTCACACCTTGATGACCCACACACACTCAAGTTGGGTGTGGTGATGCAACTGCTTCTGGCACACTACAGGTTCACCGTCTCCATGTGCCAGTTGCATATTCTAGGGGCTCTCTGTCTTTATATCCAACATGGTTGTATGACACAAATGGAGTCCCTACAAATCAATGCATTTGTGTTATGTAGTCTCAAAAGCCACACCTTTATGACCCACACACACTCAAGTTGGGTGTGGTGATGCAACTACTTCTGTCATACTGTAGGTTCACCATCTCCATGTGGTAGTTGCATATATTCTAGGGGCTCTCTGGGCTTTCTGACTAACATGGTTGTATGACACAAATGGAGTCCCCACATATCAATGCATTTGTGTTATGGAGTCTCAAAAGCCACAATTTGATGACCCACACACAATCAAGTTGGGTGTGGTGATGCAACTGCTTCTGTCACACTACAGGTTCACCATCTCCATGTGGAAGTTGCATATTCTAGGGGTTGTCTGGCTTTCTGACCATCATGGTTGTATGACACAAATGGAGTCCCTACAGATCAATGCATTTGTGTTATGGAGTCTTAAAATCGACACCTTGATAACCCACACACACTCAAGTTGGGTGTGGTGATGCCACTGCTTCTGTCATACTACTGGTTCACCCATCTACATGTGGCAGTTGCATATTCTAGGGGCTCTCTGGGCTTTCTGGCCACCGTGCTTGTATGACACAAATAGAGTCCGTAAAGATCAATGCATTTGTTTTATGGAGTATCAATAGCCACACCTTGATGACCCATAAACACTCAAGTTGGGTGTGGTGATGCAACTTCTTCTGTCACACTACAGGTTCACCATCTCCATCTAGCAGTTGCATATTCTAGGGGCTCTCTAGGCTTTCTCTCTAACACAGTTGTATGAAACAAATGGAGTCCCTACAGATAAATGCATTTGTGTTATCTAGTCTCAAAATTCACACCTTGATGACCCACACACACTCAAGTTGGGTGTGGTGATGCAACTGCTTCTGGCACACTACAGGTTCACCGTCTCCATGTGCCAGTTGCATATTCTAGGGGCTCTCTGTCTTTATATCCAACATGGTTGTATGACACAAATGGAGTCCCTACAAATCAATGCATTTGTGTTATGTAGTCTCAAAAGCCACACCTTTATGACCCACACACACTCAAGTTGGGTGTGGTGATGCAACTACTTCTGTCATACTGTAGGTTCACCATCTCCATGTGGTAGTTGCATATATTCTAGCGGCTCTCTGGGCTTTCTGACTAACATGGTTGTATGACACAAATGGAGTCCCCACATATCAATGCATTTGTGTTATGGAGTCTCAAAAGCCACAATTTGATGACCCACACACAATCAAGTTGGGTGTGGTGATGCAACTGCTTCTGTCACACTACAGGTTCACCATCTCCATGTGGAAGTTGCATATTCTAGGGGCTGTCTGGGCTTTCTGACCATCATGGTTGTATGACAGAAATGGATTCCCTACAGATCAATGCATTTGTGTTGTGGAGTCTTAAAATCGACACCTTGATGACCCACACACACTCAAGTTGGGTGTGGTGATGCAACTGCTTCTGTCATACTACTGGTTCACCCATCTACATGTGGCAATTGCATATTCTAGGGGCTCTCTGGGCTTTCTGGCCACCGTGGTTGTATGACACAAATAGAGTCCGTAAATATCAATCCATTTGTTTTATGGAGTATCAATAGCCACACCTTGATGACCCACAAACACTCAAGTTGGGTGTGGTGATGCAACTTCTTCTGTCACACTACAGGTTCACCATCTCCATCTAGCAGTTGCATATTCTAGGGGCTCTCTAGGCTTTCTCTCTAACACAGTTGTATGAAACAAATGGAGTCCCTACAGATAAATGCATTTGTGTTATCTAGTCTCAAAATTCACACCTTGATGACCCACACACACTCAAGTTGGGTCTGGTGATGCAACTGCTTCTGGCACACTACAGGTTCACCGTCTCCATGTGCCAGTTGCATATTCTAGGGGCTCTCTATCTTTATATCCAACATGGTTGTATGACACAAATGGAGTCCCTACAAATCAATGCATTTGTGTTATGTAGTCTCAAAAGCCACACCTTTATGACCCACACACACTCAAGTTGGGTGTGGTGATGCAACTACTTCTGTCATACTGTAGGTTCACCATCTCCATGTGGTAGTTGCATATATTCTAGGGGCTCTCTGGGCTTTCTGACTAACATGGTTGTATGACACAAATGGAGTCCCCACATATCAATGCATTTGTGTTATGGAGTCTCAAAAGCCACAATTTGATGACCCACACACAATCAAGTTGGGTGTGGTGATGCAACTGCTTCTGTCACACTACAGGTTCACCGTCTCCATGTGGAAGTTGCATATTCTAGGGGCTGTCTGGGCTTTCTGATCATCATGGTTGTATGACACAAATGGAGTCCCTACAGATCAATGCATTTATGTTATGGAGTCTTAAAATCGACACCTTGATGACCCACACACACTCAAGTTGGGTGTGGTGATGCAACTGCTTCTGTCATACTACTGGTTCACCCATCTACATGTGGCAGTTGCATATTCTAGGGGCTCTCTGGGCTTTCTGGCCACCGTGGTTGTATGACACAAATAGAGTCCGTAAAGATCAATGCATTTGTTTTATGTAGTATCAATAGCCACACCTTGATGACCCACAAACACTCAAGTTGGGTGTGGTGATGCAACTTCTTCTGTCACACTACAAGTTCACCATCTCCATCTAGCAGTTGCATATTCTAGGGGCTCTCTAGGCTTTCTCTCTAACACAGTTGTATGAAACAAATGGAGTCCCTACAGATAAATGCATTTGTGTTATCTAGTCTCAAAATTCACACCTTGATGACCCACACACACTCAAGTTGGGTGTGGTGATGCAACTGCTTCTGGCATGCTACAGGTTCACCGTCTCCATGTGCCAGTTGCATATTTTAGGGGCTCTCTGTCTTTATATCCAACATGGTTGTATGACACAAATGGAGTCCCTACAAATCAATGCATTTGTGTTATGCAGTCTCAAAAGCCACACCTTGATGACCCACACACACTCAAGTTGGGTGTGGTGATGCAACTGCTTCTGTCACACTACCGATTCACCATCTCCATGTGACAGTTGCATATTCTAGGGGCTCTCTGGGCTTTCTGTCCAACATGGTTTTTTAACACAAATGGAGTCCCTACATATCAATACATTTGTGTTATGGAGTCTCAAAATCCACACCTTGATGAATCACACACACTCAAGTTGGGTGTGGTGATGCAACTGCTTCTGTCACACTATTGGTTCACCCATCTACATGTGGCAGTTGCATAATCTAGGGGCTCTCTGGGCTTTATGACCATAATGGTTGTATGACACAAATGGAGTCCCTATAGATCAATGAATTTCTGTTAGGGAGTCTCAAAATCCACACCTTGATGACCCACACACACTCAAGTTGGGTGTGGTGATGCAACTGCTTCTATCACACTACTGGTTCACCCATCTCCATGTGGCAGTTGCATATTCTAGGGGCTCTCTGGGCTTTGTGACCACCATGGTTGTTTGACACAAATGGAGTCCCTAGAGATCAATGCATTTGTGTTATTGAGTCTCAAAAGCCACACCTTGATGACCCACACACACTGAAGTTGGGTGTGGTAATGCAACTGCTTCTGTCACAGTGCAGTTCACCATCTCCATGTGACAGTTGCATATTCTAGGGGTCTCTGGGATTTGTGACCACCATGGTTGTTTTACACAAATGGAGTACCTACAGATCAATGCATTTGTGTTATGGAGCCTCAAAATCCACTCCTTTATGACCCACACAAACTAAAGTTGGGCGTGGTGATGCAACTATTTCTGTCACCCTACAGGTTCACCATCTCCATCTGGCAGTTGCATATTCTAGGGGCTCTCTGGCCTTTCTGTCCAACATGGTTGTATGACACAAAAGGAGTCCCTACAGATAAATGCATTTGTGTTATGGAGTCTCAAAAGCCACACCTTGATGACCCACACACAATCAAGTTGGGTGTGGTGATGCAACCTCTTCTGTCACACTACAGGTTCACCATCTCCATGTGGCAGTTGCATATTCGAGGGGCTCTATTGCCTTTCTGACCACCATGGTTGTATGACACAAATGGAGTCCCTACAGATTAATGCATTTGTGTTATGGAGTCTCAAAAGCCACACCTTGATGACCCACACACTCAAGTTGGGTGTGGTGATGCAACTGCTTCTGTCATACTGCAGGTTCACCATCTCCATGTGGCAGTTGCATATTCTAGGGGCTCTCTGGGCTTTCTGTCCAACATGGTTGAACGACACAAATGGAGTCCCTATAGATCAATGCATTTGTGTTATGGAGTCTCAAAAGCCACACCTTGATGACCCACACACACTCAAGTTGGGTGTGGTGATGCAACTGCTTCTGTCACACTACTAGTTCACCCATCTCCATGTGGCAGTTGCATATTCTAGGGGCTCTCTGGGATTTCTGACCACCATGGTTGTATGACACAAAAGGAGTCCCTACAGATTAATGCATTTGTGTTATGGAGTCTTAAAAGCCACACCTTGATGACCCACACACACTCAAGTTGGGTGTGGTGATGCAACTGCTTCTGTCACAGTACTGGTTCACCCATCTACATGTGGCGGTTGCATATTCTAGGGGCTCACTAGGCTTTCTGACCACCATGGTTGTATGACACAAATGGACTCCCTATAGATCAATGCATTTGTGTTATGGAGTCTCAAAATCCACACCTTGATGACCCACACACACTCAAGTTGGGTGTGGTGATGCAACTGCTTCTGTCACACTACTCGTTCACCCATCTCCATGTGCAGTTGCATATTCTAGGGGTCTCTGGGATTTGTGACCACCATGGTTGTTTTACACAAATGGAGTCCCTACATATCAATGCATTTGTGTTATGGAGTCTCAAAAGCCACACCTTGATGACCCACACACACTCAAGTTGGGTGTGGTGATGCAACTTCTTCTGTCACACTGCAGGTTCACCATCTTCATGTGGCAGTTGCATATTCTATGGGCTCTCTGGGCTTTCTGTCCACCATGGTTGTTTTACAAAAATGGAGTCCCTACAGATCAATGCATTTGTGTTATGGAGTCTCAAAAGCCACACCTTTATGACCCACACACACTCAAGTTGGGTATGGTGATGCAACTGCTTCTGTCAAACTGCAGGTTCACCATCTCCATGTGGCAGTTGCATATTATAGGGGCTCTCTAGGCTTTCTGTCCAACATGGTTGTATGACACAAACAGAGTCCCTACATATCAATGCATTTGTGTTATCGATTCTCAAAAGCCACACCTTGATGACCCACAAACACTCAAGTTGGGTGTGGTGATGCAACTACTTCTGTCACACTGCAGGTTCACCATCTCCATCTGGCAGTTGCATATTGTAGGGGCTCTCTAGGCTTTCTGTCTAACATAGTTATATGACACAAATGGAGTCCCTACAGATCAATTCATTTGTGTTATGAAGTCTCCAAATCCACACCTTGATGACCCACACACACTCAAGTTGCGTGTGGTGATGCAACTGCTTCTGTCACACTGCAGGTTCACCATCTCCATGTGGCAGTTGCATATTCTAGGGCCTCTATAGACTTTTTATCCAACATGGTTGTATGAAAAATGGATTCCCTACATATCAAAGCATTTGTGTTATGTAGTCTCAAAAGCCACACCTTTATGACCCACACACACTCAAGTTGGGTGTGGCGATGCAACTGCTTCTGTCACACTGCATGTTGGGCATCTCCATGTGGCAGTTGCATTTATTCTAGGGGCTCTCTGGGCTTTCTGACCAACATGGTTGTTTGACACAAATAGAGTCCCTACAGGTCAATGCATTTGTGTTATGTAGTCTCAAAATCCACACCTTGATGACCCGCACACAATCAAGTTGGGTGTGTTGATGCAACTGCTTCTGTCACACTGCAGGTTCACCATCTCCATGTGGCAGTTGCCTATTCTAGGGGCTCTCGGGGCTTTCTGTCCAACATGGTTGTATGACACAAATTGAGTCCCTATATATCAATGCATTTGTGTTATTTAGTCCCAAATGCCACACCTTGATGACCCACACACTCAAGTTGGGTGTGGTGATGCAACTGCTTCTGTCATACTGCAGGTTCACCATCTCCATGTGGTAGTTGCATATATTCTAGGGGCTCTCTGGGCTTTCTGACCAACATGGTTGTTTGACACAAATGGAGTCCCTACAGATCAATGCATTTGTGTTATGGAGTCTCAAAAGCCACACCTTGATGACCCACACACACTCAAGTTGGGTGTGGGGATGCAACTGCTTCTGTCACACTATAGGTTCACCATCTCCATGTGGGAGTTGCATATTCGAGGGGCTCTCTGGCCTTTCTGACCACCATGGTTGTATGACACAAACAGAGTCCCTATCAATCAATGCATTTGTATTATGGAGTCTCAAAATCCACACATTGATGACCCACACACACTCAAGTTGGGTTCAGTGATGCAACTGCTTCTGTCACATTACTGGTTCACCGATCTACTTGTGGCAGTTGCATATTCTAGGGGCTCTCTGGGCTTTTTCACCACCATGGTTCAATGACACAAATGGAGTCCCCACAGATCAATGCATTTGTGTTATGGCGTCTCAAAAGCCACACCTTGATGACCCACACACACTCAAGTTGGGTGTGGTGGTGCAACTGCTTCTGTCACACTACTAGTTCACCCATCTCAATGTGGTAGTTGAATCTTCTAGGGGCTTTCTGACCACCATGGTTGTTTGACACAAATGGAGTCCCTATAGATCAATGCATTTGTGTTATGGCGTCTCAAAAGCCACACCTTGATGACCCACACACAGTCAAGTTGGGTGTGGTGGTGCAACTGCTTCCATCACACTACTGGTTCACCCATCTCCATGTGCAGTTGCATATTCTAGGGGTCTCTCGGATTTGTGACCACCATGGTTGTTTTACACAAATGGAGTGCCTACAGATCAATGCATTTGTGTTATGGAGCCTCAAAAGCCACACCTTGATGACCCACACAAACTAAAGTTGGGTGTGGTGATGCAACTGCTTCTGTCATACTTCAGGTTCACCATCTCCATCTGGCAGTTGCATATTCTAGGGGCTCTCTGGCCTTTCTGTCCAACATGGTTGTATGACACAAAAGGAGTCCCTACAGATAAATGCATTTGTGTTATGGAGTCTCAAAAGCCACACCTTGATGACCCACACACACTCAAGTTGGGTGTGGGGATGCAACTGCTTCTGTCACACTATAGGTTCACCATCTCCATGTGGCAGTTGCATATTCGAGGGGCTCTCTGGCCTTTCTGACCACCATGGTTGTATGACACAAACAGAGTCCCTATCAATCAATGCATTTGTATTATGGAGTCTCAAAATCCACACATTGATGACCCACACACACTCAAGTTGGGTTCAGTGATGGAACTGCTTCTGTCACATTACTGGTTCACCGATCTACTTGTGGCAGTTGCATATTCTAGGGGCTCTCTGGGCTTTTTGACCACCATGGTTCAATGACACAAATGGAGTCCCCACATATCAATGCATTTGTGTTATGGCGTCTCAAAAGCCACACCTTGATGACCCACACACACTCAAGTTGGGTGTGGTGGTGCAACTGCTTCTATCACACTACTAGTTCACCCATCTCAATGTGGTAGTTGAATCTTCTAGGGGCTCTCTGGGCTTTCTGACCACCATGGTTGTTTGACACAAATGGAGTCCCTATAGATCAATGCATTTGTGTTATGGCGTCTCAAAAGCCACACCTTGATGACCCACACACACTCAAGTTGGGTGTGGTGGTGCAACTGCTTCTGTCACACTACTGGTTCACCCATCTCCATGTGCAGTTGCATATTCTAGGGGTCTCTGGGATTTGTGACCACCATGGTTGTTTTACACAAATGGAGTGCCTACAGATCAATGCATTTGTGTTATGGAGCCTCAAAAGCCACACCTTTATGACCCACACAAACTAAAGTTGGGCGTGGTGATGCAACTGTTTCTGTCACCCTACAGGTTCACCATCTCCATCTGGCAGTTGCATATTCTAGGGGCTCTCTGGCCTTTCTGTCCAACATGGTTGTATGACACAAAAGGAGTCCCTACAGATAAATGCATTTGTGTTATGGAGTCTCAAAAGCCACACCTTGATGACCCACACACAATCAAGTTGGGTGTGGTGATGCAACCTCTTCTGTCACACTACAGGTTCACCATCTCCATGTGGCAATTGCATATTCGAGGGGCTCTATTGCCTTTCTGACCACCATGGTTGTACGACACAAATGGAGTCCCTACAGATTAATGCATTTGTGTTATGGAGTCTCAAAAGCCACACCTTGATGACCCACACACTCAAGTTGGGTGTGGTGATGCAACTGCTTTTGTCATACTGCAGGTTCACCATCTCCATGTGGTAGTTGCAAATATTCTAGGGGCTCGTTGGGCTTTCTGACCAACATGGTTGTTTGAAACAAATGGAGTCCCTACAGATCAATGCATTTTTGTTATGCAGTCTCAAAAGCCACACCTTGATGACCCACACACACTCAAGTTGGGTGTGGTGATGCAATTGCTTCTGTCACACTTCAGGTTCACCATCTCCATGTGGCAGTTGCATATTCTAGGGGCTCTCTGGGCTTTCTGTTCAACATGGTTGAACGACACAAATGGAGTCCCTACAGATCAATGCATTTGTGTTATGGAGTCTCAAAAGCCACACCTTGATGACCCACACACACTCAAGTTGGGTGTGGTGATGCAACTGCTTCTGTCACACTACTTGTTCACCCATCTCCATGTGGCAGTTGCATATTCTAGGGGCTCTCTGGGATTTCTGACCACCATGGTTGTATGACACAAAAGGAGTCCCTACAGATTAATGCATTTGTGTTATGGAGTCTTAAAAGCCACACCTTGATGACCCACACACACTCAAGTTGGGTGTGGTGATGCAACAGCTTCTGTCACAGTACTGGTTCACCCATCTACATGTGGCAGTTGCATATTCTAGGGGCTTTCTGACCACCATGGTTGTATGACACAAATGGACTCCCTACATATCAATGCATTTGTGTTATGGAGTCTCAAAAGCCACACCTTGATGACACACACACACTCAAGTTGGGTGTGGTGATGCAACTGCTTCTGTCACACTACTGGTTCACTCATCTCCATGTGCAGTTGCATATTCTAGGGGTCTCTGAGATTTGTGACCACCATGGTTGTTTTACACAAATGGAGTCCCTACATATCAATTCATTTGTGTTATGGAGTCTCAAAAGCCACACCTTGATGACCCACACACACTCAAGTTGGGTGTGGTGATGCAACTGCTTCTGTCACACTGCAGGTTCACCATCTCCATGTGGCAGTTGCATATTCTAGGGGATCTCTGGGCTTTCTGTCCACCATGGTTGTTTTACAAAAATGGAGTCCCTACAGATCAATGCATTTGTGTTATGGAGTCTCAAAAGCCACACCTTTATGACCCACACACACTCAAGTTGGGTATGGTGATGCAACTGCTTATGTCACACTGCAGGTTCACCATCTCCATGTGGCAGTTGCATATTATAGGGGCTCTCTAGGCTTTCTGTCCAACATGGTTGTATGACACAAACAGAGTCCCTACATATCAATGCATTTGTGTTATCGATTCTCAAAAGCCACACCTTGATGACCCACAAACACTCAAGTTGGGTGTGGTGATGCAACTACTTCTGGCACACTGCAGGTTCACCATCTCCATCTGGCAGTTGCATATTGTAGGGGCTCTCTGGGCTTTCTGTCTAACATAGTTATATGACACAAATGGAGTCCCTGCAGATCAATTCATTTGTGTTATGAAGTCTCCAAATCCAAACCTTGATGACCCACACACACTCAAGTTGCGTGTGGTGATGCAACTGCTTCTGTCAGACTGCAGGTTCAATATCTCCATGTGGCAGTTGCATATTCTAGGGCCTCTCTAGACTATTTATCCAACATGGTTGTATGAAAAATGGACTCCCTACAGATCAAAGGATTTGTGTTATGTAGTCTCAAAAGCCACACCTTTATGACCCACACACACTCAAGTTGGGTGTGGCGATGCAACTGCTTCTGTCACACTGCACGTTGGGCATCTCCATGTGGCAGTTGCATTTATTCTAGGGGCTCTCTAGGCTTTCTGACCAACATGGTTGTTTGACACAAATAGAGTCCCTACAGGTCAATGCATTTGTGTTATGTAGTCTCAAAATCCACACCTTGATGACCCGCACACACTCAAGTTGGGTGTGTTGATGCAACTGCTTCTGTCACACTGCAGGTTCACCATCTCCATGTGGCAGTTGCCTATTCTAGGGGCTCTCGGGGCTTTCTGTCCAACATGGTTGTATGACACAAATGGAGTCCCTATAGATCAATGCATTTGCGTTATTTAGTCCCAAAAGCCACACCTTGATGACCCACACACTCAAGTTGGGTGTGGTGATGCAACTGCTTCTGTCATACTGCAGGTTCACCATCTCCATGTGGTAGTTGCATATATTCTAGGGGCTCTCTGGGCTTTCTGACCAACATGGTTGTTTGACACAAATGGAGTCCCTACAGATCAATGCATTTGTGTTATGGAGTCTCAAAAGCCACACCTTGATGACCCACACACACTCAAGTTGGGTGTGGGGATGCAACTGCTTCTGTCACACTATAGGTTCACCATCTCCATGTGGCAGTTGCATATTCGACGGGCTCTCTGGCCTTTCTGACCACCATTGTTGTATGACACAAACAGAGTCCCTATCAATCAATGCATTTGTATTATGGAGTCTCAAAATCCACACATTGATGACCCACACACACTCAAGTTGGGTTCAGTGATGCAACTGCTTCTGTCACACTACTGGTTCACCGATCTACTTGTGGCAGTTGCATATTCTAGGGGCTCTCTCTGCTTTTTGACCACCATCGTTCAATGACACAAATGGAGTCCCTACAGATCAATGCATTTGTGTTATGGCGTCTCAAAAGCCACACCTTGATGACCCACACACACTCAAGTTGGGTGTGGTGGTGCAACTGCTTCTGTCACACTACTAGTTCACCCATCTCAATGTGGTAGTTGAATCTTCTAGGGGTCTCTGGGCTTTTTGACCACCATGGTTGTTTGACACAAATGGAGTCCCTACAGATCAATGCATTTTTGTGATGGCGTCTCAAAAGCCACACCTTGATGACCCACACACACTCAAGTTGGGTGTGGTGGTGCAACTGCTTCTGTCACACTACTAGTTCACCCATCTCCGTGTGGTAGTTGAATATTCTAGGGGCTCTCTGGGCTTTCTGACCACCATGGTTGTTTGACACAAATGGAGTCCATACAGATCAATGCATTTGTGTTATGGAGTCTCAAAATCCAAACTTTGATGACCCACCCACACTAAAGTTGGGCGTGGTGATGCAACTGCTTCTATCACACTACAGGTTCACCATCTCCATGTGGCAGTTGCATATTCTAGGGGCTCTCTAGGCTTTCTGTCCAACATGGTTGTATGACACAAACAGTGTCCCTACATATCAATGCATTTGTGTTATGGATTCTGAAAAGCCACACCTTGATGACCCACAAACACTCAAGTTGGGTGTGGTGATGCAACTACTTCTGGCACACTGCAGGTTCACCATCTCCATCTGGCAGTTGCATATTATAGGGGCTCTCTGGGCTTTCTGTCTAACATAGTTATATGACACAAATGGAGTCCCTACAGATCAATTCATTTGTGTTATGAAGTCTCCAAATCCACACCTTGATGACCCACACACACTCAAGTTGCGTGTGGTGATGCAACTGCTTCTGTCACACTGCAGGTTCACCATCTCCATGTGACAGTTGCATATTCTAGGGCCTCTCTAGACTTTTTATCCAACATGGTTGTATGACAAATGGATTCCCTACAGATCAAAGCATTTGTGTTATGTAGTATCAAAAGCCACACCTTTATGACCCACACACACTCAAGTTGGGTGTGGCGATGCAACTGCTTCTGTCACGCTGCACGTTCGGCATCTCCATGTGGCAGTTGCATTTATTCTAGGGGCTCTCTGGGCTTTCTGACCAACATGGTTGTTTGACACAAATAGAGTCCCTACAGGTCAATTCATTTGTGTTATGTAGTCTCAAAATCCACACCTTGATGACCCGCACACACTCAAGTTGGGTGTGTTGATGCAACTGCTTCTGTCACACTGCAGGTTCACCATCTCCATGTGGCAGTTGCCTATTCTAGGGGCTCTCGGGGCTTTCTGTCCAACATGGTTGTATGACACAAATGGAGTCCCTATAGATCAATGCATTTGTGTTATTTAGTCCCAAAAGCCACACCTTGATGACCCACACACTCAAGTTGGGTGTGGTGATGCAACTGCTTTTGTCATACTGCAGGTTCACCATCTCCATGTGGTAGTTGCATATATTCTAGGGGCTCTCTGGGCTTTCTGACCTACATGTTTGTTTGACACAAATGGAGTCCCTACAGATCAATGCATTTGTGTTATGGAGTCTCAAAAGCCACACCTTGATGACCCACACACACTCAAGTTGGGTGTGGGGATGCAACTGCTTCTGTCACACTACAGGTTCACCATCTCCATGTGGCAGTTGCATATTCGAGGGGCTCTCTGGCCTTTCTGACCACCATGGTTGTATGACACAAACGGAGTCCCTATCACTCAATGCATTTGTATTATGGAGTCTCAAAAGCCACACATTGATGACCCACACACACTCAAGTTGGGTTGAGTGATGCAACTTCTTCTGTCACACTACTGGTTCACCCATCTACTTGTGGCAGTTGCATATTCTAGGGGCTCTCTGGGCTTTTTGACCACCATGGTTCAATGACACAAATGGAGTCCCTACATATCAATGCATTTGTGTTATTGCGTCTCAAAAGCCACACCTTGATGACCCACACACACTCAAGTTGGGTGTGGTGGTGCAACTGCTTCTGTCACACTACTAGTTCACCCATCTCAATGTGGTAGTTGAATCTTCTAGGGGCTGTCTGGGCTTTCTGACCACCATGGTTGTTTGACACAAATGGAGTCCATACAGATCAATGCATTTGTGTTATGGAGTCTCAAAATCCACACTTTGATGACCCACCCACACTAAAGTTGGGCATGGTGATGCAACTGCTTCTGTCACACTGCAGTTTCACCATCTCCATGTGGCAGTTGCATATTCTAGGGGCTCTCTGGCCTTTCTGTCCAACATGGTTGTATGACACAAAAGGAGTCCCTACAGATCAATGCATTTGTGTTATGGAGTCTCAAAAACCACACCTTTATGACCCACACACACTCAAGTTGGGTATGGTGATGCAACTGCTTCTGTCACACTGCAGGTTCACCATCTCCATGTGGCAGTTGCATATTCTAGGGGCTCTCTAGGCTTTCTGTCCAACATGGTTGTATGACACAAACAGAGTCCCTACATATCAATGCATTTGTGTTATGGATTCTCAAAAGCCACACCTTGATGACCCACAAACACTCAAGTTGGGTGTGGCGATGCAACTTCTTCTGTCACACTGCACGTTCGGCATCTCCATGTGGCAGTTGCATTTATTCTAGGGGCTCTCTGGGCTTTCTGACCAACATGGTTGTTTGACACAAATAGAGTCCCTGCAGTTCAATGCATTTGTGTTATGTAGTCTCAAATTCCACACCTTGATGACCCGCACACACTCAAGTTGGGTGTGTTGATGCAACTGCTTCTGTCACACTGCAGGTTCACCATCTCCATGTGGTAGTTGCCTATTCTAGGGGCTCTCGGGGCTTTCTGTCCAACATGGTTGTATGACACAAATGGAGTCCCTATAGATCAATGCATTTGTGTTATTTAGTCCCGAAAGCCACACCTTGATGACCCACACACTCAAGTTGGGTGTGGTGATGCAACTGCTTCTGTCATACTGCAGGTTCACCATCTCCATGTGGTAGTTGCATATATTCTAGGGGCTCTCTGGGCTTTCTGACCAACATGGTTGTTTAACACAAATGGAGTCCCTACAGATCAATGCATTTGTATTATGGAGTCTCAAAAGCCACACCTTGATGACCCACACACACTCAAGTTGGGTGTGGTGATGCAACTGCTTCTGTCACACTATAGGTTCACCATCTCCATGTGGCAGTTGCATATTCGAGGGGCTCTCTGGCCTTTCTGACCACCATGGTTGTATGACACAAACGGAGTCCCTATCAATCAATGCATTTGTATTATGGAGTCTCAAAAGCCACACATTAATGACCCAAACACACTCAAGTTGGGTTCGGTGATGCAACTGCTTCTGTCACACTACTGGTTCACCCATCTACTTGTGGCAGTTGCATATTCTAGGGGCTCTCTGGGCTTTTTGACCACCATGGTTCAATGACACAAATGGAGTCCCTACAGATCAATGCATTTGTGTTATGGCGTCTCAAAAGCCACACCTTGATGACCCACACACACTCAAGTTGGGTCTGGTGGTGCAACTGCTTCTGTCACACTACTAGTTCACCCATCTCCATGTGGTAGTTGAATATTCTAGGGGCTCTCTGGGCTTTCTGACCACCATGGTTGTTTGACACAAATGGAGTCCATACAGATCAATGCATTTGTGTTACGGAGTCTCAAAATCCACACTTTGATGACCCACCCACACTAAAGTTGGGCATGGTGATGCAACTGCTTCTGTCACACTGCAGGTTCACCATCTCCATGTGGCAGTTGCATATTCTAGCTGCTCTCTGGCCTTTCTGTCCAACATGGTTGTATGACACAAAAGGAGTCCCTACAGATCAATGCATTTGTGTTATGGAGTCTCAAAAGCCACACCTTTATGACCCACACACACTCAAGTTGGGTATGGTGATGCAACTGCTTCTGCCACACTGCAGGTTCACCATCTCCATGTGGCAGTTGCATATTCTAGGGGCTCTCTAGGCTTTCTATCCAACATGGTTGTATGACACAAACAGAGTCCCTACATATCAATGCATTTGTGTTATGGATTCTCAAAAGCCACACCTTGATGACCCACAAACACTCAAGTTGGGTGTGGTGATGCAACTACTTCTGTCACACTGCAGGTTCACCATCTCCATCTGGCAGTTGCATATTGTAGGGGCTCTCTGGGCTTTCTGTCTAACATAGTTATATGACACAAATGGAGTCCCTAAAGATCAATTCATTTGTGTTATGAAGTCTCCAAATCCACACCTTGATGACCCACACACACTCAAGTTGCGTGTGGTGATGCAACTGCTTCTGTCACACTGCAGGTTCACCATCTCCATGTGGCAGTTGCATATTCTAGGGCCTCTCTGGACTTTTTATCCAACATGGTTGTATGACAAATGTATTCCCTATAGATCAAAGAATTTGTGTTATGTAGTCTCAAAAGCCACACCTTTATGACCCGCACATGCTCAAGTTGGGTGTGTTGATGCAACTGCTTCTGTCACACTGCAGGTTCACCATCTCCATGTGGCAGTTGCCTATTCTAGGGGCTCTCGAGGCTTTCTGTCCAACATGGTTGTATGACACAAATGGAGTCCCTATAGATCAATGCATTTTTGTTATGTAGTCTCAAAAGCCACACTTTATGACCCACACACACTCAAGTTGGGTGTGGCGATGCAACTGCTTCTGTCACACTGCAGGTTCACCATCTCCATGTGGTAGTTGCATATATTCTAGGGGCTCTCTGGGCTTTCTGACCAACATGGTTGTTTGACACAAATGGAGTCCCTACAGATCAATGCATTTGTGTTATGGAGTCTCAAAAGCCACACCTTGATGACCCACACACACTCAAGTTGGGTGTGGTGATGCAACTGCTTCTGTCACACTAAGGGTTCACCATCTCCATGTGGCAGTTGCATATTCGAGGGGCTCTCTGGCTTTTCTGACCACCATGGTTGTATGACACAAACGGAGTCCCTATCAATCAATGCATTTGTATTATGGAGTCTCAAAAGCCACACATTAATGACCCACACACACTCAAGTTGGGTTCGGTGATGCAACTGCTTCTGTCACACTACTGGTTCACCCATCTACTTGTGGCAGTTGCATATTCTAGGGGCTCTCTGGGCTTTTTGACCACCATGGTTCAATGACACAAATGGAGTCCCTGTAGATCAATGCATTTGTGTTATGGCGTCTCAAAAGCCACACCTTGATGACCCACACACACTCAAGTTGGGTGTGGTGGGGCAACTGCTTCTGTCACACTACTAGTTCACCCATCTCCATGTGGTAGTTGAATATTCTAGGGGCTCTCTGGGCTTTCTGACCACCATGGTTGTTTGACACAAATGGAGTCCATACAGATCAATGCATTTGTGTTATGGAGTCTCAAAATCCACACTTTGATGACCCACCCACACTAAAGTTGGGCGTGGTGATGCAACTGCTTCTGTCACACTACAGGTTCACCATCTCCATGTGGCAGTTGCATATTCTAGGTGCTCTCTGGCCTTTCTATCCAACATGGTTGTCTGACACAAAAGGAGTCCCTACAGATAAATGCATTTGTGTTATGGAGTCTCAAAATCCACACCTTGATGACCCACACACAATCAAGTTGGGTGTGGTGACGCAACTGCTTCTGTCACACTACAGGTTCACCCATCTACATGTGGCAGTTGCATATTCTAGGGGCTCTCTGGGCTTTCTGACCACCATGGTTGTATGACACAAATGGTCTCCCTACAGATCAATGAATTTGTGTTATGGAGTCTCAAAAGCCACACCTTTATGACGCACACACACTCAACTTGGGTGTGGTGATGCAACTACTTCTGTCACACTACTGGTTCTCCCATCTCCATGTGCAGTTGCATATTCTAGGGGTCTCTGGGATTTGTGACCACCATGGTTGTTTTACACAAATGGAGTCCCTACAGATAAATGCATTTGTGTTATGGAGTCTCAAAATCCACACCTTTATGACCCACACAAACTAAAGTTGGGCGTGGTGATGCAACTGTTTCTGTCACACTACAGGTTCACCATCTCCATGTGGCAGTTGCATATTCTAGGGCCTCTCTGGACTTTTTATCCAACATGGTTGTATGAAAAAATGGATTCCCTATAGATCAAAGCATTTGTGTTATGTAGTCTCAAAAGCCACACCTTTATGACCCACACACACTCAAGTTGGGTGTGGTGATGCAACTGCTTCTGTCACACTGCACGTTCGGCATCTCCATGTGGCAGTTGCATTTATTCTAGGGGCTCTATGGGCTTTCTGACCAACATGTTTGTTTGACACAAATAGAGTCCCTACAGGTCAACGCATTTGTGTTATGTAGTCTCAAAATCCACACCTTGATGACCCACACACTCAAGTTGGGTGTGTTGATGCAACTGCTTCTGTCACACTGCAGTTTCACCATCTCCATGTGGCAGTTGCCTATTCTAGGGGCTCTCGGGGATTTCTGTC
The DNA here is from genome assembly GCA_916181665.1 of Avena sativa. Classification (NCBI taxonomy): domain Eukaryota; kingdom Viridiplantae; phylum Streptophyta; class Magnoliopsida; order Poales; family Poaceae; genus Avena; species Avena sativa. Next base: position 437,639,305 of record OV702289.1, read on the forward strand.
CAACATGGTTGTATGACACAAATGGAGTCCCTATAGATCAATGCATTTGTGTTATTTAGTCCCAAAAGCCACACCTTGATGACCCACACACTCAAGTTGGGTGTGGTGATGCAACTGCTTCTGTCATACTGCAGGTTCACCATCTCCATGTGGTAGTTGCATATATTCTAGGGGCTCTCTGGGCTTTCTGACCAACATGGTTGTTTGACACAAATGGAGTCCCTACAGATCAATGCATTTGTGTTATGGAGTCTCAAACGCCACACCTTGATGACCCACACACACTCAAGTTGGGTGTGGTGATGCAACTGCTTCTGTCACACTACAGGTTCACCAACTCCATGTGGCAGTTGCATATTCGAGGGGCTCTCTGGCCTTTCTGACCACCATGGTTGTATGACACAAACGGAGTCCCTATCAGTCAATGCATTTGTATTATGGAGTCTCAAAAGCCACACATTAATGACCCACACACACTCAAGTTGGGTTCGGTGATGCAACTGCTTCTGTCACACTACTGGTTCACCCATCTACTTGTGGCAGTTGCGTATTCTAGGGGCTCTCTGGGCTTTTTGACCACCACTGTTCAATTACACAAATGGAGTCCCTACAGATCAATGCATTTGTGTTATGGCGTCTCAAAAGCCACACCTTGATGACCCACACACACTCAAGTTGGGTGTGGTGGTGCAACTGCTTCTGTCACACTACTAGTTCACCCATCTCCATGTGGTAGTTGAATATTCTAGGGGCTCTCTGGGCTTTCTGACCACCATGGTTGTTTGACACAAATGGAGTCCATACTGATCAATGCATTTGTGTTATGGAGTCTCGAAATCCACACTTTGATGACCCACCCACACTAAATTTGAGCGTGGTGATGCAACTGCTTCTGTCACACTACAGGTTCACCATCTCCATGTGGCAGTTGCATATTCTAGGGGCTCTCTGGCCTTTCTGTCCAACATGCTTGTATGACACAAAAGGAGTCCCTACAGATCAATGCATTTGTGTTATGGAGTCTCAAAAGCCACACCTTTATGACCCACACACACTCAAGTTGGGTATGGTGATGCAACTGCTTCTGCCACACTGCAGGTTCACCATCACCATGTGGCAGTTGCATATTCTAGGGGCTCTCTAGGCTTTCTGTCCAACATGGTTGTATGACACAAACAGAGTCCCTACATATCAATGCATTTGTGTTATGGATTCCCAAAAGCCACACCTTGATGACCGACAAACACTCAAGTTGGGTGTGGTGATGCAACTACTTCTGTCACACTTCAAGTTCACCATCTCCATCTGGTAGTTGCATATTATAGGGGCTCTCTGGGCTTTCTGTCTAACATAGTTATATGACACAAATGGAGTCCCTAAAGATCAATTCATTTGTGTTATGAAGTCTCCAAATCCACACCTTGATGACCCACACACACTCAAGTTGCGTGCGGTGATGCAACTGCTTCTGTCACACTGCAGGTTCACCATCTCCATGTGGCAGTTGCATATTCTAGGGCCTCTCTGGACTTTTTATCCAACATGGTTGTATGACAAATGGATTCCCTATAGATCAAAGCATTTTTGTTATGTAGTCTCAAAAGCCACACCTTTATGACCCACACACACTCAAGTTGGGTGTGACGATGCAACTGCTTCTGTCACACTGCACGTTCGGCATCTCCTTGTGGTAGTTGCATTTATTCTAGGGGCTCTCTGGGCTTTCTGACCAACATGGTTGTTTGACACAAATAGAGTCCCTACAGGTCAATGCATTTGTGTTATGTAGTCTCATAATCCACACCTTGATGACCCGCACACACTCAAGTTGGGTGTGTTGATGCAACTGCTTCTGTCACACTGCAGGTTCACCATCTCCATGTGGCAGTTGCCTATACTAGGGGCTCTCGGGGCTTTCTGTCCAACATGGTTGTATGACACAAATGGAGTCCCTATAGATCAATGCATTTGTGTTATTTAGTCCCAAAAGACACACCTTGATGACCCACACACTCAAGTTGGGTGTGGTGATGCAACTGCTTCTGTCATACTGCAGGTTCACCATCTCCATGTGGTAGTTGCATATATTCTAGGGGCTCTTTGGGCTTTCTGACCAACATGGTTGTTTGACACAAATGGAGTCCCTACAGATCAATGCATTTGTGTTATGGAGTCTCAAAAGCCACACCTTGATGACCCACACACACTCAAGTTGCGTGTGGTGATGCAACTGCTTCTGTCACATTGCAGGTTCACCATCTCCATGTGGCAGTTGCATATTCTAGGGCCTCTCTGGACTTTTTATCCAACATGGTTGTATGAAAAATGGATTCCCTATAGATCAAAGCATTTGTGTTATGTAGTCTCAAAAGCCACACCTTTATGACCCACACACACTCAAGTTGGGTGTGGTGATGCAACTGCTTCTGTCACACTGTACGTTCGGCATCTCCATGTGGCAGTTGCATTTATTCTAGGGGCTCTATGGGCTTTCTGACCAACATGTTTGTTTGACACAAATAGAGGCCCTACAGGTCAACGCATTTGTGTTATGTAGTCTCAAAATCCACACCTTGATGACCCACACACTCAAGTTGGGTGTGTTGATGCAACTGCTTCTGTCACACTGCAGGTTCACCATCTCCATGTGGCAGTTGCCTATTCTAGGGGCTCTCGGGGCTTTCTGTCCAACATGGTTGTATGACATAAATGGAGTCCCGATAGATCAATGCATTTGTGTTATTTAGTCCCAAAAGCCACACCTTGATGACCCACACACTCAAGTTGGGTGTGGTGATGCAACTGCTTCTGTCATACTGCAGGTTCACCATCTCCATGTGGTAGTTGCATATATTCTAGGGGCTCTCTCGGCTTTCTGACCAACATGGTTGTTTGACACAAATGGAGTCCCTACAGATCAATGCATTTGTGTTATGGAGTCTCAAAAGCCACACCTTGATGACCCACACACACTCAAGTTGGGTGTGGTGATGCAACTGCTTCTGTCACACTACAGGTTCATCATCTCCATGTGGCAGTTGCATATTCGAGGGGCTCTCTGGCCTTTCTGACCACCATGGTTGTATGACACAAACGGAGTCCCTATCAGTCAATGCATTTGTATTATGGAGTCTCAAAAGCCACACATTAATGAACCACACACACTCAAGTTGGGTTCGGTGATGCAACTGCTTCTGTCACACTACTGGTTTACCCATCTACTTGTGGCAGTTGCATATTCTAGGGGCTCTCTGGGCTTTTTGACCACCATGGTTCAATGACACAAATGGAGTCCCTATAGATCAATGCATTTGTGTTATGGCGTCTGAAAAGCCACACCTTGATGACCCACACACACTCAAGTTGGGTGTGGTGGTGCAACTGCTTCTGTCACACTACTAGTTCACCCATCTCCATGTGGTAGTTGAATATTCTAGGGGCTCTCTGGGCTTCTGACCACCATGGTTGTTTGACACAAATGGAGTCCATACTGATCAATGCATTTGTGTTATGGAGTCTCAAAATCCACACTTTGATGACCCACCCACACTAAAGTTGGGCGTGGTGATGCAACTGCTTCTGTCACACTACAGGTTCACCATCTCCATGTGGCAGTTGCATATTCTAGGGGCTCTCTGGCCTTTCTGTCCAACATGGTTGTATGACACAAAAGGAGTCCCTACAGATCAATGCATTTGTGTTATGGAGTCTCAAAAGCCACACCTTTATGACCCACACACACTCAAGTTGGGTATGGTGATGCAACTGCTTCTGCCACACTGCAGGTTCACCATCTCCATGTGGCAGTTGCATATTCTAGGGGCTCTCTAGGCTTTCTGTCCAACATGGTTGTATGACACAAATATAGTCCCTACATATCAATGCATTTGTGTTATGGATTCTCAAAAGCCACACCTTGATGACCGACAAACACTCAAGTTGGGTGTGGTGATGCAACTACTTCTTTCACACTTCAGGTTCACCATCTCCATCTGGCAGTTGCATATTGTAGGGGCTCTCTGGGCTTTCTGTCTAACATAGTTATATGACACAAATGGAGTCCCTAACGATCAATTAATTTGTGTTATGAATTCTCCAAATCCACACCTTGATGACCCACACACACTCAAGTTGCGTGCGGTGATGCAACTGCTTCTGTCACACTGCAGGTTCACCATCTCCATGTGGCAGTTGCATATTCTAGGGCCTCTCTGGACTTTTTATCCAACATGGTTGTATGACAAATGGATTCCCTATAGATCAAAGCATTTTTGTTATGTAGTCTCAAAATCCACACCTTTATGACCCACACACACTCAAGTTGGGTGTGGCGATGCAACTGCTTCTGTCACACTGCACGTTCGGCATCTCCATGTGGTAGTTGCATTTATTCTAGGGGCTCTCTGGGCTTTCTGACCAACATGGTTGTTTGACACAAATAGAGTCCCTACAGTTCAATGCATTTGTGTTATGTAGTCTCAAAATCCACACCTTGATGACCCGCACACACTCAAGTTGGGTGTGTTGATGCAACTGCTTCTGTCACACTGCAGGTTCACCATCTCCATGTGGCAGTTGCCTATTCTAGGGGCTCTCGGGGCTTTCTGTCCAAAATGGTTGTATGACACAAATGGAGTCCCTATAGATCAATGCATTTGTGTTATTTAGTCCCAAAAGACACACCTTGATGACCCACACACTCAAGTTGGGTGTGGTGATGCAAATGCTTCTGTCATACTGCAGGTTCACCATCTCCATGTGGTAGTTGCATATATTCTAGGGGCTCTCTGGGCTTTCTGACCAACATGGTTGTTTCACACAAATGGAGTCCCTACAGATCAATGCATTTGTGTTATGGAGTCTCAAAAGCCACACCTTGATGACCCACACACACTCAAGTTGGGTGTGGTGATGCAACTGCTTCTGTCACACTACAGGTTCACCATCTCCATGTGGCAGTTGCATATTCGAGGGGCTCTCTGGCCTTTCTGACCACCATGGTTGTATGACACAAACGGAGTCCCTATCAATCAATGCATTTGTATTATGGAGTGTCAAAAGCCACACATTAATGACCCACACACACTCAAGTTGGGTTCGGTGATGCAACTGCTTCTGTCACACTACTGGTTCACCCATCTACTTGTGGCAGTTGCATATTCTAGGGGCTCTCTGGGCTTTTTGACCACCATGGTTCAATGACACAAATGGAGTCCCTATAGATCAATGCATTTGTGTTATGGCGTCTCAAAAGCCACACCTTGATGACCCACACACACTCAAGTTGGGTGTGGTGGTGCAACTGCTTCTGTCACACTACTAGTTCACCCATCTCCATGTGGTAGTTGAATATTCTAGGGGCTCTCTGGGCTTTCTGACCACCATGGTTGTTTGACACAAATGGAGTCCATACAGATCAATGCATTTGTGTTATGCAGTCTCAAAATCCACACTTTGATGACCCACCCACACTAAAGTTGGGCGTGGTGATGCAACTGCTTCTGTCACACTACAGGTTCACCATCTCCATGTGGCAGTTGCATATTCTAGGTGCTCTCTGGCCTTTCTATCCAACATGGTTGTATGACACAAAAGGAGTCCCTACAGATAAATGCATTTGTGTTATGGAGTCTCAAAATCCACACCTTGATGACCCACACACAATCAAGTTGGGCGTGGTGACGCAACTGCTTCTGTCACACTACAGGTTCACCCATCTACATGTGGCAGTTGCATATTCTAGGGGCTCTCTGGGCTTTCTGACCACCATGGTTGTATGACACAAATGGACTCCCTACAGATCAATGCATTTGTGTTATGGAGTCTCAAAATCCACACCTTGATGACGCACACACACTCAAGTTGGGTGTGGTGATGCAACTACTTCTGTCACACTACTGGTTCACCCATCTCCATGTGCAGTTGCATATTCTAGGGGTCTCTGGGATTTGTGACCACCATGGTTGTTTTACACAAATGGAGTCCCTACAGATAAATGCATTTGTGTTATGGAGTCTCAAAATCCACACCTTTATGACCCACACAAACTAAAGTTGGGCGTGGTGATGCAACTGTTTCTGTCACACTACAGGTTCACCATCTCCATGTGGCAGTTGCATATTCTAGGGGCTCTCTGGCCTTTCTGTCCAACATGGTTGTATGACACAAAAGGAGTCCCTACAGATCAATGCATTTGTGTTATGGAGTCTCAAAAGCCACACCTTGATGACCCACACGCAATCAAGTTGGGTGTGGTGATGCAACCTCTTCTGTCACACTACAGGTTCACCATCTCTATGTGGCAGCTGCATATTCGAGGGGCTCTATTGCCTTCCTGACCACCAGGGTTGTATGACACAAATGGAGTCCCTACAGATTAATGCATTTGTGTTATGGAGTCTCAAAAGCCACACCTTTATGACCCACACACACTCAAGTTGGGTGTGGTGATCCAACTGCTTATGTCACACTACTGGTTTACCCATCTCCATGTGGCAGTTGCATATTCTAGAGGCTCTCTGGGCTTTGTGACCACCATGGTTGTTTGACACAAATGGAGTCCCTACAGATCAATGCATTTTTGTTATGCAGTCTCAAAAGCCACACCTTGATGACCCACAAACACTCAAGTTTGGTGTGGTGATGCAACTGCTTCTATCACACTTCAGGTTCACCATCTCCATGTGGCAGTTGCATATTCTAGGGGCTCTCTGGGCTTTCTGTCTAACATAGTTGTATGACACAAATGGAGTCCTTACAGATCAATGCATTTGTTTTATGTAGTCTAAAAATCCACACCTTGATGACCCACACACACTCAAGTTGGGTGTGGCGATGCAACTGCTTCTATCAAACTGTAGGTTTACCATCTCCATGTGGCAGTTGCATATACTAGGGGCTCTCTGGGCTTTCTATCCAACATGGTTGTATGACACAAATGTATTCCCTACATATCAATGAATTTGTGTTATGTAGTATCAGAAGCCACACCTTTATGACCCACACACACTCAAGTTGCGTGTGGTGATGCAACTGCTTCTGTCACACTGCACGTTCACCATCTCCATGTGGTAGTTGCATTTATTCTAGGTGCTCTCTGGGATTTCTGACCAACATGGTTGTTTGACACAAATGGAGTCCCTACAGATCAATGCATTTGTGTTATGTAGTCTCAAAAGCCACACCTTGATGACCCACACACACAAGTTGGGTGTGGTGATGCAACTGCTTCTGTCACACTAATGTTTCACCCATCTCCATGTGGCAGTTGCCTATTCTTGGGGATCTATGGGCTTTCTATCCAACGTGGTTGTATGACACAAATGGAGTCCCTATAGATCAATGCATTTGTGTTATTCAGTCTCAAAAGCCACACCTTGATGACCCACACACACTCAAGTTGGGTGTGGTGATGCAACTGCTTTTGTCACACTGCAGGTTCACCATCTCCATGTGGCAGTTGCATATATTCTAGGGCTCTCTGGGCTTTCTGACCAACATGGTTGTTTGACACAAATGGAGTCCCTACAGATCAATGCATTTGTGTTATGGAGTCTCAAAAGCCACACCTTGATGACCCACACACACTCAAGTTGGGTGTGGTGATGCAACTGCTTCTGTCACTATACAGGTTCACCATCTCCATGTGGCAGTTGCATATTCTAGGGGCTCTCTAGACTTTCTACCCACCATGGTTGTATGACATAAATGGAGTCCCTACAGATCAATGCATTTGTGTTATGGAGTCTCAAAAGCCACACCCTGATGACCCAGACACACTCAAGTTTTGTGTGGTGATGCAACTGCTTCTATCACACTACTGGTTCACCCATCTCCATGTGGCAGTTGCATATTATAGGGGCTCTGTGGACTTTTTGATCACCATGATTGTCTGACTCAAATGGAGTCCATACAGATCAATGCATTTGTGTTATGGAGTCTCAAAATCCACACCTTGATGACCCACACACTCAAGTTGGGTGTGTTGATGCAACTGCTTCTGTCACACTGCAGGTTCACCATCTCCATGTGGCAGTTGCCTATTCTAGGGGCTCTCGGGGCTTTCTGTCCAACATGGTTGTATGACACAAATGGAGTCCCTATAGATCAATGCATTTGTGTTATTTAGTCCCAAAAGCCACACCTTGATGACCCACACACTCAAGTTGGGTGTGGTGATGCAACTGCTTCTGTCATACTGCAGGTTCACCATCTCCATGTGGTAGTTGCATATATTCTAGGGGCTCTCTCGGCTTTCTGACCAACATGGTTGTTTGACACAAATGGAGTCCCTACAGATCAATGCATTTGTGTTATGGAGTCTCAAAAGCCACACCTTGATGACCCACACACACTCAAGTTGGGTGTGGTGATGCAACTGCTTCTGTCACACTACAGGTTCACCATCTCCATGTGGCAGTTGCATATTCGAGGGGCTCTCTGGCCTTTCTGACCACCATGGTTGTATGACTCAAACGGAGTCCCTATCAGTCAATGCATTTGTATTATGGAGTCTCAAAAGCCACACATTAATGACCCACACACACTCAAGTTGGGTTCGGTGATGCAACTGCTTCTGTCACACTACTGGTTTACCCATCTACTTGTGGCAGTTGCATATTCTAGGGGCTCTCTGGGCTTTTTGACCACCATGGTTCAATGACACAAATGGAGTCCCTATAGATCAATGCATTTGTGTTATGGCGTCTCAAAAGCCACACCTTGATGACCCACACACACTCAAGTTGGGTGTGGTGGTGCAACTGCTTCTGTCACACTACTAGTTCACCCATCTCCATGTGGTAGTTGAATATTCTAGGGGCTCTCTGGGCTTTCTGACCACCATGGTTGTTTGACACAAATGGAGTCCATACTGATCAATGCATTTGTGTTATGGAGTCTCAAAATCCACACTTTGATGACCCACCCACACTAAAGTTGGGCGTGGTGATGCAACTGCTTCTGTCACACTACAGGTTCACCATCTCCATGTGGCAGTTGCATATTCTAGGGGCTCTCTGGCCTTTCTGTCCAACATGGTTGTATGACACAAAAGGAGTCCCTACAGATCAATGCATTTGTGTTATGGAGTCTCAAAAGCCACACCTTTATGACCCACACACACTCAAGTTGGGTATGGTGATGCAACTGCTTCTGCCACACTGCAGGTTCACCATCTCCATGTGGCAGTTGCATATTCTAGGGGCTCTCTAGGCTTTCTGTCCAACATGGTTGTATGACACAAATATAGTCCCTACATATCAATGCATTTGTGTTATGGATTCTCAAAAGCCACACCTTGATGACCGACAAACACTCAAGTTGGGTGTGGTGATGCAACTACTTCTTTCACACTTCAGGTTCACCATCTCCATCTGGCAGTTGCATATTGTAGGGGCTCTCTGGGCTTTCTGTCTAACATAGTTATATGACACAAATGGAGTCCCTAACGATCAATTAATTTGTGTTATGAATTCTCCAGATCCACACCTTGATGACCCACACACACTCAAGTTGCGTGCGGTGATGCAACTGCTTCTGTCACACTGCAGGTTCACCATCTCCATGTGGCAGTTGCATATTCTAGGGCCTCTCTGGACTTTTTATCCAACATGGTTGTATGACAAATGGATTCCCTATAGATCAAAGCATTTTTGTTATGTAGTCTCAAAATCCACACCTTTATGACCCACACACACTCAAGTTGGGTGTGGCGATGCAACTGCTTCTGTCACACTGCACGTTCGGCATCTCCATGTGGTAGTTGCATTTATTCTAGGGGCTCTCTGGGCTTTCTGACCAACATGGTTGTTTGACACAAATAGAGTCCCTACAGGTCAATGCATTTGTGTTATGTAGTCTCAAAATCCACACCTTGATGACCCGCACACACTCAAGTTGGGTGTGTTGATGCAACTGCTTCAATCACACTGCAGGTTCACCATCTCCATGTGGCAGTTGCCTATTCTAGGGGCTCTCGGGGCTTTCTGTCCAAAATGGTTGTATGACACAAATGGAGTCCCTATAGATCAATGCATTTGTGTTATTTAGTCCCAAAATACACACCTTGATGATCCACACACTCAAGTTGGGTGTGGTGATGCAAATGCTTCTGTCATACTGCAGGTTCACCATCTCCATGTGGTAGTTGCATATATTCTAGGGGCTCTCTGGGCTTTCTGACCAACATGGTTGTTTGACACAAATGGAGTCCCTACAGATCAATGCATTTGTGTTATGGAGTCTCAAAAGCCACACCTTGATGACCCACACACACTCAAGTTGGGTGTGGTGATGCAACTGCTTCTGTCACACTACAGGTTCACCATCTCCATGTGGCAGTTGCATATTCGAGGGGCTCTCTGGCCTTTCTGACCACCATGGTTGTATGACACAAACGGAGTCCCTATCAATCAATGCATTTGTATTATGGAGTCTCAAAAGCCACACATTAATGACCCACACACACTCAAGTTGGGTTCGGTGATGCAACTGCTTCTGTCACACTACTGGTTCACCCATCTACTTGTGGCAGTTGCATATTCTAGGGGCTCTCTGGGCTTTTTGACCACCATGGTTCAATGTCACAAATGGAGTCCCTATAGATCAATGCATTTGTGTTATGGCGTCTCAAAAGCCACACCTTGATGACCCACACACACTCAAGTTGGGTGTGGTGGTGCAACTGCTTCTGTCACACTACTAGTTCACCCATCTCCATGTGGTAGTTGAATATTCTAGGGGCTCTCTGGGCTTTCTGACCACCATGGTTGTTTGACACAAATGGAGTCCATACAGATCAATGCATTTGTGTTATGGAGTCTCAAAATCCACACTTTGATGACCCACCCACACTAAAGTTGGGCGTGGTGATGCAACTGCTTCTGTCACACTACAGGTTCACTATCTCCATGTGGCAGTTGCATATTCTAGGTGCTCTCTGGCTTTTCTATCCAACATGGTTGTATGACACAAAAGGAGTCCCTACAGATAAATGCATTTGTGTTATGGAGTCTCAAAATCCACACCTTGATGGCCCACACACAATCAAGTTGGGCGTGGTGACGCAACTGCTTCTGTCACACTACAGGTTCACCCATCTACATGTGGCAGTTGCATATTCTAGGGGCTCTCTGGGCTTTCTGACCACCATGGTTGTATGACACAAATGGACTCCCTACAGATCAATGCATTTGTGTTATGGAGTCTCAAAATCCACACCTTGATGACGCACACACACTCAAGTTGGGTGTGGTGATGCAACTACTTCTGTCACACTACTGGTTCACCCATCTCCATGTGCAGTTGCATATTCTAGGGGTCTCTGGGATTTGTGACCACCATGGTTGTTTTACACAAATGGAGTCCCTACAGATAAATGCATTTGTGTTATGGAGTCTCAAAATCCACACCTCTATGACCCACACAAACTAAAGTTGGGCGTGGTGATGCAACTGTTTCTGTCACACTACAGGTTCACCATCTCCATGTGGCAGTTGCATATTCTAGGGGCTCTCTGGCCTTTCTGTCCAACATGGTTGTATGACACAAAAGGAGTCCCTACAGATCAATGCATTTGTGTTATGGAGTCTCAAAAGCCACACCTTGATGACCCACACACAATCAAGTTGGGTGTGGTGATGCAACCTCTTCTGTCACACTACAGGTTCACCATCTCTATGTGGCAGTTGCATATTCGAGGGGCTCTATTGCCTTCCTGACCACCAGGGTTGTATGACACAAATGGAGTCCCTACAGATTAATGCATTTGTGTTATGGAGTCTCAAAAGCCACACCTTTATGACCCACACACACTCAAGTTGGGTGTGGTGATCCAACTGCTTATGTCACACTACTGGTTTACCCATCTCCATGTGGCAGTTGCATATTCTAGAGGCTCTCTGGGCTTTGTGACCACCATGGTTGTTTGACACAAATGGAGTCCCTACAGATCAATGCATTTTTGTTATGCAGTCTCAAAAGCCACACCTTGATGACCCACAAACACTCAAGTTTGGTGTGGTGATGCAACTGCTTCTATCACACTTCAGGTTCACCATCTCCATGTGGCAGTTGCATATTCTAGGGGCTCTCTGGGCTTTCTGTCTAACATAGTTGTATGACACAAATGGAGTCCTTACAGATCAATGCATTTGTTTTATGTAGTCTAAAAATCCACACCTTGATGACCCACACACACTCAAGTTGGGTGTGGCGATGCAACTGCTTCTATCAAACTGTAGGTTTACCATCTCCATGTGGCAGTTGCATATACTAGGGGCTCTCTGGGCTTTCTATCCAACATGGTTGTATGACACAAATGTATTCCCTACATATCAATGAATTTGTGTTATGTAGTATCAGAAGCCACACCTTTATGACCCACACACACTCAAGTTGCGTGTGGTGATGCAACTGCTTCTGTCACACTGCACGTTCACCATCTCCATGTGGTAGTTGCATTTATTCTAGGTGCTCTCTGGGATTTCTGACCAACATGGTTGTTTGACACAAATGGAGTCCCTACAGATCAATGCATTTGTGTTATGTAGTCTCAAAAGCCACACCTTGATGACCCACACACACAAGTTGGGTGTGGTGATGCAACTGCTTCTGTCACACTAATGTTTCACCCATCTCCATGTGGCAGTTGCCTATTCTTGGGGATCTATGGGCTTTCTATCCAGCGTGGTTGTATGACACAAATGGAGTCCCTACAGATCAATGCATTTGTGTTATTCAGTCTCAAAAGCCACACCTTGATGACCCACACACACTCAAGTTGGGTGTGGTGATGCAACTGCTTTTGTCACACTGCAGGTTCACCATCTCCATGTGGCAGTTGCATATATTCTAGGGCTCTCTGGGCTTTCTGACCAACATGGTTGTTTGACACAAATGGAGTCCCTACATATCAATGCATTTGTGTTATGGAGTCTCAAAAGCCACACCTTGATGACCCACACACACTCAAGTTGGGTGTGGTGATGCAACTGCTTCTGTCACTATACAGGTTCACCATCTCCATGTGGCAGTTGCATATTCTAGGGGCTCTCTAGACTTTCTACCCACCATGGTTGTATGACATAAATGGAGTCCCTACAGATCAATGCATTTGTGTTATGGAGTCTCAAAAGCCACACCCTGATGACCCAGACACACTCAAGTTTTGTGTGGTGATGCAACTGCTTCTATCACACTACTGGTTCACCCATCTCCATGTGGCAGTTGCATATTATAGGGGCTCTGTGGACTTTTTGATCACCATGATTGTCTGACTCAAATGGAGTCCATACAGATCAATGCATTTGTGTTATGGAGTCTCAAAATCCACACCTTGATGACCCACACACTCAAGTTGGGTGTGTTGATGCAACTGCTTCTGTCACACTGCAGGTTCACCATCTCCATGTGGCAGTTGCCTATTCTAGGGGCTCTTGGGGCTTTCTGTCCAACATGGTTGTATGACACAAATGGAGTGCCTATAGATCAATGCATTTGTGTTATTTAGTCCCAAAAGCCACACCTTGATGACCCACACACTCAAGTTGGGTGTGGTGATGCAACTGCTTCTGTCATACTGCAGGTTCACCATCTCCATGTGGTAGTTGCATATATTCTAGGGGCTCTCTCGGCTTTCTGACCAACATGGTTGTTTGACACAAATGGAGTCCCTACAGATCAATGCATTTGTGTTATGGAGTCTCAAAAGCCACACCTTGATGACCCACACACACTCAAGTTGGGTGTGGTGATGCAACTGCTTCTGTCACACTACAGGTTCACCATCTCCATGTGGCAGTTGCATATTCGAGGGGCTCTCTGGCCTTTCTGACCACCATGGTTGTATGACTCAAACGGAGTCCCTATCAGTCAATGCATTTGTATTATGGAGTCTCAAAAGCCACACATTAATGACCCACACACACTCAAGTTGGGTTCGGTGATGCAACTGCTTCTGTCACACTACTGGTTTACCCATCTACTTGTGGCAGTTGCATATTCTAGGGGCTCTCTGGGCTTTTTGACCACCATGGTTCAATGACACAAATGGAGTGCCTATAGATCAATGCATTTGTGTTATGGCGTCTCAAAAGCCACACCTTGATGACCCACACACACTCAAGTTGGGTGTGGTGGTGCAACTGCTTCTGTCACACTACTAGTTCACCCATCTCCATGTGGTAGTTGAATATTCTAGGGGCTCTCTGGGCTTTCTGACCACCATGGTTGTTTGACACAAATGGAGTCCATACTGATCAATGCATTTGTGTTATGGAGTCTCAAAATCCACACTTTGATGACCCACCCACACTAAAGTTGGGCGTGGTGATGCAACTGCTTCTGTCACACTACAGGTTCACCATCTCCATGTGGCAGTTGCATATTCTAGGGGCTCTCTGGCCTTTCTGTCCAACATGGTTGTATGACACAAAAGGAGTCCCTACAGATCAATGCATTTGTGTTATGGAGTCTCAAAAGCCACACCTTTATGACCCACACACACTCAAGTTGGGTATGGTGATGCAACTGCTTCTGCCACACTGCAGGTTCACCATCTCCATGTGGCAGTTGCATATTCTAGGGGCTCTCTAGGCTTTCTGTCCAACATGGTTGTATGACACAAATATAGTCCCTACATATCAATGCATTTGTGTTATGGATTCTCAAAAGCCACACCTTGATGACCGACAAACACTCAAGTTGGGTGTGGTGATGCAACTACTTCTTTCACACTTCAGGTTCACCATCTCCATCTGGCAGTTGCATATTGTAGGGGCTCTCTGGGCTTTCTGTCTAACATAGTTATATGACACAAATGGAGTCCCTAACGATCAATTAATTTGTGTTATGAATTCTCCAAATCCACACCTTGATGACCCACACACACTCAAGTTGCGTGCGGTGATGCAACTGCTTCTGTCACACTGCAGGTTCACCATCTCCATGTGGCAGTTGCATATTCTAGGGCCTCTATGGACTTTTTATCCAACATGGTTGTATGACAAATGGATTCCCTATAGATCAAAGCATTTTTGTTATGTAGTCTCAAAAGCCACACCTTTATGACCCACACACACTCAAGTTGGGTGTGGCGATGCAACTGCTTCTGTCACACTGCACGTTCGGCATCTCCATGTGGTAGTTGCATTTATTCTAGGGGCTCTCTGGGCTTTCTGACCAACATGGTTGTTTGACACAAATAGAGTCCCTACAGGTCAATGCATTTGTGTTATGTAGTCTCAAAATCCACACCTTGATGACCCGCACACACTCAAGTTGGGTGTGTTGATGCAACTGCTTCTGTCACACTGTAGGTTCACCATCTCCATGTGGCAGTTGCCTATTCTAGGGGCTCTCGGGGCTTTCTGTCCAAAATGGTTGTATGACACAAATGGAGTCCCTATAGATCAATGCATTTGTGTTATTTAGTCCCAAAAGACACACCTTGATGACCCACACACTCAAGTTGGGCGTGGTGATGCAAATGCTTCTGTCATACTGCAGGTTCACCATCTCCATGTGGTAGTTGCATATATTCTAGGGGCTCTCTGGGCTTTCTGACCAACATGGTTGTTTGACACAAATGGAGTCCCTACAGATCAATGCATTTGTGTTATGGAGTCTCAAAAGCCACACCTTGATGACCCACACACACTCAAGTTGGGTGTGGTGATGCAACTGCTTCTGTCACACTACAGGTTCACCATCTCCATGTGGCAGTTGCATATTCGAGGGGCTCTCTGGCCTTTCTGACCACCATGGTTGTATGACACAAACGGAGTCCCTATCAATCAATGCATTTGTATTATGGAGTCTCAAAAGCCACACATTAATGACCCACACACACTCAAGTTGGGTTCGGTGATGCAACTGCTTCTGTCACACTACTGGTTCACCCATCTACTTGTGGCAGTTGCATATTCTAGGGGCTCTCGGGGCTTTCTGTCCAACATGGTTGTATGACACAAATGGATTCCCTATAGATCAATGCATTTGTGTTATGGCGTCTCAAAAGCCACACCTTGATGACCCACACACACTCAAGTTGGGTGTGGTGGTGCAACTGCTTCTGTCACACTACTAGTTCACCCATCTCCATGTGGTAGTTGAATATTCTAGGGGCTCTCTGGGCTTTCTGACCACCATGGTTGTTTGACACAAATGGAGTCCATACATATCAATGCATTTGTGTTATGGAGTCTCAAAATCCACACTTTGATGACCCACCCACACTAAAGTTGGGCGTGGTGATGCAACTGCTTCTGTCACACTACAGGTTCACCATCTCCATGTGGCAGTTGCATATTCTAGGTGCTCTCTGGCCTTTCTATCCAACATGGTTGTATGACACAAAAGAAGTCCCTACAGATAAATGCATTTGTGTTATGGAGTCTCAAAATCCACACCTTGATGACCCACACACAATCAAGTTGGGCGTGGTGACGCAACTGCTTCTGTCACACTACAGGTTCACCCATCTACATGTGGCAGTTGCATATTCTAGGGGCTCTCTGGGCTTTCTGACCACCATGGTTGTATGACACAAATGGACTCCCTACAGATCAATGCATTTGTGTTATGGAGTCTCAAAATCCACACCTTGATGACGCACACACACTCAAGTTGGGTGTGGTGATGCAACTACTTCTGTCACACTACTGGTTCACCCATCTCCATGTGCAGTTGCATATTCTAGGGGTCTCTGGGATTTGTGACCACCATGGTTGTTTTACACAAATGGAGTCCCTACAGATAAATGCATTTGTGTTATGGAGTCTCAAAATCCACACCTTTATGACCCACACAAACTAAAGTTGGGCGTGGTGATGCAACTGTTTCTGTCACACTACAGGTTCACCATCTCCATGTGGCAGTTGCATATTCTAGGGGCTCTCTGGCCTTTCTGTCCAACATGGTTGTATGACACAAAAGGAGTCCCTACAGATCAATGCATTTGTATTATGGAGTCTCAAAAGCCACACCTTGATGACCCACACACAATCAAGTTGGGTGTGGTGATGCAACCTCTTCTGTCACACTACAGGTTCACCATCTCTATGTGGCAGTTGCATATTCGAGGGGCTCTATTGCCTTCCTGACCACCAGGGTTGTATGACACAAATGGAGTCCCTACAGATTAATGCATTTGTGTTATGGAGTCTCAAAAGCCACACCTTTATGACCCACACACACTCAAGTTGGGTGTGGTGATCCAACTGCTTATGTCACACTACTGGTTTACCCATCTCCATGTGGCAGTTGCATATTCTAGAGGCTCTCTGGGCTTTGTGACCACCATGGTTGTTTGACACAAATGGAGTCCCTACAGATCAATGCATTTTTGTTATGCAGTCTCAAAAGCCACACCTTGATGACCCACAAACACTCAAGTTTGGTGTGGTGATGCAACTGCTTCTATCACACTTCAGGTTCACCATCTCCATGTGGCAGTTGCATATTCTAGGGGCTCTCTGGGCTTTCTGTCTAACATAGTTGTATGACACAAATGGAGTCCTTACAGATCAATGCATTTGTTTTATGTAGTCTAAAAATCCACACCTTGATGACCCACACACACTCAAGTTGGGTGTGGCGATGCAACTGCTTCTATCAAACTGTAGGTTTACCATCTCCATGTGGCAGTTGCATATACTAGGGGCTCTCTGGGCTTTCTATCCAACATGGTTGTATGACACAAATGTATTCCCTACATATCAATGAATTTGTGTTATGTAGTATCAGAAGCCACACCTTTATGACCCACACACACTCAAGTTGCGTGTGGTGATGCAACTGCTTCTGTCACACTGCACGTTCACCATCTCTATGTGGTAGTTGCATTTATTCTAGGTGCTCTCTGGGATTTCTGACCAACATGGTTGTTTGACACAAATGGAGTCCCTACAGATCAATGCATTTGTGTTATGTAGTCTCATAAGCCACACCTTGATGACCCACACACTCAAGTTGGGTGTGGTGATGCAACTGCTTCTGTCACACTAATGTTTCACCCATCTCCATGTGGCAGTTGCCTATTCTTGGGGATCTATGGGCTTTCTATCCAACGTGGTTGTATGACACAAATGGAGTCCCTACAGATCAATGCATTTGTGTTATTCAGTCTCAAAAGCCACACCTTGATGACCCACACACACTCAAGTTGGGTGTGGTGATGCAACTGCTTTTGTCACACTGCAGGTTCACCATCTCCATGTGGCAGTTGCATATATTCTAGGGCTCTCTGGGCTTTCTGACCAACATGGTTGTTTGACACAAATGGAGTCCCTACAGATCAATGCATTTGTGTTATGGAGTCTCAAAAGCCACACCTTGATGACCCACACACACTCAAGTTCGGTGTGGTGATGCAACTGCTTCTGTCACTATATAGGTTCACCATCTCCATGTGGCAGTTGCATATTCTAGGGGCTCTCTAGACTTTCTACCCACCATGGTTGCATGACATAAATGGAGTCCCTACAGATCAATGCATTTGTGTTATGGAGTCTCAAAAGCCACACCCTGATGACCCAGACACACTCAAGTTTTGTGTGGTGATGCAACTGCTTCTATCACACTACTGGTTCACCCATCTCCATGTGGCAGTTGCATATTATAGGGGCTCTGTGGACTTTTTGACCACCATGATTGTCTGACTCAAATGGAGTCCATACAGATCAATGCATTTGTGTTATGGAGTCTCAAAATCCAGACCTTTATGACCCACACACACTCAAGGTGGGTGTGGTGATGCAACTGCTTCGGTCACACTGCAGGTTCACCATCTCCATGTGACAGTTGCATATTCTAGCGGCTCTCTGGGCTTTCTGTACAACATGGTTGAATGACACAAATGGAGTCCCTATAGATCAATGCATTTGTGTTATGGAGTCTCAAAAGCCACACCTTTATGACCCACACACACTCAAGTTGGGTGTGGTAATGCAACTACTTCTGTCACACTGCAGGTTCACCATCTCCCTGTGGAAGTTGCATATTCTAGGGGCTCTCTGGGCTTTCTGTCTAACATAGTTATATGAGACAAATGGAGTCCCTACAGATCAATGCGTTTGTGTTATGTAGTCTCAAAATCCACACCGTGATGACCCACACACACTCAAGTTGGGTGTGGTGATGCAACTGCTTCTGTCACACTACAGGTTCACCTTCTCCATGTGGCAGTTGCATGTATTCTAGGGTCTCTCTAGGCTTTCTGACCAACATGGTTGTTTGATCCAAATGGAGTCCCTATAGATCAATGCATTTGTGCTATGTAGTCTCAAAATCCACACCTTGATGACCCGCACACACTCAAGTTGGGTGTGTTGATGCAACTGCTTCTGTCACACTGCAGGTTCACCATCTCCATGTGGCAGTTGCCTATTCTAGGGGCTCTCGGGGCTTTCTGTCCAACATGGTTGTATGACACAAATGGATTCCCTATAGATCAATGCATTTGTGTTATTTAGTCCAAAAAGCCACACCTTTATGACCCACACACTCAAGTTGGGTGTGGTGATGCAACTGCTTCTGTCATACTGCAGGTTCACCATCTCCATATGGTAGTTGCATATATTCTAGGGGCTCTTTGGGCTTTCTGACCAACATGGTTGTTTGACACAGATGGAGTCCCTACAGATCAATGCATTTGTGTTATGGAGTCTCAAAAGCCACATCTTGATGACTCACACACACTCAAGTTGGGTGTGGTGATGCAACTGCTTCTGTCACACTACAGGTTCACCATCTCCATGTGGCAGTTGCATATTCGAGGGGCTCTCTGGCCTTTCTGACCACCATGGTTGTATGACACAAACGGAGTCCCTACCAATCAATGCATTTGTATTATGGAGTCTCAAAAGCCACACATTGATAACCCACACACACTAAAGTTGGGCGTGGTGATGCAACTGCTTCTGTCACACTGCAGGTTCACCATCTCCATGTGGCAGTTGCATATTCTAGGGGCTCTCTGGACTTTCTGTCCAACATGGTTGTATGACACAAAAGGAGTCCCTACAGATCAATGCATTTGTGTTATGGAGTCTCAAAAGCCACACCTTGATGACCCACACACAATCAAGTCGGGTGTGGTGATGCAACTGCTTCTGTCACACTACAGGTTCACCCATCTACATGTGGCAGTTGCATATTCTAGGGGCTCTCTGGGCTTTCTGACCACCATGGTTGTATGACACAAATGGACTCCCTACAGATCAATGCATTTGTGTTATGGAGTCTCAAAAGCCACACCTTGATGACCCACACAAACTAAAGTTGGGCGTGGTGATGCACCTGTTTCTGTCACACTACAGGCTCACCATCTCCATGTGGCAGTTGCATATTCTAGGGGCTCTCTGCCCTTTCTGTCCAACATGGTTGTATGACACAAAAGGAGTCCCTACAGATCAATGCATTTGTGTTATGGAGTCTCAAAAGCCACACCTTGATGACCCACACGCAATCAAGTTGGGTGTGGTGATGCAACCTCTTCTGTCACACTACAGGTTCACCATCTCCATGTGGCAGTTGCATATTCGAGGGGCTCTATTGCCTTTCTGACCACCATGGTTGTATGACACAAATTTAGTCTCTACATATTAATGCATTTGTGTTATGGAGTCTCAAAAGCCAATACTTTATGACCCACACAAACTCAAGTTGGGTGTGGTGATGCAACTGCTTCGGTCACACTGCAGGTTCACCATCTCCATGTGACAGTTGCATATTCTAGGGGCTCTCTTGGCTTTCTGTCCAACATGGTTGAATGACACAAATGGAATCCATGTAGATCAATGCATTTGTGTTATGGAGTCTCAAAACCCACACCTTTATGACCCACACACACTCAAGTTGGGTGTGGTAATGCAACTACTTCTGTCACACTGCAGGTTCACCATCTCCATGTGGAAGTTGCATATTCTAGGGGCTCTCTGGGCTTTCTGTCTAACATAGTTATATGAGACAAATGGAGTCCCTACGGATCAATGCGTTTGTGTTATGTAGTCTCAAAATCCACACCTTGATGACCCACACACACTCAAGTTGGGTGTGGTGATGTAACTGCTTCTGTCACACTACAGGTTCACCTTCTCCATGTGGCAGTTGCATGTATTCTAGGGGCTCTCTAGGCTTTCTGACCAACATGGTTGTTTAATCCAAATGGAGTCCCTATAGATCAATGCATTTGTGCTATGTAGTCTCAAAATCCACACCTTGATGACCCGCACAAACTCAAGTTGGGTGTGTTGATGCAACTGCTTCTGTCACACTGCAGGTTCACCATCTCCATGTGGCAGTTGCCTATTCTAGGGGCTCTCGGGGCTTTCTGTCCAACATGGTTGTATGACACAAATGGAGTCCCTATAGATCAATGCATTTGTGTTATTTAGTCCCAAAAGCCACACCCTGATGACCCACACACTCAAGTTGGGTGTGGTGATGCAATTGCTTCTGTCATACTGCAGGTTCACCATCTCCATGTGGTAGTTGCATATATTCTAGGGGCTCTCTGGGCTTTCTGACCAACATGGTTGTTTGACACAAATGGAGTCCCTACAGATCAATGCATTTGTGTTATGGAGTCGCAAAAGCCACACCTTGATGTCCCACAAACACTCAAGTTTGGTGTGGTGATGCAACTGCTTCTGTCACACTGCACGTTCACCATCTCCATTTGGCAGTTGCATATTCTAGGGGCTCTCTGGGCTTTCTGTCTAATATAGTTGTATGACACAAATGGAGTCCCTACAGATCAATGCAGTTGTTTTATGTAGTCTAAAAATCCACACCTTGCTGACCCACACACACTCAAGTTGGGTGTGGCTATGCAACTGCTTCTATCAAACTGTAGGTTCACCATCTCCATGTGGCAGTTCCATATACTAGGGGTTCTCTGGGCTTTCTATCCAACATGGTTGTATGACACACATGTATTCCCTACATATCAATGAATTTGTGTTATGTAGTCTCAAAAGCCACACCTTTATGACCCACACACACTCAAGTTGCGTGTGGTGATGCAACTGCATCTGTCACACTGCACGTTCACCATCTCCATGTGGTAGTTGCATTTATTCTAGGTGCTCTCTGGGCTTTCTGACCAACATGGTTGTTTGACACAAATGGAGTCCCTACAGATCAATGCATTTGTGTTATGTAGTCTCAAAAGCCACACCTTGATGACCCACACACTCAAGTTGGGTGTGGTGATGCAACTGCTTCTGTCACACTAATGTTTTACCCATCTCCATGTGGCAGTTGCCTATTCTTGGGGCTCTATGGGCTTTCTATCCAACGTGGTTGTATGACACAAATGGAGTCCCTACAGATCAATGCATTTGTGTTATTCAGTCTCAAAAGCCACACCTTGATGACCCATCGACACTCAAGGTGGGTGTGGTGATGCAACTGCTTTTGTCACACTGTAGGTTCACCATCTCCATGTGGCAGTTGCATATATTCTAGGGGCTCTCTGGGCTTTCTGACCAACATGGTTGTTTGACACAAATGGAGTCCCTACAGATCAATGCATTTGTGTTATGGAGTCTCAAAAGACACACCTTGATGACCCACACACACTCAAGTTGGATGTGGTGATGCAACTGCTTCTGTCACACTACAGGTTCACCATCTCCATGTGGCAGTTGCATATTCTAGGGGCTCTCTGGACTTTCTACCCACCATGGTTCTATGACATAAATGGAGTCCCTACAGATCAACGCATTTGTGTTATGGAGTCACAAAAGCCACACCCTGATGACCCACACACACTCAAGTTTTGTGTGGTGATGCAACTACTTCTATCACACTACTGGTTCACCCATCTCCATGTGGCAGTTGCATATTATAGGGGCTCTGTGGACTTTCTGACCACCATGGTTATCTGACTCAAATGGAGTCCATACAGATCAATGCATTTGTGTTATGGAGTCTCAAAATCCACACCTCTATGACCCACACACACACTCAAGGTGGGTGTGGTGATGCAACTGCTTCGGTCACACTGCAGGTTCACCATCTTCATGTGAAAGTTGCATATTCTAGGGGCTCTCTGGGCTTTCTGTCCAACATTGTTGAATGACACAAATGGAGTCCCTATAGATCAATGCATTTGTGTTATGGAGTCTCAAAAGCCACACCTTGATGACCCACACACACTCAAGTTGGGTGTGGTAATGCAACTACTTCTGTCACACTGCAGGTTCACCATCTCCATGTGGAAGTTGCATATTCTAGATGCTCTCTTGGCTTTCTGTCTAACATAGTTATATGAGACAAATGGAGTCCCTACAGATTAATGCGTTTGTGTTATGTAGTCTCAAAATCCACACCTTGATGACCCACACACACTCAAGTTGGGTGTGGTGATGCAACTGGTTCTGTCACACTGCAGGTTCACCTTCTCCATGTGGCAATTGCATGTATTCTAGGGGCTCTCTAGGCTTTCTGACCAACATGGTTGTTTGATCCAAATGGAGTGCCTATAGATCAATGCATTTGTGCTATGTAGTCTCAAAAGCCACAACTTGATGACCCACACGCACTCAAGTTGGGTGTGGTGATGAAACTGCTTCTGTCACACTACAGGTTCACCATCTCCATCTGGCATTTACATATTCTAGGGGCTCGCTGGGCTTTCTGTCCAACATGGTTGTATGACACAAATGGAGTCCCTACATATGAATGAATTTGTGTTATGTAGTCTCAAAAGCCACACCTTGATGATCCACACACACTCCAGTTGGGTGTGGTGATACAACTGCTTCTGTCACACTACAGGTTCACCATCTGCATGCGGAAGTTGCATATTCTAGGGTCACTCTGGGCTTTCTGTCCAACATAGTTGTATGACACAAATCGACCCTCCTATAGATCAATTCATTTGTGTTATGTAGTCCCATACTAGATATTTATTAATGACCCACACACACTCCAGTTGGGTGTGGTGATGCAACTACTTCTGTCACACTATAGGTTCACCATCTCCATGTGGCAGTTGCATATATTCTAGGGGCTCTCTGGGCTTTCTAACCAACATGGTTGTTTGACACAAATGGAGTACCTACAGATCAATGCATTTGTGTTATGAAGTCTCAAAAGCCACACCTTGATGATCCACACACAATCAATTTGGGTGTCGTGATACAACTGCTTCTGTCACACTGCAGGTTCACCATCTCCATGTGGCAATTGCATATTCTAGGGGCTCTCTGGGCTTTCTATCCTACATGTTTGTATGACACAAATGGAGTTCCTACAGATCAATGAATTTTTGTTTTGTAGTCTCAAAAGCCACACCTTGATGACCCACACACACTCAAGTTGGGTGTGGTGATGCAACTACTTCAGTCACACCGTAGGTTCACTATCTCCATGTGGCAGTTGCATATATTCTAGGGGCTCTCTAGGATTTCTGACCAGCATGGTTGTTTTACACAAATGGAGTCCCCACAAATCAATGCATTTGTGTTATGTAGTCTCAAAAGCCACACCTTGATGACCCACACACACTTGATGCAACCGCTTCTATCACACTGCAGGTTCACCATCTCCATGTGGCAGTTGCATATTCTAGGGGCTCTCTGGGCTTTCTGTCCAACATGGTTGTATCACACAAATGGAGTCCCTACAGATCAGTGCATTTGTGTTATGGAGTCTCAAAATCCACACCTTGATGACCCACACACACTTAAGTTGGGTGTGGTGATGCAACTGCTTCTGTCACACTGCAGGTTCACCATCTCTATGTGGAAGTTGCATATTCTAGGGGCTCTCTAGGCTTTCTGTCTAACATAGTTGTATGACACAAATGGAGTCCCTACAGATCAATGTGTTTGTGTTATGTTGTCTCCAAATCCACACCTTGATGACCCACACACACTCAAGTTGGGTGTGGTGATGCAGCTGCTTCTGTCACACTGCAGGTTCAGCTTCTCCATGTGGCAGTTGCATGTATTCTAGGGGGTCTCTAGGCTTTCTGACCAACATGGTTGTTTGACACAAATGGAGTCCCTATAGATCAATGCATTTGTGCTATGTAGTCTAAAAAGCCACACCTTGATGACCCACACACACTCAAGTTCGGTGTGGTGATGAAACTGCTTCTGTCACACTGCAGATTCACCATCTCCATGTGGCAGTTGCATATTCTAGGGGCTCTCTGGGCTTTCTATCCAACATGGTTTTATGACACAAATGGAGTCCCTACATATCAATGAATTTATGTTATGTAGTCTCAAAAGCCACACCTTGATGATCCACACACACTCCAGTTGGGTGTGGTGATACAACTGCTTCTGTCACACTACAGGTTCACCATCTGCATGCGGAAGTTGCATATTCTAGGGTCACTCTGGGCTTTCTGTCCAACATTGTTGTATGACACAAATCGACCCCCTATAGATCAATTCATTTGTGTTATGTAGTCCCATACTAGATATTTATTAATGACCCACACACACTCCAGTTGGGTGTGGTGATGCAACTACTTCTGTCACACTATAGGTTCACCATCTCCATGTGGCAGTTGCATATATTCTAGGGGCTCTCTGGGATTTCTAACCAACATGGTTGTTTGACACAAATGGAGTACCTACAGATCAATGCATTTGTGTTATGAAGTCTCAAAAGCCACACCTTGATGATCCACACACACTCAATTTGGGTGTGGTGATACAACTGCTTCTGTCACACTGCAGGTTCACCATCTCCATGTGGCAATTGCATATTCTAGGGGCTCTCTGGGCTTTCTATCCTACATGTTTGTATGACACAAATGGAGTCCCTACAGATAAATGAATTTGTGTTTTGTAGTCTCAAAAGCCATACCTTGATGACCCACATACACTCAAGTTGGGTGTGGTGATGCAACTACTTCAGTCACACCGTAGGTTCACTATCTCCATGTGGCAGTTGCATATATTCTAGGGGCTCTCTAGGATTTCTGACCAACATGGTTGTTTGACACAAATGGAGTCCCCACAAATCAATGCATTTGTGTTATGTAGTCTCAAAAGCCACACCTTGATGACCTACACACACTTGATGCAACCGCTTCTATCACACTACAGGTTCACCATCTCCATGTGGCAGTTGCATATTCTAGGGGCTCTCTGGGCTTTCTGTCCAACATGGTTGTATCACACAAATGGAGTCCCTACAGATCAGTGCATTTGTGTTATGGAGTCTCAAAATCCACACCTTGATGCAACTGCTTCTGTCACACTGCAGGTTCACCATCTCTATGTGGAAGTTGCATATTCTAGGGGCTCTCTAGGCTTTCTGTCTAACATAGTTGTATGACACAAATGGAGTCCCTACAGATCAATGTGTTTGTGTTATGTTGTCTCAAAATCCACACCTTGATGACCCACACACACTCAAGTTGGGTGTGGTGATGCAGCTGCTTCTGTCACACTGCAGGTTCAGCTTCTCCATGTGGCAGTTGCATGTATTCTAGGGGCTCTCTAGGCTTTCTGACCAACATGGTTGTTTGACACAAATGGAGTCCCTATAGATCAATGCATTTGTGCTATGTAGTCTGAAAAGCCACACCTTGATGACCCACACACACTCAAGTTGGGTGTGGTGATGAAACTGCTTCTGTCACACTGCAGATTCACCATCTCCATGTGGCAGTTGCATATTCTAGGGGCTCGCTGGGCTTTCTGTCCAACATGGTTGTATGACACAAATGGAGTCCCTACATATCAATGAATTTGTGTTACGTAGTCTCAAAAGCCACACCTTGATGATCCACACACACTCTAGTTGGTGTGGTGATACAACTGCTTCTGTCACTCTACAGGTTCACCATCTGCATGTGGAAGTTGCATATTCTAGGGTCACTCTGGGCTTTCTGTCCAACATGGTTATATTACACAAATCGAGCCCCTATAGATCAATTCATTTGTGTTATATAGTCCCATACTAGATATTTATTGATGACCCACATACACTCCAGTTGGGTGTTGTGATGCAACTACTTCTGTCACACTTTAGGTTCACCATCTCCATGTGGCAGTTGCATATATTCTAGGGGCTCTCTGGGCTTTGTGACCAACATGGTTGTTTGACACAAATGGAGTACCTACAAATCAATGCATTTGTGTTATGAAGTCTCAAAAGCCACACCTTGATGATCCACACACACTCAAGTTGGGTGTGGTGATACTACTGCTTCTGTCACACTGCAGGTTCACCATCTCCACGTGGCAGTTGCATATTCTAGGGGCTCTCTGGGCTTTCTATCCAACATGATTGTATGACATAAATGGAGTCCCTACAGATCAATGAATTTGTGTTATGTAGTCTCAAAATCCACACCTTGATGACCCACACACACTCAAGTTGGGTGTGGTGATGCAACTACTTCAGTCACACCGTAGGTTCACTATCTCCATGTGGCAGTTGCATATATTCTAGGGGCTCTCTAGGATTTCTGACCAACATGGTTGTTTGACACAAATGGAGTCCCTACAAATCAATGCATTTGTGTTATTAGTCTCAAAAGCCACACCTTGATGACCCACACACACTTGATGCAACTGCTTCTACCACATTGCAGGTTCACCATCTCCATGTGGCAGTTGCATATTCTAGGGGCTCTCTGGGCTTTCTGTCCAACATGGTTGTATGACACAAATGGAGTCCCTACAGATCAATGCATTTGTGTTATGTAGTCTCAAAAGCCACACCTTGATGACCCACACACACTCAAGTTGGGTGTGGTGATGCAACTGCTTCTGTCACACTTCAGGTTCACCATCTCTATATGGAAGTTGCATATTCTAGGGGCTCTCTGGGATTTCTGTCTAACATAGTTGTATGACACAAATGGAGTCCCTACAGATCAATGCGTTTGTGTTATGTAGTCTCAAAATCCAAACCTTGATGACCCCCACACACTCAAGTTGGGTGTGGTGATGCAACTGCTTATGTCACACTGCAGGTTCAGCTTCTCCATGTGGTAGTTGCATGTATTCTAGGGGCTCTCTAGGCTTTCTGACCAACATTGTTGTTTGACACAAATGGAGTCCCTATAGATCAATGCATTCGTGCTATGTAGTCTCAAAAGCCACACCTTGATGACCCACACACACTCAAGTTGGGTGTGGTGATGAAACTGCTTCTGTCACACTACAGGTTCACCATCTCCATGTGGCAGTTGCATATTCCAGGGGCTCGTTGGGCTTTCTGTCCAACATGGTTGTATGACACAAATTGAGTCCCTACATATCAATTAATTTGTGTTATGTAGTCTCAAAAGCCACACCTTTATGATCCACACACACTCCAGTTGGTTGTGGTGATACAACTGCTTCTGTCACACTACAGGTTCACCATCTCCATGTGGAAGCTGCATATTCTAGGGTCACTCTGGGCTTTCTGTCCAACATAGTTGTATGACACAAATCGACCCCCTATAGATCAATTCATTTGTGTTATGTAGTCCCATACTAGATATTTATTGATGACCCACACACACTCCAGTTGGGTGTGGTGATGCAACTACTTCTGTCACACTGTAGGTTCACCATCTCCATGTGGCAGTTGCATATATTCTAGGGGCTCTCTGGGCTTTCTGACCAACATGGTTGTTTGACACAAATGGAGTACCTATAGATCAATGCATCTGTGTTATGAAGTCTCAAAATCCACACCTTGATGATCCACACACACTCAAGTTGGGTGTGATGATACAACTGCTTCTGTCACACTACAGGTTCACCATCTCCATGTGGCAGTTGCATATTCTAGGGGCTCTCTGGGCTTTCCATCCAACATGGTCGTATGACACAAACGGAGTCCCTAAAGATCAATGAATTTGTGTTATGTAGTCTCAAAATCCACACCTTGATGACCCACATAGAATCAAGTGGGGTGTGGTGATGCAACTACTTTAGTCACACTGTAGGTTCACTATCTCCATGTGGCAGTTCCGTATATTCTAGGGGCTCTGTAGGATTTCTGACCAACATGGTTGTTTGACACAAATGGAGTCCCTACAAATCAATGCATTTGTGTTATTAGTCTCAAAAGCCACACTTTGATGACCCACACACACTTGATGCAACTGCTTCTATCACATTGCAGGTTCACCATCTCCATGTGGCAGTTGCATATTCTAGGGGCTCTCTGGGCTTTCTGTCCAACATGGTTGTATGACACAAATGGAGTCCCTACAGATCAATGCATTTGTGTTATGTAGTCTCAAAAGCCACACCTTGATGACCCACACACACTCAAGTTGGGTGTGGTGATGCAACTGCTTCTGTCACACTTCAGGTTCACCATCTCCATGTGGAAGTTGCATATTCTAGGGGCTCTCTGGCTTTCTGTCTAACATAGTTGTATGACACAAATGGAGTCCCTATATATCAATGTGTTTGTGTTATGTAGTCTCACAATCCACACCTTGATGACCCACACACACTCAAGTAGGGTGTGGTGATGCAACTGCTTCTGTCACACTGCAGGTTCAGCTTCTCCATGTGGCAGTTGCATGTATTCTAGGGGCTCTCTATGATTTCTGACCAACATTGTTGTTTGACACAAATGGAGTCCCTATAGATCAATGCATTTGTGCTATATAGTCTCAAAATCCACACCTTGATGACCCACACACACTCAAGCTGGGTGTGGTGATGAAACTGCTTCTGTCATACTACAGGTTCACCATCTCCATGTGGCAGTTGCATATTCTAGGGGCTCGTTGGGCTTTTTGTCCAACATGGTTGTATGACACAAATGGAGTCCCTACATATCAATGAATTTTTGTTATGTAGTCACAAAAGCCACACCTTGATGATCCGCACACACTCCAGCTGGGTGTGGTGATACAACTGCTTCTGTCACACTACAGGTTCACCATGTCCATGTGGAAGTTGCATATTCTAGGGTCACTCTGGGCTTTCTGTCCAACATATTTGTATGACACAAATCGACCCCCTATAGATCAATTCATTTGTGTTATGTAGTCCCATACTAGATATTTATTGATGACCCACACACACTCCAGTTGGGTGTGGTGATGCAACTACTTCTGTCACACTTTAGGTTCACCATCTCCATGTGGCAGTTGCATATATTCTAGGGTCTCTCTGGGCTATCTGACCAACATGGTTGTTTGACACAAATGGAGTACCTACAGATCAATGCATCTGTGTTATGAAGTCTCCAAATCCACACCTTGATGATCCACACACACTCAAGTTGGGTGTGATGATACAACTGCTTCTGTCACACTACAGGTTCAGCATCTCCATGTGGCAGTTGCATATTCTAGGGGCTCTCTGGGCTTTCTATCCAACATGGTCGTATGACACAAACGGAGTCCCTACAGATCAATGAATTTGTGTTATGTAGTCTCAAAATCCACACCTTGATGACCCACACAGAATCAAGTGGGGTGTGGTGATACAACTACTTTAGTCACACTGTAGGTTCACTATCTCCATGTGGCAGTTGCGTATATTCTAGGGGCTCTCTAGGATTTCTGACCAACATGGTTGTTTGACACAAATGGAGTCCCTACAAATCAATGCATTTGTGTTATTAGTCTCAAAAGCCACACCTTGATGACCCACACACACTTGATGCAACTGCTTCTATCACATTGCAGGTTCACCATCTCCATGTGGCAGTTGCATATTCTAGGGGCTCTCTAGGCTTTCTGTCCAACATGGTTGTATGACACAAATGGAGTCCCTACAGATCAATGCATTTGTGTTATGTAGTCTCAAAAGCCACACCTTGATGACCCACACACACTCAGGTTGGGTGTGGTGATGCAACTGCTTCTGTCACACTTCAGGTTCACCATCTCCATGTGGAAGTTGCATATTCTAGGGGCTCTCTGGCTTTCTGTCTAACATAGTTGTATGACACAAATGGAGTCCCTATATATCAATGTGTTTGTGTTATGTAGTCTCACAATCCACACCTTGATGACCCACACACACTCAAGTAGGGTGTGGTGATGCAACTGCTTCTGTCACACTGCAGGTTCAGCTTCTCCATGTGGCAGTTGCATGTATTCTAGGGGCTCTCTATGATTTCTGACCAACATTGTTGTTTGACACAAATGGAGTCCCTATAGATCAATGCATTTGTGCTATGTAGTCTCAAAAGCCACACCTTGATGACCCACACACACTCAAGCTGGGTGTGGTGATGAAACTGCTTCTGTCATACTACAGGTTCACCATCTCCATGTGGCAGTTGCATATTCTAGGGGCTCGTTGGGCTTTTTGTCCAACATGGTTGTATGACACAAATGGAGTCCCTACATATCAATGAATTTGTGTTATGTAGTCACAAAAGCCACACCTTGATGATCCGCACACACTCCAGTTGGGTGTGGTGATACAACTGCTTCTGTCACACTACAGGTTCACCATCTCCATGTGGAAGTTGCATATTCTAGGGTCACTCTGGGCTTTCTGTCCAACATATTTTTATGACACAAATCGACCCCCTATAGATCAATTCATTTGTGTTATGTAGTCCCATACTAGATATTTATTGATGACCCACACACACTCCAGTTGGGTGTGGTGATGCATCTACTTCTGTCACACTTTAGGTTCACCATCTCCATGTGGCAGTTGCATATATTCTAGGGGCTCTCTGGGATTTCTGACCAACATGGTTGTTTGACACAACTGGAGTACCTACACATCAATGCATTTGTGTTATGAAGTCTCAAAATCCACACCTTGATGTTCCACACACACTCAAGTTGGGTGTGGTGATACAACTGCTCCTGTTACACTGCAGGTTCACCATCTCCACGTGGCAGTTGCATATTCTAGGGGCTCTCTGGGCTTTCTATCCAACATGGTTGTATGACACAAATGGACTCCCTACAGATCAATGAATTTGTGTTATGCAGTCTCAAAAGTCAAACCTTGATGACCCACACACAGTCAAGTTGGGTGTGGTGATGCAACTACTTCAGTCACACCGTAGGTTCACTATCTCCATGTGGCAGTTGCATATATTCTAGGGGCTCTCTAGGATTTCTGACCAACCTGGTTGTTTGAAACAAATGGAGTCCCTACAAATCAATGCATTTGTGTTATGTAGTCTCAAAAGCCACACCTTGATGACCCACACACACTTGATGCAACTGCTTCTATCACACTGCAGGTTCACCATCTCCATGTGGCAGTTGCATATTCTAGGAGCTCTCTAGGCTTTCTATCCAACATGGTTGTATGACACAAATGGAGTCCCTACAGATCAATGTATTTGTGTTATGGAGTCTCAAAAGCCACACCTTGATGACCCACACACACTCAAGTTGGGTGTGGTGATGCAACTGCTTCTGTCACACTACAGGTTCACCATCTCCATGTGGAAGTTGCATATTCTAGGGGCTCTCTAGGCTTTCTATCTAACATAGTTATATGACACAAATGGAGTCCCTACAGATCAATGTGTTTGTGTTATGTTGTCTCAAAATCCACACCTTGATGACCCACACACACTCAAGTTGGTTGTGGTGATGCAATTGCTTCTGTCACAATGCAGGTTCACCTTCTCCATCTGGCAGTTGCATGTATTCTAGGGGCTCTCTAGGCTTTCTGACCAACATGGTTGTTTGACACAAATGGAGTCCCTATAGATCAATGCATTTGTGCTATGTAGTCTCAAAATCCACACCTTGATTACCCACACACACTCAAGTTGGGTGTGGTGATGAAACTGCTGATGTCACACTGCAGGTTCACCATCTCCATGTGGCAGTTGCATATTCTAGGGGATCGCTGGGCTTTCTATCCAACATGGTTTTATGACACAAATGGAGTTCCTACATATCAATGAATTTGTGTTACGTAGTCTCAAAAGCCACACCTTGATGATCCACACACACTCCAGTTGGGTGTGGTGATACAACTGCTTCTGTCACACTACAGGTTCACCATCTCCATGTGGAAGTTGCATATTCTAGGGTCACTCTGGGCTTTCTGTCCAACATAGTTGTATGACACAAATCGACCCCCTATAGATCAATTCATTTGTGTTATATATTCCCATACTAGATATTTATTGATGACCCACGCACACTCCAGTTGGGTGTGGTGATTCAACTACTTCTGTCACACTATAGGTTCACCATCTCCATGTGGCAGTTGCATATATTCTAGGGGCTCTCTTGGATTTCTGACCAACATGGTTGTTTGACACAACTGGAGCACCTACACATCAATGCATTTGTGTTATGAAGTCTCAAAATCCACACCTTGATGATCCACACACACTCAAGTTGGGTGTGGTGATACAACTGCTTCTGTCACACTGCAGGTTCACCATCTCCATGTGGCAGTTGCATATTCTAGGGGCTCTCTGGGCTTTCTATCCAACATGGATGTATGACACAAATGGACTCCCTACAGATCAATGAATTTGTGTTATGCAGTCTCAAAAGTCAAACCTTGATGACCCACACACAGTCAAGTTGAGTGTGGTGATGCAACTACTTCAGTCACACCGTAGGTTCACTATCTCCAAGTGGCAGTTGCATATATTCTAGGGGCTCTCTAGGATTTCTGACCAACATGGTTGTTTGACACAAATGGAGTCCCTACAAATCAATGCATTTGTGTTATGTAGTCTCAAAAGCCACACCTTGATGACCCACACACACTTGATGCAACTGCTTCTATCACACTGCAGGTTCAGCATCTCCATGTGGCAGTTGCATATTCTAGGAGCTCTCTAGGCTTTCTATCCAACATGGTTGTATGACACAAATGGAGTCCCTACAGGTAAATGCATTTGTGTTATGGAGTCTCAAAAGCCACACCTTTATGACCCACACACACTCAAGTTGGGTGTGGTGATGCAAATGCTACTGTCACACTTTAGGTTCACCATCTCCATGTGGCAGTTGCATATATTCTAGGGGCTCTCCGGGATTTCTGACAAACATGGTTGTTTGACACAAATGGAGTCCCTACAGATCAATGCATTTGTGTTATGGAATCTCAAAATACACACCTTGATGACTCTCACACACTCAAGTTGGGTGTGGTGATGCAACTTGTTCTGTCACAGTGCAGGTTCACCTTCTCCATGTGGCAGTTGCATGTATTCTCGGGGCTCTATAGGCTTTCTGACCAACATGGTTGTTTGACACAAATGGAGTCCCTATATATCAATGCATTTGTGCTATGTAGTCTCAAAAGCCACACCTTGATGATCCACACACACTCTAGTTGGGTGTGGTGATGCAACTGCTTCTGTCACACTGCAGGTTCACCATCTCCATGTGGGAGTTGCATATTCTAGGGGCTCGTTGGGCTTTCTGTCCAACATGGTTTTATGACACAAATGGAGTCCCTACATATCAATGAATTTGTGTTATGTAGTCTCAAAAGCCACACCTTGATGATCCACACACACTCCAGTTGGGTGTGGTGAT
This sequence comes from Avena sativa, assembly GCA_916181665.1. Taxonomy (NCBI): domain Eukaryota; kingdom Viridiplantae; phylum Streptophyta; class Magnoliopsida; order Poales; family Poaceae; genus Avena; species Avena sativa. The sequence continues at coordinate 437,673,740 of OV702289.1, forward strand.
ACAACTGCTTCTGTCACACTACAGGTTCACCATCTCCATTTGGAAGTTGCATATTCTAGGGTCACTCTGGGCTTTCTGTCCAACATAGTTGTATGACACAAATCGACCCCCTATAGATCAATTCATTTGTGTTATGTAGTCCCATACTAGATATTTATTGATGACCCACACACACTCCAGTTGGGTGTGGTGATGCAACTACTTCTGTCACACGGTAGGTTCACCATCTCCATGTGGCTGTTGCATATATTCTAGGGGCTCTCTAGGGTTTCTGACCAACATGGTTGTTTGACACAAATGGAGTACCTTCAGATCAATGCATTTGTGTTATGAAGTCTTAAAAGCCACACCTTGATGATCCACACACACTCAAGTTGGGTGTGGTGATGCAACTCCTTCTGTCACACTGCAGGTTCACCATCTCCATGTGGCAGTTGCATATTCCAGGGGCTCTCTGGGATTTCTGTCCAACATGGTTATATGAAACAAATGGAGTCCCTACATATCAATGAATTTGTGTTATGTAGTCTCAAAAGTCACACCTTGATGACCCACACACACTCAAGTTGGGTGTGGTGATGTAACTACTTCAGTCACACCGTAGGTTCACTATCTCCACGTGGCAGTTGCATATATTCTAGGGGCTCTCTAGGATTTCTGACCAACATGGTTGTTTGACACAAATGGAGTCCCTACAAATCAATGCATTTGTGTTATGTAGTCTCAAAAGCCACACCTTGATGACCAACACACACTTGATGCAACTGCTTCTATCACACTGTAGGTTCACCATCTCCATGTGGCAGTTGCATATTCTAGGGGCTCTCTAGGCTTTCTGTCCAACATGGTTGTATGACACAAATGGAGGCCCTACAGATCAATGCATTTGTGTTATGGAGTCTCGAAAGCCACACCTTGATGACCCACACACACTCAAGTTGGGTGTGGTGATGCAACTGCTATTGTCACACTTCAGGTTCACCATCTCCATGTGGCAGTTGCATATATTCTAGGGGCTCTCCGGGATTTCTAACAAACATGGTTGTTTGACACAAATGGAGTCCCTACAGATCAATGCATTTGTGTTATGGTGTCTCAAAAGACACACCTTGATGACCCACACACACCCAACATGGGCGTGGTGATGCAACTGCTTTTGTCACACTACACGTTCACCATCTCCATGTGGCAGTTGCATATTCTAGGGGCTCTCTGGGCTTTCTGTCCAACATGGTTGTATGACACAAATGGAGTCCCTACATATCAATGAATTTGTGTTATGTAGTCTGAAAAGCCACACCTTGATGATCCACACACACTCTAGTTGGGTGTGGTGATGCAACTGCTTCTGTCACACTATAGGTTCACTATCTCCATGTGGAAATTGCATATTCTAGGGGCACACTGGGCTTTCTGTCCAACATAGTTGTATGACACAAATAGAACCCCTATAGATCAATGCATTTGTGCTATGTAGTCTCATACTGGATATGTATTGATGACCCACACACACTCCAGTTGGGTGTGGTGATGCAACTCCTTCTGTCACACTATAGGTTCACCATCTCCATGTGGCAGTTGCATATATTCTAGGGGCTCTCTGGGCTTTCAGACCAACATGGTTGTTTGACACAAATGGAGTACCTACTGATCAATGCATTTGTGTTATGGAGTCTCAAAAGCCACACCTTGATGATCCCAACACACTCAAGTTGGATATGGTGATACAACTGCTTCTGTCACACTACAGGTTCACCATCTCCATGTAGCAGTTGCATATTCTAGGGGCTCTCTGGGATTTCTGACCACCATGGTTGTTTGACACAAATGGAGTCCCTACAAATCAATGCATTTTTGTTATGTAGTCTCAAAACCCACACCTTGATGACCCACACACACTTGATGCAATTGCTTCTGTCACACTACAGGTTCACCATCTCCATGTGGTAGTTGCATATTCTAGGGGCTCTCTGGGCGTTCTGTCCAACATGGTTGTATGACACGAATGGAGTCCCTACAGATCCATGCATTTGTGTTATGGAGTCTCAAAAGCCACACCTTGATGACCCACACACACTCAAGTTGGGTGTGGTGATGCAACTGCTACTGTCACACTGCAGGTTCACCATCTCCATGTGGCAGTTGCATATATTCTAGGGGCTCTCCAGGATTTCTGAAAAACATGGTTGTTTGACACAGATGGAGTCCCTACAGATCAATGCATTTATTTATGGAGACTCAAAAGACACACCTTGATGACCCACACACACTCAAGTTTGGTGTGGTGATGCAACTGCTTTTGTCACACTACAGGTTCACCATCTCCATTTGGCAGTTGCATATTCTATGGGCTCTCTAGGCTTTCTGTCCAACATGGTTGTATGATACAAATGGAGTTCCTACATATCAATGAATTTGTGTTATGTAGTCTCAAAAGCCACACCTTGACGATCAACACACACTCTAGTTGGGTGTGGTGATGCAACTGCTTCTGTCACACTACATGTTCACTATCTCCATGTGGAAATTGCATATTCTAGGGGCACTCTAGGCTTTCTGTCCAACATAGTTGTATGACACAAATGGAACCCCTATAGATCAATGCATTTATGTTATGTAGTCTCATACTAGATATTTATTAATGACCCACACACACTCCAGTTGGGTGTGGTGATGCAACTGCTTCTGTCACACTGCAGGTTCACCATCTCCATGTGGCAGTTGCATATATTCTAGGGGCTCTCTGGGCTTTCTGACCAACATGGTTGTTTGACACAAATGTATTACCTACAGATCAATGCGTTTGTATTATGGAGTCTCAAAAGCCACACCTTGATGATCCACACACACTCAAGTTGGGTGTGGTGATACAACTGCTTCTGTCACACTTCAGGTTCACCATCTCCATGTGGCAGTTGCATATTCTAGGGGCTCTCTAGGCTTTCTATCCAACATGGATGTATGACACAAATGGAGTCCCTACAGATCAATGAATTTGTGTTCGGCAGTCTCAAAATTCACACCTTGATGACCCACACACACAGTCAAGTTGGGTGTGGTGATGCAACTACTTCAGTCACACCGTAGGTTCACTATCTCCATGTGGCAGTTGCATATATTCTAGGGGCTCTCTAGGATTTCTGACCAATATGGTTGTGTGACACAAATGGAGTCCCTACAAATCAATGCATTTGTGTTATGTAGTCTCAAAAGCCACACCTTGATGACCCACACACACTTGATGCAACTGCTTCTGTCACACTAGAGGTTCACCAGCTCCATTTGGCATTTGCATATTCTAGGGGCTCTCTGGGCTTTCTATCCAACATGGTTGTATGCCACAAATGGAGTCCCTACAGATCAATGCATTTGTGTTGTGGAGTCTCAAAAGCCACACCTTGATGACCCACATACTCTTGATGCAACTGCTTCTGTCACACTAGAGGTTCACCAGCTCCATTTGGCATTTGCATATTCTAGGGGCTCTCTGGGCTTTCTATCCAACATGGTTGTATGCCACAAATGGAGTCCCTACAGATCAATGCATTTCTGTTGTGGAGTCTCAAAAGCCACACCTTGACGACCCACAAACACTCATGTTGGGTGTGGTGATGCAACTACTTCTGTCGCACTACAGGTTCACCATCTCCATGTGGCAGTTTCATATATTCTAGGGGCTCTCTCGGCTTTCTGACAAACATGGTTGTTTGACACAAATGGAGTCCGTACAGATCAATGCATTTGTGTTATGGAGTCTCAAAAGACACACCTTGATGACCCACACACACTCAAGTTGGGTGTGGTGATGCAACTGCTTCTGTCACACTATAGGTTCACCATCTCCATGTGGCAGTTGCAAATTCTAGGGGCTCTTTGGGCTTTCTAACCACCATATTGTATGACACAAATGGAGTCCCTACATATCAATGCATTTGTGTTATGGAGTCTCAAAAGTCACACCTTGATGACCCAAACACACTCAAGTTGGGTGTGGTGATGCAACTGCTTTTGTCACACTACTGGTTCACCCATCTCCATGTGGTAGTTGCATATTCTAGGGGCTCTCTGGGCTTTGTGACCACCATGGTTGTTTGACACAAATGGATTCCCTACAGATCAATGCATTTGTGTTATGGAGTCTCAAAAGCCACACCTTGATGACTCACACACACTCAAGTTGGGTGTGGTGATGCAACTGCTTCTGTTACACTGTAGGTTCAACATCTCCATGTGGCAGTTGCATATTCTAGGGGCTCTGTGGGCTTTCTGTCCAACATGGTTGTATGACACAAATGGAGTCCCTACAGATCAATGCATTTGTGTTATGGAGTCTTAAAAGCGACACCTTTACGACCCACAAACACTCAAGTTGGGTGTGGTGATGCAACTACTTCTGTCACACTGCAGGTCCACCATCTACATGTGGTAGTTGCATATTCTAAGGGCTCTCTAGGCTTTCTGACCACCATGGTTGTTTGACACAAATGGAGTCCCTATAGATCAATGCATTTGTGATATATAGTCTCAAAATCTGGTTAGAGATCAATAATAGATTGTCAAGACCGGTCACCTAGCTTAAGAACCCTCATGTTTGAACCCTAATGTTGATTTATTTCAGCCACACACCACTCATCCAATGGCCAATAATCTGTGGTTTCGTCGTCCCGCTAATCCAAAATTTCGGGTTCGGTCCTCCCGTCGGTCCAAAATTTCGGGCACCCAAATTCTCGAGCGCTGAAACTGTAGCGCGCTGATATTATGGTTCAGCCCATCCGCAAAGCGTAACCAATGCATTGGCGCTGAGGGCATTTACGTAATCTAGTGGAAACGCTTCTTTATCCCCTCACTGAAAGGAGACATATCCAAATCTCCTACGCCCGCCCTAGCCGCTGCCTGGGACACCCCCGGGGTTAGGGTTAAAAAAATCCAGACCTTAGCCTGACATAAGCTTAACCTAGAGCTCGACCATATCCAATGAGAAATCGGTAACACAACAGTAACCCTGCGACACAAAAATTATTACTGCAAGCTCATAACTGAACGAAGAACCAAAATATTACAAGAAGAGGTCACTAACCACAAACATCAAACAACAGAAGGCAAATTATACTATTAAGTATAGCAAACTTAACAAATGGCCTAAGAGGCCTGAAGCATAACGATGACGTCCCAGCCCATAGATTCCAGGCTGCCTGTCGGAAACCCCAAGCTAATCGTCGGTGTCGATGTCGTACCAAACTCGTCTTCAGGGGAACAATTACTCTGCTAGAAAAGTATCAACAAAGCAAGGGTGAGTACAGGGTGTACTCCGCAAGATTATGGCTGGTGGGGCTATTTTGCATAAAGCCATCTTTGTTTATAAAACAAGAGGGAGAAGAAACTCGTCTAATTAGAATACTTTAAAAGGGGTAAGAGAGCGACATCTTCGAAGAATTGATCATCATCTTGATATTCACCAAAGTAATCGTCTTCTCACAACTAGGATCACCACCTCGTACCCATGAGGAAGCATCCTTAAGCACACGTTGAACTTCCAAGTTTTATGATTGGGTTAAAGTTCTCTATGATCTTCACGTCCGTTCCCAAGTCATCCTTAACCGTGGACATGGTTTTTCGAAAAGATTTAACCTTGCAGGGGTGTAAAACTTTACCCACACGTACGAACCGACTCTTAATGCCAACGTTTTAGCCCTCTTCCTTGGAAGGCCGGCAGAGGGTGGTTGGACACGACCTTTACCTTGCTTTCGCCGAGACCATGAGTCACGCCCTAAGGATGGTTCCGCCATAACGGGTCAAATCCCGAAGTCGGTCCCTAGATATGTGGGCGAAGTTGGTTTACCATGGGCTCCATCGACCCCAAGCAACCCAGCCACGCTTACCTACCTGTATGAATGCACATCCTTCACCTCCTCTTTCGAAAACATTTTCTATGCATATGTCGAATGGAACGCCCGAACTATGTGACTCATGGAATCTACTAGGCAAGTTAGTTACTTGTGAGGTTTTCCAGGCTGTCATGGAAATGGCCACGGCAGTCACTGCCATAGGCAGCGATTGAGAGTTTGATGAGGAAGATTTGGCGACCATCTGCGCTGTGAGATGGGGGCAGATGCACAAGGGTTTACCCAGGTTCGGCCCCTCGGAGGGTAAAGACCTACTCCTGCTAGATTAGATTATGAGAGAGCGAGTTACAGGTGTGGCGAGCTCGGCGGCTAGGCAGCGAGTCGCTTGAGGAGGTGTATGATGGAACGTAAGTCTCTATGATACCCTAGGGAGGTTTATATATGAAGCACCTCACCAGGGTTTACAAGCTGTCCCCGAACAAGATAAGGATCCGAGGCTTTTGACCTAATCCGACTGGGCTTCTGTTACGCTTCTGGGCTCCCAGTCGCTAGTCGATGGGCCTCTCCTTTCCTTAGAGTCCAGTCGCTGTCCTCCAGGCGTACTCGCGGGCCTTCTGGCCCACTCGAAACCTACTGCTGAGCATACCCCCTTTGGCATATCCTCATCAGTAGTCCCCGAGGCCATCGTTGATGCAGGCGCGGGCGTCCTTTGGTGCTTGAAGTAGGCGATCCCAATTTGGGCGTCCAATCGAATCGGCGATGGACTCTACTGATGCCTAGGAGAATTTCCCCACAACCCCACTCGTCACTTTAATGAACATCATTGCTGCCCAGTCGTCACTTCGGCGAGAAGAGAGATTGGCGAGTGGCGAGTGGACCACAGGAGTTGGACCGTCAACCTTAGTCAAACTATTCGTTGGAATTTCCAACGGTAACTACGGTGCAATTACCGTGGGTAACGGCTATCCCGAATTTGGCGGGTGACTTTTCCCATATAAGGGGAGTGATGGATCAGCTTCACACTCTTCATCCTTCCTCATTTGCTCTTCCTTTCTGCTTCCTCCCGACCTATTCTCCTCGCGTCGCCCGATTCCACTTTTCACTCAATGGCGCCTCCCAAAGGCTCGTGGGGAAAATCCAAGTGCACCACAGCCCAGCTGAAATCCTTCGAGGACGCCGGGGTGCTCCGCAAGGGGAATTGGCGAGTTCCCCCCTCTTCTGAGACCGAGCCGAAACCGTGACCCGGCGAGTTCATCTACTTCACCAGCCATCTCGAGAGGGGCTTAGGGTTCCCCACTTCGCTCTTCTTCCGCCGTTTTTGCGCGTACTACGCGGATCAAGCCCTCAGATCTTGGTCCGCATAGCATCGAGCAACTGGTGATCTTCGTCGCCTTCTGCGAGTGCTACGTCGGCTGCAGGCCATACTTCCCGCTGTGGCTGGAGCTCTTCCACGGCCGCATCGGGCGCGAGGCGTCCGGCGGCTTGATGCTGGCTACAGGCGGGGTCACCTTCCAGTTAAACTCCTCCTGCCGTAGAAGGCCGCCAGCGAGTGGAAGAAAAGCTGGTTCTACGTCAAAGAAGCTACTCCCTCCGGCGAGGTCTCCCTTCCTGAATTCGTCGCCGAGAGGAGCGAGCCCTGCCGACTGGCGCCAAAGAAGCTCCCTGAAGATCATCGGATGGTCGTCGCGGAAATGATGGACCAGATCCAGAAGCTGAAGGACCAGGGGTTGATTCCGATCAACCTCTACAATTGTTGGCTCGGGCGGTGCCTGGTTCCGCTGATGGCTCGTCCACGCTAGATGTACGAGTACAGCGGGAAACATGATCCATCTCGCACCAGCACGGAGTCATGGGAGGCCAAAGATTACAAGGCCGCCCTAAAGAAGATCACCGACGCGGAGTTCACGGGCGCAGCGGTCGGAGTCGTCCTGTATATTCCCGTGAAGAACGAAGCCCCTACAGTAAGTCTTCCTTCCAATCGCTGCGTTCGTATTCCAATTTCATTCTTTTCGCTTGGCCTGTTTTGACTCGCAGTGGTTCTCAGCTTTTTTAGGTATTGGAGGGTTGGCTCCCTCCGCTTGATGAAGAAATTCCCCAGGAACTGGAGGAAGATTCCGAGGGGGATCCTTCCGATAGCGACGAGGAAGAAGAAGAAGTCGCTCCCCAGCTCCCGTGGCCCGCAAGATCCGAATGCAGAAATAGCGAGAGGTCAAAGCGAGCCGCAGCCTAGACGAGTTCGAAGAAGGGGACGAGGTCGCGCAGGAGCAGACGTCCCAGCGCACCACTATGCCATCGAAGCCCCCATGCCAGCCCAAGTCGCTGGCAAAAAGGCCCGCATCACCGGTCAGGTCGTCAGTGGTGTTCGGGTCAGACGACGACTCCGACGGCGAAGGGTCTCCTGAAGTCTCGCACAAGGTCCCGAGGGCCGCAATCCCGGCGAAGGGGTTGGAGGGTGAGGACGCGGAGGTGGTGGTAGAGGCTCCCCTGGCTTCGATCGCGTCGTCGACCTTGGGAGTCCCAAGCTAAGAAGCGACCGACGTAGCGCCGCCCAAGTCGCCACTACCGTCGAAGGCAGCGGCATCGGAGCCAGAGATCCCGGCGACTGCGGCTTCATCGTCAAGGAAGCCCTCGGTTTTGTGGGCTTTGGACGTATTTGAGCGAGGGATCATTCGCAAGCTGGGTCCTGAGTTGGACAATCCTACCCATATCAGTACCCCCGGCCACTGTCGCGGGGGAGGGCGATCTTCCCAAGAAGAGGAAGGCCTCCGAGGATGTCGCGTCTGCTGAAGTTGCGAAGAAACAGAAGGGGGGCGCTGACGCCGCGGCTACCGGGGGAAGCGCCGCGGAGCCAGCTGCGGCGCCGCTCGTCGAAGAGGGGTCGGCGACGCAATCAGAGCCAGCACCAGCTGCGTCCGCGCCGGAGGTGTCGGTCCTGGTGGCTAGCGCCCCTGCCAGGGCATCGGCGACGTTCCCTCGCTTTATGGCGAGGGGGTTTCTAGGCAGCGCGGATTCGCAATCTCTGCAGTTCCCGGAGATCGTGGACGCGGAGATTGAGGCCCGCCGCGGGCGCACCTCCTTCACGGTCCCATCGACTAATGCCGCCGAACTTCACAAGATGCTCGGCGCTGCTATTCAGGTATGTTCAGTCCCCGAATTCCTAGTCGCTGAATTTCAGCGGCTGGGAATTGTCTTTATTTTCCTGTATTCTCCAGTCCCCGAGTTCCTAGTCGCTAAATTTCAGCGGCTGGGAACTGGTCTTAATTTTTTCTTCCTTCTCCAGTCCCTGAGTTCCTAGTCGCTCAATTTCAGCGGCTGGGAACTGGTCTTAATTTTTTCTTCCCGATGCTTAGCTGGTCTCGGTGTATTGCAGGGGTTACAGCGGGAGTCGACTGATCGGCAGGCTGCGCGAGAGCGCCTGGAGCGTGATTTGCGCGAGGCACAAGAGGTGAACCGGCGGCTTCAGGAGAGGATCGGTGAGTGTTTGACGTTGTTCTTCTTTGCTTGTTATGAGCTGGTTTTGTTCAATACTCTGACATCTCCACTTGAAGATGGTTTCCCGGACAAAGTCTCCAAGGCCCGTGAGGGGTATGTCCCACTTGCCAAACTGGACGCGGCGAATGAGCGAGTGGCCTCCCTAGTCAAGGAGTTGGAGGATTCTAAGGCGGCCTCAATTTCTTTGGAAGAACCTGCAAAGTCTACCATCGCCGCCGCTGAATAGGAACGCAAGGCCACGGACTCCATTATCGTGGGGCTGCATAACGACCAAGCCGCTTTGGAGAAGCACGTCAAGGAGAATTGCCGCAAGCTTCTTGGTGAGTTTCTTTCATTTTGCCTCATCCTTTTGTCGGTTCTCCGCTTTTGGGGGTTTCATTGTTTCACTGACATCTGACTTTCCAGCTGTGGTAGGCCAAAGCGACCCGGTGGTGCAGACGTATACCGCTTCGCAGTGCGTGACTGCCGTGGTGAATGCTGCCATGGCCTCGGCGTTGTGTGTCCAGGCGGCCCTCCAGGGCATGTCTCCCACCGAAGTCATCCCTGGGGGGCTCACGGAGGTGTGGTGCTATCCGGATGAGGTGCCCGCGGTTGTGGAGTGGATGACGCGCTCCGCGTTGAGGCGCGGGACAGCCACAGCATTGAGCTTGGGCCTCGCGCACTTCCCGGATGACTTCGATCTGGACGACGTCACGAGTGGCTATCCTTCGGCGACCGGCACGGTGGAGATGTCGGAGGTGCTGAAGCTGACTGCGAAGGCCACTCCTTATGCCGACCGTGTCTTGGCGATGGGGGATCTTCTGCCGTACCAGGAGACGGTGCTGGGACCTGGCGACCCCGAGCCGGAGCACCACTACATGAAGTCGGAGCAGCCCTTCCGGTCGTCATTGGCGAAGTCGCTAACCTCGTACCCGGTGAACCTGTGGCGGCCCTTTGTGCGCGTCAAGGGTGGTGGCGCTTCTTCTTCATCAGGGCCTGTGGAGTAAGCAAATGTAACAGTTGTAATAGATGCCAAGTGGAGAACATTGTATGATGTTTTTTGTAATCCGTGTCGCAGGGACTTGGTCGACTTGTGTTATGATTAAGGGTGTGTTTTGTTCAACAATTTGAGCGAGTCCCCGAGCGCGTCCGCCCTTTAATGGGGTATAACTCGATTGTGTATTTCTATCTGTTTGATTTGTTTTCGCGTTTGTTTTTATCCCTCGCGTCTCCTGAGTGGCGAGTCCCCGAGCACGAGTGGGGTTCGTTTGTGAACGAGTCCCCGAGCATTGTGTTAAGGCCGTATTGGTCGTGATCCTGTGGCAGGTTTTGAATGCGTTGTTTATAACGCGTCTCCTCCCCTGGCCCGGAAAGCTAGTCGCTTGGCGAGCCCTAGGCATCTCTCTTACTAGGTGTGTTCCCGAGCCGCGTGGGGTTCCCGTTTTGCGGAGTCCCCGTGTGTGGTACTTAACCGTTCGAGTCGCTTTGCTCGACGGTGGGGGGACAGGTTGCTGTGCGAAGCGTGTATCGGATGTCTTAGCCCGGTGGGCTAGTCGAGCTAGGCGACTCCAATAGCGGCTCTGGGTTAGCGTTTTCCATGGACGACACAAGGCCCGAATACTTCTGGTGCCCTTGTGCCGCACTGCTTTGCCGTGCCGGTCGCTCGACTAGAGGTTGACTTCTGTGAATGGCGTATTGCTTGCGTGTACAAGTGCGAGTGGCACAAGAATATGGCGAGTGGGCACAATTTGTGCGATCCGACTGAATTTCATTTATATATTCTGACAGAGTACATTTTGTGGTTCTAGGTGTAGAACTTCCGGAGGAGGTTGACATTCCATGGCCTCCTGACCTCCAACTGGCCATCACCCCATATGTCGATGAGGTAGTAGGCGTCGTTGCCAAGGACTCGGCTTATGGCGAATGGCCCCTCCCATGGAGGGGAGAGCTTGTGCATGCCTTTCTTGTCCTAGGCCAATCATAGGACCAGGTCGCCTTCCTGGAAGGTGCGGGTTCGCACTCGACGGCTGTGATAACGGCGAAGTCCTTGCTGGTATATGGCGGTGCGGGAGCAAGCCAGGTCGCGTGCTTCGTCAAGTTGATCGACGCTATCTTGGCGGGCGGTTTTGTTGGCCGCCTCGACGTAGTTGGCGACTCGAGGGGAGTCGTGCTCCAGGTCTATTGGCATTACAGCCTCGGCGCCATACACCATGAAGAAAGGCGTGAACCCGGTTGATCGGTTGACGGAGGTGCGGATCCCCCATATCACAGAGGGGAGCTCATCGACCCAACATCCTGGGGTGCGCTTGAGGGGCACCTGCAGTCGCGGCTTGAGACCATGGAGGACGCTCTGGTTGGCACGCTCTGCTTGTCCATTTGACTCTGGGTGAGCGACTGATGCGAGGTCGAGTCGCATGCCGTGCTCCTCATAGAATTCCTCCATGGCCCCCTTGGCGAAGTTGGTGCCGTTGGCCGTGATGATGTTGTGTGGGTAGCTGTACCGGTAGATGAGTTCATGAAGGAACTTGGTGGTTGTCTTGCCGTCGCACGTCTTGATCGGTTTGGCCTCCACCCATTTGGTGAACTTGTCGACTGCGACCAGGAGGTGAGTGAAGCCAGATGGGGCCTTCTTGAACGGGCCGACCATGGCCATGCCCCATACAGCGAATGGCCATGTGATGAGGATTTTCTTGAGTGCCGAACTGGGAAGGTGCGTCTGGTTGGCGTACTTCTGGCATCCAACACATCTTTGGACGATGTCGGTGGCATCGGCGTGTGCGGTGAGCCAGTAGAAACTGTGCCGCATGGCCTTGGCGACTAGCGACTTGGCACCGGCGTGATGGCCGCAGTCGCAGACGTGAATGTCCTGGAGGATCTTGCAGCCTTCTTCTGGCTGTACGCAGCGCTGGAACATGCCGGTCACGCTGCGCTTGTGGAGCTCGCCGTTGATGATGACGAAGGATTTGCATCGGCGCACGATCATTCGTGCCGCTGTCTCGTTGCTCGGTAGGAGTTTGTGTTCCAGGAAGGCGACGTATGGCGCTGTCCAGTCGCTAGGTTCCACAACCATGGCGACTAAGGCCGGTTCTGGTTGCAGTGGGATCCTGACGTCGATCTCCTTCGGTGGGCTGACGGAGGGCTTGTGGATGATGTCGAGGAAGACGCCTACTGGTGGCGCCTGTCGAGCCGATCCGATGCGGGAAAGGGCGTCTGCCTCCTTGTTTTTACGCCTATCGATCCACTCGACGGAATAGCCATCGAAGTGTCCTCCCAACTGCTCGACGGCTTGGCGGTATGCTATCATTGTTGGGGAAACAGCGTCGCATGTCCCGGCCACTTGGCCGGCGACTAGGTCGGAGTCACCGTAACATCGCAGGCGATTGATGTTCATCTCCTTGGCTGCTCTCATACCGTGGAGGAGGGCCTCGTAATCCGCCATGTTGTTGGTGCAGGGTTTGAAGTTGAGGTGGAGCACGTAGCGGAGCTTGTCTCCTTTGGGGAGGTCAGTATGACCCCAGCCCCTACGCCGTCGGCGTTCTTGGAGCCGTCGAAGTGGAGCGACCAGTAGTGGAGGTATGGGAGCTTCTCTGGCTGCTGTGCTTCTTCCCAGTCAGCGAGGAAATTAGCCAAGGCTTGCGACTTGATCGCTTTTCGGGGCTCATACTTGATGTTGTGGACACCGATCTCGACGGCCCACTTGGCGACTCGCCGAGTCGCCTCGCGATTGCGTATGATGTCTTGCAGGGGCGCGGAGGATACCACCGTGATTGGGTGCTCCTAGAAGTAGTGCGGGAGTCGCCGCTGTGATCGGAACACCGCGTACACCAATTTTTGGTATTGCGGGTAGAGCTGTCGTGAGTCTGTTAAGACTTTGCTAATGTAGTATACTGGGCACTGTATGGGGTGCTCCTTGCCCTCTTCTGGTTGTTCGACGACCATCACGGTGCTAACGACCCGATTCGAGGCCGTGACGTAGACGAGAATTGGCTCTCTATCGAGTGGTACGGCGAGTAGTGGTGCCGCGAGTAGCACTTCTTTGAGTGCTTTCAGTGTGTTTTCGGTCTCGGCGTCCCATTGGAACGTTGGGTTCTTGCGCATCACACGGTATAGGGGCATTGCCTTCTTGCCTGGCCAGGGGATGAAGCGACTAACAGTCGCGACTCGCCCTGCCAACTTTTGGTCGTCGCACAGGCACTCGGGTTTCCCGAGTCGCATGATGGTGTCGATCTTTGTGGGGTTGGCCTCAATGCCTCGCTTGGAGACTACGTACCCCAGGAGTTTCCCGGTGGGTACGCCGAAGGTGCATTTTCCGGGGTTCAGCTTGATGTTGTACCTCCGCAGATTTGCGAAGGTTTCTGCTAGGTCGGCGAGCAGATCGTCCTGGCGGGTGGATTTTACCACCACGTCGTCGATGTAGACATGGATGTTGCGGACAATTTGGCTCGCTAGACACTCCTGCATGCACCTCTGGTATGTGGCGCCTGCGTTCTTGAGGCCAAACGTCATGGCCGTGTAGCAGAACGCGTCGAACAACGTGATGAACGCCGTCTTCTCCTCGTCTTCGACCGCCATCTTGATCTTGTTGTACCCAGAGTGGGTGTCGAGAAAACACAACGACTCCGATCCCGCGGTCTAGTCGATGATCTGATCGGTGCGCGGTAGGACGAACTCCTCCTTCGGGCAGGCGCTATTGAGATTGGTGTAGTCGATACACATTCTCTAGGTGTTGTTCTTTTTGAGAACCAGGACTGGGTTTGCCAGCCACTTGGAGTACTTGATTGGCCGGATGAAGCCTGCGGCTAGCAGGCGCTAGACTTCCTCGACGATTGCTCGACGGCGCTCTTCATTGAAGGGCCGTTGCGACTGCTTTACTGGTCGCACTTTGGGGTCTGCATTGAGTTTGTGCTCAGCAAGTTCCCTCGGGACACCTGGCATGTCAGATGGCTTCCATGCGAAGATGTCGCGGTTCTCACGGAGGAACTCGATGAGCGTGCTTTCCTATGCGGGGCTCATGTGCGCCCCGACGGTGACCGTCTGGCTGGAGTCGCCTGGGACGAGCTCGATGGTGTGGGTGTGCGTGGTCGCCTCGAACGTGGAGTTCGCAGCGATTGGTTTCTTCAGGATGGTGGGATCGTCCTTGTTGATGTTGCCCGTATATTTCGCGAGCTCCTCCGCGTGGTCAGTCTCCGCGGTGATGACGGCGTCAGCGAGCTCAGCGCCTTTTTCTTCGCATTCCACGGCCATATCAGGGTCACCGTGGACGGTGATGATGCCGCTCGGCCCAGGGAGCTTCATCATGTTGTAGGCGTAGTGTGGGGTCGCCATGAACTTTGCGAATGCCTGGCGGCCTAGGACGCAGTGGTAGTGACGAGGGTTTAACTCGTCAATGCCCATTGTTATGGACTTGGGTTTTGGAGAAGGAGGGAGCGCTGGAGACATCTATCGGCTAGCAAACAAGCACACAGGGGACAAAGGATTTACCCAGGTTCAGGCCTCGTAGAGGTCCCTACTCCTTCTTGTCTGCTCGTGGAATTATCGAAGGAGTCGAAAGTTACAATGGTGCGCAGATGCAATCTGGCAAGGCTAGGTCTCGGGTAGCAGGTCGAGTCGGTTACAAGTTAGGGTTTTCCCCTTCAAACTTTCTATCTTTAACTTCTTCTTGTCCTTCAAGCAATCGAGAGTCCACAGGTTACTCGAGTCCTTTCATTTGGGCCTTGGCGACACCGTGGGACTGTACGTATTTTGGACTGTATATACCAAGATCGAGTACCTGTAGGGTATACCCATGTCAGTAGCCCCCGAGTGTCCAGTGGAATCGCAGATTCGACTGGGGACTTTTGAAGCCGTCGAATGCCTAAATGAGTACATTTTGTTTGCTTTTATTCGTGTCATAGGGATTGTTGATATACGTGCCTGATATAACCGAAGTATCGGTATCAGTTAACCACCTTAGGGTGAAACAACATAATCTACTCAAATTCGAGTCCCCGGACTCGAATCCGGAAAAGTGCTGGTGTAATTCGACTCAGGCCGCGGAGGTCTTACAGGAGTCGAATTCCAGTTATATGGGTGTGAGCACTTGACGCGTCCGTCAAGGCATGTTCATCGTGCCTGCAGGCACGGATATGTTTCTGGTAGTGCGCAGTTAAATGCGTTGCCAAGCCTTATTCAGGTCTTACCTTCATGCCGTAGGCGCGGCATCCGAAGTTTATCATCGCGGAGACGATTCGGGTGACCCAGGAGACACAGTCTCTTTGTAGGGAGAAAATTATGAGGCGGTGTCGCCATGAGTTTCGAGTGCGGATGTTATCAACACACAGTTTTTTGTACAAATAATCATAGGGTGCGCGACCAGCGCTCCCTATGGGAGTAGCCCCCGAGTGCCTGGTTGAGTCGAAGACTCAGGCAGGGACTAAAAACTTTTGCGACTGCTGTTGTCTTTTTGCTTACTTGTTTCAGTCGATGACTTAGGCAGGGACCAAAGAACTTTCATGACTGCTGTCGTCTTTTGCCTGCTTGTTTCAGTCGATGACTTAGGCAGGGACCAAAGAACTTTCACGACTGCTGTCGTCTTTTGCCTGCTTGTTTCAATCGAATTTGTTTCCGGCGCTCCCTATGGGAGTAACCCATGTCCATAATCGGACTGTGTTTCCAGTGGTTGGGTTTGCTTTTGTGATTGTCCATGTTCCTGCAACAAGAAAAAAGAAGAATCATAGGGTGCGCGACCAGCGCTCCCTATGGGAGTAGCCCCCGAGTGGTTGGTGGAGTCGAAGACTCTAGCAAGGACTAAAAATAGTCGAAGTTTTCCACTGCGTAGCCTTGGTGACGTCAGTGTTGACGCTTTGTATGACCTTGGTTGCCCACGTGGGCGAGTTTAACGGGACGTGACGAGCGGTGGGTCCCACTTTCTGACTTTGATTTGACTGGGCGTGCGTAATCTTTATTTTTAACTGCGCCTCCTCGATTTCCGCGCGTAATGGTAGAAGTGGGGGGACGGTTCGCGCTTCCTCTTCTCCACATGTCCGACGCGATGCGTGCCACGCGTCCAATCGGGTTTTTGTCAGCCGTTGGATTGCATCTCCCAGGGGTTAAGTAGCGATGCTGCGGCGGTAATTTCCCAGCTGTGCTCTTTCTTCCTTGCTGCCATCGCCATTGCTGCTGCTTTTCTGCTTTCCCCTGCACCCATCTTCTCCACGACGCTGGACCAGCTTCGTTCGTTTCCGAGCTACTTCCTTCGCCCACATCACCATCGTGCAATGGGGAAGAAGAAGGGAGGCACTGCCGCTGATTCCGCGGCCACCATCGCTGCGGCGAAGAAGAAAGGTGGCTCCGTTGCTGCGGGCACCAGCACCGCCGCCGGCGGGAAGAAGAAGGTCGCTGGCACCCGCATGACCAATGGCGCATGGCGCCCCTCTATCATCAAGGCGTCGGATCTCCGTCTTCTTCGCCAAGATGGAGTTATCTCTGCGGCAGTCGCCGATGCGTGCGTCCCCAGTGGTGAGACCATTCCTGCTCCTCCAGCTGGTTTTCGAGTGATGTTTCTTGCATTCATCATTCGCGGACTTTCCTTGCCTCTTCACCCCTTTCTTAGGGGTCTTCTTTGTTTCTATGGGCTCCAGCTCCATCACCTGTCCCCAAATTCGCTCCTCCACATCACTTGTTTCATCACTCTCTGCGAGTGCTGGCTCGGAATCGAGCAACACTTTGGTCTTTTCAAACGCTTATTTAAGCTAAAGCGTCTGTCCGCATCTGGCTCTTTAGTTTATGACATAGGTGGTTGTGGAATTCATGTCGACCCGTCTGCCACCTACTTCGACATCAAGCTCGCCAAGTCCGTGCAGGGATGGAGGGACAAATGGTTCTATGTTCACGACCAGAAGGCCAAGGACGAGCACTTTGGACTCGTGCCTTTCGATCCCACGACTCCCTGCAAGAAGATGCGTTCTTGGAAGAACGTGATCATGCCTTCCGAACTCACGGAGATAGACGTGCTATATCAGCGCGTCTGCGACCTCGAGAGTCGCATAGGCGCAGAAGAGGGAGGTTGTGCCCTTGTCAGGACTTGGCTGCATCATCACGTCCAGCCTCTCCA
The DNA here is from genome assembly GCA_916181665.1 of Avena sativa. Taxonomy (NCBI): domain Eukaryota; kingdom Viridiplantae; phylum Streptophyta; class Magnoliopsida; order Poales; family Poaceae; genus Avena; species Avena sativa. The sequence goes on from OV702289.1 coordinate 437,691,146, forward strand.
GGCCAGAGTCCATCCCATGTTTCAATGGGGTGGCGCTGATGATGCCACTCGCGTGTCTGCCGATGGCATGTCCGCGAGTGAGGTAGATAAGAGGGTGCGACTGGTCACTAAGTACACCTTCAAGGATGTGCTTCCAAATGAGCCAGTCGTTCCTCCCTTCGATGCTTCGAATCCTCCTCCCGAGGTACAGTTGTGCTACGTAGTAGCTTATTTTCTCGATTGTGTTTTTTGTTGCTTACCTGTTATGTTTGCTGATCTTTGCTGTTTGTATGCAGGAGTGGGCGGTGTCGCCTTGTATGCCTCCCCTCCCCGAGGGGATTATTCCTCATGAAGCTTTGGAAGAGGACGAGTCTGCGTCGACTATCCCTTCTGATGTGGAAGAGGAAGCCCCCGAGTCCGAGAGCCCGGATACTCGCAAGCGTTCGTGTAGCGGGGATTCCGACGGGTCGACTCCTTCAACTCTAGGAGGCACGATTGTTGGCGCGGAGTCGCCAATTCTCGCCGTTCCTGTGAGGGCTGTGGCACCGTCTTCTCGCAAGAAGATGCGATTTCCCAAGGAATCTTCGTCGGAGTCGGCGGAGGCCACGTTTGATCTTGACAAATTTGGCTGGTAAGTTTGCTAGTGCATTCATTCTTCTCTGTTTTCTTCTTATTGGCTTTGCCCTGGAGTTTGCCCTTTCTGAGTGCGGATTTTGTCTTGCAGTCAAGAGGCATCGTCATCTTCTGGTGACGTCGAGTTTTTGAAAGAATCAGGAGTCGCGACCTCAAGGGCCAAGGTAGAGGTCGAGCGCGCTCCTTCTCCTCCGGCGGCGGCCCACTCCGGGCATAATTCTTCGAGCTCTCCTCACGGAGGGGAGCATCGAATAGTTGCTCGGATGACGGCTCAGCAGACTTCTTCGGAGTCGCTAGAGGACCATGTAAGTATATATTTCTTTCTTTTGTAATTTGGCAGTCAATGCCTTTTGTTGCCCTCTGCTGACTCCTTGTTTTGTGCGACGGCTCCTTGTAAAGGAAGCCACGCAGGTGGCAGAGCAGGTGATGGCGATGGGTCGCCAGCATGCGATGCTGGAGACGCGCCACCGCCTGGTCGAGAGTGAGTGTTCTATACTTATTCTTTTCGTCTTCTCTCTGGTTTGGTATAATCTACTGACAGCCAATTATTGACTGCCATGTAGCTAAGCATAACGCTTTACTGCGCGATGTCACCACGTTGGAGAAGACACTAGCCGCAGTTGTGAAGGGGCACGACGAGGCAATCGCGGCTCGTGATGATGCCCAGAAGCGCGAAGAGGATCTGCGCGCCTCCTTTGCGGCCAGGGAGAAGTTGTTCGAAGAGCAACTGTTCTCAGTCGCCAAGGCCCTCTCAGGTACCTTTACCTGTAGATATTTTATTGATGTTCTTCTCTGCATCTGTAGTGCCGGTGGCACTAGAAGTTTGATCCATGTGTGTATTTTGGTGTAGATGCTGGCGGCTTGAGTTTTGATCCACAAGCCCTTTGTCGCGATGACGCTCTGGCGGGCGCGGTATCTGCGGTCGAGGATCGTAGCGCCGCTGTCCAAAATACGTTGTCCAAGGCCAAGGCCACCTTGAGTCGCCTCCGGGAGGAGTTGATGCCGAAGGCGGAGCTGGTCGACAATGTGGAAGAGCTGGTGGAGTCGCTCGCGGGGGGTGTGCCAGCCACGTACAAGAACTCCCTCCGTGCAGCTGGCGCGACCATGTCACTTGCCATGGTGCAAGCCCACGGAGTCAAAGTAGATCCTTCTGCGGTGTCGAAGACGATGCCTGTTGGCGTGGATGGTCAGCAGGTAGTATTCGCTCCCTTTGCGACTGCCTGTGCCAAATATGGCCATTCCTTGATAAACACTGTTGCCAAGTATTCGGAGGAGCTCAATCGTGCGAAGAAGGCGGCGAGAACTTCGGCCTCAGGGGCCGGCGGAAAGTCAGTGGCATCTGATACTGCCATGGACTTGATGAAGCCCTCGAGGTCATCAAAGTCGAAGAAGCCAGCTGCTTTGTAGTTAGTTTCTTGTAATAGCTAATGAATTTCCCTTCTGACTGGAGAACATGCCTGTTGGCGAGTGTGTTTTGTGAATACTTTATGCTGATTCTGAATGCATCTGTTACTTTTGACTTTTGAGTTGGTCGCCTTATTTTCCTCTGGCTTGATTTTTGGTAGGGTACATCAAGTGGTCCTATGGGGGGAACCCCGGGCTCGCCATCTCTTGAGGATACAATGGCACCACCACGCTCCAGGGTAGAGGAGATGTCCTTGCTTTCGCGAGTTCGTGATCGCGTTAAGCAACTGGAGCGTGAGTTGCCCGTGATCCGCGGTAGCGCGGACATGTGGAAGTCAAAGGCTGAAAAAGCCGCCGCCCGCGAGCAATATCTGCTTGGCGAGATGACGCAGTTGGGTGATCAGTTTAAGTGTTAGTTTGCTCATCCTCATCTTTTCCTTTGTAGTTAATCGCAATGGTACGTTGTACTCATGCTGTTGATGCTGCTTCGTGTAGTTGTTAGTGCACGCCATCCGCAGAAGGAGAGGGATAGGATTGCCATCTGCCTTCATGATCTTACCCAGGAGCAACTTCAGGAGAGTGGATACTTCTGGGTAGATCATGATCGTGCGACTGCGTTGGCGACCCTGCAGGATCGCGCCTCGTGAGTGCTGCTCTTTCTGAAGAAGTCGCAGTCATGTTTGAAGAACATCTATTGAGCGATGTTCCCGCTGGATGATACTCCATCAAGCCTGCTTGCTCTCCTGACCAAATTTCAAGATATGTCCGCGGTTCGCGAGTGCGTGAGGCAGCAGTTGGTGGTTGGTGCCAAGGCTACCCTCTCCATGGTGCGTTTGCATAGGCCTGAAGTGGATGTCGCCGCCATTGCCTCTGGGCCACCGGTGCCACCAGCAGGATCTTCCTGGGACATGGTGCCACACTATCAGGCGGTGGACCGTCCAGCCGAAGAGGTCGTCGACTTCTTCGAGGAACAGACTAATGTTCTTCTGTTGCAAGGGTAGCCAAATATGTATCCTGCACATAAGTGTACTAGTGTTTTAAAGCTCGTATATATTTGTAGATAATTTACTGTTGAATGTGTACAAATAGCTTTAAGCGTGGGGTGCGTTGCACTTATGCGAGTCCTTTTCGTTAGCCTGGCCATCTTTGTATCATTCCCTTGTCAACCTGTCAGGTGCGTTGCAGCTAGGTTGAGTTTGTGTTAGGGGGTTCGATTGATGTGCCAGCTACTCAGGATGTCACGTTATTGTTCGAAGAACATATGTGTATAGGGTGGCGTAGCCCTCAAGTATGAAAATTGACAAAGTAAAGGAGGGCATAGAGTTTCGGGGCACTTAGCTTTTATTTATTCGAAGAATAGTACGAGGTACAATGTGCGGCTAAGTATCCTTGACTGAATAGCCTTATTTGTGATGCAAAAGTAAAGAAAAACGACTAAGGGTAGAAGCATCGCAGTTGTGCGACGTTCCAAGGGTTAGAGTGTGCGACTCCTGTCTCTAAATCTTGAAGGCGATAGGCGCCACCTGGGATTACTTCTGTAATCACGTACGGTCCTTCCCAGGGGGATTCGAGCTTGAGATGCCCCTGCTGCTTCAGTCGCAGGACCAGGTCACCTTCGACGAAGGATCTGGGGCGAAGCCTTCTACTTTGGTAGTTGCGCAGGTTCTGCTGGTAGATCGTGGATCTTGCTGCGGCGATTTCTCTTGCCTCGTCGAGGAGATCGACGGAGTCTTCGAGTGCAAGAGATGACTCTTGTTCGCTGTAGGTGACTACACGTGGCGCCTTGTATCGCACTTCGGCGGGTAGTACTGCTTCTGCTCCGTGCACCATAAAGAATGGTGTGTAGCCCGTGGCGCTGTTTGGAGTTGTACGTGGGCTCCAGAGTACGGATTGGAGCTCATCTGGCTAGCAACCCGCAGCTTGCTCGAGTGGTCAAAGGAGTCGCTTCTTGATGCCACTGCAGACGAGCCTGTTTGCCTTTTCCACCTGACCGTTGGTCTGTGGGTGTGCTACTGAGGCGTAGCTGATGTTGATCCCCAGGTTCTCGCAGAATTCTTGGAACTCCTTGGATGTGAAGTTCGTTCCATTGTCGGTGATGATGTTGTGCAGCACGCCGAAGTGGTAGACAATGGACTCGAAGAACTTGACTGCGCTGTGCCCTGATTGCTTGGTCACTGGCATGGCCTCAATCCACTTGGTGAATTTGTCGACTGCGACCAAGAGGTAGACATAGCCTCCTTGCAAGGACCTTGGAAGTTTGCCAACCATGTCGAGTCCCCACTGGGCGAAGGGCCAGGCCAATGGAATAGGCCGTAGTTCTACGCCTGGTGCGTGTGGCTTGTCCGCGAATCGTTGCCAAGCATTGCATTTTTGGACAATGTCCTTGGCATCGCGCATGGCCGTGGGCCAGTAAAATCCAGCTCGTAGAGCTTTGGCAACAAGGGCGCGACTGCCTGCGTGGTGCCCGCAGGTCCCTTCATGGATGTCGAGGAGAATTGTTCTTCCATCGGCCATGGAGACACATCGTTGTAGCACTCCTGCGATGCTGCGTATGTATAGTTCGTCGTTGATAACGACGAATGCCTTGGAGCATCGCGCGATGTGCCGTGCGTCTGCCGGGTCGTCCAGTAGGCGCTTACTAAGGAGGTACGTAATGTACGGCTGCGTCCAGGATTGTTCGATCATCATGACGCTCATTGGCCCATCGAGCCCTGTGTCTAGCTCGAAGTCATCGAGTGCCATTGGCTCATTGGGTGGCGTAGCCCCCGAGTCCATTGCTGCGCTTGTTTTCTTCTCTGCGGCCTTTGGCTTGATGGAGCGTTCATAGATGTGTTCGAGAAATACACCAGGTGGTATGGGGGCGTAGGTAGAGCCTATGTTTGCGAGTGTATCCGCCTCCTCGTTGCTTTCACAGATGTCCTTTTTTGGCACCAACACCGTATTGGTGAGCCAAGTGCTTTCCTTGATCTCGCGTATGAATTTGGCCTCAAGGAGTCTGTTGATCTCCATTCCGACTGCCTGCGCTCGTGGCTCAGACAGTCACCTAATTGTTTGCTTGACTGGCCTTGCGTCGGGGTTGACGTTGAGTGTGTGCTCGGCGAATTCCCTGGGAACTCCTGGCATGTTCGCAGGACACCAGGCAAAAATTTCCCAGTGCTGACGGAGTAATTCGACGAGCGCGAGTTCCTATGCAGGACTCAAGTTGTTGGCGATGAGGGCCGTTTTGGCGGGATCTGATGGATGGACCTGCACCTTCTTTGTGTGCACAGATGAGTCGAAGGAGAGGTCAGGTGAGCTTGGCCTACTCAGGGGCGGCAGACTGTTGTCTGTCGTTTCCTTCAATCGCGTGAGCTCCTCCTGCATGCCGAAGGACTGAGAGATTCTATTGAATTCCCTGTCGCAACTGTCAGATCACTCAAAGCTCCCGTTGATCGTGATGACGTCGTTGGGACCTGGCATCTTCATCTGCAGGTAGGCGTAGTGGGGTACCGCCATGAACCTAGCGAACGCGACGCGTCCAAGGATGCAGTGGTATTGTGAGGGCCAGTCGACAACTTCAAAGTCGATGCGCTCGCGCCGGAAGTTCTTTGGTGTGCCAAATATGACGTCGAGGTTGATTTTGTCCAGGGGGTATACGCCTTTCCCTGGGACGATGCCGTGGAACGTTGTATCCGATGCCTCCAAGCAGGTTAGAGGGATCCTCATTGCTCGCAAGGTACTTGCGAATATGAGGTTGATACCGCTTCCGCCATCCATGAAGACGCGACTCATGTCGAAGCCTCCAATTTGCGCCTCGAGTACGAGGGGGCAATGACCTGGGCGAGGTACTTGAGGCAGATGGTCGCGTTTGTCGAAAGTAATGCACGACTCACTGCCACTGAGGTACTCAGTGGTGGATGGTGGCGAGTGCGTGGCCAAGTTGACTTGGCGAGTGATGGCCTTCTGCACCCTATTGGAGGGGTGCCCCTTTTGGATCATCATGGTACCCATGGCCCGTGGGTACGGTTCGCCTCTGTGGTGTTGGTCCGGTGTAGCTCCGTTCGGGGGTGGCCCAGGTGGTGGTGGTGGTGGTGCGCCATGTGCCACGGCGCCTGGAGCAGCTCCGTAACCCCTTTCGACTGCATTGCGGTTCATCCGAACCAATCCCTCATGTAGCTTGAGGAACTCGCGGCAGTCCTTGAGGAGGTGGCTGGACTTTCTCTTGCCATCATGCTTGTCGAGGTAGAAGTGTACCGTGCATGGCCCGGACAGTTTGTCCTCGATGGAGGTCGCGGGTGCTTCATCGCGAGTGCGGCGTTGCCACACTTGCATGGTTTTCATGGAGTCGCGGTATCCGCCGCTGCGGTATCCGCTGTTGCGGTTATCGTCGCGTCTATCGGCGTAGCCGGCTGTGACCACGTTGACGTCATCGCGATCGTCGTAGACGCACATGCAACGCTTACTCCGGCGGTCACGTCTTCGCTCGAGTTCTGCCTCCTCGTCAGAGTGAACATGATTCTTCACCGAATCTTCTCCATCAGCCCACCGATTCGCGATCTCCATCAAGTGGTCAATGGTCTGGGGCTTTGAGCAGCCTAGCTCCTCCCTGAGTTCCATGCGGCGGACACCACCGTTGAATGCATCAATCGCGCGGTCTTCTGAGATGTTCTTCGCGGAGTTCTTGATGATGGACCACCTTTGGATGTAAGAGCGCAGCGATTCGCCAGACCTTTGCTGGCAGCATCTCAGTTCTTCGATTGAGGCGGGGCATTTGTACGTGCCCTTAAAGTTGGGCACGAAGCTGTAGACCAGCTCATCCCAGCTGCGAATGGATCCGCGTGGGAGGTTATTGAGCCATGCCCGGCCGGCGCCCTGCGGCTGTAGCTGCAAGCATTGCATGGCAGTACTTCGACTGCCTCCATGTAGCCTGACGGAGGAGATGTGATCCTCTAGCCAGATCTTGGGGTCCTGTAGACCGTCAAATTTCGGGTTCTCCGATGGGAGTTTGAACCCTTTAGGCATTCGCTTTTGCCTGATGGATCTGCTGAAGCATCTGGCGCCGCAGAGCTCCCCATCTTCTTCTTCCAAGTCAGTCGACCGAGCACGTCGTGCCCTTGACTTGTCGATCTTGTGCTGCGTGAGTTCATCGCATGCATCATAGTCGCGATCGTGTCGCCGTGAGCGGTGGCGCCGAGACAGGTCGTGACTGTCGTCGCTGGACGAGGGCGGGGAGTAGAGCTTTGCTAACGCTTTGCCCTTTTTTGGGTCTGGCACCGGTTCCTTGTCGAGGGCAGACTCAATTAGCCCTAGGCCCGCGATCGTAGATCGGTGCATGGCCGTTCGGGGATCTCCAGGTGGTGGCTGGTTATTGAGAAGGTACATGGTGGCTGCTGTCACCGCGGCCTGTGGTGTCATGGGAACCACGTTGCCTCTCGTGTCGACTATCATAGAGCCGAAGTCGAGGACTTTCATGGCGTCTATGCGTTCTTGTTCGGTGAGGTGAGCCATCCGCGATTGCCTTTTCCTGGCGAGGTGCTCGTTGCCTCTTGAGGAGGATCCTCCGTAGGAGGAGAGCCGAGAGCGATGAAGGCTTGACTCGTCCGCCGCCTTTTTACACGCCTCAAGTTGCGCGATTGCTTGTTTTTGGCGCTTGAATTCCTCTTTCAGGAGCCAGTGGTAGCACATCAGTAGCTCCTGCGGGGACCCGAAGGGTAGAGGTGCACCTCGTAGGGCTTCGCGGCAGCGTTCCCACTCTTGCTCATTGAGCCTGATCACGACGCGTTCGCCGGTTTGCTCGTTGATTATGCTAGGAGGTTCGACTGCTCCTCCATTGCCACCGTTGCCGCCATTGCCGGCGTTGGGCGGGTCGGTGTCGTTGCCGGTGTTACCACCGTTGCCGCGATTGGGTGGATCGGTGTCGTTACTGGTGTTGCCACCGTTACCGCGGTTGGCGGAGGTATCGCCCGCGTTGATGACGGCGCACATGAAGTGATTTGGGAAGCTGTTGCTTCCACAACTTTCAGATCCGGAACCATAGGTTCCATCTTCAGTGGCCAGATCACTTAGATCGGAGTCGCAACTGCTGTCGCTGACCATGTTCCCAACTGCCGCCGGAGCATTGAGCTCGCTGAGGGTGCCGATCGATGGAGGGAACCATGATGCTAGGGCGATCGTCGGTGCCGTCGGCTGATCGGGCATGCGAAGCGTGCCCATCTGACCAACTTGGAAGCGGAAGCTCCCAATCGCCAGGCTGATTCCGTCGCCCACGGAATCGAAGGCCGGGCGAGTAGCCGGCTTGTGGACGGTGAAGTCGAAGGCGCCGAAAAGCTAGCGAATCTCTGTTGTTGCAGAGTTGTAGATCACGTTTGATGGGGCCGAAGAAGACGCAACATCAGCACTCCCAATTCCCACAGACGGCGCCAATTGACGAGGGTTTAACTCGTCAATGCCCATTGTTATGGACTTGGGTTTTGGAGAAGGAGGGAGCGCTGGAGACATCTATCAGCTAGCAAACAAGCACACAGGGGACAAAGGATTTACCCAGGTTCAGGCCTCGTAGAGGTCCCTACTCCTGCTTGTCTTCTCATGGAATTATCGAAGGAGTCGAAAGTTACAATGGTGCGTAGATGCAATCTGGCAAGGGTTGTGGAAACTAGGGTTGCGTGTGTCCTCCTCGTCGCCCCCTCCTAGCCCTTATATAGGTAGGCTAGGTCTCGGGTAGCAGGTCAAGTCGGTTACAAGTTAGGGTTTTCCCCTTCAAACTTTCTATCTTTAACTTCTTCTTGTCCTTCAAGCAATCGAGAGTCCACAGGTTACTCGAGTCCTTTCATCTGGGTCTTGGCGACACCGTGGGCCTGTACGTATTTTGGACCGTTTATACCAAGCTCGAGTACCTGTAGGGTATACCCATGTCAGGTAGGGGCTGCGGAAGTTCACCAGCTCGAAGACGATTCTCTCCGTGCGGTAGTTTGCCGGGGTGCCGAAGGTGACTGGCAGCGTCACCTTTCCGATCGGGTACACCTTCCGACCGGGGACGATGCCGTGGAACGTCAATGTTGGCTCGATGGCTGTTGCTGGGAGCTGGACCCTTTTGAATGTGTCGAGGTACAGGATGTTGATGGAGCTCCCGCCGTCCATCAGCGTCTTGGGCAGCCAGTAGTCGGCCACCTTTGGCCTGACCACCAGGGCGACTCGCCCTGGACATTCAATTCTTGGCGCGTGGTCCTGGCCACTCCAAGTGATGCTCTGCTCGGACCAATTTAGGAAGCGGGGGATGTCGACTTGCGTCACCGCATTAACGGCAACTGCGCGGGCGAGTACCTTCTTCTCACGCTTGGTGCTGAGCCCAGTGAAGGTATGTAGCGACCAGATGGCGGTTCCGAAGCCGCTGCCATTCCCATTGTCCTGCGGTTGGTTATTGTTGGGGTCCTCCCGCGCGTGTCTCGCCTTCTCGATCTCTTTGAGAGAGTGGCAGTCGGCGGCGGTGTGGGTGGCGGGTTTTCCCTCCCTGCTGTGATAGATGCAGGGCTGATTGAGTAGGGAGGCGGGGTCGAATTTCGGCCTCATCGCGTTGTTGGCATGGTAGTTCCCGCTGTCACGGTAGTTTCCTCCATCGTGGCGGTAGTTCTTGGAGTCGCGTTGTCCGTAGCCGGCGTTGGCGACGAAGTCGACTCGCCCATCGGTCCGGCGCTTGCCGGTGATGCGGGTGTTGCTGTAGCGCATGTCGCGTAGGCGCCCACTGTCGTGGATGCTAGTGCGCCGTCTTCCTCCCAACTCGTCGTCGGAGTCTTGGTTGGGGTCTTCCTCCGCGTACCGCTTGGCGATCTCGAGGAGGTCGGGGATGTTTTCAAGTGTCCGGTAGACCCTCTTGATCTGGGCAACCAGAGGTTCGTATCGACACGCGTTCTTGAAGCAATGTATCGTCGTGTCTGGGTGGATGCCGGAGGCGTTTATCCACAGTTCTTGCCACCTTTGGATCCACCGGCGGGTCGACTCACGTTGTCCCTGGATGCATCGCTCTAGGTCCTCGACGGTGGTGGCGCGGGTGTAAGAGCCCTCGAAGTGCCTGACGAAGGCGTCCTGCATTTCTTCCTAGGAGTCGATGTTGTCGGCGGGTAGCGTGTTGATCCATTGCCGGGTCACACCCTCCATCATCAGTGGGAGGTAGCGAGCGACGAGCAGGTCGGTGTGGCCTGCGATCCCCATTGCCATGAGATATGTGTCCAGCCAAACGGCAGGGTCGTACGTCGGGTTGTACTTCTCAATCTCCTTGGGGGCCTTGAAGTTGGTGGGGTATTTTTCCCCGCGTATCATGGGTCCAAAGCATTGTGGCCCGACTCGGCTGAGCGAGCCTCTTGGCTCCGGGTTGCCGCGGTTGGCGAGGGTGTGTCACAGGTCGTAGGGTTGGCGCGACCGCCACGCCTGATTGTTGATGATGTGCGTTCGGGCGTCGAGTGGTTGCCCGTTTGCAGCGATGGTGTTGTTCACAGGTCGCGGCTCGTTGGTCGACAATGCGGGGTTGGCGGCCCGCGGTTGGTTTGCCAGGGGTTGGGATGGTGGGCAAACTATTGCGTTGGCCACGGTGGGGTAGCCACTTGATGCCGCCCTGCTTGCTGACGAGCGGGAGTACATCCGCCCCCGCGGGTCGACTCCCGTGGCTTGTTGCTCGACGGCCCTGACGAGTAGGGCCTTGGCGTACTGGATCTGTAGCACGCTGTCGCCTTGGACATCAAGGTTGGCGATCGCGGCATCGGCCGCGACGATGTTGTCCATCAGGGTGGAGTACAGTGGTAGCCCGTTGGCGTCCCAGGCTTGAGGCGAGATGATGATCCGTGGTTGGTCTGGTGGGGGCGCATGGCCCATGGGTGGTGGAGGGGCCCCAGTCGCTGTTGCCCCGGTGGGGGTCTCGCGGGGTTGCCTCCTCCTGGCGGCGCGTTATCGCCGTGTTCGCGCTCGGCGGCGCGTGTGGGGTCGCCCTCGTCGTTGAAGTTCAGGACGCGGCCCTTAACATCGGGCTTCAGGCGGGTCCTGATGCGGCCCTGGTGATAGAGTGACAGCTCCTTCGCCGTCTCTTGTTCGAGGCGGTATTTCTCGCGCTCGGCGAGTTCGTTGTGTTGTGCCTCCTAGAGCCGCAGGCGGGCTTGTTCCACCTCCGTGGCCATCACAGTTGGCGGAATCGGCGTGGAGAACGGATCTGGCGGGGCGGCCATGCTACCCGCCATGTAGATCGAGTTGAAGCGATTGGATCTGGCGCGAAAATCCTCGGGGGATTCCGAGCCAGAGTCAGAGTCGAAGATCCCCAGGATGGAGGGATCCTCGAAATCCTCGGGATTGGAGACTCGCGTGATGGAGTCCTCCCGCGACGCGGCGGTGATGGATCCGTTAGCCGATGCAGGGGTCACGGAGTCGGCGTCATCGTTTAGGGCATCGTCGTTAGAGGCGACGTTGGTCTCGACCGCATCGCTAGCGGCCGAGTCGTACTCAGTGACGAGGCCCCTGATGGAGCGGACCTGCTCCTCCGAGAGAAGATCGTGGTGTGGAGGCGACCCACCGACGATCATCATCGCGGCTGGATCGACGATGTCGGTGAAGCCGACGAAGAGGTTGATGGAGCCGATCGGCATCCCCTCGGCGTGCGTGACCGGACGCGACGCTGGGATGTAGCTGCTGGGCAGGATCTGTAAGATCCCGCCAATGGCGATCATGCGGCCCATGGGGAGTGGCCGCTCGATCGGCGAATAGGGTCTCGCCGCAGAACTCAGGCCAGTCCCGCTATGCCCCACGGTGGGCGCCACTGTCGTGGAAATGGCCACGGTAGTTGCTGCCATAGGCAGCGATTGAGAGTTTCATGAGGAAGAGTTGGCGGCCATCTGCGGTGCGAGATGGGGGCAGATGCACAAGGGTTTACCCAGGTTCGGCCCCCTGGAGCGTAAAGACCTACTCCTGCTAGATTAGATTATGAGAGAGCGAGTTACAGGGGTGGCGAGCTCGGCGGCTAGGCAGCGAGTCGCTTGAGGAGGTGTATGATGGAACGTAAGTCTCTACGATACCCTAGGGAGGTTTATATATGAAGCACCTCACCAAGGTTTACAAGCTGTCCCCGAACAAGATAAGGATCCGGGGCTTTTGACCTAATCCGACTGGGCTTCTGTTACGCTTCTGGGCTCCCAGTCGCCAGTCGATGGGCCTCTCCTTTCCTCAGAGTCCAGTCTCTGTCCTCTAGGCGTACTCGCGGGCCTTCTGGCCCACTCGAAACCTACTGCTGAGCATACCCCCTTCGGCATATCCCCATCACAGGCCCCGTGTGGTTGTACGCTCGTCTTGGTTCAAGAGGCTAGAACTCGGGTCCTAGTAGTGGCGAGCATGGGACTGCAAATACCACATCCCACCGTGGCCTCCCATACAAGCCTTAGCATGTTTAACCTTTACCACTGATCTTACCTTATTAGTATACCTTGTTCTCCTGTCATACTAGATTGTCTGCAATTGGTACATCCTCTGCATGAACCAGCACTAACAGCTAAGCATGGCTAAGCAAGACACAGATAAAAGCTCTAGCAGTGCACACAAGCCAAACCTAGTTATGCTAGGAGCAGTGGATCAGGTAATATAAGCTCAAAGGGAGTAATGCAACAGATAGGATACTCTATCTATCGATAAAATACCATGGTAGAATCGTATGCATCATGGCAAGAAGGAAATACTTTTGAAGCCATAGGGTTGTATAATGGTGGGGATATGCTTGCCTTGTTTGTTGATACCCTGATATAGATCTTCGGGAGTCGTGTACTTGACTTGATTACAGTTGGTCAAGTATTGTTCATCGATCTTTGATGGTGTTGATCTTGGTCTTTGATCTTGTTCTTGATATCGTATTCTACCGGGAAGAAGCAAACACCAGAAAGAAAGGGGAAACAACAATCAACACATGGCATCGATGCAATGCTCAATCAAGGATGATGATATGACAAGTTATTTAGAGTTGAAGTGTAATCCAAAAGCATGCTTGACCATTTTAAACAGGGTCCAAGGGTCGCAAACCCTAGAATAGGGGAAACCCCGGAACAACTGTGAGGGGTGATTTTGTTCTCTAATTAAACTTGTAATGAAAGTTGTTAAACAATGCATGATTGTAAGTCTATTGTGTAGTTCTCATTTTTATGAACATTTTGATATATTAAATATATTTATCTGACTTATAAAATAAAAGATATTGATTTTCTAGTATTTATCCTTTTTCTGAAATTACTATAACAATTTAAAAAACCTTTGTTGCATCAGCATGACGCAATGCTAACATCATATAGGGCACCAAACTGTTTTGTACAGAGGTTAGGCTAGCCTCAGCCACTAACGGATGGGCCCGGGGCCAGATCATCATGCCACGCGGCGGTTAAAGGTCAGTAGGGTCTACGGGCCACGTCGGCGTGACGTCGTGATGACGTCATCACGCCAGCAACCGTTGGGTGGTCACCGGCGACGGTGACAGAGGGCACGCGCGAGGCTGGGGTCTAGCCCATTCGAACCGTGAGGACACGGTGATCCTAAATCTAGCGGCGCAGCTGCGAGAAGGTCACCAGAAACGGCTGCACGATGACTGACAACGGCGGCAGACGGTGACGCTGGATGGCAAAGCAAACTAGAGGGAGAGGGGGGTCAGCGAAGTGGTCGAGGAGGACCGTCTGCTCACCCTAAAGCGGATGGTGGTGACAGCGAGGAAAGGCGACGACCGAAGCAGCGGCGAGGTCGACGGCATAGCACGTTAGGCTCGAAGAAGAAGCGGGTGATGCGGGCGATTGGAGCCTTCCAGGTTCGATTCCTTCGGCGAGGAGGTAGCAGGCGTCGAGGTGGATCTTATGGTGTCATCGGCAGGGCACGGGGAGGCGTCGAACGACTGCGACGGTGAGCTCTCGTCGGGCTAGGGTTTCGGCCTCGTGGGGGGAAATGGGAGAGAGACGCTAGGGGAATAGTGAGAGGGTGAGGAAAAGAGTAACACGGCGCGGGGCGGGTCTTATCTCCTCGTGGAACGGCGGCAGGGCGAGCATCTTGGCGTGACGGGCGTAAGATGGCATCGGCATTGCCAGGCAGCTGGTTTCCCATCGATGAGGAAGACGGCGAGGGGGTATGGCGCGTTGTGCCGGGGTAGGCTGCACTTGGGCCGCAAGCTGCTGGATGGGTGGGCGGTAGTTAGGCGCGGGGATAGCTAGGCCGGCCTGGGCTGTGGCACTAGCTCTCTTTTTTTAGCAGAAATCTGTTTTTCCTTTTGTATTTAATTTCAAATCTGTTTTAGCTCATTCCAAAAAATACTAGAACATTTGTAAATATCCAAAATAATGCAGGGACCCCTTTATACTATTTGGGATCCACACTTTTGAGTTTTCAAGAATATTCAAAACCTTTTGAATTCATTTTCAAAGAGGGGGGATTAGGGTTTAGGGTTTGCATTTTATTTTTGCATGCATTTTTATTTCTTAGCGAAATAATGATCCTCATGAATATACAAACAGACCCTAAATAGCATTAACTAAAACTGGGGCGTTACAGCTCTATCCCCCTTACGAGAATCTTGACCCGAGATTCCAAAGGTAGGAAGAAGAAAGAGAAACAGGGTTACTCTAAGGATAAGAGGGAAACACACAGAGTATCTCATGGTCAACTCGTGAATGAGTGTTCAACAACAACTCTAAGATGATGACATGAAACACTTCAAGGTAACATAGGAAGCAAGTGGAGATAGGTTTCAAGTTGTTAGATAGATGGTCTTCATAAGGATTGAGACCATGGAGCTTTAGAAGGGTTTAAGCTTCTAAATAGGAAAGCTTACAACGGATAGAACATGACCACTGACTTCGAGAGATATGAAACTCTACTAGACGGCTTAAGTAGAGCTTCCAGGGATACAAAGATACAGAGAGCCAAGTTGTTGAACTATTTTTGATACAGAAGGATCACTCCTCGTTCAACTGAAGGCTAAGACAAAAAGGTGTTTTGTGGAGAGGACTCCTAAGGGTCACAAGGAACATGTAACAAGAGAAATTTCTAATTACCGAACCCATAATAGCTCTTCGAACATGTTAGAGGGACCAAAGGAAACTCTTTATTCATGCATGGTCTATCAAAATCTTTGCCAAATATCATGATATCACTTTACTCCACCAGGATGAAGAGGTAAGAAGATTCCCGATGACACGAGGAAGAAAAAGGAACTTCATTCTTAGACTTCAGTTACTTAGCATAACAAACGCTTGCCAACATAAGAGGTTCTAGAGGATCGACCGAGAGACATTTAGCAACACTACTTTAAATGTTCGCCTTAATGTTCGAGACACCAAACATTAAGTAATGGTCGAACTTCGGAGACAAAGGAAACCATAAGAACAACTCCTATAATTAAATCATAGTAGGAGCCTCATGAAGAATGGTTGTTATTGCTGATTCAAGAGAATTTGATGGTAGGCATTCCGACTAGTTGTGTCAACCATTACATCAATCTTGCCGGATTTACAAAGAGACCTATGTCAAAACCTTGAAGAACACAAACCATCATATCTACTTGAGATTCATATCTGGTTCAGTGGGATGATACTTCAGACTCAGCGTGTCCGAATAGAAAGCTTGCAACATTTACCACAAAGGTAAAGTTACTAGATTCTCAAGACATGGACTTTAGTGTCAAGCTCCAATAGACTGAGCTAGATTGCTAGACCCATGTAATAACAACTTGTCAGAGGACAGCTGCACATACACGAAGTACTTGCAATGAAATGCACATGTGTCCTTAAGGAACAAAAATAACTCTACTCAAGGCGACATCTTTCAACATTTGCACGTGAATCAGAGAAGGTTACTTCTAACATCTAGAACACATTCTTCGAGATGACCCGAAGAAGGTTCTCAAAAAGTTTTCCAACATTAATGCAAAAGGTTCCATATGAATCTATTCTAGCATGGAGAAAATAAGGATATCATCGATGGGCTCAACAACAAACTTATCAAGATACTCCAGAAAGATGGACTCATATGTTGTATGAACAAGACAAAACTATTGGTCAGACCAAAGGATATGAAGATGTACTCAAGTGAAACATCACGAGTAGCGACATCATCAAGATAGTCCTTGGAACTAAGTTTTATTTAACGATAACCCAAACCAAATCAAAAGCGAGGAAGATAACATATCCACGCAGGAAATACTATCTTTCTTTAGCACGGACTAAACTAGAAAACCCTTTAAGATGAACTAGGTAAGATAGAACTTTTGTCTTACAACACTCCAACTTGTTGTTTAAGCTGAACCAACTAGTTCAGGGGTATCCAAAACGGATCCTTGGAGAAGGGAGCAGTTCAGAGAACTTGCTTGCTCAAGAACTGGACAAGACGGTCATGTGGCAACATGGCGATACTTCTAGAAAGTCGTTTAGAATATCATGAACCACCGATATGGCATTTAGTTTGAGAGGAAACTTTCTTGGAAAGACAAGAAGACATAGTCTCAAAGCTTCAGAACAAGCCTAACTCTTTGACCGAGGAGAATGTACCAGACTATCGGACTTGGTAGCACAATCATCCTTTGCTTAGTGATAGGTTAACCATCACGCTAGGAATGACACAAATGTCCTTGGAGTTCAAAGCAATAAAAGTTGCTAGGAATCTCAGATGGCCACATTATTACGCACACACATCATTCACGAGCACGAAACTCGTAGGAAGGGTGGGTAATTATGTGTAAGAGCATCACTTCATTAAGAAGGTCATGAAACTCAACACAACCTCTTAGTGTAAAAGGGTGTGATACTCTAAGGTAGAATAGATAGAAGCTAATCATGCCTCTTAATCTGTGGACTACAACACTTTGACCTGGTCCTAGATATGACGAGGTACTGGAGTTTGTTTCTCCTGACATTCAGAAATGGTTTGTCATGATGGACCACGAGAGTATCTTGCATCGGGAGACACCAATGCAGATTACTACTTGGCTACCAATCGATAGACAAAGGTTGGAAAACAACAAGGGAAAAGAACATGCTCAGGATAGAATCCCGAGATGTGGATGCATATATTAACAATCTTCCGAAAACCAATGCATAGAAGGGAAGGTGTGGCTGAGTAATGAATATAGAGATGATGCTCATGAGGAGTACTCTTGTTGTGATTTATTTGGTTCCATTAAAGAACATCTGCCATGGCTAGTGGTAGGGGAAGTCCTCAATTGTCAAGATACAATCGCGACAATATCCACAATCTTGAAGGCTAGAATTGTATTACTAGCCATCCTGAGGTAATGTGTGAACATTAACAAAAGAGGACAAAGGAACGGATCTTGGGTTAAAGATCAGCTTTATGTACAAAATTCACAACACTAGAATCTAGCACAATCCGGGATCTTCGGTTCAAGTCCAAGGGTTAAAACCCGAGAAAGAAGTAACCACTACTTGAGTGACACAGCATACACTGCTAGGTAGCAATCACGAGGTAGCTTCCAAAAGAAGTAATGACTTCTTTTGTACCCAAACAAATAAAAAGGAGGCACACGAGGCGAAAGGAATTCTCGAAGCCTAGAACAGAACACTATGGATCCTACAATATAATATTGTGGGTCCATAAGATAGAGACATCATGATGGAAAAGAATATATCGGACGAAGCAGAGCAAGGGAAAACAAGGAATTCACAACACACACAACTCTAGAGAACTCAACACTAGGTCAACTGGCTGAGAATCGGCATGCCCAGAAGGCACCTAAGCTTTGAAGGAATAGAAGAAATATCAAAACCTTTTTAAAGTCAACACAAGATAAGATGACACAGAGTAAGAGCAAAATTGGATAAGGAGAAAAAAACATACTAGAGTTTTCGCAAATACTTTTCATCTTTGAAATAGTTTTCACAAACACTAGACTCAACATCGACCAATAGCAAGGTTTTCCTATGGTCGGTACTGCTCTAATACCAAAACCTGTGACACCCCCGGGACCAGGGTTAAACAAATCTAGACCTTAGCCTGACATAAGCTTAATCTAGAGCTCGAGGATATCCAGTGAGAAATCGGTAACACAACAGTAACCCTGCGACACAAAAATTATTACTACAAGCTCATAACTGAAAGAAGAACCAAAATATTACAAGCAGATGTCACTGACCACAAACATCAAACAACGGAAGGCAAATTATGTTATTAAGTATAGCAAACTTAACAAATGGCGTAATAGGCCTAAAGCATAACGATGATGTCCCAGCCCATAGATTCTAGGCTGCCGGCCGAGAACCCCAAGCTACTCGTCGGTGTCAATGTCGTGCCAAACTCGTCTTCAGGGGAACAATTACTCTGCTAGAAAAATATCAACAAAGCAAGGGTGAGTACCGGTTGTACTCCGCAAGACTTATGGCTGGTGGGGTTATTTTGCATAAAGCCATCTTTGTTTATAAAACAAGAGGGAGAAGAAGCTCGTCTAATCAGAATACTTTAAAAGGCGTAAGAGAGCGACATATCCGAAGAATTGATCATCATCTTGATATCCACCAAACTAATCCTCATCTCACAACTAGGATCACTCCCTCGTACCCATGAGGAAGCTTCCTTAAGTACACGTTGAACTGCCAAGTTTTACGATTAGGTTAAAGTTCTCGATGATCTTCGCGTCTGTTCCCAAGTCGTCCTTAACCGTGGACACGGCTTTTCGAAAAGATTTAACCTTGCAGGGGTGTACAACTTTACCCACACGTACCAATCGACTCTTAGTGCCAATGTTTTAGCCCTCTTCCTTGGAAGGCCGACACAGGGTGGTTGGACACGACCTTTACCTTGCTCTCGCCGAGACCATGAGTCACGCCCTAAGGATGGTTCTGCCATAATGGGTAAAATCCCGAAGTCGGTCCCTAGAGATGTGGGCGAGGTTGGTTTACCAGGGGCTCCATCGACCCCAAGCAACCCCGGCCACACTTACCTACCTGTATGAATGCACCTCCTTCACCTCCTCTTTAGAAAACCTTTTCTATGCATATGTCGAATGGAATGCCCGAGCTATGTGACTCATGGAATCTACTAGGAAAGTTAGTTACTCGTGAGGTTTTCCAGGCCCCGTGTGGTTGTACGCTCGTCTTGGTTCAAGAGGCTAGAACTCGGGTCCTAGTAGTGACGAGCATGGGACTACAAAAACCACATCCCACCGTGGCCTCCCATACAAGACTTAGCATGTTTAACCTTTACCACTGATCTTACCTTATCAGTATACCTCGTTCTCCTGTTATACCAGATTCTCTGCAATTGGTACATCCTCTAGATGAACCAGCACTGACAGCTAAGCATGGCTAAGTAAGACACATATAAAAGCTGTAGCAGTGCACACAAGCCAAACCTAGTTATGCTAGGAGCAGTGGATCAGGTAATTTAAGCTCAAAGGGAGTAATGCAACAGATAGGATACTCTATCTATCAATAAAATACCACAGTAGAATCATATGCATCATGGCAAGAAGGAAATACTTTTGAATCCATAAGGTTGTATAATGGTGGGGCTATGCTTGCCTTGTTTGTTGATATACCGGTATAGATCTTCGGGAGCCTTGTACTTGACTTGATTACAGTTGGTCAAGTATTGTTCATCGATCTTCGATGGTGTTGATCTCGATCTTCGATCTCGATCTCGATATCGTATTCTACCAGGAAGAAGAAAACAACGGAAAGAAAGGGGAAACAATAATCTGTTTGGAATATGCCCTAGAGGCAATCATGGTTAATGATATTTCCCAAAGTATTCATAAAGTAAAGTTGTCCCTATATGAACATCAGATATATATATCATTGAATGTGTGATTCAGTTGTGGAACTATGTATTCATGATTGTTCATATTAGATTGTCCTTAGTCGTTGAGGTTGTGTTGGGCACACAACTTAGACCAATGTGCAAGTCGGCTGATGACACGGTTCCACTTGTCATGGGCATGGTGATGCTATTCCGACTTACACTGGTTCGGCTAAAGAGTTTAGCGAGCCGGACTAACCCACAGTTGAGATGCAACGAGTATGTTGTCATTTGCAGTCTCAAGCAATGGAATCCTTCGACCTGAGGTGATTGCATGATCCGAGTTGTGGATCGCCAACTTAGGTTCTATCAGACGTTGTTCCGTAAATGGGCAGTTATAAAGGTAGAGTTCAGGTTGGTTGTGAAGCAAGCTACGTGGCGTGGATTACCAAGATGAGATTTGCCCCTCCATAATGGAGAGATATCCTCTGGACCCTCTCGTGTGATATGATTCGGAAGCATGGCCATGCGCTACTCAGTTAAGTGTTAGCTGAGGAGTCAGACTAAGAGTTAGTCTAGCGAATCACATATCATGGTACGAGTAGAGAGTTAAGCTATTTAAGGGATGGCAACTACTCGCCTATAGCTTAACAGATATATTGTGAGGCAAAGGGACTTGGACGAGAGTCACATTAAAGGTTCGTCTTCTAACATTATGGCACTTGGAAGTTGGCACGTCTTGCTAGAGGCCGCTACCATCTATCGACTTGAGACTGAGTGTTCATGGGAGTGAGTTGGACTCGAAGCCATGACGGGATACTTGGAGGAGTAGCTCATGTCGTGTCCAGGTGTACATGAACCTACAGGGTCACACACTTAAGGGTAAGGAGCCCATATGGATTAGATCCATATGGAGATTGGAGTACAACCTAGATGGGCCTCAAGCGTTGAGCCCAACTAGGAGTGTATATAAATGGAGTGACAAGGGATAGTCCCTGACCTAGCCGTCACTTTCTCCACTTCCATTTCGGGCTAGACAGGATCTAGCAATCCTCTATCCGAAGCTCCTTCCTATATGTGTGGATACTGGTAGAGGCGTTGCACGTGCGGCGCTGGAGACGGGGAAGCTCGTGGGGATCTGACGAAGGAGTTCGTGGGATTCGGAGGGCTGTCCGTGGATCGTTCGGCACTGCTTCGATGTAACTACCTCGGTGAATTACACTCTTAGTTACATGCCTAGATGAGCAAAAGTGGTTAAAATAGTACGGTGGGGCCCAGGGGCCACTCACAGGTAGACCTTTCGGCCGGCCTAACCACTTCCACAACATCAGGACAAGAACGAGCGGCGTAATCGGCAGGCGAAGGGATCAACTACATACACAAGTGAGTATGTATGCAAGCCACCATACAACTGTTCACAGAGCCATACCATCTAAAAGAAATAGAAATATTGCAATGCCATACGGCAAGATCCAAATATCCTAGATAGAGATAATATTTTAGGATAGCTCCTCATACATCAAACATCAGAGTATCAGGCGGAAGCGGAAAACAAGATCCGAGTACGGATAAGAAGCAAATCGGCATAAGATGCCACATAAATAAACACATCCCGCCCACAGATCTCACGGATCCCTGTTCCCGGAATCTCTACACCGAGTGATCGTTGCCAACATCATCCGTCTCCTCCACCCAGTATCCATCTTGCGAGTACACATGTTCATCTGAATCAAACAATTTATCGTGTGAGACCCTAGGGGTACTCAGCAAGTCTTTATGCCTCTAAAGGGGACATATACCTGGGGTGACGCAATTGCAGCAAAAGATAATAACTAACAAGTCTATAGATACTCGCTAACCATCCGCCTAACCAATGATAGACGGATGTCCGTTAATTAGTAACAACAGTTGTAACAGTATAATTAAAAGATCCATCCTCCTCCTCGCTTACCAACGAGAAAGCGGACAAACAACCCATCCGTTGGCAGTTTTATTAACCATTCCATGAGTATTGCACTATTTACTAGTCAAGTACTTAGTCAAATTGAAAGCGGTACTTTAGTGATACTTGTCTATGGTCGAGAAACTGTGCTCCAAGTCGTCCATAACCGCGGACACGGCTTTCAGCAAGATTTACCCTGCAGGGGTGCACAAATAGCAACACACACTCGATCAACCTTGGAAAAACCAAATCAAAACCCAACGAGGCATTCACGACAAAGCGATCACAGGATTCAGAAACATTTCAGGGGGCCACCCCACTAAGCTACCCGCAACAAAGTTGGCCGGCTCCGGAACGGACCCAGGGTTTGTGTGGACGGCGGTAAACGACTGGGAACCCGAAAGTGTGACTGGGCTTGTCGATACAGCGAAAACATGTCACGATCCAAAACAGTACAGGTGCTCCACGCACAATCTTAAATAAAGCAGTAAAGCATGGCATAAGTACAGGATAGTAATAAAGCCCCAAACTACTTTGTGGCCCCAAGAAATAAGAATGAATCAAGCTCTAGCTCAGGGGGGTCCATAAGGCCTCCCGGATGTGGATAGTGCGAATAGTCAAGGAATAGGAATCAAGTACTCAGGGTGCTACGGGACACAAGTGAGCATGAAGAACCAAATAGGAGATATTGCTCACCGGTGCCACTTTCATTAGTTATCCCATTACTACTCCAGTTAAGTTGTTTAGGTACCTCGTTATCCATTAGACACTCACATACCCTACACATGCTGTTCTGCGACTCGCATGGCCCAAACAACTTCTGTAGTAATGGCTCATGGGATGGAGGAACAAGCTTCGGTGGGGTTTAAAAATAAAGGCTATGCAGTACTTGGGATTCAAATTTAATGCAACCGCGACTCAATGATGCAAGAATAAGATAGAGGCAATAGGTACTATATGTATGCAAGCATGTGGTAGTGCCTGCCTGGCAGCTCAGTTGAAGCGAGAGTCGGATCTGGGTAGTGCTCCTGGGATTCCTGATATATCCTCTGCTCAGCATCTATTCGAAGAAGAACCAAACAAACAAGGGCCAACATAAATAAAGTGCACAGGCATATGAATAAAATGCGACAAGCAAACAAGCATGCTATGATGAGTGATGCACAATTTACATGGCAACAATGTAGCATGGCATGGGTGAGGTGTGGGGTACAAGAATAAAGCATTTTATTAAGTTTTAGTCATGTTTTGCTCTCATAACAATTGCTGTTCACTTAATATTTATATGATGCATGCTGCAATTCAGAACAAGGAATGCATAGTTAGAACGGGCTCGTCGCGCTGATCGATTTAGACATATTATTTGTAAAATTTGGAGTTATAGAATTAAAGTTATGAATTTATTAAGAAAAGGGCATTTTATTGTAATTTTAATCATCTCGAAAATTTAAAGTGTTCAATTAATATTTTGAATGGCATAATTGAATTCCCCACATTTTTATGATTCAAAAACATATATCATTTGTATTATTTGGTTTTAGGATTCAAAAGTTATTAAAAATATATTTAAATCTATATTAAAACATTTACTGAAATCATTTTATTAAAACAGAAATGCATGCGGCCCTTTTCTACTCAGCCGCAGCTAGCCCCAGTCACTGACGGGTGGGGCCAGTGCTGACTGGGCAGACAACGGTGCGCGGCGGTCTTTCTGCACCGCGAGCTCAGCTAGCCCAGGTGACTAGCGAGTGGGACCAGCGGCGCGCAGGCCCACACGACAGCGAGCGAACCAGAGGATGCCACGTAGGGGATCTAGGGGCCACGGGTTGAGGAAATGGAAGGCTGGGTCCCTTTTTGCAAAAACGCCACGGGAGGTTGACAGGTGGGCCTAGAGGGAGCGCGGGTTGATGTAAAAGAGTGTGGGGGGTATCCGCAAGATTGACAGCGCTACTGCTTTTCTTCTCGTTAACTGACGAAACTGACGGCGACTGATCGGTGTTCGACAGGGAGCGGCGCGCGGG
Organism: Avena sativa; assembly: GCA_916181665.1. NCBI lineage: Eukaryota > Viridiplantae > Streptophyta > Magnoliopsida > Poales > Poaceae > Avena > Avena sativa. The sequence continues at coordinate 437,714,843 of OV702289.1, forward strand.
GGATCGAACCCGCGACCTAGCGGGCGCGCGCGGCGGCGGCTGCCGCTGCGGTGGAAGGGAGGCTGTTGCAGGGTTTGGCTACGCGGCGAGATAAGGGTTCCGCAACACACATCGAGAAGATGACGACGAATCCGCCGTGCACAGAGGGCATTCGTCGCCGTGATCTGCTCGTCTATGAAGAGAAAAACAACAGGAGGGTGCCAGAGAGGTGCAGTAGCTCACCGGGAGTGCGACGGTGGTGGTGGAACGGGCTGAGGTGCAGGGGATCAGCGACGGAGCTGGCGGCCGGCGAGGTTAGGGTTTTGGCTCGGCTCGTCGGCGTGCAGAGTAGATGGGCCGTCTCCTCCTCGACGCCGTGTACAAGGCTGATGCAGAGGACCTCCCCGACCTCGCCGACAACCTTCTGCTCGTCTACGCCTCCTGGATCGATGGGAGATGGTGTAGACCGACGATGGATGGCCAGGGTTGGAAGGGAGGGAGGAAGCAGGGGTAGGTGGGGAGAGGGGGGCGGCGCAGGGCCCTGGGAACCTGGGGATCTGGGAGAGGCGCAGGAGAGAGGGGGTAGATAAGGAGGGAAAAAGGGGGTGCACATGGGGTAGCTCGGGGTGGAAAGGTGATGCCACCTTTTTCCTCTTCTCTCTCGGGCAGGGGGGTGTAGCAGGCTAGGGCGTCGGCAGGTAGGGCTGCAGCGTCGGTAGGGCCTGCCTGGCAGCTAGGGAGAGAGAGGAGAGGGAGGGGGAAGGGGATGGCTCGGCTAGGAGCAAGAGGGGATGGGGTGAACTCGGCCTAGGGTTAGGGGAAGGGGTGGTTAGGGTTAGGGTAGGGAGGTTGCCTCGGCATGGTAGAGAGGGAGAGTTGGGGTGGCTCTGTCAGCATAGAGAGGGAGTGAGAGACGACATGGCAAGAGGTAGGTTAGGGTTAGGGTTTTAGAGAGAGGGGGTTTAGGGTAGGGTGTTGGTTATGATCACACTTGATCATGCAAGGTGGTTTAGGGTCTTGTGGCGATCCACCAAGGTCAAGTAAAAGTGGAAGATGATGGTGAGGTGAGGGGTTTATGGTGGAGCACAAGGTGTTGGTGAGGACAAACACAAGAGAGAGTGAGAGTTGGGGTTTATGGAAAAAGTTCCCACATGATCATGCATAGATGGGGTGATGGATAAAGAGGGGGTAAGGTTTGATGGTAAGCAAAAGAATGGCCACCCTGAATTGATTCTCAAAGGACCATGCCCCACTTCCAAAAATACAAGAAAACCCAAAAGAAAGGGGATGGTGGTGGGATTTGCATGGCCCATGCAAAACCTTTAAATGCCGTGTTTTGTTGTTGTGAAAACAATAATAATGTATCATGGCATTATTCCTATGCATTACCAAAATGTGGAGTAAAAGCCAAGCAAAAGAATTCAAATGAAGGTTCCAAGTGGAGTAGATGAAGATGCTCATGTTTGATTATAATTGGGACTTGCTAGTGTGTATATTCCACTAGATGTTTAATAGTCTCAAAAACATCCCAACATGAGCACACATCCATAATAACCCATATGAGAGCTAGTAAAAGGGGTACCACTCATAATGCATACAAAGGTGGCTCCACATATCAATAATGTGAAAACAACATGATGCTAATATGAGAGCATGTGGAAATAGAAGTGGATCCATCCCAACCCACATGAGCTAGATTAAATGCCAAAAGAAAGCAAAAGCTCATAGGTAATTAGGATGGTGGAGTTATGAGGTGGTGACAAAGAAAGGTGATGGAGTTGAATAAAAGATAGGCCCCCAACTCAACTTGGGCATCAAGCATTTATCAAGAACCAAATACAATATATCAAGAGTCAAAAACAATTACTAATGCATATGAGAGAAGAACCAAATAAAAAGGGGTTTTATATGATGCTCAAATGCAAGGTGGCATGATGACATGAGCATGATATAATTATGATGCAACAATTATATGTAGGAAGTATCCATTATATTACTAGACCAAGTAGCATTACATATGTTAGATAGATGGGATGCTACATTCGACGCTCGACATCAAATTCCGCATCTGCGCGTCTAGCGGTAATCTCGTGGCCTATAACCTGAGCTGGATCTTGGGAGTACCGTGTAGGGAAAAAGTTTTGTTTATCTCTACGTGGCCCAACATAATCAACACATGGCATCGATGCAATGCTCAAGCAAGGATGATGATATGACAAGTTATTTAGAGTTGAAGTGTAACCCTAAAGCATGCTTGACCATTTTAAACAGAGTCCGAGGGTCGCAATGCCTAGACCAGGGAAAACCCCGGAACACCTGTGAGGGGTTGATTTCGTTCTCTAATTAAACTTATAATAAAAGTTGTTGAACAATGCATGATTGTAAGTCTATTGTGTAGTTCTCATTTTTATGAACATTTTGATATATTAAACATATTTTTCTGACTTATAAAATAAAAGTTATTGATTTTCTAGTATTTATCCTTTTTTTGAAATTACTAAAACGATTTAAAAAACCTTTATTGCATCAGCATGACACAATACTGACATCATATAGGGCACCGAACTGTTTTGTACAGAGGTTATCCTAGCCTCAACCACTGACGGATGGGCCCGGGGCCAGGTCATCATGCCACGCGGCGGTCAAAGGTCAGTAGGGTCTACGGGCCACGTCAGCGTGATGTCGTGATGACGTTATCACGGCGGCCACCGTCGGGTGGTCACCGGCGACAGCGACAGAGGGCACGCGCGGGGCTGGGATCTGGCTCGTTCGAACCGTGAGGACGCGGTGATCCTAAATCTAGCGGCGCTGATGCGAGAAGGTCACCGGAGACGGCGGCACAACGACTGACAACGGCGGCAGACGGTGACGCTCCATGGCAAAGCGAACCAGAGGGAGAGGGGGTCAGCGAAGTGGTCCAGGAGGACCGTGTGCTCACCCTAGAGCGGATGGTGGCGACGGCGAGCCAAGGCGACGACCAGAGCAGCGGCGAGGTCGACGGCAGAGCTCGTCGGGCTCGGAGAAGAAGCGGGTGACGCGGGCGATTGCAGCCTTCCGGGCTCGATTCCTTCGGCGAGGAGGTAGCAGGCGTCGAGGCGGAGCTTATGGCGTCGTTGGCAGGGCACGGGGAGGCGCCGAACGGTGGCGACGGTGAGCTCTGGCCGGGATAGGATTTTGGCCTCGCGGGGGAAACGGGAGAGAGACGTTGGGGGAAGAGTGAGAGGGTGAGGAAAAGAGGAACACGGCGCGGGGCGGGTCTTATCTCCTCGTGGAACGGCGGCGGGGCGAGCATCTTTGCGCGACGGGCGTCGGACGACATCGGTGTTGCCAGGTAGCTGCTTGCCCGCCGATGAGGAAGACGACGAGGGGGTATGGCAGGCTGGGCCGGGTAGGCTGCACATGCTCTGCAAGCTGCTGCACGGGTGGGTGGTAGGTAGGCGCGGGGATAGCTGGGCCGGCCTGGGCTGCTGGCACTGGCTCTCTTTTTTAGCAGAAATCTGTTTTTCCTTTTGTATTTAATTTAAAATCTGTTTTAGCTCATTCCAAAAAATACTAGAACATCTGCAAATATCCATAATAATGCAGGGACCCCTTTATACTATTTGGGATCCACACTTTTGAGTTTTCAAGAATATTCAAAACCTTTTGAATTCATTTTCAAAGGGGGGGAGGATTAGGGTTTAGGGTTTGTATTTTATTTTTGCATGCATTTTTATTTTTTAGCAAAATAATGATGCTCATGAATGCACAAACAGACCCTAAATCTATATTATTAAAAAGACTAGCCGAATATCCGTGCGTTGCTACGGAAACCTCGCCAAATATGTGTAAATACAATTCATGTTTTGCGTGGATGGAATAGAAAACGACATAACATTTCAAAAGCATTAATAATCTAATTCGCTCGAAATGAATTTCGAAAATATTGTTATAATTTTGGTGGTCATAAGCAGTAGGGGTTCTAAGAATATTTTAAAGCCTTGACAAACAGTAAATTTGAAGGCCTAAAATATATTTATTAGTCAATTTTTGATGAAAATGGGCTTTACCAGCCGGCCGAAAACCCAGCAAGTGTCCGGGTTGGAGGGGCACCGAGTCTGCCACTGGTCATAAGTCATTTTTTATGGTTCGTACATCCTACCCTTCCTTCGTTTTCGAAAGGCGTCAACTCATGGGCAAGTTAATTCAGCTTGCTTTCTGGTCTCGAAGGCAAGAAATCCTCTTGACGTCACCCTTTTACCTCGCACTATCTCTCCTCCCCTGCATCTCTCGACTTGACCAGACGCCGCTAGCGACCTTCCCGGTGTCACTTTTACCATCTTCAGGAGACGAGCGACGGTGGATGGAAGTAATTGTAGGTTTTAGGTGTTCACCACACACCTTCATCTTTGGCCTCCATCTTGTATTAAGAGAACATGTCATATTTGGCCTCTACCTTCTCCATCTCTTCACACGTCGCCCTCTAAGCGAAACACCCAAAGAAGTATATATGAATATTTAGCTATTAAACACATTAAAAATTAAAGGTTACTATTCAATATTTCAAAATTTTAATAGTAAAAGCTGATCGGAGCAAATGCGGCCGGCGACGCAATCATTGCAACGACCGGTGTGCAACTCGTGACACATAGGAGGGGAGAGGAACAAGAGGAGTCGGGAAGCGTTTGGTTCGATGCAATATCATATTTGGTGTATAATTATGAACAATAGGGGCAGTCATATATAACAATTCTTACATGATGACATCATTGTTATATTTTAGGTACGGTAGATTTGTCCGGTGTTTGGTTTGCAATCCTCACGCGGAATACAAACACAAGTTGTGTATAGCCGTTTTTTTGTCAATTTGTTTTCCTTTTCCAATCGGGCCATGCAGAAAGCAGTTTCAGTCGGTAGTTTTTTCTTTTCTTTCAAGTTTTGAAACTTGATTTGATCAATCTCAAATTTTCCTCTCACACGGATTTGATCATTTTTTGTTTCCTTCCTCACGCAAAAGAAACTACCTATCCATCCGTCGGCGGTCCAATCCGATCGCTAGCTGGCTGCGAGGTTTTTTACATGCCGCTAGGTGTGGGACATACACGCCGGTTGCTGGTTTTTTCCCTATACCTACATGTTTTTTTAGGGAACCTACACCTACGTGTTGTTATTTTACATAGGGCGACTTAGTTTTTCCTGGAGGGCATGGAGCGAGGACTCTATCTGCGTCTGGTTTTCTAGCGCTGGCGGTTGTCCAAGGATCGAACGAGGATACATATCCCAACTGCCGTTTTACACTTAGCACCCCGCGCCGCTGGCAGGAAATGCCATCAAGTCCACGAGCCTCTCCCTTGTCCTTCCGATCGATTCAGCACCACGCCCCAGCTCGAGCGCCGCTGCTAGTGATCCCGTCGCCCTCCTCGTCTCTGCTAGCACGCGAGCTAAACGCCGCCTCGCTCGCGGACGATCGACCTTGCCCCTAAACCTACCGTTGGCTCTTCCCCCTCTTGGTTCTCTCCCTTGCCGCCCCGGGACTCCTCCCCGTCGGCCTCCAGGACGCGCCTCACGAGCTCGCGAGCCACCTACGAGTCCTCCGCTCACACGGCTTCGTGGCCAGCTGGCTCCAAGCGACACGACCGTGCGCGGGTCTCCACGTCCACGACGGCGCTCCATCTCGCGCCTCCCTTCTCCACGTGTCCCAGATCCTCTCGGTCGGCCCGCGGCCTCAGACTCCCCGGTCTCGACCCCTGCACGAGGCCTCCTTCTCTCCAACGCACGGAGCAGAGGAACCACTGCTGCGTGGCCATGGGCGAGGAAAGGGACGACACGGACCGTTTTTTGACTTATGGTGGCACTGGCGGATAATTATTTGTCTGGCTGGAACAAAAAAAAATTATATGATATGTTACGATACAGAAGACATCTTAAGACAACATTGCACATTTTAAGGCCAGTTCTCGCGGGCTACGCCGCCCCATAATCGACGCCCCATACTTCAATTAGAAATTTTATTTGATAACTGATTCCTAATAGCATTGTAAAATTATTCAATTTTACCAACTCCAAAAGCTTGTTGCCGCGTTGATGGCCAAGCTTTAAAGATGGCCTTTTTGGATGGGCATCTAGCCCAGTGGTAGGAGTGTAGTGATGCTTTCCTGCCGGTGTGAGTTCGATCCCTGGATGTGAGTTATTAAATTCCCCTGGTTGAGCCTCTCATGCCTCACACCTTCTACCTTTGAAAAGGACCAAGTGCAACAGATCATAAGAGTCCATCAGAAGGTATACCACGTCGTGTGCCATTCTTAATGTTGTTTTTAGGAGGCTGTGTGTAATCGTTTCTTACATGCTATATCACAGTCGGTGGTAATATATTTGTGTGCTTGAATGACAAGAACTGGTCAATCGAAGGGCAAAGAATTACTACTTCAACCGTCAACCGTCAAGTTTTGACTATATGAGACGATTATTTGTGTTCATGTAAACTGCACAGAAAATTACTACTTCAACCTAGGAAACATCTTTCTGAATGGCACACCGACGTCTATACATACTTCCGTTCAATTACAAGAGATGGGTATATCAATCACTAATCACTATCGCAGCTCCTAGTTGAGTTCTAGTCTCTCCGTCAAAAAAACCTATGTATATTGTTGTACAACTTTCCTGACAGGAGTAGGCTTACGGCCTGACGAGGAGGAGGGCAGGTGCAGCTGCAGTTTGACACTGGGGTAGGCCACCACGGCTGGCTTGGCGACGGCACGCGCGCCCTCGGCGCCAACCAGAAGTTGACACCGCTCCCTGCCAAACACCTGATGGTCAAATGAGCAGAGCAGCCTACCGCGGCTAGCAGAGGATCGAATCGAAGCCGCTGCCGCCGTAAATTTTGGCCATGCCGGCGCGCGTGCCTGCGCTTCCGGGAAAACAACCGCTTGCAGGTTCTCAACGGAAAGCACATATCCACTGTCGCCTGTTGGCCATGGCCCAACTCGAAAAGATGTCTTCTATTTTGCCTGCGCTGGTCGGATCTGAAGGAAAGATGGCCTGGTCTTGGACGGAGGAGTCAGAGCGAATCCTTGGGCTTCTAATGCCAATGGAGGACCGTTGATGCAGAGGACCGGTATTTGGCCACGATCATGCCCGGGAATCTCACAAATCCCCGATCTGAGGTCCAACCGGAACAACTCAGATTGGAAGAACACAGGTCTGGATGGTGCCGAAGCGCTAGACACTGGCACACGCGCTTGACCTCCTCCGATCCCACGACCGAGAGTGTTGCAATAAGATTGTAATTTGGTGGCTGGATACGATCTGGCTCTGGTGGACATGGCAAAAATCCGACTAAGCTCAGGACGCCGATGGCGCGGCGCCCCCTCGGCTCGAAAAGTGCGTCGTGCCGCCGATTCATCCCGGACCACCACTCCTCACCGCATCCTGGCCGTCAGCGACCCGAGGGAAGAGGCCGGAGTTGGGAGAGACGATGGGCAGTCGTTCCCATCGGGAGGAGTTCTGGGGATCGGGAGGACAGGGAGGAGCGAGCGACCCGCACGATATGGTGGTGCAGGTTGTTTTTTTCTTTTGAACGGAGAATACCACTTGGCGGTGGCAGTTCTAGTAAAAGCTTCGAACAAACAAGGGCAAAACCGTAAAAACCGGGCAGACGTAAATTTTTTGCTGCTAACGAACGTACCACAACGAAAAGATAGATAGATAGAAGATTCATGTCGTTCGTCGATCCAATTTTTCCGTCTGCCCGAATTTGACGATTTTGCCCCTGGTTATTTGGAGATATTACTTCACCTGCCACCACCGCCAGGTGGATAAGCTCCGTACTGTACGCGAGCAAGGAAACGTGGTTCTCGGTCATCCCTGGTACGCCCCGCTCCGCCTCGCTAACGCCGCTGAACGCAGGCGCCGCCGCTTGCCGTCCCTCCCGGTGCATCTGCCCGCGAACGCAAGCGCCGATCTCGCCGCCTCTTTCCGTTCCTCCCGGTGCATCTTCCGGCGGCCAGAGCGAGCGACTGCGGCCCAGTGGTCCGGTCTGGTGGCGGAGCACCTCTGTGAGCAAAAAATGTGGTGACCAAGCACCTGTCGGGCGATGGGGTCCTGGTGGAGGTCCAGGCGGAGCTCGCCCGGGGTGGCCTAGGCGACGGGGCCTAGCAGGAGGGGCCTAGGCGGCGTGGTGGAGGCGGGCAAGGTCGTAGAGTAAAGGGGCGGTGGACGGTGGCCAACGGGTCGGGGTGGAGCGACACGAGGTGGAGGCGACCGGGGTGGCGCCTCGGACATGGACGACAAGGCTGGGTCAGCGGCCTGCGATACTGATACGGGCGAAGTGGAGCGGAGCGGTGACTGCCTCTAGAGCGGATGGAGGCGCACGCGGGGAGCTCTGCTCCTCCATGGTTCACCGATGGTGGCGCTCTCCACCCTGATGTCACCTTCTCCTGGCGCGCTCACTGCCTCCTCGCTAATCCACCCCAACTCAGCGTCCTCTTTAATAGTTCCCACCCCTCAATCCCTAACAGCCGACAAGAAATAGGAAAATCGGAAGAGCACGACCAAGAGCAGAGGACGATAGTAGCCAGCTTGACTAAGCTATTAGCAGAGATGAGCTCGTGTTAGAAGCCGACGAGTATGGACTTGCTTTTGCCCGATCCACAACTGATAAGGTCGCCCAATAAATCCAACCAAGGGACTAGGATGGGCGATCGATTTAGGCTTCCAAATTGCAGTTTCTCTTTGCTTGATTCATATAAATTGGTGTCTAATTTGAGATTTATTAGGCAGTCTAGAGAGAGGATTTTGGGGAAGAAAAGGACCTTGCCGGGAGAAGACTGCTATGGAATCGGAAATAGCGGTGGCCTTCCGCAGGTGCTTTCTTCTTTTGGGGGTCAAACCGTCGGTTGGTCTGGAAGAACGGAGACTGAGATGAGAAAATATTAAAAACATCTCGTGATATTTATAGATGATTAAAATTTAAATAGATCATGGGACCCACAAGTGGTAGCTTCAACTTCTATCGTTCGGTATATTCTGGTTTAGCTTTCAGAATATTCTGGTTTCAGCTTTCAGATATGGCTTCAAACCATTGAACCAAACGCGTGGAAGTTTTGAGGTAATAGTACATTGAACTACTACTACTCTTCCGGTCATCGTTCACATGATCTTCTTCCTCTCGATCGCCCAATCTACGCATGCCGCCCGCCGCTTTCCTACTCGCCTTCGGTTCCCCGCTCACGGAAGGTACTCACGCGTCTCAGGATTTTGCTGCCGAATCGCCCCCTGTCGCCGCTGAATCGAGTCGGCCACTATCCCTATCGACGCTCGTCGTTGCTAGAGCCAATAGTAACAGATCTGTCCAAACTAATAATGTTGTATTTGATAAAGATCGATAGCTCACACAACCAATGTGCTAGCCATACCATCCTTTCTATGAATATTACATCACGTAGGTTATAAAAATCTGTAATTTAAACTACCATGTGAAATATCTGGGCGAGATAAAAAAGACGACAATCCCATGTGAGAACTCGACATGCTACCATTTAGAGTAAATCCGAAGATTGAGGTGGCGACACTTTAGGATTTTTTTTTTTGATTCGTAGGGAAGTTAAACACCAAATCTTTTGTTTATTTTAATTTTTGCAGAAATTATCAATTATTTGTTGACCCATGGCAACGCACACGGGTATTAAGCTATCTATCTATATATCTATATCTATATTTATTATTAAAAAAATTGGCGTACGTGCCTGGAATATTCCTTCTGCTTTCTTTTGGACAAATTTGTCCCTTACAGTTCGGGGCTATTACATCCCTACCAACCATCGCCAAAACCGATCGGTTCGGTGAAAAAATCACGAACCACCCAAGCACGCACGACGCGCGACTTGCTCAAGGAGGCGTTGATGGAAACGGGAGGCGAGCATGGCGGGGACGCGCGGCTTGCTTGAGGAGGCGCCGATGAAAACGGGAGGCGGACACGGACCTATGCGCAGCGTTGGGGAACGACGAGGACGAAGCAGCGGAGGCAGCGTCGTGGTACAGACCGAGGAGGCCGGGACTCGCGGCCATGGCGCTCGGGAGCAGAGGGGTGGCGACGTCCGAAGTCGGAGAGGCCGAGCGGCGGCGCTGCTGGGACGAGGTCAAGCGTGTGGTAGATGGCAACGAGCTCGAGGGTTGGGCTGCTGCTAAGACGCGGCGAGAGGCGCCCCGTGCCCAGACCTTGCTGCTCCCCAGAAAAAGAGGCGCGCCTGATGGTATGGGTCAGCGCAAAGGGGGGGGGTCTCGAGGAGGAGGGAGAGGTCGTGGTTGCTCTTTCTTGTACTATTGATGTTCGACTTATCTATGAATAACAAACATTCGAAATACTATAAGGAGGAATAAGATGGAAGAGAGATAGACACGAGAAGAAAATAAAGCCAGAGAGAAATGATGGACAAGGGTGCGGAGGAGAGTCAAAAGTTTATAAATTACAGTGATGCTCCGTAGCAACGCACGGGCATTCAGCTAGTATTATTAACTAAAACTGGGGCGTTACACCGCCCGCCCGTCGCAGCACGGTCGTCATCATACCCTCGCCCGTCGCCGTCCGCCCTAGTAATCATCTAACCGGCTACCTAGCCCAAACCCTAGCTCGTCCTCAGGTTCCCGGTTTTCGACCAAGCCATCGAGCTCGCGGATCTGCCACCTCGCCGTCGAGCACTGCCATTTGGCCGTCCTCCCGATCTGCCACCTCGCCAACAAGGTCCTCCTCATCTCCGTGAACCTTGGTGTCAAGGTCTGCTACCTCGCCGTCCACCCCACCAATAATGCCTGTCTCCTCGCGGTCCACGTCGCCGTCCACCACGCCGTCAAGGCGTGCCAGATCGTCGTCCTCCTCGCCGACAAGGAAGGCCAGCAAGGTTCCCGGTAAGAAGCACACAAAGAAAAAGGCCATAGCACCTGTAGGCAAGTAAACAACCTCGTTGCCTGTGAATTCTCTGCTCTTTTAAGCCTGTTCGATGTTCATGTGTTTCATTTTCTATGCCTTTGAAATTGCTTGTTTGAGAGAGGCAGTATGTTCATTTTCCTCCTCATATTTGCTATCGGGCAATCAATACCATGCGTTATATTTTGTTTAATTGCCTGTTTAATTTGTAGCTGACTTGGATTTCTTTATTAATGTTAGATACTCAAATGCATCCCATGAAAGAAAGTCGGCTAAAAAACATCATGAGAAACAATGAGCGCTTGCAACAACTGGGTGTTAGGCCCTTTCCAAGTCTTTTCGCATCTCCAACTGTATTCTCTCCTAAAAAGACAAGAAATGACTGCTCTAGATCTGACTATGATCCTAAAGAGGACGAAGATATCATTGAAGGAGACCTAGATGATGTCAGTGAGGACAATGAGTCGCAGGTTGACCCCTTACCTTACTCATCTGGTGTTGAATTGTTTGCTTACTGATTTTGACATATATCTATTCCTTCTTTATTATCCCTAATTGACCGGTCCAAATGGAATTTCTAGCCATAGAAGAGGAAATGCAACAAGACAGCTATCGTCAGGACATCGTTGGCTCTTGCTGGTCTAGCATCTGCTCGGAAGCGCGTCTTGGCGGGCCAAGGTGCAGGCACATAAATTTCTAGAAAAACCAGGTCCATTGGTAAGCAACCAGTTGACCAAGGCGGCTGGGAAGCTCCCCAAGCCGAACACACACCTCCCCAAGGCCAGCAGCCAGATCCCTGGTGTCTGCGGGCACCACCCCTAGGCCAGCAGCCCGTTGCCTACCATCTGCAGGCACCTCCCCAAGGCAAGCAGTAGCCCCCGTCCGGCCATGCACATGCACCTCTCCAAAGCGATTGAGAACGTCCCCAGGGCAAGCAGCAGCCCCCGCCTTGCCATGCACGGGTGCCTATCTAGTGCGATTGTGCACCTCTCCAAAGGGACTATGCATCTGAGGGTTCAGCTACCAAAGGCGAGGGGCCTGATGTGAAACGTGAGGGATGGTTATTTGACCATTTTGACTGGGATCAAGAAGGTATCATGTTGAACAAATTGTTTGCTCTACTGTAACCGATTAACATTATATTGTGTGAATCATACTCATTGCATTTACTATTGTAGAACACTAACTCATAACCATTATATTCTTGTAGATGAATTTGGGCATAATCATTTTGGACACGCTATTACACATGATGATCCTCTGTTGGTGGTTGACAACATGCCCACAAAAAGACTTCAACATGTCGTTCCTCCAAGAAGAACTAGACCAGTTTCACCAGTGATTGCTACCAAGTTTGCCACTGAGTGTGTAGTAACAGTCAGGACTCAGATGCCTATCTTCCCCTAGTAGAAAGAGTACAGGGAGAGGCCGGATGTCAGAGCAGACTTCTATGGCAAAGTTTATGTATGTTCTGTAACACTCAGCTGTCCCTTTCTTCCCTTTGCTGTTAATGTGAAATCTGATAATCTTTGTTTTATTTCAGCAAAAGTTTGTCATGGACCCCTCTCTACCTAATGTGCAGTTTGCTTGTAACAAGCAGTTAATGAGACACGCAAGAAATCAACGGCATACTCTCAAGAAACATTTTTTTGACAATTTCCCAGCGAATGAAGTTAGAAGGATATCTCATGTGGAACACATGAGAAATGAGGAGTGGTGCAGGCTTGTCGATTTTTGGTCCGACCCCATAAACAAGGTCATGTCTTGTTTACTAAACTTCTCCTGTTTAAGTTCTTTAAGCTAGACTTAACTCTATGCTCCTTGTTTGTTTAGGCTCTGTCTGAAAAAACAAGACCAGCAGATAGCTCGTCAAGTACCCTCATGCCACTGGTGCTCGCAGCTACGAGGTTTTGTGCGACATGGAGGAAGGCTCCATTAAACTTCTCGAAAATGGCTTGACTGACAACATGGAGTAAGTCCTCCATAATACTTTCCATCTTCGTCAAATTCAATGCCCTTTTCTTCCCACACATATACGATGCACTTATTATTTGCTCGCTAGGTTTCTCATATCCTATGATATTCCTAAAACATGTAGGCAGTCGTGGAAAGCAAGTTGGTGTCATATCCTCCAGAAGATGGCACAGAGGATGAAGCAATTCCTTCCGCCGACGTTGTGCACTTTGTGCTATCTCAGAACAAAAGAAAGCCAACTGTCCTGAAGAACACCAGCATCTTTGCAAGTACGTCGAAACCAACCAAGTCTCAGCTAGAAGCTCAACTCGAGGCTCATAAAGCAGGTAATGTGGAACTGTGTTGTGCCATTGAGGAGTTGCAGCAGGTGAACAAATCCGGCGAGGTAGAGAGGCTAAAGTATTTGGAAGACCTATAAGTAATGCGGAAGAAACAAGAAGACCTGAGGAAGAAACAAGAAGAGGCAAATGCATTAATACGACAAGTGTTAGCTCACCTATCCGAATCACAACAGGCAATATGGTGAATTCGTGGAAATGTGTCTGGCATGAGTTGAACCTTCTGAGTCTAGTATTCATTTCTCGAGAGTGAAACATTTGTCCTGGAATTTTCTATCATATTATGTAGTGTAATCCTATAAACGTCCTTAGTATTTCTTTACAAAATATTTCTGTCATGGTTAGTAACATCACGAGACTGATAACATCATCATTTCTTCTAGACGTTACATGTCTAGCGTTGATTGGTCCTTGTCTTGTCCTGCAATTGACTCACGTGATATCATTTGAATGGATCACGTGTTGACCTATCGGCGGCCAGTAGCCACGAAACGAAATTCCTCAGGGCTGGCATGACGTCATAACGATGTGATGACGTAAGGAAGCAACGGTTAGGAATCAAGTCATGATGAAAAATAAACATCCCGATAGTGATGACATCAAAGATGGCAATAATGACGTCAGTAAACATCGCTGACAGCAGTTCGCGGTGCTGTCCGCCATGTGGCATGATTCATGACAAAGTAAAAACGTCATGACAGACCGGGCCTAGGCCGGGCCGGTCTAGTTTGCCGCGACGAAATTGGAGGAATGTCATGGATGGGCCATGATGTTTTCAGACACAGAAAACATCATAGATTGAATTATGACGTGAGGTCCGTGACCTATTTTTTTCGTCGCAGAATTTGTCACGGATGGCCATCTATGATGTTTTGGCCCTCATCCACGATGATATTAGATCATCATGAACCGCTCAGATTCTTGTAGTGAATGCACTGGAGTGTGTGTGGTCATGTGGATCAATGTGTTCTAGGAAAAGAACACATGCAATGACACCAGTGGATCAATGTGATTTAGGAAAAGAACACATGCAATGGTTTTAGGTGATCCATGTGACAAACCATGGTCACAGAGACCAGAAGCACATAGGAAAAGAAGTTTCGACATTGCATGTTGCACCAATGAGGCAGAAGTTGCATCACAGAATGCACTGGATTGTGTGTGGTCATGTGGATCAATGTGTTCTAGGAAAAGAACACATGCAATGACACTAGTGGATCAAAGTGTTTTAGGAAAAGAACCCATGCAATGACTATAGGTGATCCATGTGTCAAACCATGGACACAGAGAACAAAAGCACATAGGAAGAGTAGCTTCCACATAGCATGTCGCACTAGTGAGGCAGAAGTTGCATCACATAATGCACTGGATTGTGTGTGGTCATGTGGATAAATGTGGTATAGGAAAATAACACATACAATGACATTAGTCTATCAACGTGGTTTAGGAAAAGAACACATCCAATGTCTATAGGTGATCCATGTGTCAAACCATGGTCACAAAGACCAAAAGCACATAGGAAGAGCAGCTTCCACATTGCATGTTGCCCCAGTGAGGCAGATGTTACTTCAAAGAATGCACTTGACTGTGTGTGTCATTTGGATCAATGTGGTCTAGGAAAAGAACACATGCAATGACACTAGTGGATCATTGTGGTTTAGGGAAACAACACATGTAATGACTATAGGTGATCCATGTGTCATACCATGGTCACAGAGACCAAAAGCACATAAGAAGAGCATCTTCAACATTGCATGTTGCACTAGTGAGGCAGAAGTTGCATCACAGAATTCACTAGAGTGTGTGTGGTCATGTGGATAAATGTGGTCTAGGAAAAGAACACTTGCAATGACACTAGTGGATGAATGTGTTTTAGGAAAGGAACACACGCAATGGCTATAGGTGATCCATGTGTTATACCATGGTTGCAGAGACCAAAAGCACATAGGAAGAGCAACTTCCACATTGCTTGTTGCACTAGTGAGGCAGAAGTTGAATCACATAATGCACTGGAGTGTGTGTGGTCATTTGGATCAATGTGTCCTAGGAAAAGAAAACATGCAATGCCACTAGTGGATCAATGTGGTTTAGGAAAAGAACACATGCAATGAGTATAGGTGATCTATGTGTCAAACCATGGTCACAGAGACCAAAAGCATATAGGACGAGCAGCTTCCACACTGCATGTTGCACTAGTGAGGCAGAAGTTGCATCACAGAATGCACTGGATTGTGTGTGGTCATGTGGATCCATGTGGTCTAGGAAAATAACACATGCAATGACACTAGTGGATCAATGTGGTTTAGGAAAAGAACACATGCAATGTCTATAGGTGATCCATGTGTCAAACCATGGTCGCAGAGACCAAAAGCACATTGGAAGAGCAGCTTCCACATTGCATGCTGCACTAGTAAGGTAGAAGTTGAATCACAGAATGCACTTGATTGTGTGTGGTCATGTGGATCAATGTGGTCTAGCAAAATAACACATGCAATGACACTAGTGGATCAATGCAGTATAGGAAAAGAACACATGTAATGACTATAGGTGATCCATGTGTCACACCATGGTCACAGAGACCAAAAACACATAGGAAGAGCATCTTCCATGTTGCATGTTGCACCAGTGAGGCAGAAGTTGCATCAAAGAATGCACTGGACTATGTGTGGTCATGTTGATCAATGTGTTCTAGGAAATGAGCACATGCAATGACACTAGTGGATCAATGTGGTTTAGGAAAATTGTAACATCCCAATTTTAGCAACCCTGATTAGTGTCCAGAATGCAAAAATCAGGGGGAACAAAAACTTTTTCTTGTTTAATGCTGAAGTGTTTGCTTGTTGTTTGGATATGCTTATGCATATGAATGTGTATTAGATGATATACTCCTTACCTTAACACCAGTTGACAAAAGCAACTTCCCAAAACAGTCTTGGCTTAATTTCCATATTCTCAAATGTTCTGACATTTCAAAACATGAGCCAAGATGCTTATTTAACCAAAACTATTTTTGTAACTTCTATTGACAAAACTATGGAGAGTTATATAACAAAAATGTCCTTATGTTTTCAAGATAGAACCTTCAACTACTCTTACCTCTAGGATATCCAAAACCTTTTTGTAGGCTTTGAATTCTACTATGGGTAGATATACCAAGGACCTTACCTTGTTCAAACTCCAACCTATTTCAAAATACCCATCCTTACCTCAAGCTAAGATTGGTGGTAACCCCCAGTAGTGGTTGATTTGTTTGTAAGATGAGTTGCCTTGGTCTGCTGTTTGAATTGTTTGCTTAGAAGTAGTATGAGCTACTCTAGGAGATCATCAGTAGGATCAAGAGGTCTCCAAATCACCACACCCTAAGAAAGAATACAAGATGGAATCTGATCTATAGCCACTAGGTGATCATCTAAAACCCCTAACTAGATCATCTCTGAAGTGATCCCTTCTAGAAGCTTCCAAGTCAATGAAGACCAATACCAAGCAAGGATACTTTATACTCCATCTACACTTCAACCTCATCCACTTGATGATGCTTTGGTACCTTGCAACCCATCAAAATCATCACCACCCACATTCTAGTCAAAAACCCTAAATCCGTCAAATTTGGCTAAGTTTGGAAATCTCTTTCCAACATCACCTTTTTAAATGCCTACCTTTATCAATCCTTGTGCATTTTTGGAAATGCATCTGGACCACCTTGTTAACCATCGTAAGGACTACCAAGGCCCACTCTTTGATAAAGGCCTACTTTGATAGAGTCTCACACCACCCTCCAACCTTCTATGGACCAACTCTTAGCATGGTTGTGTTCTACTCATATAGGTCTATCATTACGCACTTCACTTGTTCCAATTGGATCCTTGAGCTGTTTACACCCACAAGGTTTTGAAGGCTAGTTGATAATTTGCTTTGGAAGGCTTATTTTATTCAAAGTTTGAAAGCTTGTCTTGGTGTTCTCAAGCAGGATCAAGCTCAAACCTCTACACCATTGCAATCTACATGACTTGGTCTATCCATCCATATGTCCCATGCCCCAAGGGGAGCCTTGAGCTCCAAGATCTAGCAAGGCTTTGGGGGCATGAAAACAATCTTACCCAAGATCCTTAAATCTCTAGTTTTCACCAAAATCAACTTGGATTCCCCATTCCCAAGGATGAAACTGCTGGTTACACCTTGTCTACATCCTCTAAATTGATCATCAAGATTTATCAAATATTACCCATAATTATTTTGGCTCCAAATCTATTTAATCTCTTTAATAGTCAAAATCTCCAAAACTCCTCCCACAAAGGAAAGTTTGGTTTTTGCCAAAACACTTCCCCAACTTTTGGCTAAATTGAGATCCATATATCACACCCCATCTTTCCACCTCAAAAATAAATATTTTTTAGATTCTTTATTATTTCTTTTTGCCCTTTCTCTTAAATGGCAGAAACAAGAAATAATCCTTTAAAAATACTTTACCACCTCAATAAATCCCAATAAAATTCCCCAAGGTGTGATATGGTATCTAGGACCACCTCACATTAAAATCCAACAAAGTCCAATGTAAAAATATCAAATGAGCTCCAATACTTCATTTCTGTAGTTTTTGAGTAAATGGATTTAAGTGGACTTTAAATCTTTAGAAAAATCCCAAATAATTATTGGATATCTACCTTGACCTAATCTATCTACCAGTACCATATCCCTACCTTGTCTTATACAATTTAGCAAACTTCCTTCACAAGCACCTATTTACTCAGTTTAGTAAACCTAGCTAGTATTGAGTTAAATCAAGACCAAACTACCACCAATCTTGCAGGGCAATGCACCATAACACCCAGGACTCATCTCTAGTCATCATCACTGTAGCAATTACTGTAGCATTGCTTGTCCTTTAGTGCTTGGACACTAGTGCTTAACCCCATGTGGGTGTCTTGGCTTGCAAAACCCCTCTAGCAGCAGCTACCCCTCCCCCTCTGCTCTGCAGCTCGACCAGAAAACCACCTCCCCTGCCCACAGCATCCTCCCCTGGTATTCACCTCCCTCCCTGCCTCTCCATGGGACAAGTTCATGATGAACCATCCCTCCTTGAAATATATAGCCAGAGCCTCCCTTGCCCCCTTCTTCGGCCCTCATTTGCATCCTACCCACCTCCACTCTCTCCCTATAGAGCCCTCACCGAGCCCCTGCCTCTGCATGTCGCAGGAGAAGGAGAGCTCCCCCTCTCGGCCATTTCCAAGAATTGGTCCGTGTGCTCCCTCCTCCGCCTTGACCTCTATGCATGTCGCCGTGCTGAGGTCCCCTGTCCCTTCTGCTTCTAAACCTCTCTGTTTCCCTCCCAGGAACGGCTCCACCAAGGATGACGGCGATCTACGACGAGGCTTCCCCTTGGTCATGTCCACACGAGCCCCTTCTGGCCGCCAAGGACACCTACGCCGCCCACCTTCCACTTTTCCACGATCTCCGCAACTGCCCAGAGCCATCTGCAACGGCTAGAAGGCCGCCCAGACCTACCCCGGCGAGCTCCCGAGCGGTGCATGCAGCTGTCCTCACGCGAGAGCACTCGCGGCGTGGAAATCACAATTTCTGCCCATCATCGAGGTTGTCATCGACTACCGCATCGCCTCCGCCCTTCCCCGTTGCCAGAGACGGCCCCAGGTGAGCTCCCCGCATGCCGCCCGAGCCCCTTAGGGTTACCTCCCCGCCGCCCTGGAGAAAGGAGAATGACGACTCAGCGCCATCGATCCACCCTTTAATCCAACGGCCCAAATGCCTCGGTACCCTTTCGCCGCCCCACGCCGCTAACCGGCGGGACCCACCCGTCGGGTTCGAATCGCGCTCTCCCACGCACGGCACAGCCCGGGTGGGCCGGTTCTCTCCCGTGTGGCCCACTGCCGCCAGAATAGGGCCCGACCACCCTAGCCTATTAGACTGCTAGGTTTAATTCAAAATAAAAATGGAAAATGTTTCCAAATGCCCAGATCTAATTTTTACCAAGTACCCTAGTGTTTTGTGCAACATGCTGAGCAGAAAGTAACAAAAATATATTGACTAGGATGCCATTAGTAAATTAAATCCTTAGATGTATACTTTTTCGCTAATAAATCCTTTCTGTGAGTTGTACAACTCCAATTGGAGTAAATCCAACTGCCTCTAAAAGGTATTAGAAGCATCTATCCTTAGACCTTGGTCTCATGCCAAGGCGATTAGCAGCTTACCTGTAGTAAAAATAACAAAAATAGTCCTTTTCTAACTTTGCAAATTTCCCTAGGTCAAATTATAACTTTTTTTTGACCTCATTCAAAATCTCTATAAGTAGGTACACAAAATACTACCCAAAACCCAGGAGCTCATCATTTATTGGACTGCTGATGAATTTTAACGAATTAAACATTTCTGTCCCTAGTGTTTTCACGAGATAAAACAGTACAGTAGCTATGCAACTCCAAAAAGAGTGATTCCTCTTGGTACTGGGAGTTATTTACAATACCTATCCGTTGCCCTTTACCTCATGACAAGGTGAACCTGGTTTTGGCTATAGTAAAAATAACAAAAGCAGTCACAATCTAACTTTAAAAAATTCCCTAGGCATATTTACAACACCTATTAGGCTAATTCCAACTCCCAGAGTAGTGGACCACCAATATCTAGCGAAACCCAGGAGCCCATAATTTTCTAAGGCCCAGTAGAATTCTTGTGATTTAAACTATTCTGTGCATGGTTTATTCACCTCTAAACTCACTACAGTAGTTCTGCTAATCTAAAAATGTTGACTCCAATTTCTACAGAAAGGTATTAGAAGTACCTACCAGATTTCCTTGGTTTCATATCAAAAGCTCTTGTAGATTTAATCTGGTGAAAAAGACAAGTTGTGTGCAGAACTGCCTTTGGGAATTTCCTTAGGGCATTCTGTTAATTATCTTGACCTAATTCCAACTCTCAGTGAACAAGTACATCAAGCCCTACCTAACCATCCAAGGAAATAATTTTTTAAGCTCCAGAACTCCTCTGGTGAATTATTTCCTAAAACTAGAGTCTTTTTCACTATAAAAATCACTATAAATCTTTGGTATCATGTTATCAACGCCTATCTGCTGGTATCAACGCCTATCTGCTGGTATCATGTTTTTACAATGGTACCTCACAAAATGTGTCCTTGGTCCCAAAATCTCTCCTAGGTAATTCCTAGACTATAAATCCTCAGGGATTTCCTCCCATAATTTCCAAGACAAGGCCAATCCTATCAAATCCTTTCCTCCTAAGACCTAACGAATTGTAAATTGTATTGTTCAATTATTTGCTGTATGTATTGGTGCTTGTTTGTCTTGTGTTGATTGTGGCTTGGTTTGCTTGCATGTGCTGTTGGGACGACGATAGTTGCGATGAAATCGAAAAGCAGAAGAAGTGGTATTTATTTTTGGTATTGGTATTATTGGGTATTCTAAAGAAGAAGTCTAGGGACATTTATGCCATATTGCTGATCATCAGGCAAGCAACCTTCTTGCTCATGAGCCTCGTCCTACTGTTTTACTTATGCATGTTTTGCTTATTGTTTTATGAAAACTGCATTGTTTAAATTATGTTGATGTATATATATACGGTAGTGGTTTGGCTCCTACGAACCATGACACTTGGGTACTACTAAGTACAACCACCCTGGTGACACCTACTTGTCCCTAGTTGAATAGATGGTGTATATCACCATAACCCTTTGGAGACCCCCGATTTAGCCGAAGCAAAGCTAGAGGATGGGAAGACCCCGGAAAAAGTTTTGCCAAATGCTTTATGATAAAACCTTGGTGAGGTGGGACCTCCCATGAGACGTTGAGAAAGAAAAAGGTTTCGATTTACAAAATGCTAAAGGAAAGATGGAGGAAAAAGGTTTACGAAAACGCACCCGGTTCTTTGCAGTTTTGCTAGAACAATTAACCCGTGCAACCACATTACTCTGGTATGGGACAGGGCTGGATTTGATGGTTGTCTATTCTGGTATAAGCTGCCTCGCAACTACTACAGGGGACTGCGATCCCTGGAGGGTGGGCCTTCTCTGGACAAACGGTCCATGTGGGACATCTACCGGGAGAAGGAACAAAGGGTCAGCAGGCCTCCACACGTTACTGTGAGCCCCTCATTGAAATCGCACACTCGAGAAGTGGAAAAAGCGCTCCGGTTGGTCCTCGCCAGACGTCCCGGTTTTGAGGGGATTAACACTCATAGGGTAGGCAATTATATTGGAGTGGGCATCCAGAGATTCTTGATCGGTTACTCGACCCACGATCGGTGAAGATCAGGGTAGTGTACCCGGATGGTGTGGGTAAAGTGTACAACCTCTGCAGAGTGTAAATCTATTCGAATAGCCGCGTCCACGGTCATGGACGGTTGGCAAGGTTGCTATAGAGCGGTGCTGGTTTTGTTTTCAAAAAGGATTTCGGAAAAGAAATGGCTTTGAAATGTTTTGACCATGGGATGGTCGGAAAGGATACCTGCTTTGACCATGGGATGGTCAGAGTGGTTTGGAAGGACTTTGGTCGTTGGACGACCTAAAAACAGGAACAAATGGGTGACCCAGTCCTACAATTTTCTAAACTTTTCAAAATGGTTTCCAAAATGGTTTACAAAAGTTTTCAACAAAGATATGGAGATGCTATATCTACAAGAGAAACTATGTGAGAAAAGAACCTCTCTTGGAGCCCTCCTACTACCACAGCCATATTGCATACCTTCTTGTTATTATTGTTATCTTAAGGTGGTTTGCGAGTACATTCAAAGTACTCACCGACATTGTCCATGGCTATTAACTTGGCCAGATCACAAGGAGAAGGTGGTGTGGCGACTATGTGAGCTAGGACGTTCTCCCAGTCAGCTGCCTGTAGGTTAAGGCATGGCTCGGGCTTTGCGCTTGATCAAGTTCCGCTGGTGATTCTTGATGTAGCCATAACGGCAATTATGTAAGTCTTGTAATTCGGTATATTCTCGGATGTTGTAATGATACTTGTCGGTTATGTGCCACGACTAACTGATCATGGGATCGTGGTTGTATGAATAATAGGGATTCTCGTAGGATTAATCCGGGGGCCCCACAAAAAGAACACATGCAATGACTATAGGTGATCCATGTGTCAAACCACGGTCACAGCGACCAAAAGCACATAGGAAGATTATCTTCCACATTGCATGTTGCACTAGTGAGGCAGAAGTTGCATCATAGAATGCACTAGATTGTGTGTGGTCATGTGGATCAATGTGGTCTAGGAAAATAACACATGCAATGACACTGGTGGATCAATGTGGTTTAGTAAAAGAACACATGTAATGACTATAGGTGATCCATGTGTCATACTGATATGTCCAAAACGTATCTACTTTCCCGAACACTTTTGCTATTGTTTCTCCTCTAAACTTGTGTGATTTGGATGCAACTAACGCGGACTGATGCTGTTTTCAGCAGAATTGCCTTGCTGTCTACTTTTTGTGCAGAAAATCAACTATCAGGAAAAATCCCGGAAAATATGCCAAAAATCCGATTTCACCAGAAGACTCCCAGAGCCAGAATACGAGACGGAGGGGGGCTGGGCCCAGGCCACACCACCTGGCGGCGCGGGCAAGCCCAGGCCGCGCCAGGGGGTGGTCTGGGCGCCCCAGACTACCCCTCGGTCTCCCTCTTCGCCTATAAGTTGCCTTCTGACCTAGAAACTCTAGTGGTTTCGATGTTTTTCAGAAGGAGTTCCGCTCCGCCACCACTAGATTCCACGAAACAGCACCAGAAACTCCGTTCTGGCACCCTGCCGGGACGGGGAATTGGAGGAGATCATCGCCATCATCATCACCATTGCTTCTCCACTGACCATCCATGTTTCCCCCATTTATGAGTGAGTAATCCCCCGCTGTAGGCTATGGGGATGGTAGCGATTGGATGAGATCGTTCATGTAATGGCATCAGATTGTTAGGGCATGGTGCCTAGTATCTTTTATTAGTGCTTTATGACTTTGTTGCGACTTATTGTGCTTAATGCTTGTCACTAGGGCCCGAGTTCCATGATTTCAGATCTGAACATGTTATTGATTCATTATGATAGTATTGTTTCTGGTCTTATCTACAAGTTGTATACACACGTTGTTGTCCAGAACCAATGGCCCCGAAGTGACAGAAATAGGGATAACCGGAGGGAATGGCTTTGATGTGAGGATCACATGTGTTCACGGAGTGTTAATGCTTTGCTCCGGTGCTCTATTAAAAGGATCACCTTAATTGCTAGTAGTTCCCTTGAGGCCCCGCTGCAAACGGGCTGGCAGGACAAAATATGTTGTGCAAGTTCTCATTGCGAGCACGTATGACTTTATATGGAACACATGCCTAGGATTATCTAGTACTTGGATGCTTTATCTTATTTATCTGCAATTGCCCTATGTTCTGATTGCTATGTGAATTGTCTTGTCCATGCAACGCCCGTCCATCCATCCCTATGCCTACCGCACTCGAATCCTACTGTTACTACAATTGTTACTGCTATCTTTACTTTACTACTGCTACTACTTTACTATTCCTACTACAAAACTGTTGCTACTAATAAACTGTTGTGAGCAAGATTGTTTCCAGGTGCAGCTGAATTGACAACTCAGTTGTTAAGGCTTATAAATATTCTTTGGCTCCCCTTGTGTCGAATCAATAAGTTGGGTTTCACTTCCCTCGAAAATACTGTGATACACCCGCTATACTTGTGGGTCATCAAGACTATTTTCTGGCGCCGTTGCCGGGGAGCATAGATTTATTTATCAAGTTCACTTGGATTCTCTATTGTTCGCTGCTATCCATCCATCATGAGTAAGTCTCGTGATGGTAAGTTTCCTATTTTACCATCCACTAAAAGAAGAGGTACGGTTCTGAACACCTCTGATGCTCTTGATTCACCATCTGTTATAAGTAAGCTCGTTACACCACCACATACACATGCTACACACACTGCTACTACTGCTGAATCTAAAACTTCTGATACTTATGATGTTGTTTCTACTGTGCTTGATAAGAGTGGTTCATTATGTCCTTTCCTAGATGCTACGATTGCTAGAACTATAGCTGGAAATACTGAAACTCCTAATGAAGACACTATCACACCTATTAGTTCACCTGAGTCTAGTGAGAGTTATGATATTGAAGATGGTTATGTTGAGATGACCGATGAATTTATTAAAGAATGTAAAAACACCCATGATAGGAGCGCTGCTAAGAGTCTCGTTGAGAGGCGTACTATTAGACCCAAATTATCTCCTATTGCTAATTTGCTGCCTCACCCATAAACATTATAGATAAAGATTATGAATTCTCTCTCAATCTATCTTACATAGCTATTGTTGAGAAAGAACCTTTTTGTGGGACTAAGAATGAAAGTGCGATAGCACATATGAATGAACTTTCTACCATGAGTGGCTTGTTTTCTGATGATATTAAGATGTGTACTTACTTTGTTTCTAAGATTTTCCTTTTTTTGATTGAAAGGAGAAGCTAAAACTTGGTTTAGTAATTTACCTCCTGGATCTATTGATAGCCCTGATTGCCTGATTAGTACTTTCTTGCAGAAATATTTTCCTCCTAGTGCTAGACATGCTATTTTGCAGGAACTTTTTGATTTGAAACAGGGAGAAAAAGAGGTATTGCCTAAATCATGGGCAAGGTTTTGTGCTTTGATTCATGCACAGGCTGGAAGTCCATTACCTAAGAATGAGCTTCTTGATCTATTTTATAATGGACTAACGGAAGAATCTAGGACATACCTAGATAGTTGTGCTGATTGTGTTTTCAGGAACATGACTCCTAAGGAAGCTGACGAATTAATGGCTAAAATAAGTAAGAACTATGAAGATTGGACTCCTCCTGAACAAGCTATACCTGAAGTAATTGTACCTGAACCTACTATTCCGGTGCCTATTCCAACATCAAAGAAGAGGGGAGTTATTGAATTAAATGATGAAGTGATGAAGGAAGCCAAGAAATGTCTTAAGGAGAAGGGAATTAAAGCTGCAGATGTCAAGAATTTACCTCCTATAGCAGAATTATGTAAGCCTATTTCCTAATCATCCACTATCGAGGTACAACCTCTCCAACACTTTGATGAAGGTGATATCTCTTACTCTAAACCTCCTGATCAATGCTTAGAAGAATTCGATATCTTTATTGTTAAGCAAGATAATTTTAATAAAAGGGTGCAAAATCATCTAATGGAAAACACTAGAGCTATTGTTGAGTTGAAGGATATTTTGGAAAGAACCTCTAATGATGTTAAAATTATTGTTAAGCACTTTCATATGGTTCAAACTCAAATATATCAACTCGTTAAAGTGCAGAAAGACTTGCTAGTTAATGCTGCTAAAGAATAACATGCTTATGAAATTAGAACTAGAAGTGGTGCTGCTACCTATGATCCTCTTTATCCTGAGGGGCATCCCAAAAGAATTGAGCAAGATTCTCAACAAGCTAAAAATAGTGGCTCTACTCGTAAGAAAAGGAAAAAGAAACATAAAACTATTATAGAACCCTCAGAACCTGCTATAGATCCTAATAGTATATCTGTCTCTGATGCTGAAACTGAAAGTGGTAATGAAGTTCCTAATGAAGAAAAAGTTGAAGAAGAACCTGAAAACCACACTAAGAATACTAAATACACCAAAGAAGATTTTATTGCTAAGAAACATGGTAGTGAAAGAGAACCTTGGGTCCAAAAACCTATGCCTTTCCCTGATAAGAAACACAAGTCAAAGGAAGATGAACACTATAATAAGTTTTGTGAGTGGATGGAACCTTTATTCCTGCAAATTCCGTTGATTGATGCTATTAAATTTCCTCCTTACTCACAGTATATGAAGGATATTGTCTCGAATAAAAGGAAGATTCCCTAATGAAGAAATCTCTACTTTGCTTGCTAATTATTCCTTTAATGGTAAGGTTTCAAAGAAACTTGGAGACCCTGTGATTCCAACCATCCCTTGCTCTATTAAGAACAGTTATGTTAGAACTGCTTTGTGTGATTTGGGAGTTGGAGTTAGTGTTATGCCTTTCTCTCTCTATAAGAGGCTTCAACTTGAAAAACTGATACCAACTGATATATCTTTGCAAATGGCTGATAAATCTGCCACTATTCCTGTTGGTATATGTGAGGATGTACCTGTTCAAGTGGCTCATAATTGCTTAATATTAACTGATTTTGTTGTGCTTGAAATGCCTGAAGATGATAATATGGCCATTATTCTTGGGAGACCTTTTCTTAATACTGCAGGAGCTGTTATTAATTGTAATCAAGGAAAGGTAACCTTTAATGTTAATGACAAGGAACATACGGTCTATTTCCCCGAGAAGATTGAAAGGACTTGTGGTTTGAATTCAATTGAACATGTTGAGGGCATTCAAGTTGGACAAATATATTGTCCCATACCAAGAGAAAAATTTGAAACTATTATGATTGGGACCATTGCTATCAAGGTTGAGGTAACATAATCATTAGTGGGATACAAAGTTTTGTCTCATATGGAATTGTTTTGGTAACAAGACCGGATCAACCTTGTTAACAAAAGGATTTCGTCGAACAAAACAATGTTTTCACTATGATTATTTTCGTGTACTTCTATTCTATCCATTTTAGTTTTTGCTTTTGTTTAATTTTCTTTTTATTGTTAGTTGCTTGCTGGTTAGAGTGTCTTAGAACTTCTTTAGCTTTTGCTTTGTTTTGCATTGCATCATTTCCAAAAAAATCTGTCTGTCAGAAAATCATTCTTCTATACCTGAAAATTTCCCAAAAATAAAGTGTCTCGAAAAATTCCAGAAAATTCATATTAAATGTTTACGTGAAAAAGGGACAGAGGAGTGCCTGGGAGGTACCAGGGGGACCCACCAGGCAGGCACACCACCTGGTGGTGCAGCCTACCCTAGTGATGACCCACAAGTATAGGGGGTGTATCGCAGTATTTTCGAGGGAAGTGAAACCCAATTTATTGATTCGACACAAGGGGAGCCAAAGAATATTTATAAGCCTTAACAACTGAGTTGTCAATTCAGCTGCACCTGGAAACAATCTTGCTCACAACAGTTTATCAGTAGCAACAGTTTTGTAGAAGGAATAGCAAAGAAGTTGCAGTAGTAAAGTAAAGATAGCAGTAACAATAGCAGTAAACAGTAGGATTCGAGTGCGGTAGGCATAGGGATGGATGGACGGGTGTTGCATGGACAAGACAATTCACATAGCAATCAGAACATAGGGCAATTGCATATAAATAAGATAAAGCATCCAAGTACTAGATAATCCTAGGCATGTGTTCCATAGCAATCAGAACAGTCATACGTGCTCGCACTGAGAACTTGCACAACATCTTTTGTCCTACCAGCCCGTTTGCAGCGGGGCCTCAAGGGAACTACTGGCAACTAAGGTGCTCCTTTTAATAGAGCACCGGAGCAAAGCATTAACACTCCGTGAACACATGTGATCCTCACATCTTTTGTCCCGATTTCTGTCACTTCGGGGCCATTAGTTCCAGACAACAACGTGTGTATACAACTTGTAGGTAAGACCATAAACAATACTATCATAATGAATCAATAACATGCTCAGATCTGAAATCATGGCACTCGGGCCCTAGTGACAAGCATTAAGCATAACAAGTCGCAACAAAGTCATAAAGCACTAATAGAAGATACTAGGCACCATGCCCTAACAATCTGATGCCATTACATGAATGATCTCATCCAATCCCTACCATCCCCATTGCCTATAGCGGGGGATTACTCACACATAGATGGGGGAAACATGGATGGTCGATGGAGAAGCGATGGTGATGATGATGGTGATGATCTCCTCCAATTCCCTGTCCCGACAGGGTGCCAGAACAGAGTTTCTGGTGCCGTTTCGTGGAATCTGGTGGTGGCGGCGGAGCGGAACTCCTTCTAGAAAAACATCAACCCCCGGAGTTTTTAGGTCAGAAGGCTTCTTATAGGCGAAGAGGGAGACCGAGGAGGTAGCTAGGGGGCCCACACCACCCCCTGGCGCGGCCTGGCCTGGCCCGCGCCACCAGGTGGTGTGGCCACCCTCTAGCTCTTCCCCGTCTCGTATTCTGGCTCCTGGAGTCTTCGGGAATTAGGATTTTTGGCATATTTTCCAGAATTTTTCCTGATAGTTGATTTTCTGCACAAAAAGTAGACACCAAGGCAATTCTGCTGAAAACAGCGTCAGTCCATGTTAATTGCATCCAAATCACACAAGTTTAGAGGAGAAACAATAGCAAAAGTGTTCGGGAAAGTAGATACGTTTTGGACGTATTAACTCCCCCCAAGCTTAGCTTATTGCTTGTCCTCAAGCAATTCAGTTGAAAACTGAGTGCGATAAAAGAACTTTCACGAACACATTTGCTTCATATGATGTAAATATTCTCAGCAATGTGATCAACTACTTAGACAGTTCATAATAAAGAGTATGCAACTAAGTTTACTTAATAGGCATTGCAAGCTATGAAGAGATTCCAACTCAAAAATAATAAGTAGCACGAAGCATAAACATAAGCAACATTACAATGCTCATAAAAAAGTATGATAGAGTGGTATCTCGCTTGCCTTTGATTATGAATGTCAAGGCACCTCTGAAGTTCAAGTGATGACTAGAAGTAAAGATATCAAAGATACAAGCATCAAAGTCATAACACAAATAATCAAGTAATGGGACAAGCACAAAGAATGACAACTATGATCTCAAGAAAGTTCTCGGAGAATGTGTAGAGACTCAACAAGAAAAGGTTTTAATTAATTTGAAAGGCTTCCAAATGCTGAAAGTATGATACTCGTTAGGAGCTCTCATTTCCCCTATCACAAGCATCTTTAAATGGTTAAGGTTAAAGTGACACAACTAAGAGGATATGCTTGACAAGTTATAAATCAAAGTCTCATGCCCCTTACTTATGAAGACCGATCCTCATGCTACTCAACTTCAGTCACAAGTATGCTCTTGTCATTGTAAGTATATACGTATCATAGAGAACCGCCAATGGAGTACCCCTTGCACATGACATGGGAGCTGTCCCATAATCAAAATAACAAGGCAAGCAGACAATGAGCATCTCAGTGATCTTTTTATTTACTATGTGCATAGATTTTTATT
This sequence comes from Avena sativa, assembly GCA_916181665.1. Taxonomy (NCBI): domain Eukaryota; kingdom Viridiplantae; phylum Streptophyta; class Magnoliopsida; order Poales; family Poaceae; genus Avena; species Avena sativa. Next base: position 437,744,155 of record OV702289.1, read on the forward strand.
GAGGATGCTTCATAGAATGCTCATTACGGTTATGCTGCAAGTTTCCACCATGATTAGGCATGGCTTAGGCTAGCGGCCCAGGTGTTTCTCTAACATACATACATACTCCATGATCTTACAAGTTCCACTTTTATTTCACACCGCCGGGATCCATAAGTAAAATAACATGATATCAACGAGGTACTAAGTACCAACGAAATGTTGAAAACGTTCCCCATGAAACATGATTCTGCTAACTTCAACTTATAAAGCGCAAGCATATACGCAACAAACAAGGACGCAATGGTTCAGGTTTATTAAGTGCAAGAAAATAAAGTGTGCCACCAAGTTCGTGAGAGCTTTACTAACTAACTTTCTCATAACAAGCAAAATTTTATTCGGAAGAAAACAAGGCATAATGAATATGCACGGAAGTAGAAAATGATGCTAATGGGTAGGTATGGTGGACATTTTGGAAGTATTTGGTTTAGGGAGTTGGAAACTTTAGTAAAACATACTCAGTGTGAGTGAAGGCTAGCAATAGTAAGGGAACGACCAACAAGAGAGCAATAGCTGTCATAATCATGCTTGGAACAAAACAAGACTAATCATGGCATGAAAGTGATTCAAGATCCTCAATGCAAAATAATTCATCAAGGCTTAACTGATTATTACAGTCATGTGCATGCGTGAGCATGTGCCAAGTAAATTCAAATGAAACATTCAGAGGAGGATACCACGGTGCCATACCAAGTTATGAATAGAATAATGCAAACAAACATTCATAAAACATGCTACAAACTATTAGCGAGCTGGAGCTAATCATAAGAAAGAAAGAACTACTAAGAATCCAAAGATAACATACACCCTACACGAACAGGCTAAGCAAGACCACAATGATGAGTATATGTATAAAAATGAAAACAAATAGAGTTCGTTACCAGCCTCTTACCACGCCTCAAGTTGTCATTAATCCTCATTATTGCTCTTCACTTGTGTGGCTTGAATAATAATATGAAACCAAATCCCACTGAGGACTGCTGAACCCTGTAGCAAACTCACAAAACCAAAGAAGAACGACAAATATTTTTGTAGTTTTTCGATTTTAAAACAAGACCCAAAAAGGAAAAACAAGCAAAGCAAAATCTTTTTGGGTTTTTCGAATAGTGCAAACAAATCAAAAAGGGAAAAACAAACCAAGGCGAAAAGAAGAAGCAAACAAACTAAAGAGAAACAACAAAAATATTTTTGGTCTTTTTGTGTTTTAGAAAGCAAAAGCAAAAGCAAAGAAAGAACGAAACCTAAAAAGAGAACGAAACATGAATATACAAAGTACCGATATAAAATGATATGGAGATGAGTGCGGTGTCGGCGTACCTCCCCCCAAGCTTTGGCTTTTGGCCTAAGTGGGTATCAATCCCAAGCTTCCCAGGATGAAGTGTCACCGTGGTATGACGAAGAGGTCCCCTCATCCTGGTGTGAGCTCGAGTACGTCCCTCCGTAATGTGCGGAGTAATCATAGGAGGGCACATCCTCCTGGTGCTGCTCGTGGAAACCCAGCAAGCGAAGCTGCTCATCCACCTCCTCCTTGGAGCGCGACCACAGTCTCCTGTGAACACTAAACAAAGAAGGCTGTGGCAAAATGATCTCCCTTTCATCCCCATCAGTGAAAAGCATCCTATATACTAGACTGTTCAAGTCATAAGTAGCAGTGACAAAGTGATGAGTTTTCATAGCAACAAGGTCAAGCCTCTGTGGTGCCAGTATAGCATCACTGGGATCCACTAAAAGACCTAATGCATTGACTATACGCGACGCAATAATGCCCCCATAGATAGGCCCCCTAGTAGCTAGGCGGTGAGCAATAAGCGAGCCAAGATTGTACCGAGTATCATTGTTAAGCGCAGCAGCAAGGAAGGCTAAATGATAGTTGGAGATATTACTTGTGTTCTCCCTACCTAGTACACTAGTAGCCAGATAATATGCAAAGTATCTAAGAGCGGTGAGTTGGATATTTCTTATCTTTCCACGTTGCGCCATGCGGTCATCATCATTGGTCACCCCTCGGTAAAGCTCTAACAAATCAGCGGGTCGTCCTTGAATTTTCTTCATAGTCCTTGTCATGCGTACACCTACAATACTGCAAAATCTCTCCAAAGGCATGGTGAAGGGCAGATTATAAATTTTGAAAGAGATAGTCAACTGATAGGATGTGTTAGTAAATGTGAAGTTCTCAACAAAAGTTTTGGTGAGCATAGCGGATTGCTCACTCTCATCTTGCATATATGAGGTCAAACCAACCCTCTCAATCAGTAGCAAGAAATCATCAAGAATACCTGCAGCTTGTAAGAAAGTAAAACAAGGAAAAGAGGATGGGTGAGCATCCCCATCATCCCTTTCACTACGAATACGAGTTGCAATGAGATCTTCATTGTATGATGGCCTAAACCGAGAGGCCGATTTTGAGGGCCTCGACCTCCTAGATGCATCACTCTCAAATATCTCTCCAAAGGTATGGTTGTTCATGCTTGGTATTCTGGAATTTAAACACCTATTAAACAAGTGATTGCAAAGTAAGTAAATAATGAAGGATTCTACTCATAGGGACTTGTAAGAGGCCTAAACATGCATCAAAACTATATCTCTAAGCATCAAACAAGCTTACAAGCTCTCATAACCAGCCACATACAGTAGCAAAATAATCAATATATAATCCACTAAACTCAAATCTACTTGGACAAGGAGAGGAGTCACATACCAGGGAACAATTGCTCCAAATTTCAGCAAGAAAGATGGGCTGAGGAAGGAGATCGAAAAAATCGAGAGCAAGCACAACAAGAACGCGATTTTGAGCAATGAACTAGAGCTTACTCGGGAGAGAGAAGAAAGTGGCAGGTGAGAGGCTAGTGGGGGGCCAGGGGTGGCCCACACCAAGGCATGGCGCCACCCAGGGCAGGCCGCGCCACCTGGTGGTGTGCCTGCCTGGTGGGTTGTAGCATCCCAATTGTCTAACAATTGCAATGCTACTAGCCTAGTCTAGATAATGGCTACTTCAAATATATAATTCTTGCATCATCATTATATCATGCTCATGTCATCACCTTGCATTTGAGCATCATATAAAACCCTTTTGATTTGGTTCTTCTCTCATGTGCATTGTAAATTGTATTTGCCTCTTGATATTGTATTCTGTTCTTGATATATTGTTTAAATGCCCAAGTTGAGTTGGGGGCATATCTCTTATTAACTCCACCACCCTTTCATTTCACCACCTTATAATTCCACCATCCAACTAAATATGAGCTTTGCACTTTATTTGAGTTTACCTCTAGCTCATGTGGGTTGGGATGGATCCAATTCTTTTCCACATGCTCTCATCTTGGCCTCATGTTGTTTTCACATTATTGATATATGAGAGCCACTTGGCCACCTTTGCATGCCTTGTGAGTGGAACCCTTTTTCCTAGCTCCATATGGATTATCATGGATTTATGCTCATGTTGGGGTATTATTGGGACTATTAATCATCTAGTGGAACATACACACTAGCATGTCCCATTTTATTTCAAACATGGCCATCTCCAACTAATCCACATGGGACATCCTTTCATTTCTTTTGCTTGGCTTTATTCCATTTTTGGAAATGCAAAGGGACAATGCCATGTTTGATATTATTGTTTTCACAAGAATATCATAGCATTAAATTAGTTTGCATGGGCCATGCAAGTACCACCCTTTTTCTTGTCATTTGCATTTTATTTGATTTTTGAGTGGAGCACCTCTAGCTCTATCCCTTCTTTTGGGCTTGGCCTATTTTGATCTTGCTTAAACATCATCACCATCTCTATCCACCCCATCACCACCTTTTCCTCTTCTTCTCTCTTTGGGATAGCTTTGTTTGAGCTTGGCTTGATCTTGACAAGAGTAACCCTAAGCCCTCATCTCTCCTATCTCTTTACCACCCTCTCTAACCACACTCCTACCTAATCTAAACCCACACTCCCATCTTATCTAAACCATACCCCCTAGTACCAAACCCTAATCTATACCTAATCTAAACCAAACCCTAAGTACCCCCTTATCTCTCCTCTCTTTACCACCCTCTTTCCTTAACCCTCTCTCTAAACCCTAGCCCGAGGCTACCACAACCCCAGCCCTAGCAAACCCTAAACCACCCCATCTACCCTAGCCCGAGCTCACCTCCCCTCTCGGTCACCCTCTCTTCTCCTTCCCCTCACCTTGGCCCCACCTTGCAGCCTCTCTGCCCTCCCCCACCTCTTTCTTTGGCTACAAGACAAAGAGAAAAGGGAGAGAAGAGAAGCACCTACCCGATCACCTCCCCCCTCACCTTTTTGCAAAGCCATCTCCCCCATGTGCTCCTTCCTCCCCTCTCTACCTCAGCCAGCTACCCAGTACTCCAGATCCCATCTGGGAGTGCCCAGACCCCTCTCCATCCTCCCTTCTTCTTCCTCCTCCCCACCATGATCATCTCCTCACCACCTAAACCCTATCTTCGGCCAAACAGCAGAGGAGGCGTCTAGAGCTGTGAAAAGGCAGAGCCCAGATGTCCAGGAGGCTCCCCTGCATCCTCTTCGTCGACCAGCACTAGAGGGAGCGTCTGAGAAGCCCCAGAGAGCCGTCGCCGTCGCCATGGCCGGGAGGAACCGAAGCTCCATGGTCGCGAGCCCGCCTCCAGATCCCCGCAACCTCAGCGCCTTCGACCACGCCGGCGACCCCACGGTGAGCCCCTTGACCTCCCAAACATGCCCCCCTTCCCTCTAGTGCACCGTAGCGCCGCCACCTTCCGTCGAGCACCCCGCATGCACGCACGGCCGCTCGCCGCGCGCAGACAGACGACAGCAGCAGCTGCAGCAGCATCTGACCTGCCTCTGTTCCTCCTCGTTTTCCTGGCGATCGAGCCCTCCTTCGGAGAAACCCCAAACACGAAAGTTGTAGCCCTATCATCCCTCTCCATCTTTTCTTTTTGCATCATCGTAAGATTCGTAGCGGTTAAGTCGCCATCTTCGTTGCAAGATCAGTTCAGCTAGCTGTCTTCGCTGATACGATCTTCAGTTCGTCAGACAGCTTCCAGGATGGTTTTGTAAAGAGGCCCCTGCCCTTTTTCCCGCCTCAACCCGCAGTCCCACCGAACCCCACCAGTCAGCCACCCGATCCGTTTTGCAAAACAGCCCCTCAGCTCTTCAGCGCCTCAACCCGCAGTCCCCTGGATTGCCCACGTGTCGCCCACCGGCTGGCCGCGCGCGTGTGTGGCCCTGCTGCTCCTCTGGCCCACCTGTCATCCTCTGCGGCTAGACTAACCCTGGGTGACAGAAGCGTTTCAATGAGCATGTTGCCCAGTCAGCACTGTGGCCCACTTGTGAGTGACAGTGGCTAGCTCCCTCTGAGTGTTAAAAAGTATTTTCTGTTTCTGTTTTAATTCAAATCTTTTCAAAATTAATTCAAATTCAAATTTAATTCTGTTTTTAAATAACTTTTAAAATATAAATCCAAATAATACAAATAATATATGTTTTCAAATCAGAAAAATGTGAGGATTTCAAATATGGCCTTCAAATTATATTTTGAACACTTTAATTTTCCAAGTTCATTTAAATTACAATAAAATGCCCTTTTCCTTAAATAATTAATAACTTTTGTTTTATAACTCCAAATTTAACAAATGATATGTCTAAAATGATTAGCTCGACGAGACCTTTCTGTTTATGCATCCCATGTTTTGTTTTGAAGCATGCATCATATAAATATAATGTGGACAGCAACTAAAATGGAAATAAAATGGGGCCAAAACTCAATTAAATGCTTTATTATTGTATTCCACACCTCACCCATGCCATGCTACGTTAATGCCATGCAAATTGTGCATCATTCATCATGGCATGATTGTTTGCTTGATGCATTTATTCATATGCTTGCGCACTTTATTTATGTGGGCCCTTGTTTGTTTGGTTCTTCTTCGAATAGACGCTGAGCAGGGGATATACCAAGAGAACCAGGAGTACCACCCAGATCCTTCTCTCGCTTCAACTGAGCTGCCAGGCAAGCACTACCACATGCTTGCATACATATAGTACCTATTGCCTCTATCTTATTCTTGCATCATTGAGTCGCGGTTGCATTAAATTGAATCCCAAGTATTGCATAGCCTTTACTTTTAAACCCCACCGAAGCTTGTTCCTCCATCCCATGAGCCATTACTACAGGAGTGTTTTCGCGGTGTCGACAAGCTCAGTCACATTTTCAGGTTCCCAGTCGTTCACAGCCACTGGCGCAAACCTTGAGGCCGTCTCGGAGTCAGCTAACTTCGTTGCGGGTAGCTCAATGGGGTGGCCCCCTGAAATATTTCTGAATCCTGTGATTGCTTTGTCGTGACTGCCTCGTTGGGTTTTGATTTGGTTTTTCCGAGGCATATCGAGTGTGTGTTGCTATTTGTGCACCCCTGCAGGGTAAAACTTTCTGAAAGCCGTGTCCGCGGTTATGGACGACTTGGAGCACAGTTTCTCGATCATAGACAAGCATAACTAAAGTACCGCTTTTAATTTGACTAGACTAGGTACCTGACTAGTAAATAGTGCAACACTCACGGAATGGATAATGAAACTGCCAACAGATGGGGGGTTGTTCGTCCGCTTCCTCGTCGGTAAACGAGGAGGAGGATGGATCTGTTAAGATTACCGTTATAACTGTTGTTATTAATTCACGGACAGCCGTCTATCTCTGGTTAGGCGGATGGTTAGCGAGTATCTATAGAATTGTTAGGGTTTATCTTTTGCTGCAATTGCGTCACCCCCAGGTTGTGTCCCCTTTAGAGGCATAAAGACTTGCTGAGTACCCCTAGGGTCTCACACGATAAATTATTGGTTCAGATGAACAGGTACACTCGCAAGATGGATACTGGGTGGAAGAGACGGACGATGTGGGCAACGATCATTCGGTGTAGAGATTCCGGGAACGGGGATCCATGAGATCTGTGGGCGGGATGTGCTTATTTATGGGGCATCTTATGCCGATTTGCTTCTTATCCGTACTCGGATTTTGTCTTCCGCTTCCGCTTGATACTCTGTTGATTGATGTATGAGGAGATATCCTAAACTATTATATCTATCTAGGATATTTGGATCTTGCCGTATGGCGTTGCTATATTTCCTTTCTTTTTAGATGGAATGGCTCTCATCTACTATTGTATGGTGGCTTGCATACATACTCATTTGTGTATGTAGTTGATCCCTTCGCCTGCCGATTACGCCGCCCGTTCTTGTCCCGATGTTTGGAAATGGTTGGGACGGCCGAAAGGTCTACCTGTGAGTGGCATTTGGGCCCCACCGTACTATTTCAACCATTTCTGCTCATCCAGGCTTGTAACTAGGAGCGTAATTCACCGAGGTAGTTACAATTGGTATCAGAGCCATCCCGCCCTTCAGGGTCTCAGCCAAATGGTCGTTGTCTGTCTAGCAAATATTTTTGGTAGTTATTTATACTAGGGAAAAACAAAACGCGAGAGTAGGACTGCTTCCACTTTTCTTCTTACCCACCCACCACCCTTTTCTGGTAAGGAAGTGTAACGTTTTCAATCCTCTTCTTAAAATTCAAACTAGGATTCACGTGTTCTATGTTTCCGTAGTACCATAGAAAGTGAGTGTGTGTGTGTGTGTAATTCCTTGTCTATCTGTTGCATCCTTTTGTTATCACAATCTGCCTTTGGTTATCAACTGTTGGTACATTCCATACTGACAGGCTTTTGAAAACCGGTGCGATCTATTTGACTCCTTGTTAACCGGTGCCATCTTCTTGAGGTTGTCCTTCCTTCTAGCAACTCCACCTTCTATGCAAGCATCTGTTGCTAATCTCTATCTGATGAGTGATTTTGCGCATCTATTGGTATTTTAATGCCGAAAAATGCGGAAAATTTTTCTTTGATACATCTGTGTTTCCACACTCCTTTTCAGTCGTGTGTGAAACATTATCTATCTCCCTTCTATCAGCATGTCCATGCTAACTCATTCTTTTGTCACCGGCGCTTAATCCTGGAGTTTCGTTTCATCAACAATTCTCTTGGGCTAATTACATAACATGTATCCATCCGATGCTGATGATTGTAATTTGGCTCTCGGCATAGCTATATTCCACTCATGATAAGTGTCGATTGGAATATGGAAAAATGCTATCAACCGTCACCATTTGGAGGATAAGGTTATCTCCTGTGATTTTGAGTATACCGTGATCATATCTATGCATAATCAAGTACCTTTGGCAATCCGGAGTTTCTCAAAGCACTACGGCGGTCTATCACCTGTTCATCATGCTGCACAACTTTTTCAACTCCATATCTGCACATCTTTTTCGTCTCTGATAGCTCATACCATAAGCAAAGCTATATCATCGGTCCTTATACAAGATCTCTTTATCTTTATAACCGGTGATCCGACCGACAATGTGAACCAGGTGACATCTCTTTTTCTTCCGAAGGACCAGGTAATCTATTCTTCCAGTGCATCTTCTTCAACACGAACCCGTGCTCTTAATATTGATCTTTCTAAGAGCGTTGAGCTCAGAAAGTGTTTCGAGCATTCGTTCGTTTCTTCCGTCTCTTGAACTTGATATTCTGGGAATATCCTGTTAATCCATGGTGGTATATGTTGAAAATATGCTTACCTATTCGATATCAATGGAAGGACATAGAAGATCATCTATGCCTCTTTCTCTCAAGCTTCGTGAGCACTGCCTGTGTGCAAAGTCCTCAAAGCGTGAATTCTGGCTTCTTGAAGTCGCCTATCTCGGCCACGTCCTTCTGCTAAATAGATCGCTTCAATTCTGGAATTAGCAAGTCCATTGTTAATTCCATCCCTCATCTTCAACCAATCCGGAGTTGTTCCTTGTTGGCAAGTTATCATCGTCGTTTCGCTAAAGTTTTTCCTCAAGTCTGCTAAATCTTTCTCAATCTTTTCAAGAAGAACAGGGAGTTCTTTCACCTCAGTCTCGTCAAGTGATCTCTTGAAACCCTCTCGTTCTATCATCTATGCTCAATCCACCGGAGGCCATGAAGATCTTCCAGGTTCAAGTGGCGCTATCTTTATCTTGTCTGTGGAATCTTGCAGTTGTCTCCATGACCTTCCTTCATATCTTTCTGGTGGCTTGGTACTTCAGACATGCCGACAACATCATCACCCTTATCTATCTTGAGTTCGGTAAATCGTTTGCATCTATCCTTGTTTTCTAACGGAGTTCTATGAGTTTTTGTCAATACCTTCAGTCTGTTTCGGTAGTTGGGTTGCATGGTTTTCTTATTCATGTGTGGAGTAATGCTTTGAGTGCGGGATGGAGTAGCTACCATACCACTACTCTTATCATTCGCTCTTGTACATTGAATTGGTAAATTTATGTGATTCCACTCATTCCACGGAAGTTAGAAGTGGCCTTTATCCCTCGATACTTTCACTTCCGTCCTTGTTTTTCCGGAGTGCTCTCTCGAAGAAAGTAATCGATAATCTCTTGTTGGTGATCTCGTCTTTTCCTAAACGGAGCAAATCTTCAATTATCTGGTGGAAACAAACGCAAACTCCTTTCGGTCCTCGTCTTTCTACCGATGCTCTACATCCCCAAACAAGATGGAAGGAAACTATCTCTCTCTTTGTTTCATCAATTCTTTTTCTCTGGTAAAACCAATTATGGTTGATGCCATCAGCCGCGAATCTATTGCGTTAGCCTCAAGGCTAAAGAAAGCAATAAGTATCTCTATAATAAACTCCAGATCCTCCATATTCTTTGCTTCTCGGGATTCCACCATGATCTGGTTTCACATCCATCTCTAGAAGTTATATCCGCGCACCTCAATTGCGTGATCTTCTGGTTCTTACCGGCGCAAGAAGAATCTAGTCCGACGATGTCTAACTAAATCTTTCTGTTCATATCAAGGGACTCTATTGTTTGAAGGCAATATTGTTTCCGTGCTTCTTTTCTCAAATCTGAGAGAAGTTACGACGCTATTATCATAGTGGTTCAAAACCTCTCCAATCTAGCTCTTTTTCTTCCGGCGAGACAAAGATTCATCCTCTCTAGTATCGGTAAATCTTTAATCTTAACGGCGTGTCTTTCTATATCCATGATGCATCATCTTGTTCTTTCTTTCACCAGTGGTTCTTCTTCTTTTATCCTGTTCTTGAGAAAACCGGAGCTATGTCCATCCTATCCTTCTTGTCTCACGACAATCCTTCAACTCTTCTAACCGTTGTTTCGCAAGCAAAACGCAAGACTCGCAACAAGTCTAGCAAGTTTTGCAAGGTGTAGTGGTCGCACCATTCCGTTCTTCATCAACTTGGGAACGTGAGGGTCACCTTCGTTCAAACACCCGTCTCTCCTTGTGTTGTTTTCTTTTTCCTAGAATCTCGGGGCGAGATTCCTGTTTAGTGGGGGAGAGTTGTAGCATCCCAATTGTCTAACAATTGCAATGCTACTAGCCTAGTCTAGATAATGGCTACTTCAAATATATAATTGTTGCATCATCATTATATCATGCTCATGTCATCATGCCACCTTGCATTTGAGCATCATATAAAACCCTTTTGATTTGGTTCTTCTCTCATGTGCATTGTAAATTGTATTTGCCTCTTGATATTGTATTTGGTTCTTGATATATTGTTTAAATGCCCAAGTTGAGTTGGGGGCATATCTCTTATTAACTCCACCACCCTTTCATTTCACCACCTTATAATTCCACCATCCAACTAAATATGAGCTTTGCACTTTATTTGAGTTTACCTCTAGCTCATGTGGGTTGGGATGGATCCAATTATTTTCCACATGCTCTCATCTTGGCCTCATGTTGTTTTCACATTATTGATATATGAGAGCCACTTGGCCACCTTTGCATGCCTTGTGAGTGGAACCCTTTTTCCTAGCTCCATACGGATTATCATGGATTTATGCTCATGTTGGGGTATTATTGGGACTATTAATCATCTAGTGGAACATACACACTAGCATGTCCCATTTTATTTCAAACATGGCCATCTCCAACTAATCCACATGGGGCATCCTTTCATTTCTTTTGCTTGGCTTTATTCCATTTTTGGAAATGCAAAGGGACAATGCCATGTTTGATATTATTGTTTTCACAAGAATATCATAGCATTAAATTAGTTTGCATGGGCCATGCAAGTACCACCCTTTTTCTTGTCATTTGCATTTTATTTGATTTTTGAGTGGAGCACCTCTAGCTCTATCCCTTCTTTTGGGCTTGGCCTATTTTGATCTTGCTTAAACATCATCACCATCTCTATCCACCCCATCACCACCTTTTCCTCTTCTTCTCTCTTTGGGATAGCTTTGTTTGAGCTTGTCTTGATCTTGACAAGAGTAACCCTAAGCCCTCATCTCTCCTCTCTCTTTACCACCCTCTCTAACCACACTCCTACCTAATCTAAACCCACACTCCCATCTTATCTAAACCATACCCCCTAGTACCAAACCCTAATCTATACCTAATCTAAACCAAACCCTAAGTACCCCCTTATCTCTCCTATCTTTACCACCCTCTTTCCTTAACCCTCTCTCTAAACCCTAGCCCGAGGCTACCACAACCCCAGCCCTAGCAAACCCTAAACCACCCCATCTACCCTAGCCCGAGCTCACCTCCCCTCTCGGTCACCCTCTCTTCTCCTTCCCCTCACCTTGGCCCCACCTTGCAGCCTCTCTGCCCTCCCCCACCTCTTTCTTTGGCTACAAGACAAAGAGAAAAGGGAGAGAAGAGTAGCACCTACCCGATCACCTCCTCCCTCACCTTTTTGCAAAGCCATCTCCCCCATGTGCTCCTTCCTCCCCTCTCTACCTCAGCCAGCTACCCAGTACTCCAGATCCCATCTGGGAGTGCCTAGACCCCTCTCCATCCTCCCTTCTTCTTCCTCCTCCCCACCATGATCATCTCCTCACCACCTAAACCCTATCTTCGGCCAAACAGCAGAGGAGGCGTCTAGAGCTGTGAAAAGGCAGAGCCCAGATGTCCAGGAGGCTCCCCTGCATCCTCTTCGTCGACCAGCACCAGAGGGAGCATCTGAGAAGCCCCAGAGAGCCGTCGCCGTCGCCATGGCCGGGAGGAACCGAAGCTCCACGGTCGCGAGCCCGCCTCCAGATCCCCGCAACCTCAGCGCCTTCGACCACGCCGGCGACCCCACGGTGAGCCCCTTGACCTCCCAAACATGCCCCCCTTCCCTCTAGTGCACCGTAGCACCGCCACCTTCCGTCGAGCACCCCGCGTGCACGCACGGCCGCTCGCCGCGCGCAGACAGACGACAGCAGCAGCTGCAGCAGCATCTGACCTGCCTCTGTTCCTCCTCGTTTTCCTGGCGACCGAGCCCTCCTCCGGAGAAACCCCAAACACGAAAGTTGTAGCCCTATCATCCCTCTCCATCTTTTCTTTTTGCATCATCGTAAGATTCGTAGCGGTTAAGTCGGCATCTTCGTTGCAAGATCAGTTCAGCTAGCTGTCTTCGCTGATACGATCTTCAGTTCGTCAGACAGCTTCCAGGATGGTTTTGTAAAGAGGCCCCTGCCCTTTTTCCCGCCTCAACCCGCAGTCCCACCGAACCCCACCAGTCAGCCACCCGATCCGTTTTGCAAAACAGCCCCTCAGCTCTTCAGCGCCTCAACCCGCAGTCCCCTGGATTGCCCACGTGTCGCCCACCGGCTGGCCGCGCGCGTGTGTGGCCCTGCTGCTCCTCTGGCCCACCTGTCATCCTCTGCGGCTAGACTAACCCTGGGTGACAGAAGCGTTTCTGTGAGCGTGTTGCCCAGTCAGCACTGTGGCCCACTTGTGAGTGACAGTGGCTAGCTCCCTCTGAGTGTTAAAAAGTATTTTCTGTTTCTGTTTTAATTCAAATCTTTTCAAAATTAATTCAAATTCAAATTTAATTCTGTTTTTAAATAACTTTTAAAATATAAATCCAAATAATACAAATAATATATGTTTTCAAATCAGAAAAATGTGAGGATTTCAAATATGGCCTTCAAATTATATTTTGAACACTTGAATTTTCCAAGTTCATTTAAATTACAATAAAATGCCCTTTTCCTTAAATAATTAATAACTTTTGTTTTATAACTCCAAATTTAACAAATGATATGTCTAAAATGATTAGCTCGACGAGACCTTTCTGTTTATGCATCCCATGTTTTGTTTTGAAGCATGCATCATATAAATATAATGTGGACAGCAACTAAAATGGAAATAAAATGGGGCCAAAACTCAATTAAATGCTTTATTATTGTATTCCACACCTCACCCATGCCATGCTACGTTAATGCCATGCAAATTGTGCATCATTCATCATGGAATGATTGTTTGCTTGATGCATTTATTCATATGCTTGCGCACTTTATTTATGTGGGCCCTTGTTTGTTTGGTTCTTCTTCGAATAGACGCTGAGCAGGGGATATACCAAGAGAACCAGGAGTACCACCCAGATCCTTCTCTCGCTTCAACTGAGCTGCCAGGCAAGCACTACCACATGCTTGCATACATATAGTACCTATTGCCTCTATCTTATTCTTGCATCATTGAGTCGCGGTTGCATTAAATTGAATCCCAACTATTGCATAGCCTTTACTTTTAAACCCCACCGAAGCTTGTTCCTCCATCCCATGAGCCATTACTACAGGAGTTGTTTGAGCCATGCGAGTCGTAGATCAGCATGTGTAGGGTATGTGAGTGTCTGATGGATAACGAGGTACCTAAACAACTTAACCTGAGTAGTAATGGGATAACTAATGAAAGTGGCATCGGTGAGCCATATTCGCTATTTGGTTTTTCAGGCTCACTTGTGTCCCGTAAGACCCCGAGTACTTGATTCCTGTTCCAAGAATATTCGCGCTATCCACATCCGGGAGGCTTATGAACCCCCCTGAGCCAGAGCTTGATTCATTCTTATTTCTTGGGGCCACAAACTAGTTTGAGGTTTTATTTACTATCCTGTACTTATGCCATGCTTTACTGCTTTATTTAAATTGTGCGAGGTACTGCACACTGTACTGTTTAGGAAAGCGGAGTGTTTTCGCGGTGTCGACAAGCCCAGTCACATTTTCGGGTTCCCAGTCGTTCACAGCCACTGGCGCAAACCTTGAGGCCGTCTCGGAGTCAGCTAACTTCGTTGCGGGTAGCTCAATGGGGTGCCCCCCTGAAATATTTCTGAATCCTGTGATTGCTTTGTCGTGACTGCCTCGTTGGGTTTTGATTTGGTTTTTCCGAGGCATATCGAGTGTGTGTTGCTATTTGTGCACCCCTGCAGGGTAAAACTTTCTGAAAGCCGTGTCCGCGGTTATGGACGACTTGGAGCACAGTTTCTCGATCATAGACAAGCATAACTAAAGTACCGCTTTTAATTTGACTAGACTAGGTACCTGACTAGTAAATAGTGCAACACTCACGGAATGGATAATGAAACTACCAACGGATGGGGGGTTGTTCGTCCGCTTCCTCGTCGGTAAACGAGGAGGAGGATGGATCTGTTAAGATTACCGTTATAACTGTTGTTATTAATTCACGGACAGCCGTCTATCTCTGGTTAGGCGGATGGTTAGCGAGTATCTATAGAATTGTTAGGGTTTATCTTTTGCTGCAATTGGGTCACCCCAGGTTGTGTCCCCTTTAGAGGCATAAAGACTTGATGAGTACCCCTAGGGTCTCACACGATAAATTATTGGGTCAGATGAACAGGTACACTCGCAAGATGGATACTGGGTGGAAGAGACGGATGATGTGGGCAACGATCATTCGGTGTAGAGATTCCGGGAATGGGGATCCATGAGATCTGTGGGCGGGATGTGCTTATTTATGGGGCATCTTATGCCGATTTGCTTCTTATCCGTACTCGGATTTTGTCTTCCGCTTCCGCTTGATACTCTGTTGATTGATGTATGAGGAGATATCCTAAACTATTATATCTATCTAGGATATTTGGATCTTGCCGTATGGCGTTGCTATATTTCCTTTCTTTTTAGATGGAATGGCTCTGATGCACTATTGTATGGTGGCTTGCATACATACTCATTTGTGTATGTAGTGGATCCCTTCGCCTGCCGATTACGCCGCTCGTTCTTGTCCCGATGTTTGGAAATGGTTGGGACGGCCGAAAGGTCTACCTGTGAGTGGCATTTGGGCCCCACCGTACTATTTCAACCATTTCTGCTCATCCAGGCTTGTAACTAGGAGCGTAATTCACCGAGGTAGTTACATGGGTCCTCCTGGTACCTCCCAGGTACTCCTCTGCCCCTTTTTTACGTAAAAAATTAATATGAATTTTCTGGAATTTTTCGAGACACTTTATTTTCGGGCATTTTCAGGCATAGAAGAATGATTTTCTAACAGACAGATTTTTTTGGAAACATGATGCAAGGACAAAACAAAGCTAGAACTACAAAAGTTCTAGGACACTCTAAAATGCAATAACTAACAACAAAAAGAAAACTAAACGAAAACAAAAACTAAAATGGATAGCATTAGAAGTAAATGGAGATAATCATAGTGAAAACATTGATTTATTCAATGAAATCCTTTTGTTAACAAGGTTGATCAGGTCTTGCTACCAAAACAATTCCATATGAGACAAAATTTGTATTCCACTAATGATTATGTTACCTCAACCTTGATAGCAATAGTCCCAATCATAATAGTTTCAACTTTTTCTCTTGGTATGGGACAATATATTTCTCCAACTTGAATGCCCTCAACATGTTCAATTGAATTCAAACCATAAGTCCTTTCAATCTTCTTGGGGAAATAGACAATATGTTCCTTGTCATCCACATTGAAAGTCACCTTTCCTTGATTACAATTAATAACAGCTCCTGCAGTATTAAGAAAAGGTCTCCCAAGAATAATAGACATATTATCATCTTCAGGCATTTCAAGCACATCAAAATCAGTTAATATCAAGCAATTATGAGCCACTTGAACAGGTACATCCTCACATATACCAACAGGAATAGTGGTAGATTTATCAGCCATTTGCAAAGATATATCAGTTGGTATTAATTTTTCTAGTTGAAGCCTCTTATAGAGAGAAAGGCATAACACTAACTCCAGCTCCCAAATCACACAAAGCAGTTCTAACATAACTGTTCTTAATAGAGCAAGGGACAGTTGGATTCCCTGGGTCTCCAAGTTTCTTAGGAACCTTACCATTAAAGGAATAATTAGCAAGCAAAGTAGAAATTTCTTCATTAGGGATCTTCCTTTTATTCGAGACAATATCCTTCATATATTTTGAGTAAGGAGGCAATTTAATAGCATCAGTCAAAGGAATTTGCAGGAATAAAGGTTTCATCCACTCACAAAACTTATTATAGTGTTCATCCTCCTTTGACTTGTGTTTCTTATCAGGGAATGGCATAGGTTTTTAGACCCAAGGTTCTCTTTCACTACCATGTTTCTTAGCAATAAAATCTTCTTTAGTATATTTAGTATTCTTAGTGTGGTTTTCAGGTTCTTCTTCAACATTTTCTTCATTAGGAACTTCATGACCACTTTCAGTTTCAGCATTAGAGACAGATATACTATTAGGATCTATAGCAGGTTCTGAGGGTTCTATAATAGTTTTATGTTTCTTTTTCCTTTTCTTACGAGTAGAGCCACTATTTTTAGCTTGTTGAGAATCCTGCTCAATTCTTTTGGGATGCCCCTCAGGATAAAGAGGATCATAGGTAGCAGCACCACTTCTAGTTCTAATTTCATAAGCGTGTTTTTCTTTAGCAGCATTAGCTAGCAAGTCGTTTTGTACATTAACGAGTTGATCTATTTGAGTTTGAACCATTTGAAAGTGTTTAACAATCATTTTAACATCATTAGAGGTTCTTTCCACAATATCTTTCAACTCAACAATAGCTCTAGTGTTTTCCATTAAATGATTTTGCACCCTTTTATTAAAATTATCTTGCTTAACAATAAAGATATCAAATTCTTCTAAGCATTGATCAGGATGTTTAAAGTAAGGGATATCACCTTCATCAAAGTGTTGGAGAGAGTGTACCTCAATAGTGGGTGAGTAGGGAATAGGCTTACATAATTCTTCTATAGGAGGTAAATTCTTGACATCTGCAGCTTTAATTCCCATCTCCTTAAGACATTTCTTAGCTTCCTTCATCACTTCATCATTTAATTCAATAACTCCCCTCTTCTTTGATGTTGGAATAGGCACAGGAATAGTTGGTTCAAGTACAATTATTTCAGGTATAGCTTGTTCAGGAGGAGTCCAATCTTCATAATTCTTACTTATTTTAGCCATTAATTCCTCGGCTTCCTTCGGAGTCCTATTCCTGAAAACACAATCAGCACAACTATCTAGGTATGTCCTAGATTCCTCGGTTACTCCATTATAAAATATATCAAGAAGCTCATTCTTAGGTAATGGACTTCCAGCTTGTGCATGAATCAAAGCACAAAACCTTGCCCAAGATTCAGGCAATACCTCTTTTTCTCCCTATTTCAAATCAAAAAGTTCCTGCAAAATAGCATGTCTAGCACTAGGAGGAAAATATTTCTGCAGGAAAGTACTAATCAAGCACTCAGGGATATCAATAGATCCAGGAGGCAAATTACTAAACCAAGTTTTAGCTTCTCCTTTCAGTGAAAAGGGGAAAACTTAGCAACATAGTAAGTACGCATCTTAATATCATCAGAAAACAAGCCACTCATGGTAGAAAGTTCATCCATATGTGCTACCACACTTTCATTCTTAGTCCCACAAAAAGGTTCTTTATCAACAATAGCTATGTAAGATAGATCGAGAGAGAAATCATAATCTTTATCTATAATGTTTATGGGTGAAGCACCAAACTTAGCAATAGGAGACAATTTGGGTCTAATAGTACGCCTCTCAAGGAGACTCTTAGCAACGCTCCTATCATGGGTGTTTTTACATTCTTTAATAAATTCATCGGTCATCTCAACATAAACATCTTCAATATCATAACTTTCACTAGACTCAAGTGAACTAACAGGTGTGGTAGTGTCTTCATTAGGAGTTTCGGTATTTCCAGCTATAGTTCTAGCAATTGTAGCATCTAGGAAAGAACCTAATGAACCACTCTTATCAAGCACAGTAGAAGCAGCATCATAAGCATCAGAAGTTTCAGATTCAGCAGTAGTAGCAGTGTGTGTAGCATGTGTATGTGGTGGTGTAACGAGCTTACTCATAACAGATGGTGAATCAAGAGCAATAGAGGTGTTTAGAACCGTACCTCTTCTTGTAGTTGAAGGAAATATGCCCTGAGAGGCAATAATAAAGTTGTTATTATATATTCCTTATACATGATAGATGTTTATTTTGCATGCTATAATTGTATTGATAGGAAACATCAGTACATGTGTGTTTAATAAACAAAAAGGGTTCCTAGTCATGGCTCTCTTATAGACTAGCTTGTTGATTGGTGAGTATAGCATTGAACTCGAAGAGGTTATTGAACCTTCTCTTCATGAATGGTGAGTAGCACAGCTCCAGAAGTTGTTTCGGAGTTGACTTCACCTAATGAAGAGAGAGCTAATGATATTGATCATGAAACTCCGAAAGAGGACACTACCGAACCTCGCAGGTCAAGCAGGACACGTGCAGCTCCTGAACTGTACAGCAATCCTGTTATGAATTTCATGATTGATGAAATGGATGACCCTGCGACGTATGAAGAAGCGATGATGAGCCCGGATTCCAACAAATGGCTAGAAGCCATGAAATCCGAGATGGAATCCATGTACAAGAACCAAGTTTGGAACTTGGTGGACTTACCTCACGACCGAAAGGCCGTTGAGAATAAATGGTTTTCAAAAGGAAAACAGATGCTGATGGTAATGTGACCATCTATAAGGCTCGTCTTGTCGCAAAGGGGTTTCGACAAATTCAAGGAGTTGACTATGATGAGACATTCTCTCCCGTAGCGATCCTTAAGTCGGTTAGGATTATGTTAGCAATTGTTGCATATTTTGATTATGAAATATGGCAGATGGATGTCAAAACTGCGTTCCTCAATGGTAATATTGAAGAAGAGTTGTATATGATACAACCTAAGGGTTTTGTCGATCCTAAGAATGCTAATAAGGTATGCAAACTTCAGCGATCCATCTATGGACTGAAGAAAGCATCCCGGAGTTGGAATATCCGCTTTGATGAGGTGATCAAAGAGTTTGGATTTGTCCAAACTTATGGAGAGGCTTGTATTTACAAGAAAGTGAGTGGGAGCAATGTGGCATTTCTGATATTATATGTGGATGACATATTATTGATTGGAAATGATATAGATCTTTTAAAAAGTGTTAAAAGTTATCTAAACAAAAAAATTCGATGAAAGACCTTGGTGAAGCGTCATATATATTAGGCATTAAAATCTATAGAGATAGATCAAGGCGCCTAATTGGTCTATCGCATAGTACATACTTTGATAAGATATTAAAGAAGTTTAATATGGACGAAAGTAAGAAGGGGTTCTTACCTATGTTGCAAGGTAAGACATTGAGTAAGACTCAAAGTCTGGCTACGGCGGAAGAAAGAGAGATGATGGATAAGATCCCCTATGCCTCGGCCATAGGCTCTATAATGTATGCCATGCTATGTACAAGACCGGATGTGGCACATGCTATTAGTTTGACTAGTAGGTACCAATCTGATCCAGGTTCAGAACACTGGATAGCGGTCAAGAATATCTTTAAGTACTTGAGAAGAACTAAGGATATGTTTCTTATATACGGAGGTGAAGAAGAGCTAGTCGCTAAGTGTTATGTCGATGCTAGCTTTGACACTGATCCAGATGACTCTAAGTCTCAATCCGGATACGTATTTCTCTTGAACGGAGCAGCAGTTAGTTGGAGGAGCTCCAAACAACCTGTGGTGGCTGGATCAACAACAGAGGCGGAATATGTTGCTGCTTCAGAAGTAGCGCAGGAAGCGGTTTGGATGAAGGAGTTCATTACGGAACTGGGTGTGGTTCCCAGTGCGTTGGACCCGATGGTGATCTATTGTGACAACAATGGAGCCATAGACAACGCAAAGGAACCAAGGTCTCACAAGAATTCCAAGCATATTAAGGGCCGGTTTCACTCCATCCGCGAACATGTCAAGGATGGAGATATAAAGATTTGTAAAGTGCACACGGACCTGAATGTAGCAGATCCATTGACTAAAGTACTCCCTAGGGAAAAACATGATCTTTACCAGAACTCCATGGGTGTTTGATTTATCACTATGTGAACTAGATTATTGTCTCTAGTGCAAGTGGGAGACTGAAGGAAATATGCCCTGAGAGGCAATAATAAAGTTGTTATTATATATTCCTTATACATGATAGATGTTTATTTTGCATGCTATAATTGTATTGATAGGAAACATCAATAAATGTGTGTTTAATAAACAAAAAGGGCTCCTAGTCATGCCTCTCTTATAGACTAGCTTGTTGATTAACAGGATGATCAAGGTTTCTTGATCATGGACATTGGATGTTGTTAATAACAAGGTCGCACCATTGGTGGAATGATGTGATGAACATTCATCCGAAGTATAGCATTACGATCCAGTCATTGTGTTTATATTGCTATAACATCATACGAAGTAATCTTTATCCTTAGACCATGAGATCATGTTAATTGCTAACACCAGAAGAGTATCTTGATAACATCAAACGTCACACCCTAACAGGGTGACTATAAAGATGGGTTCAGTGCTACGAAGGTGTTATGTTGAGGCTCATGGATCAAGAGTGGAATTTGTCAATCCAGATGACGGATAGATATACTCTAGGCCCTCTCGGTGATATCACATTAGGATAGCTTGCAATCAAGTGATGTGATCACTAGAATGTTATATCACGGGAACGAGAAAAGAGTGCATCTCGGTAACGAGATCAAACTAGGTATGGAGATACCGATGATCGAATCTTGGACATGTAATATATCAAGAGACAAAGGGATTTAGTTACAAGTGTTAAAGGTTCTCACGATCATAGGAGTCATCGTTGAATGTGTAGGAGTCAGTACGGATCTCCAGGTCCCGCTGCTGATTATTGATCGGAGAAGGGTCTCGATCATGTCTGCATTATTCGCGAACCGTAGGGTGACACATATGTTTCAGATGAAAGAATTGCAAAGCGCAGGAATTGTTTCAATAGAAACTGGAAATTGTTTCGGGTGAAATTGCAGAAGGTGGTTCTTCATGTGATATTGAAATATTGCAAGGGGCTATATGTGAATGTTTGTTAATTAAAGTAATTAACAAAATTCTGAGTAAATTTAATAAAAGAGTTTTATTAAATGAGAGAGCATTAAATTTGGAGAAACTTAATGCATTTAAAGTGGAGACTTTAAAAGGGAATGTGAAGAGGCATTTTAATGTGGAGGAGTTACCACCACATGAATGGGGGAGGTGAGGGGTCACCCCCCATGAGCCGGCCATGGAGAGAGGGGGCACCCCCCTCCTCCTATAAAAGGCCACCCATTCCCTCCTTCATCCTCACACCTCCTTGTGAAGGATCTCTCTCCCCTCTAGAATTATTCCCCCATGGTCTCGGATTAGCGAGATACATGTTCTCGGTGGCATTTCGTCTGGAAGGAGTTGCTGCTTCCGCTGGATCGCTGGAGCGAGGAGGTGGAGGTTGTCCGGTGGCTTGAACGTGTGTGCGAGTGCGGATGCGTTACTGAGTTGCGGCGCTCGGACTTCCTCACGATCTTGAGATCGGCAAGTGTACGACTACATCAACCACGAGTTCCTACTCGTTAACAAAGCTCGTTGTCTTCGAGGGTAAGTTCTCTATGTATGTATGTCCACCCATTTGCTTTGTACCTAGTAGATAGATCTTGGCGTGTAGTTCACACCGTAGGAAATTTTTTGTTTTCTATGTTGCGGACCCAACAGTAGTGGATGGTAAAATAGGAACCTTGCCATCACGAGATTTACCCATGATGAATGGATAGCAGCGAACAATAGAGAATCCAAGTGAACTTGATAAATAAAGCTATGCTCCCCGACAACAGCACCAGAAAATAGTCTTGATGACCCACAAGTATGGGGGGTGTATCGCAGTATTTTCGAGGGAAGTGAAACCCAATTTATTGATTCGACACAAGGGGAGCCAAAGAATATTTATAAGCCTTAACAACTGAGTTGTCAATTCAGCTGCACCTAGAAACAATCTTGCTCACAGCAGTTTATCAGTAGCAATAGTTTTGTAGTAGGAATAACAAAGTAGCAGCAGTAGTAAAGTAAAGATAGCAGTAACAATAGCAGTAAACAGTAGGATTCGAGTGAGGTAGGCATAGGGATGGATGGACGGGAGTTGCATGGACAAGACAATTTACATAGCAATCAGAACATAGGGCAATTGCAGATAAATAAGATAAAGCATCCAAGTACTAGATAATCCTATGCATGTATTCCATATATAGTCATAGGTGCTCGCAATGAGAACTTGCAGAACATCTTTTGTCCTGCCAGCCCGTTTGCAGCGGGGCCTCAAGGGAACTACTGGTAATTATGGTGCTCCTTTTAATAGAGCACCGGAGCAAAGCATTAACACTCCGTGAACACATGTGATCCTCACATCAAAGCCATTCCCTCCGGTTATCCCGATTTCTGTCACTTCGGGGCCATTGGTTCGGGACAACAACGTGTGTATACAACTTGTAGATAAGACCATAAACAATACTATCATAATGAATCAATAACATGCTCAGATTTGAAATCATGGCACTCGGGCCCTAGTGACAAGCATTAAGCATAAAAAGTCACAAGAAAGTCATAAAGCACTAATAGAAGATACTAGGCACCATGCCCTAACAATCTGATGTCATTACATGAATGATCTCATCCAATCCCTACCATCCCCATAGCCTACAGCGGGGGATTACTCACTCATAGATGGGGGAAACATGGATGGTCGATGGAGAAGTGATGGTGATGATGATGGCGATGATCTCCTCCAATTCCCCATCCCGGTAGGGTGCCAGAACGGAGTTTTTGGTGCTGTTTCGTGGAATCTGGTGGTGGCGGTGGAGCGAAACTCCTTCTGGAAAAATGTCGACCCCCCCGAAGTTTTTAGGTCAGAAGGCTTCTTATAGGCGAAGAGGGAGACCGAGGGGGTGCCTAGGGGGCCCACACCACCCCCTATCGCGGCCTGGACTGGCCCGCGCCACCAGGTGGTGTGGCTACCCCCTGGCTCTTCTCCTTCTCGTATTCTGGCTCCTAGAGTCTTCGGGTGAAATAGAATTTTTGGCATATTTTCCGGGATTTTTCCTGATTGCTGATTTTCTACACAAAAAGTAGACACCAAGGCAATTCTGCTGAAAACAGCAACAGTCCGCGTTAGTTGCATCCAGATCACACAAGTTTAGAGGAGAAACAATAGCAAAAGTGTTCAGGAAAGTAGATACGTTTTGGACGTATCAACTCCCCCCAAGCTTAGCTTATGGCTTGTCCTCAAGCAATTCAGTTGAAAACTAAGTGCGATAAAAGAACTTTCACGAACACATTTGCTTCATATGATGTAAATATTCTCAGCAATGTGATCAACTACCTAGACAGTTCATAATAAAGAGTATGCAACTAAGTTTACTTGTTTAATAGGTGTTTAAATTTCAGAATACCAAGCATGAACAACCATACCTTTGTAGAGATATTTGAGAGTGATGCACCTAGGAGGTCGAGGCCCTCAAGATCAGCCTCTCAGTTTAGGCCATCATACAACGAATACCTCATTGCAACTCGTATTGGTAATGAAAGGGGTGATGGGGATGCTCACCCATCCACTTTTCCTTGTTTTACTTTCTTACAAGCTGCAGGAATCTTGATGATTTCTTGCTACTGATTGAGAGGGTTGGTTTGACCTCATACATGCAAGATGAGAGTGAGCAATACGCTATGCTCACCAAAACCTTTGTCGAGAGCTTCACGTTTACTAACACATCCTATCAGTCGACTGTCTCTTTCAAAATTTATAATCTGCCCTTCAGCAAGCCTTTGGAGAGATTTTGTAGTATTGTAGGTGTAAGCATGACAGGGACCGTGAAGAAATTTCAAGGGCGACCCGCTGATTTGCTGGAGCTTCACCGAGGAGTGACCAATGATGATGATCGTGTGGAGCAGCACGGAAAGATAAGAAATATCCAACTTCCTGCTCTTAGATACTTTGCATATTATCTTGCTACTAGTATACTAGGTAGGGAGAACACAAGTAATATCTCCAACTATCATTTAGCCTTCCTTGCTGCTGCGCTTAACAATGATACTCGGTACAACCTTGGCTCGCTTATTGCTCACCGCCTAGATGCTAGGGGGCCTATCTACGGGGGCATCATTGCCTCGCGTATGGTCAATGCATTAGGTCTTTTAGTGGACCCCAATGATACTGTACTGGCACCACAGAGGCTTGACCTTGTTGCTATGAAAACTCATCACTTTGTCACTTCTACTTCTGATTTGAACAGTCTAGTATATAGGATGCTTTTCACTAACGGGGATGAAAGTGAGATCACTTTGCCACAGCCTTCTTTGTTTAGTGTTCATAGGATACCGTGGCCCTGCTCCAAGGAGGAGGTGGACGAGCAGCTTCGCTTGCTGGGTTTCCACGAGCAGCACCAGGAGGATGTACCCTCCTATGACTACTCCGCACACTACGGAGGGACGTACTTGAGCTCACACCAGGACGAGGGGACCTCCTCGTCATACTACGGTGACACATCATCCTGGCCGGCTTGGGATTGATACCCACTTAGGCCAAAGTCTAAGCTTGGGGGGAGGTACGCCGACACCGCACTCATCTCATTATCATGTTGCATCGGTACTTTGTATATTCATGTTTCGTTCTCTTTTTAGTTTTTGTTCTTTCTTTGCTTTTTGCTTTCTAAAACACAAAAATACCAAAAATATTTTTGTTGTTTCTCTTTGGTTTGCTTCTTCTTTTTGCCTTGGTTGGTTTTTCCCTTTTTGCTTTGTTTGAACTATTCGTAAAAACCAAAAAGATTTTGCGTTGCTTGTTTTTCCTTTTGGTTCTTGTTTTAAAAATAAAAAACAACAAAAATATTTGTCGCTCTTCTTTGGTTTTGTGAGTTTGCCACAGGGTTCAGCAGTC
Organism: Avena sativa; assembly: GCA_916181665.1. NCBI lineage: Eukaryota > Viridiplantae > Streptophyta > Magnoliopsida > Poales > Poaceae > Avena > Avena sativa. Next base: position 437,769,240 of record OV702289.1, read on the forward strand.
CTCAGTGGATATTGGTTTCATATTATTATTCAAGCCACACAAGTGGAGAGCAATAATCAGGATTAATGACAACTTGAGGCATGGTAAGAGGCTGGTAACGAACTCTATTTGTTTTCATTTTTGTACATATACTCATCACTATGGGCGTGCTTAGTCTGTTCGTGAAAGGTTTATGTTATCTTTGGATGCTTAGTAGTTCTTGCTTGCTAATAGTTTGTAGCATGTTTTATGAATGTTTGCTTGCATTACTTTATTCATAACTTGGTATGACACTGTGGTATCCTCCTCTGAATGTTTCATTTGCATTGACTTGGCACATGCTCACGCATGTATATGAATGAAACAATCAGTTGAGCCTCGATGAATTATTTTGCCTTGAGGATCTTGAATCACTTTCATGCCATGATTAGTCCTGTTTTGTTGCAAGCATGATTATGACAGCTATTGCTCTCTCGTTTGACGCTCCATTACTATTGCTAGCCTTCACTTTCACTGAGTATGTTTTACTCAAGTTTCCAACTCCCTAAACCAAATATTTCCAAAGTGTCCACCATACCTACCTATTAGCATCATTTGCTATTCCCGTGCATATTCAATATGCCTTGTTTTCTTCCGAATAAAATGTTTGCTTGTTATTAGAAAGTTAGTTAGTAAAGCTCTCACAAACTTGATGGCACACTTTATTTTCTTGCATTTAATAAACCTGAACCATTGCGTCCTTCTTTGTTGCGTATATGCTTGCGCTTTATAAGTTGAAGTTAGCAGAACCATGTTTCATGGGGAACGTTTTCAACATTTCATTGGTACTTAGTACCTCGTTGATATCATGTTCTTTTGCTGATGGATCCCGGCGGTGTGAAATAAAAGTGGAACTTGTAAGATCATGGAGTTTGTATGTATGTTAGAGAACTGCCTGGGCCGCTAGCCTAAGCCATGCCTAATCATGGTGAAACTTGCAGCATAACCATAATGAGCATTCTATGAAGCATCCTCAATAAAAATCTTTGCACATAGTAAATAAAAAGATCGTTGAGATGCTCATTGTCTGCTTGACTTGTCATTTTGATTATGGGATAGCTCCTATGTCATGTGCAAGGGGTACCCCGTTAGCGGTTCTCTATGATACATATATACTTACAATGACAAGAGCTTACTTGTGACTGAAGTTGAGTAGCATGAGGATCGGTCTTCGTAAGTAATGGGCATGAGGCTTCGATTTATAACTTGTCAAGCATATCCTCTTAGTTGTGTCACTTTCACCTTAACCACATTAAAGATGCGTATGATAGGGGCAATGAGAGCTTAAAGCTAGCGAGTACCATACTTTCAGCATTTGGAAGCCTTTCAAACTATTCAAAACATTTTCTTTTACTTGTTGAGTCTCCACATATTCTTTGAGCACCTTCTTGAGAGCATAGTTGTCATTCTTTGTGCTTGTCTCAAAACTTAATTATTTGGTTATGACTTTGATGCTTGTATCTTTGATATCTTTACTTCTAGTATTCACCTGAACTTCAGAGGTGCCTTAAATCAAAGGCAAGCGAGATACCACTCAATCATACCTTTTTATGAGCATTGTAATGTTGCTTATGTTTATGCTTCTTGCTACTTATTATTTTTGAGTTGGAATCTCTTCATAGCTTGCAATGCCTATTAAGTAAACTTAGTTGCATACTCCTTATTATGAATTGTCTAAGTAGTTGATCACATTGCTGAGAATATATACATCATATGAAGCAAATGTGTTCGTGAAAGTTCTTTTATCGCACTCAGTTTTCAACTGAATTGCTTGATGACAAGCAATAAGCTAAGCTTGGGGGAGTTGATATGTCCAGAACGTATCTACTTTCTTGAACACTTTTGCTATTGGTTCTCCTCTAAACTTGTGTGATTTGGATGCAACTAACGTAGACTGACACTGTTTTGAGCAGAATTGCCTTGGTGTCTACTTTTTGTGCAGAAAATCAACTATGAGGAAAAATCCCAAAAATATGCCAAAATCCTATTTCACCAGAAGACTCCCGGAGCCAGAATACGAGACGGAGGGGGCTAGGCCCAGGCCACACCACCTAGCTGCGTGGGCAAGCCCAGGCCGTGCCAGGGGGTGGTCTGGCCGCCCCAGACTGCCCCTCGGTTTCCCTCTTCACCTATAAGTTGCCTTCTGACCTAAAAACTCTGGGGGTTCGACGTTTTTCTGAAGGAGTTCCGCTCCGCCGCCACCACAAGATTCCACGAAACAGCACCAGAAACTCCGTTCTGGCACCCTGCCGGGACAGGGAATTGGAGGAGATCATCGCCATCATCATCACCATCGCTTCTCCATCGACCATACATGTTTCCCCCATCTATGAGTGAGTAATCCCCCGCTATAGGCTATGGGGATCGTAGGGATTGGATGAGATTGTTCATGTAATGGCATCAGATTGTTAGGACATGGTGCCTAGTATCCTTTATTAGTGCTTTATGAGTTTGTTGCGACTTGTTTTGCTTAATGCTTGTCACTAGGGCCCGAGTGCCATGATTTCAGATCTGAACATGTTATTGATTCATTATGATAGTATTGTTTCTGGTCTTATCTACAAGTTTTATAAATACGTTGTTGTCCGGAACCAATGGCCCCGCGGTGACACAAATCGGGATAACCGGAGGGAATGGCATTGATGTGAGGATCACATGTGTTCACAGAGTGTTAATGCTTTGCTCCGGTGCTCTATTAAAAGGGGCACCTTAATTGCTAGTAGTTCCCTTGAGGCCCCGCTGCAAACGGGCTGGCAGGACAAAAGATGTTATGCAAGTTCTCATTGCAAGCACGTATGACTATATATGGAACACATGCATAGGATTGTCTAGTATTTGGATGCTTTATCTTATTTATCTGCAATTTCCCTATGTTTTGATTGCTATGTGAATTGTCTTGTCCATGCAACGCCCGTCCATCCATCCCTATGCCTACCACACTCGAATCCTACTGTTACTGCTACTGTTACTGCAATTGTTACTGCTGTCTTTACTTTACTACTGCTGCTACTTTACTATTCCTACTACAAAACTATTGCTACTAATAAACTGCTGTGAGCAAGATTGTTTCCAGGTGCATCCAAATTGACAACTCAGTTGTTAAGGCTTATAAATATTCTTTGGCTCCCCTTGTGTCGAATCAATAAATTGGGTTTCATTTCCCTCGAAAATACTGCGATACACCCCCTATACTTGTGGGTCATCATATACCATGGTCACAGAGACCAAAAGCACATAGGAAGAGCAGCTTCAACATTGCATGTTGCACCAGTGAGGCAGGAGTTGCTTCATAGAATGCACTGGAGTCTGTGTGGTCATGTGGATCAATGTGGTCTAGGAAAAGAACACTTGCAATGACACTAGTGGATTAATGCGATTTAGGAAAAGAACACATGGAATGACTATAGGTGATCCATGTATCAAACCATGGTCAAAGAGACCAAAAGCACATAGGAAGAGTAGCTTCCACATTGCATGTTGCGCCAGTGAGGTAGAAGTTGCATCACAGAATGCACTAGATTATGTGTGGTCATGTGGATCAATGTGGTCTAGGAAAATAACACATGCAATGGCACTAGTGGTCATGTGCACCAAAAGCACATAGGAAGAGCACCTTCCACATTGCATGTTGAGGCAAAAGTTGCATCAAAGAATGCACTGGAGTGTTTGTGGTCATGTGGATCAATGTGGGCTAAGAAAACAACACATGCAATGACACTAGTGCATCAATGTGGTTTAGGAATAGAACACATGCAATTTCTATAGGTGATCCATGTGTCAAACCGTGGTCACAGAGACCAAAAGCACATAGGAAGAGCATCTTCCACATTGCATGTTGCACTAGTGAGACAGAAGTTGCATCACAGAATGCACTGGTTGTCACTACAAGAATATGGACGATCCATGAGGATCTGATATCGTCGTGGATGAGGGCCAAAACATCGTAGATGGCCATCCGCGACGAATTCTGCTACGAAAAAAATACGTCACGGATCTCACGTCATAATTCATTCCGCGATGTTTTTCCTGTCTGAAAACATCACGCCCGATCGTGACATTCCTGTATTTTCATCACGGCGAACTGGACCGGCCCAGCCCATGCCTAGTCGCTCATGACATTTTTATTTCGTCACGGTCGATGCCACGTGGCACACGGCACCGCGGGTGGCCATCAGCGACATTTGCTGAGGTCATGTTTGCCGTCTACGATGTCATCGTGTTCCTGACCTTTTTTTCTGTCACGGCTTGATTCTGTTGTCTCCATGTCCGTGACGTCACCCAACCTGTTCATGACGCCATATATCCCGCTTATGACGTCACACGTTCCGTGACGAATTTTGTTCGTCGCCAGCTTTTGATGCCATGCTGCCACATGGACGGTTGGCACGAACACGCTTGCACCAATCAGACAATGCCACGTGGGCAAGCCGCAGAACGCCACGTTGACAAATCAAAATGAGACACGTATCACCTACCGACGACAAATTCTGTGTGATGACGTCATTATTGGCCGTGATGTTTCTGCTTCGTCTAGATAGTTGGCCAATGAAAGGCGGACACGTTGGTGTTTACCTGTGATGGAAATGTTTCGTCAAGAACAGCTATGATGATTTCGTTTTCGTCGCGGATGCGGGTTGGCGTCACCGTGAGATCAGGGGGCCATTTGTGCACATAAATTTCTACTAGCCCTAATCGTTTGTGACACATTTCACACCACATGCATCAAATAACAGAATTTGACAATGAATTTCAAGACAAGTTTCCACATAGATTTCCACAGCAGTATCTGAGCCAAAAGCTTCACAAGCTTCCACAGGCAAAAACTTTCCACAACAGTTTATGAGCCAAAAGCCTCATAAGTTTCCCTACCCAAAAGACTCACAAGTTTCCACACTAGTTAACTTTCCTAGGCCCATGAACTCACAAGTGTTAACCACGAGTTCACTTACCTTGTGACTGCTGAAGCTGCTGCTGCTGCTTCTGCTGAGTCATCTGAGACAACACTTGCTGAAGTAAGTCATTTGTGTGGTTTTGTTTATCCTGCATCTCTTTTTGCTTCTTCTGCATTTCTTTCATGTCTTTAGCATACTGTAACCTCTCTGCCTTGGCAGCTTCTTTCGCTCTCTGTAATTCCTCTATGGTATTGCGCAGTTTGTCACTCCCTCCTCTCTCAGCCAAAAGTTCTGCTTTAAGGCCAGACCTGCTTCATCTTAATGTACTTGGATGGAGGCCGATGTTCTTCAGGAACGTTAGCTTTCTGCTGTCCAACGAGAGTGCAAAGTGCACAACCTCAGTGGAAGAAAGTGGTTCTTCCCCCTAGACATCTGGAGCCATCTTCTTTTCCATGATTTCCTACAGTATTAGGAATAGAAGTGAACCTTAGAAAAATAGCAAGCAAACTACAATCATATCGTATACAATTGATAGATGAAGATAGCATTGAATTTTACGAAGATGAAAAGTATTCAAGAGGACTTACAATTGCTTTCTTCACATTTAGAGTGAAGCCATTTCTCGTGCTGCAATGCGTCTTTTTGAAGAGTTCAAAGGCATTGTCCTCACCGTTGCACACAACCTCATAGCTACGAGCACCTGTGGCAGCAGGGTACAAGACTTTGCTCATGTTGATCTTGTTTGTTACACAAGTACTCTACCAAGCAGAAACCATACAGTATAAGAGGTAGTTCCAATCAAACAATTCAAACACATGCAGTAATAGTAAAAGAGTAAATGAAAAGTGACCTGTTTCCTGGGGTCAGACCAAGTATCAACAAGCTTGCACCACTGTTTGTCAGTCATGTGTTTCACTTCATCAGGACATTTCCTTGTAACTTGGTTCAGAGGGTAGGGATCAAAATACTTCTTCTTCAGAATATGCCGCTGATTCCTTGCATGCCTCATAAATTGATTTGCACAAGCAGTACGCACGTGGGTGTTATTTGTGTCCATGGCAAACTTTTGCTAAAAATAAAACATGGAGCATCAGCATTTGCATGAACATAGAAAGGGGAAGGTAAAGGGTAGCTAAGTCCTAGAACATACATAAAATTTTCCTATGAAGTCTGATTGGACATCAACCCTATTCTTGTACTCTTTCTAGTGGGGTAAGATAGGCATGCTAGTCCTTACTGTGACTGCACACTCACTGGCAAACCTGGCAGCAACACCCGGCTTGTCTAGTCTAGTTCTTCCTAGAAAAACAATTAAGTGAGAGCCTCCCTCCTTTGGACAGCTTGTCAAGCCTCTTCCCCATGTTTTCCCCCTCACCACCAGAGCTTGACCAGTATGCGGAACTATATCTTCAGAATTCTGCGTTTCAGCGTCTTCAGAACAAGGTTCATCAAATCTTGAGACATATGGTAGCCATCATCATCTACAGGAATACAATGTGCTGATTTAGTGTTCCACATTAATATGATGGGATTAAATGGATTATAATTGAGCAAGCAGTCAGTTTAACGCATTACTAATGACCCACAAGTATAGGGGGTGTATCGCAGTATTTTCGAGGGAAGTGAAACCCAATTTATTGATTTGACACAAGGGGAGCCAAAGAATATTTATAATCCTTAACAACTGTGTTGTCAATTCAGCTGCACCTGGAAACAATCTTGCTCACAGCAGTTTATCAGTAGCAACAATTTTGTAGTAGGAATAGCAAAGTAACAGAAGTAGTAAAGCAAATACAGTAGTAACAAAAGCAGTAAAAAGTGGGATTCGAGTGCGGTAGGCATAGGGATGGATGGACGTGCGTTGCATGGACAAGACAATTCACATCACAATCAGAACATAGGGCAATTGCAGATAAATAAGATAAAGCATCCAAGTACTAGACAATCCTAGGCATGTGTTCCATATATAGTCATACGTGCTCGCAATGAGAACCTGCACAACATCTTTTGTCCTGCCAGCCCGTTTGCAGCGGGGCCTCTAGGGAACTACTAGCAATTAAGGTGCTCCTTTTAATAGAGCACCGAAGCAAAGCATTAACACTCCGTGAACACATGTGATCCTCACATTAAAGCCATTCCCTTCCGGTTATCCCGATTTCTGTCACTTCGGGGCCATAGGTTCTGGACAACAACGTGTGTATACAACTTGTACATAAGACCAGAAACAATACTATCATAATGAATCAATAACATGTTCAGATCTGAAATCAAGGCACTCGGGCCCTAGTGACAAGCATTAAGCACAACAAGTCGCAACAAGGTCATAAAGCACTAATAAAAGATACTAGGCACCATGCCCTAACAATCTGATGCCATTACAAGAACAATCTCATCCAATCCCTACCATCCCCATAGCCTACAGCGGGGGATTACTCAGTCATAGATGGGGGAAACATGGATGGTCGATGGAGATGATGGTGGAGATCGATGGAGATGGCTCCGGGGGCACTTCCCCGTCCCGGCAGGGTGCCGGAACAGAGACGTTCTGTCCCCCGAATCTCCCCTTCGGTGGTGGCGGCGCTACGGAACTTTTTCTCGAAAAACATCGACCCCCCCGAAGTTTTTAGGTTAGAAGGCTCCTTATAGGCGAAGAGAGAGGCGGAGGGGGTGCCTGGGGGGCCCACACCACCCCCTGGCGCGGCCTGGCCTGGCCTGCGCTACCAAGTGGTGTGGCCACCCCCCGGATCTCCATCTCGTATTCTGGCTCCTGGAGTCTTCAGGTGAAATAGGATTTTTGGCATATTTTCCGGGATTTTTCCTGATAGTTGGTTTTCTGCACAAAAAGTAGACACCAAGGTAATTCTGCTGAAACCAGCGTCAGTCCGCATTAGTTGCATCGAAATCACACAAGTTTAGAGGAGAAACAATAGCAAAAGTGTTCGGGAAAGTAGATACGTTTTGGACGTATCAACTCCCCCCAAGCTTAGTATTGCTTGTCCTCAAGCAATTCAGTTGAAAACTGAGTGCGATAAAAGAACTTTCACGAACACATTTGCTTCATATGATGTAAATATTCTCAGCAATGTGATCAAGTACTTGGACAATTCATAATAAAGAGTATGCAACTGAGTCTACTTAATATTCATTGCAAGCTATGAAGAGATTCCAACTCAAGAATAATAAGTAGTACGAAGCACGATCATAAGCAACATTACAATGCTCATAGAAAGGTATGATAGAGTGGTATCTCGCTTGCCTTTGACTATGAACGTCAAGGCACCTCTGAAGTTCAAGTGATGACTAGAAGTAAAGATATCAAGAATACAAGCATCAAAGCCATAACACAAATAATCAAGTAATGGAATAAACATAAAGAATGATAACTATGCTCTCAAGAAGGTGCTCAAAGAATATGTGGAGACTCAACAAGTAGAAGAAAAGGTTTTGAATAATTTGAAAGGCTTCCAAATGCTGAAAGGATGGTACTCGTTAGCTTTGAGCTCTCATTGCCCCTATCATAAGCATCTTTAATGTGATTAAGGTGAAAGTGAGGTCCAATCTGACTTATATGCTTGACAGACTATAAACTAAAAATCCCAAGTCCCTTGAGTACGAGGGCCGCTCCTCATGCTACTCAACTTTAGTTACCGGTAAGTTCTTGTCATCGTAAGTATGTGCGTATCATTGAGAACCGCCAACGGGGTACCCCTTGCCCGATGATATGGAAGAATCCCCATATCAAAATGACAAGGCTATCAGACAATTAGTATTTCCGCAGTCTTCTTATTAACCATGGGAAAATGGTGCTTTTTTTCTCTCTTTCCTCTTTTCATAAAACTCTTTTTTTTCTTTTTCTCAATAGCTATCTCTCTCTTTTTTTATAGGAAGAATGCTTCATAGATATCATTATGGTTACGCTGCAGGTTTCCACCATGTCAGCATGGATTAGACCAGCTGCCCATGCGTTTCTCTAACACACATACATAACTCCATGGACTTAGAAGATCCCCTTTTATTTCACACCAACGACATCTGCAAACAAAAGAGCAAGGTATCAACTGGGTATATATTTACATGTGTTGAAAGCGTTCCCCGTGACAGCATGGTTCTGCTAATCCCCAGCCTATAATTTGCAAGCATATAACTTTCATGGAGAGTTCACAATGGTTCAGGTTTATTAAGTGCGGGAAATAATGTGTGCCATCAAGTTCGTGAGAGCTTTAGTAACTAATTTTCCCATAACAAGCAAACATTTTATTCGGAAGAAAACAAGGCACATTGAATATGCACGGGAGTAGCAAATGATGCTAATAGGTAGGTATGGTGGACACTTTGGAAATATTTGGTTTAGGGAGTTTGGAACTTGAGTAAAACATACTAAGTGAAAGTGAAGGCTAGCAATAGTAAGGGAGCGACAAACGAGAGAGAAATAGTTGTCATTATCATGCTTGCAACAAAACAGGACTACTCATGGCATGAAAGTGATTCAAGATCCTCAAGGCAAAATAATTCATCGAGGCTTAGCTGATTATTACAGTCATGTGCATGTGTGAGCATGTGCCAAGTCAATCAAATGAAACATTCAGAGGAGGATACCATGGTGTCATACCAATTTATGAATAGATTAATGCAAGCAAACACTCATAAGACATGCTACAAACTATTAGCGAGCTGGAGTTACTCATAAGAAAGCAAGAAGTATTAAGCATCCAAAGAAAACATACACTCTACATAAACGGACTAAGCATGCCCATAGTGATGAGTATATGTACAGAAATGAAAACAAATAGAGTTCGTTACCAGCCTCTTACCACGCCTCAAGTTGTCATTGATCCTCATTATTGCTCTTCACTTGTGTGGCTTGAATAATAACATGAGACCAATATCCACTGAGGACTGCCGAACCCTGAAGCAAACTCGCAAAAACCAAAGAAGAACGACAAATATTTTTGGTGTTTTCGATTTTTAAACAAGAAACAAAAGAGAAAAACGAGCAAAGCAAAATCTTTTTGGTTTTTTCGAATAGTTCAAACAAAGCAAAAAGGGAAAAGCAAGCCAAGGAAAAAAGAAGAAGCAAACCAAAGAGAAACAACATAAATATTTTTGGTCTTTTTGTGTTTTTAGGAAGCAAAAGCAAAGAAAAACGAAAACTAAAAAGAGAACGAAAACATGAATATACAAAGTACCGACGCAACATGATATGAAGATGAGTGCGGTGTCGGCATACCTCCCCCAAGCTTAGGCTTTTGGCCTAAGTGGGTATCAATCCCAGGCTGGCCAGGATGAAGTGTCACCGTGGTACAACGAGGAGGTACCCACGTCCTGGTGCGAGCTCGAGTACGTCCCTCCGTAATACGTGGAGTAATCATAGGAGGGCACATCCTCCTGGTGCTGCTCGTGGAAACCCAGCAAGCAAAGTTGCTCATCCACCTCCTCCTTGGAGAGCGACCACGGTCTCCAGTCAACACTAAACAAAGTAGGTTGTGGCAAAAGGATCTCCCTTTCATCCCCGTCAGTGAAAAGCATCCTATATACTAGATTGTTCAAATCAGAGGTAGCAGTGACAAAGTGATGATTTTTCATGGCAACAAGGTCAAGCCTCTGTGGTGCCAGCATAGCATCATCGGGATCCACTGAAAGACCTAATGCATTAACTATGCGCGATGCAATGATGCCCCCATAGATAGGCCCCCCTAGCAGCTAAGCGGCGAGCAATAAGCGACCCAAGATTGTACCGAGTATCATTGTTGAGCACAACAGCAAGGAAAGCTAAGTGATAGTTGGAGATATTACTAGTGTTCTCCCTACCCAATACACTAGTGGCAAGATAGTATGCAAAGTATCTAAGAGCAGGGAGTTGGATATTTCTTATCTTTCCGCGCTGCGCCACGCGGTCATCGTCATTGGTCACCCCTAGGTAAAGCTCCAACAAATCAGCGTGTCGCCCTTGAATTTTCTTCACGGTCTCTGTCATATTCTCACCTACAATACTGCAAAATCTCTCCAAAGGCATGGTGAAGGGCATATCATAGATTTTAAAAGAGACAGTAGATTGATAGGGTGCGTTAGTAAATGAGAAGCTCTCAACAAAAGTTTTGGTGAGCATAGCGTATTGTGCACTCTCATCTTGCATATAAGAGGTCAAACCAACCCTCTCAATCAGTAGCAAGAAATCATCAAGAATACCTGCAGCTTGCAAGAAAGTAAAACAAGGAAAAGAGGATGGGTGAGCATCTCCATCATCCCTTTCACTGCCAATACGTGTTGCAATGACGTCTTCATTGTATGATGGCCTAGCTTGAGAGGCTGTTCTTGAGGGCCTCGACCTCCTAGGTGCATCACTCTCAAATATCTCTCCAAAAGTATGGTTGTTCATGCTTGGTATTCTGAAATTTAAACACCTATAAAACAAGTGATTGCAAAGTAAATATAAGGAAGGATTCTACTCATAGGGACTTGCAAGAGGCCTAAACATGCATCAAAACTATATCTCTAAGCATCAAACAATCTTACAAGCTCTCATAACTAGTCACCTACAGCAGCAAAATACTCAACATATAATCCACTAAACACAAATCTACTTGGACAAGGGGAGGAGTCACATACCAGGGAACAAATGCTCCAAATTTGAGCAAGAAAGATGGGCTGAGCAAGGAGATAGAAAAAATCAAGAGCAAGCACAGAAAGAGCGCGATTTTGAGCTATGAACTGGAGCTTACTCGGGAGAGGGAAGAAAGTGGCAGGTGAGAGAGGTAGTGGGGGGCCAGGGGTGGCCCACACCAGGGCATGGCGCCACCCAGGGCTGGCCGCGCCACCACATGGTGTGCCTGCCTGGTGGGCCCCCTGGTACCTACCAGGTACTCCTCTGCCCCTTTTTTCACGTAAAAATTTAATATGAATTTTCCGGAATTTTTCGAGACACTTTATTTTTGGGCTTTTTTCAGAAATAGAAGAATGATTTTCTGACAGACAGATTTTTTTTGGAAACATGATGCAAAGACAAAACAAGGCTAGAACTACAGAAGTTCTAGCATGCAAGCAACTAACAACACAAAGAAAACTAAACGAAAGCAAAAACTAAAAATGCAAAGGATAGAAATAAACAGAGATAATCATAATGAAAACATGTTTTGTTCAATGGAATCCTTTTGTTAGCAATGTTGATCAAGTCTTACTACCAAAACAATTGCATATGAGACAAAACTTTGTACTCCACTAATGATTATGTTACCTTAACCTTGATAGCAATGGTCCCAATCATAATAGTTTCAAAATTTTCTCTTGGTATGGGACAATATATTTCTCCAACTTGAATGCCTTCAACATGTTCAATTGAATTCAAACCATAAGTCCTTTCAATCTTCTTGGGGAAATAGACAGTATGTTCCTTGTCATTAACATTGAAGGTCACCTTCCCTTGATTACAATTAATAATAGCTCCAGCAGTATTAAGAAAAGGTCTCCCAAGAATAATAGACATATTATCATCTTCAGGCATTTCAAGCACAACAAAATCAGTTAATATCAAGAAATTGTGAGCCACCTGAATAGGTACATCCTCACATATACCCACAGGAATAGTGGTAGATTTATCAGCCATTTGCAAAGTTATATCAGTTGGTATCAATTTTTCAAGCTGAAGCCTCTTATAGAGAGAGAAAGGCATAACACTAACTCCAGCTCCCAAATCACACAAAGCAGTTCTAACATAACTGTTCTTAATAGAGCAAGGGATAGTTGGAATCCCTGGGTCTCCAAGTTTCTTAGGAACCTTACCATTGAAAGAATAATTAGCAAGCAAAGTAAAGATTACTTCATTAGGGATCTTCCTTTTATTCGAGACAATGTCATTCATATACTTTGAGTAAGGAGGCAATTTAATAGCATCAGTCAAAGGAATTTGCAAGAATAAATGCTTCATCCACTCACAAAACTTATTATAGTGTTCATCTTCTTTTGACTCGTGTTTCTTATCAGGGAAAGGCATAGGTTTTTAGACCCAAGGTTCTCTTTCACTACCATGTTTCTTAGCGATAAAATCTTCTTTGGTGTATTTAGTAGTCTTAGTGTGGTTTTCAGGTTCTTCTTCAACTTTTTATTCATTAGGAAGTTCATTTTCTTCATTACCACTTTCAGTTTCAGCATCAGAGATAGATATACTATTAGGATCTATAGCAGGTTCAGAGGGTTCTACAACAGTTTTATGTTTCTTTTTCCTTTTCTTATGAGTGTAACCACTATTTTCAGCTTATTGAGAATCTTGCTCAATTCTTTTGGGATGCCCCTCAGGATATAGATGATCTTGGGTAGCAGCACCACTTCTAGTTCTGATTTCATAAGCATGTTTTTCTTTAGCAGCTTTAACTAGCAAGTCATTTTGCACTTTAATGAGTTGATCTATTTGAGTTTGAACCATTTGAAAGTGTCTAACAATCATTTTAACATCATTAGAGGTTATTTCCACAATATCTTTCAACTCAACAATAGCTCTAGTGTTTTCCATTAGATGATTTTGCACCCTTTTATTAAAGTTATCTTGCTTAACAATAAAGAAATCGAATTCTTCTAAGCATTGATCAGGAGGTTTAGAGTAAGGGATATCACCTTCATCAAAGTGTTAGAGAGAGTGTACCTCAATAGTGGATGAATAGGGAATAGGCTTACATAATTCTTCTATAGGAGGTAAATTCTTGACATCTGCAGCTTTAATTCCCATCTGCTTAAGACATTTCTTAGCTTCCTTCATCACTTCATCATTTAATTTAATAACTCCCCTCTTCTTTGATGTTGGAATAGGCTTAGGAATAGATGGTTCAGGTACAATTACTTCAGGTATAGCTTGTTTAGGAGGAGTCCAATCTTCATAATTCTTGCTTATTTTAGCCATTAATTCCTCAGCTTCCTTAGGAGTCCTATTCCTAAAAACACAATCAACACAACTATCTAGGTATGTCCTAGATTCCTCGGTTAGTCCATTATAAAATATATCAAGAAGCTCATTCTTAGGTAATGGACTTCTAGCCTGTGCATGAATCAAAGCACAAAACCTTGCCCAAGATTCAGGCAATACCTCTTTTTCTCCCTGTTTAAAATCAAAAAGTTCCTGCAAAATAGCATGTCTAGCACTGGGAGGAAAATATTTCTGCACGAAAGTAGTAATCAAACACTAAAGGGCTATCAATAGATCTAGGAGGTAAATTATTAAACCAAGTTTTAGCTTCTCCTTTCAGTGAAAAGGGAAAAATCTTAGCAACAAAGTAAGTACGCATCTTAATATCATCAGAAAACAAGCCACTCATGGTAGAAAGTTCATTCATATGTGCTACCGCACTTTCATTCTTAGTCCCACAAAAAGGTTCTTTCTCGACAATAGCTATGTAAGATAGATCGAGAGAGAAATCATAATCTTCATCTATAATGTTTATGGGAGAAGCAGCAAACTTAGCAGCAGGAGATAATTTGGGTCTAATAGTACGCCTCTCAAGGAGACTCTTAGCAGCCCTCCTATCATGGGTGTACTTACATTCTTTAATAAACTCATCGGTCATCTCAACATAATCTTCTTCAATATCATAACTCTCACTAGACTCAGGTGAGCTAACCGGTGTGGTAGTGTCTTCATTAGGAGTTTCGGTATTTCCAGCTATAGTTCTAGCAATTGTAGCATCTAGGAAAGAACCTAATGAACTACTCTTATCAAGCACAGTAGAAGAAGCATCATAAGCATCAGAAGTTTCAGATTCAGCAGTAGTAGCAGTGTGTGTAGCATGTGTATGTGGTGGTGTAACAAGCTTACTCATAACAGATGGTGAATCAAGAGCAATAGAGGTGTTCAGAACCGTACCTCTTCTTGTCGTGGATGGTAAAATAGGAACCTTGCCATCACGAGATTTACCCATGATGAATGGATAGCAGCGAACAATAGAGAACCCAAGTGAACTTGATAAATAAAGCTATGCTCCCCGGCAACAGCGCCAGAAAATAGTCTTGATGACCCTCAAGTATGGGGGGTGTATCGCAGTATTTTCGAGGGAAGTGTAACCCAATTTATTGATTCGACACAAGGGGAGCCAAAGAATATTTATAAGCCTTAACAACTGAGTTGTCAATTCAGCTGCACCTAGAAACAATCTTGCTCACAGCAGTTTATCAGTAGCAACAGTTTTGTAGTAGGAATAGCAAAGTAATAGCAGTAGTAAAGCAAAGACAGTAGTAACAAAAGCAGTAACAGTGGGATTCGCGTGTGGTAGGCATAGGGATGGATGGACGGGCGTTGCATGGACAAGACAATTCACATAGCAATCAGAACATAGGGCAATTACAGATAAATAAGATAAAGCATCCAAGTACTAGACAATCCTAGGCATGTGTTCCATATATAGTCATACGTGCTCGCAATGAGAACTTGCACAACATCTTTTGTCCTGCCAGCCTGTTTGCAGCGGGGCCTCTAGGGAACTACTGGCAATTAAGGTGCTCCTTTTAATAGAGCACCGGAGCAAAGCATTAACACTCCGTGAACATATGTGATCCTCACATCAAAGCCATTCCCTTCCGGTTATCCCGATTTCTGTCACTTAGGGGCCATAGGATCCGGACAACAACGTGTGTATACAACTTGTAGATAAGACCAGAAACAATATTATCATAATGAATCAATAACACGTTCAGATCTGAAATCATGGCACTCGGGCCCTAGTGAAAAGCATTAAGCACAACAAGTCGCAACAAGGTCATAAAGCACTAATAAAAGATACTAGGCACCATGCCCTAACAATCTGATGCCATTACATGAACGATCTCATCCAATCCCTACCATCCCCATAGCCTACAGCGGGGGATTACTCACTCGTAGATGGGGGAAACATGGATGGTCGATGGAGATGATGGTGGAGATCAATGGAGATGGCTCCGGGGGCACTTCCCCGTCCCGGCAGGGTGCCGGAACAGAGACTTTCTGTCCCTTGAATCTCCCCATCGGTGGTGGCGGCGCTGCGGAACTTTTTCTAGAAAAACGTCGACCCCCCCCGAAGTTTTTAGGTCAGAAGGCTCCTTATAGGCGAAGAGAGAGGCCGAGGGCGTGCCTGGTGGGCCCACACCACCCCCTGGTGCGGCCTGGCCTGGCCCGCGCCACCAGGTGGTGTGGCCACCCCCGGCTCTTCTCCATCTCGTATTCTGGCTCTTGGAGTCTTCGGGTGAAATAGGATTTTTGGCATATTTTCAGGATTTTTCCTGATAGTTGGTTTTCTGCACAAAAAGTAGACACCAAGGCAATTCTGCTGAAAACAGCGTCAGTCCGCATTAGTTGCATCCAAATCACACAAGTTTGGAGGAAAAACAATAGCAAAAGTGTTCGGGAAAGTAGATACATTTTGGACGTATCAACTACCACGTTCAGACTAGTCATTGAAGTCTTGCCACGGTACTTCATGACTAGGATCAGATTCCCCATATTTGGTAGCTGACTCATCGTATTGTGTAGCTGACCCCTGACCCTCAAATGGGGTACAAGAGTCCTCACCGTCGGCAGCTGAACACAGATGTTGGGTAGCTGACGTAGCTCCTTGGGTATCTAACCCATCGGTTTTGGATGATGCATGGTCGCTTCGGCAAGGTGCCCGCAGACAGCTAGGAGGTGGCTTTTGGATCTGGAGTGGTAGCAAGTCACATTTGGGGGATACCCGTGGGCAAAAGGATGCAGACTTCGTCACCTAGGAAGGTGGCTTCTTGATTTGTGGGGTGGCAGGTTGGCTTTGGGAGGTGCCAGACGATGGCAAGATGTGGGTTGGGGTTCCACACCTTGGGTAAGTGGCTGCTGGTTTTGGGGAGGTGGCTGCTGGCTTTGGGGATGTGGCTGCTGGCTTTGGGGGGGTGGCTTTTGGGGGGTGGCTGCTGGCTTTGGGGGGGGGGTGGCTAGCTTTGGGGAGGTGCCGGACGGCATACCAGCGGGTCGGCGGGAGTGGGCAGGTCACCTTGGGCAGAGTGATGCCCATGTTGGACAGCTGCCAGCTCGCCTTGGGCAGCTGGTTGCTTGCCTGGGGCTGCTACCTTCTTGGCTTGGGTGGGTGGTAGATTGGCGGCAGCTGGGTTCTCACCTTGGTGGGCATCAGGAACTGCAGCATTAGCCAGTTGGCCGGCATCAGGAACTACAGCTTTGGCCAGTTGGCCGGCATTAGAAACTGCAGGTTTAGCCAGTTGGCCGGCATTAGGAACTGCTGCTTTGGCCACTTGGCTGGCATCGGGAACTGAAGGTTTAGCTACTTGCCGGGCATCGGGAAGTGCAGATTTGGCCACTAGGTTGGCATCAGGAACTGCATCATCGGTGACCAGCAGGGGAAAATGAAGTGCAGCTCTAGCCACCTCCAGGGCATTAGGAAGTGTGGCTTTGGCAGTTTTCCTGGCATCAGGAAGTTCGGATTTGGTTGTTTGCCGGGCATCAGGTAGTTCGACTTTGGCAATCTTCTGTGTTGCACTTCCAGTTTCTTGTGAATGGGTCACAGGACTTGCCGCTTTTGGTGTCCACCGTGTGGAACCTGGAGCTCGAAGTCCTGCTTTTAGCGGATTCCCCTTGGACCCCGTGTGTCTGTCATTTTCTGTGCCTGGAGATAGTACTGATGCCACAACACGCTTGCGAGATGATCCACCACTAGGAGCCATACTTTTCCTGGGAGTTGTCTTCTTGAATTTTCTGAGCTTAAGCTATACATTTTAGATGTAACAGTCAACTGGGGAAAATAAGGAGGATGAAAACATATGGCAAAAAGAGTAAGCAAACAATTCCACACAAGATGATTTGGCAGCACCTTAATTGTGGAGAAATCATGACAAGATGGTGAGCTAGCAGGTAAGGGGACTACCTGCAGCCTAGTCTCCTCGGTGACTAGTGTTTCATCACCTGATATGTCACCTTAACTGATACCCCCCTCGGGATCATACTGAGTTCCACAGGGATTACTATTGCTCTTTTTAGGGGAGAATACAGTTGGGGATGCAACAACACTAGCTACGAACCTAGTACAAAGTCGTTGCATCCATCGACTCTTTCTCATGATGGTTTTCATCCGACTTTCTTCCATCGGTAGTACTTGTGGTTCTAACATGAATAAAGAATTCCAATTAATCTATAAATATAAAACTGGTTGCGATACCAACCTATGTTATATAGTACTCATCATTTAATAGGTCGCCATGAGCAATTTAAACAAAAATATCGTAGGCTGCCAAACTAATGCAACACACGGGATAATGTAACCTGGTCTACATCCTTCCTTTTTGCTACTTCTAGGGGTCTGGGGGGTCTGGGGGGGTACACTTGGCGGTTCAACAACATATGCAAAGAACCTAAGAGCATTTACAATGCAAGACGCTTGGAGAAGTGCTTAGCGAAATAGACCGGTTTTTGGTTAAGCAATGGTGCTTATTTATAACAGGATGATGTCTAAATTGGCACCTCTCGAATACAAATAAGCACTGTTTCTTACGAAAAAGCTATGATTATTTTTCTAAGCAACACCCCAAGCACATTCCACTGTATATATGTGTTTCTAACATGTATAGGGAACTCCAAATATGGTTCAATATATAACATATGGGGTGGAACAGTCCGCTATGACCAATTCATACTATGATCATAAGACATACGATGAAACAATAAAACAAATGCAACATGGATTACATGATAGTACTACTATGGGTGGCCTAGCTGGTATTATACACTAGTATCGTACACATAATACTAGTGTGTACAAACTTCCCACTATGACCAACCTAAATGATGGTGTCTATGTTATAAGACCTATGACACTTCTCACTATGGAGATAATATTAAGACCAGTCATAGTGGGGAGTAACATAGCCTAGTAACATGCTATGTTACTCCCTATTATGACCAGACTTAGTATTATACACTTCAATAATAAGCAGGGCAGGACGATTAAACATAAGTAGTACAAGCATCTACCGTGCAATTAAATAGGCAATTAAGAAAAATATAACATATGGTGCTCATTGTCCTATAGTAAACCATCATGTAAAATAGTAAACTATGAACTACTTGATGAACATAAGACATATCACGAAACAACCGAAGTAATGCAACAAACAGGATAATGCAACCTTTATCACACGCAAACTGATCATAAGCATAATAGATTACAAGCTGGGAAATTCACCAATTGGTTGCAATAATAAGAAGGTCAGGACAATTAAACATGAGCAGTATATGCATCTATATCTTGCCACTAAATAGGCAAGTAGGCAGAATATAACATATGTTGTTGATTGTCCAATAGTAATCACAAGTGTAAAATATTCCACTATGAACAATTTGTATTTATACTCTGATCATAAGACGTGTTATGAAAATCATTTATCTGCAACAAACAATATGACCAAATAGCAGAAAAGCAAGGTAAGTGTTTCCTTGTCTTCGGGCTGTGGGGCCATTTTCTTACTGCTATTCCTGGCGGGACACTTAAATCGTGGCTTATCAGCGGACCTTGGTAGCAGAGTATGTGGAGGAGGTGCATGGCGAGTAGGCTGACCTTGTCAATGGCGATGTGGCAGACTGTGACGACTCGGTGGATGGCGAGTAGGCGTACCTTGTAGTCGAGGTGCACGTCAAGTGAGCAGACCTTGACCGCGAGTGGGAAAATCATGACGACGACGTGCAGGGATAGTGGGAAGAACATAACGGCGAGGTGGGAGGCCTTGTCGACGAGGTTCACGGCGAGGTGGCGTACCTTGTCGGCGAGGTGCATGTCGAGTGAGCAGACCTTGACCACGGGTGGGAAGACCATGGAGTCAAGGGAGCAGACCTTGACGGAGAGGTGCATGGTGAGTGGGGAGATCTTTACAGAGAGGTGCACATAGAGGTGGCAGATCTTGTGGGTGAGGTTGACGGCGAGCTTGCAGACCTACGAGCTTGCTAGTTGGCACGGCGTGGTGGGAAACCGTGAAGGTGACGACGGGCTAGGGTTTGGGCTACAACAAAGGATAGCTACTGTCTACTGGAACGAAGGACGGCGGCATGGTGGGGAGGGGCATAGGGCAGTGAGGGGCAGCGAGGGGCAGCGTGAAGGACGACGGCGAGTGGAGGAAGGATGGACGGCGGCGAGGGTGAGGACGAGGGAGGAGGCAGAGGATGGTGAGGTGAGGAAAAATGGATCTCGTCTAGTTTCTGCGGGGACGGGATAAGGAGGGTTTCTCTTAGATTACCTAAATGCCCTCTCCGCGAATGATGCGTGGCGTTGTGCTGAAGGGCTGATCGGTCTATCCCAGGGACGAAATTTCGAGGCGTGAAATGTAACTCCTATGCGCGAAATTTGAGCGGGGTGTGTCGGTCATATTTTTTGATGGCGTCTCCTGACCGTCTATTGCATGATGAGTGGCTCACGTAGGATACTTGTTAAAAAAGGTACCTTTCAAAGATATTAGCAATTACTAACCCAAAAATTCAGGAAAATTCCGTATAATGCTCAAATAAATTAGCATTACCATATTTATTAAAGTGTGGATGTTGATATAGGCAAACCAGGGTGTAGAAGCAAAACAAACATAGGAAAGCAACTTCCACACATATTGCAATGCACCAGTACTACTACAGAGAAGTTACATTACACTTGAGTGTGTATGTGGTCATGTATATATATCAATGTGGCTTTGGAAAAGAACACACACACATATATATATCAATGTGGTTTTGGAAAATAACACATATGCAATATAATGTGCATGCAATGACTACTCTATGGGGGATCCAAGTGGAAAACAATGGTGTAGAAGAAGCAAGACACACATAGGAAATCAACTCCCACAAATTTAATGCACCAGTGTGACAGAGAAGTTGCATCACATATCATATAATCCACTAGAGTAGTGTGTGTGGTCATGTATATATATGATCAATGTGGTCATGTAGATCATCAATAATGACTATCTAGTGGAGATATATATATATCAATGTGTGGTTTAGGAAATAACACATGCAAATCAATATAGGGGATGATCCATATATATATACATGTATGTGTGTCAAACCATAGTATGGTCATATATATAGAGACCAAAAACACACTAGTGTGACAGAAGTTGAATCACATAATCCACTGGAGTGTGTGTGGTCATCAGATATCAATGTGGTTTTCGAAAATAACACATATGCAATATAAATGTGCATGCAATGACTCTATGGGGGATGCACAAGTGGAAAACCATGGTGTATAAGAAGCAAGACACACATAGGAAATCAACTCCCGGTACACATCTAATGCACCAGTGTGACAGAGAAGTTGCATCACGGATCATATAATCCACTAGAGTAGTGTGTGTGTGTGGTCATGTATTGATATGATCAATGTGGTCATGTGGATCGTGATCAATAATGACTATATATATATAACAATGTGTGGTCTAGGAAAACAACACATACAAATCACTCTAGGAGATGATCCATGTATATACATGTGTCAAACCATCATGGACATATATATAGAGAACAAAAACACTCTAGTGTGACAGAAGTTGAATCATAGAATCTAGGAGTGTGTGGTCATCAGATATCAACGTGATTTTGGAAAAGAACAAATATGAAATATAATGTGCATGCAATGACTCGATCTATCTGGGATCCAAGCGGAAAACCATGGTGTAGAAGAAGCAAAACACACATAGGAAATCAACTCCCAGTACACATTTAATGCACCAGTGGGTGACAGAGAAGTTCAATCACAGAATATAATCCACTAGAGTAGTGTATGTGTGTGTGTCGTCATGTATAGATATGATCAATGTGGTCATGTGGATCATCAATAATGACTATCTATATATATCAATGTGTGTGTTTTAGGAAAACAACACATGCAAATCACACTAGGGGATGATCCATATATATATACACATGTCAAACCATCATGGTCATATATATAGAGACCAACAACACACTAGTGTGACAGAAGTTGAATAACAGAATCCAGTGGAGTGTGTGTGTGGTCATCAGATATCAATGTGGTTTTGGAAAAGAACACATATGCAATATAATGTGCATGCAATGACTCTACGTGGGATCCAAGTGGTAAACCATGGTGTAGAAGAAGCAAAATACACATAAGAAATCAACTCCCAGTACTCATTTAATGCACAAGTGGGTGACAGAGAAGTTGCAGCATAAAATATAATCCACTAGAGTAGTGTGTTTGTATGTGGTCATGCATAGATATGATCAATGTGGTCATGTGGATAATCAATAATGACTATCTATATATATCAATGTGTGGTTTAGGAAAAGAACACATCCAAATCACTCTAGGGGATGATCCATGTATATACATGTGTCAAACCATCATGGACATATATATAGAGACCAAAAACACACTAGTGTGACAGAAGTTGAATCATAGAATCTAGGAGTGTGTGTGGTCATTAGATATCAATGTGATTTTGGAAAAGAACACATATGCAATATAATGTGCATGCAATGACTCTATCTATGTGGGATCCAAGTGGAAAACCATGTTGTAGAAGAAGCAAAACACACATAGGAAATCAACTCCCATTACACATTTAATGCACTAGTGGGTGACATAGAAGTTGCATCACAAAATATAATCCACTAGAGTAGTGTATGTGTGTCTGTGGTCATGTATAGATATGATCAATGTGGTCATGTGGATCATCAATAATGACTATCTATATATATATATATCAATGTGTGTGCTTTAGGAAAAGAACACATGCAAATCACTCTAGGGGATGATCCATATATATATACATGTGGTAAATCATCATGGTCATATCTATAGAGACCAAAAACACACTAGTCTGATAGATGTTGAATCACAGAATCCACTGGAGTGTGTGTGGTCATCAGATATCAATGTGGTTTTGGAAAAGAACACATATGCAATATAATGTGCATGCAATGACTCTATGTGGGATCCAAGTGAAAAACCATGGTGTACAAGAAGAAAAACGCACATAGGAAATCAACTCCCAGTACACATTTAATGCACCGGTGGGTGACAGAGAAGTTGCACCACAGAATATAATCCACTAGAGTAGTGTGTTTGTGTAGTCATGTATAGATATGATCAATGTGTTCATGTGGATCATCAATAATGACTATCTATATATATCAATGTTTTTGGTTTAGGAAAAGAACACATGCAAATCACTCTCGGGGATGATCCGTACATATATATACATGTGTCAAACCATCATGGTCATATATATAGAGACCAACGACACACTAGTGTGACAGAAGTTGAATAACAGAATCCACTGAGTGTGTGTGTGGTCATCAGATATCAATGTGGTTTTGGAAAAGAACACATATGCAATATAATGTGCATGCAATGACTCCACGTGGGATCCAAGTGGAAAACCATGGTGTAGAAGAAGCAAAACACACATAAGAAATCAACCCCCAGTACGAATTTAATGCACAAGCGAGTGACATAGAAGTTGCAGCATAAAATATAATCCACTAGAGTAGTGTGTTTGTATGTGGTCATGTATAGATATGATCAATGTGGTCATGTGGATAATCAATAATGACTATCTATACATATCAATGTGTGGTTTAGGAAAAGAACACATGCAAATCACTCTAGGGGATGATCCATGTATATACATGTGTCAAACCATCATGGACATATATATAGAGACCAAAAACACACTAGTGTGACAGAAGTTGAATCACAGAATCTAGGAGTGTGTGTGGTCATCAGATATCAATGTGATTTTGGAAAAGAACACATATGCAATATAATGTGCATGCAATGACTCTATCTATGTGGGATCCAAGTGGAAAACCATGGTGTAGAAGAAGCAAAACACACATAGGAAATCAACTCCCAGTACACATTTAATGCACTAGTGGGTGACAGAGAAGTTGCATCACAGAATATAATCCACTAGAGTAGTGTATGTGTGTGTGTGTGGTCATGTATAGATATGATCCATGTGGTCATGTGGATCATCAATAATGACTATCTATATATATCAATGTGTGTGCTTTAGGAAAAGAACACATGCAAATCACTCTAGGGGATGATCCATATATATATACATGTGGCAAACCATCATGGTCATATATATAGAGACCAAAAACACACTAGTCTGATAGAAGTTGAATCACA
Organism: Avena sativa; assembly: GCA_916181665.1. Classification (NCBI taxonomy): domain Eukaryota; kingdom Viridiplantae; phylum Streptophyta; class Magnoliopsida; order Poales; family Poaceae; genus Avena; species Avena sativa. The sequence continues at coordinate 437,793,286 of OV702289.1, forward strand.
GAATCCACTGGAGTGTGTGTGGTCATCAGATATCAATTTGGTTTTGGAAAAGAACACATATGCAATATAATGTGCATGCAGTGACTCTATGTTGGATCCAAGTGGAAAACCAAGGTGTAGAAGAAGAAAAACACACACAGGAAATCAACTCCCAGTACACATTTCATGCACCAGTGGGTGATAGAGAAGTTGCACCACAGAATATAATCCACTAGAGTAGTGTGTTTGTGTAGTCATGTATAGATATGATCAATGTGTTCATGTGGATCATCAATAATGACTATCTATATATATCAATGTGTGTGGTTTAGGAAAAGAATACATGAAAATCACTCTAGGGGATTATCCATATATATACATCTGTCAAACCATCATGGTCATATATAGAGAGACCAAAAAACACTAGTGTGATAGAAGTTGAATAACAGAATCCACTGGAGTGTGTGTGTGGTCATCAGATATCAATGTTGTTTTGGAAAAGAACACATATGCAATATAATGTGCATGCAATGACTCTACATGGGATCCAAGTGGAAAACCATGGTGTAGAAGAAGCAAAACACACATAAGAAATCAACTCCCAGTCCTCATTTAATGCACAAGTGGGTGACAGAGAAGTGGCAACACATAATATAATCCACTAGATTAGTGTGTTTGTATGTGGTCATGTATAGATATGATCAACGTGGTCATGTGGATCATCAATAATGACTATCTATATATATCAATGTGTGATTTAGGAAAAGAACACATGCAAATCACTCTAGGGGATGATCCATGTATATACATGTGTCAAACCATCATGGACATATATATAGAGACCAAAAACACACTAGTGTGACAGAAGTTGAATCACAGAATCTAGGAGTGTGTGTGGTCATCAGATATCAATGATGTTTTGGAAAAGAACACATATGCAATATAATGTGCATGTAATGACTCTACGTGGGATCCAAGTGGAAAACCATGGTGTAGAAGAAGCAAAACACACATAGGAAATCAACTCCCAGTACACATTTAAAGCACTAGTGGGTGACAGAGAAGTTACATCACAGAATATAACCCACTAGAGTAGTGTAAGTGTGTGTGTGGACATGGATAGATATGATCAATGTGGTCATGTGGATCATCAATAATGACTATCTATATATATATCAATGTGTGTGGTTTAGGAAAAGAACACATGCAAATCATTCTAGGGGATGATCCATATATATATATATCATGTGTCAAACCATCATGGTCATATATATAGAGTACAAAAATACACTAGTGTGACAGAAGTTGAATCACGGAATCCACTAGAGTGTGTGTGGTCATCAGATATCAATGTGGTTTTGGAAAAGAACACATATGCAATATAATGTGCATGCAATGACTCTATGTGGGATCCAAGTGGAAAACCATGGTGTAGAAGAAGCAAGACACACATAGGAAATAAACTCCTAGTGCACATTTAATGCACAAGTGTGACAGAGAAGTTGCATCACAGATCATATATATAATCCACTAGAGTAGTGTGAGTGTGTGGTCATGTATAGATATGATTAATGTGGTCAAATGGATCATCAATAATGACTATCTATATATATCAATGATGTGTGTGGTTTAGGAAAAGAACATATGCAAATCACTCTTCGGGATGATCCATATATATATACATGTGTCAAACCATCATGGTCATATATATAGAGACCAAAAACACACTAGTGTTACAGAAGTTGAATAACAGAATCCACTGGAGTGTGTCTGTGGTCATCAGATATCAATGTTGTTTTGGAAAAGAACACATATGCAATATAATGTGCATGCAATGACTCTACGTGGGATCCAAGTGGAAAACCATGGTGTAGAAGAAGCAAAACACACATAAGAAATCAACTCCCAGTACTCATTTAATGCACAAGTGGGGGACAGAGAAGTTGCAGCACAGAATATAATACACTAGAGTAGTGTGTTTGTATGTGGTCATGTATAGATATGATGAACGTGGTCATGTGGATCATCAATAATGACTATCTATATATATCAATGTGTGGTTTAGGAAAAGAACACATGCAAATCACTCTAGGGGATGATCCATGTATATACATGTGTCAAACCATCATGGACATATATATAGAGACCAAAAACACACTAGTGTGACAGAAGTTGAATCACAGAATCTAGGAGTGTGTGTGGTCATAAGATATCAATGATGTTTTGGAAAAGAACACATATGCAATATAATGTGCATCCAATGACTCTATCTAGGTGGGATCCAAGTGGAAAACCATGGTGTAGAAGAAGCAAAACACACATAGGAAATCAACTCCTAGTACACATTTAATGCACTAGTGGGTGACAGAGAAGTTGCATCACAGAATATAATCCACTAGAGTAGTGTAAGTGTGTGTGTGGACATGCATAGATATGATCAATGTGGTCATGTGGATCATCAATAATGACTATCTATATATATCAATGTGTGTGGTTTATTAAAAGAACACATGCAAATCACTCTAGGGGATGATCCATATATATATATATACATGTGTCAAACCATCATGGTCATATATATAGAGTCCAAAAATACACTAGTGTGACAGAAGTTGAATCACGAAATCCACTAGAGTGTGTGTGGTCATCAGATATCAATGTGGTTTGGGAAAAGAACACATATGCATTATAATCTGCATGCAATGAGTCTATGTGGGATCCAAGTGGAAAACCATGGTGTAGAAGAAGGAAAACACATTTAATGCACCAGTGGGTGACAGAGAAGTTGCATCACAGAATATAATCCACTAGAGTAGTGTGTGTGTGGTCATGTATATATATGATCAATGTGGTCTGGATGATCAATAATGACTATATATTTATATATCAATGTGTGTGGTTGAGGAAAAGAACACGTGCAAATCAATCTAGGTGATGATCCATCTATATAAATGTGTCAAACCATCATGGACATATATATAGAGACCAAAAACACACTAGTGTGATAGAAGTTGAATCACAGAATCCAGGAGTGTGTGTGGTCATCAGATATCAATGTGGTTTTGGAAAAGAACACATATGCAATATAATGTGCATGCAGTGACTCTATCTATGTGGGATCCAAGTGGAAAACCATGGTGTAGAAGAAGCAACACAGACATAGGAAATCAACTCCCAGTACACATTTAATCCACCAGTGGGTGACAGAGAAGTTGCAGCACATAATATAATCCACTAGAGTAGTGTGTGTGTGTGGTCATGTATAGATATGATCAATGTGCTCATGCGGATCATCAATAATGACTATCTATATATAACAATGTGTGGTTTAGGAAAAGAACACTTGCAAATCAACCTAGGGGATGATCCATATATATACATGTGCCAAACCATCATGGACATATATATAGAGACCAAAACCACACTAGTGTGACAGAAGTTGAATCGTCACAGAATCCACTGGAGTGTGTGTGGTCATCAGATATCAATGTGGTTTTGGAAAAGAACACATATATGCAATATAATGTGCATGCAATGACTCTATGTGGGATGCAAGTGGATAACCATAGTGTACAAGAAGCAAAACACACATAGGAAATCAACTCCCAGTACAAATTTAATGCACCAGTGGGTGACAGAGAAGTTGCATGACAGATCATATAATCCACTAGAGTAGTGTGTGTGTGCACATGTAGATATGATCAATGTGGTCATGTGGATCATCAATAAGGACTATATATATATATATATCAATGTGTGTGGTTTAGGAAAAGAACATATGCAAATCACTCTAGGGGATGAAACATATCTACACATATATACATGTGTCAAACCATCATGGCCATATATATAGAGACCAAAAACTCACTAGTGTGACAGAACTTGAATCACAGAATCCACTGGAGTGTGTGTGGTCATCAGATATGAATGTGGTTTTGGAAAAGAACACATATGCAACATAATGTGCATCCAATGACTCTATGGGGGATCCAAGTGGAAAACCATGGTGTAGAAGAAGCAAGACATATATAGGAAATAAACTCCTAGTGCACATTTAATGTACTAGTGTGACAGAGAAGTTGCATCATAGATCATATATATAATCCAGTAGAGTAGTGTGAGTGTGTGGTCATGTATAGATATGATCAATGTGGTCATGCGGATCATCAATAATGACTATCTATATATATCAATGATGTGTGTGGTTTAGGAAAAGAACACATCCAAATCACTCTAGGGGATGATCCATGTATATACATGTGTCAAACCATCATGGTGATATATATAGAGACCAAAAACACAGTAGTGTGACAGAAGTTGAATCACAGAATTCACTGTAGTGTGTGTGTGGTCTTCAGATATCAATGTGTTTTTGGAAAAGAACACATACGCACTATAATGTGCATGCAGTGACTCTATGTGGGATCCAAGTGGAAAACCATGGGGTAGAAGAAGCAAAACACACATAGGAAATCAACTCCCAGTACGCATTTAATGCACCAGTGGGTGACAGAGAACTTGCATCACAGAATATAATCCACTAGAGTAGTGTGTGCGTGTGTGTGTGTGGTCATGTATAGATATGGTCAATGTGGTCATGTGGATCATCAATAATGACTATCGATATATATCAGTGTGTGTGGTTTAGGAAAAGAACACATGCAAATCACTCTAGGGGATGATCCATATATATACATGTGTCAAACCATCATGGTCATATATATAGAAACCAAAAACACACTAGTGTGACAGAAGTTGAAGCACGAAATCCACTGGAGTGTGTGTGTGGTCATCAGATATCAATGTGGTTTTGGAAAAGAACGCATATGCAATATAATGTGCAAGCAATGACTCTATGTGGGATCCAAGTGGAAAACCATGGTGTAGAAGAAGCAAGACACGCAAAGGCAAAATCAACTCCCAGTACACATTGAATGCACCAGTGTGACAGAGAAGTTGCATCACACATATCATATAATAAACTAGAGTAGTGTGTGTGTGGTCATGTATAGATATGATCAATGTGGTCACGTGGATCATCAACAATGACTTTCTATATATATCAATGTGTGGTTTAGGAAAAGAACACATGCAAATCACTCTAGGGTATGATCCATATATATACATGTGTCAAACCACCATGGACATATATATAGAGACCAAAAACACACTAGTGTGATAGAAGTTGAATCACATAATCCACTAGAGTGTGTGTGGTCATCAGATATCGATGTGGTTTTGGAAAATAACACACGTTGGAAATCTTTTTGGTCCGCATGCGTGCATGCATGGAGTATCTATAGTAACACTGATTTACTGAATAATTTAGAAGAAATTAAATCGAGTGTGGGTTTTGCATTTTACATTGACATGCCGATCAAAAAATGATTAGATGCAAAAGAAGTCGAGCTGTGTATATGTGCGTTTTGCATTCCCACTCATGTGTTTTGCATTGACACGTGCGATGTACACGTCTCCCACCGCGCGTTTGCTCCCACCGCCCAACTGCCCCATCGTCTCCCTGTCATTTAAAAGACATCAGCCACACAGTCTCCCCATCATCTCCCAGTCATTTCTCCATAGTCCATCGTCCCACTCTTCCCTGCACTCCAAAGAACAGAAGGAAACCCTAGCAATAAGTCCGAGATTGTTTTCTCACGAAGATGAAGAGCTCAAGACCGGTGGTCGCCGAGGATGCCAAGGTCATCATCACCGACGATGCCAATGCCATCGTCCAGAAGCAAGCAGATAACAAGGTCGAAGAGGAAGCGGTTGCATATCCGGTGGGGGTTGCAGATAACAAGGTGCACTACGATTACTACGATGACAATGAGGTTGAAGAATCTACGGATCCGTTCGCGTTTGAGCAAGAACCCAGCGATGGAGAACCGAGGTAATTAGATCTAAACTGTGAATGGGGTTTTCAGATTTTACTATTCATATTTTCATTTGTAGGGTTTTTTGATCTTGTAGAGTTTGATTAATAAGTTTGTTCTCTGCCTAGTAATTCTATGCTCATCTTTTGATGGTTGTTTTGATCTGCCCCTAGTCATTCTAGTCCCATTTTCTAGTTTGATTTGATAGCTAGTAGTTCTAGGCGCCTAGTAGTTCTATACATGCTCATCTTTTGTTGGTCGTTTTAATTAGTTTGTAGGGTTCAGAGATCACTTCTCTAGGTTGTCTTCATGTTGTCCAATGTATAGTTTGATTTGTATGATAAGAGTCACATATATATATATAGTAATCATACGAGCTCCTGACTATATTAACAGAAATTTAATGTCCATCTCTGTTATAATTAGGGAAACAAATCATATGTACAGATGCATTAAAATGCAAATAAATGTCCATCTTTGTTCTATTTAGGGAAACAAATTGTTAGATTCCTAATTAATTGAGTATATTTAGGAGAAAGCAAATTCCTTTTTTTACCATGTTCTAGTCATAACTTCTTTGTGTTTTTCCAATTTACTGATAAGATGAGTGGAAATAATTACTCCATCTGTCCTAAAAAAAGGATGTCTCAGATTTCTAATTAAAATTTGGATGTATCTTTTTATATACTAAAACTTTTATAGATATTCATTCAAATTATTTGAAAGAAAACAGTATAATTTTAACTTAAGTGGAGTGTATATGTTAAATACTGGATCATGCATGTTTTATCCAATCTCTGTTATAGTAAGTTGCGTATTTATATGAACATATGCATTAAAATAATGCTGATAAATTAAATTTCTCTGTGTAGTCCATCTCTGTTATTTTTTTAGGGAAGCAAGTCGTAAAATTCATAATACACTGAGTATATATTTAGGTGAAAACAAATTCCTATTAATACCATGTTCAAACTGAATAAAGCTAGCTAGTCATAACTTCTTTTTGTTTTACCAATTTACTGATAAGATAAATGGAATGACTTACTCCATTTGTCCTAAAAAAGGATGTCTTAGTTTTGTTAATTTATGGACGTATCTTTATATACTAAAACTTGTATAGATTCTTTCAAACTATATTTGGAAGTATAGTATAATTTTATATAGCACTTGTTTTATCATATATGTATGCAAAACAGATATATGTTTGATGGACTAGTTTGTTCAAAAGCTGTGCGCACATGCTAAAATTAATCTCTCAACACAGCCCTTTCCTAGTTTGATCTCATGATCTTGGGAGCGTAATTTTTTTTCATTCACTGATTTCTTCTCTCTACTTGCCAATTCGCAGGAACCAGATAGCAATGTCGGTGGAAGTATGTGGTCCAGGCATGCAAAAAGCCGCCACATCCTGAAGCAAATGAGGAATGGGAGGTTCCCCTTCCACCTAGGTGCAAACAAGTACAGGTGCCCCTTCTGCGCAAGAAGGATTGCGGAAGACCTGAACAACATCGTGCAGCATGCCAGGGGCATTGCCTGTGGAGGACAGCGGCGTGCGAATCATACAAAAGCTAAGCACGCTGCCTTCATGGTTTACCTAAGCAAGTATGCCAACCTCGGTCACATTGCTCTGGGGCCGTAACTGCTTGCTCCTGCTGCCTCAGCTGCCTCCTGTTGTCGCCTCGTGTTGCCTCTGCTGTCGCCTCCTATTGCCTCTGCTACCTCCTATTGCATGTTGCCTGTTGCTGCCTCCTATTTATGTAATGGGTGTATTGTTCTATTATATCATTTGGGCTGTGTAATTATTAAGTACTACTAGTAATATGTGGTGGTTGTGATCGAACCTATTTAAATAGTACCTCTATATATTGTCAGTACCATTTAAGTTGTTTGTTATGATTGTTCCTGGTCGCACATATTTCCGACATTTCGAAATATTTTTTTGTGAATCTTTCAGAAACACACACGCGATTGTTCCTGGTTTTGCAACAATATAGAAAATCCATGGTTATTGTTCCTGGTTGCACCATGTTTGAAATCAACAAAATATAAATACACATTACTTTTGCAATCATGATTTTTCCCAGTTTCAACAAGTTTGGTACAACAAGTTAAATACATCTGATGAATAGTGAAAACAACTGACTAGCTAGCTAGCTAACTAAACATCCAACAAACTCATTCCTCTTACTGTTTTCTAAAATGTCAAAATAACCAAGAGGATGAATAATACATCCATAATTCAATACTTATTTCCAGAATTGCCAACAACAAAAAGAAGAACACACCCTAAAGTCACTGCCACACTAAGCATCATCGTGAACCAAACATGCTTGCATTCCATTTCTTTTCTCATTCTCTTCAACCTCAGTTTATATATCTGCAGATCCGTGTCTCTATCTGCCAGCCTCAGCTCAATCGTCATCTTATCATCTGCCTTCTTACATAGCTGGGCAAGCATCCTCTGCATCTATGCTGGCCATGGGTTGTCCATCCAGTACAAGTAACATCAAACCTCATATGGACAACCTAAAAATTTTCTACCAATGTCTTCACCATAGGAGGTAACCTTCCTAGCAGGAACATGGTTGCACTAGCATCTCCAACTAGGATCTAGCTCCTTCCCACCAATCTCATGATCTAGGATGGAAATTGGAAGCTCCCCATTGATTCCAACCCAGCTCTGCACAACCCTACGATGGAAGTCATTGAAATAGTTAAATTCCCCAAACTGCTAGAACCCTAGGTAGAATAGATTCATGGACGCCGTAATTTACCTGGTCCACAACATCGCCCTCGCCTGCCGGCTTGCGCATCCCCATGGCAGCCAAGATGTGGCAGCGACAGCAGCAACGGCGGTGGAGATGTGACGGCAGCGACAGCGGCTGTGCGGTGCGGTGTGGCGCGGCGCGGCATGGTGCGGTGCGATCTGGTGCAGTGCGGTCGGGGAAACGGATCGTTATGGGGCCACTCGTCTGCTCCAGCGTGGGCCCCACCTGTCGTTGGGTATTACGGGTCCCTTCCACACTCGCCCAATGTAACATCCCAATTTCAGCAACCCTGATTAGTTGTCCAGAAAGCAAAAATCAGGGGGAACAAAAACTTTTTCTTGTTTAATGCTGAAGTGTTTTCTTGTTTTTGGATATGCTTATGCATATAAATGTGTCTTAGATGATATACTCCTTACCTTAACACTAGTTGACAAAAGCTACTTCCCAAAACAGTCTTAGCTTACTTTCCATATTCTCTAATGTTCTGGCATTTAAAAACCTGAGCCAAGATGCTTATGTAACCAAAACTATTTTAGTAGCTTCTATTGATAAAACTATGGAGAGCTATATAACATAATCTCCTTATGTTCTCAAGACATAACCTTCTACTATTCTTATCTCTAGGTTTCCCAAAAAATCTTTTTAAAGATTTGAATTCTACTCTTGGTAGAGATACCAAGGACCTTCCCTTGTTCAAACTCCAACCTATTTCAAAATACCCATCCTTACCTAAAGCTAAGCTTGGTGGTAACCCCAGTAGTAGATGATTTGTTTGTAAGATGAGTTGCCATGATCTACTGCTTGAATTGTCTTCTTAGGAGATAGTATGAGATACTCTAGGAGCTCATCACTAGGATCAAGATGTTTCCAAATCATCTCACCCTAAGCAAGAATACAATCTAGATCTGATCCCTAGCTACTCAGTAGTCATCTAAAAACCATAACCAGATCATCTCTAAAGTGATCTACTTCTAGAAGCTTCCAAGTCAATGGAGACCAATATCAAGCTTGGATCCTTTCTTCTCAATCTACACTTCAACATCATCCACTTGATGATCCTTGGGTACCCTGCAACCCATCAAAAACATGCCATCTCATGCTCTAGTTAAAAACCCTAAAACTGCCAAATTTGGCTAAGTCCGGAAAACTCTTTCCAACATCACCTTTTTGAATGCCTCCCTTTCTCAACCCTTGTGCATTTTTGGAAATGAATCTGAACCATATTGTTAACCATCCTAGGGTCTACCAAGGCCCACTCTTGCCCTTGGTTAGATCATCCTGCTACTCACTTGTTCTTGATGGTTTTGTAGGCAAGAAATTAACTTTTCCTGCAAATCTAGTGAACATGCCTACTTTGACAGAAGCTCATGCCATCCTCCAAACCTCTATGGACAAAATCTTTGCATGGTTATGTTCTACTCATATAGGTATATCATTACCTACTTCACTTGCTCCAATTGGATCCTTGAGCTGATTAAACCCACAAGGTTTTGGCAGACTTATTTTATTCAAGGTTTGAAAGCTTGCCTTGGTGAGCTCAAGCAGGAACAAGCTCAAACCTCTGTACCATGTTGATTTAAACCACTTGGTCTATCCATCCCTCCACCCGATGCCCCAAGGGGAGGTCTGAACTCCAAGATACAACCATGTTTTGATAGTATGAAAATAACCTCACCCTAGATCCTTAATCTAGGGTATTCCACGAAAATCAACTTGGAATCTCCAATCCCAAGGTTGCAAATGCTTGATACACCTTTTATACATCATCTACCTTGATCATCAAGATTTATCAAATATGATCCATACTTATTATGGCTCCAAATCTAATAAATCTCTTTAATAGTCAAAATCTCCAAAACTTCTCCTATAAAGGAAATTTGGTTGTTGCCAAAGCACTTCCCCAACTTTTGGCTCAATTGAGACCCACATATCATACCCCATCCTCCCACTTCAAAAATAAATATTTTTGAAGAGCTTTATTATTTCTTTTTGCCCATTTTCTTAAATGGGAGAATTGGAATAATAATTGTTTTAAATAGTTTTAAGCCTCAATAAATCTTGGGAAAATTCCCCTAAGTGTGTATTCACATTTGGAATCATCCCATAGCAAAAACTCCACTTGTCCAATGTAAATTCATCAAATGATCCTCTAGAAACTACTTCTGTACTTTTTGAATAAATGGATTTAAGAGGACTTTAAATCTCTAGAAAAATCCCAAATATTTCTTGGATATCTACTTTAACCTCATCTATCTACCAGTACCTTTCACTCATCTTGCCAAGATCAATTCAAGTATTTTCCTTCATAATCATCAACTTTGCCAATATTGGGTGATGATCAAAACCCTACTTTAATACTCCATCAAACCTCATCAACCTTCACCAAAAAGCCTCCATAGCACCCAGCATTCATCTCTGGTCGACCAGCACTGTAGCAATTACTGTAGCATCTTGTCCTCTAGTGCTTGGACACTAGTGCTTAGACTCATATGAGTGTCTTGTCTTGCAAATTTCTTCTTCCCTTGCAACTGAGCCACACTGATCTCTCTCACCTGCTTCCAGGCCGGATACCACCTCCACCGCCCCCAGAAAACCCTCCCCTGGTTTCACCTCTTCCTCCTCTCCCCTCATGGAATATGTCCATGGTACACCCTCTCCTCTCGGTATTTAAGGCCAGAGGCCACCCTGTGCCTCACCCTGCCCGTCATTTGCCCCCTCCCACTCCCTCTCACCACCCCAGGGTCCCTCTCCTCCTTCCTTGCTATGCTCTGCTCGAGAGAAGGAGAGAAAGAAGCATCGGCCTCCCCTTTGATTCGAGCAGGTCTCCTCCACCCCTCTATATCTTCCTTTGCATGCTGCCTAGCCAAGCTCCTCTCCTCCCCTGCACTTGACCCTGTCCTCTATTTGTTGGAGGAACGCCTGCGGACACCACCCGAGCTCTTGGCCGAGCCGAGAACTTTCCGCGAACCCCCGGACTCTTGAGCCCCGTCCCCTCTACATGCATTGCACCTGGACGCTCCAGGACCTCCGCATCTGATCCACCATCCCCTACCGCCGTGCATGCACCCCTGGACCCCTCACCGGCAAGGTCCGGCGAGCACCGAAGCAGATCCCGTGGTGGCAGAGGCAGGCGACGCCTCCCTGAAGCAAAACCCACCATGTCGCCCATCCCCGAGGTCCCCGTCGTCGACCGCATCGCCCCATGTCCTCCCCGTCGCCCCTCCGCCCCTCCGGTAAGCTCCCAGTACGACCCCGACGCCGTCTAGGGTTTCCGCCCGGCCGTGCTCTATTCTGCGAGAACGACGGCCATGTGCTGTCGATCTCCCTTCGATCCAACGGCTAGCATCCGCAGAAACCGCTTCAGCGCCCCGCTGTCACTAAGGGGCGGGCCCCGCCTGCCAGACCTTTGAATCTCTGTCCCGCACAGAGAGGCGGCCGAGTGGGCCGGTTTCGCTCTCCCAGGCCCATCTCCGCTCGAATTCAGCCCAGTCGCCCCAGCCCTCTTGTCCAATTATTTCAATTACTCCCAGATCTGAATTTAGGCTGTTTGGTTTAATTCAAACTAAAAATGGAAAACTAGCTTTTTTTGTCCAGATCAAAATTTCACCAAGTACCCAAGTGTTCTGTACAACATGTAGAACCAACCCCTGGCCAAAAATAATCTTTATTATTTTCTGGCATTTAATCTTCTAAGGAGTATAGTCTACATTAAATAAATTCCTCTGGGAGTGGTACACATCCTTTTGGAATGAAATCAAGTGCCACTGGTAGTTTGCCCTTGGTAAAAATAACAAAATCCCTTCTGTTCTGACTTTAGAAAATTCCCTAGACCAAATAATGAGTCCAATTGACCCAAGTCCAATTATCCTGGATGTGGTACACTAAGGCCTATCCAAATCCAGGAGCTCATGATTTATTGAGCCTTGGATATTTCTCTGTGAATTAAACTATTCTGTGCATGGTTTAATCACCTCTAAATTCACTAAAGTAGTTGTGCTAATCAAAAAATGTTGATTCCAATTTCTACAAAAAGGAGTCCCCAATACCTACCATGTGTCTTTGGAATCAACTCAAAAGCTGTTATAGGTTAAATCTGGTGAAAACGACAATTTGTCTACCGAACTGCCATTGGGAATTTCCTGAGGGCTTTCTGGTAAGTATCTTTACTTGATTCCAACTCTCAGTGAACAAGTACATAAATCCCTACTGAAACATCCAGGGAAATAATTTTTGGAGCTCCAGAACTTCTCTGGTGAATTATTTCCTAAAACTAGAGTCTTATTCACTATAAAAATCACTACAAATTATTGGTAATTGATAAAATAGTGAAACCACTTTTGTTGGTTTAATTTTATCAATACTCTATCTGTTGGTATCATGTTTTTACATTGGTACCATACAGAATATGGTCTTGTCCAAAAATCCGTCTCTTAGGTAGTTTCTAGACTATAAATCCTAAGGGATTTTCTTCCACTTTACAAGACAAGACCAATCTTATCAAATCCCTTCCTCCTAAGACCTAATGAATTGTAAACTTGTATTGTTCAATTGTTTGCTGTATGTATTGGTGCTTATATGTCTGGTGTTGATTGTGGCTTGGTTTACTTGCATGTGCTGTCAGAACGACGATAGTTGCGATGAATTCGGAGAGCAGAAGAAGTGGTATTTATTATTCGGATTGGTATTCTGGGTTATCTAAAGAAGAAGTCTAGGGACAATTATGCCATATTGCTGATCATCAGGCAAGCCACCTTCTTGCTCATAAGCCTTGTCCTACTGTTTTACTTATGCATGTTTTATCAACTGCTTATTAAAACTGCACTGTTTTGCTATATATTGATGTATGTATATATATATGGTAGTGGTTTAGCTCCTCCAAACCCTTACTCAATGGTACTACTAAGTACAACCCTGTTGATGTTACCTATTTGCCCGTAGTAGAATAGATGGTGTAATACACCATACCCCTTTGGAGACCCCGATTTAGCCGAAGCAAAAGCTAGAGGATGGGAAGACCCCGGAAAAAGTTTTACCAAATGCTTTATGATAAAACCTTGGTGAGGTGGGACCTCCCAAGAGATGTTGAGAAAGAGAAAGGTTTTGTTTTACAAAATACTGGAGGAAAACCGGAGGAAAAAGGTTTACAAAAACGCACCTGGTTCTCTGCAGTTTTGCTAGAACAATTAACCCTGTGCAACCACATTACTCTGGTATGGGACAGGGCTGGATTTGATGTTTGTCTATTTTGGTATAAGCTGCCTCGCAACAACTACAGGGGATCAGGGATCCCTGGAGGGTGGGCCTTCTCTGATAAAGGTGGGACCTGGAGAAGGAACAAAGGGTCAGCAGGCCTCCACGCGTTACTATGAGCCCCTCATTGAAAGCGCACACTCGAGAAGTGGAAAAGTGCTCCGGTTGGTCCTCGCCCGATGTCCTGGTTTTGAGGGGATTAACACTCATAGGGTAGGCACTTATATTGGAGTGGGCATCCAGAGAGTCTTGATCGGTTACTCAACCCACGATCGGTGAAGATCAGGGTAGTGTACCCGGATGGTGTCGGTAAAGTGCGCAACCTCTGCAGAGTGTAAATCTATTCGAATAGCCGTGTCCGGGGTCATGGATGGTTGGGAAGGTTGCTGTAGAGCGGTGCTAGTTTTGTTTTCAAAAAGGATTTCGATAAAGAAATGGCTTTGAAAATATTTTGACCATGGGATGGTCGGAAAGGATCCCTACAATGACCATGGGATGGTCAGAAAGAGATGGAAGGAGTTTGGTCGTGGGACGACCGGGAGAAAGGAACAAATGGGTGACCCAGTCCTAATGTTTTCCAAAACTTTTCAAAAAGGTTTTCAAAAATGGTTTACAAAAGTTTTCAACAAAGATATGTAGATGCTATATCTACAAGAGAAACTACTTAGAAAAGAACCCCTCTTGGAGCCCTCCTACTACCACAACCATACTGCATATCCCCTTGTTATTACTATTCTCTTAAGGTGGTTTGCGAGTACATTCAAAGTACTCACAGGCATTGTCCCTGGCTATTAACTTGGTTAGATATCAAGAAGAAGATGGTGTGGGTGACTATGCGAGCTGGGACGTTCTCCCAGTCAGTTGCCTATAGGTTAAGGCATGGCTCGGGCTCTACGCTTGATGAAGATCCGCTGCTGTTTATTGATGTAGCCATAACGGCATTTATGTAAGTCTTGTAATTCTGCATATCCTCGGATGTTGTAATGATACTTGTCGGTTATGGGCCACGACTAACTGATCATGGGATCGTGGTTGTATGCATAAAAAGGATTCTCGGAGGATTAATCCGGGGGCCCCACACCCAAATCCACTCACCTCCCAGCGTTGGGAAAACCCTCTCCAGCGAGAGCCGAATCCCCTCCCCGACCCTCCCCCGTGACGGACAAATCACGTCCCCTCCCCTCCCTAGCAACGGACAAATCCCCTCCCCTCTCGTACCCTCCTCGGAGACAACCAAATCCCCTCCCCTCCCCTCCCCTATGACGGCCAAATCACCTCCCCTCCCCTTCCCGGTGATGACCAACCATCCTCCCCTCCCAGTGACGATGGCTGCAACGTAAGTGCTCCTCGACCTACTTCCCTTCACCGCGTCACCTCCTCGTTCTAGGTTCACCGTGTCAGTGCTCCATCTAGGTCACCGCGATGGATCTTGGCCTTAGTGTCACCGCTTCGTTCTTGGGCAGAGCAGCGACGTTGCTGTCTATGTCACTGGATGATCTTGAAGTAGTTGCCAAATTAATGCCCTAAATTGTTGTTTTTCATAGCTATATGTTAGTGATGATGGATAATCTTAGGATATTAACTATTTACAACTGGCCAATGACTAATATGTGGCACTTAGGTTGTTGATGGGATGATCTCCATCTACTTAGTGTCTTTGTACGACCACTATGGCTCTACATCTCCTTGGTAGATATAGATTCATCTCATTGACTTGTGTGTGCTATCTTACTATGGAGCCCACATTATATATTGATATAGGTCATTGTATTCTCTTCACATGCATTTGGCCAATGATTAAATGGTGTCACTATCTCTTTCCATGGGATAATGTGCATATAGCATGTGTTCTATACAAACACATTTTTTGTGCATGCTTCTTGCTATATGTTCGATTATCTCATTGATTTATGTGTGATTTGTTAGTATGAGGCCCAAATTGATGTTTTCATAGCTATGTTAGTGCTAAGGGATAATCTTGTGATTTTCACTGTTTACAACTGGTCAATGATGAAAATGTGGCACTTTGACTGTTGATGGGATGATAGGCATCTACTTACTGTCTTTACATGGCCACTATGGTTGTACATGCTTCTTAGTATATATAGATTCATCTCATTGGACGATGCTTGTAGTTGTGACCAAATTATTTGATTCTTCTAGTTAGCAAGTCTCCAAATGGCTGCACTGTCAAGGGAAGAATTATAAAGAGGTGCATGTAGAAACTGTGAATACTGCAAAATGGAAGGGCTGATGCATAAGGAGCCTACTGTACAGCATAGCATTGAAATGTAGGTTTGAAAATTGTTGCTACTGGCTCTAAGATAGTAGTTAAACCTACTATATAGCAGCAAAACAAAATATTAATTCTAATTACTACAATGTCCATTTAGGTTTCTAAAACCAACGCTAGCTTAATCGATGTCACATTCGATGATGATGATAATGATGATTCACAGAATCTGATGACAATGTGAAGCAACTAGTCAAGATACCTAAGAAAGCGAGGTTCAGAGCACCTGATGATGTGGTTGTTAGAATCACTAAAGCTAAGAAAACTAGGATCCCAACACAGGTGTTTAAATTATAACACGTTTAATGTATATATACAATCTATTTCTTTTGGGAGTTTAGTTCCATATATCATTTAGACATCCATCATTTATTGCCTAATAGGATCTAGCGTCATGTCTAGTATGCAAGAGCAATTGCGAATCCAGGTTGTCATCAGGCATGTCCTTTTGTATCTACTTGTCAGAGTTAGAGGGGTTCCAGAACTCAATGGTAAGTGGTAACAAGCAATTTTATTTCAAACTACACTGTAAGTCTATAACCGTTTGTTTAATGTCTGATTCTTTTGTTTTTGGTGCATAGAGTGTGCCATGCAATTCAATGTTCATGTTTAATCTAGCCACAACTGAACTTGAGAGTGTTCCCTTCAAGGTGCTTGGGCGCACCTACAAGATTGACCTCGAGAAAAGAAAGAACATGACTATCATGGGAGGTGAAGGATGGAACAATTCATTACACAGAACGATCTTACCAGGGAAGAAATGTTATGTTTTTCTTTGACAGGACCCATGCCGAGGATAACTGTTCTCTATATCTGTGGTCTTGGTGGCGAGGAAGATGTATATGAATCTACAGTTGTCGCCCAAAGATGCCACCTTACCGATGATGAGAAGGAACACCTCCTAGCTACCCTACCGCCAATCAACACCTTCATCGGGGTTCCATTTGTGACCCGTTTGACAAGGACAAATCTTTTCCAACATAAGATGGTATGGCAACTACCTTTTGTTTGTTCCTTGTATGGCTCCATATATAACTTGTGGTGGTCGTCGTTTGACATGATTACTACTTCTTTTTAATCCATGGTGCGATATCGCAAATATTACCTACAAAAGTGGTTTCCTCCATGGGCATCCCTGATGATGGCGTGGCTGGAGTACAACTAGGAGATTTTGACATCACCCCAGTTACATACAATACTGACCCAGATGGTCATGCCATCTTCAGCAATCAGGGGTGGAAGAAATTCCATGAGTGTGAAGATGATCTAAAGGTTGGACAAGTCGTGCTAATCACTGGCAGGAAGACCACAGAAGAGATGTTGGACGTGAAGTTTGTGTTCGAGACCATCTAGAGTGTAGTTGTGGTTGGGAACTGTTAAGCTTAACTAGTACGACGTAGTTTGCAACAGTTAATTAGTCGTTTGAAACCTAGTGTATATATATAATATATTTGCATGTTTAGTCTACTCTTGGAAGATTTTGGAGGTTATGGTTATGATTGTGTGAACTGGAAGATATCACAAAGAATTATATGGAAGCTACTACTACAAAAGAATTCTGAAAGATTTCCTGTCCACATGCATTCGGGTCGTTTGGGATGCTCGCGAGGGTCCCTTGTCGCGAGTTCGAGAGATTTCTCCATGATGAGACTCTGATCTCTATTAGATTTTTTGAATCAGTAATTACAACAACTTGAGTACTATGATTATAAAAGTTGAAAGATAGTACTTGCACATAATTCTGAAAGCTACCACGGATAATTCTAAAAGAAGTTGCTAAAAATAAATACTTTGAATTCTGAAAGTACTAAAATTAAATACATTACAATTTTGTCTGAAAGGTAATACACATACTGCTGATCGAAAATAATATAAATACAATACAAATTTCTACTTCGAAAAATAGACCTGAAAATGCTACCCAATAAACTAGGATGAATATAGGATTCATTATCCCCTATATTTTTTGTCGGCGGCGGCTCCTGCGTGCTGCAACACATGTTCAGAGAACTCTCTCCGTCTGCAATGTGGTGCCAGTATCTCGTCCAGAGGGTAAGACCTTGGTGTATGTTCTAGACTTAATACGTCATTGTTGGTTCCTCTTCCCAGGCTTGAACCTCATGATCGTAGAGTCTAATATAATTATTGTAGTATATGCAACCGGGTTTGAGTGTGGGGTCTAACCTGGTGTTAATGGAGATAGACCGGTGGTAATCAACAAAGAGGGCATGACTACCAATGTCACCAACGGCCTCGAGAGAGCGGTTCTCCATGTGCACCCGGTACAACACCGGTTTCCCTTTGGCAAAATCCCCGTTCAACACAAGAAGCAGATCACCATCTGACTCAACTAGGTAAAATATGTAGCCTCCGCGTACCTGTTCAAAAACTGGGGCTGAAATTATTTTGGCCATCATGACAGTGCTCGCGCGCTTCTCTAACTGGATGTTGGTCGACATGATGTCTCCATTCTCAAGTAATGCATATACTTCCCCTCAGAATGTCGTCATGCAGACCAGAAGCGTATCAGGAGGTCGCGAATACAATCCTTCTCCAAATGATTCATTGATTTGCCCCGTTGGGGTGCTCTCATCGGCCCATGCAATATGATCTGGATAATCTGTGCAAATGAACACCATCGTCAGGGACTTCGTTACAACGACAGATTGCATAAGATCAGATGGTATGTGTGCTTGAAACTCAGTGTTAGACTTATGAGTGATTGGGTTCAGAAGCCCAATCTGGTATGGCTCCACCCTCTGAGCAAGCACGATGACACCACGAGAAACACCGACAAAGTAGAATCTTTTGGAAGAAGAGGGCATCAATTAGCACTAAGATGTTTACAATGGAAAATACAAATAAATGAATGTTATATATATATATATCAGATGTGAATGTGAACCTGCGATGGACGTCCATTACATTCATCCTGAAGCAACGACCAGTGGCGAGGTTAAGGAAGGTGAAGTCGCCAACGTCTAGAAGTGTGTGATCTATCATGATCCAACTGTTGAGATGGAATTCAGTCACCTTTAAAGTACGGCGCCAATCGGTGCAGACTTCCCGCCAAGTAGCATAGGTGTCGACGTACTCCTCTTTCTCCAGCAAGTAGTCGGTGTTCTTGCTAAGTGGGTCGGCCGGGAGATCGGACCAGTTCCTCTTCATCCGGCTACTAGCCGTGGCTTACGTGCGGGAATGTTTTGATCGAGGAAGAAAGAAGAACTTCCACTCCAAGGAGAAGAAGAAGAGGAGAACATACGAGGGAGACGAAGCGGAACTACCACTACGAGGAGACGAGGGAGAAGAAGCAGAACTGCCACTTCAAGTTTAGATCAACGAGCTTTTTTTTAGAACTAGCGGGTGAACTAGCCATGCACTGCATGCAAGTTTTGATCAAACATACTGACATGTGGGACCGGCTAAAAAATTCCGTGAAGCACGGAGGAGACGGTCGATGGGAAAAAAATTGTCGAATATGTGCCGTGACGAATTCCACAACGAATTTTGCACCAGACGAAATGGCAAACTACGCTTCAGGGCCTGGGACGAAATCTACGACGAATTTTCCATGACGAAAACAAGGAAGGTCATGGATAACCGGGCTGGAGGGGCTTGGAGCTTGTTACGACGAAACGTTCTAGAACGTCAGGAATCCGCAACGTTTTTAGGTCGCGTCATAAAAAAACGTCACGGATTGTCCAGATTCTTGCATTGTGTGTGTGCTCATCTGGATCTATGTGGTCTAGGGAAATAACACATGAAATGACACTAGTGGATCAATGTGGTTTAGGATAAGAACGCATGTAATGACTATAGGTGATCCATGTGTCATACCATGGTCACAGAGACCAAAAGCACATAGGAAGAGCAGCTTCCACATTTCATGTTGCACCAGTGAGGCAGAAGTTGCATCACATAATGCACTGGATTGTGTGTGGTCATGTGGATCTATGTGGTCTAGGAAAATAACACATGCAATGACACTAGTGGATCAATGTGGTTTAGGAAAAGAACATATGCAATGTCTATAGGTGATCCATGTGTCAAACTATGGTCATAGAGAGCAAAAGAACATAGGAAGAGAAGCTTCCACATTGCATGATGCACTAGTGAGGTAGAAGTTGCATCACAGAATGCACTGGATTGTGTGTGGTCATGTGGATCAATCTGGTCTAGGAAAATAACACATGCAATGACAGTAGTGGATCAATGTGGTTGAGGAAAAGAACTCATGTAGTTACTATAGGTGATCCATGTGTCATACCATGGTCACAGAGACCAAAATCACATAGGAAGAGAAGCTTCCACATTGCATGTTGCACCCTCGAGGCAGAAGTTGCATCATAGAATGCACTGGAGTGTGTGTGGTCATGTGGATCAATGTGGTCTAGGAAAAGAGCACATGCAATGACACTAGTGGAACAATGTGGTTTAGAAAAAGAACACATGGAATGACTATAGGTGATGCATGTGTCAAACCGTGGTCACAGAGACCAAAAGCACATATGAAGAGCAGCTTCCACATTGCAAGTTGTGGAAGAAGTTGCATCACAGAATGCACTG
The DNA here is from genome assembly GCA_916181665.1 of Avena sativa. Taxonomy (NCBI): domain Eukaryota; kingdom Viridiplantae; phylum Streptophyta; class Magnoliopsida; order Poales; family Poaceae; genus Avena; species Avena sativa. The sequence goes on from OV702289.1 coordinate 437,814,018, forward strand.
GAGTGTTTATGGTCATGTAGATCAATGTGGTCTAGGAAAAGAACACATGCAATGACACTAGTGGATCCATGTGGTTTTAGAAAAGAACACAGGTAATGACTATAGGTGATCCGTGTGTCAAACCATGGTCATAAAGACCAAAAGCACATCGGAAGAGCAGCTTCCACATTGCATGTTGCACAAGTGAGGAAGAAGTTACATCACAGAATGCACCGGAGTGTGTGTGGTCATGTGGATCAATGTGGTCTAGGGAAAAACACATGCAATGACACTAGTTGATAAATGTTGTTTAGGAAAAGAACACATGAAATGTCTATAGGTGATCCATGTGTCAAACCATGGTCACAGAGACCAAAAATCACGTAGGAAGAGCAGCTTCCACATTTCATGTTGCACTAGTGAGGCAGAAGTTGCATCACAGAATGCACTGGAGTGTTCGTGGTCATGTGGATCAATGTGGTCTAGGAAAAGAACACATGCAATGACACTCATGGAACAATGTGGTTTCGGAACAGAACACATGCAATGACTATAGTTGATCCATGTGTCAAACCGTGGTCATACAGACCAAAAGCACATAGGAAGAGCAATTTCCACATTGCATGTTGCACCAGTGAGGCAGAAGTTGCATCACAGAATGCACCGGAGTGTGTGTGTTCATGTGGATCAATGTGGTCTTGGGAAAAAACACATGCAATGACACTAGTGGATCAATGTTGTTTAGGAAAAGAACACATTAAATGTCTATATGTGATCCATGTGTCAAACCATGGTCACAGAGACCAAAAGCACATAGGAAGAGAAGCTTCCACATTGCATGTTGCACTAGTGAGGCAGAAGTTGCATCATATAATGCACTGGAGTGTTTGTGGTCATGTGGATCAATGTGGTCTAGGAAAAGAATACATTAAATGACATTAGTGGATCAATGTGGTTTAGGAAAAGAACACATGCAATGTCTATAGGTGATCCATGTTTCAAACCATGGTCACAGAGACCAAAACCTCATACGAAGAGTAGCTTCCACATTGCATGTTGCACCAGTGAGGGAGAAGTTGCATCACAGAATGCACTGGAGTGTGTGTGGTGATCTAGATCAACATGTTCTAGGAAAAGAACCCATGTAACGACACCATTGGATTAATGTGGTTTAGGAAAAGATCACATGCAATGGCTATAGGTGATCCATGTGTCATACCGGGGTCATACAGACTAAAAGCACATATGAAGACCAGCTTTCACAATGCATGTTGCACTAGTGAGGCAGAAATTGCATCACAAAATGCACCAGATTATGTATGGTCATGTGGATCTTTGTTCTCTAGGAAAATAACACATGCAATGACACTAGTGGATCAACGTGGTTTAGGAAAAGAACACATGCAATGACTATTGGTCATCCATCAGAAGTTACATCACAAAATGCACTAGAGTGTGTGTGGTGATGTGGATCAATGTGGTATAGGGAACAAACACATGCAATGAAACTAGTGGAATAATGTGCTTTAGGAAAAGAACAGATGCAATGACTATAGGTGATCCATGTGTCAAACCATGGTCAAAGAGACCAAAAACACATAGGAAGAGCAGCTTCCACATTGTATGTTGCACCAACGAGCCAGAAGTTGCATCATAGGATTCACTGGAGTGTGTATGGTCATGTGGATAATTGTGGTCTAGGAAAAGAGCACATGCAATGACACTAGTGGATCGATGTGGTTTAGGAAAAGAACACATGGACTATAGGTGATCCATGTGTCAAACTGTGGTCAAAGAGACCAAAAGCACATATGAAGAGCAGCTTCCACATTGCATGTTGAGGCAAAGTTTGCATCACAGAATGCACTGGATTGTGTGTGGTCATAGGATCTATGTGGTCTAGGGAAATAACACATGCAATGACACTAGTGGATAAATGTAGTTTAGGATAAGAACACATGTAATGACTATAGGTGATCCATGTGTCATACCATGGTCACAGAGACCAAAAGAACATAGGAAGAGAAGCTTCCACATTGCATGTTGCACCAGTGAGGAAGAAGTTGCATTACAGAATGCACTGGATTGTGTGTGGTCATGTGGATCTATGTGGTCTAGGGAAATAACACATGCAATGACACTAGTGGATCAATGTAGTTTAGGATAAGAACACATGTAATGACTATAGGTGATCCATGTGTCATACCATGGCCACAAAGACCAAAAGAACATAGGAAGAGGAGTTTCAACATTGCATGTTGCACTAGTGAGGCAGAAGTTGCATCACCGAATGCACTAGATTGTGTGTGGTCATGTGGATCTATGTGGTCTAGGAAAAGAACACATCAAATGACACTAGTGGATCAATGTGGTTTAGGAAAAGAACATATTCAATGTATATAGGTGATCCATGTGTCAAACCATGGTCACAGATAGCAAAAGAACATAGGAAGGGAAGCTTCCACATTGCATGCTGCCCTAGTGAGGTAGAAGTTGCATCACGGAATGCACTGGATTGTGTGTGGTCATGTGGATCAGTGTGGTCTAGGAAAATAACACATGCAATGGCACTAGTAGATCAATGTGGTTTAGGAAAAGAACACAAGTAATGACTTTAGGTGATCCATATGTCATACCATGGTCATAGAGACCAAAATGACATAGAAAGAGAAGCTTCCACATTGCATGTTGCACCAGCGAGGCAGAAGTTGCATCATAGAATGCACTGGAGTGTGTGTGGTCATGTGGATCAATGTCGTCTCGGAAAAGAGCACATTTAATGACACTAGTGGATGAATGTGGTTTAGAAAAGAACACATGCAATGACTGTAGCTGATCCATGTGTCAAACCGTGGTCACAGAGACCAAAAGCACATATGAAGAGCAACTTTCACATTGCAAGTTGAGGCAGAAGTTGCATCACAGAATGCACTGGAGTGTTTGTGGTCATGTGGATCAATGTGGTCTAGGAAAAGAACACATGCAATGACACTAGTGGATCAATGTGGTTTCGGAAAAGAACACATGCAATGACTATTAGTGATCCATTAGAAGTTACATCACAGAATGCACCGGAGTGTGTGTGGTCATGTGGATCAATGTGGTCTAGGGAACAAACACATGCAAAGACACTAGTGGATTAATGTGGTTTAGGAAAAGAACAGATGCAATGACTATAGGTGACCCGTGTGTCAAACCATGGTCACAGAGACCAAAAAACACATAGGAAGAGCAGTTTCGACATTTTATGTTGCACCAACGAGGCAGAAGTTGCATCATAGGATGGACTGGAGTGTGTGTGGTCATGTGGATAAATGTGATCTAGGAAAAGAGCACATGCAATGACACTAGTGGATCAATGTGGTTTAGGAAAAGAACACATGGACTATAGGTGATCCATGTGTCAAACTATGGTCAAAGAGACCAAAAGCACATAGGAATAGCAACTTCCACATTGCATGTTGCACCCGTGAGAGAGAAGTTGCATCGCAGAATGCACCGGAGTGTGTGTGGTCATGTGGATCAATGTGGTCTTGGGAAAAAACACATGCAATGACACTAGTGGATCAATGTTGTTTAGGAAAAGAACACATTAAATGTCTATATGTGATCCATGTGTCAAACCATGGTCACAGAGACCAAAAGCACATAGGAAGAGCAGCTTCCACATTCCATGTTGCACTAGTGAGGCAGAAGTTGCATCATATAATTGCACTAGAGTGTTTGTGGTCATGTGGATCAATGTGGTATAGGAAAAGAATACATGCAATGACATTAGTGGATCAATGTGGTTTAGGAAAAGAACACATGCAATGTCTATAGGTGATCCATGTGTCAAACCATGGTCACAGAGACCAAAAGCTCATATGAAGAGTAGCTTCCACATTGCATGTTGCACCAGTGAGGCAGAAGTTGCATCACAGAATGCACTGGAGTGTGTGTGGTCATCTAGATCAACATGTTCTAGGAAAAGAACCCATGCAACGACACCATTGGATTAATGTGGTTTAGGAAAAGATCACATGCAATGCCTATAGGTGATCCATGTGTCATACCGTGGTCACAGATACTAAAAGCACATAGGAAGAGCAGCTTCCACATTGCATGTTGCACTAGTGAGGTAGAAGTTGCATCACAAAATGCACTAGATTATGTATGGTCATGTGGATCTTTGTTCTCTTGGAAAATAACACATGCAATGACACTAGTGGATCAATGTGGTTTAGGAAAAGAACATGTGCAATGACTATTGGTGATCCATCAGAAGTTACATCGCAAAATGCACTGGAGTGTGTGTGGTCATGTGGATCAATGTGGTATAGGGAACAAACACATGCAATGACACTAGTGGATTAATGTGGTTTAGGAAAAGAACAGATGCAATGACTATAGGTGATCCATGTGTGAAACCATGGTCACATAGACCAAAAGAACATAGGAAGAGCAGCTTCCACATTGTATGTTACACCAACGAGGCAGAAGTTGCATCATAGGATTCACTGGAGTGTGTGTGGTCATGTGGATCAATGTGGTCTAGGAAAAGAGCACATGCAATGACACTAGTGGATCAATGTTGTTTAGGAAAAGAACACATGGACTATAGGTGATCCATGTGTCAAACTGTGGTCAAAGGGACCAAAAGCACATAGGAAGAGCAGCTTCCACATTGCATGTTGAGGCAGAGGTTGCATCACAGAATGCACTGGATCGTGTGTGGTCATGTGGATCTATGTGGTCTAGGGAAATAACACATGAAATGACACTAGTGGATAAATGTAGTTTAGGATAAGAACACATGTAATGACTATAGGTGATCCATGTGTCATACCATGGTAACATAGACCAAAAGAACATAGGAATAGAAGCTTCCACATTGCATGCTGCACCAGTGAGGCAGAAGCTGCATTACAGAATGCACTTGATTGTGTGTGGTCATGTGGATCTATGTGGTCTAGGGAAATAACACATGCAGTAAAACTAGTGGATCAATGTAGTTTAGGATAAGAACACATGTAATGACTATAGGTGATCCATGTGACATACCATGGCCACAAAAACCAAAAGAACATAGGAAGAGCAGTTTCAACATTGCATGTTGCATCAGTGAGGCAGAAGTTGCATCACAGAATGCACTAGATTGTGTGTGGTCATGTGGATCTATGTGGTCTAGGAAATTAACACATCAAATGACACTAGTGGATCAATGTGGTTTAGGAAAAGAACATATTCAATGTATATAGGTGATCCATGTGTCAAACCATGGTCAGAGAGAGCAACAGAATATAGGAAGAGAAGCTTCCACATTGCATGCTGCACTAGTGAGGTAGAAGTTGCATCACAGAATGCGCTGGATTGTGAGTGGTCATGTGGATCAATGTGGTCTAGGAAAATAACAAATGCAATGACACTAGTAGATCAATGTGGTTTAGGAAAAGAACACAAGTAATGACTATAGGTGATCCATGTGTCATACCATGGTCATAGAGACCAAAATGACATAGGAAGAGAAGCTTCCATGTTGCATGTTGCATCGGCGAGGTAGAAGTTGCATCATAGAATGCACTAGAGTGTGTGTGGTCATGTGTATCAATGTCGTCTAGGAAAAGAGCACATGCAATGACACTAGCGGATCAATGTGGTTTAGAAAAAGAACACATGCAATGACTATAGGTGATCCATGTGTCAAACCATGGTCACAGAGACCAACAACACATATGAAGAGCAACTTCCACATTGCAAGTTGAGGAAAAAGTTGCATCACAGAATGCACTGGAGTGTTTGTGGTCATGTGGATCAATGTGGTCTAGGAAAAGAACTCATCCAATGACACTAGTGGATCAATGTGGGTTCGGAAAAGAACAGATGCAATGACTATTGGTGATCCATTAGAAGTTACATCACAAAATGCACTGGAGTGTGTGTGGTCATGTGGATCAATGTGGTCTAGGGAACAAACACATGCAATGAAACTAGTGGATTAATGTGGTTTAGGAAAAGAACAGATACAATGACTATAGGTGATCCATGTGTCAAACCATGGTCACAGAGACCAAAAAACACATAGGAAGAGCAGCTTCCACACTGTATGTTGCACCAATCATGCAGAAGTTGCATCATTGAATGCACTGGATTGTTTGTGGTCATGTGGATCAATGTGGTCTAGGAAAATAACACAAGCAATGACACTAGTGGATCAATGTGGTTTAGGAAAAGAACACATGTAATGACTATAAGTGATTCATGTGTCATACTGATGACTGCAAGTGCATAGATTGTTTGTAGCTAGTTTCGAAATATAGATATTGATCCCACTAAGAGTAGGAGTCTGAAGTCTAATAATTCTTGAAATAAATATTGCGATAGAAATTCTTGATAAAGTTCTAAGTAACAAGATAAAATGCGAGTAATGTGTAAAAAGGGTGTTTTTGAGTTTTGGGTATAAGAACAATAATAAAGTAAAGCAAAGTAACTTAATACAGATAGTAAGTATCGCATATGTAAAGAAAGATTGGAACTGCAATGGGGAAAAAGCGTTCTCAGGGAGTAGCGGATACACCCCTAGTGTTGTAAAGATCTAAGATAAAGATTATCATCATGAACATTCTCAACTATTTATGTGTGGGAGGAACTCCGTATGTGGATGAATAGGCAACAACCGCTGCTCACATCATCCTCATAACCACAACAGTCAGCAATCGACATCAATCGAATTACTGTGCTATTAAGGGACGTAATTCCATAGGACGTATCCCATGGAATGGATAGTGTTTCGTGAGTTTCCTCGATTTCCCAAGTTGATACATAAGGATTGCTAACAGCTTTATAGTCACTGTAAGTGCTAGCACTCCTCCGTCTACCGACAAGTAGTTCCCTCCATCAAGTCCCCACGAGAGGCAAATATTCAGAGGTCAACTTCTCTTAACATCAAGATGTAGAGAATCTAACACATGGTCACAACGATGAATATCACAATAGACTTTATCTAATTTCAATCTCATACTAGGGTTTCTCCATCTCCCCAAGAACTAATGATCTACTCAGACATGGAGGCAATCAACATCATGGCAATGATAATGGAAACAATCATAGATGAATAGTACTTGTATAAATCCACAACGAGTATACAAATTACAACAAGATCTAGACAAGAGGTAGAAGGGATGGATGGAGATGGTGGTGATGCAGCGGTGTATGATGAAGATCGATGCCTTAGCCTCCCGAATCTGTGCAAGGTGAAGATGGATCCCTTGCGGATGAGTTCCCCCTCCAGATGCCTTTCGGAGGTGAGGTTCCTGCAATTTCTGGTGTTCTATATGTCGTCTCCCCGAACCAATTGCACCGGGTGAAAGTATTTGACGAGGCGGAGGCGGCGCCAACTATACGGCCGGAGCTATAAGGGCAGAAGAAATTCTCCCGCTGTATAGTTGGTCCTTACACTCTCTGCCTCCTTTGTTCGCTTCCGGTTTTCTTCTGTTATTATTAATATTTCCCAAATAAGCGATTTACAATGTTTTTTACTCCTTTTCTCCATAGTACAACTCCTTCAATAATTGTATCCATTGGATCCATCATTTGTCTCGATCCTGGTGAAAATAGACATAAAATGTGCACGCGAACACCGTAAAATACCAAAATCCTACATCTACAATGCAAAATAATAATGTAAAACATGATGCAAATATGCACTCATCAACTTGCCCAAGCTTAGACTCTTGCTCGTCCCAATCAAGGTTTTAGCTTAATGGATGTGATCCTCATATTCATGAAGCTGAGTCGATAAAATAAATGAGGCAATTGCAGCATGTGTTTATCATGTACGATACAGGGGAATAAGTTCATGAATAGTACCTTAGTCGAACCATCTGAATAGTATTGGAAGGCTTCCACACCTTAGTTATCAATAGTTCATAAAATATGAATCTCAACATAATGTAAAGAATCTGGTTCAACCGAATGAGATAACAAGGTAGTCCCAAGTGTTTTTAGGATCAACGTATTCACTTGGGATTCAAAATCTCAAAAGTGTCTCTTTGCCATACTACAATACAGTGGCATATGCCTATTTGCTCTGCAAAGGAGCTAGCCATATATTCCACTTCAAGTAGGAATTCAAAGTTCAACGATCTCAATTATCAAATTCCAATTGTACATGAAGCACTCTTATGACTTGGGATTCCACCATGACTTGTTCTCACTCTATTTAGACAACACTTCATTTTCCTTTGTTCAAGGTTTTATTTTTCAACTTAATTTGTATAGATAATTTTTCTTTGTGAATCAAACCGTAAACTTACAACATATTGACCAAATTATCTTTATGTGTTCCATTAATACTAATGGTGTGGAAGACTCCTATTGATATCATCAAGTGTAAGTAAAATCATACTCAAGCCATTCATTTATCAATAAAGCAAACACAAACTCAATATTGCTCCATATATAATAATAAACTTAGAATTTCATAAAAGGGATCGACTATTCCTGAAGGGAATTCTAATGATGCAAACTTTATTTCTAGTTTGAACTAATGCAAAAATAATAATAACTTATAAGATAGATTACAAGGTCTTAAAGATCTCTCCAACATTGGAATCAAGCCAAGCGGGATCAAATAATCCCTTGCGATTATTTGATACCGTGATTGTTGTAGATCACTGGGGCACCACAGTGCATACCTTCTTGTTGGTCTCCTCCAGAGTTGTTATGCGGCTGTAACACCTGCGTAGATCAGATTGCAAAGTATCCATTGTATTAGCAATCTTGGTCACTAATGGAAGGATGTCTTCCTTCTTCTCCATCTCATTTAGATGGTGACGGACTTCAATGCGATGGAGTAGCTCCTGCTTCTGATATATCTCTAGTGCCTGCACGCGATCCTTGGTCCTCAGGACAGCTTCTTCTTCCTCATCCATAATTGATGGATCGGGGAAGTGGAAACCGTACCTCAACTCCTCTTGAGGTTTAACCTTCGTACGAGCACTAATGGTTGTCCTCGAGAGTGGAACCTCCCCTTCCTTGCTAGCACCTACACCAATATTAGATAATTCCTTACACTTGTGCGGCTTTGGATCTATAGTGACGAACTTGACTGTCTCCACATGCCCTTTTCCATGTGGCTTGCGATCTTCTCTCTCTTGTTGAGCTTTCTCCATCGCCACCCAATTGATCTCCGGTGGATCGTAGATGTTGCGGCGGATGTAGACGTCAACTACATCATCATCGCCATCAGAATCATTTTTGAAGTAGCTTGGCTCGATGTACTCCTTGTACTTCGAGCTAAACCTCTCCACCTCTTGATCATCGTCCTCCACGGACGGGCTGCTAGAGTGGTCCTTAGAAGGAGCAATGAGCCCCATGGGTTTACCACAGCCTGGGGCGGGATAGCACATTGCTAGATTGGTTTCTGTAGATTGCGATTAGATAGATAGACAATGGCAGTATATAAGAGGGGTCAGAGCTCGGTAAAACTCGCGAGAAACACCAAATTGTCATCCAAGAAAAGAATCCAACACAACAGAAAAAGATATCACGGATTTGGAAGTAACCTATCGCATAATGACCAACTATACGGGCACAACCCGTATAGGTTCGGCCGTATAGTTGGTTCTAGGCAGATATTTCCAAATATCTTGAGTCCAGGTCGATTAAATCTCGACTCGGAACCGACAATAACGTTTTTTTATAAAAAGAAAGATCGAACAAAAAAGTGTCTGAGAGTTTAATGACCAACTATACGGCCGGAATTTTTGTACCGGTCGTATAGTTGCGACCGTATAGTTTCAAACACCGAAAATCAAAAGTGCCTGGGACTTTAACGACCAACTATACGGCTAGAATTTTTGCTCCGGTCGTATAGTTGCGACCGTATAGATACAAACACCAAAAAACAAAACTATCTAAGAGTTCAACTACCAACTATACGGCCGGAATTTTTTCTCCGGTCGTATAGTTGTGACTGTATAGGCTCACATATCGAAAATAATTTTACGAAGATGAAACAAAGAGTTTAACAAGCAACTATACGGAGGGAGCTCCCGCTTTGGTTGTATAGCTCTGCCCGTATAGTTGGTAAAACCCCTCTAAAACTATAGAAAAACACAGGGAATTCAAAAATAGAAATTTCAAGAGTAAAAATTATGAAAATGAATCACTTATTTGGGTAAGAACACTTACCTTGCACATACCACTTGCTTAATAGAGGATCAAAAGTTCCTCCCAAAACAAGGACTCCTTCTCTCTTGGAGGAATTGACTTTAGTTCATCAAATAAAGCCCGTAAATGAAAATCACTAGGACTAAAGTTCCTCTCAATAAAATTAGTGTCCTCCTAGGCAAGTATGGACACTGCATCTAACATCTTTATTTCTTGCCTCTGCATAATCTGCAACTCGAATTCTGAAGTGAAGGAATCCAACGGAGCAATGTTGGCTTATGTTGTTTCCTCTCAAGGATTTATTTTAAGCCATCACGATCTGTATGAACTATCACCTTTGCATCAACTATATAAGAAAAATTTATCACAAGAGAAAAATACAGCAAACAGTTCCTTTTATTCCTTAGGGTAATTCTTTTGAGCACCATTGAGAGTTCTACTAGCATGATGTATAATATTAAATCTATGACCAATATGTTGTCCAAGATTTACTCCTACAACATCATCGCTAGCTTCACATATTAAGTCAAAGGTTGTATCCCAGATAGGTGGTTTAATGATTGGAGGACGAGTTAAAGCATTTTTAAGTTTATTAAAGGCTTCAAGACACTTATCATCAAAATTAATTCTCATTCCCTTTTGCAAGACGTTAGTCAAACATTTAGATATCCCAGAGAAATTTCTAATGAACCTTCTGTAAAAATCCACATGACCAAGAAAACTTCTTATACCTTAAATATCCCTAGGTGGTGGCATTCTCTCTATTGCTTCAACCTTAGCTCTATCCACTTCAATTCCCTTACCTAATACTTTGTGTCCGAGGACTATACCTTCTTTGACCATAAGGTGGCACTTCTCCCAGTTTAGAACAAGTTTAGTTTCTTCACAATGCTACAAAACTTTATTGAGATTATCCAAGAAACTAGTAAATGAAGTTCCATAGATAGAAAAGTCATCCATAAATACTTCCATTATAAGTTCTATGAAATCACCAAAAATAAAAGTCATACATCATTGAAAAGTAGCTAGCGCATTAAATAGAGCAAAAGGCATACATCGGTAAGCATGTAAATCGTAAGGACTTACGAAAGTTGTTTTAAGTTGGTCATCCGGATGAACAGCTATTTGAGAGAAACCAAAATATTCGTCCAAGTAACAAAAATGAGTATGGTTTGCTAACCTTTCTAAGGTTTGATCTATGAACGGTAATGGATAATGATCTTTCCTAGTTTATTTATTTAATTTCGTGAAATCTATGCACATCCTATGCCCAACAAAAGTTCTAGTAGGTATGAGTTCATTGTTTTCATTAGGAACAACAGTAAAACCGCCCTTCTTAGGAACACAATGAACATGACTTACCCAATCACTCTCTTTAAAAGGATAAATTATACCTGCACCTAGTAGGCGTACAATTTCTTTTCTTACCACTTCTTTCATTTCAGGCTTCAATCTTCTATTAAATTCCACAACTGGTTTAGTACCTTCTTCCATGAATATTCGATGGACGGCTATCATGGGACTAATGCCCTTCAAGTCATCCATTGTGTACCCAAAGGCTTGGCGATCCTCCTTAAGTATCCTCATGAGTTCTTCTTCTTCTCCTGAAAGTTTAACACTAATAATAACAGGAAATTTATTGGTATCATCTAAAAACATGTATTTTAGATTATCTGGTAGAGTCTTCAACTCTGGGGGTGGTAGTTCCTCGTCACCTCTCTTTTCTGGCTATTCAAAAGCCTCATTAGTTGGAGGTCTCAAAATAGGAAGTGAATCAAATTCATCTTCTAGTTCTTCTAAGGACTTATCCTCCATAACTATTTCTTCATAATTTGGATCTTCATTTATTTCTTCTTCTTCATTACCAAAGAAAAGAGCTGCTAGTTCCTCAATGGTTCTCTCTCCCTCTTCTTCTTGTCCTTGCGGAGGCTTGTCTTTAAATTTGGAAAAATGGAATTTGTTTTCCATTCCCCCAAGCTTAAGAGTCACAATCTCCTTGAAATTAACATAGGCACCTATATCACCCATAAAGGTTCTTCCAAATATAATAAGGTAAAAAGTATCAGTTGGCATATCAACCACTACAAAATCGATAGGAAAGTTTTTGTTGCCAATTGTGATAGTTGCATTGTCATCTACTCCCATTGGAATTCTAAGATTTTTATTGGCTAACATAATTGTTATATCAGTATTCTCAATTGTAGCCGATTCTATTTCTTCTTTTATTTCTAGGTGGAAATCGTAAGATATAACATTAACTTTTGTGCCAAGATCACATAAACCATAGTGCGAGGTTTCTTTAAATGTGCAGGGAAGAATAGGCTTACCCACATCTTTTACCTTTGTTTTACCTTGAACCAATATGGAAGACTCTACATCAAGTTCAACTATGTTACAGTGTGAGTACATAGCCATAATTGCTTACTTGGTTACCTCTTCATCTTTGTTTTCCTTCTTATGTTCCTTCACTTCTGGCATGCTTTCCTCTTCCCTCTTTTCCTGTACTGCTTTGACTTGTTCATATTCAAAAATATGCTTTTGTGTAGTGTTTGGGAAAGGTACTTCATATATTGGCTCTACAGAGGCAAGTGTTGCTTTATCTTCTCTTTTCTTTTCTGGTCCAGGTGGTGGATAATACTTGACTAGACCCTCCTTGGAGCTTTAATCTTCTCTGTAAAAGCTTTAACAACTTGCAACACAAGATCTAGTCTTTAGACAATTCTTTCACATGGTCTTTTTTATTATAATCATGAATACAATCATGCCCTATTTCTATGCCTCCTTCCCTTCCTAGACCAAAATTCCATGAAACTCTATGATCACGAATTCTACTAAGTAATGCCCAAGCTTTAGGTATAGGAAGATTCATAAAGGCTCCTTCCACGAAAGAGTCTAGTCCAATTTTATTAGGTTCAATTAAACCGCCATAAAATATATGTAGTAAAAACCATTCAGGCAAATCATGATGAGGACATAGTCGCATTAAATCTTTAAATCTAATATAATCTCTTACTAGTCCCTCATTAGAATGATTCTTCCAAGTCATTATAAGACGCCTCATTGCAAAAGATTTTGATAATTAATAATATTTTGATAGAAATTCACAAGCTAAATTATCCCAAGTAGTAGTGGCTTCAGGGGGTAGAGATCTATGCCATGAGAGAGAGCTGTACTTGTCAAAGTTTGACTAAAAAGTTTAACCCTTACCGCATTGGCAGTATATCCCATAAATAGAAAGTGCCACATATATCTTTAAAACATGCAATATGCTCATATGGATCAGGATCTTCTTCATCTCCAGTCAATTGCTTCTTATGTAGAATACTAAGTAGTAGAGGATTTTTTCAAACCCCCTTGTCTTCTCATTGGAGTTGTCTCTTTTAGAAATAGCATAGGGCTTCCCAAAGTGGTTGAGTGGGTTAGCACTAGTCATATGCTCAAACTCCATCATGTTGGTGGAAACCTGTAACTCAAAACAAATTTTAGCAAGACAAAAATATATAAACAAAAACTAAAAGACCTACAACGCTTAGCTCCCCGGCAATGGTTCTAGAAAATAGCTAGATGATTGTAAGTGCACAGATCGTTTGTAGCTAGTTTTGAAATAAAGGTATCGATCCGACAGGGAGCAAGAGTCTGAAGTCTAATAATTCTTGAAATAAATATTGCGATAGAAATGCTAGATAAAGTTCTAAGTAACAAGATAAAATGCGAGTAATGTGTACAAAGGGTGTTTTTGAGTTTTCGGTATAAGAACAATAATAAAGTAAAGAAAAGTAACTTGATACAGAAATTAAGTATCGTGTATGTAAAGAAAGATTGGAACTTCAATAGGGAAAAGAGCGTTCTCAGGGAGTAGCGGATACACCACTAGTGTTGTAAAGATCTGAGATAAAGATTATCATCATGAACATTCTCAACTATGTATGTGTGGGAGGAACTCCGTATGTTAACGAATAGGCAACAACCGCTGCTCACATCATCCTTATAACCACAGCAGTCAGCAATCGACATCAATCGAATTACTACGCTATTAAGGGACGTAATCCCGTAGGACGTATCCCATGGCATGGATAGTGTTCAGCTATTTCCCAAGTTGATATGTAAGTATTGCTAATAGCTTTATAGTCACTATAAGTGCTAGCACGTGTCCATCTACCAACAAGTACTTCCCTCCATCAAGTCCCCACGAGAGGCAAATATTGAGAGGTCAACTTCTCTCAACATGAAGATGTAGAGAATCTAACACATGGTCACAACGATGAATATCACAATAGACTTTATCTTATTTCAATCTCATACTAGGGTTTCTCCATCTCCCCAAGAACTAATGATCTACTCAGACATGGAGGCAATCAACATCATGGCAATGATAATGGAAACAATCATAGATGAATAGTACTTGTATAAATCCACAACGAGTATAGGAATTACAACAAGATCTAGACAAGATGTAGATGGGATGGATGGAGGTGGTGGTGATGCAGTAGTGGATCAAGAAGATCGATGCCTTAGCCTCTCAGATCTGAGAAGGTTGCAGATGGATCCCTTGCAGATGAGTTCCCCCTCCAGATGCCTTCCGGAGGTGAGGTTTCTGTGATTTCTGGTGTTTTGTATGTCGTCTCCCTAAACCAGTTGCACGGGGTGAAACTATTTGACGAGGCGGAGGTGGCGCCAACTATACGGCTAGAGCTATATGGATGGAGGAAATTCAACCACCGTATAGTTGGTCATTACGCTCTCTTCCTCCTTTGTTCGCTTCTGGTTTTCTTCTGGTATTATTAATATTCCCAAATAAGCGATTTATGTTGTTTTTTACACCTTTTCTCCACGGTACAAGTACTTCAATAATTGTATCCATTGGATCCATCATATGTCCTGATCCTGGTGAAAAAAGACATAAAATGTGCACGCGAACACAGTAAAATACCAAAATCCTACATCTACAATGCAATAATAATGTAAAACATGATGCAAATATGCACTGGAGTGTGTGTGGCCATGTGGAACAATGTGGTGTAGGAAAAGAACACATGCAATGACACTAGTGGATCAACGTGTCTTAGGAAAAGAACATATTTAATGACTATAGGTGATCCATGTGTCATATGATGGTCACAGAGACCAAAAGCACATAGGAAGAGCATCTTCCACGTTCCATGTTGCACTAGTGAGGCAGAAGTTGCATCACAAAATGCACTAGATTGTGTGTGGTCATGTGGATCAATGAGGTCTAGGAAAAAAACACATGCAATGACACTAGTGGATCAATGTGGATTAGGAAAAGAACACATGCAATGACTATAGGTGATCCATGTGTCAAACCATGGTCACAGAGACCAAAAGCACATAGGAAGAGCATCTTCCACATTGCATGTTGCACTAGCGATGCAGAGCTTGCATCATAGCTTGCAGTGGAGTGTGTGTGGTCATGTGGATCAATGTGGTTTAGGAAAAAACACATGCAATGACACTAGTGGATCAATTTGGATTAGGAAAATAATACATGCAATGACTATAGGTGATCCATGTGTCAAACCATGGTCAAAGAGACCAAAAGCACATAGGAAGAGCAGCTTGCACATTGCATGTTACACAAGTGAGGCAGAAGTTGCATCATAAAATGCAGTGGATTGTTTGTGCTCATGTGGATCAATGTGTTCTAGGAAAAGAACACATGCAATGACACTAGTGTATCAATGTTGATTAGGAAAAGAGCACATGCAATGACTATAGGTGATCCATGTGTCAAACCATGGTCATAGAGACCAAAAGCACATAGGAAGAGCAGCTTCCACATTACATATTGCACCAGTGAGGAAGAAGTTGCATCACAGTTTGCACTAGAGTGTGTGTTGTCATGTGGATCAATGTGGTCTAGGAAAATAACACATGTGATACCTTTGATCCGGATTAGGGATGTAGTATAGCTCTTTTTCCCTACTAGACCTAGGTTTATCGAATCCTTGGGAAGCAGAAAGCATAGTGAAGTTACTTTAATGGACCTTTGGGGGTTTTTGTGTTTTTACCGGACCAAGAGTTTGCGTCTTTTGTTGTTGTCGATGATTAAGAGAGGGGGCCTAGGGTGTTTGGTTTCACCTGTAGCTGTGCAAAACATCTGATGGGAATAGAAGATAAAAATAAAGTATGCATGTCATTGTTAGAACAAGATAAAATATATGTGGGTAGTGCATCCATAATTGCTATTACCTCCGCAACCGCTTATAGCAATAACCTACTAGTCTTATCCATAGAAGAAAGAGAACAAATGATATGCATAGTGACGTCACCGTTATTCCCAAGTAAATCCCGCACATACAATTGTACTACCCCTTCTATCACTGGGGTTCCCAACCTGCAGATTAGTCATTACTCATACTCTCTATACCTGGCTCAATCCTCGGGGTCTTAGGTACCTGACAAGTCCTTAGATTGAGGCGAGAGAGGATACAATAATCATCATGTCATACAAACTAATACATGATCCCATCTATGATAAATAACTTGCACAAAAGCTGCATGGCTAGGCCGAAGTCCTTAACCCAAGGAGAATTACTCACACATAGAGATGAGATCAAAGATCATAAACGTTGTAGTGGGAATCATGAGATTGATTACAAATAGTCTTACAATGTCGCCAATCGAAGAAGAGATCTAGTATTACAAGTGGTGGAATATGGATATGGTGCTGGGGATGGGTTTGGAGATTAGATATCAATCTATTCCTCCAGCGGCTCTTTGGTGTTATGGATGGAGATCTGGAGGCGGCTGATGGTCTAGAAGAGATGCCTTTTCTCGTCGTCCGAGGCCTCTTTATATAGGGTGCCTTCACGAAAGTTGTTCTGTTTTATTCCCGGCTGGAGGCGGCTGATGACAACTATACGACCGGAAGTATACGCCCGTAATTTTATTCCCGCCGTATAGTTGGTCGTTAAAGCATTTGTCTCCACTTCACGACTCCTGGTTTCTTCGGTTTGTTGGAAATCTCGTATCTTTGACTTTAATGTAGTGATTCCCATCATCAAACGTCATTATCTGCGCAGGGAAAATAGAAAGAAAGGATTGGATACCCCTTTGATCATTAGGCATTAGTGGCAGGATATAGAGCGATATTTCATCAAAAATATGGATAATATCCAGTTTAAATGTGGACATAGATGGCTATATTTCAGAACCATCAACCTCCCCAAGCTTAAACTTGATCATCATCGAGCAAGACAACCAAAACCAAAAAGGAACTCAGCATTTAAACTTAAATAACGAGATGATGATCTTACTCAAGAATGGTAGTCTCATGTTTCCTCCACTTTATAAATCTGAAAAACTTCAGCATAGATAGAGTAATGGCAAGCATATCATATGGGGTTTTATGCATCCTTAGCAAAATTATTATTAACATAGATGATTCAAATGAGTAAACTTTATTCCATGTCATGTAATCAACTCATAGGCTTGCCTTTGAACAATAAAGTCTAATCATGTAAAATTGAGATTGTGAGAGTTGTCATGAAAAGCATCTATACTAGAGTATCTCAATTCTTCCACATCAATAAATCAAGACTCTTCAAGCACTACTTTTCTATTCATTGTCCTTCAAGAATTTCAGTTCTTAAGTAATTGAGAGCATGCCAAAGATTTTAATTAGTTTATAGTGTTGTGATGGACACTCGTGGCATCACTAAGGTTTTTGTTCCTTTTGTACAATGATTACTCATAATAGCCAGAGGAGTGATTCCGTCATCAACACAGCTACCCGGGAGTGCCAAGAATCTTACCCATTATAGCATTGCTGCTACATATGTTCAATCAACTCATAGCCGAAATTTAGGAGTTTCCTCCATGAAGATCGTTCGTAGGCTAGTGGAGTTGTTGGCATCCCATGAAGTTTGACACGCATAAAGCTATATCGTTCTTATGATTCACAAGTCAAACTTTGGGATGCTCACAAAAACTGCTAAACATTAATTCCATCGAACAAATCCTTTTAAAGAGAGCTATCAAGTCAATCATTATATTCCGTGGTGTTGAGTGTCTCTAGAAATAAGCCTTCAATACTAAACACTACAACACCTGAGCCTTCAATTGTGATACTTTTTCTTATTACAATTGTTTAGCAAATTTTTAGGCAAGACCTGGTTAACTACAAGAGCTGGAACAAAACGTACCCAACTAAATACCCATGCAAACAAAATTTTACTACAATACAAAGACTCACTCCACCAATATAATATCTCAACATTTACTACTAACTAGCATGTGTTTCTCAAACTTCAAAAGTGAGGAGTCATAAAGCATACCTCTCATGTTTGGTTCCACTTCTCTTTTACTTTCTGATTCATTTCTTTGAAACTCGACGTCAATCACTCTTCCTATAAATACATGAGAACCTCGAGGCAAAAAGAAAAGAAAGAAGAGGGAAAATAAAGATAAATGGAAAAATCTTGTGGTTGTTTTTAAGAGAGGGAATTAAAGAATAGAAAATTGGCGGAAAAGCTCGGCTAGAAAATCTCGAAAGCAAATAGAAATAACTAAAGATAATGTGTTGGGGAAACCAACATGAGTGTTTATAAACTCAAATTAAAAACATAACCTCGAAATAAATAAAAGCAAATGAATGCCAAATAAAGATAACTGAGGAAACTTCCCCAATCTTAGGCTTTTGCAAGCCCTTCAAATCATTGTGGTGGCGGGAAAAAGTCGGAACTCCAGTACTCTAATTGAGTTGATAAATTACTAGTTGTTCCTCGGAGGTTCAAAGAGAGGTTATGCATCCTCTCCACAGGCCCTCCAAGTTCTTGGAAGTCTTGTTATGTAGCAAACCGGGTTGGTGGCTACTCCTCTTGATAAGGAACTTCTTGCTCCTCTTCTTGGTCCTCATCCTCATCCAGAATCTCCTCCTCGGGTTGGTGTTTCTCAACCTGCAATTCATATAGCAAACGTCCTTCCTCGATACAGAAAAGACCATTAGGCAAAGGAGCGGAGTAGATACGCCTAGCTCCAGCAATATGCAAGTAATAAACACCACCTCTCCTAGTGAGCATTCCACGAGATTTTAAAGTAGAGAAACCAACACGTCGCTCACCTAGCACAGGTTGCAACTCACCTAGGTTGATGCCTAGGGCAGTGGAAAGCATGTTGATGATGCCTCCACCTGTAATTGGTCCTTGGCTTTGGGAGGATTGGTTCTCCAGGTAGCGCACAAGGATTACTCCCAAGTTGAGTGACAAGTCCCAATTGTTGAAAGCAACTCTTGCAAGGACTAAGATGTCCTCCTCATTGAGTATCGTGAACTCATTTCATGCCTCCAACAAATAGTGAAATGTATGATGTTGAATATTTTTCCCCTTGCTCACTCTAGAAGTGAAGCTCTTTATATTATAATATTGTTCTAGGGAAGGGTCTACACCAGTGTAGGATGTGTGCAAGTAATTATCATTATTGTTTGGAAAATTAAAGCATGTGCACCATTCATCTAATGATAAAGTGTAATTGTTGTTCATAAGCCGGAAGAAATCCGGTCCTCTCCATGCCATAGTTTAATGGTGCTTTTCAAAGAAATTAAAAATTAAAGAGTTAACCGGGGATAAGTAGGCACATCATTGAACACAAAGTTTTGAAGGCCAACCCTATTGCAAAGTAAATTGAAGTCATTAGAAATACTGAGTTGGTTCAGTATAATGGGGCAAGCCCACTTGGTTGCCTTCACTTCTCGGTTCTTGATCATGTCGAAGCGATCACGTTGGAGCTCATTCCTAAATCGTATCCCCATGCGTTCTTCAGCGACAACCCAAGAAGCTCTAGCGGCGGCACGAGCACGAGTTTGGCTCCTTGTGTTCATCATCTAAAATAATAAAGAAAGACAAAAATAAAACTTTTTGATCCAATATTAACAAGCATAAGATATTCCTCATCATAGCACACTAAAGAATCCCCTCAAAATAATAATCTAGGCAATAGAATCATGGCAATTCGTTCATAGTAGGTCTCACCATAGATTGATAATGAAGATAGATCGAAGATGAATTTACAAAAATTAATTGGAGGATTGGAGGAGAAACATACCGTAGATCACTTGTGTGCGAGGAAATTGAACAAAAATGAGTAGAGATGAAGATCTCTTGAGATTTTGAGAGAGTTTGGAGGTAGAAGAAAGAAAAAGGATTGAAGTTTTGGAGTTGGAGGTACCTCCTGTGGCGTTTTTGTGGTCGGACGTAACTATATGGCCGGAAAAATTGTGTTCCCGCCGTATACTTGGCCTGCTGTCAAAATTTTAGGGTTTCCACCTGGCGGTGCAGCTATATGGCCAGAACTATACGGCCGGAACAATCTGTTCCCACCATATAGTTGGTCGTCAAATCGTCTGTACCTGGAAAATAAATTGTATGAAATCATTGATATCTATACGACCGGAACTATACGGCCGAACTTTTTATTCCCACCATATAGTCGGTCGTTAAAAGCATGAGTACTTTTGAAAGAAAAATTGTCGATGGCAAAAGTATCTATACGGTTGGAACTATACGGCCGGATTTTTAATTCCGCCGTATAGTTGGTCGTTAAACTCTCTATAGCCATCAAAAAAATCCGTTTCTTCGATAATTATTTCTTATTCTAAAACTTAGCAAACCACCTTGTTTTTGACAGAAAGTTGACAGTAAAAATTGTCGACCAACAACAACATGTATATAACACGATTTTTAGTACTACCGAATTTCTTCTCCTCAGCTAGAGTTTTCTAGCACTCTTTATTAAACATAAACTTAAACTAAAACTTAAAAACTTAACTCTAGCCTTTATTTCACATGGGTTTCCTCCCATGCATCGCTCTTTTATGGTCAATATCTTGACCTTGATGTTGCTCACTTAGGCTATATGGGTGGACCACCCATTGCAAAATAGTTGGCCTTCAAAGTGATGGCCTCCTTTTCATCATGCTTGGCTTTCTTCGTCCTGGGGAAATGAATAACAAAAGGATCCAGCAAAGGCAATTGGAGCTTCACGTTCCCTTCATGTAGATTAATCAAATCCTTAATAGATCTTAAAAATGGAGGGCCCAATATAATAGGAGTAGTAGCATCTTCAGGCATGTCAACAATAACAAAATCAATAAGAGCAGGACAACCTTTAATGTATACTAAAATATTCTCCTTAATTCCTACGGCTTGTTTATAGGTAGAATCTACTAGATGTAATTTTAACTCGGTGATTTCAAAAGAGCCAAGATTTAACTTATTAAAAAGATTCTTTGGAATTGTTGAAACGCTTGCACCTAGATCACAAAGTGCAGCTATCTCATTTGTCCCAATTTTAATCTTAATAGTAGGCTCAAATATATCATCAAGCTTAATAGGCAAATTTTCATCAATTTTCTTATATGCTTCTTCAAGATCACATACCTTTATTGCTACCTGATTAACGAAGTGTTGATACATGGCTTCATAATTTCCTTCACTTATCGAAATCATGATGTTGATCCTTTTTATAAGATCTTCGATGGTGTAACTTGGTGAAAGAGCATTACTATAATCAATTTCTTCAGGCTCCTCACTTTGGATTCTCATCATCTTGAGGTCTTCAACAGGATTGGGCTCAGCTTTACCTGCAAATTTAGCTAGAATGAGAGTTTGACTCTCGGTTATCTTACCTAGCTGTGCCTCAACAATGCTTGTTCTTTCTTGCAGGGCCTAAAAATCATTCCTCAAACATACAACTTGGTTAGATAATTTACCAAGCATAGCATCATAGTTCTCAGTTATTTTAACAAGGATATTGTTTTTCTCATTTTGTGAGTCTATAAAAGACTTAAGTATTTCTTGGAGACTACCATTACTTGATCCCATATTATTATTATAGTTACCTGCAGGACTAGAATAGTGTTTATGAAAAATAGGATTATAATTCTTCTTCCAAGCAGGGTTATAATCATTACGAGTTATGAAGTCTACTTCTTCAATATTAGTTTCTGGGATAGCTCTTACCTGGGTTTCCTTACCTTTTACGTCTAATATGAGCTCATCAACATTAGCATTGAGTTCTTCATTTTCCTATGGTGAGATGGATTTTACCTTCTTCGTGTTTGATCTATCCACATGCCACAGGGCATGGTTGTCTTGCATATTGTCTAGCAGCTGCTTTGCTTCGGTAATATATTTACCCATAAATGTTCCTCCAGCTGCAGTATCAAGCATAGACTTAGACATAGGATTAAGAGCATTATGAAATAAATGGAGGATCAACCAATCTTCCATCCCATGGCTAGGACAGTTTCTCATGCAATCTTTCATCCTCTCCCATGCAAGCTCTAGTGGCTTACGCTCTTCCTGTCTAAAACCAGTAATATTAGATCTTAGTTGCATAGTCTTTACAGGTGGGAAAAATTTAGTCATAAATAAAGAAGTACATTCCACCCATGATGTAATAGTATTTCTAATCAAAGCTAGCAACCATTCTTTTGCTCTTCCTATTAGAGAGAAAGGAAATATGCGCAATTTTACCACATCGGGGTCAACATATTTTATGTGCATCATATCACATATTTTAGTGAAAGTATTCAAGTGCATACATGCGTCCTCAATAGCAGAGCCTCCAAATTTATTCTGTTGAACCAAACATAAATAATGGGGCTTAATTTCATAGTCATCAGTAGCAATTGCGGCCTGAGTAATAGGAGTACGCAAATAATCATTATTGGGAGTTGCAAACTCCCCAAGCTTCTTTTCATCCATATTTCCTATGTTTCTGGGTTTTCTTAAACAGAGACTTATGATAATAAAAACAAGAATTTAAAGACTAACTAATTTTTTTGGATTTTCAAATAAAGACTAAAAGCAAACTAACAAAATTATAAACAAGAATTAAAACTAGCAAGGTTCCTACTAACCTCACTAGGGTAACTATTGCTTCCTTGGCAACAGCGCCAGAAAAAGGGTTGATACCTTCGATCCGGATTACAGATGTAGTATAGCTCTTTTTCCCTAGTAGACCTAGGTTTATTGAATCCTCGGGAAGCAGAAAGCATAGTGAAGTTACTTTAATGGACCTTCAGGAGTTTTAGAATTCCTTTTGTGTTTTTATCGAACCTAGAGTTTGTGTCTTTCATTGTTGTCGATGATGGAGGGAGAGGGCCTAGGGCGTTTGGTTTCACCTGTAGCTGTGCAAAACATCTGATGGGAATAAAAGATAAAAATAAAGTATGCATGTAATTGTTAGAGCAAGATAAATTATATGTGTGCAGTGCATCCATAATTGCTATTGCCTCCGCAACCGCTTATAGCAATAACCTACTATTCTCATCCAAGAAGAAAGAGAACTAATGATATGCATAGTGACGTCACCGTGAATCCCAAGTAAATGTTGCACATACAGCCATACTACCCCTTCTGTCACTGGGGTTCCCAACCTGCAGATTAGGCATTACTCATACTCCCTATACCTGGCTCAATCCTCGGGGTCTTGGGTACCTGACAAGTCCTTAGATTGAGGCGAGAGATGATACAATAGTCATCATGTCATACAAACTAATACATGATCCCATCTATGATAAATAACATGCACAAAAGCTACATGGCTTGGCCGAAGCCCTTAGCCCAAGGAGAATTAGTCACACATAGAGATGAGATCAAATATCATAAACATTGTAGTGGAAATCATGAGATTGATAGCAAATAGTCTTACAATGTCGTCAATCAAAGAAGAGATCTACTATTACAAGTGGTGGAATATGGCTATGGTGGTGGAGATGGGTTTGCAGATTAGTTCTAAGTTTATTCCTCTGGCAGCTCTTCGGTGTTGTGGATGGAGATCTGGAGGCGGCTAATGGTCTGGAAGAGCTCCCTTTTCTCGTTTCCTGAGGCCTCTTTAAATAGGAGTCCGTTCACGACCAGAACTATACGACCTAGCGGTGTTGATGGCAACTATACGACCAGAATTATATGACCATAATTTTATTCCCACCATATAGTTAGTCGTTAAAGCGTCTGTCTCCACTTCACAACTCCTGGTTTCTTCGGTTTGTTGGAAATCTCATATGTTTGACTTTAATGTAGTGATTCCCGTCATCAAACGTCATTATCTGCACAGGAAAAATAGAAAGAAAGGATTGCATACCACTTTGATCATTAGGCATTTGTGGCAGGATTTAGAGAGATGTTTCATAAAAAATATGAATAACATCCAGTTTAAATGTGGACGTAGATGGCTATATTTCAGAGCCGTCAACATGCAGACACTAGTGGATCAATATGTTTTAGGAAAAGAACACATGCAATGTCTATAGGTGATACATGTGTCAAACCATGGTCATAGAGACCAAAAGCACATAGGAAAAGCAGCTTCCACATTGCATTCTACACCAGTGAGGCAGAAGTTGCATCACATAATGCACTGGATTGTGTGTGTTCATGTGGATCAATGTGGTTTAGGAAAAGAACACATGCAATGTCACAAGTGGATCAATGTGGTTTAGGAAAAGAACACATTTAATGACTACAGGTGATCCATGTGTAATACCATGGTCATACATACCAAAAGCACATAGGAAGAGCATCTTCCACATTGGATGTTGCACCCGTGAGGCAGAAGTTGCATCACAAAGTGCAATGGATTGGGTGTGGTCAGGTGGACAATCGTGGTCTAGGTAAATAACACATGCAATGACACTGGTGAATCGATGCAGATTAGGGAAAGAACATATGCAATGACTATAGGTGATCCATGTGTCAAACCATGGTCACATAGACCAAAAGCACATAGGAAGAGCAGCTTCCACATTGCATGTTGCACTAGTGAGGCAAAAGTTGCATCATAGAATGCACTACAGCATGTGTGGTCATGTGGATCAATGTGCTCTAGGAAAAGAACACATGGAATGACACTAGTGGATCAATGTGGTTTAGGAAAAGAACACATTCAATGACTATAGGTGATCCATATGTCATACCATGGTCACAGAGACCAAAAGCACATAGGAAGAGTAGCTTCCACATTGCATGCTGCACTAGCAAGGCAGAAGTTGCATCACAGATTGCACTGGAGTGTGTGTGGTCATGTGGATTGATGACTGCAAGTGCACAGATCATTTGTAGCTAGTTTCGAAATAAAGATATCGATCCCACATGGAGCAGTGTAAAAAGACTAAAATTCTTTTAGCTAAAACTAAACGTAATACTTAAGGAATAACTTTGAGAAGTAAGAAAAGTAGAATTATTTTCGGGTTTTTGATTGAATGAAGCAATTAAAATAATGTAAAACTTAATGTAGAAAGTAAGAATCGCATATGTAAAAGAACTTAAAACTACAATAGGGAAAAAGGAGTTCTCAGGGAGTGGTGGATACACCACTAGCAATTTTGACTAAGCCATCAAGATTATTATAATAAATATTCTCATGATGTGTATTTATGTGGGAAGACCTCCTTATATGGATAAATAGGCAGCAACCACTGTTCGCATCATCCTTCATAACCACAACTGATAGATAAACAACATCAGTCGTATTATCCCGCTATTAAGGGATTTCTCCCATGGCATGAACATGGCTTTATGAGTTCTCCTTGTTTCCCTAAGTTAGCACGT
Organism: Avena sativa; assembly: GCA_916181665.1. Taxonomy (NCBI): domain Eukaryota; kingdom Viridiplantae; phylum Streptophyta; class Magnoliopsida; order Poales; family Poaceae; genus Avena; species Avena sativa. Next base: position 437,839,721 of record OV702289.1, read on the forward strand.
AAAGAATGACAACAGCTTTATAGTTACCGTAAGTGCTATCATCCCTCCGTCTACCAACAGGTAATCGCCTTCATCGTGTCCCCGTAAGTGGAAAATATTAAGGAGGTGCACAACTCCCAACATCAAGATGAAGACAATTAACATATACACATAATCATGTATAACATAATAATCTCTATCTCATCTTAATCATATGCTAGGGTTTCTCCATCTCCCCAAGAACTAATGATCTACTCAGACATGGAGGCAATCAACATCATGGCAATGGTAGTAGAATCAATTGTAGACGAATAGTTCTTGTATACCTCCACAACGAGTATCGAAATTACAACAAGATCTAGATGGGTGAAGATGGGATCGACGGAGATGATGGCGGTGCAGCATTTGACAAAGATGAAGATCGATGCCTTGGCCTCCCAAAATAATAATATAAAGCATGATGCAAATATGCAATCATCACCTTCCCCAAGATTAGACTCTGGATCGTCCCGAGCAAGTTTAGCTTAATGGATGTGATCCTCATATTCATGCAGCTGAGTCGATTTAATAAATGAGGCAGTTGCAGCATTTGTTTATCATATATGATACATAGGAATAATTTCATGAATAGTACCTTACTCGAACCATCCGAATAATATTAGCAGGCTTCCACACCTTAGCATTTAACAACTCACAAAAGATCACTCTCAATATGATGTAAAAGTATTCAGTTCAACCGAATTAGTTAACGAGGTAGTCCCAAGTGCTGTAGGATTAACATATCCACTTGGGAATTAAAATCTCAAACGTTTCTTTGTCATACTACAAAATAGTGGTGTATGCCTATTTTCTCTTTGCACATTCTCTCTTTTTCTTTTCTCTTTTCTTTTTTTCTTTTATAAATATATATATGCTCACACTTTTGTTTAAGTGCTATGCAAAGGAGCTAGCCATACATTCCACTTCATGTAGTAATTCAATGTTTAACAATCTCAGTTACCTAATTCCAATTGTATATGAAGCAATCTTTATAGCTTGAATATTCTAACTCGTCTTGTTCTCACTCTAATTTTATAGCACTTTAATTTTCCTTTATTCAAGGTTTCTTTTTCAACTTAACAGATTAGATAAATTTTATTTCTTTGTAAATAAAACCATGTACTTACAACATATTGACCAAATTATCTTTGTATGTTCCATTAATACCAATGGTGTGGAAGAGTCCTATTGCTATCATCAATTGCAAGTAAAATTATACTCAAGCCATTCATATATCCAATAGGACAAACACAAACTCAATAATTCTCCAAATATGATAATAAACTTGGAATTTCACAAATGGGATCGACTATTACTTAAGGGAATTCAAATGATGCAAACTTTATTTCTAAACTCGAACTAATGCAAAACTAAAATAGTAATATAAAAGATAGATTACAAGGTCCTAAAGATCTCCCCAAGCTTGTAATCAAGCCAGGCGAGATCAAATAACTCCTTGTTTATTCCTCCTCCTGGGTAGGAAGAGTATCGCCTTCTTCCCCTGTGTTGCAATCTTTATCTATGCTTGCGAAGCGGATACTGAGCTTGGCCATGTCGTATTGAAGCTTCAAAATTTTATTCTTAAGGAATTTCTTTTCATCTATCAACACAAAAATAGTTTTAATCAAGAAACCAACTCTACCATTGATGTCATTGACCTTTTTCTCAAGGTATTTGCTCATCATCTAGTAGGAGTCAATCCCTTATCCAATTGTTTCAAAACATGCCTTCGAAACTTTTTCCAACTCATTGATCTTATCATGAATCTCATCTTGATGCACCTTCCTAGGTTTAAGGGGCGACGGACTAAGAGGAGGTTTATAATAGGATCCTATGTTGTAGCGATAGGGATTAGGGAGATACTCATCCTTGCTCTTTCCCCGCTCTGCTTGCCTCATCATCTCCATCCTTTGTGGGAACATGTCCTCCCAGTTTGGGAGAGGCTTGATCTCCGGGCTAGACGATGATGATGATCCTTTGGGTTCTACTTCTTCGATCCTCTTCACGGGTTTCTCTTCTTTCTTCCTCCAAATCTTGTTGACATGGAAGGGCTGCATGGCTTCGCTGCACGGATGTTGTTAGAAGGGGCTTGTATAGGGATGGCTAGGATTATTCGAGGTTGGAGGTTGTATCTCTGCAAAAACTTAATGAAAAAGGTTAGATGCGATCAACTTTAATTAGGGAGGTTGAAAACCCTAGCCACCGTACGTAATGAGAAACTATACGGGCGCAACCCCTATAGGTCCCGCCGCATAGGTATGAACCGACTATAGATTTTCTTCTACGGTGGAACCAACTATACAGCCGGAACTATACGAGCGGGAATTTATATTCTCGTTGTATAGTTGGTCGTTAAACTTTCTGTACTCCCGAATAAAATATTCGGAGATGGGTTGATATCTATACGACATTAACTATACGGGTGCAATTTTTATTCCCATCGTGTAGTTGGTCATTAAACTATCAGTACCTAGAAAAGAGTTTTGACGACGACCTTGATATTTATACAACGGCAACTATACAGCCGGAATTTTTATTCCCGCCGTATAGTTGGTCGTTAAACTATCAGTACCTTTTGTGGATGGAAATGGTGATGTTGAAACAACTATACTCCCGCAAATATACGGCTGGAATTTTTATTCCCGCCATATAGTTGGTCGTTAAACCTTCTGGATCCACCAAAAATTACCTGCTTCAACGAGAATTCTTTATTAATCTAAAACTTAATGAAATATCAAGTGTTAACAGAAAAATGACAGCTTACATTTTCGACCAATATTGGCATTATCAATCTTCCTTTTTCTTCACTAGAGCTTTAAATGTTCCTTATTTAACACAAGCTCAATTAAAACTTAATTAAAAATTGAAAAATTTACTCAAACCTTTATTTCACATGGGTTACCTCCCATGAAGCGCTCTTTTATGGTCAATAGCTTGACCATAGTGTTGCTCATTTCGTCTCGATTTCATTCTTCTTATAGTTACCATTCCTTGTATATCTTTGCTAAATCACCTCTTCTGGGGTGATCACTTGTATGGTGACTGGACTTATATCTTCTTTTACTCGATAATGCTTAAAGCGTTGTCCATTTACCACCCATGAAAGAGAGGGTGTTTTTCCCTGGAGCTTCACTTCTCCCAATGAATAAGGTTCTTCAACTATATAAGGGCCTTCCCACTTCGATCTGAGCTTCCCTAGAAACAACTTAAGACGATAATTATAGAGCAACACTTTGTCTCCACTTTTAAAGGTCTTATTTTCTATTTTTCTATGATGCCATCTTTTCACTTTTTCTTTAAACAATCTAGCATTCTCATAAGCCTCACTTCTAAACTCATCTAAAGCATGAATATGTAATAAACATTTTTCTCCCGCTGCTTTAAGATCATAGTTTAGGTTCTTGATTGCCCCAAAAGCTTTGTGTTCCAATTCTAAAGGTAAATGGCATGCCTTACCATATACCAACTTATAAGGTGTCATACCCATTGGATTTTTAAACGCAGTATGGTATGCCCATAGAGTGTCATTTAACTTGTATGACCAATATTTTCTTGATTTGTCCACCGTCTTTTCGAGTATGGTCTTTAATTCTCTATTGGAGAGTTCCACTTAACCACTCGTTTGAGGATGATATGGTGAAGTAATGCGGTGAGTTACTCCATATTTGCTAAGGATTTTCCTGAATGTTCCTTTCATGAAACGAGAACCACCATCAATGGTTAAAAATCTAGGAATTCCAAGCCCGGGGAATATAACATCCTTGATCATCTTCACTGAGGTAGCTGCATCTGCATGACTTGTTGGAATAGCTTCAACCCATTTAGTAACATAATCGATAGCAACAATAATATGAGTGTAACCATTTGATTCTATAAAAGGTCCCATGTAATCCATTCACCATACATCAAAGGCTTCGATTATAAGACTATAATTCAGTGCCATCTCTTGTCTCCTACCTATATTACCCCTTCTTTGGCAAGCATCACAGTGTTCTACATACCTGTGTGCGTCCTTGAGCAAGGTGGGCCAATAGAATCCAGATTGAAGTACCTTTGTTGTAGTTCGCTTACCTACATGATGTCCTCCATACGGGCTGTCATGACAAGCTTGCAAAATTGCATTCATTTCATGGTTAGGAACACACTTCCAAATCATTCCGTTAGGTCCATGACGATATAGATATGGATCATCCCAAAAGTAATATTTAAGATCATTAAAGAATTTCATCCTTTGATTTCTTGTCATACCAGGAGGTATAAATTTTACTACGATATAGTTAGCATAATCTGCAAACCAAGGATCAACAATTTCAACATTTTCTAAATATTCTCCCGGAAATGACTCATTTATAGGTATGGGGTTAGTAATTATTCCCTCCATCCTAGAAAGATGATCTGCTACCGGATTATCCTTACCCCTCCTATCTATTATTTTCAAATCATATTCTTGTAGTAATAAAACCCACCTAATCAACCTAGGCTTCGCATCCTTTTTCACAAGTAGGTGATGCAAAGCTTTGTGATTTGTATGAACTATTACCTTAGAATTAATGATGTAAGATCTAAATTTGTCGCAAGCAAAAAATATAGCTATGAACTCTTTTTTGTAGTAGCATAATTTTTTTGAATCTTATTAAGAGGTCTACTAGCATAATAAATAACATTAAAATTCTTTTCGTATCACTTTCCTAACACATCCCATAAAGCATAGTCACTAGCATCACACATGATTTTGAAAGGTTCATCACATTTTGGAGATTGCATGATGGGTGATGAAACTAATTTGTTTTTATGGTTCTCAAAAGCTGCAATGCATTTATGATCTAAGTAGAATGGAGTTTCTTTCTCAAAAAGGTTGGTGGAGGCATAGCTATTTTAGCAAAATCTTTTATAAAACGCTTATAAAAACTTGCATGTCTCAGAAACATTTTTAAGTTTTTATGTCCTGAGGTATTGGAAGATTTTTTTATAGCATTTATATTAGTTATATCTATTTCTATACCCTTCTCCGGAACCTTATGCCCAAAAACTTTACCTTATCTTTCCATGAAACGACATTGTTCCCAATTCAAAACCAAATTTGATTGCCCGCATCTCTACAAAACTTTGGTTAGATTGTAGAGTCAATTATCAAATGTTGTTCCACAAACAACAAAATCATTTTTTAGAACTTCCATAGTCTTCTCAACAAAATCATCAAAGATTTTTAAAACACATTCTTGAAAAGTCGCAGCTGCATTAGATTAGGCAAACGGAATTAATCTATAAGCATATGTGCCATAAGGGCAAGTGAAAGTTGTTTTCTCTTGATCTTTCGGTTGTATAACAATTTGAGATTATCTAGAATAACCATCAAGAAAACAGAAATAAGAATTATTACTAAGTCTTTCTAAAATTTTATCCATAAATGGTATAGGTTTATGATTTTTCCGTGTCTCACGGTTTAGTTTTGTAAAATCAGTGTGTTGGAAATATGCCCTAGAGACAAATAGTAATAAGGACTATTATCATATTTCATATAGTTTATGATTAAGTTTTATATCATGCTATAACTATATTGAGTGGAAACATCAATACACATGTGATATATAAACAACCAGGGGTTCCAAGTGAAACTCTAGTCACTGGTTCATTGGTCAACAGATGATCAAGTTTCCTGATCATGTGGCATTTATGCCAGTTGGAAATGGAATCAGCTCATTTTGAGGTTGAGATGATGAACCAATACCCAACCTAAACATCGTGACCCAATCATGTCACGAATTTCAAGTTACGATGATTAGAAATGGATCCTCATAGACTATTCCTTAGACCGTGAGGCTATATCAATCACTGTCTACCGAGAGTGCTTAGATAGCATCACGCGCCATCTGGTAATACAGTGGTTATAAAGGTGTGTTCATTTACTCGGAGGAAACCGTAGAGGCAATATATGTCAAGAGCGGGATTTGTTTGTCCACGTGACAGAAAGATACTTAAGGGCCCACTCAGAGAAGTTATATCCAATAGCTGCGCAGCGTGTGATTTGGTCACAGGGATATCACTTGTCGAAATGAGTCAAGTAGCATTGCTCGATAACGAGATTGAACACGACATGGTGATGTCATTGATCAGATCTTGGGAAATGCAAGTATCAAGAGACAAAGGTAATAAGACACGATCGTCCCAGTTCAAACAACGAAAGATGTTCATGGAACGCATAGGGGTCACATGGCCATCCAGGTCCCTCTGTCGATCATTGGTCCGGGAGTGTCCCGACCATGTCTGGAGTGTTGTTGAACCATAGGGTATCACGCTTAAGGGTTTGATGATGCTTAGAGAGTGTTTGTAGGATCAGAAGAATCACTGAAGAATAGTAGAGAGAAAACCGGAAGGTTTTCGGTAAGTCCAGAGGATGTCCAGAGTGGAGGTGGAAGGTGATCCATAACCACAGAGATTGAATAATATATAAACGAATTTTAAATATTGATTTAATCATTTATTCATAATTATTTAATAAAGAGAAAATCAATTTAAAAGGTCAAAGGGCTTAATGGGCCAATTCTTGGAGGGGAAAGGGCCCATTAGGTAAAGGTGAGAGGGAGAAGGGCCAGAGGGGGTGGCGGGCTCCCTAGTGGGCCAGACCCCCGCGTGGGGCTCATGGGGGTGGCCGGCGGTGCTACCCCTCCCCCTCTCATCTCCTTTAGTCCCACCCCGGGACTTTGAGGGAGGTAGTACCTCCCCTCCCCCTATATATAGTGGGGGTATTTGGCCAGATAAATACACACAATATTCAATAAAGGTCTTCTCAATTTTGGTAAGACCTCCAATTGATATTCTCTCTCTCTCGTGACCATGGTCCCAAGTTCGGACTGCGCAAACGAGAGACATCTTCACCACGGAGCGTCGTCGCGCTGCGGGATTCGGATCCAGGAGGTCTACTTCTGCAACTACTGCTGGATCAGGGAAGCGGGAGTCATCGTCAGGAACCAGACGTGTGTAACTCCCCGCGAGGTGTCACACTTGAGGCACTCAATTCGTTGGAGCCATTGGAGCACAAGGACTTCATCATGACCTTGAGGTCGGCTTTGGCTCGTCTACATCAACCACGCTCTCCTGAGCGTTGACAATGCTTTTTGGTCTTCAAGGGTAAGTTCGTGAAAAGCCCCTCCCATTACTATATTACTAATAGATAGGTCCTGGCAGCATCAGGGGTTCAGGGGCATAGGGTAAAATTTATTGTTTTCATGCGCGGAACCCCTACACAATGCACATGCGATATCCAACAATAGGTTTTACAGGAACTAGCTCACCATCCTCATTCATAGCAACATCAAGACCCCCTTGTCTTGGTATGCAATGATCTAGGCTAACCCACTTACTGTCAGACATAGGATATATTATGCCAGCATCTAATAAGCATATAACCACTTTTCTTACTACTTCATTCATTTTCAGATTAAGCCTTCGTTGTGTATCAACTACAGGTTCAGCATCATCAAGCATGGTAATCATATGTGTTGTAATAGATGGATCTATTCCTTTAATATCACTTAGAGTATATCCAATGGCTTCATGATGCTTAGCTGTAACACCCCGTCCATTGGGCCTAGGGGGTGTCCCTCCTAGCAGCTTAATAGGATATCTAGACTGGTCCCATAAACCAACACTAGTCTTTTCTGCGCACTTTGTCCTCACTCATGTGCATCTGGTACCCACTTCCCGGTCGGTCACCCATCCTAGAATTGCTCTAGTCCAAGCACGCTTAACCTTAGAGTTCTTTTCGAATGATCTTTCGAAAAAGAAGTTGCAACTTGTTGGTATGAGTATTCTATCAATCCTATTAAGCCATGTGCCTGGTCTCACATACACCCATCCTTTAGAAGATCGATGCCCTCATCGATCAAGCACACCCCAAGAACTTTCCCTCTTGTCACGCGTGTGTGCATCTACTACCGGCACATGTTCCATGCCATGTCCACTCTGGGCCACACGCGCAATGCTCCACATGTCCCGCCACTGACCCGCACACACCTGTTTAACCGCGAGGATCGGCTCTGATACCACTTGTAACACCCCGTCCACTATGCCCGTGGGGTGTCACTCCTGGCAGCTTAATAGGATATCTAGACTGGACCCACAAACCAACACTAGTCTTTTTTGCACACTTTGTCCTCACTCGTGCGCACCCGGTACCCACTTTGTCCTCAAGGTAATCATCCATGTCTTCTCTCTCCTCATCATCCGGTACTTCCTCCCAATTAATTAGGCTCCTCTCTAATTCATCTTGTGGAGTACTAAAATGAATTGCGGCTAGCTCGGCAATCGTTTTCTCTTCCTTGATATCTTCCACTTCATATGGACTCTTCTTTAGTTTGGCAAAGTGGAATGTCATTTCCTCGTCTCCAAATATCAGTGAAATAGTCTCCTTATTATCAACTCTAGCTTTGGTTATGGAAACGAAAGGCCTGCCTAAAAGAATAGGACAAAAGAATCTTGAGGCATGTCAACAATATGAAAATCAAGGGGGTACATGAGTGATCCAATAAATACATAGATATCTCTGATATCCCCTTCCGGTTTTATATTAGTTCTATTAGACAATTTAATAGTAGTGTCTACTGGTTCCACATCTGGATTATTTAAATTGTAGCAAAGTGATGAAGGCATAATGTTTATAGTGGAAATCGTCTCACAAATTCCGTATAAGAAAGTTTCTCCAAAATATATAGGAGTGGTAGGTTTAGAAGTTTCATTACCACGTACCTTACCTTCGATCAATTATGAGGTTTCAAAGTCTAGAATAACAACTTCATTATCCACTGTTCGTGCTTCCATAAGATCCTTCAATATAACATTATTTATATTGGTAGCTTTGGGGTTCTTTTCTAGTTTCTTAAAATCTTCTCTTTATTTGTTCTTCCTCTTTTTTCTTTTTCTTGATATTCTCTTAAATAGGTGTAGAGGAGAACTATTCCATTAACACTCTTGCATGCTTATTTTCTTCGAGGGGTTTATGAAGTTCCCATTCTGTAGGTACTTGTAAATGCCCTGCATAATTCTCAATAATTTTCTTTACTGAGTAAGAATCAATACCAATGGTTTTAATCATTGCACAAGTCCTTTCATCTGCTAGGAAACCATTAACACACGCATATTCAGAATTTTTTGTAATATTCTCCTTGTTTTTATGATTTCCGGTTGCATCCCTCGTTTTCATTATTAATTTGCAAGCTTCATCATATGTGAGATTTCATTATTAGAGGTGGTCTAGATTCATTCTATTTTCATTAGAAGTGGTCTAGATTCATTCTATTTTCATTAAAACAACCATTAGAAGTGGTCTAGATTCATTCTATTTTCATTATTAAGTCCTCCATAAAAAGTGTGAGTAATTAACCAATCAGGCAAACAATGATGGGGGCAATTACCTACATAGCTCTTGTACCTTACCCTTCATACAGACCTTCATCAGGACTATTTTTTAAACCAATAATAATACCTCTCATCCTGTGAGCTTTGCTTTCTCAGTTATATTTTTATAGGTAATTGGTTGTCAATTCTGTCCAAGTCCTTGGTGCTTCTGCACAAAAAGATCTATACTAGTCACAAACATTATTAGAGAGAGTGTGTCTAAACAACTAGGTTTTAACCATATCAAGATTACAGTTGTCGAATATAAAGGAACTGAGAATATCTTCAAAGAATTGTAAGTGTCCATATGGACTCTCTTCATTGGTTCCTGCAAATTTTTTAGAGTGCATTAGTTCAAATAATAAAGGGTGGATCTCAATTCCATCCAGATTTATGCTTTTATTAATAGTTATAGGAGCGTCCTTGTGCGAACCCATTTTCCTTACTGCCTCAAGCTGAATTAAATGTTGAGTGTTGTCCATTGTTGTGATCCTACAACTTAAATTAAAAATTAGTACAACGAAAGTAAATAACTAAAAGTAAAGTGACTTATAGCGCTAAGCTCCCCGAAAACGGCGCCAGAAAATAGCTTGATGACTATAGTGCACATATCGTTTGTAGCTAGTTTCGAAATAAATATATCGATCCCATAGACTGAAAGTAAGAATCGCGTATATAAAATACTTAAAACTACATAAAGGAAAAAGGCGTTCTCCCAATAAGTAATCCCCTTCATCGTGTCCCCATACGAGGCAAATATTAAGGAGGTGCACAACTCCCAACATCAAGATGAAGACAATCAACACATACACATAATGATGTATAACATAATAATCTCTATCTCATCTTAATCATATGCTAGGGTTTTCCATCTCCCCAAGAACTAATGATCTACTCAGACATGGAGGCAATCACCATCATGGCAATGGTAGTGGAATCAATTGTAAATGAATATTTCTTGTATAAATCCACAATGAGTACGGAAATTACAACAAGATCTAGATGGGTGAAGATGGGATGGATGGAGATGATGGCGGTGCAGCGGTTGACGAAGATGAAGATCGATGCCTTGGCCTCCCAGATCTGCGTAGGGCGAAGATGGATCCCTTGGGTGAGTTCCCCCTCCAAATTCCTTCTGGAGGTCAGGTTTTCGGCGATTTCTGGGTGTTCTGTATGTCATCTCTACGATCCGGTTGCACGGGATGAAACTATATGAGGAGGCGGTGGTAGTGCCAACTATAAGACCGTAACTATACGGCTCGAATTTTATTCCCGCAGTATAGTTGGTCGTTAAACCATATGTATGCCTTGATCGCTTCGGGTTTTCTTCTGGAATTATTGATATTTCCCAAATAAACGATTTACGTTGGTTTTGACTCCTTTTCTCCCCAGTAAAACTGCTCCAAGAATAGTGTCCACTTTATCCATCATCTGTCCTGATCCTGGTGAAAGTAGACATAAAATGTGCGCATGAACGCCGTAAAATTCCAAGATCCTACATCTACAATGCAAAATAATAATATAAAACATGATGCAAATATGCACTCATCATGGATCAATGTGGTCTAGGAAAAGAATACATGCAATGACACTAGTGGATCAATGTGGTTTTAGGAAAAGAACACATTTAATGACTATAGGTGGTCCATGTGTCATACCATGGTCACAAAGACCAAAAGCACATAGGAAGAGCATCTTCCACATTGCATGTTGCACCAGTGAGGCAGAAGTTGTATCACAAAATGCACTGGATTGTGTGGGGTCATGTGGTTCAATGTGGTCTAGGAAAAGAACACATGCAATGACACTAGTGGATCAATGTGGATTAGGAAAAGAAGATATGTAATGACTATATGATATCCATGTGTCAAACCATGGTCACAGAGACCAAAAGCACATAGGAAGAGCAACTTCCAGATTGCATGTTGCACTAGCGAGGTAGAAGTTGCATCACAAAATGTAGTGGAGTGTGTGTGGTCATGTGGATCACTGTGGTCTAGGAAAAGAACACATTCAATGACACTAGTGGATCAATGTTGTTTAGTAAAAGAACATATGCAATGAATATAGGTGATCCATGTGTCAAACCATGGTCATAGAGACCAAAAGGACATAGGAACAACAGATTCCACATTGCATGATGCACCAGGGAGGCAGAAGTTGCCTCAAAGAATGTAGTAGACTGTGTGTGGTCATGTGGATCAATGTGGTCTAGGAAAAGAACACATGGAATGACACTAGTGGATCAATGTGGTTTAGGAAAATAAGACATGCAATGACTATATGTGATCCATGACTCAAACCATAGTCATAGAGACCAAAAGCACATAAGAATAGCAACTTCCACATTGCATGTTGCAACAGCGAGGCAGAAGTTGCATCATAGAATGCATTGGAGTGTGTGTGGTCATGTGGATCAATGTGGTCTAGGGAAATAACAGATGCAATGACAGTAGTGGATCAATGTGGTTTAGAAAAAGAACACATGCAATGTCTATAGGTGATCCATGTGTCAAGCATGGTCACAGAGACCAAAAGCACATAAGAAGAGCAACTTCCACATTGCATGCTGCAAAAACGAGGTAGAAGTTGCATCACATAATGCACTAGAGTGTGTGTGCTCATGTGGATCAATGTGGTCTAGGGAAAGAACACATGGAATGACACTAGTGGATCAATGTGGTTTAGGAAAAGAACACAATTAATGACTATAGGTGATCCATGTGTCATACCATGGTATAGAGACCAAAAGCACATAGGAAGAGCAACTTCCACATTCCATGTTGCACAAGTGACGGAGAAGTTGCATCATAAAATGCACTAGATTGTGTGTGGTCATGTGGATCAATGTGTTCTAGGAAAACAACACATGCAATGACACTAGTGGATCAATGTGGATTAGGAAAAGAACACATGCAGTGACTATAGATGATCCATGTGTCGAACCATGGTCACAGAGACCAAAAGCACATAGGAAGAGGATCTTCCACATTGCATGTTGCACCAGCGAGGTAGAAGTTGCTTCAAAGAATGCAGTGGTGTGTGTGTGTTCATGTGGATCAATGTGGTCTAGGAAAATTACACATTCAATGACACTGGTAGATCAATGTGGTTTAGGAAAAGAACACATGCAATTACTATAGGTGATCCATATGTCAAACCGTGGTCAGAGAGACCAAAAGGACATAGGAAGAGCAGCTTGCACATTTCATGTTGCACTAGGGAGGAAGAAGTTGCATCATAGAATGCACTAGAGTGTGTGTGGTCATGTGGATCAATGTGGTCTAGGAAAAGAACACATGCAATGACACTAGTGGATCAATGTGGTTTAGGAAAAGAACACATGAATGACTATAGGTGATCCATGTGCCAAACCATTGTCACAAAGACCAAAAGCACATAGAAAGAGTAGCTTCCACATTGCATGGTTCACTAGTGATGTAGAAGTTGCATCACATAATGCACTAGAGTGTGTGTGGTTACGTGGATCAATCTGGTCTAGGAAACGAACACATGCAATGACACTAGTGGATAAACAAGGTTTAGGAAAAGAACACATGCAATGTCTATAGGAATTCCTTGTGTCAAAACATGGTCAGAGAGACCAAAAGCACATAGGAAGAGCAGCTTCCACATTGCATGTTGCACCAGCGAGGCAAACGTTGCATCACAGAATGCACTGGAGTGTGTGTGGTCCTGTGGATCAATGTGGTCTAGGAAAAGAAAACATGCAATGACTCTAGTGGATCAATTTAGTTTTGCAAAAGAACGTATGCAATGACTATAGGTGATCCTTGTATCAAACCATCGTCACAGAGACCGAAAGGACATAGGAACAGCAGCTTCCACATTGCATGTTGCACCAGGGAGGCAGAAGTTGCATCACAGAATGCACTATAGTGTGTGTGGTCATGTGGATCAATGTGGTCTAGGAAACGAACACATGCAATGACACTAGTGGATCAATGTGGTTTAGGAAAAGAACAAACACAATGACTATAGGTGATCCATGATTCAAACGATGGTGACAGAGACCAAAAGCACATAAGAAGAGCAACTTCCACATTGCATGCTGCAACAACGAGGCATAAGTTGCATCATAGAATACATTGGAGTGTGTGTGGTCATGTGGATCAATGTGGTCTAAGAAAGTAACACATGCAATGACACTAGTGGATCAATGTGGTTTCAAACACATGCAATGTCTGTAGGTGATCCATGTGTCAAGCCATGGTCACAAATACCAAAAGCACATAAGAAGAGCAACTTCCACATTCCATGCTGTAACAACGAGGCAGAAGTTGCATCACAGAATGCAATGGAGTGTGTGCGTTCATGTGGATCAATGTGGTCTAGGAAAGAACACATGCAATGACACTAGTGGATCAATGTGGTTTAGGAAAAGAAGACATGCAATGACTATAGGTGATCCATGTGTCAAACCATGGTCACAGAGACCAAAAGCACATAGGAAGAGGATCTTCCACATTGCATGTTGCACCAGTGAGGTAGAACTTGCTTCACAGAATGCAGTAGAGTGTGTATGTTCATGTGGATCAATGTGGTCTACGAAAATAACACATGCAATGACACTGGTAGATCAATGTGGTTTAGGAAAAGAACACATGCAATGACTATAGGTGTTCCATGTGTCAAGCCGTGGTCACAGAGACCAAAAGCACATAGGAAGAGCAGCTTCCACATTGCATGTTGCACTAGTGATGTAGAAGTTGCATCACAGAATGCACTGGAGTGTGTGTGGTTACGTGGACCAATGTGGTCTAGGAAAAGAACACATGCAATGACACTAGTGGATCAACATGGTTTAGGAAAAGAACACATGCAATGTGTATAGGAAATGCATGTGTCAAAACATGGTCAGAGAGACCAAACGCACATAGGAAGAGCAGCTTCCACATTGCATGTTGCACCAGCAAGGCAAAAGTTGCATCACAGAATGCACTAGAGTGTGTGTGGTCACGTGGATCAATGTGGTCTAGGAAAAGAACACATGCAATGACACCAGTGGATCAACGTGGTTTAGGAAAAGAACACACACAATGACTATAGGTAATCCATGATTCAAACCATTGTCACAGAGACCAAAAGCACATAAGAAGAGCAACTTCCACATTTCATGCTGCAACAACGAGGCATAAGTTGCATCATAGAATACATTGGAGTGTGTGTGGTCATGTGGATCAATGTGGTTTAGAAAAAGGACACATGCAATGTCTATAGGTGATCCATGTGTCAAGCCATGGTCACAAATACCAAAAGCACATAAGAATAGCAACTTCCACATTGCATGTTGTAACAACGAGGCAGAAGTTGCATCGCAGAACGCAATGGAGTGTGTGTGGTCATGTGGATCAATGTGGTCTAGGAAAGAACACATGCAATGACACTAGTTGATCAATGTGGTTTAGGAATAGAAGACATGCAATGACTATAGGTGATCCGTGTATCAAACCATGGTCATAGAGACCAAAAGCACATAGGAAGAGCAACTTCCACATTGCATGTTGCACCATCGAGGCAGAAGTTGCATCACAGAATGCACTGGAGTGTGTCTGTTCATGTGGATCAATGTGGTCTAGGAAAATAACACATGCTAGTAGATCAATGTGGTTTAGGAAAATAACACATGCAATGACTATAGGTGATCCATGTGTCAAACAGTGGTCAGAGAGACCAAAACGACATAGGAAGAGCAGCTTCCACATTGCATGTTGCACCAGGGAGGAAGAAGTTGCATCACAGAATGCACTAGAGTGTGTGTGGTCATGTGGATCAATGTGGTCTAGGAAAAGAACACATGCAATTACACTAGTGGATCAATGTGGTTTAGGAAAAGAACACATGCAATGACTATAGGTGATCCATGTGTCAAACCCTGGTCATAGAGACCAAAAGCACATAGGAAAAGCAGCTTCCACATTGCATGTTGCACTAGTGATGTAGAAGTTGTATCACAGAATGCACAAGAGTGTGTGTGGTCATGTGGATCAATGCGATCAAGGAAATGAACACATGCAATGACACTAGTGGATCAATGTGGTTTAGGAAAAGAACACATGCAATGTCTCTAGGTGATCCATGTGTCAAACCATGGTCACAGATACCAAAAGCACATAGGAAGAGAAGCTTCCACATTGCATGATGCAACAGAGAGGCAGAAGTTGCATCGCAGAATGCGCTGGAGTGTGTGTGGTCATGTGAATCAATGTGGTATAGGAAAATAAAACATGCAATGACACTAGTGGATCAATGTGGTTTAGGAAAATAACACATTTAATGACTATAGGTGATCCATGTGTCATACCATGGTCACACAGACCAAAAGCACATAGGAAGAGTAGCGTCCACATTGCATGTTGCACCAGCGAGGCAGAAGTTGCATAACAAAATACACTAGATTGTGTGTGGTCACGTGGATCAATGTGGTCTAGATAATAACACATGCAATGACACTAGTGGATCAATGTAGTTTAGGAAAAGAAGACATGCAATGACTATAGGTGATCCGTGTGTCAAACCATGGATCGAGACCAAAAGCACATAGGAAGAGCAGCTTCCACATTGCATGTTTCACTAGCGAGGCAAAAGTTGCATCAGAGAATGATGTGGAGTGTGTGTGGTATATCAATGTGGCCTAAGAAAATAACACATTCAATGACACTAGTGGATCAATGTGGTTTAGTAAAAGAACACATGCAATGACTATATGTAATCCATGTGTCAAACCATGGTCAAAGAGACCAAAAGGACATAGGAAGAGAAGCATCCACATTGCATGTTGCACTAGGGAGGCAGAAGTTGCATCACAGAATGAACTAGAGTGTGTGTGGTCATGTGGATCAATTTGGTCTAGGAAAAGAACACATGCAATGACACTAGTGGATCAATGTGGTTTAGGAAAAGAACACATGCAATGACTATAGTTGATCCATGTGTCAAACCATGGTCACAAAGACCAAAAGAGCATAAGAAGAGCAACTTCCACATTGCATGCTGCAACAGCGAGGCAGAAGTTGCATCATAGAATGCACTGGAGTGTGTGTGGTCATGTGGATCAATGTTTTCTAGGAAAAGAACACATGCAATGACACTATTGGATCAATGTGCTTTAGGAAAAGAACACATGCAATCTCTATAAATGATCCATGTGTCAAACCATGGTCACAGATACCAAAAGGACATAAGAAGAGCAACTTCCACATTGCATGCTACAAACGCGAGGCAGAAGTTGCATCACAGAATACACTAGAGTTGGTGTGGTCATGTGGATCAATGTGGTCTAGGAAAAGAACACATGCAATGACACTAGTGGATCAATGTGGTTTAGGAAAATAACACATGCAATGACTACAGGTGATCCATGTGTCAAACCATGGTCACAGAGACCAAAAGCACATAAGAAGATCAACTTCCACATTGCATGCTGCAACACTGATCAAGAGGTTGCATCATAGAATGCAGTGGAATGCGTGTGGTCATGTGGATCAATACGGTCTAGGAAAAGAACACATGCAATGACACTAGTGGATCAATTTGGTTTAGGAAAAGAACACATGCAATGTCTATAGGTGATCCATGTGTCAAACCAACGTCACAGAGACCAAAAAGACATAAGAAGAGCAACTACCACATTGCATGCTGCAAAAGCGATGCAGAAGTTGCATCACATAATGCACTTGAGTGTGTGTGGACATGTGGATCAATGTGGTCTAGGAAAAGAACACATGCAACGACACTAGTGGATCAATGTGGTTTAGGAAAAAGAACACATTTAATGACTACAGGTGATCCATATGTCATACCATTGTCATAGAGACCAAAAGCATATAGGAAGAGCAGCTTCCACATTCCATGTTGTACCAGCGACGCAGAAGATGCATCATAAAATGCACTAGATTGTGTGTGGTCATGTGGATCAATGTGCTCTAGGAAAAGAAAACATGCAATGACACTAGTGGATCAATCTGCTTTAGGAAATGAACTAATTTAATGACTATAGGTGATCCATGTGTCAAACCATGGTCACGGAGACCAAAGGACATAGGAACAACAACTTCCACATTGTATGTTGCACCAGGGAGGTAGAAGTTGCATCAAAGAATGCACTAGAGTATGTGTGGTCATGTAGATCAATGTGGTCTAGGAAAAGCACACATGCACTGAAACTAGTGGATCAATGTGGTTTAGGAAAAGAACACATGCAATGACTATAGGTGATCCATGAGTCAAACCATGGTCACAGAGACCAAAAGCACATAAGAAGAGCAACTTCCACATTGCATGCTACATCAGTGAGGCATAAGTTGCATCATAGAATGCATTGGAGTGTGTGTGGTCATGTGGATCAATGTGGTCTAGGAAAAGATCACATGCAATGAAACTAGTGGATCAATGTGGTTTAGAAAAAGAACACATGCAATGTCTATAGGTGATCCATGTGTCAAGCCATGGTCACAGAGACCAAAAGCAAATCAGAAGAGCAACTTCCACATGGCATGCTGCAACAGCGAGGCAGAAGTTGCATCACAGAATGCACTGGAGTGTGTGTGGTCATGTGGATCAATGTGTTCTAGGAAAAGAACACATGCAATTAAACTAGTGGATCAATGTGGTTTAGGAAAAGAACACGTGCAATGACTATAGGTTATCCATATGTCAAACCATGGTCACAGAGACCAAAAGCACATAGGAAGAGCAGCTTCCACATTTCATGTTCCTCCAGCGAGGCAAAAGTTGCATCATAGAATGCAGTGGAATGCGTGTGGTCATGTGGATCAAGGTGGTCTAGGAAAAGAACACATTCAATGACACTAGTGGATCAATGTGGTTTAGTAAAAGAACACGTGCAATGACTATATGTGATCCATGTGTCAAACCATGGTTATAGAGACCAAAAGAACATAGGAAGAGCAGCTTCACCATTGCATGTTGCACCAGGGAGGCAGAAGTTGCATCATAGAATACACTAGAGTGTGTGTGGTCATATGGATCAATGTGGTATAGGAAAATAACACCTGCAATTACACTAGTGGATCAATGTGGTTTAGGAAAAGAACACATGCAATGACTATAGGTCATCCATGTGTCAAACCATGGTCACAGAGACCAAAAGCACATAAGAAGAGCAACTTCCACATTGCATGCTGCAATAGTAAGCCAGAGGTTGCATCATAGATTGCACTGGAGTGTGTGTGCTCATTTGGATCAATGTGGTCTAGGAAAAGAACACATGCAATGACACTAGTGGATCAATGTGGTTTAGGAAAGGAACACATGCAATGACTATAGGTGATCCATGTGTCAAACCATGGTCACAGAGACCAAAAGCACATAAGAAGAGTAACTTCCACATTGCATGCTGCAACAGTGAGCCAGAGGTTGCATCATAGAATGCACTGGAGTGTGTGTGCTCATGTGGTTCAATGTGGTCTAGACAAAGGACACATGCAATGACACTAGCGGATCAATTTGGTTTAGGAAAAGAACACATGCAATGTCTATAGGTGATCCATGTGTCAAACCATCGCCCCGGAGGACAAAAAGACATAAGAAGAGCAACTTCCACATTGCATGCTGCAAAAGTGACGCAGAAGTTGCATCACATAATGCATTGGAGTGTGTGTGGTCATGTGGATCAATGTGGTCTAGGAAAAGAACACATGCAATGACACTAGTGGATCAATGTGGTTTAGGAAAAGAACACATTTAATGACTATAGGTGATCCATATGTCATACCATGGTCATAGAGACCAAAAACACAGAAAGAGCAGCTTCCATATTCCATGTTGCACCAGCGACACAGAAGATGCATCATAAAATGCACTAGATTGTGTGTGGTCATGTGGATCAATGTCCTCTAGGAAAAGAAAAAATGCAATGACACTAGTGGATCAATCTGCTTTAGGAAAAGAACTCATTTAATGACTATAGGTGATCCATGTGTCAAACCATGGTCATGGAGACCAAAGGACATAGGAGCAACAACTTCCACATTGTATGTTGCACCAGGAAGGCAGAAGTTGCATCAAAGAATGCACTAGAGTGTGTGTGGTCATGTGGATCAATGTGGTCTAGGAAAAGAACACATGCACTAACACTAGTGGATGAATGTGGTTTAGGAAAAGAACACACACGCAATGCCTATAGGTGATCCATGAGTCAAACCATGGTCATAGAGACCAAAAGCACATAAGAAGAGCAACTTCCACATTGCATGCTACAATAGCGAGGCATAAGTTGCATCGTAGGATGCATTGGAGTATGTGTGGTCATGTGGATCAATGTGGTCTAGGAAAAGAACACATGCAATTACACTAGTGGATCAATGTGGTTTAGGAAAAGAACACATGCAATGTCTATAGGTGATCCATGTGTCAAGCCATTGTCACAGAGACCACAAGAAAATAAGAAGAACAACTTCCACATTGCATGCTGCAACAGCGAGGCAGAAGTTGCATCACAGAATGCACTGGAGTGTGTGTGGTCATGTGGATCAATGTGCTCTAGGAAATGAACACATGCAATGACACTAGTGGTTCAATGTGGTTTAGGAAAAGAAGACACGCAATTTCTATAGGTGATCCATGTGTCAAACCATGGCAAAGAGACCAAAAGCACATAGGAAGAGCAGCTTCCACATTGCATGTTCCACCAGCGAGGCTAAAGTTGCATCACAGAATGCACTGGAGTGTGTGTTGTCATGTGGATCAATGTGCTCTAGAAAAAGAACACATGCAATGACACTAGTGGATCAATGTGGTTTAGGAAAAGAACACGTGCAATTTCAAAAGGTGATCCATGTGCCAAACCATGGTCACAGAGACCAAAAGCACATAGCAAGAGCAGCTTCCACATCGCATGATGCACTAGAGAGGCAGAAGTTGCATCACAGAGTGCACTAGAGTGTGTGTGGTCATGTCAATCAATGTGGTCTAGGAAAAGAAAACATGCAATGACACTAGTGGATCAATGTGGTTTAGGAAAAGAACACATTTAATGACTATAGGTGATCCATGTGTCATACCATGGTCTCCCAGACCAAAAGCACATAGGGAGAGCAGGTTCGACATTGCATGTTGCACCAGCGAGGCAGAAGTTGCATCACATAATGCACTGGAGTGCGTGTGGTCATGTGGATCAATGTTCTCTAGGAAATGAAAACATGCAATCACACTAGTGGATCAATGTGGTTTAGGAAAAGAACACACGCAATTTCAATAGGTGATCCATGTGTCAAACCATGGCAGAGAGACCAAAAGCACGTAGGAAGAGCAGCTTCCACATTGCATGCTGCACCAGTGAGGCAGAAGTTGCATCATAGAATGCACTGGAGTGTGTGTGGTCATGTGGATCAATGTGCTCTAGGAATAGAACACATGCAATGAAACTAGTGGATCAATGTGGTTTAGGAAAAGGACACACAATTTCTATAGGTGATCCATGTGTCAAACCATGGTCACAGAGACCAAAAGCACATAGGAAGAGCAACTTCCACATTGCATGATGCACTAGAGAGGCAGAAGTTGCATCACGGAATGCACTAGAGTGTGTGTGGTCATGTGAATCAATCTGGTCTAGGAAAAGAAAACATGCAATGACACTAGTGGATCAATATGGTTTAGGAAAAGAACACATTTTATGACTATAGGTGATCCATGTGTCATACCATGGTCTCATAGACCAAAAGCACATAGGAAGAGCAGCTTCCACATTGCATGTTGCACCAGCGAGGCAGAAGTTGCATCACAGAATGCACTGGAGTGTGTGTGTGTTCATGTGGATCAATGTGGTCTAGGAAAATAACACATGCAGTGATACTAGTAGATAAATGTGGTTTAGTAAAATAACACATGCAATGACTATAGGTGATCCATGTGTCAAACCGTGGTCAGAGAGACCAAAACGACATAGGAAGAGAAGCTTCCACATAGCATGTTGCACCAGGGAGGAAAAAGATGGATCACAGAATGCACTAGAGTCTGTGTGGTCATGTGGATCAATGTGGTCTAGGAAAAGAACACATGCAATGACACTAGTGGATCAATGTGGTTTAGGAAAAGAACACATGCAATGACTATAGGTGATCCATGTGTCAAACCATGGTCACAGAGACCAAAAGCACATAGGAACAACAACTTCCACATTGCATGTTGCACGAGTGATGTATAAGTTGCATCACAGAATGCACTGGAGTGTGTGTGGTCATGTGGATCAATGTGGTCTAGAAAAATAACACATGCAATGACACTAGTGGATCAATGTGGTTTAGGAAAAGAACACATGGAATGTCTATAGGTGATCCATGTGTTAAACCATGGTCACAGAGACCAAAAGCACATAGGAAGGGCAGCTTCCAGATTGCATGATGCACCAAAGAGGCAGAGTTTGCATCACAGAATGCACTAGAGTGTGTGTGGTCACGTGAATCAATGTGGTCTAGGAAAATAAAACATGCAATGACACTAGTGGATCAACGTGGTTTAGGAAAATCACACATTTAATGACTATGGGTGATCCACGTGTCATACCATGGTCACACATACCACAAGCACATAGGAAGATTAGCTTCCACATTGCATGTTGCACCAGCGAGGCAGAAGTTGCATTACAAAATGCACTAGATAGTTTGTGGTCATGTGGATCAATGTGGTCTAGGAAAAGAACACATGCAATCACACTAGTGGATCAATGTGGTTTAGCAAAAGAACACATGCAATGGCTATAGGTGATCCATGTGTCAAACCGTGGTAACAGAGACCAAAAGGACATAGGAAGAGTAGCTTCCACATTCCATGTTGCACCAGGGAGGCAGAAGTTGCATCACACAATGCACTGGAGTGTGTGTGGTCATGTGGATCAATGTGGTCTAGGAAAACAACACCTGCAACGACACTAGTGGATCAATGTGGTTTAGGAAAAGAACACATGTAATGTCTATAGGTGATCCATGTGTGAAACCATGGTTACAAAGACCAAAAGCACATAGGAAGAGCATCTTCCACATTGCATGTTGCACAAGTTAGGCAAAATTTGCATCACAGAATGCACTGGAGTGTGTGTGGTTATGTGGAGCCATATGGTCTAGGAAAATAATACATGCAATGAAACTAGTGGATCAATGTGGTTTAGGAAAAGATACCGTGTAGTAGTTCTAGTAAGTAATTTTCCTGATAAAAAAGGAAGAGCACAAATAAAGGATCATACAGCAGTTAAAAATGCAATCCAAATTCCCATGTTGCAACACATTGGTGGTCTGTTGGATATGCAGGTTGAACATATTACCGTGGAAAAGCTTTCAGCTGAGCCAAAGATTGATGATCCAAATGTTTCATATGTTTTGTCTCTTTATGTTCCCAGGGTAAATGTTCCTTCAATCACATTCAGTATCCGTGTGTGTCTACTTTTATTCCGTGAGACTTTGTTTTCTGGGTCTGTATTATAAGGTGGTTATGTCACCTTAATTCTAGCAATTATATGTTTGGTCTTTATGGATAATCCACAACGCATTTGTTTTTGGTCTATATTGGGATGGAACATTAGGGGACTTAATGCTGAGGATAAACAGTTAAAAGTACGTGAGAAAATGGAGGAAAGTAAGTGTGCCTTTTTATGTTTGCAAGAAACTAAAAAGGAGTCTTTTGATAGAAGATTCATTAGAGGGTTCTGCCTGAGACATTTTGATCAGTTTGTTTGCTCTCCATCAATAGGAGCCTCTGGAGGCATTCTAGTAGTTTGGAATTCAGGTGTTTTTTCTAGGGAACTAATGGAGGTCCAGTGTTTTGGTATTATCATTAAATTCACCTCAGTACACTCTAGACAGTAATGGACTTTATTGAATGTTTATGGTCCTTGTGAGGGGACTGAACGCGATGAGTTTGTGCAATGGCTATTTCACTTAAATGTCCCAGATGATGAGGGCTGGTTATTCATGGGTGATTTTAATTTTATTCGACCAGAGGAAAATAGAAACCGACCAGGTGGTAATGCTAATGATATTTTTCTGTTTAATGAAATCATTAGCCATCTTAGACTTACTGAGTCCTTTGAAAGGAAGATCATTTACATGGTCTAATATGAAAAATGAATATCTCTTAGGGCACCTTGATTGGTTCTTCACGTCAGTTAATTGGACTTCATCTTTTCCTAACACCATGGTACATCCGCTAGCAAAGACTACTTCAGACCATGTGTCGTGCAAGGTTGCAATTGAAAAAATGATTCCAAGTTCAAATTTATTTTGCTCTGAGAACTTCTGGGTAGATCCACCGGGTTTTATGGACTGTGTTACACAGTCTTGGCAGCAGGAATATTGGGCTCCTAACAACACAACTCTATTGGTCAAAAAATTAAAAGGCCTAAGGGCAGCATTGAAGAAATGGAAAACCAGTCTCTCCAGATTAAAATACTTAATTGCACATTGCAACTTAGTGATTCTTTCCTTTGACTGTCTAGAAGAGGTTCGACAGCTCTTGGTTCCTGAAAGAAATTTTAGACTACTAGTCAAAAAACATCATGAACAGCTATTAAAAGCATAGTATAGATATTGGCGTAAGAGGTGCACATCTAGATGGATGAAACTTGGCAAGGAGAACACCAAGTACTTTCATGCTATGGCCACTGAGAGATTCAGAAGAAACAATATTTCTTCACTACTAACTGACGATGGCCGTCAAGTTAGTAATCAGGAGGAGATTGCAGGGATTTCTTGGAACTGTTATAGGGACATAATGGGCACCTCTAATGGCATCAATATGAGATTTGATTTTCCATCCCTATTACATACTATGGATGG
The DNA here is from genome assembly GCA_916181665.1 of Avena sativa. Classification (NCBI taxonomy): domain Eukaryota; kingdom Viridiplantae; phylum Streptophyta; class Magnoliopsida; order Poales; family Poaceae; genus Avena; species Avena sativa. The sequence goes on from OV702289.1 coordinate 437,863,945, forward strand.
TCTGTCTGAACTTGCAGCTCCTTTTACCATTGAGGAAATGGATAAAGTTGTCAAAATCATGCCCATAGATAAAGCTCCTGCCCGGATGGCTTTAATGGGATATTTCTTAAGAGGTGCTGGCCAATTATCAACCAGGACTTTTATAATTTAGCAGATGATTTCTGCAAAGGGGTTGCAAAGCTCGAGCACATTAATTCCTCCCACATTACTTTGGTTCCTAAAAAGGCCGTGCCTGAAAAGATAAATAATTACATGCCTATATTTTTGACCAATTGTTGTCTAAAATTCCTCACCAAGATTGCTGCTGATAGATTTCAATCAGTCATCATGAAGTGCATCCACAGGAACCAATATGGGTTCATAAATGGGAGAACTATCCATGATTGCTTGGCTTGGACATTTGAGTACATTCATCAATGCAAAACATCCAAAAAATCCAATGGTAATTCTCAAATTAGACTTTGAAAAAGCCTTTGACACTATTGAGCATGAAGTTAATTTTCTGATTTTGGAAAAGAAAGGTTTCAGCAAAGAATGGATTGCTTGGATTAAATTGCTGCTTTAATCTGGTACATCCTCTATACTTATTAATGGAGTACATGGTAAACGGTTCAGATGTAGGAGGGGAGTCAGACAAGGGGACCCATTGTCCCCCTTGCTGTTTTTTCTTGGGGCAGATTTGTTACAATCAGTAATTAATGATCTATTGAGAAGAGGACTACTGACCCTGCCCATTGCCAATAGAGATCCTGACTTTCCAATTATAAAATATGCCGATGATACATTGTAGATTATGCCTGCGGATGCTGCTCAATTGAATGTGTTAAAGGAAGCTTTCCAAGATTTCAGTGCCTCGATTGGGCTTGCCATAAATTTCCACAAATCATGTATGCTGCCAATCAATCTTTCTGATGGGAAAGTACAGACTTTGGCTGATGAGTTTGGGTGTGTTGTAGGAACTATGCCTTTTACATACCTTGGCTTACCATTAGGAACAACAAGACCAACTATCCATGACTTATTGCCTCTAGTAACTAGAGTTGACAAAGATTGACAGCAAGCTCTTCTCTTCTAGCTTATGGTGGCCGTTTGCAGCTTATTCAGTCATTCCTGAGTTCAATGCCGATATTATTTTTATGCTCTTTAACCATTCATACTGGGATCATCTCACAACTAAATAGAATCATTCGACAATGCCTGTGGAGAAGGAAAACGGGAGAAAGCACATCCAGTCAATCTTTGGCATCGTGGGATCTAATATGTAAGCCCAAGCAAAATGGTGGACTGAGAATTCTAGACTTCAAGATTCAAAATGAGGCTCTCCTTATTAAGCATTTACACAAATTTTTCAATAAAGAGAAAATCCCCTAGGTTCAGCTTGTGTGGAATTATTATCCAAACGGGGTACCCCATGGAAGTAAATTAATGGGCTCATTTTGGTGGCGAGACATCATGAAGTTCTCAAATGAGTATAGATTAGTTACTAACATCACAATTGGTACAGGGGACACGACAATGTTCTAGGCTGATAGGTGGAATGATAACTACCCACAAGATCAATTCCCTCGACTTTTCTCACATGCCGTTGATACCAAGATGTCTGTCCAGGAAGTTTTCAGAATTGAAGATAGATCTCAGCTTTTTCATCTACCTATGTCCAACGAAGCCTTTCAGGAGTTTCAGCACATGCAGTCTGTTCTAGCATCCATGTTACTTGATTCACAGCAACATGACACTTGGTCCACAATCTGGCCAGGGGAGTCTACACCGCTCATAGCTATTATAATCATTGTTTCAGAGATATCAATTGCAGTCAGGTTTATAAGTGGATCTGGAAGAGCATATGTATGTTGAGAATTAAAGTTTTTGCTTGTCTATTAATGACTGATCGCTTGAACACTGGTGATATGATCAGGAGGAGGAACTGGAATGTAGCTAATAGTGATGTTTGGGTACTTTGCCCATGCCATTTATACGAAGACCGGTACACCTCTTTTTGACTACAACTTTAGCAGGAGGATATGTACCTATTTACAGGTGGACCAGAGTACTGTTCAGACCATAGAGGAGAAATTTACTCAAGCTAGGAAATCATTTGGGCACCGTTTCTTCACTAAGGTTGTTATCCTTGCTACTTGGCATATATGGAAGAAAAGGAATAGCCTCATTTTTGATGGAACGAGACCATCCTGTAACCCCCAGTTTTAGTTAATTTTATATTTAAGGTTGTTTGTGCATCATGAGCATCATTCCTTAAAATGCATGCAAAGAAAATTAAAGCAAAACCCTAAACCCTAGATATTTTCCCTCTCTCTAAAAGCAACTCAAAATGGTTTTGAATTTTGAAAACTCAAAATTATTGGAGCCCAAGCTGAATAAAAGGGCCCCATAATATTTTTATAGTTTACAAATGTTCTGGTATTTTTGAAATGATTCAAAATAGAAAAGGATTTGGAAAAAGAGTTTTCAGTAATAAAAATAGGGCCAAAGCTCAGCAGGCCACAACCCATCTCTCCTCTCCCCTCTCTGTCGCTCAGTGCGCAGCAGACAACAGCCCCTCGCGGCCCAGCCAGCCCACCCTGGCCCAGCCTGCCATACCCCCTCGTCGTCTTCCTCATCGGCGGGGAAGCAGCTGCCTGGCAACACTGATGCCGTCCGACGCCCGTCGCACCAAGATGCTCGCCCCGCCGCTGTTCCGCGAGGAGATAAGATCGCCCCGAGACATAGCTCTCTTCTGCTCGACCTCTCACTCCTCCTGTGCTCTCTCTACCCTGTCCCCTCCCTGGCCAAACCCTAGCTCCGGCCAGAGCCGGCCATCATCATCGACTCTGGCCTCCCCTCTTCCATCTGAGACCGCCACGAGCTCCTCCACTGTCTCCTCGTTCTTCCAGTACCAGAGCCCGAGCCGGAGAAGCCCCCAATCGGCTCAATCGCCACCTCCTCCCCGAGTTCCAGCCATCGATTCCGGCCGCGTCCGAGCTTTCCTGGCCGATCTGACCCCTTCCCTGCAACCGTGGTGAGTCTCTCATCCTCCTGGACCTCCTCTATGTCTCCCTCTCGCTTTGCTTCGAGCCCACACTGCGCGCCGCTATTGGCCACCGCCAGAACTCGTCATCGCCGCTCCTTCGATGACCTATTCCTAGCGGCGCCGCCAGCTTTAGGTTCGCCTCGCTCATGCGGTTCGAACGCACCCCGCCACATAGCCTCGCGTGCACGCAGTCGCTGTCCCCGCCGCCGACCTGCGGCTCACCGCCGTGATGGCGTCATGCCGACGTTAGCATGACGTCAGCAGCGTGCCGGTTAGCGTGGTCAAACTACGTCGGGTCCCACCCCACCCAAATGGACGCTGAGGTGGCCGTGGGCCCCTCTGTCATCCACAGTGGGTAGACCAGCCCCTGTGTAAAAAGATTAAACACCCTCTCTGACGTTAGCCTTGCATAGTAAAAGTTTAATAAATTGTTTTAATAATTCCGGAATTTGATATAAACTTGTAAAATCAATATCTTATTATTTATAAGTGAGAAAAATACAAATAATATATCAAAATGTTCAGAAAAATGAGATCTATCTGTTTAAAGTATAATCATGCATTGTTCAACAATTTTAATTGCAATTTTAATTAGAGAACCAAATGAACCCCCGTAAGTGATTCCGGGGTCTCTCCTTTTTTAGGGTTTGGACCCCTTGAAACCCTCTTAAATTGCCAAGCATGCTTTAGGGTTACATTTCAACTCTAAATAACTTGTCATATTATCATCCTTGCTTGAGCATTGTATCGATGCCATGTGTTCATTGTTGTTTGCCTTTCTTTCTGGTGTTTGGTTCTTTCCAGTAGAATATGATATCGAGATCAAGATCGAGGACCGAGATTAACACCATCGAAGATTGAAGAATAATACTTGACCAACTGTAATCAAGTCAAGTACAAGATATCCGAAGATTTATATCTGGGTATCAACAGGCAAAGGCAAGCATAGCCCCACCATTATATAATCCTATGATTTCGAAAGCATTTCATTCTTGCCATGATGCATACGATTCAACTGTGGTCTTTTATCGATAGATAGAGTATCCTATATGTTGCATTACTCCCTTTGAGCTTATATTACCTTATCCACTTCTCCTAGCATAACTAGGTTTGGCTTATGTGCACTGCTAGAGCTTTTATCTGCGTGTTTCTTAGCCATGCTTAGCTGTCAGTGTTGGTTCATCCAGAAGATGTACAAAATGCAGAGAATCTAGTATGACAGGAGAACGATGTATACTAATGAGGTAAAATCAATGGTAAAGGTTAAACATGCTAAGGCTTGTATGGGAGGCCATAGTGGGATGTGGTTTTTGTAGTCCCATGCTCGCCACTACTAGGACCCGAGTTCTTGCCTTTGGAACCGAGACGAGCATACAACCACACGGGGCCTGGAAAACCTCACGAGTAACTAACTTGCCTAGTAGATTCCATGAGTCACATAGTTCGGCGTTCCATTCGACATATGCATAGAAAATATTTTCAAAAGAGGAGGTGAAGGAGGTGCATTCATACAGGTAGGTAAGCATGGCCGGGGTTGCTCGGTATAGATGGCGCCCCTGGTAAACCAACCTCGTCCACATCTCTAGGGACCGACTTCGGTATTTGACCCGTTATGGCGGAACCATCCTTAGGGGGTGACTCATGGTCTCGGTGAAAGCAAGGTAAAGGTCGTGTCCAACCACCCTCTGTCGGCCTTCCAAGGAAGAGGGCTAATAGCTTGGCATTAAGAGTTGGTTTGTACGTGTGGGTAAAGTTGTACACCCCTACAGGGTTAAATCTTTTGGAAAAGCCATGCTCACGGTTATGAATGCTTGGTGACCGAATTCTAAGATCATAGAGAACTATAACCTAATCATAAAACTTGGCAGTTCAAAGTGTGCTTAAGGATGCTTCCTCATGGGTACGAGGGGGTGATCCTAGTTGTGAGATGAGGATTAGTTTGGTGGATATCAAGATGATGATCAATTCTTTAGAGATATCGCTCTCTTTTACCCTTTTAAAATATTCTGAGTAGACAAGCTTCTTCTCCCTCTTGTTTTACAAACAAAGATGGCTTTATGCAAAATAACCCCATCAACCATAAGTCTTGCAGAGTACACCTTGTACTCACCCTTGCTTTGTTGATACTTTTGTAGTAGAGTAAGTGTTCCCTTGAAGAAGAGTTTAGTATGACATCGACATTGACGAGTAGCTTGGGGTTCCCGGCCGGCAGCCTGGAATCTATGGGCTGGGACGTCATCGTTATGATTCAGGCCTCTTGGGCCATTTGTTAAGTTTGATATACTTAATAGCATAGTTTGCCTTCCGTTGTTTGATGTTTGTGGTCAGTGACCTCTCCTTGTAATATTTTGGTTCTTCGCTAAGTTATGAGCTTGCTATAATAACTTTTGTGTCACAGGGTTACAGTTGTGTTACCGATTTCTCACTGAATATCCTCGAGCTCTAGGTTAAGCTTATGTCAAGCTAAGGTCTGAGGTTTGTTTAACCCTGATCTGGGGGTGTTACTGTTTGTGGTAACAGAGCAGTACCGACTGTAGGAAAACCTTGCTATTGGTCGATGTTGAGTCTAGTGCTTGTGAAAACTATTTTAAAGCTGGAAAGTATTTGCGAAAACTCTAGTATGCTTCTTTTTCTCCTTATATGGTCTCGCTCTAACTCTCAGTCCTCCTATCTTGTGTTGACTTTGAAAAAGTTTTGCTATCGCTTCTAGTCTTTCGAAACTTAGGTGCCTTCTAGGCATGTCGTTTCTCAGCCAGTTGACCTAGTGTCGAGTTCTCTAGAGTTATGTGTGTTGTGTTATTTGTGTCCCCTTTTGCTCATTTTAAGCTGAGAGATTCCTTTCCATCATGATCTCTCTACCTTATGGGCCCACAATATTATATTGTAGGATCCATAGTGTTCCGTTCTAGGCTTCAGGGATTCCTTTCACCTCGTATGCCTCCTTTTTCTTTGTTTGGGTACTTCAGTAGTCGTTTCTTCTTTTGAAAGTTACCTAGTGATTGCTACCTTGCAGTGTACATTATGTCACTCAAGTAGTAGTTACTTCTTTCTCGGGTTTTAACCCTTGGACTTGAACCAAAGATCCCAGATTGTGCTGGATTCTAGTGGTGAATCTTGTACATGAAGCTGATCTTTAACCCAAGGTCCATTTTGTTGTCCCCTGTTGTTAATGTTTACACATTACCTCAGGATGGCTGGTACTACAAATCGAGCCTTTGAGCTTGTGGTCTTTGTTGCGATTGAATCGTGACAATTAAGGACTTCCCCTACCACTAGCTATGGCAGATGTTCTTTAATGGAAGCAAATAGATCATGATAAGTGTACTCCTCATGAGTCTCATATCTATATTCGTGATTATGCCACACATTACCTCTCCTAGGCATGGGTTTTCGGAAGATTGTTAATCTATGCATCCACCTCTCGGGATTCTATCCTGAGCATGTTCCTTTTCCCCTTGTTGTTTTTGACCTTTGCTTACCGCTTGGTAGCCAAGTAGTAAATCTGCATTAGTGTCTTTCGATGCAAGATACTCTTGTGATCCGTCAAGACAAACCACTCCGGAATGTCAGGAGAAACAAACTCCAGAACCTCGTCATATCTAGGACCAGGTCAAAGTGTTGTAATCCGCAGATAAAGAGGCATTGATTAGCTTCTATGTGTTCTACCTCAGAGTATCACACCCTTCTACACTAAGAGTTTGTGTTGAGTTTCATGACCTTCTTAATGAAGTGATGCTCTTACACATAATTACCCACCCTTCCTCCAAGATTTCGTGCTCGTGAATGATGCGTGCGCGTAGTAATGTGGCTATCTGAGATTTTTAGCAATTATTATTTCTTTGGACCTCAACCAGGACATTTGTGTCATTCTTACAGTGATGGTTAACCTATCACTAAGCAAAGGATGATTGTGTTACCAAGTCCGCTAATCTGGTACACTCTCTTAGGTCAGAGAGTTAGGCTTGTGCCAAAGCTTTGGGATTATGTCTTCTTGCCCTACCAAGAAAGTTTCCTCTCGAACTAAGTGACATATTGGTGGTTCGTGATATTCTGGATGTCCACTGGAAGTATCGCCATGTTGCCACATGACCGTGTTGTCAAGTTCTTAAGCAAGTAAGTTCTCTGAACTACTCCTTTCTCCAAGGATCCGTACTAGATACCCCTGAACTAGTTGGTTGAGCTTAAACAACAACTTGGAGAGTTGTAAGACAAAAGTTCTATCTTACCTAGTTCATCTTAAAGGGATGTCTAGTTTTGTTCATGCTGAAGAAAGATAGTATCTCCTCTGTGGATATGTTATATCCCCCACCTTTGATTTTGTTTGGGTTATTGTCAAATCAAACTCAGTTCCAAGGACTATCTTGATAATGTTGCTACTCGTGATGTTTCACTTGAGTACATCTTCATATCCTTTGGTCTAACCAATATTTTGCCTCGTTCATACCACATATGAGTCTAATGTCTTGGAATACCTCGATAAGTTTGTTATTGAGCCCATTAATAACATCCTTATATTCTCCATGCTAGAATAGATTCATATGGAACATTTGGTATTAATGTTGGAAAACTCTTCAGAACCATCTTCAGATCATCTCGAAGTATGTGTTCTAGATGTTAGAAGTAACCTTTTCCGATTCACATGTATTCGAAGAAAGATGTCGCCGTGGATTTGAGTAAAGTTAACTCCATATCTTAAGGACATAGTTGTACTTTGTTGCAAGTACTCGGTGTATAAGCAGTTGTCTTCTAACCAGTTGTTAATACATGGGTCTAGCAATTTAGCTCAGTCTATTGGAGCTTAACACTGTAGTCCATGTCTTGAGAATCTAGTAACTCTACCTTTACGGTTAATGGTGCAAACTATCTATTCCGACATGCTGAGTCTGAAGTATCATTCCACTTAACCGAATCTGAATCTCAAGCAGATATATGGTTGCTTTTCCTCAAGGTTTTGACATAGGTTTATTTGTAAATCTGGCAAGATTGATGTAATGGTTGCCACAACTAGCCGGAAGGCCTATTGTCATGTTCTCTTGAGTCAACAAATAACAACCACTTTTCATAAGGCTTCTTCTATAATTTAATATAGGAGTTTCGCTTATGGTTTCCTTTGTCTCCGAAGTCCGACCTTTACTTAATGTTTGGTGTCTCAAACATTAAGGTGAACATTTAAAGTAGTGTTGCTAAATGTCTCTCGGTCGATCCCCCAGACCCTTTTATGTTGGAAAGTCTCTCGTTGTGCCAAGTACTTGAAGTCTGAGAATGAAGTTTCTTTTTCCTCATGTCATCAGGAATATTCTTACCTATTCATCTTGTGGTGTAAAGTGATACCATGATCTTTGGCAAAGATTTTGATAGACCTAGATGAATAAAGAGTTTCCTTCGTTCCTATAACATGTTTGAAGAGTAATGATGATTTTGGTAATCTCAAGTTTTTCTTGTTACCTATTCCTTGTGACTCTTACGAGTCCTGACCATAAAACACCTTTCTTTCTTGACCTATTGTTGAACGAAAGAGTGACCCTTTTGTATCAAGAGTAATCCAACGGCTTGATTATCTGCATCTCTGTATCCCTGGAAGCTCTACTTAAGCCAACCAGAAGAGTTTCGTATCTCAAAGTCTGTGGTCATGTTCTTTCTGTTGTAAGCTTTCCTTTTCAGATGTTTAACTCTTCTGAAGCTCCATGGTCTCAATCCTCATGAAGACCAGCTATCTATCACCTTGGAACCATCTCCTCTTGTTTCCTCCTTTTCCTTGACGTGTTTCATGTTCGCCATCTCAGAGTTGTTCTGAACACTCCTTCACGAGTTGACCATGAGATACTCTATGTGTTGTTAGTGTGTTTCCCTCTTATCCTTAGAAGTGACCATGTTTCTCCTTCTTTCTTCCTACATTTGGAATCTCGGAAATGCATGCAAAGAAAATTAAAGCAAAACCCTAAACACTAGCTATTTTCCCTCTCTCTAAAAGCAACACAAAATGGTTTTAAATTTTGAAAACCCAAAATTATTGGAGCCCACATTGAATAAAAGGGCCCCATAATATTTTTATAGTTTACAAATGTTCTGGTATTTTTGAAATGATTCAAAATAGAAAAGGATTTGTAAAAAGAGTTTTCAGTAATAAAAATAGAGCCAAAGCGCTCAGTAGGCGGCAGCCCATCTCTCCTCTCCCCTCTCTATCGCTCAGTGCGCAGCAGACAGCAGCCCCTCGCGGCCCAGCCAGCCCACCCCGGCCTAGCCTGCCATACCCCCTCGTCGTCTTCCTCATCGGTGGGCAAGCAGCTGCCTGGCAACGCCGATGCCGTTCGACGCCCGTCGCCCCAAGATGCTCGCCCCGCCGCTGTTCCGCGAGGAGATAAGATCTCCCCGAGACGTAGCTCTCTTCTCCTCGACCTCTCACCCCCCCTATGCTCTCTCTACCCTATCCCCTCCCTGGCCAAATGCTAGCTCCAGCCAGAGCCGGCCATCATCGTCGACTCCGGCCTCCCCTCTTCCATCTGAGACCGCCACGAGCTCGTCCACCGTCTCCTCGTTCTTCTAGTACCAGAGCCCGAGCCGGAGAAGCCCCCAATCGCCTCAATCACCACCTCCTCCCCGAGCTCCCGCCACCGTGTTCGTCGTTGATTCCGGCTGCGTCCGAGCTTGCCTGGCCGATCTGACCCCTTCCCTGCAACCGTAGTGAGCCTCTCGTCCTCCTCGACCTCCTCTATGTCTCCCTCTTGATTTGCTTCGAGCCTGCGCCGCTTTCCACCGTCGGCCACCACCAGAACTCGTCGTCGCCGCTCCTCTGGTGACCTATTCCCAGTGGTGCCGCCAGCCTTAGGTTTGCCTCGCTCCTGCAATTTGAACGCACCCCACCACGCAGCCTCGCGCGCACGCAGTCGCCATCCCCGCCGCCGATCTGTGGCTCACCGCTGTGATGGCGTCATGCCGATGTCAGCATGACGTCAGCAGCGTCCCGGTCAGCACGGTCAAACTGCGTCGGGTCCCACCTGACCCACGTGGATGCTGAGGTGGCCTTGGGCCGCTCTGTCAGCCATAGTGGGTAGACCATCCCCTATGTAAAAAGATTAAATGCCCTCGCTGATGTCAGGCTTGCACAGTAAAAGTTTAATAAATTGTTTTAATAATTCCAGGAATTTTATATAAACTTGTAAAATCAATATCTTATTATTTATAAGTGAGAAAAATACAAATAATACATCAAAATGTTCAGAAAAATGAGATCTATCTGTTTAAACTATAATCATGCATTGTTCAAAAACTTTAATTGCAAGTTTAATTAGATAACTAAATGAACCCCTGCAGGTGATTCCGTGGTCTCTCTTGTTTTAGGGTTTGGACCCCTCGGAAAATGCTTAAATTGCCAATCATGCTTTAGGGTTACATTTCAACTCTATATAACTTGTCATATCATCATACTTGCTTGAGCATTGCATTGATGCCATGTGTTGATTTTTTGTTTCCCTTTCTTTCCGGTGTTTTTTTCTTTCCGGTAGAATACGATCTCGGGATCAAGATCGAAGGCTAATATCAACACCATCGAAGATCGACGAATAATACTTGACCAACTGTAATCAAGTCAAGTACAAGATATCCGAAGATATATATCTGGGTATCAACAGGCAAAGGAAAGCATAGCCCCACCATTATATAATCCTAGGATTTCGAAAGCATTTCATTCTTGCCATGATGCATATGATTCCATTGTGGTCTTTTATCGATAGATAGAGTATCCTATTTGTTGCATTACTCCCTTTGAACTTATATTACTTGATCCACTGCTCCTAGCATAACTAGGTTTGGCTTGTGTGCACTTCTAGAGCTTTTATCTGTGTGTTGCTTAGCCATGCTTAACTGTCTGTGTTGGTTCGTGCAGAAGATGTACCAAATGCAGAGAAAATAGTATGACAGGAGAACGATGTATATTGATGAGGTAAAATCAGTGGTAAAGGTTAAACATGTTAAGGCTTGTATGAGAGGCCACAATGGGATGTGGTTTTTGTAGTCCCATACTCGCCACTACTAGGACCCGAGTTCTTGCCTTTGGAACGGAGACGAGCATACAGCCACATGGGGCCTAGAAAACCTCACGAGTAACTAACTTGCCTAGTAGATTGCAGGAGTCACATAGTTTGGCGTTCCATTCGACATATGCATAGAAAATGTTTTCAAAAGAGGAGGTGAAGGAGGTGCATTCATGTAGGTAGGTAAGTGTGGTTGGGGTTGCTTGGGGTAGATGGCGCCCCTGGTAAACCAAAATCGCGCACATCTCTAGGGACCGACTTCGGGATTTGACCCGTTACGGCAGAACCATCCTTAGGGTGTGACTCATGGTCTCGGTGAAAGCAAGGTAAAGGTCGTGTCCAACCACCCTCTGTTGGCCTTCCAATGAAGAGGGCTAATAGCTTGGCATTAAGAGTCGGTTGGTACTTGTGGGTAAAGTTGTACACCCCTGCAGGGTTAAATCTTTTCGAAAAGCCGTGTTCATGGTTATGAACGCTTGGTGACGGAATTGTAAGATCATAGAGAACTATAACCTAATCGTAAAACTTGGCAGTTCAAAGTGTGCTTAAGGATGCTTCCTCATGGGTACGAGGGAGTGATCCTAGTTCTGAGATGAGGATTACTTTGGTGGATATCAAGATGATGATCAATTCTTCAGAGATATCGCTCTCTTATCCCCTTTTAAAATATTCTGAGTAGACAAGCTTCTTCTCCCTCTTGTTTTACAAACAAAGATGGCTTTATGCAAAAATAACCCCACCAGCCATAAGTCTTGCAGAGTACACCCTGTACTCACCCTTGCTTTGTTGATACTTTTGTACTAGAGTAAGTGTTCCCTTGAAGACGAGTTTGGTATAACATCGACACCGACGAGTAGCTTGGGGTTCCCGGCCGGCAGCCTGGAATCTATGGGCTGGGACATCATCGTTATGCTTCAGGCCTCTTAGGCCATTTGTTAAGTTTGCTATACTTAATAGCATAATTTGCCTTCCGTTGTTTAATGTTTGAGGTCAGTGACCTCTACTTATAATATTTTGGTTCTTCGCTCGGTCATGAGCTTGCTGTAATAACTTTTGTGTCGCAGGGTTACTATTGTGTTACCGATTTCTCACTGAATATCCTCGAGCTCTAGGTTAAGCTTATGTTAGCCTAGTTTCTGAGGTTTGTTTAACCCTAATCCCGGGGGTGTTAGACATCCTTTATATCCTGGAAAGAGCTTTTGTCCATGAGCTCACCATGCATGTGCATAGAATAACGGACAAGCAATCCTCGACATTCTCAATATGGATAGATAATCTTCCATAACATTTGTAGTAGTTCTTTCTATTGGTTTTGTACATATTATGTACATATGTAAAATCTTTGTTACTTCTTTTTTATTATTAGTAAAATACGGTGAGGCAATGCCTTACATCTTCACCTAAAAAATGTGGTTTAGGAAAAGAACACATGAAATGACTATATGTGATCCATGTGTCAAACCGTGGTCATAGAGACCAAAAGCACATATGAAGAGCATCTTCCACATTGTGCAAGTGAGGAAGAAGTTTCATCAAAGAATGCATTGGAGTGATTGTGGTCATGTGCATCAATGTGGTCTAGGAAAAGAGCACATGCAATGACACTAGTGATCAATGTGGTTTAGGAAAAGAACACATGCAATGATTATAGGTGATCCATGTGTCATACCATGGTCACAGATAGAAAACGCACATAGGAAGAGCACCTTCCATAGTGCATTTTGCACAAGTGAGGCTGAAGTTGCATCACAGAATGCACTGGATTGTGTGTGGTCATGTGGATCAATGTGGTCTAGGAAAAGAACACTTGCAATGAAACTAGTGGATCAATTTGGTTTAGGAAAAGAACACATGCAATGACTATGGGTGATCCACGTGTCATACCATGGTCACAGAGACCAAAAGCACATCGGAAGAGCAGCTTCGGCATTGCATGTTGCACGAGTAAGGAAGAAGTTGAATCACAAAATGCACTGGAGTGTGTGTGGTCATGTGGATCAGTGTGTTCTGGGAAAAGAACACATGCAATGACACTAGTGGATCAATGTGGTTTAGGAAAAGAACACATGCAATGAATGTAGATGATCCATGTGTTAAACCATGGTCACATAGACCAATAGAACATATGAAGATAATGTTCCACATTGCATGTTGCACTAGTGAGGAAGAAGTTGCATCATAGAATGCACTGGAGTGTTTGTGGTCATGTGCATCAATGTGGTCTAGGAAAATAACACATGCAATGACACTAGTGGATCAGTGTGGTTTAGGAATGGAACGCATGCAATGACTATCAGTGATCCATGTGTCAAACCATCGTCACAAAGACCAAAAGCACATATGAAGAGTATCTTCCACATTGCATGTTGTACCAGTGAGGCAGAAATTGCATCATAGAATGCAATAGATTGTGTGTGGTCATGTGGATCAATGTGGTCTAGGAAAAGAACACATGCAGTGACACTAGTGTATCAATGTGGTTTAGGAAAAGAACACATGCAATGTTTATAGGTGATCCATGTGTAAAACGATGGTCACAAAGACCAAAAGTACATAGGAAGAGCGGCTTCGACATTGCATGTTGCACGAGTGAGGCAGAAGTTACGACACAGAATGCACTGGAGTGTGTGTAGTCTTGTGGATCAATGTGTTCTAGGAAAAGAACACATGTAATGACACTGGGTGATCGATGTGGTTTAGGAAAAGAACAGATGCAATGAATGTAGATGATCCATGTGCCAAACCGTTGTCATAGAGACCAAAAGCACATATGAAGATAATGTTCCACATTGCATGTTGCACCAGTGAGGTGGAAGTTGCATCATAGAATGCACTGGAGTGTTTGTGGTCATGTGCATCAATGTGGTCTAGGAAAATAACACATGCAATGACACTAGTGGATTAATGTGGTTTAGGAAAGGAACACATGCAATGACTATAGGTGATCCAAGTGTCAAACTGTGGTCATAGAGACCAAAAGCACATATGAAGAGTATCTTCCACATTACATGTAGCACCAGTGAGGCAGAAGTTGCATCATAGAATGCACTGGATTTGTGTGGTCATGTGGATCAATGTGGTCTAGGAAAAGAACACATGCAATGACACTAGTGTATCAATGTGGTTTAGGAAAAGAATACATGCAATGTCTATAGGTGATCCATGTGTCAAACCATGGTCAGAAAGACAAAAAACACACAGGAAGAGCAGCTTCGGCATTGCATGTTGCACGAGTGAGGCAGAAGTTGAATCACAAAATGCACTGGAGTGTGTGTGGTCATGTGGATCAATGTGTTCTAGGAAAAGAACACAAGCAGTGACACGAGTGGATCAATGCAGTTTAGGAAAAGAACTCATGCAATGACTATAGATGATCCATGTGTCAAACCATGGTCACAGAGACCAAAAACACATATGAAGAGAATGTTCCACATTGCATGTTGCACCAGTGAGGCAGAAGTTGCATCACAGAATGCACTCGAGTGTTTGTGGTCATGTGGTCTAGGAAAAGAACACATGTAATTAAACTAGTGGATCAATGTGGTTTAGGAAAAGAACACATACAATAACTATAGGTGATCCATGTGTCAAACCATGGTCACAGAGACCAAAAAGCACATATGAAGAGCATCTTCCACATTGCTTGTTGCACAAGTGAGTCAGAAGTTGCATCACAGAATGCACTGGAGTTTTTGTGGTCATGTGGATCAATGTGGTCTAGGAAAAGAACACATGCAATAACACTAGTGGATCAATGTGGTTTAGAAAAAGAACACATGGTATGACACTAGTGGATCAATGTGGTTTAGAAAAAGAACATATGCAATGTCTATAGGTGATCCATGTGTCAAACCATGGTCACAGAGACCAAAAGCACATAGGAAGAGCATATTCCACATTGCATGTTGCACAAGTGAGGCAGAAGTTGCATCACAGAATGCAGTGGATTGTGTGTGGTCATGTGGATAATTGTGGTCTAGGAAAAGAACACATGCAATGACACTAGTGGATCAATGTGGTTAAGGAAAAGAACACAGGCAATGACTATTTGTAATCCATGTGTAAAACCATGGTCACATAGACCAAAAGCACATAGGAAGAGCATCTTCCAAATTGCATTTTGCACTAGTGAGGCAGATGTTGCATCACAGAATGGACTTGAGTGTGTGTGGTCATGTGGATCAATGTGGTCTAGGAAAAGAACACATGCAATGACACTAGTGTATCAATGTGGTATAGGAAAAGAACACATGCAATGTCTATGGGTGATCCATGTGTCAAACCATGGTCACAAAGACCAAAAGCACATAAGAAGAGCAGCTTCGACATTGCATGTTGCACGAGTGAGGCAGAAGTTGCATCACATGATGTACTGGAATATGTGTGGTCATGTGGATCAATGTGTTCTAGGAAAAGAACACATGCAATGACACTAGTGGATCAATGTGGTTCAGGAAAAGAACACATGCAATGAATGTAGATGATCCATGTGTCAAACCGTGGTCACAGAGACCAAAAGCACATATGAAGACGATGTTCCACATTGCATGTTGCACTAGTAAGGCAGAAGTTGCATCTTAGAATGCACTGGTGTGTTTGTGGTCATGTGCATCAATGTGGTCTAGGAAAATAACACATGCAATGACACTAGTGGATCAATGTGGTTTAGGAAAGGAACACATGCAATGAATATAGGTGATCCATGTGTCAAACCGTGGTCACAAAGACCAAAAGCACATATGTAGAGTATCTTCCACATTGCATGTTGCACCAGTGTGGTAGAAGTTGCATCATAGAATGCACTGGATTGTGTGTGGTCATGTGGATCAATCAAGTCTAGGAAAAGAACACATGCAATGACACTAGTGTATCAATGTGGTTTAGGAAAAGAACACATGCAATGTCTATAGGTGATCCATCTGTCAAACCATGGTCACAGAGATCAAAAGCACATAGGAAGAGCAGCTTCGACATTGCATGTTGCACGAGTGAGACAGCAGTTGCATCACATAATGCATTGGAGTGTGTGTGGTCACATTGATCAATGTGTTCTAGGAAAAGGACACCAGCAATGACACTAGTGGATCAATGCGGTTTAGGAAAAGAACACATGCTATGACTGTAGATGATCCATGCGTCAAATCATGGTCACAGAGACCAAAAGCACATATGCAGAGAATGTTCCACATTGCATGTTGCACTGGTGAGGTAGAAGTTGCATCACAGAATGCACTAGAGTGTTTGTGGTCATGTGGATCAATGTGGTCTAGGAAAAGAACATATGCAATTAAACTAGTGGATCAATGTAGTTTAGGAAAAGAACACATGCAATAACAATAGGTGATCCATGTGTCAAACCATGGTCACAGAGACCAAAAAGTACATAGGAAGAACAGCTTCCACGTTGCATGTTGCACCAGTGAGGCAGAAGTTGCATCACGGAATGCACTGGAGTGTTTGTGGTCATGTGGATCAATGTGGTTTAGAAAAAGAACACATGCAATGTCTATAGGTGATGCATGTGTCAAACCATGGTCATAGGATGAACTGGAGTGTGTGTGGTCATGTGGATCAATGTGTTCTAGGAAAAGAACACATGCAATAACACTAGTGGATGAATGTGGTTTTGGAAAAGAACACATGCAATGAATGTAGACGATCCATGTGTAAAACCATGGCTACAGAGACCAAAAGCACATATGAAGATAATGTTCCGCATTGCATGTCTCACCAGTAAGGCTGACGTTCCATCATAGAATGCACTAGTGTGTTTGTGGTCATGTGCATCAATGTGTTCTAGGAAAATAACACATGCAATGACACTAGTGGGTCAATGTTGTTTAGGAAAAGGACACATGCAATGACTATAGGTGATCCATGTGTCAAACTGTGGTCATAGAGACCAAAAGCACTTATGAAAATAATGTTCCACATTGCATGTTGCACCAGTGAGGCAGAAGTTACACCACATAATGCAATGGAGTGTTGATGGTCATGTGGATCAATGTGGTCTAGGAAAAGGACAGATGCAATGACACTAGTGGATCAATGTGGTTTAGGAAACGAATAGATGCAATGACTATAGGTGATCCATGTGTCAAACCATGGTCACAAATACCTAAAGAACATATGAAGATTATCTTCCACAATGCATGTCACACCAGTGAGTCAGAAGTTGCATCACAGAATGCACTAGAGTGTTTGTGGTCATGTGGATCAATGAGGTCTAGGAAAAGAACACATGCAATGACACTAGTGGAACAATGTGGTTTAGAAAAAGAACACATGCAATGTCTATACATGATCCATGTGTCAAACCATGGTCACAGAGACCAAAAGCACATAGGAAGAGCATATTCCACATTGCATGTTGCACAAGTGAGGCAGAAGTTGCATCACAAAATGCACTAGATTGTGTGTGGTCATGTGGATAATTGTGGTCTAGGAAAAGAACACATGCAATGACACTTGTGAGGCCCCAAGATTAATCCTCCGAGAATCCCTATTATGCATACAACCATGATCCCATGATCAGTTAGTCGTGGCACATAACGAACCAGTATCAAAGTAAACATCCAATACATAACGGATACCTGTAATACATTATTTTCCATTATGGCTACATTGATCAATCATCAGCGGAACTTCATTTAGCGTAGAGCCCGAGCCATGCCTTAACCTACAGGCAACTAACTGGGAGAACGTCCTAGATCGCATAGTCGTCCACTTCACCTTTTATTGATATCTAACCAAGTTAATAGCCAGGGACAATGCTAGTGAGTACTTTGAATGTACTCGCAAACCACCAAGATAAGTTAAATAAGGAAATGCAATTCTGGCTGTGGTGAGATAGCTCTATCTAGGGTTGTTTTTGCAAAGCCTAGACTATCTCTTGTAGTTATGGCATCCCTATATCTTTGTTGAAAAAGAGTTTTGAAACATGCTTCCTTTTTACAAATCAGGATATCCCCATATCCCTGCTGAAAACCTTTTTGAAAACAGTTTTGGAGAAAAACCGTTTTTAAACCTCTTTGACCACCTATGGTCAAAACAAAACTTTAAACTTAGGTTCCCTCGGAACCTCCATACTTTCATCCATTTTTACAAACACCACCCTTTTGGGTACTCCTAGCCATCACCTTTACAACCGTCCTTGACCGTGCACGCGGCTATTTGAATAGATTATACTCTGCAGAGTTTGTGCACTTTCCCCATAAGAATCAATACATTCGTTGGGATAAAACCACGACCCTCTACCCACAGTAGACGGGGGTTCGGATAATCAAACCTAACCTTTTGCTTGTTGACCCTAGCAAAGGCTGCTTTTCATTTTTGGTTTGTTCTCCCCGTCGACGAGTGTGTGGCTCCCAGACATAGTCCTGCCTTCCGTACACGCGTATACCCAAACCGTAGCTTGGCGTATACCTTAACTTGGTGACTCCACTTCCTTCCGTACCACCTAAGTCATACCGTCTGTGGGAGACCAAATTGTTGCACTGGCACTCCTGCCAAGACATGCTCACTCTTGCCGAAGCAAGCTACAGGCTCCAGATCTGTAGAACTGTTAGCGCCTGCCCGGAATTCAAGGGATTTCTCCCAATAATCATTGTACAAGCTGCCTCGGCTAAAGAAGACAAACTATGAGCTAAGCCCCAGCACCTGGGGTAATGTGGTTGCACTAATAATTTGTTCTAGTAAAGGCATAGAATAACCCTTCTCTTTCTCTTGTCCATTTTCGCATTTCTCCTCTTCACCACTTCTTTAGTTAAAACATCTGCTTGGAACCCCAAGGGTTTTACAAAGCATTTTTGAAACATTTGAAGTAGGGTAAATCCCAAAACAATTAATTCAACAAAAATCCGTGGTTTCCAATGAGGTAGGATGCTAATCATAGTAACCTTGATCTAAAGGGGAGTAAATGGTAGGTTTACATCAGGGTGGGTGCCATGAGGGACACCAGGTCATAACTTGGAGGAGCCAAGTCATTAGCGCAGTATTTATAAAACAAGGCATGCAGATAAATAATGCACTTTATAAAGGAGGTACAACATAGGTACTCAAAAGAGTAGGACAAGTATCAGAATTCAGGAATCGTGGCTTGCTTGATAATCAGCAATATGGCAATAAGTCCCTGGACTTCTTCTTAGAATACCCAATAATACCAATAATAAGAACCACCTTCTGATCTCCGATTTCACCGCAACTATCATCGTCAAGATAAAACATGCAAGCAAACTAAGCCACCATCAACACATGGCATACAAACCTCATTACAATACAGCAAACAAACATAAGGAACACTACTTAACTTAGTAGGTTTTGGAGAAGTTCGGTACTAGTAATGGAATTACTAGATTGCTAAACTAGAGTTTTCCCTTTGAGGATAGTTGTCAAGGCTATTTACCAGGAACTTGGGGTGGGGGTCTGAGGTCTGCAGAAGTGGTTTCACTAGATTATTACATACCTAGATTTAGTTATGCTTTTTATAGTGGAATAAACACTAGTTTGAGAAAATAATTCACCAGAATTTATCTGGACGCCCCAAAAATTATTTCCTTGGGTGGTTAGATGGTGTTTGATGTACTCAACCACATAGAAGTGGAATCTTATCAAAAGAATTACCAGAATGCCCTTAATAAATCATCTAAGGCAGTTCTGTAAGGTATTTGTCTTTTTCTCTAGATTTATCTTACAGAAGGTTTTAGTGTGATTCCAACTTTACATGGTAGGTATTGGAAGTACCTTTTTGTAGAAATTGCAATTACCCATTTATCTAGTGAAAAATAAGTACACAGATTAGTTTAATTCAATATAATCCAACCAGAGCTCCATAAAATCTGAGCTACTAGGGTTTGATAGATGCTGCTATTAGGATGTACTAGGAGGTGGAATTAAGTCAATACCACATTTGGGTTGACCTAGAGAAATTCCTTAAGGCAGATATGTCCTATTTTTGTTATTTTTGCTAAGGTTGTACCTTAGTTGACCTTGGCATGAGATAAATGTTAGATGGTAGTCCTATGGATATACTTTCAATGGAACATGGTTTCAACCATTTTGGAGATGTTTAGGTCACTATGGAATTTATTTACTAGAGATGGTACATTTTAGTAAATAAACCTACAGAGAATATACTAGTGGTATTTGGCCAAACTTTTGGTACAACATGATAGGCAAAACCCTAAGGTATCCTAGGAAATTTGTATCAGATCATTTGGAGGTATTTAACATTTTTATTTGCATTTAAAGTAAACAACTAGATATGGATTTACAGAAAATGGTTAAAAGAAAAAGGGGGTGGAGCAGTGCTGTGCTAGGATCTGGAGGCAGCTGGGCCGGGCGACAGGAAGGCGGCCCAACCGGCATGCGGTACGTGGGAGGAGGGTTCAAATCCCTCATGGCGGGGCCCCCGCGTCATAGAGAGGGGGTGCCGAAGCGGTATTGGAAGCCGCTAGCCGTCCGATCAAGACGGATCAACGACACTCTTTTCTCTTACGTCGCGACAGACACAGCTGCGGAAACACTAACAGGCCCCGGCGACGGCGGGGAGGCTCACCATGGGAGTCCGGGGTGGCCGTGGAGCGGCGGAGGTGAAGCGGTTCTCCACAGTAACTCCAGGGAGGGGCGGCATGAGGGGTATCCCGGACGGAGAGCAGCTCGCGTAGTAGCACCAGAGGGGGAGCTCGCCGGAGCTCGACGGTGCCACCGGAGCAAATGTTCCTGGGCAGAAACAAGGGGTGGGTTAGATGCGGGGCATAAAGGAGGGTTCAGAAAGGTGACATGCAGCGCGAGGGGTGGGGATGAGAGAGCTCGAGGCTCGGATCTTGTAGATGGCCGAGGAAGGAGTTCTTCCTCTCTAGGAGAGAGACAGGGGTGGGAACTCTGTGGGTATGATGCAGGGAGCACAGTAGAGTGGGGAGGAGTGGAATGGGGATGGAGAGGGAGGATCGAGTGGCCTGGGGCCTTATATCCGAAGTGGGTGGTGTCTATGGTGCACCGAGTCCATTAGGGGCATGGGGGAAGGGCGGCAGCAGTGGAGTGGTCAAGAGGGGCAGTGGGAGCTCGTGGAGAGGGAGTGGGGATGTGGGAGAGGCTCCTTCCAGCCTACAAGGGATGGGGGGAGTGAAATAGGCCACTCTCTCTCTAGCC
This sequence comes from Avena sativa, assembly GCA_916181665.1. Classification (NCBI taxonomy): domain Eukaryota; kingdom Viridiplantae; phylum Streptophyta; class Magnoliopsida; order Poales; family Poaceae; genus Avena; species Avena sativa. The sequence goes on from OV702289.1 coordinate 437,885,152, forward strand.
TCGGGTATGGGAAAGAAAAAGAAAAATAGAGAGTGGGGGAGTAGTGCTAGCCATGGGCAACTGCCAGGTGGGGTAGGGGATGGATGTGGGTTCAGGTACACGCCCATCTATTGGCTAGAGGGGAAGGTGATGTTGCTGCATTTATCTTTCAAGATTTACCAAGATATGGCCATCTCTCTCTATGACTAGCTCCAAGAGCTAGAGGACAGGGGGAGTGATGCTGCTAAAGTGTAGATACATTATAGCTCGACCAGAAGAGAGGGTGTGTGCTGTGGAGAATTGTTATAGAAGGTTTGATGGGGTTTTGATAATGGTCATGTTTTATTTCACTTCTTGGGCATATGGTTGCTCGTGAAGGACTTCTTAGATTTGTATCAGGTCTTGATGATCCAATGCTGCTGGTAGATAGGTAAGGTTAACATGCATCTCTGAGATTTATTTGGGATTTTTCAGAGAATTCTAGATGCACTTTATATCAATTATCCAAATAGTGCAGAAATGGTTTTTAGGAATTTATTTGGTATTTTTGAATTGGACAGGTGGAGTTTTTGATGTGAGATGGTCCCAAATGTTAATACACACTTAGGTGAATTTTCCCAAGATTTATTGTGGCATAAAAGTATTTAAAACAACTATTCCATTTCTGCCATTTAAGAGAATAGGCAAAAAGAAATAATAAAAGTCTTCAATAAATATTTATCTCTGAGGTGGTAATATAGGGTATGATATATGGATCTGAATCGAGCTAAAAGTTGGGGAAGTGCTTTGGCAAAAACCAAACTTCCCCTTGGGAAAGGAGTGTTGGAGATTTTGTCTATTAACGAGATTAATTAGATTTGGAGACATAATAATTATGGATAATATTTGATAAATATTGATGATCAAGGTAGACGATGTAGACAAGGTGTAGCAAGAATTTGCAACCTTGGGATTTGAGAATCAAATGTGATTTTTGTGAAAAACTAGAGATTAAGGATCCAGGGTAAGATTGTTTTCATGCCACCAAAACCTTGTTGGATCTTGGAGCTCAAAGCTCCCCTTGGGGCATGGGGTAGATGGATGGATATACCAAGTGATGTACATCAACATGGTATAGAGGTTTGAGCTTGATCTTGCTTGAGTTCACCAAGAATTGATTTCAAACTTTCAATAAAATAAGCCTGCCAAGGCAGATTATCAACTAGCCTTCAAAACCTTGTGGGTTTAAGAAGCACCAAGATCCACTTGGCACAAGTGAAGTAGGTATTGATAGAACTATAATAGTAGATAACCATCATGTGAAGAGTTGGTCCATAGAGGCTAGGGTGGTGGTGTGAACTTCTGTCAAAGTAGGCATGTTGACTAGATTTGCAGGAAAAGTTATTTTCTTGCCTGCAAAACCATCAAGAACAAGTGGGTTGGAGGATGATATAATCAAGGAAAATAGTGGGACTTGGTAGTCCTTAGGATGGTTAACAAGACGGTTCAAATTCATTTTCAAAAATGCATAAGGGTTGAGAAAAGGAGGCATTCAAAAATGTGATGTTGGAAATAGTTTTCCAGACATAGCCAAATTTGGCAGACTTAGGGTTTTGGACTAGAATGCGGGTGGTGATGATTTTGATGGGTGGCAAGGTACCAAAGCATCATCAAGTGGATGATGTTGAAGTGTAGATTGAGTAGGAAGGATCCTTCCTTGATACTAGTCTTCAAAGACTTGGAAGGTCCTAGGAAGGATCACTTTAGAAGGGGTCTGTTTAGAGGTGTTAGATGATCACCTAGTAGCTAGAGATATTATCCATATTGGTATTCTTGATTAGGGTGTGATGATTTGGAAACATCTTGATCCTAGTGATGAGCTCCTAGAGTAGCTCATACTATCTCCTAAGCAGACAAATCAAGCAAAAGATTAAGGCAACTCATCTTACATGCCAAGCAAACCTACTACTAGGGTTACCATCAAGCCTAGCTCGAGGTAAGGATCGCTATTTTGAAAACGTTGTGGTTTGGATAAGATGAGAGTCCTTGGTATCTCTACCAAGAGTAGAATTCAAAAGCTTTAAAAAGAGGTTTTGGGAAACCTAAAGATAAGAATGGTTGAAGGTTTTGTCTATAAAACATAAGGAGATTGTAATAGGTTGCTCTCCATAGTTTAGGGAAATAGAAGCTACTAAAATAGTTGGTTTGCAAAGGCTTCTTGGCTCAGGTTTTGAAATGCCAGAACATTTGAGAATATGTAAAATGAGCCAGGACAGTTTTGTTAAATAGCCTTTTGTCAAGTGATGTTGATGTAAGGAGTATATCTTATAATACACATTCATAAGCATAAACATTGTCAAACAACAGGAAAACACTTCATCACTAAACAAAAATTTTTTTTGTTCCCCCTGATTTTTGCATTCTGGACAACTAATCAGGGTTGCTGAAATTGGGATGTTATAGACCTTTCCCCCTAAAAAAGAATCTCGTCACGAGATTCAGGAGAGTAGGGTTAGGGGATTTAGAGTCAAGGTTAGCGCTACTGGTTTCAAGCGTGCTATCTTACAGACTCTGTCTTTGAAAGTGACTACTTTGTCGATGAAGTTGAGCTTTAGTCTTCGGGGATGCGCGGAGAGTTGAGTAGAGTCTAGTCCCGATTGTGAGGGATGACCTTCTTTTCCTTCCGGACTCTATATCTTGAGGGCTTAGACTAGGCATACTGTCTCGATGCTGAACTTCGGGTTACTCGTTGGAGGATAGAATCTGCGGCTAGGTGTACCTTTCTCTGAGGGTCCACGACTCTTCTTTAGGGGCGTAGCATATCCTAATTGCAGATTTTATGGTCGATACTCTTGGGTTTGCTTCTAGTGAAGGGTTACTCTATTTTGGTGGGAAAGACATAGTCTTTCCCCCTTAGGATTAAACTAGGGTAGAATTCTAGGAGTGAAAGTAATCCTTCCTTCTTGGAGTCGCAGATGGATGTTTTGAAGGTTGTCACCCATCTTCCTCCGGGAGTTGGAAGCTTCCGATGATGTCCGTGAAGGTAGCTCCTACGGGGCTTATGTACTACGATTATTCGTACTTAGCCAGTTGGAGTCTCTAATCCTCTAAGCAGTCGGAACTGAGCGGTTAGCGATCCTGTGGCCCTTTCGGTGGTTCTTCAGCTGAAACGGCAGAGGGACTTCGTAGGATCTTCAGTTAGTTTCTCCTCTGATAACTCCTGGGTTGCTATTTGGAGGGAAGGCGTCCAATTCTGGAGGTCTTCTGAAGTATCCTCTGGTAGACAGTCTTCTGAGGATTGAGTGGAAAGACGCAGTCTTTCCACCTTAGAGCTTCACTAAGGTGTTTTAGGAGTGATGTCGATCTTCCGTTTTGAAGCGCTGGCGTGAGGCTAAGGGAGGCGGTAACTCCTTGGGTCTTGGTATGAGGTCCTTGTCTTCAGGGAACTGAAGTATTCTGTCCTTCTAGGGAGGAACTTCCCATTGATTTGGGTTGGTTTGACTATAATAGGTAGTCTCCTGAGGTGGTCGGAAGTTCTAATGTACCAAAGGTCAGCGTAGTTAGGTCTTCACTTCTTGTCTTGGTTGACTTATCGGATGGTTTCCTGTGGATATTGAGGATCCTTCGGTGATTGACGTCCGGCTTCAACGGGATTCTTGCTATAGTAAACTGAGGAACAAGGGAGTGTGGTGCTATTGACGAATCTTGCAAGGTGAGTTTGACGAGGTATGCCATCCTGCTGAGGTGAAATCTTCGAGTTGATTCTGACTTGACGATGTCGAACTCCTGGTTCTTGTGATGCTTTTCCTCTCATATACTCTGGAGGTTAGTCTGGGTCTCATTACCGACATCTAACATAGGGGTTTTCCTGAGTTCCTAAGTGGGTTATCGCTCCTCGGGTCACATTTTTAAGGAGGTCAAAGCAACCCAGAGCATACAAACAAGGCGAACATAGGGAGGTGATCGCAATGTTCTCGGCAAACAACACTCATCAAGCAACACAGGATGCTCTTAGGCAAGCAAACACGGTCAACGCCAGGGACCAAGGAGTTAACTACTCGCGATGTAGGGGAATCATATTCTTAGGAGTATTGTCCCTAGATATCGTCTTTCTTCAGGTCGGAGTCACTATCTTGCAGATGAAGTCTTCGTCGTATCTTGGACGCTTCTTGATAGTGCAACACTTGATGTCTTGTACTCATGGGGATTCCGCTTGTAGAGCGATATTGTAGTCTCCTTATGTTTGCTGGTAGTTGCTTGTCTTCATATTGTTCTCCTTGTCTTTACCGGGTTCTAGATCCTAGTTATTTAAAATCCGTAGGTTTGAAGTTTGGACGAGAGTTAGAGGAAACCATCTTCGAAAGCATTTACTTAGAGTAAGAGAAGAAGTAGAATTTTTTGAAACTGATTGGGAAAATAGTTTTTCGAAAGTCGGGATTTTTGAAATAAGGTTCTGTTTAGCGACCATGCTAAATAAGGTTCTCCTACAGTCAGGATGGCTCTGATACCAAGTCTGTGAGGCCCCCGGATTAATCCTCCGAGAACCCCTGTTATGCATACAACCACGATCCCATGATCAGTTAGTCGTGGCACATAACGGACAAATATCAAAGTAAACATCCAATACATAACGGATACCTGTCATACCTTATTTGCCATTATGGTTACATCGATCAATCATCAGCGGAACTTCATTAAGCGTAGAGCCCAAGCGATGCCTTAACCTACAGGCAACTGACTGGGAGAACGTCCTAGCTCGCATAGTCATCCACTTCACCTTTTCTTGATATCTAAGCAAGTTAATAGCCAGGGACAACGCCAGTGAGTACTTTGAATGTACTCGCAAACCACCAAGATAAGTTAAATAAGGAAATGCAATTCTGGCTGTGGAGAGATAGCTCTATCTAGGGTTGTTTTTGCAAAGCCTAGACTATCTCTTGTAGTTATGGCAGCCCCATATCTTTGTTGAAAAAGAGTTTTGAAACATGCTTCCATTTTATAAATCAGGATATCCCCATATCCTTGCTGAAAACCTTTTTGAAAACAGTTTTGGAGAAAAACCCTTTTTAAACCTCTTTAACCACCTATGGTCAAAACAAAACTTTAAACTCAAGTTCCCTCGGAACCTCCATACTTTCATCCATTTTTCCAAACACCACCCTTTTGGGTACTCCTAGCCATCACCTTTCCAACCGTCCTTGACCGTGGACGCGGCTATTTGAATAGATTATACTCTGCAGATTTTGCGCACTTTCCCCACAAGAATCAATACATCCGCCGGGATAAAACCACGGCCCTCTACACACGGTAGACGGGGGTTAGGATAATCAAACCTAACCTTTCGCTTGTCGACCCTAGAAAAGGTTGCTTTTCCTTTTGGGTTTGTTCTCCCCGGCAACGAGTATGTGGCTCCCAGCCATAGTCCTGCCTTCCGTACACGCGTATACCCAAACCGCAGCTTGGCGTATACCTTAACTTGGTGACTCCACTTCCTTCCGTACCACCTAAGTCATACCGTCTGCGGAAGACCCAATTGTTGCACTGGCACTCCTGCCAAGACATGCTCACTCTTGCCGAAGCAAGCTACAGGCTCCAGATCTGTAGAACTGTTAGCGCCTGCCCGGAATTCAAGGGATTTCTCCCAATAATCATTGTACAAGCTGCCTCGGCTAAAGAAGACAAACTAGGAGCTAAGCCCCAGCACCTGGGGTAATGTGGTTGCACTAATAATTTGTTCCGGTAAAGGCATAGAATAACCCTTCTCTTTCTCTTGTCCATTTTCGCATTTCTCCTCTTCACCACTTCTTTAGTTAAAACATCGGCTTGGAACGATGGCTCTTCCCAAGGGTTTTACAGCAATTTTGAAACACTTGAAGTAGGGTAAATCCCAAAACAATTTATTCAACAAAAATCCATGGTTTCCAACGAGGTAGGGTGCTAATCATAGTAACCTCGATCTAAAGGGGAGTAAATGGTAGGTTTACATCAGGGTGGGTGCCATGAGGGACACCAAGTGATAACTTGGAGGAGCCAAGTCATTAGCACAGTATTTATAAAACAAGACATGCAGATAAATAATGCACTTTATAAATGAGGTACAAAATAGGTACTAAAAAGAGTAGGACAAGTATTAGAATTCAGGAATGGTGGCTTGCCTGATGATCAGGAATATGGCAATAAGTCCCTGGACTTCTTCTTAGAATACCCAATAATACCAATAATAAGAACCATCTTCTGATCTCCGATTTCACCGCAACTATCGTCGTCAACATAGCACAAGCAAGCAAACCAAACCACCATCAACACATGGCATACAAACATCATTACAATATAGAAAACAAACATAAGGAAAACTACTTAACTTAGTATGTTTTGGAGAACTTGGGTACTAGTAATGGAATTACTAGATTGCTAAACTAGAGTTTTCCCTTGGAGGTTAGTTGTCAAGGCTATTTACCAGGAACTTGGGGTGGGGGTCTGAGGTCTGCAGGATACCAATGTGCAACAATGATATCCTTAGATAGGTCTTGGCAAAATAAGACCAACACAAGTGGTTTCACTAGATTATTACTTACCTAGATTTAGTTATGCTTTTTATAGTGGAATAAACTCTAGTTTGAGGAAATAATTCACCAGAATTTATCTAGAGGCCCAAAAATTATTTCCTTGGGTGGTTAGATAGTGTTTGATGTACTGAACCACATAGAAGTGGAATCTTGTCAAAAGAATTACCACAATGCCCTTAATAAATCATCAAAGGTAGTTCTGTAAGGTATTTGTTTTTTCTCCAGCTTTATCTTACAGAAGGTTTTAGTGTGATTCCAACTTTACATGGTAGGTATTGGAAGTACCTTTCTGTAGAAATTAGAATTACCCATTTTGGATATCCATAACCACTGGAGGGATTTATCTAGTGAAAAAGAGGTACACATAATAGTTTAATTCAATATAATCCAACCAGAGCTCCATAATATCTCAGCTGCTGGGGTTTGATAGATGCTGCTATTAGGATGTACTGGGAGATGGAATCAGGTCAATACCACATTTGGGTTGACCTAGAGAAATTCCTTAAGGCAGATATGTCTTGTTTTTGTTATTTTTTCTAAGGTTGGACCTTAGTTCACCTTGGCATGAGATAAATGCTAGATGGTAGGCATATGGATATAATTTCAATGGAACTTGGTTTCATCCATTTTGGAGATGTTTAGGTCACTATGGAATTTATTTACTGGAGATGGTACATTTTAGTAAATAAACTTATAGAGAATATACTAGTGGTATTTGGCCAAACTTTTTGTACAACATGATAGACAAAACCCTAAGGTATGCTAGGAAATTTGTATCAGATCATTTGGAGGTATTTAACATTTTTATTTGCATTTAAAGTAAACATCCAGATATGGATTTACAGAAAATGGTTAAATGAAAAAGGGGGTGGAGCAGTGCTGGGCTAGGATCTGGAGGCAGCTGGGCCGGGCGATAGGAAGGAAGCGCAACCGGCATGCGGTACGCGGGAGGAAGGTTCAAATCCCTCCTGGCAGGGCCCATGCGTCATAGAGAGGGGGTGCCGAAGCGGTATTGGAAGCCGCTGGCCGTCCGATCAAGACGGATCGACTGTCGTGCTCCTTGTGACCGACAGGCGCAGCGGGGGAACACTAACAGGCACCAGCAATGACAGGGAGGCTCACCATGGGAGTCCGGGGTGGCCGTGGAGCGGCGGAGGTGAAGCGGTTCTCCGCGGTGACTCCAGGGAGGGGCGACATGAGGGGTATCCCGAACGGAGAGCAGCTCGCGCAGTAGCACCCGAGATGGCGCTCGCCGAAGCTCGACGGTGCCACCGGAGCAGAGGTTCCTGTGCAGAACCAAGGGGTGGGTTAGATGCGGGGCATAGAGGAGGGTTCGGAAAGGTGACATGCAGCACGAGGAATGGGGAGGAGAGAGCACTAGGCTCAGATCTTGTACATGGCCGAGGAAGGAGTTCTTCCTCTCTATGAGAGATACAGGGGTGGGAACTCTGTGGGGATGATGCAGGGAGCAAAGTAGAGTGGGGAGGAGTGGAATGGGGATGGAGAGGGAGGATCGAGTGGCCTGGGGCCTTATATCCAAAGTGGGTGGTGTCTATGGTGCACCGAGTCCATTAGGGGCATGGGGGGAGGGCAGCAGCAGGGGAGTGGTCGAGAGGGGCGGTGGGACCTCGTGGAGAGGGAGTGGGGATGTGTGAGAGGCTCCTGCCAGGCTGCAAGGGATGGGGGAGTGAAATAGGCCACTCTCTCTCTAGACTCGGGTATGGGAAAGAAAAAGAAAAAGAGAGAGGCGGAGCAGGGCTAGCCATGGGCAACTGCCAGGTGGGGTAGGGGATGGATGTGGGTTCAGGTACACGCCCATCTACTGGCTGGAGGGGAAGGTGATGTTGCTGCATTTATTATTCAAGATTTACCAAGATATGGCCATCTCTCTCTATGACTAGCTCCAAGAGCTAGAGGACAAGGGGAGTGATTCTACTACAGTGTAGATACAGTACAGCTCAACTAGAAGAGAGGGTGTGTGCGGTGGAGAATTGTTATAGAAGGTTTGATGGGGTTTGGGTGGGGTTTGGATCATGATCATGTTTTATTTCAGTTCTTGGGCATATGGTTGCTCGTGAAGAACTTCTTAGATTTGTATCAGGTCTTGATGATCCAATGCTGATGGTAGATAGGTAAGGTTAAGATGCATCTCTAAGATTTATTTGGGATTTCTCAGAGAATTCTAGATGCACTTTATATCAATTATTCAAATAGTGTAGAAATGGTTTTTAGGAATTTATTTGGTATTTTTGAATTTGATAGGTGGAGTTTTTGATGTGATATGGTCCCAAATGTGAATACACACTTAGGGGAATTTTTCCAAAGTTTATTGTGGCTTAAAAGTATTTAAAACAACTACTATTCCCTTTCTGCCATTTAAGAGAATATGCAAAAAGAAATAATAAAAGTCTTCAAGAAATATTTATATCTGAGGTGGTAAGATAGGGTATGATATATGGATCTGAATTGGGCCAAAAGTTTGGGAAGTGCTTTGGCAAAAACCAAACTTTCCCTTGGGAAAGGAGTGTTGGAGATTTTGTCTATTAAAGAGATTAAGGATCTAGGGTAAGATTGTTTTCATGCCACCAAAACCTTGTTGGATCTTAGAGATCAAAGCTCCCCTTGGGGCATGGGGTAAATGGATGGATAGACCAAGTGATATACATCAATATGGTATAGTGGTTTTAGCTTGATCTTGCTTGAGTTCACCAAGAATTGATTTCAAACTTTGAATAAAATAAGCCTGCCAAGGCAGATTATCAACTAGCCTTCAAAACCTTGTGGGTTTAAGAAGCACAAAGATCCACTTGGAACAAGTGAAGTAGGTATTGATAGACCTATAAGAGTAGATCACCATCATGCGAAGAGTTGGACCATAGAGGCTAGGGTGGTGGTGTGAACTTCTGTCAAAGTAGGCATGTTGACTAGATTTGCAGGAAAAGTTATTTTTTCTTGCCTACAAAACCATCAAGAACAAGTGGGTTGGAGGATGATATAACCAAGGGAAAGAGTGGGACTTGGTAGTCCTTAGGATGGTTAACAATATGGTTAAAATGCATTTTCAAAAATGAACAAGGGTTGAGAAAAGGAGGCATTTAAAAAGGTGATGTTGGAAATAGTTTTCTAGACTTAGCCAAATTTGGCAGACTTAGGGTTTTTGACTAGAATGCAGGTGGTGATGATTTTGATGGGTGGCAAGGTACCAAATCATCATCAAGTGGATGATGTTGAAGTGTAGATTGAGTAGGAAGGATCCTTGCTTGATATTGGTCTTCAAAGCCTTGGAAGCTGGTAGGAAGGATCACTTCAGAAGCGGTCTGTTTAGAGGTGTTAGATGATCACCTAGTAGGTAGAGATCTTATCCGGATTGGTATTCTTGCTCAGGGTGTGATGATTTGGAAACATCTTGATCCTAGTGATGAGCTCCTACAGTAGCTCATACTATCTCCTAAGCAGACAAATCAAGCAAAAGATTAAGGCAACTCATCTTACAAGCCAAGCAAACCTACTACTAGGGGTACCATCAAGCCTAGCTCGAGGTAAGGATGGGTATTTTGAAAAGGTCGTGGTTTGGATAAGATGAGAGTCCTTGGTATCTCTACCAAGAGTAGAATTCAAAAGCTTTAAAAAGAGGTTTTGGGAAACCTAAAGATAAGAATGGTTGAAGGTTCTGTCTATAAAACATAAGGAGATTATAATAGGTTGCTCTCCATAGTTTAGGGAAATATAAGCTACTAAAATACTTGGTTTGCAAAGGCTTCTTGGCTCAGTTTTTGAAATGCCATAACATTTGATAATATGTAAAATGAGCCAGGACAGTTTTGTTAAATAGCCTTTTGTCAACTAATGTTGAGGTAAGGAGTATATCTTCTAATACACATTCATAAGCATAAACATTATCAAACAACAAGCAAACACTTCATCACTAAACAAAAAAAATAATTTGTTCCCCCTGATTTTTGCATCCTGGATAACTAATCAGGCTTGCTGAAATTGGGATGTTACAACACTAGTGGATCAATGTGGTTTAGGAAAATAACATAGGCAATGACTATAGGTAATCCATGTGTAAAACCATCGTCACAGAGACCAAAAGCACATAGGAAGAGCAGCTTCCACATCGCATGTCGCACTAGTGAGACAGAAGTTGCATAACAAAATACACTTGAGTGTGTGTGGTCATGTGGATCAATGTCGTCTAGGAAAATAACACATGCAATGACACTAGTGTATCAATGTGGTTTAGGAAAAGAACACATGCAAGAACTATAGGTGATGCATGTGTCAAACCATGGTCCCAGAGACCAAAACCACATATGAAGAGCATCTTCCACATTACATGTTGCACCAGTGAGTCAGAAGTTGCATCACAGAATGCACTGGAGTGTTTGTGGTTATGTGGATCAATGTGGTCTAGGAAAAGTTGGAACAAAACATAAGGAAGTAGATAAAACCAAGCATGGAACATCAAAAATTATGGATACGTTAGCAACGTATCAACATCCCCAAGCTTAACTCCTGCTCGTCCTCGAGTAGGTAAGTGATTAAAAGAAAGAATATTTTTTTAGGTGACATGCACCATCATAAACTTGATCAAAGTATTTGTAAAACATTTATAGCTGGGATCATAGTACTTCAATCATAACATGAAAGATAAAGTTCTAACAATAATACAAAGCAACTATGTTGCAACATGAAAAGGAACAAACAAAAGATTCATGAATAGCAATGCTTTGCAAGACGTTTGTTTGTTTCACATAAAGAAAACATAGCATAATAGCATTCAGCTTGTCCCTCATAGAATAGCAAATATAAATGCATAGGACACCTTCAAAGTTCATAAGAGTGACTAGATACAAATAGTTTAAAACAAGCAATATCAAGTTATGCATCAATCAACTAGTCTTGGGACAATGAACATAGAACTAAGAATGGCCACTATGCTCTCAAAGTAGGTGCATAAAGATAGAAGGTGGAGACTCAATATGTAATGGTGGAAGAAAGGCCTTCATAGAAGGAAGTAGGGATTCAAGTTTCATAAAGAGCTTCCAAAAATTATCGTACTTAATAGCTTTCAGCTCTCATGGCCCCTATCATAAGCATCTTGAAGTGATTAAGGTTAAAGTGAACAAACTATGGTGTATATGCTTGACGAAGTATAAGTTAGAAATCTCATGTCCCTTGAATACGAGGGCCTCTCCTCATGCTACTCAAGTTTAGTCACCGGTAAGTTCTTGTCATCGTAAGTACATGTGTATCACAGAGAACCGCCAACGGGGTACCCCTTGGCCGATGATACGGAAGAATCCCCATATCAAAATGACAAGGCAAGCAGACAACGAGCATCTCAGCAATCTTCTTATTTACCATGGGAATATGGTGCTTTTTTCTATCTTTCCTCTTTTCATATATCTCTTTTTTTCTCTTTTTCTCAATATCTGACTCTTTTTTTATAAGAAGAATGCTTCATAGACAGCTCATTATGGTTACGCTACAGGTTTCCACCATGTCAGCATGGATTAGACCGGCGGCCCAGGCGTTTCTCTAACACACATACATAACTCCATGGACTTACAAGCTCCCCTTTCATTTCACACTGACGACATCCATAGACAAAAGAGCATGATATCAACTAGGTACAAAGTACAAGTGCAATCACTACTAGGAAACAACTCTTCTATGGCGCATGAAAATACATCTTCCGTGGCGCATATCCTAGTCGCCACTGGTATCTCGCCACTGATATCTTCTTTCTGTGGCGCATATGGATATGCGCCACAGTAATGCCATGCGCCACTGACTATATAATTATATGCGCCACTGATTGCGTAACACATATTCAAAGTAAAATACTTTCCTATTGTATAATCAGGTATTTATACAAGATTTATACAGTACTTATCCAGATGAGTATAAAATACATTGCCCAAGTAGTAGATGCATGAAAACCGTCATATATATTATACAAACACTTAGAGCCTGATCGAGATACATATATAGTGTCAAGTGCCAAATTTTTACACAAGCGGCGAATACAAAGTTCATATCATCTCACATTATGTAGCATCCCAATTGTCTAACAACTGTAATGCTACTTGGTCTAGTAATATAATGGCTACTTCAAATATATAATCGTTGCATCATCATTATATCATGCTCATGTCATCATGCCACCTTGCATTTGAGCATCATATAAAACCCTTTTTGTTTTGGTTCTTCTCTCATATGCATTGTCAATTGTATTTGCCTCTTGATATTGTATTTGGTTGTTGATATATTGTTTAATGCCCAAGTTGAGTTGGGGGCATCTCTCTTATTAACTCCACCACCTTTCTTGTCATCATCCCATAATTCCACCATCCAACTAAATATGAGCTTTGCACTTATTGGTTTTACCTCTAGCTCATGTGGGTTGGGATGGATCCAATTCTTTTCCACATGCTCTCATCTTGGCATCATGTTGTTTTCACATTATTGATATATGAGAGCCACATGGCCACCTTGGCAGGCCTTGTGGGTGGAACCCTATTTCTAGCTACCATATGTGTTGTTTTGGGGTTATTATCATGTTGGGATATTTTGTGGGCTTATTAAATACCTAGTGGAATATACACACTAGTAATTCCCAATTATAATCCAATGTGATCCTCTCCATCTACTCCACTTGGAATCCCTTCTAAATTCTTTTGCTAGGCTTTTATTCCAATTTTGGGAATGCATAATATAATGCCATGGGATAATATTGTTTCACAAGAATCCTCATGGCAATAAATATTTTGCATGGGCCATGCAAGTACCCCTTTAGCTTGTCATTTGGTTTTATTGATTTTTGAGTGGATCATCTCCCTCTCTGCCTCCTTTTGGCTTGATCTAGTTGATCTTGCTCAAACCACCTCACCACCTTTTTACCTCTCCCTCTTTTGGTCTAGTTTTTGTGTGATCTTGTTTTGTTTTGCTTGAGCTTGCCAAAGAAAACCATATAATCCATCATCCCCCATCTAACCTACCCCATCTTTCACCATACCCTCTACCCCACTTAATCTAACACCATACCCCCCTCTAAACCTAGTTCTAGCTAAACCCTAAGTCCACCACCTCTCTCTCTCGGCCTCCCCCTCTCTCTCACCTAGCTTGGCCCCACTTCGCCACCTAACCAAACCCTAGCTGGCCACCTAGCTATCCCCCCAACCCTAGTACCAACCCTAAACCGAAGCTCCCTCAAACCCTAAACCCGAGCCTACCTCCCTCCCTCTCTTTCTCTCTCTGCCTGAGGACCCCACCACCCGAGCCTGCCCCTGCCTCCTTGGCCTCACCCTGGCCCACCTGCCAGCTCCCCATGCGCCTGCCCTGCCCTGGCCGAGCCCGACCGAGCACGTGAAGGAGAAGAAAAGGTGGCCGACGCCACCTTTCCCCTCCACCACGGCATCTACCCCTCCCTCCGATCCTATCCACCCCCCACCTCTCTGCCTCGCCCTGCTACCTCGCCCAGATCCGCCCCATAGCCTCCCCTCTCTCCCTCTTTCGCCACCGCCACCGTCTACACCTCGCCGCCAAAACCTCGGCCTCCACCCCATCTCGTGAACCAGACGTGCAGACCGACCGTGTAGTGGCCGGGTAGACCGAGGAGATCCCCGACAGCAGCCCCGTACACGGCGACGAGGAGGAGACGGGCCGGAGCTGCTGCACGCCTTCGACACCGACGCCAAACCCTAGATCCGGGTGCGCCAGCTCCGACGACGATCTACCGCCCCTCTGCTCGATCCGACCACGCCAACATCACCTCGGTGAGCTCCCCGACCCCCTGGACATGGTCCCCTTCGCCGTACCGCGCTAGATCCGCCGGACGTTTCGTCGTGCACCCTCGGTGCACCGACGAACGCGCGCGCCTGCTCGCTTCGTGCCGCGCAAAACCCTATCTAGGCCTCGCCCGCTTCCCTACCAGCAACCCCCGTCCACCGCAGTGGCTCCACCCCGCAGCGCGCACCCCCGCAGCCCAGGATCGAATCCCCACCCCGCTTTGCACCGCGCGCGAGCACCGATCTGTCCGCGAGAAGAAGCACAGTGCGTCGCGACGTGGTTTTACGTTAAACCCCCTGCTTCTTTTTACTCCTAACCCGTGGTCCAGCCTGGCCCCACCTGTCTGTCTCTGGTAGTTTTGCAGAAAAGCACCCGTAGTACCCTAGCCTTAACCCGCGGTCCCATATCCCCCTGCCAGCCACGTCTGGATCGCCCACTGCCGCGTGGACCCGCGTGGTCGATGGCCCACCTGTCATTCGCTTAGGCTGGATCAGCTCGCGGTGAGGAAAACCTTCTCTGTGCGCGTTTGGTCCAGTCAGCTAGAGGCCCCACCAGTCAGTGTCTGAGGCTAGATAAACCTGAGTAACAAAAGTATTTGTCTGTGATCTGTTTTAATTAAAATCTTTTTCAAAATAATTCAAATTCAAATTTAATTCTGTTTTAATATAACTTTTAAATTATAAATCCATTTAATGCAAATAATATATGTTTTCAAATCAGAAAAATATGAGGAATTCAAATCTAGCCTTCAAAATATATTTTGAACACTTTATTTTTCCAAGTTAATTTAAATTACAACAAAATGCCCTTTGGCCTTAATTAATTAATATCTTTTGTTTTATAACTCCAAATTTAACAAATGATATGTCTAAAATGATTAGCTCGACGAGACCTTTCTGTTGATGCATTCCATTATATGTTTTGCAGCATGCATCATATAAATATAATGTGTACAGCAACTTAATTGTGAATAAAATGTGGCCAAAACTCAATATAATGCTTTATTATTGTTTTCCACACCTCACCCATGCCATGCTTCTTTAATGACATGCAAATTGTGCATCATTCATCATGGCATGATTTTTTGCTTGTCGCATTTATTCATATGCTTGTGCACTTTATTTATGTTGGCCTTGTTTGTTTGGTTCTTCTTCGAATAGACGCTGAGCAGGGGATATATCAAGAGAACCAGGAGAACTACCCAGATCCATTCCTTGCTTCAACTGAGCTGCCAGGCAAGCACTACCACATGCTTGCATACATATAGTACCTATTGCCTCTATCTTATTCTTGCATCATTGAGTCGCGATTGCATTAAATTGAATCCCAAGTATTGCATAGCCTTTACTTTTAAACCCCACCGAAGCTTGTTTCTCCATCCCATGAGCCATTACTACAGGAGTTGTTTGAGCCATGCGAGTCGTAGGACAGCATGTGTAGGGTATGTGAGTGTCTGATGGATAACGAGGTACCTAAACAACTTAACCTGAGTAGTAATGGGATAACTAATGAAAGTGGCACCGGTGAGCCATATCTGTGATTTGGTTTTTCAGGCTCACTTGTGTCCCGTAGGACCCCGAGTACTTGATTCCTGTTCCTTGAATATTCGCGCTATCCACATCCGGGAGGCTTATGAACCCCCCTGAGCCAGAGCTTGATTCATTCTTATTTCTTGGGGCCACAACTAGTTTGAGGTTTTATTACTATCCTGTACTTATGCCATGCTTTACTGCTTTAATTACGATTGTGCGAGGAGCACCTGTACTGTTTAGGTTCGTGACACGATTTCGCGGTATCGACAAGCCCAGTCACACTTTCGGGTTCCCAGTCGTTTACAGCCGTCCACACAAACCTTGAGTCTGTCTCGGAGCCGGCCAGCTTCGTCGCGGGTAGCTTAATGGGGTGGCCCCGTGAAATATTTCTGAATCCTGTGATCGCTTTGTCGTGACTGCCTCGTTGGGTTTTGATTTGGTTTTTCCGAGGCATATCGAGTGTGTGTTGCTATTTGTGCACCCCTGCAGGGTAAAACTTTCTGAAAGCCGTGTCCGCCGTTATGGACGACTTGGAGCACAGTTTCTCGATCATAGACAAGCATAACTAAAGTACCGCTTTTAATTTGACTAGACTAGGTACCTGACTAGTAAATAGTGCAACACTCACGGAATGGATAATAAAACTGCCAACGGATGGGGGGTTGTTCGTCCGCTTCCTCGTCGGTAAGCGAGGAGGAGGATGGATCTGTGGATATTACCATTATAACTGTTATAACTATTGTTATTAATTCACGGACATCCGTCTATCTCTGGTTAGGCGGATGGTTAGCGAGTATCTATAGAATTGCTAGGGTTTATCTTTTGCTGCAATTGCGTCACCCCAGGTTGTGTCCCCTTTAGAGGCATAAAGACTTGCTGAGTACCCCTAGGGTCTCACACGATAAATTATTGGTTCAGATGAACAGGTACACTCACAGGATGGATACTGGGTGGAAGAGACGGACGATGTGGGCAACGATCATTCGGTGTAGAGATTCCGGGAACGGGGATCCGTGAGATCTGTGGGCGGGATGTGCTTATTTATGGGGCATCTTATGCCGATTTGCTGCTTATCCGTACTCGAATTTTGTCTTCCGCTTCCGCTTGATACTCTGTTGATTGATGTATGAGGAGATATCCTAAACTATTATATCTATCTAGGATATTTGGATCTTGCCGTATGGCGTTGCTATATTTCCTTTCTTTTTAGATGGAATGGCTCTGATGTACTATTGTATGGTGGCTTGCATACATACTCATTTGTGTATGTAGTTGATCCCTTCGCCTGCCGATTACGCCGCCCGTTCTTGTCCCGATGTTTGGAAATGGTTGGGACGGCCGAAAGGTCTACCTGTGAGTGGCATTTGGGCCCCACCGTACTATTTCAACCATTTCTGATCATCCAGGCTTGTACTAGGAGCGTAATTCACCGAGGTAGTTACACATTACAAATATGAAGTGGCCACCGCCGCCTACACTAGGATCAAATAGAATACAGTTGTGATAATGGTGAGCAAGAGCATTAGCCTGACCAATATCTTCATCCGGTTCTTCTTCCACAAGTGGTTCCTCCACTTGGCTATCGCCTCCTCTCTAGTCGCGTATCCTTTGTAGATGTTGCCGTTGAACTTGTTCACTTGTTTGTGGCAATGCTCCCACTCCTCATAGACTCCTGGAACCCTACCCATGTACACCACATACCACCTCGTCGCCATCTCTATAGACAACAAGGCATATTAGTAAAAATACAACGAAAAGAATGAATAAAGGGTTCACATCCATATATATATATGTTCATAGAATATAAAACATAGGATCCATAAACCTAAAAGTTAGATCATCATAGAAGCAATAAGTTCAACAACAACACGACCACAAGGTAGTTTAAGTCTAACAATAATGACCATTTCGACCACGAGATAGTAAAGTTTATGACACACACACACTAATACAGCAAGCGTCCATCAAGAATATACACACACTGGATCATGCTAGAGGCACACATCGATCATGATGAAGACTTCATCTTCTCGCTCGGCTTCGGGAACGGTAGATAGCCCTCTTTCGTCATCCACGTCCTTGTGTCACCCTGCTTATAGAGGCGTTCTTCGATCTCCCTCTTACTCAACCCTCTGGCTTGTTGTAGGGCACCGCCCCTTGTGTTGACATCTTCAATGATGATTTGCGACAACTTCATCTGAATGCGATGGAAGTCTTCTCTAAGATCAGCATCATCGATTTTCGCCAAAGTTTCGGCCCATCCTCGGAGACTAGATGGCAGCGTTAAGTTATGGCAATCTCGAACATAGCCTTTAAGGTGATGGAGGACGTAGAAGGCCTCCGTGGCACCAATAGTCGACTGATTGATGTAGGGGAAGTCGAGCACGCGCTTGAACACGTGTTTTCCATCCTTGATACATTCCCCCTTATCTACGAAGGTGCATCCCTTCTTGGTGTAGCCCTCGAGAGCCTCATTGAGAACACCCCTTATTCTGGTGTAGTCTTTCTTCTTCGTCAAACTCCCCGAGTCGAAATACGTGGCTAGCGAATACCTCGGGGCAAGGACGATGAGTGTGCAGTATTTGTCTCTGTGCAACACAATTGGAACGGAATGTTGGAAAAAGAGCAAAGAAAAGAAATCTATAAGAAATGCATAAGTTACGGTGGCGATGAGCGAGTGTGTGTACTTACTCGGGAAAGAAAGGCAAAAGAAGTGTGCCCTTCCTCTTGTTGTCCACCATGAACTTCTCGAGGTACATCGTCGCCTTGGTCCGTGTCTCTGATCCTTCGACCAACTGGCTGTCCCGCATGTAGTAGGGATCAACTATCGTGATTTCCGGGGTACTTTCTCTCTTGATCGTGAGCACCAGATTGAGCGCGTATAGGCGAACCAAGTTATAGTCCAGCCGTTTCATGAGAAACAGCTTGAATATGTCCTCGAACACGATGAAGAATATATTCGTGGGGGGTTCATCGACGAAGCCCATGTCCAATGGCACCTTGGTCATGAAAACTGGGTAATTTGGATCTTCGTCTTTAAGAAGGAGGGCCTCTAGTGTCTTGACACCCTCGTGCAAAGTTAACATGGCTCCAACCGTAGTGTGGATCATATCCGGAGTCAATATCGGATCACCAGCTACATGCACTCGGGGCAAGCCAAATTGTGTGGATGGTACGCCGACGGCGTCCTGACCCCGGATCCTCTTCGGAAGAGGCTGGCTCGCACCCTTCTTATTATTATTACCTCTGTTCCTGTAGTGCTTCTTCTTCACAATAGTGTCCGCCACTGCCATCTGCCCACCAGTCGCCTTTCGGAGTGTGTTGGGGCTAAAAACCAATCCCAGTTTCTCTTGTGGTGGATCGGCGGCCAGAGGCGTCTCTTGAGAAAGACCATGGAAGACCAGGCGCGGCGTGCATGTATTGGGCCGACCAGCTTGATGGTCGTCGCGAGCTGTGAAGGGTTCTTCATCCACATAAGGCATATACAATCCTTTGGCGGCGCCGGTGTTGATGAAGTCGTCAACGTTGACCAATTCATCATCATCTTCATGGGTGTCATCATGTGGTGGTGGTAGTGGGGGCGACGACGGTTGCGGCACAACGTCTTTGCCATGTGGCGGTGCCCACGCTGCCAAGAGTTGATGGTGATGGCTGGTGGTGGCGACAACGGCGGCTACTGGCTTCCGAGGTGGTGGCCGGGCGATGATCGGTTGAGAGGTGGCGCCGGTGCTCCCCCCTCCCCCCGTAAGACGAATGTCGGTCTTCGGCCATGTCAAGGGCCAGTTGTAGCATTCCCCAAGGGTCTTGTGTTCGTCGGCTCCCTAAGGTTGAAAGGGGGTCCATGTCGTCGCACCCTGGCAACACCCGAGCCAACCTGACCCTCATCACGTCATCATCCATTGGATTGTTGTGCATCGTGCGGCTCGCCGGTTGTATAAGAGTGCCCTTGGCAACATCCTTCAACTCACCGCCGACATCTTTAAGCAGGAGTAGGCAAGAAGTGTCCTGAGGCAAAAACATGTTGTTGGGCATCATGAGATGGCAACAGTCATGCATCAAAGGCATAAAGGAGATGATGTGCACTAACTAATTAGTTACATTGGTGATGGCGTGGATCTCGGCTAATGTAGAGACACGGTCGATGCCGGCGGCCGTCCTATCATCATCTGCAATCTCCCGCTCGGGTGCCTCATGAAGCACCACCGCCGTTGGTTGCGCCTTATTGGTATCTTTAGCGGGAGGGGGCGTCGGTGTGACCAAAACGAGGGGCTGCGTCCCGACGTTGACGGCCGGCGGGGTCACCAGGTCCGGCGACACGGTAACATTGATGCCCCTGTCGAGCTCCCGCATTCCAAGCAGTAAGCCCCTCGAAAAACTCAGGGGCGATCATCGAGCGGAGCTTCTCTTCCACTAACTTGTCCACCGTTTTCTGGTCCACCGCCTTCTCCTCCAGTGTCTGCACCTTGATCTTCCGCTCTGCAACAGCGGCTTTATCCTGGTTCTTCCTCTCCCTTCTTTTCTTGGCGTCCTCTTTGTAGAACTCCTTGAACTTCATGCTCGTACCGAAGCCGGACACATGGCCAGCTGAGGACGGCGGCAACCCCTTGTCCCTCTTATTGTAAGCATTGGTCGCCCTGTTGAAAATCGTGTCACACGGCTCCGTCGAATCCTGGGACGACTCTGTGGCAGTAGTGTTCAGTTCCTCCTCCTGTAGAGACAAGGAAAGGTGAACCCATTTAGATTCTTGGATTCATTATCTCAATTAGAATGCAATAGACTTGAGATCGGCGATAAATTCCTTACCAGTTTCTTCTCGAAGTCCTTCACCTCCGGATCGTCGGTGATGAACTCCCTTGTTTCCTTCTCCAAGTAGTAGCGGGCCCGAACAAATTGCCTAAGCAGCAAGTCCGTGATTTTAATCCAAGGGTTGTATTTACCAAGGCGTTCAAGCTCGGCGTCCTCCTTGTCCCAAATGGCTTGTTTCCCCCTGTAATCGCCGCTTCCAAGGCGGTGGTTACCTATGTTCTGTTCCCGCATACTCCTTCCCCATTGAGTCCATTTTATAGCGTCAGCGGTAGCTATATCCGCCTTGAATATCCTAAACTCCTCTTCATCGAGCATCGAATATTTCTTACTAATAACCTCCCAGCTTTCACCTTTGTCAATGCTATACTTCACCCGGGTTTTCCAGCTGCTCAAGGCGTTGCTCATCTTCGTGAGGGCTAGTTTGTTCACCGGGTTCTTATTTCTCTCGAGGTTTCTAAACTGCTCTGGGAATCTGTATCGCCTGTAAAGCTTCTTAAGGAGGTTATCGCCCAAAGTTGCATGGTCAGCATGTCTGATGTACTTCGTGTTGATCGACATGCTTTCCCGGACGATGCACCCGAGTTGCAGGCCGTACCCTTTAGCAATCGCCTCTAGCGCAATGGGTAGGCCACTTTCTGTGACCTCAGTGAACTCATCGCAGATGGTGGCGAGCACTGGCACCTTCCGCTCCTTCTGTTCCTTCTTCTTCTTCTTCTGAGAAGCGGCCGGGTTACCGCTACCGCCATTCGTGCGCTCGCTGCCATCGGTGCGGGCGCCGCCATCGGTGGTGTCATCCTCTTCGCTGCCGCCTTCACTAGTTCCATCGTAGTCGTCTTCGTCCCCCTCGTAATCAGGATCTCCACCCTGATTGGCCCCAGCAGCTCTGGTGACGGTCGCCTCCTCCTCCGATGGTGGTGTCATCCTCATCGCCTCCTCCTCCTCCTGTTGGGACGCCTGCCAGAATGACAGGTTGGCCTGTCTAGCTTGTTCTTTGACGCTGATCATGTGCTTAGAAGGGCCAGACTCCTTGTTGCTCGACATGTTTGCACTACTCTATTTAAAAGAGGCAAAAAGTTAGCACAAATCTCGGCCGAAAAATTCGGCATGACCTTTGCTATTTTTTGACCTAGGAGTGCCCATTTCTCAACCGAAACGGAAGTGAATCGACACTTCGGGAGAAATGGGCAACTCAAATGAAATCCTTGCAAGACAAAACACCCCATCCCCATATTGATAGCCCCATGCATTGACCCCAGCATCATCATCCATGCAGCCCCATCCATCATTCATGCAACAGTATAACATATACATGTATAAGAAGAACTTCTACTGAATGAAAACTGAGTAGCAGATACAATATAACAGATATATAACAGATACAGTATAACAGATATATACCAGACATGTGCTTCTACTGAATGAAAACTGAGTAGCAGTTATAGTACATAGAGACACACACATTCTCTCTTCTTCTTGCACACACACAGGCTATCATGTTATAGTACACACACTTTACCTTGCATAGTTCACTTTACACACACTTTACCTTGCACATTCTCTCTTCTTCTTGCACAGAGACAGAGAACAGTACAACAGTTGCAGTAAAAAAAGCTGAACATCACAAGTGTCGTAGCAATAATGATCACGAAACTAGGGGCATAGAAACAAACATACATAGATGTTCTTGGGAGCACTAGAAAGGGAAGCATGAAATTCTCTATGGATAGTGCAAAGGAAATAAAAGCAGTCTGCAAAGTATGCAAGACATTTCTTAAAATGCTAAATAACATAGAGCAGATTAACACAATATATGGAACAGTAAAAAATAACATTTGAATGAAATATATAGTGTAACAGAAGTGAAGAAGGTACCTAAATAAAAGTCTAAAAGGATCAACAAGATATGTTAGGGTAAACTAGAAAGCTTGGTATGCTGAAAAGGGGACCCCAATAGTTGCAGTTAGAGATGCATGTCTGAAACCTTTAGCGTACCATCTATTTTAGTCTAGTTCAAACAAATGAACTATTTTTCTCATGATAGAGATGCTGGTTCTTATGTTTAGCATGCATGCAGTGCATCATCATGTAATCCAACTATGTAAGCTCTCTCCTTCTGTGTTGTTGTTCTGATGCCAATGCACATTGCTCAGAAAAAATTCTCACGATATTATTCCACAAGGATGTGAGAATAATCAGAGTGATAGCAGCCAGTCTTTTGTGACTTGGAATACGTATAAAGAATGGAATAAAAATAACTGGCCAGGTTTTTTTCCCACCAATTTCTATTTCTCACTTGATTTTTTCTTAGCACAGTAGTACTACTAAAGGTTGCTGCACACGTAGAAAGAGATTCTCCAAATTACCCTGTTTGTTCTCTCCACTATTCATGCTGCTCGTTGGTTCTTGAGAATTTGATTGTACCACAAGGCCATTTTTTCTGGTTGTCATGCATGCATGGACCAACAACAGGTACGGTGTATGTACATCTCATGCAAACTAATGGCAGCAGCACTACCTATCATTCAGTACCCTAGCCAAGGTAGCCCCAGTGAGTGAGTGCCATCTCTCTCTTGTGCTAGCGGTAGTAGTAGTAGCTCACAGATGTTATAACTACAAGTAACCTAGGCCGCCTCGCACTAAACTAAGCTCTGATGCAAGCCCTAGATCATTCTTGCAACTTCCTAGTATTAAACTAAAATTCACAGAAGTATTCTTGCAATCTGAAAATTGAGTAGAGCATTCTTGCAAAGAGGGGGAAAAGAAGAGAGCGGGAAGTGTACCTGTGGATGGGGAGGTGGTTGTCGATGAGGGTGGCAACGGTGCTCCTGCTGCAGACGGTGCAGGCCACCTCCTCCTAGGTCGTAGGCGAGGAGGGGAGGGCCTCCTCCTCCACAGGCTCTAGAGCGGCGGTGGCGGGCCTCCTCCTCCTAGGTCGCAGGAGGGGCGGGGCGGGACGGGCCTCCTCCTCCACGGGCTCCGGCGCGGCGGTGATGGGCATCTCCTCCACGGGCTCTCCTCCAAGCGGCTTCGGCGGCGTGGGCGATTAGCTAGGGTTTGCGCGCGGGCGAGATGAGGGAATAAAATGGAGAAGGTAGCAGGGGAGGCCGAACCGTTTATTTGGCTAAGTGTGAAAGTTCTGTGGTGCATTCCTCTAAAATGCACCACTGAATTTACAACTTCTGTGGCGCATTACTATGATATGCGCCACAAAACTTTTGGGCATAGTCCAAAACAAAAGTGACATCGTAGTTTGACAAGATCAGCTACATGTCCTAGTGGTCTTGCTCGCCAGCTTTCAACCTGGGGCAGCTAGGTTCAAATCCTGGCTGTCTGAGACTTTTTTCCTTTTTAAAAAAATATTTTATTTATTCAAAAAAAGCAAGAACCTATACCCACATATGCATATTTATTCAAAAAAGCAAGAACATATACACATGCATACTTATAAAAAAACTCCTGAATCATATATATATATGTGCTTGTCACACACAAATGTGAATTTGTATACCCACACGAATATCACGTGTATGTTTTAGTATTTAACTAATATATATTTGCGAGCACACATGTGAATTAATACACAAAAAAGTCACACTAATATCACATTATACCCACACGAATTAATACACCAAAAGGTCACATAATTGCTAGTGTCTCTTCACAATCTCTTGCCCTTTTTTGCCGTGGTTGAATACTTTAGCCCGTGAACTTTGAGATTTCTTCTTGTGAATGAACAACCTTTAGTAGGCAGTGTGGTCTTCCTTCTTACTTTAGTAGTAGTAGGTATGTCGATGTACTTGTCGAATTCCTCTTCGATCTTCGGATCACCGTTTTTGTCAAAGTTTTGCTCGTTGGCGGCTCCTTCCATTCCGATGATGCTCCTCTTGCCCCTCCTAACTACAACACGGTTGGGCTTTGATGGGTCGGTAATAAAAAAGCATTTATCAACTTGGCTAGAGAGTACCCAAGGCTCATTTTTTGTGGAGGCGTTCTTTGTTGATTTGGCATCTGGTATAACCATTGTGGTGAAATAGTGGCCTTCGTTTTCCACGTTCTTGGCCCATCTAACATGGAACATCTGTACGATCTCTCCAAAGTAGTCGAGCTCCCATATCTCCTCGATCCTTCTGTAGAATCTTTCCATCACAGTATTCTCGTCATCAGCAAAGGATAACATAGTTACTCCTGAGTTTTGATATTCACTATTCTTGTCCTTTTCCTCGGTGTAGAATCTATAACCGTTTATGTCGTATGACTGATAGGTCCTTAGGTTGTGCCCTGGGCCCTGCGACAAGGAGAATATGAGTTTTTGATCTTCCGTAGAAGGCGTCTGTGGGGGATTGTCCAGTTGCCTTTTCTTGAACCAACCCGTGAAGCTGGAGTTGTGCTCTCTGGTTACGTCTCCCTTCTTCCTCGGCCGGCCCTGGTCGACGTACTCCTGCTCGATTAAGCTTCTGTGCTCTTCGACCCAAGGGCCGAACACTTCAATGTGTTGTAGCGCGACTCGGTGTGCCCTTTCAAAATCAGTGCGTCGACCATCAATGCCGACGTGTAGTGAGCGGCAGCTCTCGCGGTGACCATATCCACCGAGCCTGCCGAGGTGCTTCTTTGTGGGTATTCCAACATCCTCGTTCTTGGTGGTTAGATAATTCTAGCAGAAGGAGATGCACTCGTAGATCAGAAAGCCCTTGGCTATGCTTCCATCTGGATGAGACCTGTTGCGAACGAATCCTTTGATGACACCGTTTAGCCTTTCAAGCGGCATCATGTTGTGCAGGAATGTCGGCCCGAGCTGGATGATGTCGTCCACGACATGTACAAGTAGATGCACCATGATGTCGAATAATGCAGGCGGGAAGTAAATCTCAAGCTCGCATAGTATCATCACGATCTCTTCCTATAGCCTGTCGAGCTGCTTCACACCGATAAACTTCCTAGATATGACGTCGAAAAAGTTACAGAGGCCAAACAACATCTCACGGACATGCTCGTCCATTATCCCATGAATCGCAACAAGGAGTGTCTGCGTCATCAGCACGTGATAGTCGTGAGACTTCATACCGCTGAACCTCTTCTTCGCCACGTCTAGATATTTGCTTATCTTCCCCGAGTAACCGTGAGGAACTTTCACTCCTAAGAGGCACCTGAAAAACTGCTCGAGCTCCTCCAGACTCAAAGTGAAGCAGGCAGCACGAAGCACCACCTCATTCTTCTTAACTCTTTTGTGGCGACCTTGAGTCCCTTCCTGATGATGATGATGATCATCATCATCATCACTATTAGGGTACTGAAGATCTTTCTTTATGCCAAGCAATTTAAGGCCCTTTCTTGCTTTCGGTCCATCCTTGGTCCTCTCCGGCATGTTCAGTAGAGTGCCAAGCAGACTCTCAGTAACCTTCTTCGTGATGTGCATTACATCGAGGCTATGGGGAGTGTGAATTACCTTCCAATACGGCAGGTCCCAGAAAACAGACCTTGCTTTCCATACACCCAGCAGCGGCTTTATCCTCGGTCGTTATTTTCCAGGCGTAGGGCAATCTAGCCAATTATTCAAAAGCTCCTCGATTTCTTCGCCGCTCCTCGGACGCGGGGCTCTTTCGAGCTCGTCCTTACCATTGAACAGGTCACCACGTTTTCTCCACGGGTGATCCTTGCGGAGCCACTTTCGAGTACCTTGGAACACAGTTTTCGAAGACCTGGGATCCCTTGGTAGCTGGAGATGCGGTGTCTCATCCATGCACTTGACGCATGCATTGTGTCTGTGGTTCACCTGGGCCGATACATATGCGTAACCAGGATAGTCCTGCACGGTCGTTGGCAAGACGGCTCTTAGATGGAAATATTCTTTAGTGTAGGCGTCCCATGTACGGGCCGGTGTCTCCCACAAGCTGGCTAACTCCTCTCTCAATAGCCCGAGATATAGATGATGGGTTCGTAGCTTGGAAAACAAAAAATTTCTACCGCAAGAACAAACAAAACCCAGATCTAATCTAGATAAAAGCCAAGATTTTCTTCGCATGTTTTACGTGGTTTGGGGCTTTCGAATAAGAACGGATCTTACCTACGAAACTGAACCACAACATTGATACAGGTGCTATCAAGTGCAAAGTGTAGATTGGATCTATACTATGATGGGAGAGACAGACACCCGCAAAGCCACTTGTGCAAAGCAAGTTACACGTCAAGCGTGGAGCAAGTCTCATGTGCGATGACATGTAAGGTTAGCCCGAGCCGCTTCATCCCACCATACCGCAAGATGAAAAGTACACAAAGAAAAAGACGGCACGAGCACCAACGCCCACAAAACCATTGTGTTCTACTCGTGCAACAGATCTACGCATAGACACGGCTCTGATACCACTGATGGGTTCGTAGCATGGAAAACAAAAAATTTCTACCGCAAGAACGAAAAAACCCAGATCTAATCTAGATAAAAGCCAAGATCTAATCTATTAGACATGTGCAATGAGATAGATATGTACTAACCCTCGTAGAATCGAAAGCGTTACGAGATTAGATCTCGGGGTTGATGTAGTCGATCACTTGCCGATCTCAAGATCGTGTGGACGATCCTTCTGGCGCCGCGTTCTGGCAGCGCTTCCGTAGTCGGTCACACGTGCGGAGTCGAAGCAGACCTTCCTCTCCCCGTTCCAGCGAGCTGCAGAGGTAGTAGATCTTCTCCACGGAATCCCAGCAGCACGATGGTGTGGTGGTGGTGGTGGAGTAGAGAATTCTGCAGGGCTTCGCCTAAGCCGGAGCAGAGCGAAGGAGGAGGAGAGAGGCGGCGGCTAGGGTTTGTTATGGGAGAGGTCTAGGGGGTGGCTCCCCCTCCCCTCTATTTAAAGGAGGGAGGCGCCATGGGAGGGGGAGTCCTAGTAGGACTCCCCTCCCTCCTTGGCCGGCGGATTGGGAGGGGGGAAGGAGTCCTCCTCCCCCCACGAATCCGTGTCTTGCCCCACAAAGACTCCTTGATCCTTTCTTGGTTTTCAAGCAAACTCCAAGAAATCTTCTAGAACCTTCCAGAACATTCTGAAACCTTCTAGAATCTCCATACAAACACTCCGGAACATTTCCTAACTTAGAAAATGATCCCCAATATATGAATCTTATTCTCCGGACAATTCCGGATCTCCTCGTGATGTCCCGGATCCAATTCGAGACTCCGAACAACATTCGGTCTCCAACACATATTCCATATCTACTTAAAGCAACTTCGAACCTTAAGTGTGTCACCCTACGGTTCATGAATATGCAGACATGATGAAGACACATCTTTGATCAATAACCATCAGCGGGATCTGGAGATCCATAATGGCTCCCACATATTCAACGATGACTTCGTGATCGATAGAACCATTAACATACGAAACCAATTCCCTTTGTCACGCGATACTCTACTTATCTGAGGTTTGATCATCAGTATCTCCATACCTAGTTCTACCTCGTTACTGATAAGTACTCTTTACTCGTTCCATGTTATGTCATCCCTTGTGACCTAGTCACATGCTTGCAAGCTAACTAGATGACATTCCACCGAGAGGGCCCAGAGCATATCTATCCGTCATATGGATGGACAAATCCCAATCTTGGTCCATGAGCTTCAACACATACTTTCAGAATAACCAATGTGACCTTTATAACTACCCAGTTATGAAGCAGCGTTTGATGTCATCAAAGTACCCATCCGGTGATGGTGATTAACATAACCTCATGGTCGAAGGATTAGGTTACTATGCATTTGAAAATCTTGTAGAAAAACGAACTTAATGACTTGATCTTATGCTATGCTTACTATGGGTGTGTGTCCATCACATCATTCTCCTAATGATATGATCTTGTTATTAACGACATCCAATGTCCATGATCTGGAAACCATGATCATCCATTAATCAACAAGCTAGTTTAACAAGAGGCTTACTAGGGACTCTTTTATGTTTACAAAACACACAAGTATTAATGTTTCCTGTTAATACAATTATAGCATGGGATGTAAACATTTATCATAAACATAAAGATATAATAATAATAACCACTTTATTATTGCCTCTCGGGCATATCTTCAACAGTCTCCCACTTGCACTAGAGTCAATAATCTAGTTAAAAACTTGTGCACTCAATACCTACGGCTTTCTGGTGTTGTATAGACACTACTGCTAGTGGTAAACATAATCTTCGGATCTGACACTTTCAGGTCCGTGTGTATTTGCATTTCCTTGTGTCTCTACGCATTACTCATTCTCCAATGAGATGGCATTGTATAAATTTGGTCCATTGGTGAGACCTTTAGTTCCTTGGGATTAAGTCATGTTGATACAATTGTCGTACAATGTATCTTCATGGTATTATCCCGCTATGAACCACACCTAGTTTGATAACAAACTACTTGATACAAATGCCCTCATTTGCTGCTACAATAGCAGTCATATACTTAGCCTTTTGTTGTAGTATCTGTCACAATGTTTTAACTTTGGTACTCAACCAAATCAGTTATGGAACTTCCTTTCCATTACATTGTGCCACCCATAGTTTAAACTGAGATAAACTTAATTTGTGACAAAACTAGTATCAATGCAACAATTTACAATGAACTATTTGTCACCACTATATAAATAATATATTCTTAGTTCTTCCAAAGATCATAGGAATATCCCTACTATTGTCCAATGATCATCTTATGAGTCATTCTGGTATATTCTCATAACATTTAGAGCATAGGACATATCTGGATGTGTACATCTCAAAGATTGATCAAAATATTCTTGTGATTTCACCAAGTGTCAAAACACTTGAATCTCGTGTCAACACACTTGAATCTTGATTCAGTCCTTTCCATGCGTCAAGAACCTTTCTTGTTGTTTCCATATTGAACTCATTCAGCATCTTATCTATGTACATTTGGCAAAACCATATTAGCGCCTCAATCTATCCATATAAACATTGATGCCTAATTCTTGGGTTATGCCTAAGTCTTTCATCGAAATCAAATTCTTAACCTGTGTCAATAAAAGATACATCATTTCTAATCAACAATATGTCTTTCACATAATGTATTAGAAATATGTCTTAGCGCTCCCACTTAATTTCTTGCAAAATGCAAACATCTTCATCGTCTCTGATGAAATTAAACCTTTTAATGGTTTCATCAGGGTGAAGATTCCAACTCCGCGATGCTCACTTCAACCATTGATGTTGTGCATACTCTCTTAGCATCCTTTGAATAAACAAAAAAAACCTTTGGATTGTGTCATGTACACGTCCTAGGTAACCATTCTATTAGAAGAACTTGTTTTGTTTGTTCAACTACCATATACCAAAATATATGTAGTGGTTGCTACATTAATCCGTCCAGACTAAATATCGCTATGAAAGATCAAATCTTATCATAGTCAATTCCTTGAACATTGTCGTAAACTCTTTCCGACATGTCAACTATTTCATAGATGTGAAACATCCATGTCTATTTCTTTATAGTTCCATATACGACTGTAAGGTCTTGCACCTTTCTAGAGGGTCTTTCAAATTCAAAGCTTGATTACTCGTGTATGGAATTATCATGGATTTTATGGCTTCAAGCCACTTAACGAAGTCAGGGCCCATCATTGATTATTTGCATGTAGTCGGTTCATCATTGTCAAACAACAATGATTTAACTCTCAAATCTTGGCATTTGATTACTTACCCGACCTACTTGGTTTAATAGGAACTTAGATCCCCGTGACCACATCCTTTGAGGCACGTGAGCCATGAGCATTGTTGCTGCCTCCGGGACACTTACCGACGCTGCGCAACTCAGCACATATTAGCCAAGGTTCAACAACCTTGTCAAAGTTCTATTGTCCTCCCACTTAACTTTTCACCAAAAATTCCTTCTCAAGAAACTCGACATTCGAAGTGAAAAACACTTTTGTCTTTGGTGTTATGGAGGAATACCCAATGGTTATTCGAAATAACCTACAAAGACATGCTCATCCGACTTTGGTTGTAAACATTTTACTTATGCCTAGCATACCAAAAATTTAAGAAAGGACAACCTGGGTTTTATCCCAAACCATGACTTATATGGTGTCATTTCAACGGATCATGATGGAGCTCTTTTCAGTGTAAAAGCGGTAGTCACTAAAGCTTTAATCTTTAAAATATAATGGCAGTTTTATAAATGACACATTTGATCTTACCATGTCAAACAAGGTTTCATTACATATCTCGAACACTCCATACTCCTATGGTGTTTTGGGAAATGCAAATCCATGGAACGATTCCTCAAATCTTAGGTGTTTTGCTAAACTTGTAACTCAAACATCTTTCTTTATGATCCAATCATAAACTTTTTTATTTTCTTGTTACAATAATTTTCCACTTCATCTTGAAAGTCTTTGAACATTTTCAAATGTTTCATACTTCTTCCTTATTGAGTAAGTATATACATATACTCACTCAAATCTTCGGAGAAAGCATATGAAGTTGAAATCCATCGCCCACGACTACACATAATGGACTATATACATCAATATGTACAAATTCCAATCAGTTAGTCGCCTGTTCCTCTTTTGGCCTACTAACGGAGTTTTAATTATCTCCAGGAAAGTATCACAAGCGTCATTTGATCAAAATCAAAGACTCCAAAAATCCATCAACATGGAGTTTCTTCATGTATCCCTTTCAATATAATTTAAACGGCGATGTCACTTCGCAAGTGATCTTTCAATCATTTGTCTTGCGACATTTTAGCATTAGTTTTATGGTCGTTATTTCTCCAACCAGACTTGTATATCATCCATCTATTATGGAATGCGGTAATTATTTGAACAACCTTTTGTCGTCATAATACGTGATCAAAATAACAATTATTGAAACAAATCTTGAAGGCAAG
The DNA here is from genome assembly GCA_916181665.1 of Avena sativa. Lineage (NCBI taxonomy): Eukaryota > Viridiplantae > Streptophyta > Magnoliopsida > Poales > Poaceae > Avena > Avena sativa. Next base: position 437,916,681 of record OV702289.1, read on the forward strand.
CTTTGATGTTAACGAGCAACACAACAACCCTTTGTTTGTTTTCAATGAACATCATCACATATTCTCTTGCTAGTTACTTAGGCCATTGCAGTTCATGAATTGTGTTGTCCTGTATGACACTTCATACCAACCAATTCGCTATCCAATACCGCAGAACCACATTGTTTAACAACCAAGGAATACAGCCATAACATGTATCTTCTATATACCTAAGTTGGATATCTCTAGTATTTTCTTTTCTGCCAAATATTTTATAGATTCTCTCTCAACAATTCCTTTTTTTAAAAGAATCTATCAACATCAATAGTGGTGTCATTCACATGACACATAGTACAAAGTGTGTATAGTCAAATACTAATACCTTTGGACTTGCACTTTGAAGTGGATCACCTTCATCAAATGTTTGGCATTCTTTCAAAATTCCATTCTTTAGTAATCTTTTAGTGTAGTAAACATATTACTTACATCTTCTATTCATCCTTATCATGACAACTTTCATGATCAAGCTGCTATAGCTTATAAAGGTGAATTGCGAGTATAATGTTTCTTTTCCAAAACATTTTGGAGGATTAGGACGACTGGCGTCTCCAACCTTCACAAATTCTCATCAAATATGAGGACATATACTCTATCATGTTGTAACCAACACATTGTTTTACATATCGCAATACCTTTCACATATGATGGTTTCTGAAACATCGCTTTCAGCTCTTAGAAAAACTTGATATTAAAAACAATATTTTGAGTATCAAGAAACATGGAGGCAAACATGATACATTAGATACTAACACTGGAATTGTTACTCTTGATTTAATACTGTTTATTAAACTTCACAGAGTAAACGGAGTTTGCTGAAAGTTTGCAATATGACTTTTAAACTTTAGATTGACACTCAAAACAATACGATACCAGTTCGTAAAGAAAATATCCAGAATTTTATAGTTCTACTATCTCAACTATAACTAAGCGTAAGGTGGTGAACGGATGCCAATAACTACAACAAACTATGCAAATTCACTTTGATTGTGTTTATGATAAATTGAGTTCGACTAATCCAAATTACAAATAAACTCCCACTCAAAACAACATCCCTCCAATTGTTTTAGTGATTACACGAACCAAATCCACTACACCAAGTCCGATCATCACGTGAGATGATGTAGCTTCAAAGGCGAACAATCAACATGTTCATCATATCATCCATATGACTCATGCTTTACCTTTCGGTATTCCGTGTTCCGAGACCATGTCTGTACATGCTAGGCTCGTCAAGGTTAACCTTAGTATCCGCATGTGCAAATCTGGCTTGCACCCGTCGTATGCACACATAGAATCTATCACACCCGATCATCACAAGATGCTTCAAAACGACGAGTCTTAGCAACGGTGCCTACTAAGGACGAACACTTTATTACTTGATATTTAGTGAGAGGGATCATCTTATAATGCTACCATCGCGATATAAGCAATACAAGATGCATAAAGGATTAACATCACAGGCAATTCATAATTAGTGTGATATGATATGGCCCTTTCTTCTTATGCCTTTGATATCCATCTCCAAAGCACGGACATGATCTCCATCCTCACCAGCATTGTGTCAAGGTCAGTGGCAACGCTTCATGGTTGTCCATCATCACTAGCAACTATTACAACTACTTGGAATAAAGCTATTACAAGATGAATAGACACGCAGGTCTTAATAGAATTAAAGACAACCATTAGGCTCCTGCCGGTTGCCATATTACAACAAGGATCATTGCATACATCAAATATAATCACAATCACATGATGGCCATATCACATCACAAAACCCCTGCAAAAAAAGTTAGATGCCTCTAATTTTCTTTGCATGTTTTACGTGGTTTGGGGCTTTCGAATAAGAACGGATCTTACCTATGAAACTGAACCACAATGTTGATACAGGTGCTATCAAGTGCAAAGTGTAGATTGGATCTATACTATGATGGGAGAGACAGACACCTACAAAGCCACTTGTGCAAATCAAGTTACACGTCAAGCGTGGAGCAAGTCTCATGTGCGATGACATGTAAGGTTAGCCCGAGCCGCTTAATCCCACCATACCGCAAGATGCAAAGTACACAAAGCAAAAGACGGCACGAGCACCAACGCCCACAAAACCATTGTGTTCTACTCGTGCAACAGATCTACGCATAGACACGGCTCTGATACCACTGATGGGTTCGTAGCATGGAAAACAAAAAATTTCTACCGCAAGAACGAACAAAACCCAGATCTAATCTAGATAAAAGCCAAGATCTAATCTATTAGACATGTGCAACGAGATAGATCTGTACTAACCCTCGTAGAACCGAAAGCGTTACAAGATTAGATCTCGGGGTTGATGTAGTCGATCACTTGCCGATCTCAAGATCGTGTGGACAATCCTTCCGGCGCCGCGTTCCGGCAGCGCTTCCGTAGTCGGTCACACGTGCGGAGTCGAAGCAGACCTTCCTCTCCCTGTTCCAGCGAGCAGCAGAGGTAGTACATCTTCTCCACGGAATCCCAGCAGCACGACGGTGTGGTGGTGGTGGTGGTGGAGTAGAGAATTCTGCAGGGCTTCACCTAAGACGGAGCAGAGCGAAGGAGGAGGAGAGAGGCGGCGGCTAGGGTTTGTTATGGGAGAGGTCTAGGGGGTGGCTCCCCCTCCCCTCTATTTAAAGGAGGGAGGCGCCATGGGAGGGGGAGTCCTAGTAGGACTCCCCTCCCTCCTTGGCCGGCGGATTGGGAGGGGGAAGGAGTCCTCCTCCCCCATGAATCCGTGTCTTGCCCCACAAAGGCTCATTGATCCTTTCTTGGTTTTCAAGCAAACTCCAAGAAATCTTTTAGAACCTTCCACAACATTCCGAAACCTTCTAGAATCTCCATACAAACACTCCGGAACATTTCCTAACTTAGAAAATGATCCCCAATATATGAATCTTATTCTCCGGACAATTCCGGATCTCCTCGTGATGTCCCGGATCCAATTCGAGACTCCGAACAACATTTGGTCTCCAACACATATTCCATATCTACTTAAAACAACTTCGAACCTTAAGTGTGTCACCCTACGGTTCGTGAATATGCAGACATGATGAAGACACCTCTTCGATCAATAACCGTCAGCGGGATCTGGAGATCCATAATGGCTCCCACATACTAAACGATGACTTCACGATCGATAGAACCATTAACATACGAAACCAATTCCCTTTGTCACGCGATACTCTACTTATCCGAGGTTTGATCATCGGTATCTCCATACCTAGTTCTACCTCGTTACTAATAAGTACTCTTTACTCGTTCCATGTTATGTCATCCCTTGTGACCTAGTCACATGCTTGCAAGCTAACTAGATGACATTCCACCGAGAGGGCCTAGAGCATATCTATCCATCATATGGATGGACAAATCCCAATCTTGGTCCATGCGCTTCAACACATACTTTCAGAATACCCAATGTCACCTTTATAACCACCCAGTTACGAAGCAGCGTTTGATGTCATCAAAGTACCCATCCGGTGATGGTGATTAACATAACCTCATGGTCGAAGGATTAGGTTACTATGCATTTGAAAATCTTGTAGCAAAACGAACTTAATGACTTGATCTTATGCTATGCTTACTATGGGTGTGTGTCCATCACATCATTCTCCTAATGATATGATCTTGTTATTAACGACATCCAATGTCCATGATCAGGAAACCATGATCATCCATTAATCAACAAGCTAGTTTAACAAGAGGCTTACTAGGGACTCTTTTATGTTTACAAAACACACATGTATTAATGTTTCCTGTTAATACAATTATAGCATGGGATGTAAACATTTATCATAAACATAAAGATATAATAATAATAACCACTTTATTATTGCCTCTTGGGCATATCTTCAACAATAGATGCATATCGATACCTGATTGTTTCGGCCCCTGAATAAGAATGCTCATGTGTACATACCTTTGCTTCGTGCATAGCCATGGGGGGAGGTTGTATGGCCATACAAACACGGGCCAGGTGTTATGCGTGCTACTCTGGTTTCCAAAAGGATTGAGTCCATCAGTGCTCATACCCATCCCGACGTTCCTTGCATCGCCCCCGAACTCTTCGAACTCGATGTCTAATGTGTTCCACTGGCTAGCGTCTGAAGGGTGTGTCAGGATCTTGCCCTTCTCTGGATCATCTTCGGGTTTCTATCTTTCCGTATGCCATTGCATGAGCTTTTCTTCCTTAGGATCTACGAAATATCGCTACAGACGAGGGGTGATAGGAAAGTACCATACCACTTTTCGAGGAACTTTCTTGTTCCCTCTCTTGTACCGTCCTTGGCCACACACCAGGCATGTGGTTCTATGTAACACCCTCGGAATCGACCCTATGCAAGTTTCAGCGATTCCCGCCAAACCCGCATAGAAACGATCCAAAGGTGCCCACCAGGCACTTTCGTGCGGGTGGAAAATGAAGTAATATCATTACACAATAGTCCACGATGGAACCCACAGAAAAATATATATATACAACAGTGACTCAAAGAGTCAAGAATACAGATATAACATACAAAGATCCAAATCACCTTGAAAACGATACAGCGTTCGAGTACGGACAAGATGCAAATTGAGCTAAGAGCCCTGAAGAATAACCAATGGCGTCCATAACCCTGCCCAGGCCAAGCCGGAAGGGTAACCCTGCTAACGACGTCGATCTCAAAACCTGCTTAAACAAAAGGGGTGCCGACAAAGGGCAAAGGAAAAAGAGAGCGGTCAGTACTGAGGCCAGTACACGGCGAGACTAGAATTCGGCGGTCCTCGCCTACATAGGTATGGTGGACTGAGCGGCAGCGCGGCATTCACTAAACAACCTATAGAGACTCGAGATAACTGTCGGCTATCAGAGAGGGATAAGAAAGACCTATTCGGAACCAACCTGATTCTACCACCAAACATACCCATCCTGGTATTTCCCCCTCGAGACCAAACGAGAAAGTCAACCGAGGAACTCACACAGTTGGCAGTTTATTCATTCCGTTATAGTTGCGGCAATTACTAGTCAAATATAGATAGCATGAGTCATCCTTATATAATAAGCAGTGGGAAGTTTTAGTTATCCATTCCGTTGTAGTTGCAACACTTACTAGTCAGATACGATTAGCATGAGATAACCCAAACCCAGCAGTTGTTGGTACTTTTATTTAACCATTCCGTTGTAGTGAAGCTGATTACTAGTCATATCGGATACATGTCAAATTATAACAGTAAACTTTAGTTATAGTTGTCTATGATCGAGAACTGTGCTCCAAGTCGTCCATAACCGCGGACACGGCTTTTCGAAAAGATTTAACCCTGCAGGGGTGCACCAAAGTATCCCCACGCACTTCGACCCTTTTTGCCAGATCAGTTAACATACACCCATCGGTATGTCGGCGGGGCCTAAGTCATGAAGTTTCCCATACCCAAAGCAAGTACATGGGGGCCACCCCACTAAGCTACCCGCAACGAAGTCGGCCGGTCTCCGAGACGGACTCAGGGTTTGCGTCAATGGCTGTAAACGACTGGGAACCCGAAAGTGTGACTGGGCTTGTCGATACCGCGAAAACACTCCGCAATCCTAAACAGTACAGGTGCTCCACGCACAAACTTAAATAAAGCAGTAAAACATGGCATAAGTATAGGATAGTAATAAAGCCCCAAACTACTTGTGGCCCCCGGTACAATATATTGAAATCAGGTAGTAAGCCGATGGGGGTGCCCACACACCCCACCTGTGGTTAGCGCGCTCGATCTCGGAACAGGTGTCAAGAACTCGGGGTCCTACGGGACACCAGTGAGCGGTTAAAATCCAAATATTGTCTATTACCCACCGGTGCCTCTGCATTTACCTACTTTCAATTTTAGTTATTAAACAATAATTAAATCCATGATCATCTCCAACATTAAACATGCGGCAATACTCCAACAACTGTGGTACTTGACGACACGGAACCACACTTGAGCAAGCGACTACGACACGCAAGTCCAACTATCTACCAATCAACAGGTAATAGGATGTGTCCAAGGCAATATAAGGCTGCAAGGGATATCACGGGTACGAAAACTAGAGCATCGCAACACAGATAGCAATAGATCAACAGGGGGAATAAATACTATAAAAGTAAGATAGGTAGAAAGGGGGAGGTGCTCGCCTGAAAACATTGCCGAGGGTTCATCCGAAGAACGGGCGTCACTCGCATCAACTCATCGGCCTAATCCGTGAAGAAGCAAAGCGCTAGAAGAAACACCGGATGCACCATTTAATACTACGGCAAAAGATCGAGCATAATGCATGTATGATGTATGGCATGGCAAAGATGCGATGCATTTAGTCCATATTAACGGAACCGGGGTCCCGGAAAATATTTAAGTGGTTCAAGTTGTTTAGATACCCCACAATTTAAATGTTGTCTGAACATGGCAAAATATAGCACCGGTTCGCTACATAAATTTAAATGGGACCAATATAAGACTAGATTTGCCAGCATATGGATCCCATATTTAATTATGAGGTGAATCGGCATAATGCCCCAAATCCACAACATGTATGCAATTATGACAATTTAATATGCAACAAGTATATCATATTCATAAAAATAGGGTCTCAGATAAAGGGGTCACACATCGGGGGTCGGAGATCTTGGGTTAGATGGGGTCCGGGCGTCGGGATCGGTCCTCCGGGTCGAAGAACTTGGAGCGCCAGGGTTCGATCTTCGGAGCTTGGGTCGGGTCATCGGTTTTCCCGGGCCAAAGGACTTGGCGGTCTTGACTTCTCTCGTCGGTGCCGGACTTGGAGGATCCATGCCCAAAATCTCGTCCAGGTCCATCTTGTCGATGTAGATCTTCTCTCCTAGCATCTGCATCGAGTTATTACCCAGCTAGTACTACTTGTCACCGCGGAGCTCTCGGCAACATCACCGGATTGTAGATCAGAGAGCAACAGGTGTATCAAAACAAAGAGGTAGGCGCATGTCCAGAAATAGTAGACACACACAACCTGCAGAACACCCGGTGGCCGCACCATCCTTCACAGCAATAAGAGCCAGCTCTAGTCGATGACGTCCTTGGCATAGCGGAGGGCGCACTCGAGTGGCGCCGGGCACTGCGCGGGACCGATGAGGAGGAGCTCTGGAGGGGGATCCGAGGCGGCGGGGACGACTCCTACAGGCGGCCGCGAGCAGCGGGAGAGAGAGGCGATGCGGGGGGGAGGGAGGAAGATGGGGAGCGAGCGAGCAAGCGCGGCGGCCGGAGCGAGGTGGAGCTCTGCCAGGGAGGCCGAGAGGAGGCAGCGAGCAGCGGTCACGACTCAGGGAGGCGGAGCTCGAGCGGACCCGACGAGGCGCCGACGAGGTGGAAGTCCGAGGCAGCACCAGGAAGCAGAGAGGCGGCACGGGCCGGGCTGCGGGACGATGCCAGAGGCTTGGAGTTGCTGGAGATGCTGCAGAGAAGGGCCGGGCCCTGCAGGGGCGGTCGCGATGGGGAGGCAGAGGAGGACGTGCCATCTAGGCCGGCGACGCGGCGGCGCTGGTCGTGGCCGACGGTGGAGACGAGGGGGCCACGGAAGGGCACGGGGTCGCGCTACCGGGGCGGCTCTAGCAAGGCGGAGGAGAAGGCCGCTAGCGGCAGGGAGCGAGCGTAGAAGGAGGGGGGAGAGGACCCGGATCGAGCGACAGGGTGGGATGCGTGCGTGTGTTTGTGGGTGGGGCCAGGGTGTCGGTGGGGTGAGCAAGAGGCGGGGTGGCGTGCGTGTGGATCGGGGATGGGTTTGGTGTGGTGTGTGTGTTTGCTGGGCGCGGGTGTCAGGGGAGGGTGGCGGCGGCAGGGAAGGATGGGAGGAGTGGAGGCTGGGAGGGAAGGGGAATTTAGGGTTAGGGGTTGGGGTAGCAGGTTTAGGGTTTCTTTAGATGGGCCGGGTGGTAGGTAGTCTGGTCAGGTTGGGCCTCTGGCCTGACCGATCGGACTGCCTCCCCGGACAAAACATTTTATTATTTATTTTATTTTTAAGACATTTTTGTAAATACTTTTTAGACAAATAAAAGATCTGAACAGACCGAGGTTTTAGTTGAGATTAAAGGAGAGGGCTAATTAGAAAACAACTTAGGCTTTTACGAAAATAGTTTTTATGCAAAAAAAATATGCATGATGTCATGATGATGCACAAAATATAAACAACAGGCGATTTTCTAGTAGTGGATCTACCCGGGGTGCCACATTCTATCCGCGTACTCGTTCCGATAAAGTGCGCAATCATTGATGCATGCGTGGTATTTAATGTGTGGTAGGTCGAGAGGGCACACGATTTTCTTGGCCTCCTAGATACTTGTTGGCAATGTGTTCCCCTTAGGAAGTCGGTCGTGGCAGTATTCCATGTTCGTGTTGAAGCTCACATCGGTCCATTTGTGTTCGGCCTTCATCTCTAGAGCCTTGAGCGTTACACTCAAACGTGTATCCTCGGGGCGACACCCAGGATAGAATGGAGTCATCCTGTCTACCTCCATTTGGGCCAGCTTGGCTTTCTCTCTGGCTGCAGCTTTGTTGTTGCTCGTATCCTTGAGGAGCAGTTCTTGAACATGAGGGTCCTCCAAGACCGAAGTTAGCAGCGTCAGTGTGTTTGCGTCTTCTCCTTCTTCATGATCATTCCCGTCGTCATCTCCTTCTCCATGCTAATCATGCCCGCCGGCATCTCCTTCGTCATGATGATCATGCCCGCTGACATCTCCTTCGTCATGATGATCATGCTCGGTAGACTCTTCGTCTTCTTGCCTGCCCACGTCTTCGTGACCACCACCATGTCCTGCCGGCGCCTCATTGAGGTCGCGCATGAACCCGCGCCTGAGTAGGTGACCCTCCAATTGTCCAGATTCAGGGTCGATCCAGCGCTGCAGTTTGCATGCTCGACATGGACATCTTATCATGGTCTTGTTGTTCAGAATCATGTCCTCCTTCGTGCCTTTCTTGTACCTAGCAATTCGACCTTCGCTCATCGTGAGGACCATGGTTGCCTGAGCGATCAAAACAGAGAGTATAGGTGAGAACCACACCATATGAACACACACATGCATGAATGCTAGCCAGAAAAAATTCGGCATGACCTTTCCTAAAATTAGGACATATGGGTAGTGCAAAAATTTGCCTAAATGGAAATGAATCAACATTTCGGCAAACATCCATGCAACCACACCGGCCGAGCCTGACAACAACAAGACCGCGCGATGAGAGAGTGTGGACAAATAGATCTACAATGCAAGTTGGTGGAGAGGAAATTAGTAAACAAATAGAGATGTGAGAGAGAAAAGTAAGGAACTTTTAGATCTAGAAGTTGGAGAAAAGCTTCCACTTACCAATCTATGGATTAAAGTAGGTTTAGTTACAAGAAAATGGAGAAACTATGGGTAAGATGAGGTCTGGGGGAGGAGGAAGATGAGTTGGGAGGAGGTAGAGATGTGAAATGGTTGGTGGTGGATAGATATATAAGAAATCTAGCTCTTGTTACCTTTTTAACATGGATCTGGATGCCATCATCTGTGCCGCATAAGGAGGAAATGTGCCACGGATGTGAAATTTCTATGGCGCATAAGTCCATCTGCGCCATAGAAGTGGGTGAATAAGATTCGGTGTGTGGGGCCCACCTCCAAGTTCTGTGGTGCATGTCGGACTTATGCGCCATAGAAGTGACACACATCTATGGCGCATATGACAACATGCGCCACAGAACTTGGGTGAATTAGATTCTGTCGTGGGGCCCCCTCCATGTTCTATGGCGCATGAGGAAATATGCGCCACAGAAGAGGAAACTTATGTGGCGCATATTTCAGAATGCGCCACGTAACTTGGATCAACCCACCCCGGCCAGCGGGTCCCACCAATCTTCTGTGATGCATGTTCTGTAGAATGCGCCATAGAACTTCCAATCTTCTGTGGCACATGCTTTCTGGTGCGCCACTGATTTTTTCCTGTGGCGCATGCTTTTGCATATGCGCCACTGAACATCTTGTCTATCTATAGGTTGTTTCCTAGTAGTGAATGTTGAAAGCGTTCCCCATGACAGCATGGTTCTGCTAATCCCCAACAAATAAGTGCAAGCATATACAACATAGACGACACAATGGTTCAAGTTTATTAAGGGCAAGAAAACTAAAGTGTGCCATCAAGATTGTGAGAGCTTTAATCACTAGTTTTCTCATAACAAGTTTAATTCGGAAGGTAGATAACAACATGAATATACTTGAAATAGCATATGCTAATAGGTGGGTATGGTGGACTCTTTGGAATAACTTTGTTTTAGGAGCTGGATGCATGAGTGGAACTCACACTTAGTTATGGAGGGTAGCAAAAGACTGGGAGCGACCAACTAAGAGAGCAACAATGTCCATAATCATGCAGAGCGACAAAACATCATTAATCAAAGCATAAAGTGATACTACAAGTTGAAAACAAAAGGATCATAAACGCTATGGTGACTTGGGATAGTCATAACATGGTGTGAGCATGCACCAAGTCAACCCAAATAAAGCATCAAAGGAGATTACAACAATACTATGATTTAATATGTTAAAGCAATGCATGATTCTTCAAAGGCACATTAAGCAATCTCAATTGTTTATAATATTTCATGCTACAACAAAGAATACTAAGCCTAAAGCCAAAACAATATCAAGCATGGCATGACAAAGCATAGGCCACAGTCAAAAACAAGCTCTCTTTACCACTTAAGCATGAACTTTACTACTCTTTTCCAATCCAAACCAAACTATTTGAAAACCAATGCGTGAAAGAGGGGGTCCAACCAATTTATTCAGCAAACTAAGAAAAGGAAGCAAACGAAAAACCAAAACGAAAACAAAAAAGAAGACGCTCCAAGAACAACACAACTATGCATGAAACAATAAAAATGAAGTGTTTGGAAGAAACCTGAGATATTTCCAATCCAAACCCAAGCTTTGACGCTTATAATTCTTGGATATTTATTGAGGTGACACGCGCGGCATCCCCAAGCTTGAGCTTTAGTCCATTCTTCATCTCATTACTCATTCCTTCCATACACATAAAAATTTTCCTTCATACAAAACTTCACACAATCTTTATTAGCAACATTAGTGCACTCAAGATAATAAGTCTTTAGGTTCAGTTCCAACACCAATAAAACTTCCATTAAAACACAAGCTACTGTAGCACTTCCCTTGAAAAGCTCAATTCCGCAAAGATAACTCAAAAAGGAACCAACAAGAAGCAAATGCAAATAATGGCAGAAATCTGTCAAAACTGACCAGCAGGTAAAGACGAATTTTTTTGAAGACCTTCCATTGCTCAAATCGAAAAGTTGAACTAACAAAAGTTAGATAACAACCTGGGGCAGAAGCACAAAAATTCACGCCTCAAAACGACGTACAGAAATTTTACACGAAGTTTTATGGTGAAGCACAAAAATCTGTTTCAGGACAGTGATACATTGCAAATGTATCTATAATTTTTGATGTTCCATGCTTGGTTTTATCTACTTTATTGTGTTTTGTTCCAACTTTGTAGTAATTTTCATATGATTTCTTGGACTAACCTATTGACAAGATGCCACAGTGCCAGTTGCTTGTTTTCTGCTGTTTTTGGTTCCAGGAAAGTCAGAAAATCAATATTCTCGGAATTGGACCGGACAAAAGCCAAAGTTGATATTTTCCCGGAAGATTCACGGAGCCAGAAGGAGACACGAAGGGGGGCCAAAGGGTGGCCACACCATCCCTTGGCGCGGGCCATCCCAGGCCGCGCCAGGGCATGGTGTGGGCCCCCTGGCTGGCCATCGACCTTGCCTCCTTCGCCTATATATTCCTCCCGAGGAAAAAACCCTAAACCATCAAGCCTCCATCCACGAAAAGCTCCGCAGCGCCGCCGCCACCGATGGGGAGATTCGGGGGACAGAAAGTCTCTGTTCCAGCACCTTGCTGGGACGGGGAAGTGCCCCCGGAGCCATATCCATCGATCTCCACCACCATCTCCATCACCATTGTTGATTCCCATGATGAGGAGGGAGTAGTTCTCTCTCGAGGCTAAGGGTTCTACCGGTAGCTATGTGTTCATCTCTCTCTCTCTCTATGCATGATCTTATTGAGATCATGAGCTTGTAATCTATAGATCTACCTTGCTACTCAAGTGCTTTAATAGATCTCTGCTCTCCCCATGTGTGTGAAAGTGACAGCGTGCACACCATGGTGGCACTTAGGCTAGAGATTACATACACTTGTTATGAGTTATATTTGGAGTTGGATGTCTTTATGGAATTGTGGTGTTTGTTGGACTCATCTAGTACTCAAGGTGACAGTGTGGGGTTATCTAGATGGGAAAGGCTTACTTTGAGGTGTGTTGTTATAGCCCTACCATGGATTAGAGTGTCCAACCGGAGAGTAGTTAAGAGTAGTGTAGCACCACGCTAAAACCACTACTAGAAAATCGCTGTGTTTTTGTGCATTGCATCATCATGACCGCATGCTCATGTTATGATGCCACATTGCATTTGAGCATCGTCATGTCATCATGCATATGTTTGTCTAAAATTATTTTCTAAAAGCCTATATTTGTTTTCTAAATATCCCCTGTCTTTATTTCAAATTAAAACCCTGGTCTCTTCCGGATATTTTATTTGTCTAAAAACTAATTACAAAAGCCTTTTAAATAATAAATAAATATTTATATTATTTTTGGAAGGCAGCCAGCCAGGCACAAAAGCCCGGACGGCCACCTCCAGATAACATCTAGTTCTAACCCTACCTACCCCTAATCCTACCCAGCTCCCTCCTTCCAGCCGCCACCTCACCTGAGCCACTCCTGGCTCGCCACCTCATCCCACCTGGCCACTCCCTCTCCACCTGCCCCAACCCCCACCCACACACCACACAGCACGCACCAAACCCCCCCAGCTATCGCCACCCCACTCCCCACCAACCGCCAGGCAGGCCCACCCTAGCACACGGACCCCGTCCCGTTCCCCATCCTGCACGGGAGGCACACGGGAGAGACGCGCTGGCCACGCCGCACTCCTCTCGTCATTTCTCCCTAGCCCACCACCCACCGCACCTCTCTCTCCCTCCCTCTCTCTCTTCTTTCTCACCAACCCGCAATCCCCGCCCACGACTGCCTCCTTCCCCGCGTCTCCTCCGATCCCACCGCTCTCATGTCCCCTGTCTGCCGCCGCCAGGGAGTTCGTCCTATCGCTGCCTCTCACTTCTCTGTGGTTGCCAAGGTGCTGAACGCCTCTGCTCGCCCTGCGTCACCCAGCTACCATCGACCTCCGCCGCCAGTGCAGCTCACCGCCGAACTGTCCTTCCTCGTGTCGGCCACCGCCCCTCGCTGACCGTTCCAGTAGATATCCTCTAAGTCGCCCATGCCGGCAACGAGCCCCTCGCCCGCGAGCATCCCTGTGCCGCCGTTTGCCTCGCCATCAACTGCCGCTGCTACGGTCGGTATGGAGCTCATCGGCCCCGCGGGCTCTCTCCTCGTCCTGAGTGCCGCCAGGCGCTTCGCCGCTGCTCCCCGCGGCCTCACCTCGTTCCCGGCTCGCGACCCGCGTCACCGCCCAGGCGCTCCCCTACCTCCACGTAGCCGGTCGCCCCACCCGCAAGCCGCCGCTGGTCCGCCTCTGCTCTTCCGTCCTCGTCATGTCCGTGCGGTCATCGCCCGGTCCGAGCCCTGCTCTCTGCCTCCCCGTCATCCTCCGCTCGCCTCCAAGTGGGGCGCCACCGCTGACCATCCCCTGTCGTGTCCTCTCTGTTTTTTTTCCTACATGTCCATGCTAGCTTGTCCAGTCCAGGTGTGGTTGTTGTTGCTGCATTAAAACCAGGTCCTCCGATGCAACCTCAGTCAAAAACAAAGACCACATGTGCCGATCTAAGCCTGTCCTCGACACCGAAGCCGGAACCCCGCCTGGAACCGACAAGATCTACTACGCGGACTTGATGACCCGAAGATAGTCACAAGGAACCCTGAGGCGACGACGCCGGTCCGACAAGGTCGTCTTCACGAATGCACCGACGCTGTTACCGCGAGATTCCGGGAAGACACGCAGGCTCTTCTTCACTGATTCAGTGACCCTGGAACGACAAGACCGCCGCACAGAAAGCCCCAAGGCCTTCGATGTAGTACCGACAAGATCTCTGTCATGGACACCAAGATCTCCTCCGGTGCCAAGCCCTCCGACCCGGTATCCAAAGACGCCAAGACCCCGGACGCCAAGATCTTCTCCCTGGAGTCGCCATGACCTCCATCACGGATACCAAAGGCCCCCAAGGATCCGAAGACCGATCCCCGTCGAACCCTGTCGGACCCCGGACCCCCGGAACCCAAGATCTTCCGAACCCAGATGTGTGATCCTAAGCCTCTATTTTTATAATATGACATATACCTGTCGCATCTTTAAATCATCATGCTTGCATACATGTCATCTGGTGGGCTGGGTTAAATAGTCGATTAACCTAAATTAAATATGGAGTCTATATGCGGGCTATTCTAGTCTTATTCCGGACTATATTAAATTGGTGTAGCGAACCGATACCATGTTTTTCCTTGTTAAGACAACATTTAAATTGCGGGGTATCTAAATAACTAGAACCTATTAATTAATTGTCGGGACCCTGGTTCCGCTTAATATTGACTAATTGCACCGCATCTGCATCATATCATAATCATGCCAGATCTTTTGTCGTAGTATTAAATAGTGCATCCGGTGTTTCTTCTAGTGTTTGTTTCTTCGCGGACTAGGCCGATGAGTGGATGCGAGTATCGACAAGTTCTCCGGATGAATCTCCGGCAGTGTTTCCCAGGCGAGAATTCTCCCCCTTTCTACCTATTTTGCATTTATAGTCTTTACTTCCTCCTGTTGATCTATTGCTACTCGTATTGCGATGCTTTAGTTTCCATGCACCATTTATATTCCTTGCAGCCCCTATATTGCCTTGGACACATCCTATTGCCTGTTGTTTGATAGATAGTCGGCCTTGCGAGTCGTAGTTGCTTGCTTATTTGCTGGTTCGCGTCGTTGTCGTTCCACCATTAATGGAATGTTAGCTTATGCTTAATGGTGGAGATGCCGTACGGTGCAGTTGATCATGACTTTAAATACCACTATTAAATTGCTGGGAGAACTAATGAAAGAGGCACCGGTGGGCAATATAAGCTATTTGGTTTTTCATGTCCACTTGTGTCCCATAGGCCCCGAGTACTTGATACATGTTCCTTGACTATTCGCACTATCCACATACGGGAGACTCTATGAATCCCCCTTAGCCAGAGCTTGATTGATTTCTTATTTCTTGGGGCCACAAAGTAGTTTTGGGCTTTATTACTATCCTGTACTTATGCCATGCTTACTGCTTTATTTACGATTGTACGTGGAGCACCTGTACTGTTTTGGAACGTGGAATGTTTTCGCGATATCGACAACCCAGTCACACTTTCGGGTTCCCAGTCGTTTACAACCATTGTCACAAACCCTGGGTCCGTTCTGGAGCCGGCCAACTTCGTTGCGGGTAGCTTAGTGGGGTGGCCCCCTGAAATATTTTATGAATCCTATGATTGCTTTGTCGTGAAATCCTCGTTGGGTTTTGAGTTGGTTTTTCCGGGGTTGATGGTGTGTGTTGCTATTTGTGCACCCTTGCAGGGTAAATCTTTCTGAAAGCCGTGTCCGCGGTTATGGATGACTTGGAGCACCGTATTTCGATCATAGACAAGCATAACTAAAGTAGTGCTATAAATTTGACTTAATATGTGACTAGTAATCAGCTCAAGTATAACGAAATGGATATTAAAAATGCCAACTACTGGTGGATCTGGGTTGTTTTGTGACATGCTATACCTGCCTAGTAAGTATTGCAACTCCAATGGAATGTGATAAAAGTGCCAACAACTGCTGTGTTTTGGGATTCCTCAGGACAATTATATCTGACTAGTAAATGTTCCAACTACCACGGAATGGTTAATTAAAACTGCCCACTAGTTATGCTTCGGGATGACTCATGCTATCTATATCTGATTAGTAATTGCTGCAACTATAATGGAATGAGTAAAACTGCCAACTGTGTGAGTTCCTTGGTCCGACTTCCTCGTTTGGTCTCGAGGGGGAAACACCAGGACGGGTATGTTTGGTGTTAGTATCAGGTTGGATCCGAATAGGTCTTTATTATCCCTCTCTAATAGCCGCCAGTTTTACTGAGTCTCTATAGGTTGTTTAGTGCTGCTGCGCTGCCACTTCAGTCCACCATACCTATGTAGGCGAGAGCCTCCGAATTCTAGCCTCGCCGTGTACTGGCCTCAGTACTGACGCTCCACTTTTTCCATTGCCCTTTGTCGGCACCCCTTTTGTTCTAGCAGATTTGAGATCGACGTCGTTAGCAGGGTTACCCTTCCGGCTTGGCCTAGGTAGGGTTATGGACGCCATTGGTTATTCTTCTTGTCCGTACTCGGACGTTGTATCGATTTCAAGGTGATTTGGATCTTTGTATCGTATACCTGTATTCTTGACTCTTGGAGTCATGTTATATATATATTTGTTCTATGGGTCCCATCGAGGACTGTTGTGTAATGGTATTACTTTGTTTTCCACCCGCACGAAAGTGCCTGGTGGGCGTCCTTGAATCGTTTCTATGCGGGTTTGGCGGGAAGCGCTAAAACTTGCATATGGCCGATTTGAGGGTGTTACAAGTAGTATCATGAAGAGAATATATTTATATGAGAGTGTTCAGTAGTGAAAGTATGATCCCTAGGCCTTGTTTCTAAGCATTGATACACCGTTTGCAATTAGATTTGTTACATGTTTGCTTGCTTCCTTCTTTATTTCAGTTTGCCTTTAGTCTCTTCCACACCGTCAAGCTATTTTCTCGCACCGTTGTCTTATATCTATACCACTTGTATTTCACTATCTCTTCGCCGAACTAGTGCACCTATACACCTGACAAGTGTATTGGGTGTGTTGGGGACACAAGAGAGTTCTTGTATCTTGATTGCAGGGTTGCTTGAGAGGGGATACCTTTGACCATTTCCTCCCTGAGTTCGATAAACCTTGGGTGATCCACTTAAGGGAAACTTGCTGCTGTTCTACAAACCTCTGCACTTGGAGGCCCAACAACTGTCTACAAGAATAGAAGGGCGTAGACATCAAGCTTTTTTCTGGCGCCGTTGCCGAGGAGGTAAGGTAAAAGGTATTCACACCGGAGGATTAAAGAAGAAGAACCTCCAACGGCAAACGCCTATTTTCTAGTGCCGTTGCCGGGGAGGTAAGGTAAAAGGTACTCACATCCTCCGGTGTGAGTGCTCGAAGTTATTTCCTTTAGATTCTGCAATTTTTTCTTTTTGTTTCTTGTTTTCACTAGTTAGGCTTAATGGAAAACAACAACAAAATTAGAGAGTTTTATAGTATTTATCTTGAGTTAGGACATGAAGTGTTTGAAGAGAAAATTAAAAAACCTATGGAACTTTATTTGCATGATAATAGCAATGTTGTTAGTATGAATTCTTTGGAAACCATTATTGCTAATGCTATGGAAAAGTCTAAGCTTGGGGAAGCTAGTTTCTATGAAAATAATCTTTTTAGTTCCCCAGCTTTGGAAGATAGCTATTCTATTGCTTATGATGATACCAAACCTCCAATTTATGATGATTACAATGATGAATATGATATATCCAGTCCACCTACTATTTAGGAGAAAATTAATGATTATGATATGCCTCCTATATTTGATGATTATGGTGATGAGAATAATAATGATAGCTATTTTGTTGAATTTTCTCCCACTACAATTAATAAGAATGACTATGTTTATGTGGAGAGTATTAATTCTTTTATGCATGTGGCTCATATAAGAATGTTTTATGTGATAGTTATATTGTTAATTTTATTCATGATGCTACTGAAAGTTATTATGAGAGAGGGAAGCATGGTTTTATGCATCTCAATAATA
Organism: Avena sativa; assembly: GCA_916181665.1. NCBI lineage: Eukaryota > Viridiplantae > Streptophyta > Magnoliopsida > Poales > Poaceae > Avena > Avena sativa. The sequence continues at coordinate 437,934,647 of OV702289.1, forward strand.
TTAAGTTTCCCCTCTTCATGTTGAAAGTCTTGAAGTTGCACTTGTTTTGCTTTCCTATGCTTGTTGCTTTGTGCTTTCATGACTTGTTTCTTTACAATATTATTATGCATAGGAAGTGGGTTAGACTTAAATGTGCTTTGAATTTGCTTCTTGAGTCTCTCTTTTACTTCAATTCATATTTCTTATGTGAGCATCTTCTCAAACTATCATGCCTAACTTAAAGACGTTAAACCAAAGTACTTGTTGGCAGATAACCCAAGAGTTTTAGATGAGTCTTGGAAGTTATTACTTCAGTAATAACCGCTCCTTATCCTTTTTATTTGCTTTTTGTGCCAATAGTAACCTCTAATGAGAGGAAAGTAATGCTTGGGAAAGTTGCTGTCCCAAAACAGATTTTTGTGCTTCGCCGTAAAAATTCGTGTAAAATCTCTGTACGTCCTTTTGAGGCGTGAATTTTTGTGCTTCTTCCCCAGGTTATTATCTAACTTTTGCTCCATCAACACTTTTTGATTTGAGCAACAGAAGGTCTTTGAAAAAATTCGTTTTTACCTGCTGGTCTGTTTTGATAGATTTCTGTCATTTTCTGCATTTGCTTCTTGTTGGTTCGTTTTTGAGTCCTTTTGGGGAATTGAGCTTTTTGAGGGAAATGCTACTGTAGCTAGTGTTTTAATGGAAGTTTATTGGTGTTAGAACTGAACCTAAAGACTTATTATCTTGAGTGCACTAATGTTGCTAATAAAGATTGTGTGAAGTTTTGTATGAAGGAAAAATTTCAGGTGTATGGAAGGAATGAGTAATGAGATGAAGGATGGACTAAAGCTCAAGCTTGGGGATGCCACACATGTCACCCCAAGAAATATCCAAGAAGTACAAGCATCAAAGAGTAGGGATGCCCAAGGCACCCTCTTCTTCATCAATAAAAATCACAGGTTTCTTCCAACCGCTTCATTTTTATTGTTTCATGCACAGTTGTGTTGTTCTTGGAGCGTCTTCTTTTTCGTTTTCATTTTGGGTTTTTGTTTTCTTGGTTTTCTTAGTTTGCTGAATAAATTGGTTGGACCCCCTCTTTCATACATTGGTTTGCAAATAGTTTGGTTTGGATTGGAAAAGAGTAGGAAAGTTCATGGTTAAGTTGTAAAGAGAGCTTGTTTTTGACTATGGCCTATGCTTTGTCATGCCATGCTTGATATTTTTTTGGCTTTATGCTTAGTATTCTTTGTTGTAGCATGAATTGTTATAAACAATTTAGATTGCTTAATGTGCCTTGGATAAATCATGCGTTGTTTTAGCATATTAAAGCATAGTATAGTGGTATTCTCCCTTGATGCTTTATTTGGGTTGACTTGGCGCATGCTCACACCATGTTATGACTATCTCAAGTCACCATAGCCTTTATGATCCTTTAGTTTTCAACTCGTAGTATCACTTTATGCTTTGATCAATGATGTTTTGTCGCTCTGCATGATTATGGTCATTATTGCTCTCTTAGTTTTTTGCTCCCAGTCTTTTGCTAGCCTCCACAACCAAGTATGAGTTCCACTCATACATCCAACTCCCAAAACCAAGTTATTCCAAAGAGTCCACCATACCTACCTACTAGATTATGCTATTCCAAGTATATTCATGCTTTTGTTTACCTTCCGAATTAAACTTGTTATGAGAAAACTAGTGATTAAAGCTCTCACCAACTTGATGGCACACTTTACTTTTCTTACCCTTAATAAACATGAGCCATTGTGTCGTCTATGTTGTATATGCTTGCACTTATTTGTCAGGAATTAGCAGAACCATGCTTTCACGGGGAACGCTTTCAACATTGCACTTGCTACTTGTACGTAGTTGATATCATGCTCTTTTGTATATGGATGTCGTCGGTGTGAAATGAAAGGGGAGCTTGTAACATGGAGTTATTTATATGTGTTAGAGAAACGCCTGGGCCGCTGGTCTAATCCATGCTGACATGGTGGAAACCTGCAGCATAACCATAATGAGCTGTCTATGAAGCATTCTTCTTATAAAAAAGTCCTATATTGTGAAAAAAAAGAGAAAAAGAAAAAATAGAGATTATGAAAATAGGAAAGAGAGAAAAAAGCACCATATTCCCATGGTAAATAAGAAGATTGCTGAGATGCTCGTTGTCTGCTTGCCTTGTCATTTTGATATGGGGATTCTTCCGTATCATCGGGCAAGGGGTACCCCGTTGGCGGTTCTCTATGACACACATCTACTTACTATGACAAGAACTTACCGGTAACTAAACTTGAGTGGCATGAGGAGCATCCCTCGTATTCAAGGGACATGAGATTTCCAACTTATACTTTGTCAAGCATATACTCCATAGTTTGTTCACTTTAACCTTAATCACTACAAGATGCTTATGATAGGGGCAATGAGAGCTGAAAGCTAACAAGTTCCATAATTTTTGGAAGCTCTTTATGAAACTTGAATCCCTGCTTCCTTCTATGAAGGCCTTTCTTCCACCATTAGATTGAGTCTCCACCTTATATCTTTATGCGCCTACTTTGAGAGCATAGTGGCCATTCTTAGTTCTATGTGCATTGTCCGAAGACATGTTGATTGATGCATAACTTGATATTGCTTGTTTTAAACTATTGTATCTAGTCACTCTTATGAACTTTGAAGGTGTCCTATGCATTTATATTTGCTACTCTATTGAAGGACAAGGTGAATACTATTATGCTATGTTTTCTTTATGTGAAACAAACAAACGTCTTGCAAAGCATTGTTATTCATGAATCTTTTGTTTGTGCCTTTTCTTGTTGCATCATAGTTCCTTTGCTTATTTCTAGAACTTTGTCTTTCATGTTATGATTGAAGTACTATGATCCCAGCTTTGAATGTTTTACAAATACTTTGATCAAGTTTATGATGGTGCTTGTCACCTCAAAAATTATTCTTTCTTTTTATCACTTACCTACTCGAGGACGAGCAGGAGTTAAGCTTGGGGACGTTGATACATGGCAAATGTATCTATCATTTTTGATGTTCCATGCTTGGTTTTATCTACTTTCTTGTGTTTTGTTCCAACTTTGGAGTACTTTTCATATGATTTATTGGACTAACCTATTAACAAGATGCCACAGTGCCAGTTGCCTGTTTTCTGCTTTTTTTTGGTTCCAGGAAAGTCAGAAAATCAATATTCTCGGAATTGGACCGGACAAAAGCCAAAGTTGATATTTTCCCGGAAGATTCACGGAGCCAGAAGGAGACACGAAGGGGGGCCACAGGATGGCCACACCACCCCTTGGCGCGGGCCAGCCCAGGCCGTGCCAGGGCATGGTGTGGCCCCCCTGGCTGTCCACCGACCTTGCCTCCTTCGCCTATATATTCCTCCCGTGGCAAAAACCCTAAATCATCAAGCCTCCATCCACGAAAAGTTCTGCAGCGCCACCGCAACCGAAGGGGAGATTCGGGGGACAGAAAGTCTCTGTTCCGGCACCTTGCCGGGACGAGGAAGTGCCGCCGGAGCCATGTCCATCGATCTCCACCACCATCTCCATCACCATTGCTGATTCCCATGATGAGGAGGGAGTAGTTCTCTCTCGAGGCTAGGGGTTCTACCGGTAGCTATGTGTTCATCTCTCTCTATGAATGATCTTATTGAGATCATGAGATTGTAATCTATATATCTACCTTGCTACTCAAGTGCTTTAATAGATCTCTGCTCTCCCCATGTGTGTGAAAGTGACAGCGTGCACACCATGGTGGAACATAGGCTAGAGATTACATATACTTGTTAAGAGTTATATTTGGAGTTGGATGTCTTTATGAAATTGTGGTGTTTGTTGGACTCATCTAGTACTCAAGGTGACAGTGTGGGGTTATCTAGATGGGAAAGGCTTACTTTGAGGTGTGCTGTTATAGCCCTACCATGGATTAGAGTGTCCAACCGGAGAGTAGTTAAGAGTAGTATCATTAAGAGAATATATTTATATGAGAGTGTTCACTACTGAAAGTATGATCCCTAGGCCTTGTTTCCAAGCATTGATACACCGTTTGCAATTAGATATGTTACATGTTTGCTTGCTTCCTTCTTTATTTCAGTTTGCCTTTAGTCTCTTCCACACCATCAATCTATTTTCTCGCACCGTTGTCTTGTATCTATACAACTTGTATTTCACTATCTCTTTGCTGAAGTAGTGCACCTATACACCTGACAAGTGTATTGGGTGTGTTGGGGACACAAGAGACTTCTTGTATATTGATTGCAGGGTTGCTTGAGATGGGATACCTTTGACCACTTCCTCCCTGAGTTCGATAAACCTTGGGTGATCCACTTAAGGGAAACTTGCTGCTGTTATACAAACCTCTGCACTTGGAGGCCCAACAACTGTCTACAAGAATAGAAGTGTGTAGACATCAGACAGCAACTTTCCCAAGCATTACTTCTCTCTCATTAGAGGTTACTCTTGGCACAAAAAGCAAATAAAAAGGATAAGTAGAGTTTGTTACTGAAGTAATAACTTCCAAGACTCAACTAAAACTTTTGGGTTATCTCCCAATAAGTACTTTTCTTTACCGCCTTTAAGTTAGGCATGATAGTTTGAGAAGATGCTCACATAACGAATATGAATTGAAGTAAAAGAGAGCATCAAGAAGCAAATTCAAAACACATTTAAGTTTAACCCACTTCCTATGCAAAATAATCTTGTAAAGAAACAAGTCATGAAAGCACAAAAAACAAGCATAGGAAAGCAAAACAAGTGCAACTTCAAAATTTTCAACATAAAGAGGGGAAACTTAATATTGTTGAGACACATAAAACCATGTTTCCCTCTCTCATAATAACTTTTAGTAGCATCATGAATAAAATTAACAATATAACAATCAGAAGAAACATTCTTATCATGAGCCACATGTATAAAAGAATTAATACTCCCGACATAAACATAGTCATTCTTATTAATTATAGTGGGAGCAAATTCAACAAAATAGCTATCATTATTATTCTCATCACCATAATCATCAAATATAGGAGGCATATTGTAATCATAATTAATTTTCTCCTCAATAGTAGGTGTACTGAAAATTTCATATTCATTATTGCAATCATCATATATTGAAGGTATAGTATCATCATAAGCAATAGAATAGTTATCTTCCTAAGTGTGTTCGTTTGTAAATATATCATCATTGGAAGGAACATGCATAGCACTAATATTACAGTAGTTATTAATATTATCATTTTCAGAATTGCTACCGAAAAGATTTTCAATATCACAAGTAGTGTGCTTTTCCCAATCATGATCACTACTATAGGTAATAGTAATATGAACATCATCGAGTTCAGACTCATCAAAAACTATAATAGGAGTAACATACTTAGGGGAAAATACCGTTTCCTCTCTTCTTTTACTCCTCTTCTTCTTTTTCTTCTTCTCTTTAGGAGGGAGAGTCTTGAAAGGAAGCTTCTCCATATACCCTGGTTCATTGTTAGAGACAATAGAAGAAACTTTGGAGGATTCCTCCTTTTCATTAATAAGACCAAAACACATATTAGTCATGTCATAGTTTGGTAAAATCTCACCTTTTATAATATTTTGTATGTAAGTATTTGTGTGGAAATGATCAACACAATAAAGATGACAACCATGCAGGACGCTATTCATACCAAAAGTACTCATATCTACCAAAGAAGTTTTTCTTGATAACTCTTCACACCCCAAAAATAATGTAAGTTCGTCAGGCTGATTAGGAGTGATCATGTCATCACAATACAAACTTGTAGTACTCATTGGATTAGAAGGGCTATTATTATGGCCTGAGCATTGAAAATTGAAATGACCCACTCAAAGCAAAGTTCACAAATAAAAGGATAGAGGGCACAAACTTTTTTACCAAGATCATTTAGAGCCCTATACCATGTTCTAGTTTTTTCATTCCTGTGGGTGATACAATATTCTTCTTCAATTTTATTATTCTCACAAAGTCTATGTATTCCACAAAAATTAACATGCTTATAAGAAGTAGTACTTTCAGAGGTTTGAGCATGTTTATTGCTATCATTAGTACCAATTTCATTTTCCATGCAAGTGTCTTTATAAGGCTCATGATACATGTCCCATTTTTCTTTAGGAGAATTAATATGAGAAGCAAAGATTCTATAACAATCAACAAGAATTTGAGGATCAAGACCATATTTAGCACTAAGATCTTGAAAATTAGCAGTTTTAGCGAAAGACTTAATGCAATCATACTCATAGTTTATGCATGGTTCTTTACCTTTGTTGTTATCCCAATCTTCGGTATTGCTTTGAATTGTTTCAAGAAGATCCCACTTAGCTTTGACCTCCTTACTTGTGAAGGATCCCTCTAAACAAGTATCCAAATAGTCCTTGTAATGTCCTGAAAGCCTTGCATAGAAATTATTAATAACAATATTACTGAGGAGCTCATGAATGGGACATTTGAGCATTAGTGACTTCAATCTCCCCCATGCTTGGGCAATACTTTCTCCATCATGTGGATGAAAATTGTAAATGTAATTCCTATCTTTATGAATTTCATGAGGAGGATAAAATTTAGAGTAAAAGAGAGATTCAAGTTCCTTCCACTCCAAATGATGAGGATCATCTAGTAGCTCATACCACTCTCTTGCTTTGCCCTTAAGTGACAAAGGGAATAACTTCCTCTTAACTTGGTAATTCGTGTATAAATAGTAAATGATCACCAGGATGAACAGTTCCATCTCCCAAATAATAGTTGTTCATAACACATTCAATAATTTTTATAGGTATTTTAAAAGAGATGCTTTCAGTATGTGGATTTAAAATATCCCAAGTATCATTAGAATTACCACATATGGGAGATAAAGTATCATCAGAGCAAATTTTCTTCTTTAAAGTTGGGGAACTAAAAAGATTATTTTCATAAAAACTAACTTCCCTAAGCTTAGAAGTTTCCATAACATTAGTAACAAAGGTGTTCAAAAGATTCATACTAATAAAATTGCTATTAGCATGCAAAGAAAGTTCCATGGGTTTTTTAATTTTCTTTTCAGACAATTCAAGTTCTATCTTAGGAAAAATACTAAAAAGCTCTCTAATTTTTTGGTTATTTTCCATTAAGACTAACTAGTGAAAACAAGAAAGAAAAAGACAAAATTGCAAAATCTAAAGGAAATAACTTCGAGCACTCACACCGGAGGATGTGAGTACCTTTTACCTTACCTCCCCGAAAATGGCGCTAGAAAATACTTGCTGGCACGTGGTTGACGTGGGAGCTTCTTCTTCTTCAATCCCCAGAAACGGCGCCATAAAATAGTTTGACTTCTACGCACTTCTATTCTTGTAGACAGTTGTTGGGCCTCCAAGTGTATAGGTTTGTAGAACAGTAGCAAGTTTTCCCTTAAGTGGATTACCCAAGGTTTATCGAACTCAGGGAGGAAGTGGTCAAAGGTATCCCTCTCAAGCAACCCTGCAATCAAGATACAACAAGTCTCTTGTGTCCCCAACACAACCAATACACTTGTCAGGTGTAGAGGTGCACTAGTTCGGCGAAGAGATAGTGAAATACAAGTGGTATGGATATAAGACAACCATGCTAGAAAATAGCTTGATGGCGTGGAAGAGACTAAAAGGCAAACTGAAATAAAGATGGTCACAAGCAAACATGTAACAGATCTAGTTGCAAACAGTGTTTCAATACTTAGAAACAAGGCCCAGGGATCATATTTTTACTAGTGAACACTCTTATATAAACATATTATCTTCATGATACTACTCTGAACTACTCTCCGGTTGGACACTCTAATCCATGGTAGGGCTATCACAGCACACCTCAAAGTAAGCCTTTCCCATCTAGATAACCCCACACTGTCACCTTGAGAACTACATGGTTCCAACAAACACCACAATTTCATAGAGACATCCAACTCCAAATATAACTCATAACAAGTATTTGTAATCTCTAGCCTAAGTGCCACCATGGTGTGCACGTTGTCACTTTCACACACATGGGGAGAGCAGACATCTAGTAAAGCACTTGAGTAGCAAGGTAGATCTACTTGATTACAAAGGTCATGATCACAATATGATCAAGCATAGAGAGATATGAACACATAGCTACCGGTAGAACGCTTAGCCTCGAGAGAGAACTACTCCCTCCTCATCATGGAATCAGAAATGGTGATGGAGATGGTGGTGGAGATCGATGGAGATGGATCCGGGAGCACTTCCCTGTCCTGGCAGGGTGCCGGAATAGAGACTTTCTGTCCCCCGAATTTCCCCTTCGGTGGCTGCGGCGCTACGGAACTTTTCGTGGCCGGAGGCTTAATGATTTAGGGTTTTAGCATCGGGAGGCATCTTATAGGCGAAGAGGCAAGGTCGGTGGGCAGCCAGGGGGCCCGCACCACCTGGTGGCGCGGCAAGGGCTAGCCCACGCCACCATATGGTGTGGCCACCCTGTGGCCCATCTCCGCCTCGTCATCTGGTCCCGTGAGTCTTCCGGGCAAATATCGACTATGGCTTTTGTCCGGTCCAATTCCGAGAATATTGATTTTCTGACTTTCCTGGAACCAAAAACAGCAGAAAATAGGCAACTGGAACTGTGGCATCTTGTTAATAGGTTAGTCCAGGAAAGTGTATAAAATGTACTCCAAACTTGGAACAAAACATAAGAAAGTAGATAAAACCAAGCATGGAACATCAAAAATTATGGGTACGTTAGCAACGTATCAGGCTTCCATCGCAGCCGGCTCATGGTCGAAACCTCTAACGTGGTACACGAACTTGTGGTAGTGGTTACAGAGGAAAGACCGGCTCACCTACATAGTGCCCGCCGGCCAGAAACCCGGGTTGGGTGGGTATACTATAGAGTATACTAATTGAGTTTCGTACTGTACTGGTACGATTGTACAGGAATACGCTAGGCATGAGCGCACCAGCGGTAGCTGCACTTGGCCACTTTTTTCTTAGACAGTGTCCACACGTTTAGGAAAAAATACATGCAATGACTATAGGTGATCCATGTGTCATACCATGGTCACAGAGCCCAAAATAACATAGGAAGAGGAGCTTCCACATTGCATGTTGCACCAGTGAGGCAGAAGTTGCATCACATAATGCACTAGAGTGTGTGTGGTCATGTGGATCAATGTGGTCTAGGAAAAGAACACATGCAATGACTATAGGTGATCCATGTGTCAAACCATGGTCACAGAGACCAAAACCACATAGGAAGAGCAGCTTCCACATTGCATGTTTCACTAGTGAGGCAGAAGTTGCACCACAAAATGCATAGGATTGTGTGTGGTCATGTCGATCAATGTGGTCTAGGAAAAGAACACATGCAATGACACTAGTGGATCAATTTGATTTAGGAAAAACACATGCAATGACTATGGGTGATCCATGTGTCATACCATGGTCAGAGAGACCAAAAGCACATAGGAAGAGCAGCTTCAACCTTGCATGTTGCACCGGTGAGTCAGAAGTTGGATCATAGAAGGCACTGGAGTGTGTGTGGTCATGTGGATCAATATGGTCTAGGAAAATAACACATGCAATGACACAAGTAGATCAATTTGGTTTTGTAAAAAACACATGCAATAACTATAGGTCATCCATGTGTTAAACCATGGTCACAAATACCAAAAGCACACATGAAGAGCAGCTTCGACATTTCATGTTGCACTAGTGAGGTAGAAGTTGCATCACAAAATGCACTGGATTGTGTGTGGTCATGTGGATCAATGTGGTCTAGGAAAAGAACACATGCAATGACACTAGTGGATAAATTTAGTCTAGGCAAAAACATGCAATGACTATATGTGATCCATGTGTCATACCCTGTTCATAGAGATCAAAAACACATAGGAAGAGCAACTTCCACATTGCATGTTGCACTAGTGAGGCAGACGATGCATCACAGAATCCACTAGATTGTGTGTGGTCATGTGGATCAATGTGGTATAGGAAAAGAACACATGCAATGAGACTAATGGATCAATTTAGTTTAGGAAAGGAACACATGCAATGACTATATGTGATCCATGTGTCATACCATGTTCGCAGAGATCAAAAGCACATAGGAAGAGCAACTTCCACATTGCATGTTGCACTAGTGAGGCACAAGATGCATCACAGAATCCATTGGATTGTGTGTGGTCATGTGGATCAATGTGGTATAGGAAAAGAACTCATGCAATGATACTAGTGGATCAATTTGGTTTAGGAAAATAACAGATGCAATGGCTATAGGTGATCCATGTGTCATACCATGGTCAGAGAGACCAAAAGCACTTAGGAAGAGTATCTTCCACATTGCATATTGCACTAGTGAGGCAGAAGTTGCATTACAGAATGCACTGGAGTGTGTGTGGTCATGTGGATCAATGTGGTCTAGGAAAATAACACATGCATTGACACTAGTGGATCATTGTGGTTTAGGAAAAGAACACATGCAATGACTATAGGTGATCCATGTGTCATACCATGGTCACAGAGACCAAAAGAACATAGGATGAGTAGCTTCCACATTGCATGTTGCACCAGTGAGGCAGATCTTGCATCACAGAATGCACTAGAGTGTGTGTGCTCATGTGGATCAATGTGGTTTAGGAAAAGAACACATGCAATGACACTAGTGGATCAATGCGGTTTAGGGAAAGAACACATGCAATGACTATAGGTGATCCATGTGTCAAACCATGGTCACAGAGACCAAAAGCACATAGGAAGAGCAGATTCCACATTGCATGTTGCACTAGTGAGGCAGAAGTTGCATCACAGAATGCACTGGATTGTGTGTGGTCATGTGGATCAATGTGGTCTAGGAAAATAACACATGAAATGAAACTAGTGGATCAATTTGGTTTAGGAAGAAACACATTCAATGTTGGGGGGATACCCCCGGGTATGGTAACTCCGGGGTATTGGGGCCGAGTTAGCCGAGGTTCGGCAAAGTCAAAGCGGATGCTGGCCGGGTCACCTCAAGGCAGGCCGGATCACGGAGTAACCTGGACCAGGGGGGGTCGCTTGACATTGTCTCATCCGACTTAAGGAGTAAGTCGGAAGTTCTTGTCTAACTTATATGCAGGAATAGGTGTGGCCGGATCTACTATGATCCGGGTCCTCGCTTAGCTTCTGGGAGAAGGAAGGAATCTCTCTGGTCAAAAAGAAGGTCCTGTACGCATTGCATGAGCAGAGAAAGCAAGGGAAGGACCACCGGGTCATGGCCGACAAGGGTGACGACGCCCATGTCGGCTGACGCAGGCACCGTAGAGGCTTACGTCGCTGAAGCATGCGTGACGCGGGGGAAAAGCACCCCGGTCGGGTTACCACTTTGGGAGGGGGCATATTCTTAGGAATATGCCTCCATGTATGCCCTAGGCAGGGACCGAACTTCCTCTATATAAGGGGGGGCTAGGTCTCTGGTAGAGGGGGTTGGTTGAGCTCTAGTTGGTTTGGTGATTCCATAGGGCTAGTCGATCTAGGGTTCTAGGGAAAAATAGTAGGCAAGAGTAAGATAGCTCCTTCTTTCTACTCTCACCAATACAGCTCAAGGAGCACTTGTAATCTCGAGATATAGCAATACAAACTTCTATGTGGAGAATCACTCCACTATCCCTCCCTAGATTCCCCTAGCGTGTATTAGTCCCCACCTTTAGCCTATCCATGGCATCTGCCGTGACACCACCACGACAGTTGGCGCCCACCATGGGGTTAGCAGCGCTAGCAGGGGTGAAGATCCGGACGGGAAACCTCATCGGCACCGGTGAACGCGTCGTCTCCGGGCTCGTTCAGCGCTTTGGAGCGCTATATTTCGTCAGCGACAACGCTGGCTGCTTCGGCACGTGCCCACTTCCGTGCAATGGCCTCTTCGTCAAGATCGGTGCGCACAAGGTCTACGTTGTTGTGGACGTCTCATGCGTTCATCCACGCCGCGTCGTCGATGCGGGGGAACCACCCCTCACTGTGGCTCGCGGGGCGTGTATCGCTCGCTCCCCGGACCATGCGGAGGTGATGATGACTGCGCCAGGGGCAGGCGCAAGCAAGGACCCAGCACCAGACCCAGAGGTAACACCTAAGGCACCAAGGAAAGGTAGAGGACCTCCACTAGAGAGGCCTGAGAACGTACTGAGAGAAGCTATGGATAGCTTGGCTAACCCGGTAGCAGTAGTGGTAGATCCGGCTCAGGCACAGGCCGAGCTAGAGGAAACTAGGCAAAATATACTGGAGGGCGCCAAGAAAATAGCCGCGGCTCAGCAGTCGCTGAACATGACGCTACGTGAGTACGCAAAGGTAAACAAAGTTGATACGGTAAAAGTAAAAGGGAGAAATCTCATAAGTGAGATGAATAGAGAAGGTGATGATGGAGCAGAAGGGTCGGAAAACTATCTGTCTGTGGGGTGGCCGAAGTATAGTACCCCGGCGAAGAACTTCAGAGCAGCAGATACGGCTGCGTCTGAATTAGAGGGTCTGACGGGTAAGGCCCGTCAAAGACAGCAAGATAGGGTTAACGAGCTGGTTCGGATCGAGAACAGACAGAACGAAGAGCTGCTGAGAGCTAACCCGGAGAGAGCTGGAGATTCCAAAATCGTCCATTTGGTGATGGGTAACCCGGAGAAGTTCGCTGGAGCCGCATCATCGCCTCATGGTGGTCCAAGGAGAGAAGAGGTAGTAACCTCGGCCAGACGGAACAAACAGATCGTCCCGTACGACCCGACGCGTGCGGGAAAAGAAATAGAGATGCGGAAAGGTGATGATCGACAGAGTGTGAGCCGAGGTGAAGCTGGCCGAGATAATCACGACCAAGGCAATGCCGGTCAAGGGAACGCTGCCAACGGCAATGCCGGACAGCGCAACCCCGCAGGAGTAGGACAACCGCAACAGCGGAATATACCAAGGAAAGAGCAAAGCGCCGGCCGAGGTATGCAGCAGAAAGGTGTGCAACGAGAGCAAAACCGATACAACGACGGTGATTCGGAGATGGTAAACGCAGGTACCCCAGACCGGACTATCATGTGATAGGGTCAAGATTGGGAAGCAGGGATTTAATGCCGGATGACGCCAGGTTAAAACTGGATCGCCTGTATAGGTCGGAACATATTGAATGTCAAGGTCCTCCGGGTCCAGCGTGCTTTGGACCCCGGATCATGAAGGAACCGCCGGTACCAAACTTCCAGTTACCTAGAGGCACGAAGACGTATGACGGCAGTACCATGCCGGAGGATTGGCTGATAAACTATGCTACGGCGGTGAACACTGCAACTGGCAACTTGAGATGGGCTGTATGTTACGTACCCCAGATGTTGGAAGGCCCGGCTAGAGTATGGCTAAATAATTTACCACCCTGAAGCATCAACTGCTGGATAGATTTTGAAGAAATGTTTATCAGCAACTTCTCAAGTACATATCAGAGGCCGAATAGACCACATACCCTAGCAATGTGCAAGCAAAGACCTAACGAGACGGATTGTGAATTCTTGACCTGGTGGTGTACCGTGAGAAACTCGTGTGAGGGTGTCATAGAGTCACAGGCCATAGCGTGGTTTGCACAAGGGTGCAGATATGGCAGCGAGCTGTGGATGAAGTTGCAAAGGAAAATGCCAATTACGCTGGCAGAGATGATCCGGACTGGTGAAATCGTATGCTTTGGGCGATCCGACTCAACCTAGGCTCGCGTCAAACGAGTCAAACGAGGAATACTATCAGAGGGATGGAGCTGGGTCATCTCGGAGGAACGATTAGAGAGGAAAAAGGAGAGATGATAGACCGGATCATCGCTATGGTTCGCAACAAGTTGTAGCTGTGAATCAAGATCAACCCGGAGCAGGGAGCAACCAACGCCAGAGAACGGGAGGGCAATGGACTCCAAGAAATGATGGCAAGAAAACATGGACTCCAGAGCAAAAGAAATAGTGGCAGGAAAAGAAAGACCGTCCGAGGTATACCTATGAGTCGATGTTAGACCAGCCGTGTAAGTTTCAGACGCCAAATCCGAATAGCCCGGCGGGTCACACGACGAGGCAATGTAAGTGGATGTGTAAGATAGAGCAAGGTGGTTCGGGGAATGCTCAGGCACCCCGGAATGAGCAACCTCGGCAGGAGTTACCTCGGCAGCAATTGCTATCTGGGGTGAACACGCAGTAGCTAATGTTGCCTTCCCCTCCGCCGAGGTATGACAACAATGAGAGAATGGATGCAGTGCATCAGGTGGAAAATCAGCAACAACCGGATCAGAGGTACCCCGGAAACGAGGGAAGGAATGAGTACAGGGAACATCACCAGAGTTATTGTGTGTTCACGACTGAGGAAACAGATAGAAAGAGCTTGCAGCACCGACATATGGAGGTCAATGCGGTCATGCCAGCAGTGACGAGGTACATGCCTTGGTCGGACCAGGAAATCACCTGGAACATCAAAGATCATCCTAAACTTATGCCGAGTCCAGGTTCGTATGCGCTAGTGCTAGATCCGACATTCATTGCACCGAACATCAATGTGAGGTTCTCCAAGGTTTTGATTGATAATGGCAGTAGCATTAACATCATGTATGCGAATACGATGCGCAAGTTGGGCATCTCGGAGAACATGCTCTAGGCTACGAGAACAACTTTCCATGGCATCGTACCAGGCATTTCTTGTGAGCCCATAGGCAAAGTCCGGGTCGACGTGCTATTCGGCACAAGAGATAACTGCCGAACTGAAAATCTGGAGTTTGAGGTGGTAAACTTGGAAAGTGCATATCATGTGTTACTCGGAAGACCAGCATTGAACAAATTCATGGCAAGCTGTCACATCAGTTATCTGAAGATGAAGTTGCCCTGGACAAATGGAGTGATAACCATTGCTGGAGATTTCCGACGTTCCATTGAGTGTGCTTCAGCCGGGTCTAACCTAGCCGAGTCACTCGTGATTGCGCAAGAGAAAAGAAAAATCCAAGAGGTGGCGGCATTAGCTCAGTCCGCGCAGCAATATATGCCGGCGTTAAGTAACCCGCATGGTAGCGTTTCATTTCAAGCCGCAAAGGACACCAAGAAGGTTCCAGTTGATAACATGTTCCCGGAGCGCACCGTAACAATTGGTGCCGGGTTAACTGACAAATAGGAAAGCGAGCTCATCAACTTCCTCCGTGAGAATCGGGATATTTTTGCTTGGTCTACAAGGGCTTGCAAGGTGTTCCGAGGGAGTTGGCCGAGCACTCTTTGAACGTAAGACCCGGAGCAAGGCCGGTGAAGCAACCTCTCTGCCGCTTTGCCGAGGACAGGAGAAAAGTCATTGGAGACGAGATAGCTCGGTTACTAGCAGCAGGATTTATCATGGAGGTACTATATCCGGATTGGCTCTCTAATCCGGTGATGGTAGAAAAGAAGAAGGATGATCCGAACGTGGCAGTGGTTTGGCGTATGTGTATCGATTACACGAACCTGAACAAGGCGTGTCCAAAAGATCCATTTCCACTGCCGAGGATAGATCAAGTCATAGACTCGACCGCGAGATGCGAACTATTGTCATTCATTGATGCATATTCTGGCTTCCACCAGATACCTCTGAACCCGGATGATCAAATAAAGACCGCGTTTATTACCCCGTACGGGGCTTACTGCTATCGAACTATGCCGTTCGGTTTACGTAATGCAGGTGCCACGTACCAAAGATGTATGCAAAAATGTTTGCACGACCAAATAGGTCAAAACGTACAAGTATACGTGGATGATGTGGTTATCAAGACCAAGGAAAGCACAACGCTCCTTGACGACATAAGGCAAACATTCGCAAACTTGAGAAGGTTCCGGATGAAGCTTAACCCGGAAAAATGTACCTAGTTGTCCTGGCTAGAAAATTACTCGGATTTCTCGTCTCCAGCCAAGGTATCGAAGTTAATCCAACTAAGATCCGATCCATCGAACGAATGGAGCTGCCGAAGTGTCTTAACGATGTCCAGAAGTTCACTGGATGCCTGGCATCGTTGAGTCGGTTTGTGTGTCGGTTGGGAGAAAAGGCACTGCCTCTCTACCAACTCATGAAAAAGTCGGATAAATTCGTTTGGACGCCACAGGCCGATGAAGCCTTTGCCCACTTAAAAAAGATATTGGCCACTGCGCCAGTGTTAGCCTCTCCACTATCAAAGGAGCCAATGTTGCTCTACATAGCCGCAACCAACCGAGTTGTAAGTGCAGTAATTGTAGTGGAGCGCAATGAAGAGGGCAAGACGGTTCAGAGGCTAGTAAATTACCTAAGCGAGGTATTGTCTGCCTCAAAACAGAACTACCCGTAATTTCAAAAGGTGGCATACGGTGTCTATATGGCGGCAAAGAAGTTAAAGCATTACTTTGAGGAGCACCCCGTCAAAGTAATATGTGAAGCTCCCATATCCGAGATAATGGGTAACAAGGATGCGAGTGGCAGAATTGCAAAATGGGCAATTGAGTTAGCCCCTTATGCGCCCCAATACGACAGAAGAGAAGCGATCAAATCTCAGGTTGTGGCGGACTTTTTTGTGGATTGGGCCGAGGTACAATACGAACCAAAACCGGACTAGGCGCCGAGGTTGTGCTTACCTCGCCAAAGAAGGATCAGCTAAAGTACGTATTGCAGATCCATTTTGCGGCATCGAACAATGTCGCTGTGTATGAGGCTCTTGTGCATGGGCTCAAAGTGGCAAAGGAGATTGGCATACGTCAGATAATATGCTTTGGTGACTCGGATCTGGTGGTGCAGCAGGTGTCCGGAGTGTGGGACGCCCTGGATCCAAACATGGCACTATACAAATTTCACGTGCAGAAGATATCTGGTTACTTCAAGGGGTGTGAATTTCATCATGTACCCCGAGTGGAAAATGAGGCTGCCGTCATGTTGTCAAAGCTCGGATCGACCAGATAGGCAATTCCACCTGGTGTAGCATTGGAACACCTCAGAAAACCATCTATCAGACCGTCCCCAGGAACCGACTCGATCTATGTCCCGGAAAATATGGAATCCGGAGCTGAGCCCATGGACATTGACACGGGAGGTAGTACGCGAGACCCGGAGACTGCGTCAGCAAACCCGGGGACTGCCTCGGCAAACCCGGGGACTACCTCGCCAGACCCGGGGACTGCTCAGCATGATCCGGCTGAAGTTATGCCGGTGGATCAGATGGAAATTGATGAGGAGATGTTCCCTCCACGAGCGATACCAGCTTGGGCACTGCCTATATTCAAATTCCTGAAAGATGGAACGTTACCCGCTGAGGAGGTGTTAGCCAGGCAAACTTAGAGGAGAGCAAAAGCATACACAATCATCAATTCCGAGTTGTACAAATAGAGTGTAACCAATGTCCTCCAACGATGCGTTGACCCGGAAGAAGGGCTTGACATCCTTCGAGATATACACCAAGGAGAATGCGGGCATCATGCCTCATCCCGAGCCTTGGTGGCAAAGGCGTTCCGGCACGGATTCTACTGGCCAAGTGCCTTGGAACAAGCAGAAGATCTGGTGAGAAAATGCAATGGTTGTCAAAGGTACGCCACCAAGACACATATGCCTATGTCGGAACTCAAGACCATACCAATTACGTGGCCATTTGCTGTATGGTGCTTGGATATGGTTGGCCCATTCAAACCGGCGAGAGGAAACATGATACACATTTTGGTCATGGTGGACAAGTTTACAAAATGGATTGAAGTGAAACCTATAAGAAAATGTGATGGAGCTACGGCCGTAACATTTCCCAAAGACATCATCTTGAGATACGGTTATCCACACAGTATTATAACCGATAATGGAACAAATTTTGTGGAAGGAGCATTTGCGCGCTTCTGCCGAGATAAGAAGATCCGACTCGATGTCGCCTCGGTAGCCCACCCCGCATCGAACGGACAAGTGGAAAGATCCAATGGATTAGTATTATCCGGGATAAAACCCCGGCTCATTGAGCCGCTGCAAAGATTAGCGGGGTGCTAGATAGAAGAACTACCAGCGGTACTGTGGAACAACTCTGAATCGATCAATAGGCTATACGCCATTTTTTCTGGTATATGGGGCAGAAGCTGTATTGCCAGCCGACATAGAGCATGATTCGCCTAGGGTCACCCAATACACAGAAGCCGAAGTGCAAGAAGCCCGGCAAAATGATGTTGATCTGCTGGAAGAAGCGAGAGAACTGGCACTGTCCAGATCCGCCATATATCAGCAAAATCTTCAATGCTATCATAGCCGGAAAGTGTGCCCCCGAGTCTTTCGGGAAGGTGATCTGGTGCTCCGGTTGGTACAACATACTAATGGCATGCATAAATTATCCCCCCCATTGAAAGGGCCATTCATTGTGAGCAAAGCATTGCACAATGATTCTTACTATCTCATAGATGCAAAGCCACAGGAAAAGAACAAGGCGGACAGGTCCGGAGAGGAATCCAAGCGACCGTGGAATGTAGCACTACTTCGTCCCTTCTACACTTAGCTAAGAAGTGTATGTATCTGAGTCGTCTAATATGTCGGTATGTATGTCGGCAATGAACTTATCAATGAGATAGCAGCGCCTCGAGCAGTAACTCGGGGACTGCCTTAATAACGATTGTTGTTATTTCTTATGCGGTAACTGGAATAAGTCGTTCTACTTAACCCGTATTAGTAATGTGTGAGCACCAAAAACCGAACTCTTAGTCTTGCTGCTGTCCAACAAGAATTGGCTTCATGGCAAGCATGAGAACAAGTTTGGCATTGCGTAACACATGAAAAACGACTAAGGAAACAAATTTATTCGAGATAACGTTTGTTTTTTTCGGACTAACCCTGTATTTATTTTCAAGTTATTACGCTGAATTATTTTGAGCCAAGCCTCAAAGTTTCTAAGTATTGTTAAAACAATTTTTGAAGCTCGGG
The DNA here is from genome assembly GCA_916181665.1 of Avena sativa. Taxonomy (NCBI): domain Eukaryota; kingdom Viridiplantae; phylum Streptophyta; class Magnoliopsida; order Poales; family Poaceae; genus Avena; species Avena sativa. The sequence goes on from OV702289.1 coordinate 437,953,474, forward strand.
TTCGTAAGTCGTAAAACTGAATCAAGGTAGACACGGACCGAGCCAGAGAATTGGACAACAAGAAAATGAAACTCGGGGACTGCGCCCAAGTTAATCCGGCATAGAAATGTAGTAGCAAAATATGGCATATCCAGCTACAATTGCACCCGGCATACCGGGGATCTGATAAATTTTTAAGCTTTTTGGAACTAAGGAGCAGCAGGAGGAGGAAGTTCAGCGTCGTCGTCGTTGTCTTGAATATCTGAAGCATCATCTTCTCTGCCCTCATCCGACCCATCTTCAACGTTCTCATTGTGCTCGTCCCCAACGGATTCCAGGAAGCTCGGTCCTTCAACCCACTCATGAATAGGAGAATATTCGACAAGACTGTAGGCGCAAGCCTGGCACCGAGCTACCCACTCCGGATCATCGGTCCATCTGGATCCGGTGTGCCGGCGTGTAAGGAGGCTGAAGTCGATCTTCTGGTACCATGTGAGAATATGGTGAAGGATGGTGTCAGCTGCGGCATGACCAGCGGACTCTCTCCAGAGGTCAAGCTAGGTCTCAACTTCCATTAACTTCTCGACAACAATTGCGATGGTCTCCGGGCTACTCTCTACGGGCCAGAACGTATTGAAAATGCGAACTGCAACGTCGAGGATATCCTTGCCATAATTCTTGATGGTCTCCACGCGAGAGGACAAGCTGACCAATAGGTCCTCCATGTCCAAGGGAATGTTCTCACCATCAAGAGCAATAGGAGTACCCCTCTCTCGTCGAAATTTGGCAACAACAGCGCTTGCAATAGCAGTACCCTCTGGAAAGTGCTCTGGAAACAAGGCAAAAGAAGAAGGTAAAGAAAAGACATATGAGGTAACCCGGAGAGTTATGTCGGACAAGGGAAAGGAACTTACGAGAAATATGGCTATGGATCCGGGTTAACTCCTTGATGCAGGCATCGCGTCTTTTGCGAAGTTGCTCAAGCTCAGCGTTTGCCGACCCAAGCTAGAGGTCGGATTCTCGGAGTAGGTCCTGGTCCTTGGAGATCTGGAGAGTAAGACGCTCACGCTCTTCTATGAAGTTCTGGCCAACCTTTTGGAGCTCGGTTTTGTGTTGGGCCTTCATCTTCTCCATCTCAGCCTTGAGCCTGGCAATCTCGTCGTCCTTAGTCCGGAGGAGAGCAAGCTCATCATCCTTTTTCTTCAGCTCGGCTTGATGTTGCCCTGCTTGTTCGAGAAAATGCAGCATCATATCAGGCACGGGCACACTATCCTCAAGCGATGCTGAAATAGTATGTTGACCCGGCAGAGCCGAGGAGTGAATGTTTGCCGAGCCAAGGAGAAGAAGAAATGGAAAACACTATGAGGTCGAACAAAAGAGGACATACCCTGGATTTCCTCCAAGTTCTTCCGCATGATCTTGATCTCAGCCTCCACCCTAGCTGCAGAAACCGAATGAGGATATTAGTTCGGCGGAAGAAAGTGAAGAAAAACGGAGAGGTGCCGAGGGAGAAAATTACCCCTCTTTTCATGTTCTGCACCAAGTGTAACATGTTTTGCGCATAGCATCTTGTGGGTATCAAGCAGGCATTGGAATTCAGCCCTCCGGCGATTGGTGGTTACCTGAAAAAAGTACAGAAGTGTAAAATTAGCTTAGTGCATATTCGAGGTGTACAAGATCCAGGCCAAGCAGAACTTAACCCGGCTCTAGGTGTGTGCATATTCGAAGTGTACAAGATCCGGGCCAAGTGGAACTTAACCCGGCTCTAGGTGTGTGCATATTCGAAGTGTACAAGATCCAGGCCAAGTGGAACTTAACCCGGCTCTAGGTGTGTGCATATTCGAAGTGTACAAGATCCGGGCCAAGTGGAACTTAACCCGGCTCTAGGTGTGTGCATATTCGAAGTGTACAAGATCCGGGCCAAGTGGAACTTAACCCGGCTCTAGGTGTGTGCAGATTCGAAGTTTACATGCAGCTACGTTAGTTTTCTAATGAGCATCTGGCCGAGTAACAAGCTACTCCACCGGAGGCTCAGGGACTAATGGTTATTATCTACAGCATGTAAAGGAGAAACGACATACCTCCATCATTCACCCCGCGAGGTTAATTGCCTTAGCGGCAGTATTCATCTGGGCGGAAAATTCTGCGGGGCCGAACTTTTCCGGGAGATCGTCGTTGTGGACGAACTCCGGCTTGTTCCAGTTCATGATGAACTCGATAAGGCTCGGAGGGTACAGCTCGCCGGTGGGCATATGGGGTGCCACCAAGCCCTTTGCATGAGCTTCTTTCCTCTCAACTAGGGCAAGAGCTGGGCTGGTGTGCACAACCATCTGCTGCGCATCAGTTGGCTCGGCGGGAACATCCGTCGCTGCTGGTGATTTCTTCGCAAGCATCGACGATAGGGTTCGCTTCCCGGCCTCGACGGATGCAGACTTGGCAGTATCCGGAGCCTTTTTGCCCTTAGCTTGCTGGGAAGAAGTAACCATGGTGGATTTCCCTTTAGAAGCTGCTGAAATAGTTCCTCGCCGAGGCTAAGATGACTCAGACGAGGCAGAAGAACTTGGCACTAGAGCTCTTGTAGCTGGGCTTGGAGCTGATGTTGGTTTCCGTGGTGCCGGGACAGGTGCTGGCTCGGTCGCTGGTACTGGAGCTGCTGCTGGTGCTGGTGTTGTGATAGACTCGGTGGTTGCTGGTTGCGGCGATGCCGAAGTGGTGGACGCCGTTGCCTCGGCTGGACCGATCCCTCCCGCTCTGAGGTCATGTTCCTCTCGATGAGGCATTGCGGAACCCGGAGCACCCGCAGAACCCTCCGGAATAGGGCTCAGCGGGCGTGACTCGTCGTCACGAGGAGGAGAAGGGCCGGACCGAAGGGGTGAAGAGATGCTTGATCCGCTCTGAGGGACCTCCACCGGAGGCCTGAAAAAGAGAATAATGTCAGGAGAGAAATTACCACGATGCAAGGAAAAGTGAGTTACACAATGAAAAATGACTTACGCATCCGAGGTTTCGGCCTCCTTGGGTTTCTGGGCCCTCCGTGTCGGGGCTTTGCCTGCCCCCTTGGAGGCAGTCTTGTCTCCGGCCTTCTTTTGCCTTTTTGTGGGCTGATAAGGTTCGGAGGAAGAACTTGATGCGGCTCCGCGCTTCTTCTTCGACGCCACCGGAACCGGCTCGCCCGTAGCAAGTGGAGGATCCTCGTGGATATGCCCATCGGGGTTAGCTGATGCCGGAAAGGCAAAAGAAAGAGGGACAGCCTCAACAGGTTCAATCACGTCGACATCCGAGTCATCCTCATCATCTAAGAGAAGAGAATTTACCGCTGGGTCGTTTCGTAGCATCGGTCATAGGGAGGAACATCTCCTGGTCTGGCTCCTCCTCATCCGGGATTTCTCGGTCCGACGCCCACTTAAGGGTCGGGTCCGTACCATCCACGAGAGTTTGCTGGAGGAACAGCTGAGAAAATGCACAAAGAGCAGAGTCAAAAATACGACAAAAACCGACACATACTTGATCCGAAATAAGTTTGCCCCGTGAAGCTTACCGCGGGAGGGAGCCTGTCACGACAGTAGTGCTGAATTCCCCACGTCCATTCGGCGGAGAAATCCTTGTGGGTGGTGAAAAGAGCCTTAACCCGGCGAAAGATCTCCATGTTGCTCAATTTGAAGGAGGAGCTTCGGTTGGGGTCGCATCCGAAACTCACGTGGCACAACTTGTGGGTGCGCTTCTGGAGGGGAGAGATTCGGTTGCGCACGAACGTGATCATAGCATCCTCGTTGTGCAATCCGAGTATCTTCAGCTCCGCGAACCTATTGTTAACTTGGTTGGCCGGAGCTGTAGGCTTCTTAGGGACCTCCTCCCAGAAATCCGTGTCAGGTAGACCCGGAGTGTAGGGCAGCAACCGAATCAAATCTTTGGTAACCTTGTTCCGGACATAGAAGAAGGTCCGGGCCCATCCTTTGCAGGAGTCAAGCCCAGTAACCCGGGGAAAGACGGAAAATCTCCGAGGCGAGATGGAGGCAGCTCCGAATTGGGTGAGCTGCTTATCCTCCGACTCTACGTGGATATTGGGGACGACGTTGCGATGAAGGCCGAAGAACCGAATCCACAGCTCCTTCGTGGGCCATAGTCCGGTGTAGCCTTCGATCATAGAGGCAAAGGCGGAAAGAGAGGTGATAGCGTTGGCGGGGAGATGGTGCGGCTGCAAGTGATAGGTCCTAACCCAATCCCGGAAGAAATCGCTCACCGGAAGACCAAATCCCCGTTGGAAGTGGGACAGGAATACAACGAACTCACCCGGATTGGGTGAGGGGGCCAGTTCGGAGGAGGGGAGACGAGCGGTGACGCCGGTGGGAATGCGCCTGGTCCGGTAGAGCCAGTCAAGGTCATCTTGACAGACCCATGACCCGGCCCACGCGCCGCGGTCCGCCACACCGGCGTCCTCCTCCATCTCCTGCTCGGCGACGATGATCTCCTCCTCCGTCATCTCGTATCCACTATCCTCACTGGAGCTAGCGGCGGCGGGGATCTGAGGCCTGGATTGGCGTGGACCCGTGGCGAAGAAGCTGCGCAGCGGTGGCTGTGATGCAGAGGCACGGGGATGGTGCGGCGGCGGCGCTGCTTCTAGAAGCACCGGCGGCGGTGCGGTCACTAGGAAGACGAAGGAGAAAGGCAACGGGCAGAGGGGCACAGAAGTGGAAAAACGCTAAGGGGTGCGCCCCTCCACTATTTAACCACCCCCAGAGATGGATGAGTGGGATCGCGTTGTGCCGACGAGCCACACGGTGTGGCCGTTTATCACCTGCATCAGCCAATCGGAGAAAAGCCACACAGGGGGCCACATAGTAGAAGCAATCCCATGACGCGATGCACTGATGCGGTAAAGAAGGAGGCAGGCATGACGTGACCCACGCACAGTGATAACTGACAATTACTGCAGCGGTTATTGTGCAAGACCTTAAAATAAGACGAGGTAATGATTAGCCTCCACGTGGGTTGGTGTATGAGAGAAGGAAACGGGGCCCGGATCAAACCATGATAACCATGGGATCCGAGCCAAAGTGGTGACCCGGCCGGCAAGTGAAAACTTGGAACGTGCGAAGGGAACGTAAATCCATATAATCCGAGATAAGGAGCTAACCCAGAATTAAACGTCCGAGGCTCGAACATAAATGAACCTGATGTGGCCTTAGCGGCCAAGGCAGCTAAGACCGCACCAGCTTCGGGGACTAATGTTGGGGGGATACCTCCGGGTAGGGTCACTCCGGGGTATAGGGGCCGAGTTAGCCGAGGTTCGGCAAGGTCAAAGCGGATGCTGGCCGGGTCACCTCAAGGCAGGCCGGATCACGGAGTAACCCGGACCAGGGGTGTCGCCTGACATTGTCTCATCCGACTTAAGGAGTAAGTTGGAAGTGCTTGTCTAACTTATATGCAGGAACAGGTGTGGCCGGATCTACTATGATCCGGGTCCTCGCTTAGCTTCTCGGGGAAGGAAGGAATCTCTCTGGTCAAAAAGAAGGTCCGGTACGCACTGCATGAGCGGAGAAAGCAAGGGCAGGACCACCGGGTCGTGGCCGACAAGGGGGACGACGCCCATGTCGGCTGACGTGGGCACCGCAGAGGCTTACGTCGCTAAAGCATGTGTGACGCGGGGGAAAAGCACCCCGGTCAGGTTACCACTTTGGGAGGGGGCATATTCTTAGGAATATGCCTCCACGTATGCCCTAGGCAGGGACCGAACTTCCTCTATATAAGGGGGTCCTAGGTCTTTGGTAGAGGGGGTTGGTTGAGCTGTAGTTGGTTTGGTGATTCCATAGGGCTAGTCGATCCTAGGGTTCTAGGGAAAAATAGTAGGCAAGAGTAAGAGAGCTCCTTCTTCCTCCTCTCGCCAATACAGCTCAAGGAGCACTTGTAATCTCAAGATATAGCAATACAAACTTCTGTGTGGAGAATCACTCCACTATCCCTCCCTGGATTCCCCTAGCATGTATTAGTCCCCACCTTTAGCCTATCCATGGCATCTGCCGTGACACCACCACGACATTCAATGACTATATCCATGTGTCATACCATCATCACAGAGACCAAAAGCACATAGGAAGAGCAGCTTCCACATTTCATGTTGCACTAGTGAGGCAGAACTTTGATCACATAATGCCCTGGAGTGTGTGTAGACATGTGGATCAATGTGGTCTAGGAAAAGAACACACGCAATGACACAAGTGGATCAATGTGGTTTAGGAAAAGAACACTTGGAATGACTATAGGTGATCCATGTGTCAAACCATGGTCACAGAGATCAAAAGCACATAGGAAGAGCATCTTCCACGTTGCATGTTGCACCTGTGAGGCAGAAGTTGCATCATAGAATGCACTGGATTGTTTTTGGTCATGTGGATCAATGTAGTCTAGGAAAAGAACACATGCAATGACACTAGTGGATCAATTCTGATTAGGAAAAAACACATGCAATGACTATAGGTCATCCGTGTGTCATACGATGGTCACAGAGCCCAAAATAACATAGGAAGAGGAGCTTCCACATTGCATCTTGCACCAGTGAGGCAGAAGTTGCATCACAGAATGCACTAGAGTGTGTGTGGTCATGTGGATCAATCTGGTCTAGGAAAAGAACACATGCAATGAGACTAGTGGATCAATGTGGTTTAGGAAAAGAACACATGCAATGACTATAGGTGATCCATGTGTCAAACCATGGTCACAGAAACCAAAACCACATAGGAAGAGCAGCTTCCACATTGCATGTTTCACTAGTGAGGCAGAAGTTGCAACACAAAATGCATAGGATTGTGTGTGGTCATGTGGATCAATGTGGTCTAGGAAAAGAACACATGCAATGACACAAGTGGATCAATTTGGTTTAGTAAAAAACACATGCAATGACTATAGGTCATCCATGTTTTAAACCATGGTCACAAATACCAAAAGCACATAGGATGTGCAGCTTCCACATTGCATGTTGCACTAGTGAGGTAGAAGTTGCATCACAAAATACACTGGATTGTGTGTGGTCATGTGGATCAATGTGGTCTAGGAAAAGAACGCATGCAATGACACTAGCGGATCAATATAGTCTAGGAAAAAAACACATGCAATGACCATAGATGATCCATGTGTCATACCATGGTCACAGATACCAAAAGAACATAGGAAGAGTAGCTTCCACATTGCATGTTGCACCAGTGAGGCGGAAGTTGCATCACAGAATGCACTAGAGTGTGTGTGGTCATGTGGATCAATGTGGTCTAGGAAAAGAACACATGCAATGATACTAATGGATCAATCTAGTTTAGGAAAGGAACACATGCAATGACTATATGTGATCCATGTGTAATACCATGGTCATAGAGATCAAAAGCACATAGGAAGAGCAACTCCCACATTGCATGTTGCACTAGTGAGGTAGAAGATGCATCACAGAATCCACTGGATTGTGTGTGGTCATGTGGATCAATGTGGTCTAGGAAAAGAACTCATGTAATGATACTAGTGGATCAATTTGGTTTAGGAAAAGAAAAGATGCAATGGCTATAGGTGATCCATGTGTCACACCATGGTCAGAGATACCACAAGGACATACGAAGAGTATCTTCCACATTGCATATTGCACTAGTGAGGCAGAAGTTGCATTACACAATGCACTGGAGTGTGTGTGCCCATGTGGATCAATGTGGTCCAGGGAAATAACACATGCAATGACACTAGTGGATCATTGTGGTTTAGGAAAAGAACACATGCAATGACTATAGGTGATCCATGTGTCATACCATGGTCACAGAGACCAAAAGCACATAGGAAGAGCAGCTCCCACATTGCATGTTGCACCTGTGAGGCAGAAGTTGCATCATAGAATGCACTGGATTGTTTGTGGTCAAGTGGATCAATGTAGTCTAGGAAAAGAACACATGCAATGACACTAGTGGATCAATTTTGTTTAGGAAAAAACGCATGCAATCACTATAGGTGATCCATGTGTCAAATCATGGTCACAGAGACCAAAAGCACATATGAAGAGCAGATTCCACATTGCATGTTGCACTAGTGAGGCAGAAGTTGCATCATAGAATGCACTGGATTGTGTGTGGTCATGTGGATCAATGTGGTCTAGGAAATTAACACATGCAATGACACTAGTGGATCAATTTGGTTTAGGAAGAAACACATTCAATGACTATAGGTGATCCATTTGTCATACCATCGTCACAGAGACCAAACGCACATAGGAAGAGAATCTTCCACATTTCATGCTGCACCAGTGAGGCAGAAGTTGGATCACATAGTGCACTGGAGTGTGTGTGGACGTGTGGATCAATGTGGTCTAGGAAAAGAACACATGCAATGACACAAGTGGATCAATGTTGTTTAAGGAAAGAACACATGCAATGACTATAGGTGATCCATGTGTCAAACCATGGTCACAGAGACCAAAAGCACATAGGAAGAGACGCTTCCACATTGCATGTTGCACCTGTGAGGAAGAAGTTGCATCATAGAATGCACTAGATTGTGTGTGGTCATGTGGATCAATGTGGTCTATGAGAAGAACACATTCAATGACACTAGTGGATCAATTTTGTTTAGGAAAAAACACATGCAATGACTATCGGTGATCCATGTGTCATACCATGGTCACAGAGACCAAAATAACATAGGAAGAGTAGCTTCCACATTGCATGTTGCACCAGTGAGGCAGAAGTTGCATCATAGAATGCACTAGAGTGTGTGTGGTCATGTGGATCAATGTGGTCTAGGAAAAGAACACATGCAATGAGACTAGTGGATCAATGTGGTTTAGGAAAAGAACACATGCAATGACTATAGGTGATCCATGTGTCAAACCATGGCCACAGAGACCAAAACCACATAGGAAGGACAGCTTCCACATTACATGTTACACTAGTGAGGCAGAAGTTGCATCACAAAATGCAAGGATTTTGTGTGGTCATGTGGATAAATGTGGTCTAGGGAAAGAACACATGCAATGACACAAGTGGATCAATTTGGTTTAGGAAAAACACATGTGCTTAGCCCGAAATATATCGAGCCCGTTGGGGAACCCCAAGAGGAATGTATGATGAGCACAACAACAAGTTTTCCCTCAGTTTTGAAACCAAGGTTATCAATCTAGTAGGAGCAAGGAAACACCTCAAAGGTGTTGCTAGCTGAACTTTGGCAGGGCGCACTACCGGTGCCAGTAGCAACATGGAGACCTGCACAACACAACCATAAAACTTTGCCCCCAACTTTCGATGAGGTTGTCAATCTCACCGGTTTTGTTGAAAACAAAGGATTAAACGTATTGTGTGGAAGAAAGTAATAGTTTGCAGAAAGTAAACAGAAAGCAGTAAACAGTTGATTGTAGATTGATGGTAAAAGAAAGGACCGGGGTCATTAGTTCACTAGTGGTGGCTCTCCTTAAGATATATGACATGTTGGGTGAACAAATTACAGAGGGGCAATTGACAAACACCGAGAAAGCAATGTGCATAGACTACTTATGTTGACACCTTTGGGACTTCATTACAACATTATACATGGACCGTAATCCAACTGCATCTATGACTAATAATCCACCTTCAGGTTATCATCCGAACCCCCTCCTGTATTAAGTTGCAAGCAACAAATAATTGCATTACGCATTGCGTGTAAAGTAAACAATATGATTGTTCTATGAACAAAGGATTGTTGTTTTCTCCCTAGTAGCAACAGCACATCTAGTACCTTAGAGATTTCTGTCACTTCCCTAGATTACTAGAGGCATGAACCCATTATTGAGCATAAATACTAACTCTTGGAGTTGCTAGCATCTACTTGGCCAAGATAGCTAATAACAACGAAAAGCGTGCAAGATCACAAATAACAAAGACATGATAGAATCAATAATCAATCTAAAATAGCATCTCAATATCCATCGGATCCCCGCAAACACAATCTTGAACTTGATCATGAACGGAGCTCACAAGAACTAGACATGGTAGCACGAAGGAGAAGAACCAGCCATCTAGCTACTACATGGACCCGTAGTCCAAGGATGAACTACTCACGCATCACACCTGAGGCCTCCAGGGTGAATTCCCCTCTCTAGTAGGGTGCCGGGAAGAGCTTCAGATCCCTCCCGATATAGGGATGGAGATGATGGCGGCTACAAACTCTTTCATGGAATTTTTCTCTGGTACTTAGGGTTTCCATATTGGAGGCATCTTATAGGCGAAAGGGGAGGACGAGGGGGTGCCTAGGGCGGCCAGATCACCCCTTGGCGCGGGCCAGGCCTGGCCGCGCGGCCAGGTGGTGTCGCCGGGCCCCAACCCCTCTCCATCTCGTATTCTAGCTCCAGGTGTCCCTCAGCGAAAAACTAACTTTGGCTTTTGTCCCGTCCAATTCCAAGAATATTCATTTTCTGACTCTCCTAGAAACAAAAACAGCAGAAACAGGCAGTTGGCATTGTGGCTCTTGTTAATAGGTTAGTCCAAGAAAGTGTATAGAAAGTACTCCAAAGTGTGGACAAAACACAAGAAAGTAGATAAAACCAAGCATGGAACATCAAAAATTATGGATACGTTAGCAACGTATCAACATCCCTAAGCTTAACTCCTGTTCGTCCTCGAGTAGGTAAGTGATAAAAAGAAAGAATAATTTTTGAGGTGACATGCACCATCATAAACTTGATCATTGTATTTGTAAAACATTGATAGCTGGGATCATAGTACTTCAATCATAACATGAAAGATAAAGTTCTAACAATAAGACATAGCAACTATGTTGCAACATGAAAAGGCACAAACAAAAGATTCATGAATAACAATGCTTTGCAAGACGTTTGTTTGTTTCACATAAAGAAAACATAGCATAGTGGCATTCAGCTTGTCCCTCATAGAGTAGCAAAAAAAAAGCATAGGACACCTTTAAAGTTCATAAGAGTGACTAGATACAAATAGTTTAAAACAAGCAATATCAAAGCTATGCATCAATCAACATGTATTGGGACAATGCACATAGAACTAACAATGGCCACTATGCTCTCAAAGTAGGTGCATAAAGATAGAAGGTGGAGACTCAACATAAAAGTAAAAAAAAGGCCTTCATAGAAGGAAGTAGGGATTCAAGTCTCATAAAGAGCTTCCAAAAATTATGATACTTGTTAGCTTTCAGCTCTCATTGCCCCTATGATAAGCATCTTGAAGTGATTAAGGTTAAAGTGAACAAACTATGGTGTAAATGCTTGACGAAATATAAGTTGGAAATCTCATGTCCCTTGAATACGAGGGCCGCTCCTCATGCTACTCAAGTTTAGTTACCGGTAAGTTCTTGTCATAGTAAGTACATGTGTATCATAGAGAACCGCCAACGGGGTACCCTTTACCCGATGATACGGAAGAATCCCCATATCAAAATGACAAGGCAAGCAGACAACGAGCATCTCAGCAATCTTCTTATTTACCATGGTAAAATGGTGCTTTTTTCTCTCTTTCCTCTTTTCTCATATCTCTTTTTTTTCTTTTTCTCTTTTTTTGTCAATATCTGACTCTTTTTTTATAAGAAGAATGCTTCATAGACAGCTCATTATGGTTACGCTGCAGGTTTCCACCATGACAGCATGGATTAGACCAGCGGCCCAGGCATTTCTCTAACACACATACATAACTCCATGGACTTACAAGATCCCCTTTCATTTCACACCGACGACATCCATATACAAAAGAGCATGATATCAACTACGTACAAGTAGCAAGTGCAATGTTGAAAGCGTTCCCCATGAAAGCATGGTTCTGCTAATTCCTGACAAATAAGTGCAAGCATATACAACATAGACGACACAATGGTTCAAGTTTATTAAGGGCAAGCAAAGTAAAGTGTGCCATCAAGTTCCTGAGAGCGTTAATCACTAGTTTTCTCATAACAAGTTTAATTCGGAAGGTAGATAAAAACATGAATATACTTGGAATAGCATATGATAATAGGTAGGTATGGTGGACTCCTTGGAATAACTTGGTTTTAGGAGTTGGATGCATGAGTGTAACTCATACTTGGTTATGGAGGCTAGCAAAAGACTGGCAGCGACCAACTAAGAGAGCAATAATGGCCATAATCATGCAGAGCGACAAAACATCATTAATCAAAGAATAAAGTGATATTACAAGTCGAAACTAAAGGATCATAAAGGCTATGGTGACTTGGGATAGTTATAACATGGTGTTAGCATGTGCCAAATCAACCCAAATAAAGCATCAAAGGAGAATACCACAATACTATGCTTTAATATGCTAAAACAATGCATGATTCTTCAACAGCACATTAAGAAATCTCAATTGTTTATAACAAGACATGATACAGCAAAGAATACTAAGCATAAAGCCAAAACAATATCAAGCATGGCATGACAAAGCATAGGCCACAGTCAAAAACAAGCTCTCTTTACCACTTAAGCATGAACTTTTCCTAATCTTTTCCAATCCAAACCAAACTATTTGAAAACCAATGCATGAAAGAGGGGGTCCAACCAATTTATTCAGAAAACTAAGAAAACAAATCAAAACAAAAATGAAAAAGAAGACGCTCCAAGAATAACACAACTGTGCATGAAACAATAAAAATGAAGTGTTTGGAAGAAACCTTGAATTTTTATTGATGAAGAAGGGGATGACTTGGGCATCCCCAAGCTTTCACACTTGTACTTCTTGGACATTTCTTGGGGTGACACGCGTGGCATCCCCAAGCTTGCTTTATTCCATCCTTCATCTCATTACTTAATCCTTCCATACACATGAAATTTTTCCTTCATACAAAACTTCACACAATCTTTATGAACAATATTAGTGCACTCAAGATAATAAGTCTTTAGGTTCAGTTCCAACACCAATAAAACTTCCATTCAAACACAAGCTACTGTATCACTTCTCTCAAAAAGATCAATTCCCCAAAAGAACTCAAAAAGGAACCAACAAGAAGCAAATGCAAATAATGGCAGAAATCTGTAAAAACAGACCAGCAGGTAAAAACCAATTTTTTCGAAGACCTTATGTTGCTAACGAAAGTTAGATAACAACCTAGGGAAGAAGCAAAAAAATTCCCGCCTCAAAAGGACGTACAAATATTTTACACGAATTTTTACGGTGAAGCACATAAATCTGTTTCAGGACAGCAACTTTCCCAATCATTACTTCTCTCTCATTAGAGGTTGCTTCTTGGTACAAAAAACAAATAAAAAGGATAACGAGCGATTATTACTGAAGTAATAACCTCCAAGACTCATCTAAAACTTTTTGGGTTATCTCCCAATAAGTATTTTTATTTAACACCTTTAAGTTAGGCATAGGAAACAAGAAAAACGATCAAGTGTTCTCAAATGAAGAAGCATTAACACCAAATTTCCTGCCCTTACCTCTCTTACTTTTATTCTTAACATTGGGGAACATATGATTGTTTGGTGGAGAAGCAAAGTGCATGGTGCCCTTTTCCACAATTATTATTGCTCCAAGGAGTTTCAATAGGGATCTTCCAAGTGTAATTTGTCATTTTCCTACACATCCAATAACAAGATAATCAGTAGAAACCATTTTTCCTAGGGTCTTTGTAAACACTCCTTCAGGTATTCGAATGGGTAATATTGTCGCATTATTAGCAAGAAATATTTCTTCTCCTCCTTCAGAAAGTCCCCAAAGATTCAAAGATTCATAGATATCTTTAGGCATAAGACAGAATTCAGACATGATATCACAGCGAGCATGAAAAGTTTCATTATTTATAGCAATCTTTACTGTGGGAAGCCACTTTGATGATTCGGAATTGGTTGGAACATAGTCATGGTGCTCTCTAAGTGTATTATAGCAATCTTTTAAACTAGGAGTGCTAGTCACAAGAGTATTCAATCTAGCAAATATGTTTATGAAGGAAAAATCAGATTTGCTAGGCAAGTTGTAAGTAAAGACCAACTTCTTTATGGCATTAACAACATCATCCTCATTGCATTGGAGGAAATCTCCTCCCACTACAGCATCCAAAGCATATCTATAGCAAAGAGCAATTCCAAGGTAAAAACTGCTAAGGGACAAGCTTTGAGTCATTTTAGGTTCAATTTTTTCATGTAGATCAGAGATTCTAGACCAAGCTTCTTTGAAACTCTCTTGAAGTCCTTGTTTAAAAGTGAAAATCATTTCCTCATCTGACATAGTAGCTGGAGCAATCCTAGACATAATGGCAACTTAAGGTAGGAACTAATTTTTTTTGTGTTTTTAATAAAGGAAGCAAACTAGTAAAACAATTTTTGTGTGTTTTTGATAAAGAAACAAGCAAACAAAGCAAAAGTAAACTAAGCAAAACAAAAATAACAAAGTAAAGAGATTGGTTATGAGGGACTCCCCATGTGAAGATGTCCTTGACTCCCCGGCAATGACGCCAGAAAATCGGTTGCTTAGCCCAAAATATATCGAGCCCGTTGGGGAACCCCAAGAGGAAGGTATGATGAGCACAACATCAAGTTTTCCCTCAGTTATGAAACCAAGGTTATCAATCTAGTAGGAGCAAGGAAACACCTCAAAGGTGTTGCTAGCTGAACTTTGGTAGGGCGCACTACCGGTGCCAGCAGAACCGCCAGAACCCATCCGTATCTTAGAAGAAGCCTACGAAACCACCAGAACCCGCATCATCAAGTTTCTCAAGATTTAGTGGAGCAACCATACCAAGGAGGAAGCCACTTGGGAGCGCGAAGATTACATTAGGACAGAGTTCCCAGATCTCTTTAGTTCCTAGTTTTCCTAGTAAATCTCGGGACGAGATTTTTTTGAAGGGGGGAAGGTTTGTAACATCCCAAAACTTTAATCCAAGCTTATCAAGATCCAAATCATCAATATTAGGGTTAACAAAAACTTTTCCAAAGTAAAAATGAAAGAATTCATGTGTATGTGCATTTAAACTAGGATTTGATTTGAATTGCCATGGTTTCTGTGATTCTTTGCTTGTAAAATGTTTCTTAGGTGAAATAAACATCATCTACATCATTCCCAAACTTTTCCCAAAGAAGAAGAACTCAAAATGAATAATTAAAGTGAATGGACATTTTGGCCAAATTAAGTATCATGCATACTTTGGCTATTCCTAGTACTCAAAACTTAACAGAAACATGTGTGGATCTTTACACCCCTTGATAGTACACATAATTAGGTACCAAGGACCACTCTGTGATCTGCAAAAATCTTTCAAATGCTAATTTTAAATGACAGTTTAAAATTGAATCTATTTCATATGGGAAGATCCCACTATTTCAAAAACCACTCAAACAAGCTCAATTTTCAAAACCCAAGCACCCACATAGTCTCAAGCTTATTCCCAGCAAACCCACCAAAAATCTTTTCAAAATTCAAAAGTTTATTTCATGCAGCCATTTCATCAAACACTTGGCAGGCATGAATTACACCCTAATCGTAGCTCACTGTTTTGAGCAGGGTTTTGCGCCAAATCATCTTCATTTAATCCCTTTGTACCCCCAGGGTCTAACCAGGCCATTAGCACCCATCCCCTACCCCCTACTGGCAAAGCCATGCCATGCCGAGCCACCCCTCATCGGCCGACCATGCACTCGCCCCAGCAGACCACTTCCCTCTCTCTCGCCATGTCTAGGAGGTAGCCAGGACCTCACCACCACCCTCTGTCTCCTGCCCGAGCCAAGCACAGCAGTGGACCACCGAGGAGAGCCCACGCCCAGTGCCACCGAGCCATGCCGAGCACGCGCCAGAGCGCCGCACCCGGCACGCGTGCACAAGCCGCCGCTCGCCCGCAGCCCGCGCCCACCGCTCCGCCACGACCCAGGGAACACGACGGACACGCCCGTTCACTGCCCAACACACCACAGCCACCACTCGCCGTGGACATTGCCGCTTCTGCCGCCTAGAGCGCCAGCTGCCCCCGACCGCATACCACCGCCCCTATGCCCGCATTGAGTTCCTAGAGCACCGCCAGGAGACCGCCTGTCGATCGCCGCCCTCAGCCATGCCTCTAGCCGGCCGTAGCCATGTCTCCACCGTCGCCTGCCCATCCCGCTCGGTCTCGTCGTCGAGCCTATAAAAGGAGGGCACCCCCAGCCATTTGAAGCACACCACTCCACTCCCCTCACCTCACTGACTGTTCCCCACCTCTATCCGGAGGAGAGCGAGCACTTGCTCGCCGGAATTTGGCCGGAGTAGCCCACAGCAGAGGAGGAAGGGGCATCGCTGATTGTGACCACCCCCGGAGCTGCCTCGGCCGTCCCTGAGCATGCCATCTGATACGTCCATTTTGCATCACTATTCTATGTCTTAATTCACTATTATTCATTGATATATTTCATATTGAGAGGTGATACTTATGTTATTTCATCTATTTTTGCATGGTTGATGACTTTTGGAGCATGGACTGCTGCTGTCAGGATTCTGATGGAAAAGGTGCTGTTTGGAGGCAAAATTCACGAAGATCAGAAAATCCGGGAAAATATACAGAAAATCCTATTTTTCCAGAAGACTCAAGATGCCAGAATATGGAGTGGAGGTGGGCCAAAGGGAGCCCACACCACCCCATGGCGCGGGCAGGCCTAGGCCGCGCCAGGGAGTGGTGTGGCCGCCCTGGCCCACTCCAGCCTCTCTCCTCTAGCATATGTCATCCCCACGAAACCCTAAGACTCGGGGAGGGACCACAGAAAGATTCCGCCGCCTCTTCGGGGCGGAAAACACCGAGAGAGAAAGATCTCTCCGGCAGACAGATTTCTGTCGGGGGAATTCCTTCCCGGAGAGGGGAGATCGTCGCCGTCAACACCACCATCAAGCTGGACTTCATCGGGATCGTCATCATCATCACCACCATCATCACCATTAGCACCCTCATCACCATCTCCATATTGCTGTAACAATTGCGTTGAATCTTGCATAGTTCATAGGGGAAACTTTCCCGGTGTTGATTACTCTTTGTAGTTGATGCTATTGAGTGAACCATTGAATTATGGTTTATGTTCAGATTGTTATACATCATTATTCCATCTCTGATCATGATCCATATGATGTCTTGTGAGTAGTTCGTTTTGTTCTTGAGGACATGGGAGAAGTCTTGTTGTTAGTAGTGGAGTTGTGTTGAGAAAGATTCAATAGATTGTTATTTAAGTTGTGGTGTACTTCTTCTAGTGGTGTCATGTGAACGTCGACTACATGCCACTTCACCTATATGGGCCTAGGGGAATGCATTGTGTATTTGGCTACTAATCGTAGGGGTTGCCGGAGTGACAGAAACATGAACCCCCGTTAGGAAACCATTGCACAAGGGACGTAAGGGTCTTAGAGTTTAAATTTGTGGTTAGGTTTCTACCTTAATTACTTTCTTGTACTTACGGATGTTTGCAAGGGGGTTTAATCACAAGTATGTATTTAGTATTGGATGGGGCGGTACATTAGCATAGGTTCACCCACACAACACTTAGCAAGCTAAAGAAGATTAATTGACTATATGAAGCGAAAGCACTTGACAGTCTTCCCATGTGTCCTCGAGAACGTTTGGTCATCTATAGAAATACAACCGGCTTGTCCTTTGCTACATAAAGGATTGGGCCACTTGCTGCATTCATTCCTAGTGTCTTTTATTTACTCATACTTTGTTTACTTGCTTAATCGAAAACCCCTAAAAATCAGTTTGCTAAGTAATTGCAGAGAATTCCTGATCCATACCACTAGCCAGCACCTTCTGCTCCTCGTTGGGTTCGACACTCTTACTTATCGAAAATATTGCGATACACCCCCTATACTTGTGGGTCATCAAGACTATTTTCTGGCGCCGTTGCCGGGGAGTGAAGCGCTATTGGAGAGTGGAACTGGTAAAGGAAACTTCTAATGTGAGTATTGTTTACTTCTGCTAGTTGCTTTATTTTCGTTATGGATAATTCGCTGAGTTTCTTATTTGGTAATGCTACTACCACTGCTAAGGTAGTAGATAAGCCACCACCTGATGAGAAAGATGTTTTCAAAATACCTACAAGAATTATTGATCGTGTTATGGATAACTATTATGTTGGGGATGGAACTGTCCATCACGATGATCATTTACTCTTTATACAAAAATTATGCGGGTTGTTCCAGTGTGCAGGTATTGCTACAAATCAAGTTAAGAAGAAGTTATTCTCATTATCGCTGAAAGGAAGAGCTGAGGACTGGTATAAGCTGCTGAAGAATGGTCAAGCTCTGGAATGGGAGGAAATAGTGCCTCTCTTTTATTCAAAGTTTTATCCTCCTAGTGAGATTCATAAAGATCGGAATCACATATACAACTTTTGGCCTCTTGATGGAGAGAGTACAGCTCAAGCTTGGGGGAGATTGAAGTTACTAATGCTCAAATGTCCCATTCATGAGCTCCCCAACAATATTATTATCAATAACTTTTATGCAAGGATCCCTCTACATGACAAGGATTTATTGGATGCTCCTTGCGCTGGATCATTTACTCGCATGGAAGAAGAAGCTAAATGGGACCTTCTAGATCGTATTCAAGACAATGTTGAAGCTTGGGAGAATGACAAAGGTAGAAAGTCAGGTATAAATTATGATTATGAATGCATTGAATCTTTTATGGGAACTAATGACTTTCAAAATATTAGTAATATTTATGGTCTTGATTTGCAAGTTATTACGAATTGCTTTGGAGCTTTTGCTTCCTATATCGAAATTCCAAAAAGGGGATGGAATAAGTACCATGCACCTTACAAAGATATTGTTGACTATGCCCCTATTGGAAGTGCTGAGTATAGTGTAGCATCCCAATTGTCTAACAATTGTAATGCTACTTGGTCTAGTAATATAATGGCTACTTCATATATATAATTGTTGCATCATAATTATATCATGCTCATGCCATCATGCCACCTTGCATTTGAGCATCATATAAAACCCTTTTGATTTGGTTCTTCTCTCATATGCATTGCTAATTGTATTTGCCTCTTGATATTGTATTTGGTTATTGATATATTGTTTAAATGCCCAAGTTGAGTTGGGGGCATATCTTTTATTCCAATTCCACCACCTCTCTTTGTCACCACCTCATAATTCCACCATCCCATTAAACCATGAGCTTGTAGTTCTTTCTTTTGAAGTTATTTCTCTAGCTCATGTGGGTGGGGTGGATCTAATTCTTTTATCTTTTGCTTGGCCTTTATTCCACATTTTTGGTAATGCATGGGAATCATGCCTTGTTAATTATTTTGTTGTACAAGATTAAAACATGGCATTTAATACCCATGCATGGGCCATGCAAATCTCACCATCATTCCCTCCTTTGGGTTTTTCATGAATTTTTTTTTGCCAGTGAAGCATGGATCTTTGAGAGTCCATTCATGTTGGCCCTATTCTTTTGCTTTTGACCTTAAAACCTCCCCTTTCTCTCCTTTTCACCTCCATCCAGGCATAACCAAGGGTGATCATAGCTAAGCCCTACTCTAAAACCCCCTCTCTCTATTTTCTATCTCTAAACCCTACCACCACCATGATCTACCCCATCTACCCTCTCCTCTTTACCCATGTCGAGCCTCCCCTTGATCAACACCCCTCCCTCTCTCTCGGTTCCTCTCTCTCTCTCCCTGCCAGCAGACCCCACCGGCTCCTCTCTCTCCAACCCTCGGCCGAAGCCGTCCCCCCCCCCTAACCTAGCTATCTACCCCCTCCCTCCAACCCTAGCTCCATGCCACACCCCCTCTCGCTCTCTCTATCCCTGCCAGGCCAACCCCACACCCGAGCCATCCACCTTGGCCTCGCCCTGACCCCACCCTGCAGCCCCTGCACCCCCTGCCCGAGCCGGTCAAGCACGTGAGGGTGGAGAGGAAGGAAAGGTGTCCACCCGACCACCTTTTCCACCCCGAGCCCCCACGCCAGCTACCCCTCCCTCTCGTCCCTATCTACTCCCTCTCTCTCGCCTGTTGCGTCCCCGGATCCACCCCTGGCCTCGCGCCGCAGCCTTCTCTCCTCCCCCTCTACTTTTCTCTCCACCGGTCAGCGATCCGTCGGTCTCCGCCGTTCCCCCTCTTGCAGCCGGTGGCGAGGAGCTGTGGTTGTCGAGGAAGGACGAGGACCACCCTCTGCTTCGCCCTGTACCCGCCAGCGAGGAGGAGAAGCACCAGGCTCGCCAGTACCGTGCCATCCTGACGAAACCCTAATTCCGCCGGCGCCTGCTACGTCAACGATCGCCCGCTCCTCTGCCCGAACCGCCACCGCCAGCAGCCTCGCGGTAAGCCCAGCCTTCTCCCAGACATCCTTGCCATCGTCGTCGTTGCCTGGTCGTGCCGCGCGTTCCGTCGAGCACCCTCAGGGCGCTGCCAGACGCTGGTGTCTGCACGGCATACGCGCCACATAGAGCCTTATCTAGCCCGCGCCCTCCTCCCCATCAGCTCCCCTAGCACTATCGCACCGGCTCGCACCCCCAGCGCGCACCCTCACGTCCCCGGATCGAATCCCCACCGCGCGCGCCGCGCTCCGCGTGGTTGATCACCGACCTGTCCGCGTTCAGAGGAAAAAGATGTACAGTACGGGCATGTGGTAGTTTTACAAAAAGCCCCCCCCCTTTTTAATTCTCGCAACCCGCGCACCTAATACCCCACCGGTCAGTCGCCCAGGACATCTTGCAGAAAAACCCTCCGCCTTTCTCAGCCGCAACCCGCACTCCAGCCCCAGCCCCACCAGTCAGCTCCTGTCTCTCTCGCCGCTGTCACGTGGGCCTGCGCCAGATGGCCCACCCTGCAGCCTCAGTGGCTAGGCGAGTCCGCGGTGACAAAAGGTTTTCTGCGCGCCGTTTCGCCAAGTCAGCATCAGCCCCACCCGTCAGTGGCTATGACTGGGTCGGGCTGAGTAACAAAAGTCTGCCCTGTTGCCTGTTTTAATTAAACCTTTTCAAATTTGTTTTAAATTTAATTCAAATCTGTTTTTAAATAACTTTTGAAATATAATTCCAAATTCAACATATGATATATGTTTTTGAATCAGAAAAATGTGAGGAATTCAACTATGCTATTCAAAATATTATTTGAGCACTTTAATTTTCGAGTTGATCAAAATTACAATAAAATGCCCTTTTTCTTAATTAATTAATAACTTTGGTTTTATAACTCCAAATTTGACAAATAATATGTCTAAATCGATCAGTGTGATGAGCCCGTTCTATCTATGCATTCCATGTTCTGAATTGCAGCATGCATCATATAAATATAAAGTATACAGCAACGTATTTGAGGATAAAAGGTGACTAAAACTCCATAAAATGTTTTATTCTTGTATTCCACACCCCACCCATGCCATGCTACATTATTGCCATGCAAATTGTGCATCATTCATCATGGCATGATTGTTTGCTTGTCGCATTTTAATTCATATGCTTGTGCACTCTATTTATGTTGGCCCTTGTTTGTTTGGTTCTTCTTCGAATAGACGCTGAGCAGGGGATATATCAAGAAACCCAGGAGCACTACCCAGATCCATCCCTCGCTTCAACTGAGCTGCCAGGCAAGCACTACCACATGCTTGCATACATATAGTACCTATTGCCACTCTCTTATTCTTGCATCATGGAGTCGCGATTGCATTAATCTGAATCCCAAGTACTGCATAGCCTTTACTTTTAAACCCTGCCGAAGCTTGTTCCTCCATCCCATGAGCCATTACTACAGGAGTTGTTTGAGCCATGCGGGTCGTAGAACAGCATGTGTAGGGTATGTCAGTGTCTGATGGATAACGAGGTACCTAAACAACTTAACCTGAGTAGTAATGGGATAACTAATGAAAGTGGCACCGGTGAGCAATATCTGCTATTTGGTTTTTCATGCTCCCTTGTGTCCCGTAGGACCCCGAGTACTTGATTCCTGTTCCTTGAATATTCGCGCTATCCACATCCGGGAGGCTTATGAACCCCCCTGAGCCAGAGCTTGATTCATTCTTATTTCTTGGGGCCACAAAGTAGTTCGGGGCTTTATTACTATCCTGTACGTATGCCATGCTTTACTGCTTTATTTAAGATTGTGCGAGGAGCACCTGTACTGTTTTGGATGCGGAGTGTTTTCGCGGTATCGACAAGCCCAGTCACACTTTCGGGTTCCCAGTCGTTTACAGCCATTGACGCAAACCTTGAGTCCGTCTCGGAGCCGGCCAACTTCGTTGCGGGTAGCTTAATGGGGTGGCCCCCTGAAACATTTCTTAATCCTGTGATCGCTTTGTCGTGAATGCCTCGTTGGGTTTTGATTTGGTTTTTCCCAGGTTGATCGAGTGTGTGTTGCTATTTGTGCACCCCTGCAGGGTAAATCTTTCTGAAAGCCGTGTCCGTGGTTATGGACGACTTGGAGCACAGTTTCTCGATCATAGACAAGTATAACTAAAGTACCGCTTTTAATTGGACTAAGTACCTGACTAGTAAATAGTGCAACACTCATGGAATGGATAATAAAACTGCCAACGAATGGGGGCTGTTCGTCCGCTTCCTCTTAGGTAAGCGAGGAGGAGAATGGATCTGTTAATATTACCGTTATAACTGTTGTCATTAATTCACGGACATCCGTCTATCTTTGGTTAGGCGGATGGTTAGCGAGTATCCCTAGAATTGTTAGGTATTATCTTTTGCTGCAATTGCGTCACCCCAGGTTGTGTCCCCTTTAGAGGCATAAAGACATGCTGAGTACCCCTAGGGTCTCACACGATAAATTGTTTGATTCAGATGAACAGGAACACTCACAAGATGGATACTGGGTGGAGGAGATGGACGATGTGGGCAACGATCACTCGGTGTAGAGATTCCGGGAACGGGGATCCGTGAGATCTGTGGGCGGGATGTGTTTATTTATGGGGCATCTTAGGCCGATTTGCTTCTTATCCGTACTCGGATCTTGTTTTCCGCTTCCGCCTGATACTCTGATGTTTGATGTATGAGGAGATATCCTAAACTATTATATCTATCTAGGATATTTGGATCTTGCCGTATGGCGTTGCAATATTTCTATTTCTTTTAGATGGAATGGCTCTGAGGACTGTTGTATGGTGGCTTGCATACATACTCATTTGTGTATGTAGTTCATCCCTTCGCCTGCCGATTACGCCGCTCGTTCTTGTCCCGATGTTTGGAAATGGTTAGGACGGCCGAAAGGTCTACCTGTGAGTGGCATTTGGCCCCACCGTACTATTTTAACCATTTCCGCTCATCCAGGCTTGTAACTAACAGCGTAATTCACCGAGGTAGTTACATATTGCATCATCGACCCCATCTTACCTGAACCTTATATCGAGAAGATTCCCTCCCCCGAAAAGGTAAAGGACCATCCAATGATAACTAATGTAATCACCAAAAGTGAAAAAAAAACTGTAAAACCTGATGAACAAATAAACATTGAACCTGTGGTAGCAAATGTGAAAGACCTTGTCACTAAAAGCGTAGAAGATGGGCACATACTCTTTTGTGAGGATGCTTCTAATATTGTTTCACATCCTAATAGAACTAAAAAGGCTAGTGTTCCTGTGCTTTCTGTTAGAATTGGTGATCATTTTGTATTATGGTTTATGTGATATTGGTGCAAGTTCTAGTGCTATTCCTTATGAGCTTTATAGAGAAATTATGCATGCGATCAGTCCTTGCGAGTTGGAAGAAATTGATGTGGTTATTCACCTTGTTAATAGAGAGACCATCTCTCCAGTTGGTATTGTGCGAGATGTGGAAGTTCTTTGCAGTAAGATTAAGTACCCTGCTTATTTTCTAGTACTTGGTTCAGCTGCTAGTAAAACTTATCCTATCATTTTTGGCAGACCTTTCTTGAGTACTTGTGGAGCTATTATTGATTGCAAGAGGGAGAAAATCTTGACTAAGTTTGATGGGGAATCTTATGAGTTTAATTCGAAATTTGCTAAAGAACCTTGCGAATGGGAAACCCATAATGAGGATTTTAGGGTTGAACAACTTGCTTCTATTTATGTTGCTCCTAACAATGCTTTGCAGCAATTTATGGAAGAACATGAAAGTGAAATCTTCATGGAAGAAAGGAACAAGATTGACATGATTCTCCGAGATCAACCTATGATGCTTAAGCACGACTTGCTTGTAGAAGACTTGGGTACCACGATGCCACCTAAAAAGGATCCGGTTTTTGATCTAAAACCTCTCCCTGGTGATCTTAAATATAATTTTATTGATGATAAAAAGATATATCCTGTTATTATTAGCACTAAACTTTCAGGGGAGGAAGAAGAAAGATTATTGGAGGTTTTGAGGAAACACCGAGGAGCTATGGGCTATACTCTAGATGATTTGAAAGGGATTTCACCTACTATATGTCAGCATTCTATCAACATAGAACCATATGCGAAGCCAATAGTGGATCATCAACGACGTTTAAATCCTAAGATGAAGGAAGTGGTAAGGAATGAGGTATTAAAGCTCCTTGATTCTGGTATTATTTACCCTATTGCTGATAGTGAATGGGTTAGTACTGTTCATTGTGTTCCTAAAAAGGGAGGTATTACCGTTGTCCCTAACGATAATGATGAGCTTATTCCTCAAAGAATAGTGGTAGGCTATAGGATGTGCATCGATTTTAGGAAAGTCAATAAAGTTACTAAGAAAGATCACTACCCGCTTCCTTTTATTGATCAAATGTTGGAAAGGTTGTCTAAAAAGACCCATTTTTGTTTTCTTTATGGTTATTCTGGTTTCTCTCAAATTTCTGTTAAACAACAAGATCAAGAAAAAACTACTTTTACTTGCCCTTATGGAACTTATGCTTATAGACGTATGCCTTTTGGTTTATGTAATGCTCCTGCTACTTTCCAAAGGTGCATGTCTGCTATCTTTCATGGCTTTTGTGAGGAAATTGTAGAAGTGTTCATGGATGACTTTTCTGTCCATGGAACTTCTTTTGATAATTGTCTGCACAACCTTGATAAAGTTTTGCAGAGATGTGAAGAAACTAATCTTGTTCTTAATTGGGAGAAATGCCACTTAATGGTTAATGAAGGGATTGTTCTTGGTCATAAAGTTTCTGAAAGAGGCATGGAAGTTGATAGAGCTAAGGTTGAGGCAACTGAGAAGATGCCATGCCCAAGAGACATCAAAGGTATTCGTAGTATCCTTGGTCATGCTAGTTTCTATAAAAGGTTTATTAAAGACTTTTCTGGGATATCAAAACCCCTTACTAATCTTCTTCAAAAAGATGTACCCTTCGTTTTTGATAATGATTGTAAGGAAGCTTTTGAAACTCTTAAGAAGGCTTTAACTATAGCCCCTATTGTTCAAGCACCTGATTGGAGTTTACCCTTTGAAATAATGTGTGATGCTAGTGATGGTGTTGTAGGGGCTGTCCTTGGGCAACGTATTGATAAAAATTTAAACATTATCCATTATGCTAGTAAGACTTTAGACACTTCTCAAAGGAATTATGCTACTACTGAAAAGGAATTTCTAGCTGTTATTTTTGCTTGAGATAAGTTTAGGCCCTATATTGTGGACTCAAAAGTAACCATTCATACTGATCATGCTGCTATTAAATATCTTATGACAAAGAAGGACGCTAAGCGTAGGATTATTAGATGGGTACTGCTTTTACAAGAGTTTGATCTTCATATAGTAGATAGAAAGGGTGCTGAAAATCCTGTAGCTGATAATTTATCTCGTTTGGAAAACATATCTTTTGATCCTATGCCTGTTAACGATAGTTTCCCGAATGAACAGTTAGCTGCAGTGGGGGTGAGCTCGCGAGGAAGCCCTTGGTATGCTGATTATGCTAACTTTATTGTCTCCAAGTATTTGCCTCCAACTATTATAGCTCGGCAAAGAAGAAAGTTCTTCTATGATTTAAGGCATTATTTTTGGGATGACCCGCACTTATACAAATAAGGAGTTGATGGTATTATGCGAAGATGTGTTCCAGAATATGAGGAAAAAGAGATATTGTGTAAATGTCATGGTAGCGCCTCTGGAGGACATCATGCAGGAGATAGAACTGCATAAAAGGTACTACAATCAGGTTTCAACTGGCCTACCCTTTTTAAGGATGCAAGAAAATTTGTTCTATCTTGTGATGAATGTCAGCGTGTTGGTAATATTTCTAGACGCAATGAAATGCCTATGAACTACTCTCTAGTTATTGAACCTTTTGATTGTTGGGGATTCGACTTTATGGGTCCTTTCCCTCCTTCGAAGGGTTACACTCATATTCTTGTTGCCGTTGATTATGTTACTAAGTGGGTAGAAGCCATTCCTACGAAAAGTGCTGACGGGGAAACCTCTCTAAAAATGCTTAAGGACGTTATCTTTCCTAGGTTTGGAGTGCCTAGGTATCTCAGGACTGATGGGGGTTCTCATTTCATTCATGGCTGTTTTAGAAAGACCTTCGCTAAGTATGATGTTAATCATAGAATTGCTTTAGCTTATCACCCCCAAACTAGTGGGCAAGTAGAGTTATCAAATAGAGAAATTAAATCTATCTTGCAAAAGACTGTTAATAGGTCTAGAAAAAACTAGGCTAAGAAGTTGAATGATGCTTTATGGGCTGATAGAACGGCTTACAAAAATCCTATGGGAATGTCTCCTTATAAAAGCTTGCCAACTACCCTTAGAATTAGAACACAAAGCTTACTGGGCAGTTAAAGAACTAAATAGAGATTGTAAGCTCACTGGTGAGAAAAGATTATTTGACTTGAGTTCTTTAGATGAATGGAGGAGTGAAGCATATGAGAATGCTGGGCTCTTTAAGGAAAAAGTTAAAAGATGGCATGACAAGCGAATACTTAAGAGAGAGTTTCAAGTTGGTGAGAAAGTTCTATTGTATAGGTCTCATCTCAGATTTTTTGCAGGTAAGCTACTATCAAAATGGGAAGGACCTTTTATCATTGAAGAAGTATACCATTCAGGAGCAATAAAAAGTTCCTCTCTAAAAGATAATACTACACAAGTAGTGAATGGACAGCGACTCAAACACTATATTGCTGGAGATTCTTACAATGAATATGTTGATGCCTTTCAAGTTATAACTCCAGAGAAATTTATTAAGGACCAAATTCAGAGACCTGCAGAGTCCGTTTCCAACTAGGTAACAATTCTGGTAAGAAAAGTTTCGTGAAAATACAATCCAACTATATTTTTGCAGTTTTCAGTCAATAAGGAAAGTTTCGAAGCAAAAAAGGGACGGAACCGGAGCTGGGGTGACCCACACCACCTCATGGCGCGGGCCCACCCCTGGTCGCGCCACCAGGTGGTGAGGCCACCCAGGACTCCGCCTCCGACTCGTTTTCTCCCAGTACCTTCCTTTTGTTATGAAACTTCGTAATATATAACCCCCCGGATCTCCCGAGGTTCGTATATTGTGTTTTTGTCGTGTTTTTGTTTCGATCTGTTTCTGTCAGGACATACTCCCAGGAAGCTTAGAAGAACAATGGTGTCCGCCAAGAATAAAGGGGAGGAGCCTATGGAGGAAGATCTCCAAGACCCCAAGCAGGGGTTGGTACCTTTAGTCTCTTGCCCTCCATCAGCGGAAGCCCTACGAGTCACTAAGGAGTTCTGCGATAAGTTCCTGCAGAGGAAGGTGGACATGCTTCAATGGGAGAATAATAGGCTTCGCAAGATGCTGGAAGATTTCCTCACGACAACTAAGAAAATATTACCACCACCACCGAAGGATTAATTCGTCATCAGGTTTGGCATCCCCTTGGTTTGTTCCAAGCTTGGGGGAGTGCCGCGGTACCATATCACTATCTTCTATCTTTTTACCTTATTAGTAGAGTCATGAATAGAAGAGTTATTATGTAGTATGGTTTGCATTATGTAAGTGTCCCCTCTCTCGTTAGATATGTATCCCTTTGTGTGAGTTTCCGTTATGGAATATTAATGAGAAGTTCTATCATTCACTCTTTTGCATAGATTATGTTAGTTTTCAATTCGTGGTTATATGATTGATCTTGTTGTTAGTATTGGTAGAACTTTGGGATCATTGAGTTAATTTAGTTGGTTTTGGCAAACCTGGCTCGGTCAGTAGCAACACCTTTTTGAGAGTTGAATAGAAAAAGATAGAAGTAATCTAAAGGAAAATAATTTCATCATCTTTCTTTCTTGATTTGCTCATAAGTCTAGTATTCTCTAGTTAAGATCTTTTGTGCTTCCAAGGAAGATTGCATGTTTGTTTTTATCACTTGTATGTTTGTTTGTTTCCTTCAACTCTTGTACTTGCTACCCAACCTTGCCAGCCAAAAACCTGTACTGAGAGGGGATTCTTCTCGTGCATCTACCTCCTTTAAACCAAAACATTTGCCATTTGTGTACACCATACCTACCTAGTAGCATTATTGCTATTCCAAGTAAATTATTGTTTTATCTACCTCCCAAATTAAACTTGCTATGTGAAAATTAGTGATTAAAGCTCTCACGAACTTGATGGCACACTTTACTTTCTTGCATTTAATAAACTTGAACCATTGGGTCCTTCTTTGTTGCGTATATGCTTGCGCTTTATGAGTTGAAGTTAGCCGAACCATGTATCATGGGGACCGCTTTCAACACTTCATTGGTACTTGTACCTAGTTGATATCATGTTCTTTTGCTTATGGATCCTGATGGTGTGAAATAAAAGTGGAACTTGTAAGATCATGGATTTTATATGTGTGTTAGAGAAACGCCTGGGCCGCTAGCCTAAACCATGCCTAATCATGGTGGAAACTTGCAGCATAACTATAGTGAGCATTCTATGAAGAATCCTCAATAAAAACCTATGCAAATAGCAAATAAAAAGATCACTGAGATGCTCACTGTTTGCTTGCCTTGTCATTTTGATTATGGGATAGCTCCTGTGTCATGTGCAAGGGGTACCCCGTTGGCGGTTCTCAATGATACGCATATATTTACAATGACAAGAGCTTGCTTGTGACTGAAGTTGAGTAGCATGAGGATTGGTACTCGTAAGTAAGTGGCATGAGATTTCAACTTATAACTTGTCAAGCATATCCTCTTAGTTGTGTCACTTTAACCTTAATCACCTAAAGATGCCTATGATAGGGGCAATGAGAGCTAAAAGCTAGTAAGTATCATAATTTTTGGGAGCTCTTTATGACACTTGCAATCCCTGCTTCCCTCTACGAAGGGCCTTTCTTTTATTTTGTAGTTGAGTCAGTAAACCTATTCCCTCTATCTCAGCAAATATTTTGAGTTGATGTGTTTCATTCATTCATATGATGATTTATTCAATCATGTTTCTTATGTTCCTTGTTTTGCACATTGCTCTTATCTTGAAGTTTACTACTTTGAAAGCTATCATTGAAAAAGCCAGCTATTTGTGGACTCCAGCAAATTATCAACTATTCTTCGACCAAGAGCTAAGTTTGCCATTACCAATTATGATTCACTTTATGTATCTTCATTGTGTTTCCTTTACTCAATGCAAGTTGAGTTATATAATAGTGAGTTGTCTTCTATTATGATCTATGTATTTGATGAATGTGATGCTTCTTGTCCGTATTCTTTTCTTGACTCTTCACTCCATAAACCTGAGGTCATGTTTATTGAGCTCAGTTTCGCTTGGGGACAAGCGAAGTCTAAGCTTGGGGGAGTTGATATGTCCATTTTGCATCACTATTCTATGTCTTAATTCACTATTATTCATTGATATATTTCGTATTGAGAGGTGATACTTATGTTATTTCATCTATTTTTGCATGGTTGATGACTTTTGGAGCATGGGCCGCGGCAGTCAGGATTCTGATGGAAAAGGTGTTGTTTGGAGGCAAAATTCGCGAAGATCAGAAAATCCGGGAAAATATACGGAAAATCCTATTTTTCCAGAAGACTCAGGATGCCAGAATATGGAGTGGAGGTGGGCCACAGGGGGCCCACACCATCCCATGGCGCGGGCAGGCTTAGGCCGCGCCAGGGAGTGGTGTGGCCGCCCTGGCAACTCCAGCCTCTCCCCTCTGGCGTATATCATCCCCACGAAACCCTAAGACTCGGGGAGGGACCACATAAAGATTCTGCCGCCTCTGCGGGGCGGAAAACACCGAGAGAGAAAGTTCTCTCCGGCAGATAGATTTCTGCCGGGGGAATTCCTTCCCGGAGAGGGGAGATCGTCGCCATCAACACCACCATCAAGCTAGACTTCATCGGGATCAACATCATCATCACCACCATCATCACCATCAGCACCCTCATCACCATCTCCATATTGCTGTAACAATTGCGTTGAATCTTGCATAGTTCATAGGGGAAACTTTACCGGTGTTGATTACTCTTTGTAGTTGATGCTATTGAGTGAACCATTGAATTATTGTTTATGTTCAGATTGTTATACATCATTATTCCATATCTGATCATGATCCATATGATGTATTGTGAGTAGTTCGTTTTGTTCTTGAGGACATGGGAGAAGTCTTGTTGTTAGTAGTGGAGTTGTGTTGAGAAAGATTCAATAGATTGTTTTTTAAGTTGTGGTGTACTTCTTCTAGTGGTGTCATGTGAATGTCGACTACATGACACTTCACCTATATGGGCCTAGGGGAATGCATTGTGTATTTGGCTACTAATCGTAGGGGTTGCCGGAGTGAAAGAAACCTGAACCCCCGTTAGGAAACCATTGCACAAGGGACGTAAGTGTCTTAGAGTTTAAAGTTGTGGTTAGGTTTCTACCTTAATTACTTTCTTGTACTTACGGATGTTTGCAAGGGGGGTTAATCACAAGTATGTATTTAGTCTTGGATGAGGCAATACATTAGCACAGTTTCACCCACACAACACTTAGCAAGCTAAAGAAGATTAATCGATTATATGAAGCGAAAGAACTTGACAGTCTTCCCATGTGTCCTCGAGAATGTTTGGTCATCTATAGAAATACAATCGGCTTGTCCTTTGCTGCATAAAGGATTGGGACACTTGCTGCATTCATTCCTACTATCTTTTATTTACTCGTACTTTGTTTACTTGCTTAATCGAAAACCCCTAAAAATCCATTTGCTAAGTATTTGTAGAGAATTCCTGATCCATACCACTAGCCATCACCTTCTGCTCCTCGTTGGGTTCGACACTCTTACTTATCGAAAATACTGCGATACACCCCCTATACTTGTGGGTCATCACCGTCGACCACCAGTCCATTTGCCCGCCTCGCCAACCTTGATGGAGCCCTGGTACGCCCCCTATGCACCCCCACCGAGCCGCTAGGGTTCGAGCTCACCGGCGACAGGTCCGTCGTCGACGACAAGCCATAGTCGTTGATCCTCAGTCTAATCTAACGACCCACATCGCCACGTACCGCTTCGCGCGTTATGAGCCACTGACCAGTGGACGCCTCCTATCAGTTGAGCCCCGCTCTGCGGAGTGTCACTGGGCCGGCCCAGTTAGTTTTAATTAGATTTTTCCTATTTAGTTTAAACTTAGTTCTGGCTCTGAGTTTGAAAATCAATTCAGAGAGTTTGACAAATCCAAATTGCATGAAACCAATTTTGACTGAAAGGTATTGAAATGATCTATCCAAGCCTGTTGGATTTAATTCAATTAGAGTTCTAGATCTATCCTAGTAAAAATAAAAAAACAGAAGCTTTTGCACCTTGCAACATTTTTATAAAATCAACCAAGATAGGTTTTGAGTTGATTCCAACTCACAAAAATCACATTTCATCATATCTATCTAAATATGTAATAATATGAAGGTTTACATACAGTGACTTTGGACTAGTACCAAAATAATGCTATATCGGCATTTTTAGTCACTTTAAATCATTAAATAATGAACTTAAACCAAAGTAATTATGATCCAACCTTTAAATCTCATTCCCACATGTTAGAATGTGTGGTGATGACATGTGTCAACATGATCCCATATTTTAAGTGGTGAATATTAAATCTTAGTTAATTTTTCAATGAGTAGAAATTACTTTTCTAAAATAAAAAGGAAGAAACTAGTGAATTAAACTTGTGATGCTTGTGATGATAATAGATCATCAAATGCGTGTCTTAGAATGCTAATTAGATTAGTTAAGTACTGTTTGGTGATTGTGTACTCCGTATGTATTTATAGAAGATAGTACCGACCAAGCTTACAAGGAGGAGGAGTGCTACCAAGAAGAAGAAGAAGAAGAAGAAGAAGAAGAAGAAAACTTCAACCACTGCACCAACCAAGGCAAGCTAGCCATATCCAAGTTAACTCTTGCAAGTTGTACTTGCAAGCCACCATTAACAGTGCAAGCTATTGTTAGCAAGCTAGAATTGAGAGAGATGAATGAGCAAAGATGATTTAGGCATGCTTTGGTCACACCACCTTGACTATTATTACCAAAAGTATTACCTTACAAGCTTTACTTCCTTTAGTTTACACAAAGTCCCTTACTTGTTTTGAAAGTAGCATAAAAAGTATAAAACTTGACCTATTTAGCTAAGCTTTAGATGTCATTCTATGGCATGAGATTGAACCCATCATCTTTCCACCTTAGTGAACACTCTTAACTTAGTAGTTTAGAGTAGATAAAAACTTGAGTCACTTTAGATGGGAACAATTGGTGAAAATGAATTGTGCAAACCTTGGAATGATGAGTCATTCTATTGAGATGTTTTGACATGTGTTGAGAAACACAAATGGTTTATGATGATGAAAAAGTTGAGGCATGAGCCTTAGCCCTTTTATAAAACTGATGGTTGGATTCGGATGCGATACCATTCCAAATTTACCGTACAACCACACTACCTGAATTGGGTAAGGCTTAGATAGAAATTTATATGCATTAGTATTAGTTCCCTCGCGGGAGAGGTTTGAGCTGAGGCTACCTCTCAATGTTGTCCACCTATGCAGTGCCCAAGATGACTGATGGTCATGGTTGGGAGGCCATGCTCATAGGAGAGGTGTTTATACTAGCGTGTGTAAGGGAAAGGTTATGTTTGATTATCTGCATACTAAATATGATGATTCAGGGTTATCCCTGACAGATGTATCGAATCTTGTGGTGAAAGTGTACCACCTCTGCAGGGTGTCAAACTATTCGAATAGCCACGTCCGCGGTTATGGACAGTTGGAATGGCCATACTGTTTTGTTGTCAGATGTTTTCCAAATAACTTGAAGTGAATGATGAATCTTGACTTGACCACAACAGGGTTGTGTTTATGATACTAGCTTCCCAACTTAAGTGATTCTAGAACTTTATTTTATCTTTCTTTGCTTCAGAACTCAGCTTAGGTTTCAAACTTAACTTATAGTTAAACTTAGATTTAGCACTTTAACTTAGCACTATACTACTTGTTAGTGTTAGTTTGCGAGTACTTAAAGAGTACTCATGGCTTTTGTCCCTGGCTATTCTCATGGCCATACTATGAAGGAGACTATCAAGATGATGGCCAGCAGGACGGCTATGATAACCAGGTCTATCTGCCTTCGTCAGCATTGCCTGTGCCCCTGAAGATGGACCCCACCGCTACGCTTATCTTTTATTTCCGCTGCTTGTTGTATTCAAACTGGATCATGAGATCCTTATTTGTGTAAGACCTTGTGTATGGTTTGTAATGGATGATGTACTGTGATATCCAATCCGTTATGTCTCGCAAAAATGGTAATCCTGGGATTGCGAGGTATGGCATAATGGACATCTGGGATTAAAAATCAGGGTGTTGACAGGAGGTGCCTCGAAGGACACGAATTCATAACTTGGAGAAGCCAAGTTACTATCGCAGTATTTATAAAACAAAACAAGCAGGTAGATAATGCAATTTATAAAGAGGATATAAAACAGGTAAGAGAATAGGATATATATCAGAGTTCAGGAATGGTGGCTTGCCTGTGATCAGCAATAAGTCCCTGGACTTCTTTAGATAATCAAGAATATCCAATAAATAATAATAAGGAGTCCCTTCCTTCTTGTCGTCAGACACTCACACTATCGTCGTCATCGGGTACACATGCAAGCAGACAATACCACAATCAATACAAGGTAAACAAGCATCAAACTATACAACAAGCAAACATACTGAACACTACTGAACTTGGGAGGTTTTGGAGAAGTTGGGTTTTATTGGTGTGAATTTACTAGATTACCACTATAGTGTTTTCTCTTGGAAGATAGTGGTCAAGGCTAGATACAATGCATTTGGATTAGGGTTCTGAGGTCAGTAGGCTACCAAAGGGTAACCATGATATCCTCAGATAGGTCTTGACAAGACAAAACCATCACAAGTTGTTTTACTTGAATATCAATTTTCTAGATTTAATTATGATTTTTAAAGTGGATTAAACTCTAGTTTGAGGAAATAATTTACCAGAAATTATATGGAGCTCCAAACATTATTTCCTTGGATGGTTTGGTAGTATTTGCTGTACTGAACCACCCAGAGTTGGAATTGTGTCAAAAGAATAACCAGAATGCCCTCAGGAAATTCACAAGGCAGTTCTGTATAGTTTTTATCCTTTTTACCAGATTAATTCTACAGAAGATATTTAGTTGATTCTAAGGGCATGTGGTAGGCATTTAAATTACCTTTCTGTAGGAGTTTGATTAACTCTGTTTGGAGTTGTCAAACTCCTGGAGTGATTTATTTAGTGAAAATACTATTTTCAGAGGTATTTAAATCACTAAAATCCAACCAGAGCTCAATAAATTCTGAGATGCTAGGATGTGGTAGATACTGATTCTAGGAGGTACTGGGAGTTGGAATCAGGTCAATACCACATTTGGTTTGACCTGGAGAAATTATCCAAGGCATTTAAAGGCTGATTTGGTTATTTTTCTCAAGGGCACACCTCTGTTCACCTTGGCATAGGACCAGTGCTAGATGATATGTATTTCAGATACCTCTTAGTAGTAATTTGGTTCATCTCAAATGAGTAAGTCTATCCCATAGAGGAATTTATTTGGTATAAGAGATACATTGTAGTGGATTAATTGCCAATCAATAATAAAGATAATTTTTGGCAAGGGACTAGTTCTGCATGTTTAAGAAAACATCAGAGAACTACCAGAAATTTAGGTCTTGGCATAATATGGTGGTTTCCATTTTTATTTGGATTTAATCCTAGCAGGAGCTTTTCTGGAATAATAGGTCAGCTAAAAGGAAAAAGAGAAGGGATTAAGTGGGCCGGATCTAGAGGGGAAGTGGGACGCAGAGGGGGAAATCGGCCCACGGCGGCGATGCGGGGAGCGGGAGCCTGAGGCTTGAACCTGCCAGGCGAGGCCCAATGGTCAGCGAGAGGGGAAGGCCGAAGTGGTACCGGTAGATCTCGGTCGTTGGCTTAAGTCGAGACGGACGGCGCAGAGTCGTCGTCCACCTGGGCTCACGGGTGACGTGATCTAACCCTAGCAGAGGGTGGCACAGGGCGGGGAGCTCACCTGAGGGCTTGAGGAGGGTTGGGGAGGCTGCAGGGCAACGCGGTCGACGATGCTGAGCAGATCGAGGGGAGACACAACGGCGGAGGTCCACTAGAAGCAGCTGACGCGACGCGGGCTAAGAGCGACCTCGTCGGAGCTCAACGCCGATGACGGAGGAGTAGGTCCTGGGCCAAAAGAGAAGTACTGTCAGGTAGAGGAGGAGGAGGGGAACACATGAGCTGACATGTAGAGGGAATGGAGCAGGGGAGAAGGAGCCTTGCTCGATTCGGTGAGGAAGCCGAGAGCTCTCCTTCTTCTTCTTTCGAGCAGCACAGGGTAGGGGAGTGGGAGTGGAGCTTGGGGAGGGTGAGTGGAGGTGAGAGGGAGCAAATGAGGGGCAGAGGGGAACTGGGGGAGGCCTCTCGCCAATATACCAAGGAGGGAGGGGTAGATGAGGTAAAAGACCATCTAGGACAAGGGGCAGGGGATTGCTCGCTAGGGATTGGTCCAGGGGTAGGTTTCGTATTTGGTCGTGCTGGATTAGAGAGGGAGGTGCTGGTAGCTGTGGTGATTAATTAGAGTAGATCCTTGTAAGATTGTGGTGTCTCTCTCTCCTTCTACTAGTCCAAGGGTAAAATGGGAAAGCCTGAGGTGGTGCTATAGTGCTAGTCAACCAGGGGTGTGTCCTGATGCTAAGGATAAGCGTTGAACAAGTTTTGATGGAATTTGGAAGTGGTTGGAGTAGTGGATTTGCTTAATTGGCAATTTTGATCCAATTGATGGTTGTGAAGGAAGTCCACAATCTTGCATTGGACCAGAGGAGGAAATGGTACTGGTAGATATATGAGGTCAAGGTAGACTCCTAGGATTTAATTGAGATTTTTATGTGGGGTTTTAGTCCACTTAAATCCATTTACTCAAAAAGGGCAGAAGAGGTTTCTAGAAGATCATTTGATAAGTTTCCATTGGACAAGGTTGGTTTTTGATGTGGGAGTGTTGGGGGGATACCCCCGGGTAGGGTCACGCCGGGGCATAAAGGCCGAGTTAGCCGAGGTACGACAAGGTCAAAGCGGATGCTGGCCGAGTCACCTCAAGGAAGGTCGAATCACGGGGTAACCCGGACCAGGGGATTTCCACCTAACTGGGTCTCAGCCGACTTATATCGTAAGTCGGTGAGATGTATCTAACTTGTATGCAGGAACAGCTATGGCCGGATTGACTAGGTACGATCCGGGTTATAGCAAGCTTACAAGAGAAGGAAGGTATCGCTGGTCAAAGGGTGACCACTGTACGCAGAGCGTGAGCAAAGCAGACAGAGGCCAGGACCACCGAGGGGTGGCCGACAAAGGTGACGAAGCCTGTGTTGGATGACGCGGGCGCCGTAGAGGCTCACGTAGCCTCTGCATAGATGACACTGGGTTAAAGTAACCCGGTCAGCTTACTATTTTGGGAGGAGGCATATTCCTTGGAATATGCCTCCACGTATGCCCTAATTGGAGACCTAGCCACCCCTATATAAGGAGGGCTAGGGCCTCTGTAGAAAGGGTTGAGTTTTACTGGGTTGGTCTTTAGAGGTTTATGTTCTACTAGCAAGTTACTAAGGGATATCTAGTGGTGAGAGTAAGAGAGTTATTTCTTCCTCCTCTCTCCAATACAACTCAAGGAGCACTTGTAATCTGTGGAAGTGAATCAAATACAAAGCTACTGTGTGTGGAATCACCACACTATCCCTCCCTGGATTCCCCTAGTGCATTTAGTCCCCACCTTTAGCCTATGCTTGGCATCTGCCGTGACACCACCACGACAGTTGGCGCCCACCTTGGGGCTAGCGGCGCTAGCAGGAGTGAAGATCCGGACGGGAAACCTCATCGGCACCGGCGAACACATCGTCTCCGGGCTCGTTCAACGCTTTGGAGCGCTAGACTTTGTCAGCAACAACGTTGGCTGCTTCGGCAAGCGTCCTCTTCCGCGCAACGGCCTCTTCGTCAAGCTCGGCGCGCACAAGGTCTACATTGCTATCGATGTGTCATGCATTCATCCGCGGCACGTCGTCGAAGGAGGCGAGCCACCCCTTAGCGTGGTTCACGGGGCGCGTATCACTCGCTCCCCGGACCGTGTCGAGGTGATGATGACTGCACCAGGTGCGGGTGCAAGCAAGGATCCGGCACCAGATCCGGAGGTAACGCCTAAGGCACCGAGGAAAAGTAGAGGTCCTCCACTAGAGAGGCCAGAGAATGTGCTCCAGCAAGCGATGGATAACTTGGCAAACCCAGTAGCAGCAGGAGTAGATCTGGCTCAGGCACAGGCCGATCTAGAGGAATCTAGGCAAAAAATACTAGAGGGTGCGAAAAAGATAGTCGCGGCTCAGCAGTCGTTGAACATGACACTGCGTGAGTACACAAAGGCAAATAAAGTAGATGCTGTAAAAGTGAAGGGGAGAAACCTCATGAGTGAAATGAACAAAGAGGGAGATACTAGGATTGAGGAGTCAGAGAACTGTTTATCCGTGGGGTTGCCGAAGTATAGTACCCCGGCGAAAAACCTCAGAGTAGCAGATGCAGCTGCGTACGAGTTAGAGGGTCTAACGGGTGAAGCCCGTCAGAGACAGCAAGATAGGGTCAATGAGTTGGTTCGGATCTCAAGCAGGCAAAATGAGGAATTGCTCAGGGCTAACCCGGAGAGAGCTGGGCCCTCCAAGATCGTTCATTCGGCGGTGGGTAACCCGGAGAAATCCGCTGGGGCTGCATCGTCTCCTCATGGTGGTCCTAGGAGAGAAGAGATAGTAACCTCGGCCAGGAGGAACAAACAGATAGTCCAGTATGACCCGACAAGGGCAGGGAAAGGAAAAGAAGTGCAGAGAAATGAGGATCGACGAAGTGTGAGCCGAGGTGAAGCTGGCCGAGGTAACCGCGACCAAGGCAATGCCGGTCAAGGAAATGCTGTAATTGGCAATGCCGGACAGCATAACTCGGCAGGAGCAGGACAACCGCAGCAGCGGAATATACCAAGGCAAGAGGAAAGTGCCGGCTGAGGTATGCAACAGAGAGGTGCTCCACGAGAGCATGACCGATATAATTATGGTGATTCGGAAATGGTGAACGCAGGATACCCAAGGCCGGACTATCATGTGATAGGGTCAAGATTGGGAAGCATGGATTTGATGCCTGACGATGCAAGACTAAAACTGGATCGGCTGTATAGGTCGGAGCAGATTGAATGTCAAGGTCCCCGGGGTCCAGCGTGTTTTGGGCCGCGGATAATGCAGGAACCTCCGGTACCCAACTTCTAGCTACCTAGAGGCAACAAGACATACGATGGCAGCACAAAGCCGGAGGACTGGTTGATTAACTATGCTACAGGCAACTTGAGATGGGCTATGAAAGATACGTACCCTAGATGTTGGAGGGGCCAGCGAGGGTATGGCTAAACAATTTTCCGCCCGGAAGTATCAACTGTTGGATCGATTTTGAGGAAATGTTTGTCAGAAATTTCTCAAGTACGTATCAAAGACCGAATAGGCCACAAACCCTAGCAATGTGCAAGAAGAGACCGAATGAGACGGACCGGGAGTTCTTAACCCGGTGGTGTACCGTGAGAAACTCATGTGAGGGTGTGATTGAGTCACAGGCCATAGCATGGTTTGCGCAAGGGTGCAGATATGCAAGCATGTTGTGGCAAAGATTGCAAAGGGATATGTCAACTACATTGGCAGAGACAATCCAGATTGTTGATTCGTATGTTTTGTGTGATCCGACTCAACCCAGGCTCGTGTCAAACGAGTCAAATGAGGAGTACTATCAGAGATATGAAGCCGGGTCATCCCGGAGGAATGACGACCGGGGTAAAAGAAGAGATGACAGACCGGATTACCGGTACAGTTCGCAACAAGTTGCTGATGTGAATCAAGATCAACCCGGAGCAGGGGGCAATCAACGTTAGAAAACTGGAGGGCAACAATGGACATCGAGAAACGATGGCAAGAAAACTTGGACGCCAGAGCAAAAGAAACAGTGGCAGGAAAAGAAGGACCATCCGAGGTATACTTACGAGTCAATGCTGGATCAGCCGTGTAAATTTCACACGCCAAATCCGAGTAACCTAGCGGGTCATACAACAAGGCATTGTGAGTGGATGCGTAAGATAGAACAAGGTGGTTCGGGGAATGCTCAGGCACCTCGGAATGATCAACATCGGCAGGAGTTACCCCGGCATCAATTTCTCTCCGGAGCGAACACGCAACAGCTAATGTTGTCTCCCCCTCCGCCGAGGTATGACAACCACGAGAGAAGGGATGCGGTGCATCAAGTGGAAGACCAGCATCAACCGGATCAGAGGTACCCCGGAAGCGAGGGAAGCAATGAGTACAGAGAGCATCGTCAGAGTTACTGTGTGTTTACCACAAAGGAAACATATAGAAAGAGCTTGCAGCGCCGACATAAGGAGGTGAATGCGCTAATGCCAGCAGTGACGAGGTATATGCCTTGGTCGGACCAAGAAATTACCTGGAGCATCAAAGATCATCCCAAGCTTATGCCGAGTCCTGGTTCGTATGCGCTAGTGCTAGATCTGACATTCATTGGGCCTAATATCAATGTGAGATTCTCCAAGGTGCTGATAGATAATGGCAGTAGCATCAATATCATGTATGCGGATACAATGCGCAAGTTGGGTATCTCGGAGAACATGCTCCAGGCTACAAGGACAACTTTCCATGGCATTGTGCCAGGCATTTCTTGTGAGCCCGTAGGCAAGGTCCGGGTTGACGTATTGTTCGGCACGCGAGATAACTACCGAACTGAAAATTTGGAGTTTGAAGTGGTGAACTTAGAAAGTGCGTATCACGCGTTACTCGGAAGACCAGCACTGAACAAGTTCATGGCAAGTTGTCACATCAGTTATCTGAAGATGAAGTTGCGTGGGCTAAATGGAGTAATTACCATAGCTGGAGATTTCCGACGTTCCATTGAGTGTGCGTCAGCCGGGTCTAACCTAGCCGAGTCACTCGTGATTGGGCAAGATAAAAGAAAGATACAGGAGGTGGAGGCATTGGCTCAGTCCGCACAACAGTATATGCCGGCGCTGAGTAACCCGCATGGTAGTGTTTCGTTCCAGGCGACAAAAGATACCAAGAAGGTGCCTATTGATGATATGTTCCCAGAGCGCACCGTAATGATTGGTGCCGGGTTAAAAGATAAATAGGAAAGCGAGCTCGTCAACTTCCTCCGTGAGAATCGGGATATTTTTGCTTGGTCCACACAGGACTTGCAAGGTGTTCCGAGGGAGTTGGCCAAGCATTCTTTGAATGTGAGACCTGGAGCAAGGCCGGTGAAGCAACCTCTCCGCCGCTTCGCCGAAGATAGGAGAAAAGTCATTGGAGATGAGATAGCTCGGTTACCAGCAGCGGGATTTATCATGGATGTTCTTTACCCAGATTGGCTATCTAATCCGGTGCTGGTGGAAAAGAAGAAGGATGATCCGAATGTGGCAGTGGTTTGGCGTATGTGTATCGATTACACGAACCTGAATAAGGCGTGTCCAAAAGATCCATTTCCACTACCAAGGATAGATCAAGTCATAGATTCAACTGCTGGGTGTGAACTATTGTCATTCATAGATGCGTATTCTGGTTTCCACCAGATACCCCTGAATCCGGATGATCAAATAAAGACTGCATTTATCACCCCGTATGGGGCTTATTGCTATCGCACCATGCAATTTGGCTTATGTAATGCAGGGGCGATGTACCAAAGATGTATGCAGAAATGTTCGCACGACCAAATTGGTAGAAATGTGTAGGTGTATGTGGATGATGTTGTTATCAAGACCAAGGAAAGCAAAACGCTCCTTAACGATATCAGGCAGACATTCGCGAACCTAAGGAGGTTCCGGATGAAGCTCAACCCGGAAAAATGCACCTTCGGTGTCCCGGCTAGAAAATTACTCGGATTCCTCGTCTCCAGCCGGGGTATTGAAGTCAATCCAACTAAAATCTAGAAGTGCCTTAACGATGTCCAGAAGTTCACTGGTTGCATGGCATCGTTAAGTCGGTTTGTATGTCGGTTGGGAGAAAAGGCATTACCTCTCTATCAACTCATGAAAAAGTCGGACAAGTTCATTTGGACGCCGCAGGCCAATGAGGCCTTTATCCAATTCAAGAAAATGTTAGCCACAACACCAGTGCTAGCCTCTCCACTATCAAAGGAGCCAATGTTGCTCTATATAGCTGCAACCAACCGAGTTGTAAGTGCAGTAATTGTGGTAGAGCGCGACGAAGAAGGTAAGTCAGTGCAGAGGCCAGTATATTATCTAAGCAAGGTATTATCCGCATCAAAGCAAAATTATCCGCACTATCAGAAAGTGGCATATGGTGTGTACATGTCGGCTAAGAAGCTAAAACACTATTTTGAGGAGCATCCCATCAAAGTAATATGTGAAGCTCCCATATCCGAGATAATGAGTAAAAAGGATGCAAGTGGCAGGATTGCGAAATGGGCAACGGAGCTAGCTCCTTATGCGCCACAATATGACATAAGAGAAGCAATCAAGTCTCAGGCTGTGGCCGACTTTTTTGTGGACTGGGCCGAGGTGCAATATGAACCACCATTACCAGATCCGAACTATTGGAGAATGCACTTTGACGGGTCAAAAACAAAAACCAGGTTAGGCACCGGAGTTGTGCTTACCTCGCCAAAGAATGACCAGTTGAAGTATGTGCTACAGATCCATTTCGCAGCATCAAACAATGTCGCCGAATATGAAGAACTTGTGCATGGGCTCAAAGTGGCAAAAGAATTTGGGATACATCGGATCCAATGCTTTGGCGACTCGGATTTGGTAGTTCAGCAAGTGTCGGGGCTATGGGACGCTCGTGATGCAAACATGGCACTATACAGATTCCATGTGAGGGATGCGAATTTCGCCATGTACCCCGGGTGGAAAATGAGGCTGCCAATGTATTGTCGAAGCTCGCATCAACCCGACAAGAAATTCCAGGGTGTAGCATTAGAACACCTCAGAAAACCATCTATCAGGCCATCCCCAGAAACCCACTCAATCTATGTCCCGGAAGATCCGGAGTCTGGAGCTGCACCCATGGACATTGACATGGGAGATGGTACGCGAAACCCGGGGACTGCCTCGGCGAACCCGGTGACTCCCTCGGCGAACCCGGGGACTGCTCAGTATGATCCGGTTGAGGTTATGCCGGTGGATCAGATGGAAATTGATGAGGATGTGTTCCCAGTGCGAGCTATACCAGCTTGGGCGTTGCCCATATTTCAATTCCTA
Organism: Avena sativa; assembly: GCA_916181665.1. NCBI lineage: Eukaryota > Viridiplantae > Streptophyta > Magnoliopsida > Poales > Poaceae > Avena > Avena sativa. Next base: position 437,996,032 of record OV702289.1, read on the forward strand.
AAAGTTGGAACTTTACCCGCTGAGGAGGTGCTATCCAGGCAAACTCAGAGGAGAGCAAAGGCATACACGATCATCAATTCCGAGCTATACAAAAGGAGTGTGACCAATGTCCTCCAGCGATGTGTTGACCCAGAAGAAGGGCTTGACATCCTCCGAGATATACATCAAGGGGAATGTGGGCATCATGCCTCGTCCAGAGCCTTGGTAGCAAAAGCTTTCTGGCATGGATTCTACTGGCCAAGTGCCTTATAATAAGCAGAGGACTTGGTAAGAAAATGCAACGGTTGTCAGAGGTATGCTACCAAGACACATATGCCAATGTCGGAGCTCAAGACCATACCAATCAACTGGCCATTTGCCGTATGGTGTTTGGACATGGTTGGCCCGTTCAAACCAGCGAGGGGAAATATGACTCACATTTTGGTCATGGTTGATAAATTTACAAAGTGGATTGAAGTAAAGCCAATAACAAAATGTGATGGAGCTACGGCGATGACATTTCTCAAAGACATCATCTTGAGATAGGGTTATCCTCACAATATCATAACAGATAATGGCACAAATTTTGCTGAAGGAGCATTTGCATGATTCTGCCAAGATAAGAAGATCCGGCTGGACGTTTCCTTGGTAGCCCACCCCGCATCGAACGAACAAGTGGAAAGATCCAACGGATTAGTATTATCCGGGATAAAACTCCGGCTCATTGAGCCGCTGCAAAGATCAGCGGGGTGCTGGATAGAAGAACTACCAGCGGTATTGTGGAGTTTAAGAACAACTCTGAATCGATCAACAGGCTATACGCCATTCTTTCTGGTATATGGGGCAGAAGATGTATTACCAGCCAACATAGAGCATGACTCGCCTAGGGTCACCCAATACACAGAAGCCGAAGTGCAAGAAGCCCGGTAAAATGATGTTGATCTGCTGGAAGAAGCGAGAGAATTGGCATTGTCCAGATACGCCATATATCAGCAAAATCTCCGATGCTATAGTAGCCGGAAAGTAAACCCCCGAGTCTTCCGGGAAGGTGATCTGGTACTCCGATTGGTACAACGTAACGCTGGCATGCATAAGTTATCCCCCCCATCGGAAGGGCCGTTCTTTGTGAGCAAAGCATTGCACAATGATTCTTATTATCTTATCGATGCAAAACCATAGGAAAAGAACAAGGCGGACAGGTCTGGCGAGGAATCTAAGCGTACATGGAATGTAGCTCTACTTTGTCATTTCTACACTTAGCAGAGAAGTGTATGTATTCGAGTCTCTCATATGTCGGTATGTATGCCGGCAATGAGCCTATCAATGAAATGTGGGCACCTCGAGCAGTAACTCGGGGTCTGCCTTGAAAATGTTTGTTGTTTTCCGTATTTCTTATTTATATGTCGGCTGGCGTAAGTTTTTTTACTTAAGCCGGATTAGTAGTGTGTGAGCACCAAAAACCCAACTCTTCGACTTGCTGCTGTCCAACAAGATTTGGCTTCATGGCAAGCAAGAGAACAAGTTTGGAATTGCGTAACACATGAAAAACGACTAAGGAAAGGAACTTAATCGAGCCGACATTTTTTTTTGGACTAACCTTATGTTTACTTTCGATTTATTATGCTGAATTATTTTGAGCTAATCCTAAAGTTTCCAAGTATTGTTAAGACAATTTTTGAAGCTCGGACTCGTAAGTCATAAAACCGAACCAAGGTAGACACGAGCCGAGCCAAGAAATTGGAAGAACGAGAAAATGAAATTCGGGGACTACGCCCAAGTCAATCCAGCATAAAAACTTAGTAGCAAAATATCACTTGTGTGCTCGATACAATGGCACCCGGCATACCGGGGATCTGATGAAATTTAAAGTGTTTATAATCAAGGAAACAGCAGGAGGAGGTAATTCGGCGCCAGCAGGTGCAGCCCTAGCCTCGGCTTCAGAGTCATCTGCGTCTTCCTCGACGTCTAAGACATCGTCCTCTTCGTCCTCATCCGAATCACGTTCAACATTTTTGGCATTTTCATCGTCGGCGACATCTAGAAAGCTTGGTCCCTCGTTCCATTGATGAATGGGGGCGTATTGGATGAAGCTATGAGCGCAAGCCTTGCACCGAGCTACCCAATCCGGGTCAGTAGACCACCTTGATCCGGTGCGCATGCGCTCAAGGAGTTTGAGGTCAATCTTCTCATACCACGTAAGCACATAGTGAAGAACGATCTCAGCTCCGGCGCGTCCAGCAGATTCTCTCCAGAGATCGAGCTAAGTCTCGCATTCCTTGAGCTTGGAAAAAAGAAAAGCGGTACTCTCCGAAGTATCTTCTTTAGGCCAAAAGGCGTTGAAGGTCCGGATTACCACATCCAAGATGTCCTTGTCGTAGTTCTTCATGATCTCGAATCGGGAGGACAAGCTGACTATCAAGTCTTTGAGATCAAGAGGAATGGTGCAAGGACCAGATGGAGTACCCCTCTGCCTGCGGAACTTGGTAACAACATTGGATGCAATGACATCGCTCTCTGGGAATTTGCCTAAAAAAAGAAAAAGAAAAAGTGAGACAGGTGAAATAAGTGAGAAGGGTTGACCCGGAGAGATTCATGACAATTGAAGAGAAAAAGAACTTACCAGAAATATGGCTGTGAACCCGGGTCAGCTCCTTGGTGCAGTTGTCGCGCCTCTCCCGGAGTTGCACAAGTTCAGCATTCGCCGACTCAAGCTTGACGTTGGCCTCCTTAAGTAATTCTTGGTCCTTGGAAATCTGGAGGTTGAGGCGGTCATGCTCTTCAGTAAAGTCCTGGCCAGCTTTCTGAAGTTCGGTTTGGTCCTCTGCTTTCAGCTTCTTCATATCTGCCTTGAGCTTGGCAATCTCATCATCTTTGGTTCGGAGGAGGGCAAGCTCATCATCTTTCTTTTTGAGTTCGGCATGATGCTTCCCTGCTTGTTCGAGAAAATGCAACATCATATCAGGCACGGGCACACTATCTTCAAGAGATGCTGAAATAGTTTTTTGACCCGGTAAAGCCGAGGTATGAATGTTTGCCGACCCAAGAAGAAAAGAGGATAGGGCGCAGAGAGGGAGATTGAGCAAAAATGACTTACCCTTTATCTGGTCCAGGTTTTTCCTCATGATGGTATTCTCAGCTTCCACCTCAGCTGCGAAATCCGAATGATGGATTAGTTCGGCGGAAAAAGATGAATAAAAACGGAAAAATGCCAAGGAAGAAATTTACCAAGTTTATCATGTTCGGCGATAAGCACAGTATGTTTCGCACGCAGCATTTTGTGAGTATCCAGGAGACGCTGAAACTCCGCATTCCGACGATTGGTGGTCACCTGAAAAAAGTACAAAAAGATAGCTTAGTCTTGTGCATATTCGAAGTGTACAAAATCCGGGCCAAGTGGAACTTAACCCGGCTCTAGGTGTGTGCATATTCGAAGTGTACAAAATCCTGGCCAAGTGGAACTTAACCCAGCTCTAGGTGTGTGCATATTCGAAGTGTACAAGATCCGGGCCAAGTGGAACTTAAACCGGCTCTAGGTGTGTGCATATTCGAAGTGTACAAGATCCGGGCCAAGTGGAACTTAACCCGGCTCTACGTGTGTGCATATTCGAAGTGTACAAGATCCGGGCCAAGTGAAACTTAACCCGGCTCTAAGTGTGTGCATATTCGAAGTGTACAATATCCGGGCCAAGTGGAACTTAACTCGGCTCTAGGTGTGTGCATATTCGAAGTGTACAAGATCCGGGCCAAGTGGAACTTAACCCGGCTCTAAGTGTGTGCATATTCGAAGTTATTAAGGAGCTACGTTAATTTTCTAAGGAGCATCCGGCTGAGTAACAAGTTACTCCCCCGGAGGCTCGCGGACTAATGGCTATATCAATAATATCTACAACATATTAAGGAAAAGACGAAGTAACGTACCTCCATCATCCGACCCGCAAGGTTAATTGCCTTGGCAGTAGTATTCATCTGCGCAGCAAACTTGGCGGGACCAAACTTCTCCGGGAGATCGTTGTTATGGACGAATTCCGCCTTGTTCCAGTTATTTACAAACTCGATCAAGGTCGGAGGGTATCGTTATCCGCTAAGCATGTGGGGCGCCACTAAACCCTTGCCATGAGCTTCCGTCCTCTCAACCTGGGAAACGGCAGGGCTGGTGTGCAAAACAATTTGCGCATTAGCTGGCTCGGCAAGGGCGTCCTTCGGTGGTGGATTCTTCTTTGAAAGGATGGACGTGAGTGTTCGTTGTCCAGCCTCGATGGACGCTGCCCTGGTGGCGTCAAGAGCCTTTTTGCCCTTGGGCTGCTGCTGAGAAGTTGTGGTTGCTGCAGCGGATTTGCCCTTGGGAGCTGCCTTGGCGCTAGCCTTGGTGCTGCTGATGTCTTCTCGCCGAGCCTTGGAAGACTCGGACGAGGCGGAGGGGCTTGGTGCTGCCGCTGTTGCTTTTGTTGTTGCTGCTTGTGCTGGAGCTGATGATGGTGCTGGTGCTGATTTCTGTTTCGGTGGAGGTGCTGAAGGTAACTCGGATGAAGCTGGATGTGGCGGAGCCAAAGTGGTGGTTGTTGCTGCCTCGGCAGAGCTAGTTTCCCCCGCTCTAAGGTTTCCCTCCTCTTGTCGAGGTGGGCTAGAACCCGGAGCAGCCGCTGAACCCTCTAGAATGGGGCTCAACGGACGTGAATCGTCGCCATGAAGGGGAGAAGGGCTGTGTCGGAGCAGCGAGGCAATGCCAGATCCACTCTGTGGGACCTCCACCGCGGCCCTGCCGAATCAAATAATGTATGATGAGAAACTATAACAAAAGAAGAACAAGTCAATGGCAAAGGGAGAAACGACTTACTCATCCGAAGTTAGGGGCTCCTTCGGCTTGCGAGCTCTCCGGGCCACAGCCTTAGTCGTGGCCTTGGTGGCAGCTTTGTCCGTGGACTTCTTTCGCCTCTTAGATGGCTGAGAAGGTCCGGAGGAAGAAGCAGATGCGGCCCCCCTCTTCTTCGGTACGACCGGGACAGGCTCACCCATGGCAAGGGGAGGATCTTCATGGATCTGCCCACTGGGGTTAGCTGATGTCGGAAAAGCATAAGAAAGGGGGACAGCGTCAAATGCCTCCATCACCTCAACGTCCGAATCATCTTCATCGTCGGGCCAATCTCTAATGGAAGAGAGTTTATCGGTGGGTCGCTTGGTCGCGTCCGCCATCGGCAGGAACATCTCCTGATCCGTCTCCTCCACATCCGAGGTGTCTCGATCAGGTGCCCATTTGAGAGAAGGCTCGGTGCCATTCTCAATGGTTTGCTGAAGAAACATCTAAGTGAAATAAAAGACAAAAGGATTAAACCTACAACAGGAACCGACATGTGATACAATTCGGAGAAAGTTTGGGGCACGAGACTTACCGCGGGCGGAAGCCTATCTCGGTAATAGTGTTTGATCCCCCACGTCCACTCAGAAGAGAAGTCCTTGTGGGTGGTGAAGAGGGCTTTGACCCAGCGGTAGATCTCGGTGTTATTTAACTCGAATGAGGAGGTCCGGTTGGGATCACGGCCCCAGCTCATGTGGCAAACTTTATGAGTATGTTTCTGGAGGGGGGAGATCCGGTTGCGGACGAATGTGATCATGGCGTCCTCATTGCACAATCCGAGATCCTTCGGCTCTTGGAACCTCTTGTTGACTTGGTTTGCCAGGACAATGGGCTTCTTGGGGACCTTGTCCCATAGATTCGGGTTAGGAGGACTCGGAGCGTAAGGGCACAGCCGGATCAGATCCTCAGTTGTGCTGTTTCGGACATAGAAGAAAGTCCGGGCCCATCCCTTGCAAGAGTAAAGCCCCATGACTCGGGGGAAGATAGACTGTCTCCGGGGGGAGATGGAAGCTGCGCCGAACTGCGTGAGCTGCTTGTCCTCCGGGTCAAGCTGGATGTTCGGAATCAGGTTCCGGCGAAGGCCAAAGAACCGGATCCAGAGCTCCTTCGTGGGCCATAGTCCGGCGTAGCCTTCAATGGTGGAGGCGAAGGCAGAGAGAGGTGATGGCGTTAGCCGGAAGATGGTGCGGCTGAAGCTCATATGTGTTGAGCCAGTCGTTGAAGAAATCGCTTGTTGGGAGCCCGAATCCACGTTGGAAGTGGGAGAGGAATACAACATACTCACCCGGATTGGGTGAGGGAGCAAGCTCCACGGCGGGAAGGCGTGCGGTAACACCCTCCGGGATGCGCCTGGTGCGATACAGCCAGTCCAGGTCATCCTGGCAAACCCAGGATCCAGCCCACGCGCCGCGGTCGGCGTTCACCGCGTCTTCCTCCATTTCTTGCTCAGCGACGGCGAGTTCCTCCTCTGTCATCTCGATCACTGCCCTCACTGGCACTAGCGATGGTGGGTGACAGTGGCCTGGATAGGCGAGGACCCATGGCGGAAGAGATGCGGGGAGGTGGCGGCGACGCTGGTGCGCGTGGAAGCAGTGCGGCGGCGGCGCTGCTACTCAGATGCGGTGGCAGCGGCGCTGTCGCTGGAGAGGAAGAAGAAGAAGCAGAGGCAGAGGGGCGCGGAAGTGGGGAAAGAACCCAAGGGGCGCATGTGGCGCCCCGCTAAAATCACTACTAGAAAATCGCGTTGTTTTTGTGCATTGCATCGTCATGACCGCATGCTCATGTCATCATGCCACATTGCATTTGAGCATCGTCATGTCCTCATGCACATGTTTTGTCTAAAACTATTTTCTAAAAGCCTAGTTTTGTTTCCTAAAATATCCCCCGTCTTTATTCAAATCAAAACCCTGTCTCTCACCCGAGTCTTTTATTTGCCTACAAATTATTTGCAAACATATTTTTAAAAATAAAAGGTAAATAAAAATGTTTTACCGGGGAGGCCGCCAGCCTGCCAGGCCAAAAGCCCAGCAAGCCAGCAGCCTACTACCCGGTCCAAACTAACCAAAACCCAGTCTAATCCTAACCAAACCCTAACCCCACACACTCCCTCAGCCGCCGCCTCTCTCTCTCTCTCTTTCTCTCTCTCACCCCACCTGGCCCACCACCTGCCCAAAATCTCACCCCGGCCACCTCACTCTAGCCACACCCTGTGCGCCACCTACTCCCCGCCTGGCCACCTGGCCACCGCCCAGCCCCACCCGTCTGACACGCCCTGCCGCTGCACACAACACGCACGCGACACGGTCGCCCCACTCCGCACGCAACACTCCTCTCCCGCTCACCCAACCACCGCATCTGGCCCCACCTCACGCTCCTCTTGCGCACCAACCGCGCCCCACCCCTCGATCGATGCGTGCCCTGGCCCGCGTCCCTACCCTCCTGGCCCCGACCACCTCGCACCCGCGCCCCTCCTCTCTCTTCCCACCAACCTCGCGCCTCCCCGCCTCTACCACCGCCGCCATTCCGTCGCCCTCTCCCTGGTCGCTGGCCGCCCCGGGCCCCCTCACCTCGTCGCCTTCTCCTTCCTCCCCATCCCCAGGTCTACCACTCTCCCGCCCCTGCACACATCCGTCGACCCATGTGCCTTGCCCCCTCCATCCCAAGCGCGCCCGCGCCACCACCGGAGCCCAAGGCCTTGCCGTGGCTGCGGGATCCCCTTCAGCCCCAAGCGCGGTCGTCCTCGCGCCCTGCCTCGCCTCGCTCTGCCGCTGCACGGGCCGCGTCTCCCTCTGTCACCTTCCCTCTGCCGCCTTCCTCACAGAGACAGCACCGCAACCTCCACGCCGCTGTTCGGCCATCTCCCCTCGTCTGTGGTTGTCGCTAGTGGCCGCCTTCGCGAGCCTCCTCCTCGGCTGGGCGACCCCACCGGCACCCTTCTCATGTTCCTCGTGTTGGTAGTGGTGTTTTTCCCGATGGCTGGAGCTACCACAGTAGCCCGACTTTGATCAAGCATCTTTTCTGCTGTTCTCACTGCCGTGTGTTTTGTCACTGCAGCCTGACACGATCCGCCTCGTGTGTGTCGTGTACGGTGAAGCCTAGTGGCGTTTTGCCCCAAGGTCTTTAACTCGGTGATGAATGTTGTGGTGTGGCTACCACTACAATGACGATCGGCAACCTCCCTGTTGATAAGTTGTACAAGGACATCGGCATGGGCGACAAGGTCTTCCAAAGTACCATTCGAAGTCCATCCGTGCGGAACCCGAGTCCGGCACCATCACCTGAGAACTTCAACAGGGACTCTCAAGATCTTCTTCCTGAGACCAAGATCGCCTTCCCGGATGCCATGACCGGCTATACGGACCCGAGGGCCAAAACCGAAGACCCCTGAACCCGGTATCCGAAGACGCCGAGACCCCCGGATGCTAAGATCTTCTCACGGATCCTGGAGCCTGTTCCCGGTGTTCGAAGACCGGCCCCGTCGAACCCTGAGACCCAGACCCAAACCCCCGGAATCCAAGATCTCATAAACCCAGATGTGTGACCCTGAGCCCCTATCTTTATAACATGATATTATCAACTGTCGCATATTAAATTCTTCATGCATGTATACCTGTCTGTGGTTTGGGGGCATTATGCCGATTCACCGCATGATTAAATATGGAGTCTATCTGCGGGATATCCTCATCTCATTCCAGACTCCATTTAAATTGGTGTAGCGAACCGATGCCATGTTTCGCCCTATTAATACAACATTTAATTTGCAGGATAGATAAATAACTTGAACCTTATAATTAATTGTTGGGACCCCGGTTCCGCTTAATACAGCCTAATTGCACCGCATCTGCGTCATATCATAAGCATACCGGATCTTCTATCGTAGTATTAAATATTGCATCCGGTGTTTCTTCTAGTGTTTGCTTCTTCGCGGATTAGGCCGATGAGTCGATGCGAGTATCGACAAGTTCTCCGGATATGAACCTTCGGCAATGTTTCCTAGGCGAGCATCTCTCCCCTTCTACCTAGTTTGCATTTATAGTCTTTATTTCCTCCTGTTGATCTATTGCTATCCTTGTCGCGATGCTTTAGTTTTCCGTGCACCAGTTATATCTCGTGCAGCCTCTATATTGCCATGGACACCTCCTAATACCTAATGTTTGGTAGATAGCTGGCCTTGCGAGTCATAGTTGCTTGCTCAGGTGCGATCTCGTGTTGTCGAGTACCATAGTTGTTGGAATGCTGGCAGATGTTTATGGTGGAGATGATCACGACTTTAATTACAACTATTAAATTGCTAGATATAAGTAATGCAGAGACATCGGTGGGCAATAGATGTTATTTGGTTCTTCCACGCTCACTTTTGTCCCGTAGGACCCCGAGTACTTGATACCTGTTCCTTGATTTTTCGCACTATCCACATCCGGGAGGCCTTATGGACGCCCGTAAGCCAGAGCTTGATTCATTTCTATTTCTTGGGGCCACAAACTAGTTTGGGGCTTTATTACTATAATGTACTTATGTCATGCTTTACTGCTTTATTTACGATTGTGCGTGGAGCACATGTACTGTTTAGGATCGTGAGACGTTTTCGCTGTGTCGACAAGCCCAGTCACACTTTCGGGTTCCCAGTCGTTTACAGCCGTCCACACAAACCCTAGGTCCGTTTCGGAGCTGGCCAACTTCGTTGCGGGTAGCCTAGTGGGGTGGCCCCCTAAAATATTTTATGAATCCTGTGATTGCTTTGTCGTGAAAGCCTCGTTGGGTTTTGAGTTGGTTTTTCCGTGGTTGATCGAGTGTGTGTTGCTATTTGTGCACCCCTGTAGGGTAAACTTTCTGAAAGTCGTGTCCGCGGTTATGGACGACTTGGAGCACAGTATCTCGATCATAGACAAGCATAACTAAAGTAGTGCTATAAATTTGACTTAATATGTGACTAGTAATCGGCTCAATTATAACGGAATGGATATTAAAAATGCCAACAACTGCTGGGTTTTGGGATTCCTCAGGTCAATTATATCTGACTAGTAAATGTTCCAACTACAATGGAATGTTAACTAAAATTGCCCACTACTTATGCTTTAGGATGACTCATGCTATATATCTAACTAGTAAGTGCTTCAACTATAACGGAATGAGTAAAATTGCCCACTATGTGAGTTCCTTGGTCCGACTTCCTCGTTTGGTCTCGTGGGGGGGGGATACCAGGATGGGTTTGTTTGGTGTTAGCTTCATGTTGGATCCAAATAGGTCTTTCTTATCCCTCTCTGGTAACCGCCAGTTGTATCGAGTCTCTATAGGTTGTTTAGTGCCGCTGTGCTGCCGCTTCAGCCCACCATACCTATGTAGGCGAGAGCCGCCGAATTCTAGCCTCGCCGTGTACTGGCCTCAGTACTGACGCTTCTCTTTTTCCTTTGCCCTTTGTCGGCACCCCTTTTGTTTTAGCAGGTTTGAGATCGACGTCGTTAGTAGGGTTACCCTTTCAGCTTGGCCTGGGAAGGGTTATGGACGCCATTGGTTATTCTTCAGGGCTCTTAACCCCATTTGCATCTTGTTCGTAGTCGGACACTCTATCATTTTTAAGGTGATTTGAATCTTTGTATAGTATATATGTATTCTTGACTCGTTGAGTCGCTGTTGTATATATATCTGTTCTGTGGGTCCCATCAAGGACTGTTGTGTAATGGTATTACTTCGTTTTCCACCCGCACGAAAGTGCCTGGTGGGCGTCCTTGAATCATTTCTATGCTGGTTTGGCGGAAAGGGCTAAAACTTGCATAGGGACGATTCCAGGGTGTTACAGAGTGGTATCAGAGCTCAGCAGTTACGATACCCCACAAGTCCAGCCTGTAGGATAACCTAGCTAACGGACGTTGTAGAGTGTCAAAACTAATTTGCAAAATCGGTTGGATAGATCTGATTAGGTCTGCCTTTACTCCTTACCCTCTGTTATTCTCCTCTTACCTCTGCGTGTTTGGAATCTGCTCTCTCACCTTTTCTTCGAGTATAGGAATTCTCGTGGTTGGGCTTCTGTCATACCTTCAGGGTTTCGCTTCCTCCCCTTTACAACGGTGGTTCTACAATCATCAATCTGCTTCTCGGCTGTTATACCTTCATCCAATCTTTTGTCCTTGAACTCTTTATCCGTATGTGCCCTTTGACAGATATCTGTATCGTTGAAAAGCATATGAGAAGGATGAGCATTGGTGAAGTTAGAGTATACCTTGAGCATGTGTTGTTCATGCCAATGGAACCATCGCAAAACCTGATCATTGTGTCTTTTCATATGATGTTGCTTTGTATCTTCCGGTGATTCCGACATGAGGACATCATCTACGCCAGATCTGATGAAGATCCTGCATCACCCCTCTTGTTCCAAGCACCGCTTGTGAAGATCTTTAGTCTAAATTCCGAGAGTTGGTTGCACGCTTCTTCTATTCATGTACAGAAGGATGCTTTGAGTACGGGATGGACTGATCACCCTACCCGTCTCTCACTGTGCACTCTTGTACATTGAATTGGAGGATCAATGCAATTTTCACTCCTTCCACGGAAGTTAAAGGTGGCCTTATCTTTTGAGACCTTTATCTTCGTCTTTGTTTCTCCGCAGTGTTCTCTCAATGAACGCGAGCAACAACCCCTTGTTGGTGGTGTCGCCGATTCAAGACGAAGAAGGAACCTTTGTTAGTGGTGTCGCAAGGATCTACACGAAGCGAGAAGATTCAGATCGCCGACCTTCTTCCCGGTACCACGAGGCGGATCTCGAGAGCGAGATCCATTGTTAGTGGTGTCGAATTGTGGCGCCCCGCTAAAACAACTACTAGAAAATCGCGTTGTTTTTGTGCATTGCATCGTCATGACCGCATGCTCATGTCATCATGCCACATTGCATTTGAGCATCGTCATGTCCTCATGCACATGTTTTGTTTAAAACTATTTTCTAAAAGCCTAGTTTTGTTTTCTAAAATATCCCTCGTCTTTATTCAAACCAAAACCCCTGTCTCTCGCCCGGGTCTTTTATTTGCCTAAAAATTATTTGCAAAAGTATTTTTAAAAATAAAAGTTAAATAAAAATGTTTTACCGGGGAGGCCGCCAGCCTGCCAGGCCAAAAGCCCAGCAAGCCAGCAGCCTACTACCCGGTCCACACTAACCAAAACCGAGTCTAATCCTAACCAAACCCTAACCCCAGACACTCCCTCAGCCGCCGCCACTCTCTCTCTCTCACCCCACCTGGCCCACCACCTGCCCAAAATCTCACCCTGGCCACCTCACTCTGGCCACTCCCTGTGCACCACCTACTACCCGCCTGGCCACCTGGCCACCGCCCAGCCCCACCCGTCCGACACGCCCTGTCGCTTCACACAACACGCACGCGACACGGTCGCCCCACCCCGCATGCAACACTCCTCTCCCGCTCACCCAACCACCATGTCTGGCCCCACCTCACGCTCCCCTTGCCCACCAACCGCGCCCCACCCCTCGATCGATGCGCGCCCTAGCCCGCGTCCCCACCCTGCTGGCCCCGACCACCTCGCACCCCGCGCCCCTCCTCTCTCTTCCCACCAACCCCGCGCATCCCCGCCTCTACCACCGCCGCCATTTCGTCGCCCTCTCCCTGGTCGCTGGCCGCCCCGAGCCCCCTCACCTCGCTGTCTTCTCCTTCCTCCCCATCCCCATGTCTACCTCTCTCCCTCCCCGCACACGTCCGTCGACCCCTGTGCCTCGACCCCTCTATCCCGAGCGCGCCCGCGCCACCACCGGAGCCCAAGGCCCTGTCGCGGCTGCGGGATCCCCTTTGGCCCCAAGCGCGGTCGTCCTCGCGCCCTGCCTCGCCTGGCTCTTCCGCTGCACGGGTCGCGTCTCCCTCCGTCACCTTCCCTCTACCGCCTTCCTCCCAGAGACAGCACCACAGCCTCCAGGACCCTGTCCGGCCGTCTCCCCTTGTCCGCGGTTGTCGCTAGTGGCCGCCTTCGCGAGCCTCCTCCTCGGCTGCGCGACCCCACCGGCGCCCTTCTCCTGTTCCTCGTGTTGGTAGTGGCATTTTGCCCCGATGGCTGGAGCTACCACAGTAGCCCGACTTTGATCAAGCATCTTTTCTGCTGTTCTCACTATCGTGTGTTTTGTCACTGCAGCTTGACACGATCCGCCTCGTGTGTGTTGTGTACGGTGAAGCCTAGTGGCGTTTTGCCCCAAGGTCTTTAACTCGGTGATGAATGTTGTGGTGTGGCTACTACTACAATGACGATCGGCAACCTCCCGGTTAATAAGTTGGACAAGGACATCGGCATGGGCGACAAGGTCTTCCAAAGTACCATTCGAAGTCCATCCGCGCGGAACCCGAGTCCGGCACCATCACCCGAGAACTTCAACAGGGACTCTCAAGATCTTCTTCCTGAGACCAAGATCGCCTTCCCGGATGCCATGACCGGCTACACCAACCCGAGGGCCGAAACCGAAGACCCCTGAACCCGGTATCCGAAGACGCCGAGACCCCCGGACGCTAAGATCTTCTCACGGATCCTGGAGCCCATTCCCGGTGTTTGAAGACTGGCCCCGTCGAACCCTGAGACCCTGACCCGAACCCCCGGAATCCAAGATCTCCTGAACCCAGATGTGTGACCCTGAGCCCCTATTTTTATAATATGATATTATCAACTGTCGCATATTAAATTGTTCATGCATGCATACCTGTCTGTGGTTTGGGGGCATTATGCCGATTCACCGCATGATTAAATATGGAGTCTATCTGCGGGATATCTTCATCTCATTCCAGACTCCATTTAAATTGGTGTAGCGAACCGATGCCATGTTTCGCCCTGTTAATACAACATTTAATTTGCGGGCTAGATAAATAACTTGAACCTTATAATTAATTGTCGGGACCCCGGTTCTGCTTAATACTACCTAATTGCACCGCATCTGCATCATATCATAAGCATGTCGGATCTTCTGCCGTAGTATTAAATATTGCATCCGGTGTTTCTTCTAGTGTTTGCTTCTTCGCGGATTAGGACGATGAGTTGATGCGAGTATCGACAAGTTCTCCAGATATGAACCTTCGACAATGTTTCCCAGGCGAGCATCTCTCCCCTTCTACCTATTTTGCATTTATAGTCTTTATTTCCTCTTGTTGATCTATTGCTATTCTTGTCGCGATGCTTTAGTTTTCCGTGCACCAGTTATATCCCGTGCAGCCTCTATATTGCCATGGACACCTCCTAATACCTGATGTTTGGTAGATAGCTGGCCTTGCGAGTCGTAGTTGCTTGCTCAGGTGCGATCTCGTGTTGTCGAGTACCACAGTTTTTGGAATGCTGGCAGATGTTTATGGTGGAGATGATCACGTCTTTAATTACAACTATTAAATTGGTAGATATAACTAATGCAGAGGCATCGGTGGGCAATATATGTTATTTGGTTCTTCCACGCTCACTTATGTCCCATAGGACCCCGAGTACTTGATACATGTTCCTTGATTTTTCGCACTATCCACATCTGGGAGGCCTTATGGACCCCCCTGAGCTAGAGCTTGATTCATTCTATTTCTTGGGGCCACAAACTAGTTTGGGGATTTATTACTATCCGGTACTTATGCCATGCTTTACTGCTTTATTTACGATTGTGTGTGGAGCAGATGTACTTTTTAGGATCGTGACACATTTTCGCTGTATCGACAAGCCCAGTCACACTTTCGGGTTCCCAGTCGTTTACAGCCGTCCACACAAACCCTGGGTCCGTTCCGGAGCCGGCCAACTTCTTTGCGGGTAGCTTAGTGGGGTGCCCCCCTGAAATATTTTATGAATCCTGTCATTGCTTTGTCGTGAAAGCCTCGTTGGGTTTTGAGTTGGTTTCCCGAGGTTGATCGAGTGTGTGTTGCTATTTGTGCACCCCTGTAGGGTAAAACTTTCAGAAAGCCGTGTCCGCGGTTATGGACGACTTGGAGCACAGTATCTAGATCATAGACAAGCATAACTAAAGTAGTGCTATAAATTTGACTTAATATGTGACTAGTAATCAGCTCAATTATAACAGAATGGATATTAAAAATGCTAACAACTGCTGGATCTGGGATGTTGTTATATCTTCCTAGTAAGTATTGCAAATCCAATGGAATGTGATAAAAGTGTCAACAATTGTTGGGTTTGGGATTCCTCAGGACAATTATATCTGACTAGTAAATGTTCCAACTACAACGGAATGTTAACTAAAACTGCCCACTACTTATGCTTCAGGGTGACTCATGCTATATATCTGACTAGTAAGTGCTTCAACTATAATGGAATGAGTAAAATTGCCCACTGTGTGAGTTCCTTGGTCCGACTTCCTCGTTTGGTCTCGGGGGGGGGAGATACCAGGATGGGTTTGTTTGGTGTTAGCTTCAGGTTGGATCCGAATAGGTCTTTCTTATCCCTCTCTGATAACCGCCAGTTGTATCGAGTCTCTATAGGTTGTTTAGTGTCGCTGCGCTGCCGCTTCATCCCACCATACCTATGTAGACGAGAGCTGTCGAATTCTAGCCTCGCCGTGTACTGGCCTCAGTATTAACGCTCCTCTTTTTCCTTTGCCCTTTGTCCGCACCCCTTTTGTTTTAGCAGGTTTGAGATCGACGTCGTTAGCAGGGTTACCCTTCCGGCTTGGCCTGGGCAGGGTTATGGACGCCATTGGTTATTCTTTACGGCTCTTAGCCCCACTTGCATCTTGTCCGTAGTCGGACGCTCTATCGTTTTCAAGGTGATTTGAATCTTTGTATAGTATATATGTATTCTTGACTCGTTGAGCCGTTGTTGTATATATATCTGTTCTGTGGGTCCCATCGAGGACTGTTGTGTAATAGTATTACTTCGTTTTCCACCTGCACGAAAGTGCCTGGTGGCCGTCCTTGAATCGTTTCTATGCAGGTTTGGCGGAAAGGGCTAAAACTTGCATAGGGCCGATTCCAGGGTGTTACAGCGCACCCCTCCCCTATTTAACCACGCCCTTAAGGGGTAGTGGGATCGCGTTGTGCGGGCGGGCCACACGGTGTGGCCGTGTATACCCAGGATCAACCAATCAGCTGCGAGCCACATGAAAGGCCATAGAGCGCAGGAGATCCCATGACGCGGCGTTATGATGCAGTTAACGAGGAGGCAGGCACGATGTGACGTGTGCTACAGTGATAACTGACAATTACTGCGGCGGTTACTGGCGCAGGCCCTTAAAATAAGGCAAAAGTAACGATTACCTCCACGTGGGGAAGCGTACAAGAGAAGGAAGAATGACCCGGATGAATATGAGGTAACCCGGCCAGCGAGTGAAAACTCGGAATGTGCCAAGGGAAAGTAAACCTATGAAATCCGGACTATGAGGTAACCCGGCCCGCGAGTGAAAACTCGGAATGTGCCAAGGGAAAGTGAACCTAAGAAAATCCGGACTATGAGGTAACTCGGAAAGGAGCCAGAGGCTCGATAAAACTCAACCTGCTGTAGCCTTACCGGCTAAGGCAGCTAAGACCGCACCAGCTTCGGGGACTAATGTTGGGGGGATACCCCCGGGTAGGGTCACACCGGGGCATATAGGCCGAGTTAGCCGAGGTACGGCAAGGTGAAAGCGGATGCTGGCCGAGTTACCTCAAGGCAGGCCGAATCACGGGGTAACCTGGACCAGGGGATGTCCACCTAACTGGGTCTCAGCCGACTTATATCGTAAGTCGGTGAGATATATCTAACTTGTATGCAGGAACAGCTATGGCCGGATCGACTAGGTACGATCCGGGTTATAGCAAGCTTACAAAAGAAGGAAGGTATCTCGCTAGTCAAAGGGTGACCACTGTACGCAGAGCGTGAGCGAAGCAGACAGAGGCCAGGACCACCAAGGCGCGGCCGACAAAGGTGACGAAGCCTGTATTGGATGACACAGACGCCGCAGAGGCTCACGTAGCCCCTGCATGAATGACGCTGGGTTAAAGTAACCCGGTCGGCTTACTATTTTGGTATTTTAGGAGGAGGCATATTCCTTGGAATATTTCTCCACGTCAAGCTGAGAATGGGGCGAGACCCGCGCCCCAGCCGTATCGATCCAGAAACAAATTCACGTCATCCCACTCCAAACCAGCCCACTAATTAATCTCTCAAACCCCAACCCGCACCAGCCCGCAATGCATCAGCCACCAAACCGCCCCAATCCATTTCACTTTTGCGGTTTCAAACCATTTTAGCCCATTGTCGGAACCACGGGGACATGCAAAACTATACTAAGCAAACCTGTAGGCGAAAAGTTGGAAAATAAGCAACAAAAGACTGCCTCCAAACTAATACGTACATAGACAGTTCTCAGAGCGCATTTTTCTCATACATGAGAATCCATTTAGACATGAAAAAAGCACTTCCTCTCTCTCAAATTAGATGTCAGAGATTTGTCTAGATTTCATCTATGTATATAAATAAAACACGTCTAGATACATGTGAATCTAGACAAATCTACATACGTTAAATTATAACGACGATCGGCGGATGAGCCGTAGCTACGGCGGCTAACGCGTCGAGTAGTTGTGGCGAGGGAGCAAAAGCCAGCCGTAGAAGGGAAAACTGAGAAACTGTGATGACGAGATGACATTGCATTTGAGAATTTCTTTCTTGCTTCGTTAATTTCCTCAACCTGGAGTAGGTCGCTTCGAAGCTGGAACTAAAACTCCAGCTAGAGATAATTCAAACAAGTTATTAAGCTTCAATGCATTGTCATAGGCAAAAATGGGAAAGCCTGCATATATATACACTTGGTAAAAAATTGAGATGTATGTGCACTAAAGTCCAATCTAGCAGTTGTATATTTCTAGGATTAAGTGTGTTGCATCTACTACGACAGTAATCTAAAATGTGAAATGAAGCAAGAACATTCCGCAACAAGAACATCACTAAGAGTAGAACTAAACTAGAAGAATCTCAAAGCATACTGCCACATATAGTTGGGTTACCTAAGAGTCTAGCAACTTGAATATACCCTGCATTAACTATTAAGGGAAATAAACTGTAAACATATTCAGTAACATACGAGTTGCTTTTGAAACCAACTCATCAAGTGAGTTCCAGGCTCCACCACCCAGTTCATAAAATCTGCAAGACAAATTAGGCCCGGCATATCCATCCTCAAGTGTGTATTACATTAAGATTAGATAATCTAATTATCAAACCCGATAAACAGGGCAACAACAATATAAGAAAGAACCGAGACCAGCCACAGATACTACATGTATTTCGTACTAGTAAACTATAACCAACCTGATTTAACAAGGATATGTCAAAATAAATCATTTTATTAATAGACCATTTTCTATAAATAACAAAGATAAAAGGAAAACATAGCAAGACACATGTCTCACTGAAACATGAACAATCAACCATGAACATGAATTCAGAATTCATATGTTCTTGAGTACCTACTGAACATGAACATGAATTCACATTCTTTTCATAATCTGATCCATTCCACACTACTTGACTACATGTATGGCAAGGAAGACGAGACATATCGAAATTAGACAGAACATATTGATATGTTTATATCAAACTAGGCAGCTAGTCTCTCTCGCAATGAGACATACAAATTCCAAAATTTAAATCGAAATGAGACAAGCAAGTATGATAATCAATCCAGCTAAAGCTAACAACCAGATCAAATAATAGGTAAAAAAATTCTCTGCAGCTATATATACACAGTATTAGTACAAGCAGGCAGAGCCAGCAACATCTAGCTAGCAATCAGAAGGTTGACATGGACTTTGCAAGCATGGACCTGCACATGAAAAATGTATGCTGACCTTCCAACCTTAGACATACATGAATATAATCATTTAACTATCCAAAAAGTCAGTGCATTTAATCATTGTCTACTGAGCAAATGGTTCCTTATTTTCCTAGAAAGTCTGTACTGATTTATCCAGGAAAACCAGCCAATAACCCAATGAATATAACATATGAAGTGCAACTATCTCTTTCACAAGAAATTTTATTTGTCTATAATTTAGATCAGTGGGAACATTAGGTCATGCGTCGGTAGGCGGTGCTCTAGGCAGACGGCGGTAGCTACGCGGGGGCAGTACAAAAAAAAGGAGGACAAGAGACAGTGCAAGTATGAGCCTTACCATCAGTGGGGACACATGTCCTAGATAGGAGTAGTAGGAATCATCCGATGTGGTGCCTCCTCTAAATAGTTCTGAACGACCGATTGCAAACATAGAAATGAATGAGATAGCTCAATCAGGACCAGTCTCTTGCAGAGTAGTAGTTGTTGTGCCCTGTGGCTGGCTGTGTGGATCTGATCTCAACAAGTGTCCATGGCTGCCTGCTCCAAGGATTGAATGTGATAATGTATATGAATCCAGCAGCAAGAAGCAACAATCAGATGAAAATGTACATGAATCCAGCAGCAAGCAGCAGCAAGAAAACGCAAGTAATATAGCTAATCTCAGCTGCTACTAGGCTACTTAATCTAGACTCAGATTTCAAATTAAAATTTACGGCATACAACAACCGTACATAGGAGTGAGGGAGACCAGATCAGGAGCACAGGTGGCCGGCGATGGCGGTGAAGGGCGGCGACGTCGACGGTGCAGGCAGGCGGGAGACCACGAGAACAACAAAGCCGGCAGCGGTCGTGGTGTAGGCAGGTCGATGGCGGCGGTCCTAGGCGGCGGCAGTGGAGGTGCTGAAAACCTAGGCGGTGCTAGGAGGTGGCGGCGGTGGTACAACAAGGTCGATTGAGGTGGTCCTGGGCGGCGGCGGCTGCCATGGCCATTGGGGAGGAACGGAGGAAGGAGAGAAATTCTGGGGTCAGGGAATGTGGTCGCGTGGAGTCGTGGCCCCGAACGGCCTCCCCGGGTGGGTTCAACCCGTTTTCTTGTATTTTTTTCTGAGACCAAACCGCTCCACCCGAGTCCGCTTTTGTGTCAAGCCCACACCGTACCAGACCAATTCTGTGTTAGACCCAGTTTAGCCCAAACCACTCAACACCATACAATAATCCGCACCAAAACCTCCATTTCCACCCGCACCATTCCCAGCTTGAACTCCACGTATGTCCTAATTGGAGACCTAGTCACCCCTATATAAGGAGGGCTAGGGCCTCTGTAGAAAGGGTTAAGTTTTACTGGGTTGGTCTTTAGAGGTTTATGTTCTACTAGCAAGTTACTGAGGGCTAGCTAGTGGTGAGAGTAAGAGAATTATTTCTTCCTCCTCTCTCCAATACAGCTCAAGGAGCACTTGTAATCTGTGAAAGTGAATCAAATACAAAGCTATTGTGTGTGAAATCACCACACTATCTCTCCCTAGATTTCCCTAGTGCATTTAGTCCCCACCTTTAGCCTATCCATGGCATCTGCCATGACACCACCACGACAGGGAGGGTCCCAGATGTGAATACACACTAAGGGGACTTTTCCCAAGATTTATTGGGGACTAGAAGTAATTAAAACCATTATTATTCCAATTCAGCCATTTGAGAAAATGGGCAAAAAGAAATAATAAAGCTCCTAAAAAATTTGTATTTTTGAGGTGGGAAGGTGAGGTAAGATAGATGGAACTCACATGAGCCAATTGTTAGAGAAGTGTTTTGGTAAAAACCAAACTTTCTTTTATGGAGGGAGTTTTGGAGATTTTGACTATTAAAAGAATTAAATAGTTTTTGGGCCATAATAATTTTGGAGAATTATTGACAAATCTTGAGGATCAATGTAGATGAGATAGACAAGGTGTAGCAAGCATTTGCAATCTTGTGGAATGAAATTCCAACTTGAATTAGATGAAAAACAAGGAGTGGATGATCTAGGGTGATGTTATTTTAATATCACCAAAACATGCTTGCATCTTGGAGCTCAGAGGTCACCTTGGTGCAAGGGATAGATGGGAAGGTAGACCAAGTCATATAGATGATCATGGCAGGAGGAGTTTGAATTAATTGTATCCGAGGTGATCTAGAAGGGATGGCAAACTTTGTTGAAATTAAGGCTGCCATGCAAAATGAGTCATGATGCCTTATAAATCATGTGGGTTTAAGCAGCACAGAGATCCACTTGGGAAAGTGAAGTAGGTTATGATAGAGATCAATGAGTAGATCACAACCATGCAGAGAGTTGGTCCATAGGAGGTTGTATGAGGGTGTGAGCTTCTACCAAAGTAGGCATGATGACTAGTTTTGCAAGAAATGTTATTTTCTTGTCTGCAAAACCATCAAGGACGAGTGGGTTGGAGGAGGATCTAACCAGGGAAAATTTTGGGCCCTGGTAGTCCTTAGGATGGTTAACAAGATGGTTCAAGTGCATTTCCAAAAACTGTTTCCAGACTTAGTCAAGTTTGGCAGTTTTGAGGATTTTGACTAGAGTAGGAGAGGGATTGTTCTTGGAGGGTGGCAAGGTATCAGAGCATTAGCAAATGGATGATATGGAAGAGTATAGTGAGTAGAAGATATCCATGCTTGATGTTGGTCTTCATGGGCTTGGAAACTTCTGGAATGGAAACCTTCAGAAGGGATCTGGTTAAGGGATTTAGATGATCACCTAGTGGCTAGGGATCATATCTAGGTTTGTATTCTTGCTTAGGGATTGATGATTTGGAAGCATCTAGATCGTAGTGATGAGATCCTAGGGTGTCTCATACTACTTCCTAAGCAAACAAGTCAAACAACTTATCAGACAGCAGATCAAGGCAACTCATCTTATAAACAAATCAACTACTCAAGGGTTACCATCAATCTTAGCTTGAGGTAGGGTTGTGGCTTTTTGAAGAGGTTGGGTTTTGAATAAGGTGCGAGTCCTTGGTATCTCTACCAAGAGTAGAATTCAAATGCTTTGAAAAGAGGTTTTGGGAAATCTAGAGATAAGATTAGTTGAGTGTTTTGGAGAAGTTGGGTTTTATTGGTGTGAATTTACTAGATTGCCACTATAGTGTTTTCTCTTGGAAGATAGTGGTCAAGGCTAGATACAATGCATTTGGATTAGGGTTCTGAGGTCAGTAGGCTACCAAAAGGTAACCATGATATCCTCAGATAGGTCTTGACAAGACAAAACCATCACAAGTGGTTTTACTTGAATATCAATTTTCTAGATTTAATTATGATTTTTAAAGTGGATTAAACTCTAGTTTGAGGAAATAATTCACCAGAAATTATATAGAGCTCCAAAAATTATTTACTTGGATGGTTTGGTATTATTTGCTGTACTGAACCACTCAGAGTTGGAATTGTGTCAAAAAAATTACCAGAATGCCCTCAGGAAATTCCCAAAGGAAGTTCTGTATAGTTTTTCTCCTTTTTACCAGATAAATTCTACAGAAGATATTTAGTTGATTCCAAGGGAATGTGGTAGGCATTTAAATACCTTTCTGTAGGAGTTGTATTAACTCTTTTTGGAGTTGTCAAACTCCTGGAGTGATTTATTTAGTGAAAATACTCTTTTCAGAGGTATTTAAATCACTAAAATTCAACCAGAGCTCAATAAATTCTGAGCTGCTAGGATTTGGTAGGTACTGATTCTAGGAGGTACTGGGAGTTGGAATCAGTTCAATACCACATTTGGTTTGACCTGGAGAAATTATCCAAGGCAGTTAAAGGCTGATTTGGTTATTTTTCTCAAGGGTACACCTTTGTTCACCTTGGCATAGGACCTGTTCTAGATGATAGGTATTTCAGATACCTCTCAGTAGAACTTTGGTTTATCTCAAATGAGTAAGTCTATCTCACAGTGGAATTTATTTGGTATAAAAGATACATTCTAGTGGATTAATTGCCAATCAATAATAAAGATTATTTTTGGCAAGGGACTAGTTCTGCATGTTTAAGAAAACATCAGAGAACTACCAGAAATTTAGGTCTTGGCATAATATGGTGGTTTCCATTTTTATTTGGATTTAATCCTAGCAGGAGCTTTTCTGGAATAAAAGGTCACCTAAAAGGAAAAGGAGAAGGGATTCAGTGGGCCGGATCTAGAGGGGAAGTGGGACGTAGAGGGGGAAATCGGCCCACGGCGGTGACGCGGCACGCAGGAGCCTGAGGCTTGAACCAGCAGATCTCGGTCATTGGATTATGTCGAGACGGACGGCGCAGAGTTGTCGTCCACCTGGGCTCGCCGGCGACGTGATCTAACCCTAGCAAAGGGTGGCGCGGGGCGGGGAGCTCACCTGAGGGCTCAAGGAGGATCGGGGAGGCTGCAGGGCAACATGGTCGATGATGCTAAGCAAATCGAGGGGCAGCATGACGACGGAGGTCCACTGGAAGCAGCTCGCGCGACGGCGGCTGAGAGCGACCTCATCGGAGCTCAACGCTGATGACGGAGGAGTAGGTCCTTGGACAAAAGAGAAGTACTGTCAGGTAGAGGAGGAGGAGGGGAACACATGAGCTGACATGCAGAGGGAATGGAGCAGGGGAGAAGGAGCCTTGCTCGATTCGGTGAGGAGGCCGAGAGCTCTCCTTCTTCTTCTTTCGAGCAGCACAGGGCAGGGGAGTGGGAGTGGAGCTGGGGGAGTGTGAGTGGAGGTGAGAGGGATCAAATGAGGGGCAGAGGCGAACCGGGGGAGGCCTCTGGCCTATATACCAAGGAGGGAGGGGTAGATGAGGTAAAAGACCATTTAGGACAAGGGGGGAGGGGATTGCTGGCCAGGGATTGGTCCAGGGGTCGGTGGAGAGGGGTAGGTTTGGTATTTGGTCGTGCTGGATCTAAGAGGGAGGTGGTGGCAACTGTGGTTATTAATTAGAGTAGATCCTTGTAAGATTGTGGTGTGTCTCTCTCTCCTTCTACTAGTCCAAGGGTAAAATGGGAAAGGCTGAGGTGGTGCTACAGTGCTAGTCGACCAGGGGTGTGTCCTGATGCTAAGGAAAAGCATTGAACAAGTTTTGATGGAATTTGGAAGTGGTTGGAGTAGTGGATTTGCTTAATTGGCAATTTTGATCCAATTGTTGGGTGTGAAGGAAGTCCACAATCTTGCATTGGACCAGAGGAGGAAATGGTACTGGTAGATAAATGAGGTCAAGGTAGACTCCTAGGATTTAATTGAGATTTTTATGTGGGGTTTTAGTCCACTTAAATCCATTTACTCAAAAAGGGAAGAAGAGGTTTCTAGAAGATCATTTGATAAGTTTCCATTGGACAAGGTTGGTTTTTGATGTGGGAGGGTCCCATATGTGAATACACACTTAGGGGATTTTTCCCAAGATTTATTAGGGACTAGACGTAATTAAAACCATTATTATTCAAATTCAGCCATTTGAGAAAATGGGCAAAAAGAAATAATAAAGCTCCTCAAAAATTTGTATTTTTGAGGTGGGAAGGTGAGGTATGATAGATGGAACTCACATGAGCCAAAAGTTAGAGAAGTATTTTGGTAAAAACCAAACTTACCTTTATGAAGGGAGTTTTGGAGATTTGGAATATTAAAAGAATTAAATAGTTTTTGGGCCATAATAATTTTGGACAATTATTGACAAATCTTGAGGATCAATCTAGATGAGATACACAAGGTGTAGAAAGCATTTGCAATCTTGTGGAATGAAATTCCAACTTGAATTAGATGAAAAACAAGGAGTGGATGATCTAGGGTGATGTTATTTTTATATCACCAAAACATGCTTGCATCTTGGAGCTCAGAGCTCACCTTGGTGCAAGGGATAGATGGGCAGGTAGACCAAGTCATATAGATGATCATGGCAGGAGGATTTTGAATTAATTGTATCTGAGGTGATCTAGAAGGGATGGCAAACTTTGTTGAAATTAAGGTTGCCATGCAAAATGAGTCATGATGCCTTATAAACCATTTGGGTTTAAGCAGCACAGATATCCACTTGGGGAAAGTGAAGTAGGTTCTGATAGACATCGATGAGTAGATCACAACCATGCATAGAGTTGGTCCATAGGAGGTTGTATGCGGGTGTGAGCTTCTACCAAAGTCGGCATGATGACTAGTTTTGCAGGAAATGTTATTTTCTTGTCTGCAAAAGCATCAAGGACGAGTGGGTTGGAGGAGGATCTAACCAGGGAAAATTGTGTGCATTGGTAGTCCTTAGGATGGTTAACAAGATGGTTCAAGTGCATTTCCAAAAATGCACATGGTTTTAGAAAAGGAGGCTTTCAAGAAGGTGATGTTGAAACTGTTCCCAGACTAAGTCAAGTTTGGCAGGTTTGAGGATTTTGACTAGAGTAGGAGAGGGATTGTTCTTGGAGGGTGGCAAGTTATCAGAGCATTAGCAAATGAATGATATGGAAGAGTAGAGTGAGTAGAAGAGATCCATGTTTGATGTTGGTCTTCATGGGCTTGGAAACTTCTGGAATGGAAACCTTCAAAAGGGATCTGGTTAAGGGCTTTAGATGATCACCTAGTGGCTAGGGATCATATCTAGGTTTGTATTCTTGCTGAGGGATTGATGATTTGGAAGCATCTGGATCCTAGTGATGAGCTCCTAGGGTGGCTCATACTACTTCCTAAGAAAACAAGTCAAATAGTAGATCAAAACAACTTATCAGACAGCAGATCAAGGCAACTCATCTTATAAACAAATCAACTACTCAAGGGTTACCATCAAGCTTAGCTTGAGGTAGGGTTGGGGCTTTTTGAAGAGGTTGGGTTTTTAATAAGGTGAGAGTCCTTGGTATCTCTACCAAGAGTAGAATTCAAATGCTTTGAAAAAGGAGGTTTTGGGAAATCTAGAGATAAGATTAGTTGAGTGTTCTGTCTTGAAAACATAAGGAGATGGTATTATATATCCCTCCATAGTTTTGTCAATAGAAGCTACTGAAACAGTTTTGGTTGCATAAGCATCTTGGCTCATGTTTTGAAATGCCAAAACGTTTGAGAATATGTAAAATGAGCCAGGATAGTTTTGGGTAAATAGCTTTTGTCAACTGAGGGTGAGGTAAGGAGTAGCATGAGATATACTCTCATAAGCACAAGGGTAGACAATCAATAAGCAAGCACTGCACCAAGGCACAAGAAAAAGTTTTTGTTCCCCGTGATTTTTGCATTCTGGACAACTAATTATGGTTACTGAAATTAGGATGTTACAACAACATTATACATAGACCGTAATCCAACTGCATCTATGACTAATAATCCACATTTAGGTTATCATCTGAACCCCCTCCGGTATTAAGTTGCAAGAAACAAATAATTGCATTACGCATTGCGTGTAAAGTAAACAATACGATTGTTCTATGTACAAAGGATTGTTGTTTTCTCCCTAGTAGCAACAGCACATCTAGTACCTTAGAGATTTCTATCACTTCCCCAGATTACTAGAGGCATGAACCCACTATCGAGCATAAATACTAACTCTTGGAGTTGCTAGCATCTACTTGACCAAGATAGCTACTAACAACGGAAAGCATGCAAGATCACAAATAACAAAGACATGATAGAATCAATAATCAATCTGAAATAGCATCTCAATATCCATAGGATTCCCACAAACACAACATGTACGAGAAACACTAGTTTAGAGGAGAAACAATAGCAAAAGTG
Source organism: Avena sativa (assembly GCA_916181665.1). NCBI lineage: Eukaryota > Viridiplantae > Streptophyta > Magnoliopsida > Poales > Poaceae > Avena > Avena sativa. The sequence continues at coordinate 438,022,331 of OV702289.1, forward strand.
TACGGGAAAGTAGATACATTTTGGACGTATCAACTCCCCCCAAGCTTAGCTTACTGCTTGTCCTCAAGCAATTCAGTTGAAAACTGAGTGCGATAAAAGAACTTTCACGAACACATTTGCTTCATATGATGTATACATTCTCAGCATGTGATCAACTACTTAGACAATTCATAATAAAGAGTATCCAACTAATTTTACTTAATAGGCATTGCAAGCTATGAAGAGATTCCAACTCAAAAATAATAAGTAGCATGAAACATAAACATAAGCAACATTACAATGCTCATAACAAGGTATGAAAGAGTGGTATCTCGCTTGCCTTTGATTATGAATGCCAAGGCACCTCTGAAGTTTAGGTGAAGACTAGAATTAAAGATGTTAAAGATACAAGCATCAAAGTCATAACACAAATAATCAAGTTTTGAGACAAGCACATTAAACTAAGAATGACAACTACGCTCTTAAGAAGGTGCTCATAGAATATGTGGAGACTCAACAAGGAAAATGAAAAAGGTTTTGAAAAGTTTGAAAGGCTTCCAAATGCTGAAAGTATGGTACTTGTTAGCTTTGAGCTCTCATTGAGCCTATCATAATCATCTTTAAATGGTTAAGTTTAAAGTGACACAACTAAGAGGATATGCTTGACAAGTTATAAGCTAAAGTCTCATGCCCCTTACTTACGAGTACCGGACCTCATGCTACTCAACTTCAGTCACAAGTAAGCTCTTGTCATTGTAAATACATATGTATCATAGAGAACCGCCAACGGGGTATCCCTTGCACATGTCACAGGAGGTATCCCATAATCAAAATGACAAGGCAAGCAGACAATGAGCATCTCAGCGACCTTTTTATTTACTATGTGCATAGATTTTTATTGAGGATGCTTCATAGAATGCTCATTACGGTTACGCTGCAAGTTTCCACCATGATTAGGCATGGCTTAGGCTAGCGACCCAGGCGTTTGTCTAACACATATACAAACTCCATGATCTTACAAGTTCCACTTTATTTCACACTGCCGGGATCCATAGGCAAAAGAACATGATATCAACGAGGTACTAAGTACCAGTGCAATGTTGAAAGCATTCCCCATGCCACATGGTTCTACTAACTTCAACTTATAAAGCGCAAGCATATACGCAACAAAGAAGGAAGCAATGGTTTAGATTTATTAAGTGCATGAAAATAAAGTGTGCCATCAAGTTCGTGAGAGCTTTACTAACTAACTTTCTCATAACAAGCAAACATTTTATTCGGAAGAAAACAAGGCATATTTAATATGCACGAAGATATCAAATGATGCTAATAGGTAGGTATGGTGGACACTTTGGCAATATTTGGTTTTAGGGAGTTGGAAACATGAGTAAAATACTCAGTGAAAGTGAAGGCTAGCAATAGTAAGGGAGCGACAAACGAGAGAGCAATAGCTGTCATAATCACGCTTGCAACAAAACAGGACTAATCATGGCATGAGAGTGATTCAAGACCCTCAAGGGAAAATAATTCATCGAGGCTTAACTGATTATTTCAGTCATATGCATGCATGAGCATGTGCCAAGTCAATTCAAATGAAACATTCAGAGGAGGATACCACTGTGTCATACCAAGTTATGAATAGAGTAATGCAGGCAAACATTCGTAAGACATGCTACAAACTATTAGCAATCTGAAACTAATCATATGAAAGCAAGAACTACTAAGCATCCATAAATAGCATACACCCTACATGAACAGACTAAGCACGCCCAGAATGATGAGTATATGTAAAAAATGAAAACAAATAGAGTTCATTACCAGACTCTTACCACACCTCAAGTTGTCATTAATCCTCATTATTGCCCTTCACTTGTGTGGCTTGAATAATAACATGAAACCAATATCCACTGAGGACTGCTGAACCCTACAACAAACTCACAAAACCAAAGAAGAACAACAAATATTTTTGGTGTTTTCGATTTTTAAACAAGAACCAAAAAGGGAAGAACAAGCAAAGCAAAATCTTTTTGGGTTTTTCGAATAGTTCAAACAAAGGATTAATTGGCAGGCAAAGTAGAAATTTGTTCATTAGGGATCTTCCTTTTATTCGAGACAATATCCTTCATATACTTTGAGTAAGGAGGCAATTTAATAGCATTAGTCAAAGGAATTTGCAAGAATAAAGGTTTCATCCACTCACAAAACTTGTTATAGTGTTCATCTTCCTTTGACTTGTGTTTCTTATCGGGGAAAGGCATAGGTTTTTGGACCCAAGGTTCTCTTTCACTACCATGTTTCTTAGCAATAAAATCTTCTTTAGTGTATTTAGTATTCTTAGTGTGCTTTTCAGGTTCTTCTTCAACTTTTTCTTCATTTGGAGCTTCATTTTATTCATTACCACTTTCAGTTTCAGCATCAGAGATAGATATACTATTAGGATCTATAGCAGGTTCAGAGGGTTCTACAATAGTTTTATGTTTGTTTTTCCTTTTCTTACAAGTAGAGCCACTATTTTCAGCTTGTTGAGAATCCTGCTCAATTCTTTTGGGATGCCCCTCAGGATATAGAGGATCCTGGGTAGTAGCACCACTTCTAGTTCTCAGTTCACAAGCATGTTTTTCTTTAGCAGCATTAACTAGCAAGTATTTTTGCACTTTAATGAGTTGATCTATTTGAGTTTGAACCATTTGAAAGTGTTTAACAATCATTTTAACATCATTAGATGTTCTTTCCACAATATCTTTTAACTCAACAATAGCTCTAGAATTTTCCATTTGAAGATTTTGCACCCTTTTATTAAAATTATCTTACTTAACAATAAAAATATCGAATTCTTCTAAGCATTGATTAGGAGGTTTAGAGTAAGGGATATCACCTTCATCAAAATATTGGAGAGGGTGTACCTCAATAGTGGATGAGTGGGGAATTGGCTTACATAATTCTTCTATAGGAGGTAAATTCTTGACATCTGTTGCTTTAATTCCCATCTCCTTAAGATATTTCTTAGCTTCCTTCATCACTTAATCATTTAATTAAATAACTACCCTCTTCTTTGATGTTGGAATTGGCAACGGTATAGTAGGTTCAGGTATAATTACTTCAGGTATAGCTGGTTCAGGAGGATTCCAATCTTCATAATTCTTGCTTATTTTAGCCATTAATTCCTCAGCTTCCTTGGGAGTCCTATTCCTAAAAACACAATCAGCACAACTGTCTAGGTATGTCCTATATTCTTCAGTTAGTCCATTATAAAATATATCAAGAAGCGCATTCTTAGGTAATGGACTTCTAGCCTGTGCATGAATCAAAGAACAAAACCTTGCCCATGATTCAGGCAATATCTCTTTTTTCTCCCTGTTTAAAATCAAAAAGTTCCTGCAAAATAGCATGTCTAGCACTAGGAGTTTCTGTAGGAAAGTACTAATCAAGCAATCAGGGCTATCAATAGATCCAGGAGGTAAATTACTAAACCAAGTTTTAGCTTCTCCTTTCAGTGAAAAGGGGGAAATCTTAGCAACAAAGTAAGTACGCATCTTAATATCAATAGAAAACAAGCCACTCATGGTAGAAAGTTCATTCATATGTGCTATCGCACTTTCATTCTTAGTCCCACGAAAAGGTTCTTTCTCAACAATAGCTATGTAAGATAGATTGAGAGAGAAATCATAATCTTTATCTTTAATGTTTATGGGAGAAGCAGCAAACTTAGCAATAGGAGACAATTTGGGTCTAATAGTACGCCTCTCAAGGATAGTCTTAGCAGCGCTCCAATCATGGGTGTTTTTACATTCTTTAATAAATTCATCGGTCATCTCAACATAACCATCTTCAATATCATAACTCTCACTAGACTCAGGTGAACTAACAGGTGTAGTAGTGTCTTCATTAGGAGTTTCAGTATTTCCAGCTATAGTTCAAGCAATCATAGCATCTAGGAAAGGACCTAATGAACCACTCTTATCAAGCACAATAGAAACAGAATCATAAGTATCATAAGTTTCAGATTCAGCAGTAGTAGAAGTGTGTGTAGCATGTGTATGTGGTGGTGTAACAAGCTTACTCATAACATATGGTGAATCAAGAGTAACAGAGGTGTTCAGAACAGTACCTCTTCTTGTAGTGGATGGTAAAATAGGAACCTTGCCGTCACGAGACTTACCCATGATGGATGGATAACAACAAACAATAGAGAATCCAAGTGAACTTGATAATAAAGCTATGCTCCCCGGCAACGGCGCCACAAAATAGTCTTGATGACCCACAAGTATAGGGGTGTATCGCAGTATTTTCGAGGGAAGTGAAACCCAATTTATTGATTCGACGCAAGGGGAGCCAAAGAATATTTATAAGCCTTAACAACTGAGTTGTCAATTCAGCTGCACCTGGAAACAATTTTGCTCACAACAGTTTATCAGTAGCAACCGTTTTGTAGTAGCAATAGTAAAGTAGCAGCAGTAGTAAAGTAAAGACAACAGTAACAATAGCAATAAACAGTAGGATTCGAGTGCGGTAGGCATAGGGATGGATGGACGGGCGTTGCATGGATAGGACAATTCACATAGCAATCAGAACATAGGGCAATTGCAGATGGAGAAGCGATGGTGATGATGATGGCGATGATCTCCTCTAATTCCCCGTCCCGGCAGGGTGCCAGAACGGAGTTTCTAGTGCTGTTTCGTGGAATCTGGTGGTGGTGGCGGAGCGGAACTCCTTTTGGAAAAACGTTAAACCCCCTTGAGTTTTTAGGTCAGAAGGCATCTTATAGGCGAAGAGGGAGACCGACGGGGTGTCTGGGGCGGCCAGACCACCCCTTGGCGTGGCCTGCGCTAGCCCGCGCGGCCAGGTGGTGTGGCCTGGGCCCAGCCCTCCTCTGTCTCGTATTCTGGCTCCAAGAGTCTTCTGCTGAAATAGGATTTTTGGCATATTTTCTGGGATTTTTCCTGATAGTTGATTTTCTGCACAAAAACTAGACACCAAGGCAATTCTACTGAAAACAGCGTCAGTCCGTGTTAGTTGCATCCAAATCACACTAGTTTAGAGGAGAAACAATAGCAAAAGTGTTCGGAAAAGTAGATACGTTTTGGACGTATCAATGGTCATAGAGACCAAAAGCACATAGGAAGAGCAATTTCCACATTGCATGTTGCACCAGTGAGGCAGAAGTTGCATCATAGAATGCACTAGAGTGTGCGTGGTCATGTGAATCAGTGTGCTCTAGGAAAAGAACACCTGCAATGACACTAGTGGATCAATGTGGTTTAGTAAAAGAAAACATGCAGTGACTATAGGTGATCCATGTGTCAAACCATTGTTACATGGATCAAAAGCACATAGGAAGAGCAGCTTCCACATTGCATGTTTGACCAGTGAGGCATAAATTGCATCACAGAATGCACTGGAGTATTTGTGGTCATGTGGATCAATGTGGTCTAGGAAACGAACACATGCAATGTCACTAGTGGATCATTATGGTTTAGGAAAAGAAAACATGCAATGACTATAGGTGATACATGTGTCATACCATGGTCATATAGATCAAAAGCACATAGGAAGAGCAGCTTCCACACTGCATGTTGCACCTGTGAGTCGGAAGTTGCATCACATAATGCAGTGGATTCTGTATGGTCATGTGGATCAATGTGGTCTAGGAAAAGAACACATGCAATCACACTAGTAGGTCAATGTGATTTAGTAAAAGAAAACATGCAGTGACTATAGGTGATCCATGTGTCATACCATGGTCACAGAGACCAAAACCACATAGGAAGAGCAGCTTCCACATTGCATGTTGCACCAGTGAGGTAGAAGTTGCATCACAGAATGCACTGGGGTGTTGATGGTCATGTGGATCAATGTGGTCTAGGAAAAGAGCATATGCAATGATACTAGTGGATTAATGTGGTTTAGGAAAAGAACATATGCAATCACTATAGGTGATCCATGTGTCATAACATGGTCACAATGACCAAAAGAACATAGGAAGAGTAGCTTCCACATTGCATGTTGCACCAGTGAGGCGGAAGTTGCATCGCAGAATGCACTAGAGTGAGTGTGGTCATGTGGATCAATGTGGTCTAGGAAAAGAATACTTTCAATGACACTAGTGGATCAATGTGCTTTAATAAAATAACACATGCAATTACTATAGGTGATCCATGTGTCAAACCATGGTCACAGAGACCAAAACCACATAGGAAGAGCGGCTTCCACATTGCTTGTTGCACCAGTGAGGCAAAAGTTGCATCACAAAATGCACTGGATTGTGTGTAGTCATGTGGATCAATGTGGTATAGGAAAATAACGCATGCGATGGCACAAGTGGATCAATTTGGTTTAGGAAAAAACACATGAAATGACTATAGGTGATCCATGTGTCATACCATGGTCACAAAGACCGAAAGTACATATGAAGAGAAGCTTCCACATTTCATATTGCACCAGTGAGGCAGAAGTTGCATCACAGAATGCACTAGAGTGTGTGTGGTCATGTGGATCAATGTGGTATAGGAAAAGAACACATGCAATGACACTAGTGGATCATTTTAGTCTAGGAAAATACCAATGCAATGACTATAGGTGATCCATGTGTCATACCATGGTCACAGATACGAAAAGCACATAGGAACGACAGCTTCCACATTGCATGTTGCACCAGTGAGGCAAAAGTTGCATCACATAATGCCCTATAGTTTGTGTGGTCATGTGGATCAATATGGTATAGGAAAAGAGCACATTCAATGAAACTAGTGCATCAATGTGGTTTAAGAAAATAACACATGTAATCACTATAGGTGATCCATGTGTCAAACCATGGTCACAGAAACCAAAAGCACATAGGAAGAGCAGCTTCCACATTGCATGTTGCACAAGTGAGGCAGAAGTTGTAGCACAGAATGCATTGGACTGTGTGTGGTCATGTGGATCAATGTGGTCTAGGAAAAGAACAGATGCAATGACACTAGTGGATCAATGTGGTTTAAGAAAAGAACATATGCAATGACTATAGATGATCCATGTGTCAAACCATGGTCACGGAGATTAAAAGCACATAGGAAGAGCAGCTTCCACATTATAAGTTCAACCAGTGAGGCAGAAGTTGCATCACAGAATGTACTAGATTGTGTGTGGTCATGTGGATCAATGTGGTCTAGGAAAATGACACATGCAATGAAACTAGTGGGTCAATTTGGTTTAGGAAAAGAACACATGCAACGACTATAGGTGATCCATGTGCCATACCATGGTCACAAAGACCAAATGCACATAGGAAGAGAAACTTCAACATTGCATGTTGCACTAGTGAGGTAGAAGTAGGATCACAGAATGCACAAGAGTGTGTGTGGTCATGTGGATCAATGTGGTCTAGGAAAATAACAGATGCAATGACACAAGTGAATCAATGTGGTTTAGGAAAAGAGCACTTGCAATGAATATAGGTGATCCATGTGTCAAACCATGGTCAAAGAGACCAAAAGCACATAGGAAGAGCAACTTTCACATTGCATGTTGCACCAGTGAGGCAGAAGTTGCATCATAGAATGCACTGGAGTGTGTGTGGTCATATGCATCAATGTGCTATAGGAAAAGATCACATGCAATGACACTAGTGGATCAATGTGGTTTAGTAAAAGAAAACATGCAGTGACTATAGGTGATCCATGTGTCATACCATGGTTATATAGATCAAAAGCACATAGGAAGAGCAGCTTCCACACTGCATGTTGCACCTGTGAGTCGGAAGTTGCATCACATAATGCAGTGGATTCTGTGTGGTCATGTGGATCAATGTGGTCTACGAAAAGAACATATGCAATGACACTAGTGGATTAATGTGGTTTAGGAAAGGAACAAATGCAATGACTATAGATGATCCATGTGTCATACCATGGTCACAGTGACCAAAAGAACATAGGAAGAGCAGCTTCCACATTGGATGTTGCACCTGTGAGTCAGAAGTTGCATCACAAAATGCACTAGGGTGTTGATGGTCATGTGGACCAATGTGGTCTACGAAAAGAACATATGCAATGACACTAGTGGATTAATGTGGTTTAGGAAAGGAACAAATGTAATGACTATAGATGATCCATGTGTCATACCATGGTCACAGTGACCAAAAGAACATAGGAAGAGCAGCTTCCACATTGGATATTGCACCTGTGAGTCAGAAGTTGCATCACAAAATGCACTGGGGTGTTGATGGTCATGTGGACCAATGTGGTCTACGAAAAGAACATATGCAATGACACTAGTGGATTAATGTGGTTTAGGAAAGGAACAAATGTAATGACTATAGATGATCCATGTGTCATACCATGGTCACAGTGACAAAACGAACATAGGAAGAGCAGCTTCCACATTGGATGTTGCACTTGTGAGTCAGAAGTTGCATCACAAAATGTACTAGATTGTGTGTGGTCACGTGGATAAATGTGGTCTAGGAAAAGAACGCATGCAATGACACAAGTGGATCAATTTGGTTTAGGAAAAAACCACATGAAATGACTATAGGTGATCCATGTGTTATACCATGGTCACAAAGACAAAAAGCACATAGGAAGAGAGGCTTCCACATTTCATATTGCATCGGTGAGGCAGAACTTGCATGACATAATGCACTAGAGTGTGTGTGGTCAGGTGGATCATTGTGGTCTAGGAAAACAACACATGCAATGACACTAGTGGATCAATTTGGTCTAGGAAAAAAAACAATGCAATGACTATAGGTGATCCATGTGTCATACCATGGTCACAAATATGAAAAGCACATAGGAACGACAACCTCCACATTGCATGTTGCACCAGTGAGGCAAAAGTTGCATCACATAATGCCCTAGAGTTTGTGTGGTCATGTGGATCAATGTGGTCTAGGAAAAGAACACATTCAATGGCACTAGTGCATCAATGTGGTTTAAGAAAAGAACACAAGCAATGACTATTGGTGATCCATGTGTCAAACCATGGTCACAGAGACCAAAAGCACATAGGAAGAGCAGCTTCCACATTGTATGTTGTACAAGGCAGGCAGAAGTTGTAGCACAGAATGCATTGGATTGTCTGTGGTCATGTAGATCAATGTGGTCTAGGAAAAGAACACATGCAATGACAGTAGTGGATCAATGTGGTTTAAGAAAAGAACGCATGCAATGACTATAGGTGATCCATGTGGCAAACCATGGTCACGGAGATTAAAAGCACATAGGAAGAGCAGCTTCCACATTGCATGTTCAACCAGTGAGGCAGAAGTTGCATCACACAATGTACTAGATTGTGTGTGGTCATGTTGATCAATGTGCTCTAGGAAAAGGACACGTGCAATGAAACTAGTGGATCAATTTGGTTTAGGAAAAGAACACATACAATGACTATAGGTGGTCCATGTGCCATACCATGGTCACAAAGACCAAAAGCACATAGGAAGAGCAACTTCCACATTGCATGTTGCACTAGTGAGGTGGAAGTAGGATCACAGAATGCACCAGAGTGTGTGTGGTCATGTAGTCTAGGAAAAGAACAGATGCAATGACACAAGTGAATCAATGTGGTTTAGGAAAAGAACACTTGCAATGACTATAGGTGATCCCTGTGTCATACCATGGTCACAGAGACCAAAAGCACATAGGAAGAGCAACTTTCACATTTCATGTTGCACCAGTGAGGCAGAAGTTGCATCATAGAATGCACTGGAGTGTGTGTGGTCATGTGCATCAATGTGCTATAGGAAAAGAACACAGGCAATTGCACTAGTGGATCAATGTGGTTTAGTAAAAGAAAACATGAAGTGACTATAGGTGATCCATGTGTCAAACCATGGTCACATGGACCAAAAGCACATAGGAAGATCCATCTTCCACATTGCATGTTGGACCAGTGAGGCAGAAGTTGCATCATAGAATGCACTGGAGCGTTTGTGGTCATGTGGATCAATGCGGTCTAGGAAAAGAACACATGCAATGTCACTAGTGGATCATTATGGTTTAGGAAAAGAACACATGCAATGACTATATGTGATCCATGTGTCATACCATGGTCATATAGACCAAAAGCACATAGGAAGAGAAGCTTCCACATTGCATGTTGCACCTATGAGGCAGAAGTTGCATCACAGAATGAAGTGGATTATGTTTGGTCATGTGGATCAATGTGGTCTAGGAAAAGAACACATGCAACTACACTAGTGCGTCAATGTGGTGTCGTAAAATAAAACATGCAGTGACTATAGGTGATCCATGTGTCATACCATGGTCACAGAGACCAAAAGCACATAGGAAGAGCAGCTTCCACATTGCATGTTGCACTAGTGAGGCAGAAGTTGCATCACAGAATGCATTGGGGTGTGTGTGGTCATGTGGATCAATGTGGTCTAGGAAAAGAGCATATGCAATGACAGTAGTGGATTAATGTGGTTTAGTAAAAGAACATATGCAATGACTATATGTGATCCATGTGTCAAAACATGGTCACAGTGACCAAAAGAACATAGGAAGAGTACCTTCCACATTGCATGTTGCACCAGTGAGGCGGAAGTTGCATCGCAGAATGCACTAGAGTGAGTGTGGTCATGTGGATCAATGTGGTCTAGGAAAATAATACTTTCAATGACACTAGTGGATCAATGTGCTTTAATAAAATAACACATGCAATGACTATAGGTGATCCATGTGTCAAACCATGGTCATAGAGACCAAAACCACATAGGAAGAGCGGCTTCCACATTGCTTGTTGCACCAGTGAGGCAAAAGTTGCATCACAAAATGCACTGGATTGTGTGTAGTCATGTGGATCAATGTGGTATAGGAAAATAACGCATGCAATGGCACAAGTGGATCAATTTGGTTTAGGAAAAAACACATGAAATGACTATAGGTGATCCATGTGTCATACCATGGTCACAAAGACCGAAAGTACATAGGAAGAGAAGCTTCCACATTTCATATTGCACCAGTGAGGTAGAAGTTGCATCACAGAATGCACTAGAGTGTGTGTGGTCATGTGGATCAATGTGGTCTAGGAAAAGAACACATGCAATGACACTAGTGGATCATTTTGGTCTAGGAAAATACCAATGCAATGACTATAGGTGATCCATGTGTCATACCATGGTCACAGATACGAAAAGCACATAGCAACGGCAGCTTCCACATTGCATGTTGCACCAGTGAGGCAAAAGTTGCATCACATAATGCCCTATAGTTTGTGTGGTCACGTGGATCAATGTGGTCTAGGAAAAGAGCACATTCAATGAAACTAGTGCATCAATGTGGTTTAAGAAAAGAACACATGAAATGACTATGGGTGATCCATGTGTCAAACCATGGTCACAAAGACCAAAAGCACATAGGAAGAGCATCTTCCACATTGCATGTTGCACCAGTGAGGCAGAAGTTGCATCACAGAATGCACTAGATTGTGTGTGGTCATGTGGATCAATGTGGTCTAGGAAAAGAATACATTCAAAGACACTAGTGGATCAATGTGGTTTAAGAAAAGAACACATGCAATGACTATAGGTGATCCATGTGTCAAACCATGGTCAAAGACCAAAACCACATAGGAAGAGCAGCTTGCACATTGTATGTTGCACCAGTGAGGCAGAAGTTGCATCACAAAATGCACTGGACTATGTGTGCTCATGTGGATCAATGTGGTCTAGGAAAAGGACAAATGCAATGACACAAGTCGATCAATTTGGTTTAGGAAAAAAACACATTCAATGACTATAGGTGATCCATGTGTCATACCATGGTCACAGAGACCAAAACCAGATAGGAAGAGAAGCTTCCACATTTCATATTGCAATAGTGAGGCAGAAGTTGCATCACATAATGTTGTAGAGTGTGTGTCGACATATGGATCAATGTGGTATAGGTAAAGGACATATGCAATGACACTAGTGGATCAATTTGGTCTAGGAAAAAAACCCATGCAATGACTATAGATGATTCATGTGTTATACCAAGGTCACAGATACGAAAAGAAGATAGGAAGAGTAGCTTCCACATTGCATGTTGCACCAGTGAGGAAAAAGTTGAATCACAAAATTCGCTAGAGTTTGTTTGGTCATGTGGATCAATGTGGTCTAGGAAAAGAACACATGCAATGACACTAGTGCTTCAATGTGGTTTAAGAAAAGAACACCTGCAATGACTATATGTGATCCATGTGTCAAACCATGGTCATAGATCACAGAATGCACTGGATTGTGTGTGGTCATTTGGATCAATGTGGTCTAGGAAAAGAACACTTGCAATGAAACAAGTGGATCAATTTGGTTTAGGAAAAAACACATGCAATGACTATAGGTGATCCATGTGTCATACCATGGTCATGGAGACCAAAAGCACATAGGAAGAGCAGCTTCCACATTGCATGTTGCATAAGTGAGGCAGAAGTTGGATCATAGAATGCACAGGAGTGTGTGTGGTCATGTGGATCAATGTTGTCTAGGAAAAGAACATATGCAATGACACAAGTGAATCAATGTGGTTTAGCAAAAGAACACGTGCAATGACTATGTGTGATCGGTGTGTCAATCCATGGTCACAGAGACCAAAAGCACTTAGGAAGACACTACAACAAATGTGATTATCTGTGACGCACATTCAGTGATGATTCAGTAAAAAACGTCATGTTTTATGAAAAAACGTCACAATTTAGATGAATCACTGACGTTTTTTCCAAAATCGTCACAGAATGAGTGTCATATATAATCACATCTGTTGTAGTGAGAGCAACTTCCACATTGCATGTTGCACCAGTGAGGAAGAAGTTGCATCATAGAATGCACTAGAGTGTGTGTGGTCATGTGCATCAATGTGCTCTAGGAAAAGAACACGTGCAATGACACTAGTTGACCAATCTGGTTTAGTAAAAAACTTGCAGTGACTATAGGTGATCCATGTGTCAAACCATGGTCACATGGACCAAAAGAAAATAGGAACAGCAGCTTGCACATTGCATGTTGGACCAGTGAGGAAGAAGTTGCATCATAGAATGCACTAGAGTGCGTGTGGTGATGTGGATCAATTTGGTCTAGGAAAAGAACAAATGCAATGAGACTAGTGCATTAATGTTGTTTAGGAAAAGAACACATGCAATGACACTAGTGGGTCAATGTGGTTTAGTAAAAGAAAACATGTAGTAACTATAGGTGATCCATGTGTCATACCATGGTCACAGAGAGCAAAAAAACATAGGAAGACTAGCTTCCACATTGCATGTTGCACTAGTGAGGCATAAGTATCATTGGAGAATGCACTAGAGTGTGTGTGGTTATGTGATGTGGTCTAGGAAAAGAACACATGCAATGACACTAGTGGATCAATGTGGTTTAAGAAAAAAACACATGAAATGACTATAGGAGATCCATGTGTCAAACCATGGTCACAGAGACCAAAAGCACATAGGAAGAGGAGCTTCTACATTTCATGTTGCACCGGTGAGGCACAAGTTGGATCATAGAATGCACTGGAGTGTGTGTGGTCATGTGGATTAATGTGGTCTAGGAAAAGAACACATGCAATGACACAAGTGGATCAATTTGTTTTAGGAAAAAACACATGCAATGCCTATAGGTGATCCATGTGTCATACCATGGTCACAGAAACCAAAAGCACATAGGAAGACAAGCTTCCAAATTGCATGTTGCACTAGTGAGGCAGAAGTTGCATCATAGACTGCACTGGAGTGTGTGTGGTCATGTGGATCAATGTGGTCTAGGAAAAGAACACATACAATGACACTAGTGGATCAATTTGGTCTAGGAAAAAACCATGCAATGACTATAGGTGATCCATGTGTCAAACCATGGTCACATGGACCAAAAGCACATAGGAAGAGCAGCTTGCACATTGCATGTTGGACCAGTGAGGAAGAAGTTGCATCGTAGAATGCACTAGAGTGCGTGTGGTCATGTGGATCAATGTGGTCTAGGAAAAGAATAAATCCAATGACACTAGTGGATTAATGTTGTTTACGAAAAGAACACATGCAATGAAACTAGTGGGTCAATGTGGTTTAGTAAAAGAAAACATGCAGTAACTATAGGTGATCCATGTGTCATACCATGGTCACAGAGGGCAAAAAAACATAGGAAGAGTATCTTCCACATTGCATGTTGCACTAGTGAGGCAGAAGTAGCATTGGAGAATGCACTAGAGTGTGTGTGGTTATGTGATGTGGTCTAGGAAAATAACAAATGCAATGACACTAGTGGATCAATGTGGTTTCAGAAAATAACACATGAAATGACTATAGGTGATCCATGTGTCAAACCATGGTCACAGAAACCAAAAGCACATAGGAAGAAAACCTTCCAAATAGCATGTTGCACCATTGAGGCAGAAGTTGCATCATAGAATGCACTGGAGTGTGTGTGGTCATGTGGATCAGTGTGGTCTAGGAAAATAACATATGCAATGACACTAGTGGATTAATGTGGTTTAGGAAAATAACATGTGGAATGACTATAGGTGATCCATGTGTCAAACCATGGTCACAAAGACAAAAAGCACATAGGAAGAGCAGCTTCCATATTGCATGTTTCACAAGTGAGGTAGAAGTTGCATCACAGAATGGACTAGAGTGCATGTGGTCATGTGGATCAATGTGCTCTAGGAAAATATAACACATGCAATGACACTTGTGGATTAATGTGGTTTAGCAAAAGAACACATGCAGTGACTATAGGTGATCCATGTGTTAATCCATGGTCACACAGACAAAAAGCACATAGGAAGAGCAGCTTCCACATTACATGTTGCACCAGTGAGGTAGCAGTTGCATCACAGAATGCACTAGAGTGTGTGTGGTCATGTGGATGAATGTGGTATAAGAAAAAATAACACATGCAATGACACTAGTGGATCATTTTTGTTTAGGAACAGAACACATGCACTGCATATGGGTGATCCATGTGTCGTATCATGGTCACATAGACCAAAAGCACATAGGAAGAGCAGCTTCCACATCGCATGTTGCACTAGTGAGGCATAAGTTGCATCATACATACATTGGATTGTCTTTTGTCATGTAGATCAATGTGGTATATGAAAGAACACATGCAATGACACTAGTGGATCAATGTAGTTTAGAAAAATAACACCTGCAACGAATATAGGTGATCCATGTGTTATACCATTGTTATAGATACCAAAACACATAGGAAGAGCATCTTACACATTGCATGTTGCACCAGTGAGGCAGAAGTTGCATCTTAGAATGCACTGGAGTGTGTGTGGTCATATGGATCAATGTGGTCTAGGAAAAAAACATGCAATGACACTAGTGGATCAATTTAGTTTAGGAAAAAAACACATACAATGAATATAGGTGTTCCATGTGTCCTACCATGGTCACAAAGACCAAAAGCACATAGCAAGAGCAGCTTCCGCATTGCATGTTGCACCTGTGAGGCAGAAGTTGCATCACAAAATGAACACATGCAATGCCTATAGGTGATCCATGTGTCATACCGTGGTCATATAGACCAAAAGCACATAGGAAGAGCATCTTTAACATTGCATGTTGCACCTGTGAGGCAGAAGTTGCATCACAAAATGAACTGGAGTGTGTGTGGTCATGTGGATCAATGTGGTCTAGGAAAATAACGCATGCAATGCCACTAGTTGATCATTGCGGTTTAGGAAAAGAACACCTGAAGTGACTATAGGTGATCCCTGTGTCATACCTTGGTGAAAGAGACCAAAATAACATAGGAAGAGTAGCTTACACATTGCATGTTGCACCAGTGAGGTAGAAGTTGCATCACAGAATACACTAGAGTGTGTGTGGTCATGTGGATCAATGTGTTCTAGGAAAAGAACACATGCATTGAAACTAGTGAATCAATTTGGTTTAGGAAAAGAACACATGCAATGATTGTAGGTGCTCCATGTCTCATACCATGGTCACATATTATAGTGTGTGTGGTCATTTCGATCAATTTTGTCTAGGAAATGAACACATTCAATAACACAAGTGGATCAATTTGATCTAGGAAAAAACCCATGCAATGATAGGTGATCCAAGTGTCATACCATGGTCACAAATACCAAAATAACATAGGAAGAGCAGCTTCCACATTACATGTTGCACCAGTGAGGCAGAAGTTGCATTACAGAATGCACTAGAGTGTGTGTGGTCATGTGGATCTATGTGGTCTAGGAAAAGAACACATGCAATGACACTAGTGGATCAATGTGGCTTAAGAAAAGAACACATGCAATGACTATAGGTGATCCATGTGTCAAAGCATGGTCATAGAGACCAAAAGCACATAGCAAGAGCAGCTTCCACATCGCATGTTGCACTAGTGAGGCAGAAGTTGCATCACATAATGCATTGGATTGTGTGTGGTCATGTGGATCAATGTGGTCTCGAAAAAGAACACATGCAATGAAACTAGTGGATCAATTTGGTTTAGGAAAAAATCAAATTCAATGACTATAGGTGATCCTTGTGTCATACCTTGGTCACAGAGACCAAAAGCATATAGGAAGAGCAGCTTCCACATTGCATGTCGCACCATTGAGGCAGAAGTTGGATCATAGAATGCACTAGAGTGTGTGTGGTCATGTAGATCAATGTGGTCTATGAAATGTACAGATGCAAAGAACACATGCAATGTCTATAGGTGTTCCATGTGTCAAAGCATGGTCACATGGACTATAAGCACATAGGAAGAGCAGCTTCGACATTGCATGTTGGACCAGTGAGGAAGAAGTTGCATCACAGAATGCGCTAGAGTGTTTGTGGTCATGTGGATCAATGTGGTCTAGGAAAAGAACACATGCAATGTCACCAGTGGATTAATATGTTTTAGGAAAAGAACACATGCAATGCCTATAGGTGATCCATGTGTCATACCATGGTCATATAGACCAAAAGCAGATAGGAAGAGCATCTTTAACATTGCATGTTGCACCTGTGAGGCAGAAGTTGCATCATAGAATGCAGTGGATTGTGTGTGGTCATGTGGATCAATGTGGTCTAGGAAAAGAACACATGCAATGACACTAGTGGGTCAATATGGTTTAGTAAAAGAAAACATGCAGTGACTATAGGCGATTCATGTGTCATACCATGGTCATAGAGAACAAAAGCACATAGGAAGAGCAGCTTCCATATTGCATGTTGCACTACTGAGGCATAAGTTACATCACAGAATGCACTGGAGTGTGTGTGATCATGTGGATCAATGTGGTCTAGGAAATTAACACATGCAATGACACTAGTGGATTAATGTGGTTTAAGAAAAGAACACATGCAATGACTATATTTGATCCATGTGTCAAACCATGGTCACAAAGACAAAAAGCACATAGGAAGAGCAGTTTCCACATTGCATGTTGCACCAGTGAGGTAGAAGTTGCATCACAGAATGCACTAGAGTGTGTGTGGTCATGTGGCTCAATGTGGTCTAGGAAAAAATAACACATGCAATGACACTAGTGGATCATTTTTGTTTAGAAACATAACACATGCAATGAATATGGGTGATCCATATGTCATATCATGGTCACATAGACCAAAAACACATAGGAAGAGTAGCTTCCACATTGCATGTTGCACTAGTGAGGCATAAGTTGCATCATAGATACATTGGATTGTCTTTTGACATGTAGATAAATGTGGTATATGAAAGAACACACGCAATGACACTAGTGGATCAATGTAGTTTAGGAAAAGAACACCTGCAACGACTATAGGTGATCCATGTGTAATACCATGGTTATAGATACCAAAAGCACATAGGAAGAGCATCTTACACACTGCATGTTGCACCAGTGAGGCAGAATTTGCATCTTAGAATGCACTAGAGTCTGTGTGCTCATATGGATCAATGTGGTCTAGGAAAAAAACATGCAATGACACTAGTGGATCAATTTAGTTTAGGAAAAAACACATGCAATGAATATAGTTGATCCATGTGTCATACCTTGGTCACAAAAACCAAAAGCACATAGTAAGAGCAGCTTCCACATTGCATGTTGCACCAGTGAGGCAGAAGTTGCATCACAGAATGAACTGGAGTGTCTGTGGTCATGTGGATCAATGTGGTCTAGGAAAATAAGGCATGCAATGCCACTAGTTGATCATTGTGGTTTCGGAAAAGAACACCTGCAGTGACTATAGGTGATCCCTGTGTCATACCATGGTGAAAGAGACCAAAATAACATAGGAAGAGTAGCTTACACATTGCATGTTGCACCAGTGAGGTAGAAGTTGCATCACAGAATGCACTAGAGTGTGTGTGGTCATGTGGATCAATGTGTTCTAGGAAAATAACACATGCAATGAAACTAGTGGATCAATTTTGTTTAGGAAAAGAACACATGCAATGATTGTAGGTGCTCCATGTCTCATACCATGGTCACATATTCTAGTGTGTGTGGTCATTTTAAACAATGTTGTCTAGGAAAAGAACACATTCAATGATACAAGTGGATCAATTTGGTCTCGGAAAAAACCCAGGCAATGATAGGTGATCCTTGTGTCATACCATAGTCACAAATATTAAAAGAACATAGGACGAGTAGTTTCCACATTGCATGTTGCACCAGTGAGGCAGAAGTTGCATCACAGAATGCACTAGAGTGTGTGTGGTCATGTGGATCAATGTGGTCTAGGAAAATAACACATACAATGACACTAGTGGATCAATGTGGCTGAAGAAAAGAACACATGCAATGCCTATAGGTGATCCATGTGTCATACCATGGTCATATAGACCAAAAGCACATAGGAAGAGCATCTTCCACATTGCATGTTGCACCTGTGAGGCAGAAGTTGCATCATAGAATGCAGTGGATTGTGTGTGGTCATGTGGATCAATGTAGTCTAGGAAAAGATACCATGCAATGACACTAGTGGGTCAATATGGTTTAGTAAAAGAAAACATGCAGTGACTATAGGTGATTCATATGTCATACCATGGTCATAGAGAACAAAAGCACATTGGAAGAGCAGCTTCCATATTGCATGTTGCACTACTGAGGCATAAGTTACATCACAGAATGCACTGGAGTGTGTGTGGTCATGTGGATCAATGTGATCTAGGAAATTAACACATGCAATGACACTAGTGGATTAATGTGGTTTAGGAAAAGAACACATGCAATGACTATATTTGATCCATGTGCCAAACCATGGTCACAAAGACAAAAAGCACATAGGAAGAGCAGCTTCCACATTGCATGTTGCACCAGTGAGGTAGAAGTTGCATCACAGAATGCACTAGAGTGTGTGTGGTCATGTGGATCAATGTGGTCTAGGAAAAAATAACACATGCAATGACACTAGTGGATCATTTTTGTTTAGGAACAGAACACATGCAATGAATATGGGTGATCCATATGTCATATCATGGTCACATAGACCAAAAGCACATAGGAAGAGCAGCTTCCACATTGCATGTTGCACTAGTGAGGCATAAGTTGCATCATAGATACATTGGATTGTCTTTTGACATGTAGATGAATGTGGTATATGAAAGAACACACGCAATGACACTAGTGGATCAATGTAGTTTAGGAAAAGAACACCTGCAACGACTATAGGTGATCCATGTGTAATACCATGGTTATAGATACCAAAAGCACATAGGAAGAGCATCTTACACACTGCATGTTGCACCAGTGAGGCAGAATTTGCATCTTAGAATGCACTAGAGTCTGTGTGCTCATATGGATCAATGTGGTCTAGGAAAAAAACATGCAATGACACTAGTGGATCAATTTAGTTTAGGAAAAAACACATGCAATGAATATAGTTGATCCATGTGTCATACCTTGGTCACAAAAACCAAAAGCACATAGTAAGAGCAGCTTCCACATTGCATGTTGCACCAGTGAGGCAGAAGTTGCATCACAGAATGAACTGGAGTGTCTGTGGTCATGTGGATCAATGTGGTCTAGGAAAATAAGGCATGCAATGCCACTAGTTGATCATTGTGGTTTCGGAAAAGAACACCTGCAGTGACTATAGGTGATCCCTGTGTCATACCATGGTGAAAGAGACCAAAATAACATAGGAAGAGTAGCTTACACATTGCATGTTGCACCAGTGAGGTAGAAGTTGCATCACAGAATGCACTAGAGTGTGTGTGGTCATGTGGATCAATGTGTTCTAGGAAAATAACACATGCAATGAAACTAGTGGATCAATTTTGTTTAGGAAAAGAACACATGCAATGATTGTAGGTGCTCCATGTCTCATACCATGGTCACATATTCTAGTGTGTGTGGTCATTTTAAACAATGTTGTCTAGGAAAAGAACACATTCAATGATACAAGTGGATCAATTTGGTCTCGGAAAAAACCCAGGCAATGATAGGTGATCCTTGTGTCATACCATAGTCACAAATATTAAAAGAACATAGGACGAGTAGTTTCCACATTGCATGTTGCACCAGTGAGGCAGAAGTTGCATCACAGAATGCACTAGAGTGTGTGTGGTCATGTGGATCAATGTGGTCTAGGAAAATAACACATGCAATGACACTAGTGGATCAATGTGGCTGAAGAAAAGAACACATGCAATGCCTATAGGTGATCCATGTGTCATACCATGGTCATATAGACCAAAAGCACATAGGAAGAGCATCTTCCACATTGCATGTTGCACCTGTGAGGCAGAAGTTGCATCATAGAATGCAGTGGAATGTGTGTGGTCATGTGGATCAATGTAGTCTAGGAAAAGATACCATGCAATGACACTAGTGGGTCAATATGGTTTAGTAAAAGAAAACATGC
Source organism: Avena sativa (assembly GCA_916181665.1). Classification (NCBI taxonomy): domain Eukaryota; kingdom Viridiplantae; phylum Streptophyta; class Magnoliopsida; order Poales; family Poaceae; genus Avena; species Avena sativa. Next base: position 438,043,064 of record OV702289.1, read on the forward strand.
AGTGACTATAGGTGATTCATATGTCATACCATGGTCATAGAGAACAAAAGCACATTGGAAGAGCTGCTTCCATATTGCATGTTGCACTACTGAGGCATAAGTTACATCACAGAATGCACTGGAGTGTGTGTGGTCATGTGGATCAATGTGATCTAGGAAATTAACACATGCAATGACACTAGTGGATTAATGTGGTTTAGGAAAAGAACACATGCAATGACTATATTTGATCCATGTGCCAAACCATGGTCACAAAGACAAAAAGCACATAGGAAGAGCAGCTTCCACATTGCATGTTGCACCAGTGAGGTAGAAGTTGCATCACAGAATGCACTAGAGTGTGTGTGGTCATGTGGATCAATGTGGTCTAGGAAAAAATAACACATGCAATGACACTAGTGGATCATTTTTGTTTAGGAACAGAACACATGCAATGAATATGGGTGATCCATATGTCATATCATGGTCACATAGACCAAAAGCACATAGGAAGAGCAGCTTCCACATTGCATGTTGCACTAGTGAGGCATAAGTTGCATCATAGATACATTGGATTGTCTTTTGACATGTAGATGAATGTGGTATATGAAAGAACACACGCAATGACACTAGTGGATCAATGTAGTTTAGGAAAAGAACACCTGCAACGACTATAGGTGATCCATGTGTAATACCATGGTTATAGATACCAAAAGCACATAGGAAGAGCATCTTACACACTGCATGTTGCACCAGTGAGGCAGAATTTGCATCTTAGAATGCACTAGAGTCTGTGTGCTCGTATGGATCAATGTGGTTTAGGAAAAAAACATGCAATGACACTAGTGGATCAATTTAGTTTAGGAAAAAAACACATGCAATGAATATAGTTGATCCATGTGTCATACCATGGTCACAAAAACCAAAAGCACATAGTAAGAGCAGCTTCCACATTGCATGTTGCACTAGTGAGGCAGAAGTTGCATCACAGAATAAACTGGAGTGTGTGTGGTCATGTGGATCAATGTGGTCTAGGAAAATAAGGCATGCAATGCCACTAGTTGATCATTGTGGTTTCGGAAAAGAACACCTGCAGTGACTATAGGTGATCCCTGTGTCATACCATGGTGAAAGAGACCAAAAACACATAGGAAGAGTAGCTTCCACATTGCATGTTGCACTAGTGAGGCATAAGTTGCATCATAGATACATTGGATTGTCTTTTGACATGTAGATCAATGTGGTATATGAAAGAACACACGCAATGACACTAGTGGATCAATCTAGTTTAGGAAAAGAACACCTGCAACGACTATAGGTGATCCATGTGTAATACCATGGTTATAGATACCAAAAGCACATAGGAAGAGCATCTTACACACTGCATGTTGCACCAGTGAGGAAGAATTTGCATCTTAGAATGCACTAGAGTCTGTGTGCTCATATGGATCAATGTGGTCTAGGAAAAAAACATGCAATGACACTAGTGGATCAATTTAGTTTAGGAAAAAACACATGCAATGAATATAGTTGATCCATGTGTCATACCTTGGTCACAAAAACCAAAAGCACATAGTAAGAGCAGCTTCCACATTGCATGTTGCACCAGTGAGGCAGAAGTTGCATCACAGAATGAACTGGAGTGTCTGTGGTCATGTGGATCAATGTGGTCTAGGAAAATAAGGCATGCAATGCCACTAGTTGATCATTGTGGTTTTGGAAAAGAACACCTGTAGTGACTATAGGTGATCCCTGTGTCATACCATGGTGAAAGAGACCAAAATAACATAGGAAGAGTAGCTTACACATTGCATGTTGCACCAGTGAGGTAGAAGTTGCATCACAGAATGCACTAGAGTGTGTGTGGTCATGTGGATCAATGTGTTCTAGGAAAATAGCACATGCAATGAAACTAGTGGATCAATTTGGTTTAGGAAAAGAACACATGCAATGATTGTAGGTGCTCCATGTCTCATACCATGGTCATATATTCTAGTGTGTGTGGTCATTTTAAACAATGTTGTCTAGGAAAAGAACACATTCAATGATACAAGTGGATCAATTTGGTCTCGAAAAAAACCCAGGCAATGATAGGTGATCCATGTGTCATACCATAGTCACAAATATTAAAAGAACATAGGACGAGTAGCTTCCACATTGCATGTTGCACCAGTGAGGCAGAAGTTGCATCACAGAATGCACTAGAGTGTGTGTGGTCATGTGGATCAATGTGGTCTAGGAAAATAACACATGCAATGACACTAGTGGATCAATGTGGCTGAAGAAAAGAACACATGCAATGCCTATAGGTGATCCATGTGTCATACCATGGTCATATAGACCAAAAGCACATAGGAAGAGCATCTTCCACATTGCATGTTGCACCTGTGAGGCAGAAGTTGCATCATAGAATGCAGTGGATTGTGTGTGGTCATGTGGATCAATGTAGTCTAGGAAAAGATACCATGCAATGACACTAGTGGGTCAATATGGTTTAGTAAAAGAAAACATGCAGTGACTATAGGTGATTCATATGTCATACCATGGTCATAGAGAACAAAAGCACATTGGAAGAGCAGCTTCCATATTGCATGTTGCACTACTGAGGCATAAGTTACATCACAGAATGCACTGGAGTGTGTGTGGTCATGTGGATCAATGTGATCTAGGAAATTAACACATGCAATGACACTAGTGGATTAATGTGGTTTAGGAAAAGAACACATGCAATGACTATATTTGATCCATGTGTCAAACCATGGTCACAAAGACAAAAAGCACATAGGAAGAGCAGCTTCCACATTGCATGTTGCACCAGTGAGGTAGAAGTTGCATCACAGAATGCACTAGAGTGTGTGTGGTCATGTGGATCAATGTGGTCTAGGAAAAAATAACACATGCAATGACACTAGTGGATCATTTTTGTTTAGGAACAGAACACATGCAATGAATATGGGTGATCCATATGTCATATCATGGTCACATAGACCAAAAGCACATAGGAAGAGCAGCTTCCACATTGCATGTTGCACTAGTGAGGCATAAGTTGCATCATAGATACATTGGATTGTCTTTTGACATGTAGATCAATGTGGTATATGAAAGAACACACGCAATGACACTAGTGGATCAATGTAGTTTAGGAAAAGAACACCTGCAACGACTATAGGTGATCCATGTGTAATACCATGGTTATAGATACCAAAAGCACATAGGAAGATCATCTTACACACTGCATGTTGCACCAGTGAGGCAGAATTTGCATCTTAGAATGCACTAGAGTCTGTGTGCTCATATGGATCAATGTGGTCTAGGAAAAAAACATGCAATGACACTAGTGGATCAATTTAGTTAGGAAAAAACACATGCAATGAATATAGTTGATCCATGTGTCATACCATGGTCACAAGAACCAAAAGCACATAGTAAGAGCAGCTTCCACATTGCATGTTGCACTAGTGAGGCAGAAGTTGCATCACAGAATGAACTTGAGTGTGTGTGGTCATGTGGATGAATGTGGTCTAGGAAAATAAGGCATGCAATGCCACTAGTTGATCATTGTGGTTTTGGAAAAGAACACCTGTAGTGACTATAGGTGATCCCTGTGTCATACCATGGTGAAAGAGACCAAAATAACATAGGAAGAGTAGCTTACACATTGCATGTTGCACCAGTGAGGTAGAAGTTGCATCACAGAATGCACTAGAGTGTGTGTGGTCATGGGGATCAATGTGTTCTAGGAAAATAACACATGCAATGAAACTAGTGGATCAATTTGGTTTAGGAAAGGAACACATGCAATGATTGTAGGTGCTCCATGTCTCATACCATGGTCACATATCCTAGTGTGTGTGGTCATTTTGATCAATGTTGTCTAGGAAAAGAACACATTCAATGAAACAAGTGGATCAATTTGGTCTAGGAAAAAACCCAGGCAATGATAGGTGATCCATGTGTCATACCATAGTCACAAATATTAAAAGAACATAGGACGAGTAGCTTCCACATTGCATGTTGCACCAGTGAGGCAGAAGTTGCATCACAGAATGCACTAGAGTGTGTGTGGTCATGTGGATCAATGTGGTCTAGGAAAAGAACACATGCAATGACACTAGTGGATCAATGTGGCTGAAGAAAAGAACACATGCAATGCCTATAGGTGATCCATGTGTCATACCATGGTCATATAGAAAAAAAGCACATAGGAAGAGCATCTTCCACATTGCATGTTGCACCTGTGAGGCAGAAGTTGCATCATAGAATGAAGTGGATTGTGTGTGGTCATGTGGATCAATGTAGTCTAGGAAAAGATACCATGCAATGACACTAGTGGGTCAATATGGTTTAGTAAAAGAAAACATGCAGTGACTATAGGTGATTCATATGTCATACCATGGTCATAGAGAACAAAAGCACATTGGAAGAGCAGCTTCCATATTGCATGTTGCACTACTGAGGCATAAGTTACATCACAGAATGCACTGGAGTGTGTGTCGTCATGTGGATCAATGTGATCTAGGAAATTAACACATGCAATGACACTAGTGGATTAGTGTGGTCTAGGAAAAGAACACATGCAATGACTATATTTGATCCATGTGTCAAACCATGGTCACAAAGACAAAAAGCACATAGGAAGAGCAGCTTCCACATTGCATGTTGCACGAGTGAGGTAGAAGTTGCATCGCAGAATGCACTAGAGTGTGTGTGGTCATGTGGATCAATGTGGTCTAGGAAAAAATAACACATGCAATGACACTAGTGGATCATTTTTGTTTAGGAACAGAACACATGCAATGAATATGGGTGATCCATATGTCATATCATGGTCACATAGACCAAAAGCACATAGGAAGAGCAGCTTACACATTGCATGTTGCACTAGTGAGGCATAAGTTGCATCATAGATACATTGGATTGTCTTTTGACATGTAAATGAATGTGGTATATGAAAGAACACACGCAATGACACTAGTGGATCAATGTAGTTTAGGAAAACAACACCTGCAACGACTATAGGTGATCCATGTGTTATACCATGGTTATAGATACCAAAAGCACATAGGAAGAGCATCTTACACACTGCATGTTGCACCAGTGAGGCAGAATTGGCATCTTAGAATGCACTAGAGTCTGTGTGCTCATATGGATCAATGTGGTCTAGGAAAAAAACATGCAATGACACTAGTGGATCAATTTAGTTTAGGAAAAAAACACATGCAATGAATATAGGTGATCCATGTGTCATACCATGGTCACAAAAACCAAAAGCACATAGCAAGAGAAGCTTCCACATTGCATGTTGCACCAGTGAGGCAGAAGTTGCATCATAGAATGAACTGGAGTGTGTGTGGTCATGTGGATCAATGTGGTCTAGGAAAATAAGGCATGCAATGCCACTAGTTGATCATTGTGGTTTCGGAAAAGAACACCTGCAGTGACTATAGGTGATCCCTGTGTCATACCATGGTGAAAGAGACCAAAATAACATAGGAAGAGTAGCTTACACATTGCATGTTGCACCAGTGAGGTAGAAGTTGCATCACGGAATGCACTAGAGTGTGTGTGGTAATGTGGATCAATGTGTTCTAGGAAAATAACACATGCAATGAAAGTAGTGGATCAATTTGGTTTAGGAAAAGAACACATGCAATGATTGTAGGTGCTCCATGTCTCATACCATGGTCACATATTCTAGTGTGTGTGGTCATTTTGATCAATGTTGTCTAGGAAAAGAACACATTCAATGACACAAGTGGATAAATTTGGTCTAGGAAAAAACCGAGGCAATGATAGGTGATCCATGTGTCATACCATGGTCACAAATATTAAAAGAACATAGGACGAGTAGCTTCCACATTGCATGTTGCAGCAGTGAGGTAGAAGTTGCATCACAGAATGCACTAGAGTGTGTGTGGTCATGTGGATCAATGTGGTCTAGGAAAAGAACACATGCAATGACACTAGTGGATCAATGTGGCTTAAGAAAAGAACACATGCAATGCCTATAGGTGATCCATGTGTCATACCATGGTCATATAGACCAAAAGCACATAGGAAGAGCATCTTCCACATTGCATGTTGCACCTGTGAGGCAGAAGTTGCATCATAGAATGTAGTGGATTGTGTGTGGTCATGTGGATCAATGTGGTCTAGGAAAAGAACACATGCAATGACACTAGTGGGTCAATATGGTTTAGTAAAAGAAAACATGCAGTGACTATAGGTGATTCATGTGTCATACCATGGTCACAGAGAACAAAAGCACATAGGAAGAGAAGCTTCCATATTGCATGTTGCACTACTTAGGCATAAGTTACATCACAGAATGCACTGGAGTGTGTGTGGTCATGTGGATCAATGTGGTCTAGGAAATTAACACATGCAATGACACTAGTGGATTAATGTGGTTTAGGAAAAGAACACATGCAATGAATATATTTGATCCATGTGTCAAACCATGGTCACAAAGACAAAAAGCACATAGGAAGAGCAGCTTCCACATTGCATGTTGCACCAATGAGGTAGAAGTTGCATCACAGAATGCACTAGAGTGTGTGTGGTCATGTGGATCAATGTGGTCTAGGAAAAAATAACACATGCAATGACACTAGTGGATCATTTTTGTTTAGGAACAGAACACATGCAATGAATATGGGTGATCCATATGTCATATCATGGTCACATAGACCAAAAGCAAATAGGAAGAGCAGCTTCCACATTGCATGTTGCACTAGTGCGGCATAAGTTGCATCATAGATACATTGGATTGTCTTTTGACATGTAGATCAATGTGGTATATGAAAGAACACACGCAATGACACTAGTGGATCAATGTAGTTTAGGAAAAGAACACCTCCAACGACTATAGGTGATCCATGTGTTATACCATGGTTATAGATACCAAAAGCACATAGGAAGAGCATCTTACACACTGCATGTTGCACCAGTGAGGCATAATTTGCATCTTAGAATGCACTAGAGTCTGTGTGCTCATATGGATCAATGTGGTCTAGGAAAAAACATGCAATGACACTAGTGGATCAATTTAGTTTAGGGAAAAAACACATGCAATGAATATAGGTGATCCATGTGTCATACCATGGTCACAAAAACCAAAAGCACATAGCAAGAGCAGCTTCCACATTGCATGTTGCACCAGTGAGGCAGAAGTTGCATCACCGAATGAACTGGAGTGTGTGTGGTCATGTGGATCAATGTGGTCTAGGAAAATAAGGCATGCAATGCCACTAGTTGAGCATTGTGGTTTCGGAGAAGAACACCTGCAGTGACTATAGGTGATCCCTGTGTCATACCATGGTGAAAGAGACCAAAATAACATAGGAAGAGTAGCTTCCACATTGCACGTTGCACCAGTGAGGCAGAAGTTGCATCACAGAATGCACTAGAGTGTGTGTGGTCATGTGGATCAATGTGGTCTAGGAAAAGAACACATGCGATGACACTAGTGGATCAATGTGGCTTAAGAAAAGAACAAATGCAATGACTATAGGTGATCCATGTATCAAAGAATGGTCATGGAGACCAAAAGCACATAGCAAGAGCAGCTTCCACATCGCATGTTGCACCAGTGAGGCAGAAGTTCCATCACAAAATGCATTGGATTGCGTGGGGTCATGTGGATCAATGTGGTCTCAAAAAGAACACATGCAATGAAACTAGTGGATCAATTTGGTTTAGAAAAAACAAATGCAATGACTATAGGTGATCCTTGTGTCATACCTTGGTCATAGAGACCAAAAGCACGTAGGAAGGGCAGCTTCCACATTGCATGTTGCACCATTGAGGCAGAAGTTGGGTCATAGAATGCACTAGAGTGTGTGTGGTCATGTAGATCAATGTGGCCTGGGAAATGTACAGATGCAAAGAACACATGCAATGTCTATAGGTGATCCATGTGTCAGACCATGGTCACATGGACTATAAGCACATAGGAAGAGCATCTTCCACATTGCATGTTGGACCAGTGAGGCAGAAGTTGCATCACAGAATGCGCTGGAGTGTTTGTGGTCATGTGGATCTATGTGGTCTAGGAAAAGAACACATGCAATGTCACTAGTGAATAAATATGGTTTAGGAAAAGAATACATGCAATTCCTATATGTGATCCATGTGTCATATCATGGTCATATAGACCAAAAGCACATAGGAAGAGCATCTTCCACATTGCATGTTACACCTGTGAGGCAGAAGTTGCATCATAGAATGAAGTGGATTGTGTGTGGTCATGTGGATCAATGTGGTCTAGGAAAATAACACATGCAATGACACTAGTGGGTCAATATGGTTTAGTAAAAGAAAACATGAAGTGACTATAGGTGATCCATGTGTCATACCATGGTCACAGAGAACAAAAGCACATAGGAAGAGTCGCTTCCATATTGCATGTTGCACTGCTGAGGCAGAAGTTACATCACAGAATGCACTGGAGTGTGTGTGGTCATGTGGATCAATGTGATCTAGGAAAATAACATATGCAAGGACACTAGTGGATTAATGTGGTTTAGGAAAAGAACACATGCAATGACTATAGGTGATCCATGTGTCAAACCATGGTCAGAAAGACAAAAAGCACATAGGAAGAGCAGCTTCCACATTGCATGTTGCACCAGTGAGGTAGAAGTTGCATCACAGAATGAACTAGAGTGCATGTGGTCATGTGGATCAATGTGGTCTAGGAAAAGATAACACATCCAATGTCACTAGTGGATTATTTTGGTTGAGGAACAGAACACATGCAATGAATATAGGTGATCCATGTGTCATACCATGCTCACATAGACCAAAAGCACATAGGAAGAGCAGATTCCACATTGCATGTTGCACTAGTGAGGCATAAGTTGCATCATAGATGCATTGGATTGTCTTTTGTCATGTAGATCAATGTGGTATATGAAAAGAACACACGGAATGCCACTAGTGGATCAATGTAGTTTAGGAAAAGAACACCTGCAATGACTATAGGTGATCCATGTGTTATACCATTGTGATAGAGACCAAAAGCACATAGGAAGAGCAGCTTCCACATTGCATGTTACACGAGTGAGGCAGAAGCTGCATCATAGAATGCACTGGAGTGTGTGTGGTCATATGGATAAATGTGGTCTAGGAAAAGAAGACATGCAATGACACTAGTGGATCAATTTGGTTTTGGAAACAAACACATGCGATGACTATAGCTGATCCATGTGTCATACCATGGTCACAAAGACCAAAAGCACATAGCAAGAGCAGCTTCCACATTGCATGTTGCACTACTGAGGCAGAAGTTAAATCATAGAATGCACTGGAGTGTGTGTGGTCATGTGGATCAATGTGGTATAGGAAAATAACATATGCAATGACACTAGTGGATTAATGTGGTTTAGGAAAATAACACATGCAAGACTATAGGTGATCCATTTGTCAAACCATGGTGAAAGAAACCAAGAGCACATAGGAAGAGCAACTTCCACATTGCCTGTTGCACCAGTGAGGCAGAAGTTGCATCACAGAATGCACTAGAGTGTCTATGGTCATGTGGATCAATGTGTTCTAGGAAAAGAACACATGCCATGAAACTAGTGGATCTATTTGGTTTAGGAAAAGAACACATGCAATGATTGTAGGTGATCCATGTGTCATACCATGGTCACATATTCTGAAAGCATTGAGGAAGAGAAGCTTCCACATTGCATGTTGCATCAGTGAAGCAGAAGTTGCATCACAAAATGCACTCTAGTGTGTATGGTCATGTGGATCAATGTTGTCTAGGAAAAGAACACATTCAATGACACTAGTGGATGAATTTGGTTTAGAAAAAGAACAAATGCAATGACTATGCGTGATCCATGTGTCATACCATGGTCATAGAGACCAAAAGAACATTGGAAGAGCAGCTTCCACATTGCATGTTGCACAAGTGAGGAAGAAGTTGCATCACATAATGCACTGGATTATGTGTGGTCATGTGGATCAATGTGGTATAGGAAAATAACACATGCTATGAAACTAGTGGATAACCGTGGTTTAGGAAAATAATATATGCAATGACTATAGGTGATCCTTGTGTCATACCATGGTGACAAAGACCAAAATCACATAGGAAGAGTAGCTTCCATATTGCATGTTGCACTAGTGAGGAAGAAGTTGCATCACATAATGTAATGGATTGTGTGTGGTCATGTGGGTCAATGTGGTCTAGGAAAAGAACACATGCAATGTCACTAGTGGATCAATTTGCTTTAGCAAAAGAACACATGCAATGACTATAGGTGATCCATGTGTCATACCATGGTCACAAAGACCAAAAGCACATAGGAAGAGCAGCTTCCACATTGCATGTTGCACGAGTGAGGCAGAAGTTGCATCATAGAATGCACTAGAGTGTGTGTGGTCATGTGGATCAATATGGTCTAGGAAAAGAACACATGCAATGACACTAGTTGATTAATATGGTTTAGGAAAACAACGCATGCAATGACTATACGTGATCCATGTGTCATACCATGGTCATATATACCAAAAGCACATAGGAAGAGCAGCTTCCACATTGCATGTTGCACTAGTGAGGCATAAGTTGCATCATAGATGAATTGGATTGTATTTTTTCATATAGATCAATGTGATATATGAAAAGATCACACGCAATGATACTAGTGGATCAATGTAGTTTAGGAAAAGAACACCTGCAATGACTATGGGTGATCAATGTGTTATACCATGGTTATATAGACCAAAAGCACATAGGAAGAGCATCTTACACATTGAATGTTGCACCAGTGAGGCAGAAGTTGCATCATAGAATGCACTACAGTGTTTGTGCTCATATGGATCAATGTGGTCTAGGAAAAGAACACATGCAATGACATCAGTGGATCAATTTGGTTTAGTAAACAAAGACATGCAATGACTATAGGTGATCCATTTGTCATACCATGGTCACAAAGACCAAAAGCACATAGCAAGAGCATCTTCCACATTGCATGTTGCACTAGTGAGGCAGAAGTTGCATCATAGAATGCACTGGAGTGTGTGTGGTCATGTGGATCAATGTGGTCTAGAAAAAGAACACATGCAATGACACTAGTGGATCAATGTGGCTTAAGAAAAGAACACATGCAATGACTATAGGTGATACATGTATCACACCACGGTGAAAGAGACAAAAATAACATAGGAAGAGTAGCTTCCACATTGCATGTTACACCAGTGAGGCAAAAGTTGCATCACAGAATGCACTAGAGTATGTGTGGTCATGTTGATCAATGTGTTCTAGGAAAAGAACACGTGCAATGAAACTAGTGGGTTGATACGTCCATTTTGCATCACTATTCTATGTCATAATTCACTGTTATTCATTGATATATTTCGTATTGAGAGGTGATACTTATGTTATTTCATCTGTTTTTGCATGGATGATGACTTTTGGAGCATCGACCACTACAGTTAGGATTCTGATGGAAAAGGTGCTGTTTGGAGGCAAAATTCGCGAAGATCAGAAAATCCGGGAAAATATACGGAAAATCCTATTTTCCCAGAAGACGAAGGAATCCAGAAGGTGGGCTAGAGATGGGCCACAGTGGGCCCACACCACCCCCAGCGCGGGCCATCCTGGGCGGCGCCACCAGGTTGTGTGGTCACCCTGGTCCACCCCTGGAACTCCCCTCTAGCGTATATTATCCTCCCGAAACCCTAAGACTCGGGGAGCGACCATAGAAAGATTCCACCGCATCTGCGGGGCAGAGAACACCGAGAGAGAAAGATCTCTCCGACAGATAGATTTCTGCCGGGGTAATTCCTTCTCGGAGAGGGGAGATCATCGCCATCAACACCACCGTCAAGCTGGACTTCATCGGGATCATCATCCTCATCATCACCACCATCATCATCATCAGCACCCTCATCACCATCTCCATATTGCTATAACAATTGGGTTGAATCTTGCATAGTTCTTAGGGGAAACTTTCTCGGTGTGGATTACTCTTTGTAGTTGATGCTATTGAGTGAACCATTGAATTATTGTTTATGTTCAGATTGTTATACATCATTATTCCATCTCTGATCATGATCCATATGATGTCTTGTGAGTAGTTCGTTTTGTTCTTGACGACATGGGAGAAGTCATGTTGTTAGTAGTGGAATTGTGTTGAGAAAGATTCAGTAGTTTGATATTTAAGTTGTGGTGTACTTGTTCTAGTGGTGTCATGTGAACGTCGACTACATGACACTTCACCTATATGGGCCTAGGGGAATGCATTGTGTATTTGGCTACTAATCGTAGGGGTTGCCGGAGTGATAGAAACTTGAACCCCCATTAGGAAACCATTGCACAAGGGACGTAAGGGTCTTAGAGTTTAAAGTTGTGGTTAGGTTTCTACCTTAATTACTTTCTTGTACTTATGGAAGTTTGCAAGGGGTATAATCACGAGTATGTATTAGTCCTAGGAAGGTCGGTACATTAGCACAGGGTCACCCACACAACACTTAGCAAGCTAAAGGAGATTAATCAACTATATGTAGCGAAAGCACTTGACAGTCTTCCCATGTGTCCTCGAGAATGTTTGGTCATCTTAAGTAATACAACCGGCTTGTCATTTGCTGCATAAAGGATTGGGCCACTTGCTGCATTTGTTCCTACTGTCTTTATTTACTCGTACTTTGTTTACTTGCTATATCAAAAACCCCTAAAAATCCGTTTGCTAAGTATTTGCAGAGAATTCCTGACCCATACCACTTGCCAGCACCTTCTGCTCCTCGTTGGGTTCGACACTCTTATTTATCTAAAATACTGCGATACACCCCCTATACATGTGGGTCATCATGGATCAATTTGGTTTAGTAACAGAATAGATGCAATGATTGTAGGTGATCCATGTGTCATACCATGGACACATATTCCAAAAGCACATAGGAAGAGCAGCTTCCACATTGCATGTTGCACCTGTGAGGCATAAGTTGCATCACAGAATGCACTGGATTGCGTGTGGTCATGTGGATCAATGTGGTCTCGAAAAAGAACACATGCAATGAAACTAGTGGATCAATTTGGTTTAGAAAAAAACAAATGCAATGACTATAGGTGATCCTTGTGTCATACCTTGGTAATAGATACCAAAAGCACGTAGGAAGGGTAGCTTCCACATTGCATGTTGCACCATTGAGGCAGAAGTTGGGTCATAGAATGCACTAGAGTGTGTGTGGTCATGTAGATCAATGTGGCCTAGAAAATGTACAGATGCAAAGAACACATGCAATGTCTATAGGTGATCCATGTGTCAGACCATGGTCACATGGACTATAAGCACATAGGAAGAGCATCTTCCACATTGCATGTTGGACCAGTGAGGCAGAAGTTGCATCACAGAATGCGCTGGAGTGTTTGTGGTCATGTGGATCTATGTGGTCTAGGAAAAGAACACATGCAATGTCACTAGTGAATCAATATGGTTTTGGAAAAGAATACATGCAATTCCTATATGTGATCCATGTGTCATACCATGGTCATATAGACCAAAAGCACATAAGAAGAGCATCTTCCACATTGCATGTTGCACCTGTGAGGCAGAAGTTGCATCATAGAATGAAGTGGATTGTGTGTGGTCATGTGGATCAATGTGGTCTAGGAAAAGAACACATGCAATGACACTAGTGGGTCAATATGGTTTAGTAAAAGAAAACATGAAGTGACTATAGGTGATCCATGTGTCATACCATGGTCACAGAGAACAAAAGCACATAGGAAGAGCCGCTTCCATATTGCATGTTGCACTACTGAGGCAGAAGTTACATCACAGAATGCACTGGAGTGTGTGTGGTCATGTGGATCAATGTGATCTAGGAAAATAACATATGCAATGACACTAGTGGATTAATGTGGTTTAGGAAAAGGACACATGCAATGACTATAGGTGATCCATGTGTCAAACCATGGTCAGAAAGACAAAAAGCACATAGGAAGAGCAACTTCCACATTGCATGTTGCACCTGTGAGGTAGAAGTTGCATCACAGAATGCACTAGATTGCATGTGGTCATGTGGATCAATGTGGTCTAGGAAAGGATAACACATCCAATGACACTAGTGGATTATTTTGGTTTAGGAACAGAACACATGCAATGAATATAGGTGATCCATGTGTCATACCATGCTCACATAGACCAAAAGCACATAGGAAGAGCAGATTCCACATTGCATGTTGCACTAGTGAGGCATAAGTTGCATCATAGATGCATTGAATTGTCTTTTGTCATGTAGATCAATGTGGTATATGAAAAGAACACACGCAATGCCACTAGTGGATCAATGTAGTTTAGGAAAAGAACACCTGCAATGACTATAGGTGATCCATGTGTTATACCATTGTTATAGAGACCAAAAGCACATAGGAAGAGTAGCTTCCACATTGCATGTTGCACGAGTGAGGCAGAAGTTGCATCATAGAATGCACTGGAGTGTGTGTGGTCATATGGATAAATGTGGTCTAGGAAAAGAAGACATGCAATGACACTAGTGGATCAATTTGGTTTTGGAAACAAACACATGCGATGACTATAGGTGATCCATGTGTCATACCATGGTCACAAAGACCAAAAGCACATAACAAGAGCAGCTTCCACATTGCATGTTGCACTACTGAGGTACAAGTTACATCACAGAATGCACTGGAGTGTGTGTGGTCATGTGGATCAATGTGGTCTAGGAAAATAACATATGCAATGACACTAGTGGATTAATGTGGTTTAGGAAAATAACACATGCAAGACTATAGGTGATCCATTTGTTAAACCATGGTGAAAAAAACCAAGAGCACATAGGAAGAGCAGCTTCCACATTGCCTGTTGCACCAGTGAGGCAGAAGTTGCATCACAGAATGCACTAGAGTGTCTATGGTCATGTGGATCAATGTGTTCTAGGAAAAGAACACATGCAATGAAACTAATGGATCTATTTGGTTTAGGAAAAGAACACATGCAATGATTGTAGGTGATCCATGTGTCATACCATGGTCACATATTCTGAAAGCACAGAGGAAGAGAAGCTTCCACATTGCATGTTGCATTAGTGAAGCAGAAGTTGCATCACAAAATGCACTCTAGTGTGTATGGTCATGTGGATCACTGTTGTCTAGGAAAAGAACACATTCAATGACACTAGTGGATGAATTTGGTTTAGAAAAATAACAAATGCAATGACTATGCGTGATCCATGTGTCATACCATGGTCATAGAGACCAAAAGCACATTGGAAGAGCAGCTTCCACATTGCATGTTGCACAAGTGAGGAAGAAGTTGCATCACATAATTCACTGGATTGTGTGTGGTCATGTGGATCAATGTGGTCTATGAAAATAACACATGCTATGAAACTAGTGGATAACCGTGGTTTAGGAAAAGAATACATGCAATGACTATAGGTGATCCTTGTGTCATACCATGGTGACAAAGACCAAAATCACATAGGAAGAGTAGCTTCCACATTGCATGTTGCACTAGTGAGGAAGAAGTTGCATCACATAATGTAATGGATTGTGTGTGGTCATGTGGATCAATGTGGTCTAGGAAAAGAACACATGCAATGTCACTAGTGGATCAATTTGCTTTAGCAAAAGAACACATGCAATGGCTATAGGTGATCCATGTGTCATACCATGGTCACAAAGACCAAAAGCACATAGGAAGAGCAGCTTCCACATTGCATGTTGCACGAGTGAGGCAGAAGTTGCATCATAGAATGCACTAGAGTGTGTGTGGTCATGTGGATCAATATGGTCTAGGAAAAGAACACATGCAATGACACTAGTTGATTAATATGGTTTAGGAAAAGAACACATGCAATGACTATAGGTGATCCATGTGTCATACCATGGTCATATATACCAAAAGCACATAGTAAGAGCAGCTTCCACATTGCATGTTGCACTAGTGAGGCATAAGTTGCATCATAGATGCATTGGATTGTATTTTTTCATATAGATCAATGTGATATATGAAAAGATCACACGCAATGATACTAGTGGATCAATGTAGTTTAGGAAAAGAACACCTGCAATGACTATGGGTGATCAATGTGTTATACCATGGTTATATAGACCAAAAGCACATAGGAAGAGCATCTTACACATTGCATGTTGCACCAGTGAGGCAGAAGTTGCATCACAGAATGCACTACAGTGTGTGTGCTCATATGGATCAATGTGGTCTAGGAAAAGAACACATGCAATGACATTAGTGGATCAATTTGGTTTAGTAAACAAAGACATGCAATGACTATAGGTGATCCATTTGTCATACCATGGTCACAAAGACCAAAAGCACATAGCAAGAGCATCTTCCACATTGCATGTTGCATTAGTGAGGCAGAAGTTGCATCATAGAATGCACTGGAGTGTGTGTGGTCATATGGATAAATGTGGTCTAGGAAAAGAAGACATGCAATGACACTAGCGGATCAATTTGGTTTTGGAAACAAACACATGCGATGACTATAGGTGATCCATGTGTCATACCATGGTCACAAAGACCAAAAGCACATAACAAGAGCAGCTTCCACATTGCATGTTGCACTACTGAGGTAGAAGTTACATCACAGAATGCACTGGAGTGTGTGTGGTCATGTGGATCAATGTGGTCTAGGAAAATAACATATGCAATGACACTAGTGGATTAATGTGGTTTAGGAAAATAACACATGCAAGACTATAGGTGATCCATTTGTTAAACCATGGTGAAAAAACCAAGAGCACATAGGAAGAGCAGCTTCCACATTGCCTGTTGCACCAGTGAGGCAGAAGTTGCATCACAGAATGCACTAGAGTGTCTATGGTCATGTGGATCAATGTGTTCTAGGAAAAGAACACATGCAATGAAACTAATGGATCTATTTGGTTTAGGAAAAGAACACATGCAATGATTGTAGGTGATCCATGTGTCATACCATGGTCACATATTCTGAAAGCACAGAGGAAGAGAAGCTTCCACATTGCATGTTGCATCAGTGAAGCAGAAGTTGCATCACAAAATGCACTCTAGTGTGTATGGTCATGTGGATCAATGTTGTCTAGGAAAAGAACACATTCAATGACACTAGTGGATGAATTTGGTTTAGAAAAATAACAAATGCAATGACTATGCGTGATCCATGTGTCATACCATGGTCATAGAGACCAAAAGCACATTGGAAGAGCAGCTTCCACATTGCATGTTGCACAAGTGAGGAAGAAGTTGCATCACATAATTCACTGGATTATGTGTGGTCATGTGGATCAATGTGGTCTAGGAAAATAACACATGCTATGAAACTAGTGGATAACCGTGGTTTAGGAAAAGAATACATGCAATGACTATAGGTGATCCTTGTGTCATACCATGGTGACAAAGACCAAAATCACATAGGAAGAGTAGCTTCCACATTGCATGTTGCACTAGTGAGGAAGAAGTTGCATCACATAATGTAATGGATTGTGTGTGGTCATGTGGATCAATGTGGTCTAGGAAAAGAACACATGCAATGTCACTAGTGGATCAATTTGCTTTAGCAAAAGAACACATGCAATGGCTATAGGTGATCCATGTGTCATACCATGGTCACAAAGACCAAAAGCACATAGGAAGAGCAGCTTCCACATTGCATGTTGCACGAGTGAGGCAGAAGTTGCATCATAGAATGCACTAGAGTGTGTGTGGTCATGTGGATCAATATGGTCTAGGAAAAGAACACATGCAATGACACTAGTTGATTAATATGGTTTAGGAAAAGAACACATGCAATGACTATAGGTGATCCATGTGTCATACCATGGTCATATATACCAAAAGCACATAGTAAGAGCAGCTTCCACATTGCATGTTGCACTAGTGAGGCATAAGTTGCATCATAGATGCATTGGATTGTATTTTTTCATATAGATCAATGTGATATATGAAAAGATCACACGCAATGATACTAGTGGATCAATGTAGTTTAGGAAAAGAACACCTGCAATGACTATGGGTGATCAATGTGTTATACCATGGTTATATAGACCAAAAGCACATAGGAAGAGCATCTTACACATTGCATGTTGCACCAGTGAGGCAGAAGTTGCATCACAGAATGCACTACAGTGTGTGTGCTCATATGGATCAATGTGGTCTAGGAAAAGAACACATGCAATGACATTAGTGGATCAATTTGGTTTAGTAAACAAAGACATGCAATGACTATAGGTGATCCATTTGTCATACCATGGTCACAAAGACCAAAAGCACATAGCAAGAGCATCTTCCACATTGCATGTTGCATTAGTGAGGCAGAAGTTGCATCATAGAATGCACTGGAGTGTGTG
Organism: Avena sativa; assembly: GCA_916181665.1. Lineage (NCBI taxonomy): Eukaryota > Viridiplantae > Streptophyta > Magnoliopsida > Poales > Poaceae > Avena > Avena sativa. The sequence goes on from OV702289.1 coordinate 438,061,368, forward strand.
TGGTCATATGGATAAATGTGGTCTAGGAAAAGAAGACATGCAATGACACTAGCGGATCAATTTGGTTTTGGAAACAAACACATGCGATGACTATAGGTGATCCATGTGTCATACCATGGTCACAAAGACCAAAAGCACATAACAAGAGCAGCTTCCACATTGCATGTTGCACTACTGAGGTAGAAGTTACATCACAGAATGCACTGGAGTGTGTGTGGTCATGTGGATCAATGTGGTCTAGGAAAATAACATATGCAATGACACTAGTGGATTAATGTGGTTTAGGAAAATAACACATGCAAGACTATAGGTGATCCATTTGTTAAACCATGGTGAAAAAACCAAGAGCACATAGGAAGAGCAGCTTCCACATTGCCTGTTGCACCAGTGAGGCAGAAGTTGCATCACAGAATGCACTAGAGTGTCTATGGTCATGTGGATCAATGTGTTCTAGGAAAAGAACACATGCAATGAAACTAATGGATCTATTTGGTTTAGGAAAAGAACACATGCAATGATTGTAGGTGATCCATGTGTCATACCATGGTCACATATTCTGAAAGCACAGAGGAAGAGAAGCTTCCACATTGCATGTTGCATCAGTGAAGCAGAAGTTGCATCACAAAATGCACTCTAGTGTGTATGGTCATGTGGATCAATGTTGTCTAGGAAAAGAACACATTCAATGACACTAGTGGATGAATTTGGTTTAGAAAAATAACAAATGCAATGACTATGCGTGATCCATGTGTCATACCATGGTCATAGAGACCAAAAGCACATTGGAAGAGCAGCTTCCACATTGCATGTTGCACAAGTGAGGAAGAAGTTGCATCACATAATTCACTGGATTATGTGTGGTCATGTGGATCAATGTGGTCTAGGAAAATAACACATGCTATGAAACTAGTGGATAACCGTGGTTTAGGAAAAGAATACATGCAATGACTATAGGTGATCCTTGTGTCATACCATGGTGACAAAGACCAAAATCACATAGGAAGAGTAGCTTCCACATTGCATGTTGCACTAGTGAGGAAGAAGTTGCATCACATAATGTAATGGATTGTGTGTGGTCATGTGGATCAATGTGGTCTAGGAAAAGAACACATGCAATGTCACTAGTGGATCAATTTGCTTTAGCAAAAGAACACATGCAATGGCTATAGGTGATCCATGTGTCATACCATGGTCACAAAGACCAAAAGCACATAGGAAGAGCAGCTTCCACATTGCATGTTGCACGAGTGAGGCAGAAGTTGCATCATAGAATGCACTAGAGTGTGTGTGGTCATGTGGATCAATATGGTCTAGGAAAAGAACACATGCAATGACACTAGTTGATTAATATGGTTTAGGAAAAGAACACATGCAATGACTATAGGTGATCCATGTGTCATACCATGGTCATATATACCAAAAGCACATAGTAAGAGCAGCTTCCACATTGCATGTTGCACTAGTGAGGCATAAGTTGCATCATAGATGCATTGGATTGTATTTTTTCATATAGATCAATGTGATATATGAAAAGATCACACGCAATGATACTAGTGGATCAATGTAGTTTAGGAAAAGAACACCTGCAATGACTATGGGTGATCAATGTGTTATACCATGGTTATATAGACCAAAAGCACATAGGAAGAGCATCTTACACATTGCATGTTGCACCAGTGAGGCAGAAGTTGCATCACAGAATGCACTACATTGTGTGTGCTCATATGGATCAATGTGGTCTAGGAAAAGAACACATGCAATGACATTAGTGGATCAATTTGGTTTAGTAAACAAAGACATGCAATGACTATAGGTGATCCATTTGTCATACCATGGTCACAAAGACCAAAAGCACATAGCAAGAGCATCTTCCACATTGCATGTTGCACTAGTGAGGCAGAAGTTGCATCATAGAATGCACTGGAGTGTGTGTGGTCATGTGGATCAATGTGGTCTAGGAAAAGAACACATGCAATGACACTAGTGGATCAATGTGGCTTAAGAAAAGAACACATGCAATGACTATAGGTGATCCATGTGTCACACCACGGTGAAAGAGACCAAAATAACATAGGAAGAGTAGCTTCCACATTGCATGTTGCACCAGTGAGGCAAAAGTTGCATCACAGAATGCACTAGAGTATGTGTGGTCATGTTGATCAATGTGTTCTAGGAAAAGAACACGTGCAATGAAACTAGTGGGTTGATACGTCCATTTTGCATCACTATTCTATGTCATAATTCACTGTTATTCATTGATATATTTCGTATGAGAGGTGATACTTATGTTATTTCATCTGTTTTTGCATGGATGATGACTTTTGGAGCATGGACCAGTACAGTCAGGATTCTGATGGAAAAGGTGCTGTTTGGAGGAAAAATTCACGAAGATCAGAAAATCCGGGAAAATATACGGAAAATCCTATTTTCCCAGAAGACGATGGAAGCCAGAAGGGGGGCTAGAGATGGGCCACAGTGGGCCCACACCACCCCCAGCGTGGGCCAGCCTGGGCGGCGCCACCAGGTTGTGTGGTCACCCTGGTCCACCCCTGGAACTCCCCTCTAGCGTATATTATCCTCCCGAAACTCTAAGACTCCGGGAGCAACCATAGAAAGATTCCACCGCATCTGCGGGGCGGAGAACACCGAGAGAGAAAGATCTCTCCGACAGATAGATTTCTGTCGGGGTAATTCCTTCTCGGAGAGGGGAGATCGTCGCCATCAACACCACCATCAAGCTGGACTTCATCGGGATCATCATCTTCATCATCACCACCATCACCATCAGCACCCTCATCACCATCTCCATATTGCTATAGCAATTGGGTTGAATCTTGCATAGTTCTTAGGGGAAACTTTCCCGGTGTGGATTACTCTTTGTAGTTGATGCTATTGAGTGAACCATTGAATTATTGTTTATGTTCAGATTGTTATACATCATTATTCCATCTCTGATCATGATCCATATGATGTCTTGTGAGTAGTTCGTTTTGTTCTTGACGACATGGGAGAAGTCATGTTGTTAGTAGTGGAATTGTGTTGAGAAAGATTCAGTAGTTTGATATTTAAGTTGTGGTGTACTTCTTCTAGTGGTGTCATGTGAACGTCGACTACATGACACTTCACCTATATGGGCCTAGGGGAATGCATTGTGTATTTGGCTACTAATCGTAGGGGTTGCCGGAGTGATAGAAACTTGAACCCCCGTTAGGAAACCATTGCACAAGGGACGTAAGGGTCTTAGAGTTTAAAGCTGTCGTTAGGTTTCTACCTTAATTACTTTCTTGTACTTACGGATGTTTGCAAGGGGTATAATCACAAGTATGTATTAGTATTGGATGGGGCGGTACATTAGCACAGGTTCACCCACACAACAGTTAGCAAGCTAACGAAGATTAATCGACTATATGAAGCGAAAGCACTTGACAGTCTTCCCATGTGTCCTCGAGAACGTTTGGTCATCTATAGAAATACAACCGGCTTGTCCTTTGCTGCATAAAGGATTGGGACACTTGCTGCATTCATTCTTACTGTCTTTTATTTACTCGTACTTTGTTTACTTGCTTTATCGAAAACCCCTAAAAATCCATTTGCTAAGTATTTGCAGAGAATTCCTGATCCATCCCACTAGCCAGCACCTTCTGCTCCGCGTTGGGTTCGACACTCTTACTTATCAAAAATACTACGATACACCCCCTATACTTGTGGGTCATCAGGTACTCCTAGCCATCACCTTTACAACCTTCCTTGACCGTGGACACGGCTATTCGAATAGATTATACTCTGCAGAGTTTGCGCACTTTCCCCACAAGAATTAATACATCCGTCGGGATAAAACCACGGCCCGCTACACACGGTAGACGGGGGTTTGGATAATCAAACCTAACCTTTCGCTTGTCGACCCTAGCAAAGGCTGCTTTTCCTTTTGGGTTTGTTCTCCCCAGCAACGATTATGTGGCCCCCAGCCATAGTCCCGCCTTCCGTACACGTGTATACCCAAACCGCAGCTTGGCGTATACCTTAACTTGGTGACTCCACTTCCTTCCATACTACCCAAGTCATACCGTCCGCGGGAGACCCAATTGTTGCACCGGCACTCCTGCCAAGACAGGCTCATGATACGTTGCAAACGTATCCATAATTTTTGATGTTCCATGCTTGGTTTTATCTACTTTCTTATGTTTTGTCCACACTTTGGAGTACTTTTCATATGATTTCTTGGACTAACCTATTAACAAGAGCCACAGTACCAACTGCCTGTTTTCTGTTGTTTTTGGTTCCAGGAAAGTCAGAAAATGAATATTCTCGAAATTGGACGGGACAAAAGCCAAAGTCAGTTTTTCACCGAGGGACACCTAGAGCCAGAATACGAGACGGAGAGGGGCTGGGGCCCGGCCACACCACCTAGCCGCGCGGCCAGGCCTGGACCGCACAAGGGGGTGGTCTGGCCGCCCCAAGCACCCCCTCGGCCTCTCCTTCCGCCTATATATTGCCTCTGATACGGAAACCCTAAGTACCCGATCAAAAATCCACGAAAGAGTCTGTAGCCGCCATCATCTACATCCATAGATCGGGAGGGATCTGAAGCTCTTCCTGGCACCCTGTCGGAGAGGGGAATTTACCCTGGAGGCCTTCTTCATCATCATGCAAGCCTCCGGTGTGATGCGTGAGTAGTTCATCTCTGGAGTACGGGTCCATGTAGTAGCTAGATGGCTGGTTCTCCTCCTCTGTGTTATCATGTTTAGATCTTGTGAGCTCTGTTCATGATCAAGATCATCTATTTGTAATTCTACATGTTGTGTTTGTGGGGATCTGATGGATATTGAGATGCTATTTCAGATTGATTATTGATTCTATCATGTCTTTGTTATTTATGATATTGCATGCTTTCTGTTGTTAGTAGCTCTTGGCCAAGTAGATGCTAGCAACTCCAAGAGTTAGTATTTATGCTCGATAGTGGGTTCATGCCTCTGGTAATCTAGGGAAGTGACAGAAATCTCTAAGGTACTAGATGTGTTGTTGCTACTAGCAAGAAACCAACAATCCTTTGTTCATAGAACAATCATATTGTTTACTTTACACGCAATTCTTAATGCAATTATCCGTTGCTTGCAACTTAATACTGGAGGCGGTTCGGATGATAACCTGAAGGTGGATTATTAGTCATAGATGTAGTTGGATGGCGGTATATGTATAATGTTCTATTGCCCAATCGAATCTCAAAGGAGTCAAGATGAGTAGTATATGCTTGTATGCTTTCTCGATGTTTGTCAATTTCCACGCTGTAATTTGTTCACCCAACATGTCATCTATCTTAAGGAGAGCCACCTCTAGTGTACTATGGACCCTGGTCCTTTCTTTTACTATCAATCTACAATCAACTATTTACTGCTTTGTGTTTACTTTCTGCAAACTATTACTTTCTTCCACTCGATACGTTTAATCCTTTGTTTTCAGCAAAACCGGTGAGATTGACAACCTCATCGCAAGGTGGGGACAGAGTTCTGTGGTTGTGTTTTGCAGGTCTCCATGTTGCTGCTGGCACCGGTAGTGCGCCCTGCCAAAGTTCAGCTAGCTACACCATTGGGGTGTTTCCTTGCTCCTACTGGATTGATAACCTTGGTTTCATAACTGAGGGAAAACTTACCGATGTGCTCATCATACCATCCTCTTGGGGTTCCCCAACGAGCTCGATAATATATGAGTCAGCAAGTACTTTTTCTGGCGCCGTTGCCGGGGAGTCAAGGACATCTTCACAAGGGGAGTCCCTCATAACCAATCTCTTTACTTTGTTATTTTTTGTTTTGCTTAGTTTACTTTTGCTTTGTTTGTTGTTTCTTTATCAAAAACACAAAAAAAATAGTTTTACAAGTTTGCTTTCTTTAATAAAAACACAAATAAATGACTACCCTAGAAAACACTAAGTTGTGTGACTTCACTAGCACCAACAACAATGATTTTATGAGCACACCTATTGCTCCACCTGTTCCTGAAGCTACTTTCTTTGAAATAAAACATGCTTTACTCAATCTTGTTATGAGAGAAAAAATTTCTGGTATTGGTAATGAAGATGCTGCTGCTCATCTAAATAACTTTGTTGAACTTTGTGAGATGCAAAAGCATAGGGATATAGATGGAGATATCATTAAGCTTAAATTGTTTCCTTTCTCTTTGAGAGGAAAAGCTAAAGAATAGTTGAATTCCCTAACTAGGAACAGTATAGATTCTTGGACTAAATGCAAATATGCTTTCATTGGAAAATACTATCCTCCTGCTAAGATTATATCTATGAGAAGTGAAATAATGAAGTTTAAACAATCTGATAATGAACATGTTGCTCAAGCTTGGGAAAGAATGAAATCTTTGGTAAAGAATTGTCCCACTCATGGACTGACTGCTTGGATGATTATCCAAACTTTTTATGTAGGATTGAAATACTTTTCAAGGAACCTATTGGATTCTGCTGCTGGAGGTACGTTTATGACCATTACTTTGGGTGCTGCAACAAAGCTTCTGGATAATATGATGGTTAATTAGCCCGAATGGCATACTGAAAGAGCTCCACGAGGTAAGAAGGTAAATTCTGTTGAGGAAACCTCCTCCTTGAGTGATAAGATTGACGTTATTATGTCTATGCTTGTTAATGGGAAAGCCCATATTGATCCAAATAATGTTCCCTTAGCCTCTTTGGTTGCTCAAGAAGAGCAAGTTGATGTGAACTTTATAAGAAATAACAATTTTAGCAACAATGCCTATAGGAATAATTTTGGTAACAACAATTATAAGACATATCCTCCCAACAATGGTAATGCTTATGGAAATTCATACAACAACAATAGGAGTGCTCCCTCTGAACTTGAAGTTATGCTTAAGGACTTTATTAGTAAACAAACTGCTTTTAATAAAAACTATTGAGGAAAAACTCTCTAATGCTGAAAGAAATATAACATCTTTGGCTGAAGCTCAATTTTCTTTGAATAAAATGGCTGCTAAACCTGAAACTATTGATAATCCCTTTGCAGCTACTAATGCCATACAAGTGAGAATTGATGAAAATGTTAGAATATTAGCTGAATTGCATGCTAAGTAGGAAAGCAAAGATGAAATTGCTAGAAACAATAGTGTTTCTACTATCACTACCACTAGTGTTGAGCCTAGTAATAACTCTACTACTTTAGATGATAATTATGATTTTGATCTTTATGGTTGCAATATCTCTGAAGTTATTAAGTTCCTAGAAAATCTTGCTAAAAGTCCTAATGCTAGTGCTATGCATATGGCCTTTACAAAACACATTACTGATGCTCTCATAAAGATTAAAGAAGAAAAGATGAAACATAAAGCTTCTATTCCTATAAAACAAGAAGATGGTTGGGAACCCATCATTAATATGAAAGTGAATGATTTTGATTTCAAAGCTTTATATGATCTTGATAGTAGTGTTTTTATTATGCCTAGAAGGATTTATGATATGCTTGATTTGCCACCACCTGAAGATTGTTATTTGAATGTCCCACTTGATGATAATGCTAAAAAGAAACTCATGGAGAGTATTAATGATGTTCTTATTATGGTTAACAATGCCTATGTCCCCGTTGATTTCTATGTTTTGGATGTTGAATGCAATGCTTCTTGTCCTATTACTTTGGGAAGACATTTTCTTAGAACTGTTGGTGCCATTATTGATATGAAAGAAGGCACCATTAAATATCAACTCCCACTCAATAAAGGTATAGAACAATTCCCTAAGAAGAGAGAGAAGATTTCTTTTGCCTCTCCTTGGAAAACCAAATTTTCTCTTAATGCTTCTTCATTTGAGAACACTTGATTCTTTTTCTTGCTTCTTATGCCTAACTTAAAGGCGTTAAAGAAAAGTACTTATTCGGAGATAACCCAAAAGTTTTAGATCATTCTTGGAAGCTATTACTTCAGTAATAACCGCTCCTTATCCTTTTTATTTGCTTTTTGTGCCAAGTGTAACCTCTAATGAGAGAGAAGTAATGATCGGGAAAGTTGTTGTCCCGAAACAGATTTTTGTGCTTCACCATAAAAATTCGTGTAAAATATCTGTACGTCCTTTTGAGGCGTGAAGTTTTGTGCTTCTTCCGCAGGTTGTTATCTAACTTGTGTTAGTTTAACACTTTTCGATTTGAGCAACAGAAGGTCTTCGAAAAAATCCGTCTTTACCTGCTGGTCTGTTTTGATAGATTTCTGCCATTTTCTGCATTTGCTTCTTGTTGGTTCCTTTTTGAGTTCTTTTGGGGAATTGAGATTTTTCAGGGAAGTGCTACAGTAGCTAAGTGTTTTAATGGAAGTTTTATTGGTGTTAGAACTGAACCCAAAGACTTATTATCTTGAGTGCACTAATGTTGCTAATAAAGATTGTGTGAAGTTTTGTATGAAGGAAAAACTTTGAGGTGTATGGAGGGAATGAGTAATGAGATGAAGAATGGACTAAATCTCAAGCTTGGGGATGCCACGCGTGTCACCCCAAGAAATATGCAAGAAGTACGAGCGTCAAAGCTTGGGGATGTGTCAACACCCTGATTTTTAATCCCAGATGCCTGTTATGTCATACATCACAGTCCCAGAATTGCCATTTTTGCGAGACATAACAGATTGGATATCACAGTACATCATTCATTACAAACCATAAATAAGGTCTTACACAAATAAGGATCTCATGATCCATTCTTAATACAACAAGCAGCAGAATAAGTAATAAGCGTAGCGGTGGGGTCCATCTTCAGGGGCACAGGCAATGCTGACAAAGGCAGATATTCCTAGTTATCATAGCCGTCCTGATGTCCGTCATCTTGGTAGTCTCTTCATAGTCTAGCCATAGGAATAGACAGGGACAAAATCCATGAGTACACTTTAAGTACTCGCAAACTCCCACTAACAAGGAGTATAGTTCTAGTGTAAATGCTAACTCTAAGTTTAACTATAAAGTTAAGTTTGAAACCTAAGCTGAGTTCTGAAACACAGAAAGATAAAAGAAGTTTTGAAAACACTTGAGTTGGGAAGGTAGTGTCATAGTCACAACCCTGTTGTGGTCAAGTCAAGATTCATCATTCATTTCATAAGTCATTTTAAAAATATCGGACAACGAAACAGTATGGCCACTCCAACTGTCCATAACCGCGGACACGGCTATTCGAATAGTTTGACACTCTGCAGAGGTGGTACACTTTCACCACAAGATTCGATACATCTGACAGGGATAACCCCGAATCATCATACTTAGTATGCAGATAATCAAACTTAACCTTTCGTTTACACACCCTAGTATAAGCACCTCTCCTATGAGCATGGCCTCCCAACCATAACCATCTGCATCTTGGGCACTACATAGGTGGACAAAATTGAGAGGTAGCCTCAGCGCAAACCTCTCCCGCGAGGGAACTAATACTAATGCATATAAACTTCTGGCTAAGCCTTACCCAATTCAGGTATTGTGGTTGTACGGTAAATTTGGAATGGTATCGCATCCGAATCCAACCATCAGTTTTTGTAAGAGGGCTAAGGCTCATGCCTCAATATTTTCTTCATCATAAACCATTTGTGTTTCTCAACACATGTCAAAACATCTCAATAGAATGACTCATCATTCCAAGGTTTTCACAATTCATTTTCACCAAGTGTTCCCATCTAAAGTGACTCAAGTTTTAGTTTAGCTCTAAACTACTAAGTTAAGAGTGTTCACTAAGGTGGGATGCTAATCTCAATCTCATGCAATAGAATGACATCTAAGGTTAGCTAGATAAGTCAAGTTTTATACTCTTTATGCTAACTTCAAATAAGTAAGGTACTTTAATAAAGTAAAGAAGTAAAAGCTTGGAAATAAAACTTGGGGTAGGTAATAGTCAAAGTGGTATAACCAGAGCATGCCTAATACATCTTGCTCAGGTTACCTAGCTTAATTCTAGGTTGCATTGTTAATGATGGCATGCTAAGTATTATACTTGCAAGTGTTGGCTTGCCTTGGTTGGTGCAGTGGTTGAAGTTTTCTTCCTCCTCCTCTTGGTAGAACTCCTCCTCCTCGTAAGCTTGGTTGGTACTATCGTCTATAAATACATACGGAGTACACAATCACCAAACAATACTTAACTAGTCTACTTAGCACTCTAAGGAACAAATTGGATGATCTATTATCATCACAAGCATCACAAGGCTTTATTAACTAGTTTCATTCTTTTTATTTGAGAAAAGTAATTTCTACTCATTGAAAATAACTAAGATTTAATATTCTCCACTTAGAATATGGGATCATGTGGACACATGTCATCACCACATATTCCAACATATGGGAATGTGATTTAAAGGTTGGATCACTTTTAATTAAGTTTAAGTTTATTATTTCATGATTTAAAGTGACTAGAAATGCCTATATAGCATTATTTTGGTACTATTCCAAAGTCACTGCATGCAAACCTTAATATTATTACATATTTAGATAGGTATGGTTAAATGTGATTTTTGAGAGTTGGAATCAACTCAAAAGCTATTATGGTTGATTTTATAAAAATGTTTGAATGTGCAAAAGCTTCTATCTTGTTATTTTTACTAGGAACGATCTCTAACCCTAAATGAAATAAATCCAACGGGCTTGGATAGATCTTTTCAGTAGCTTTCTAACAAAATTAGAATCACTCAATTTGGTTTAGTAAATATTCTTGAATTGATTTTTAAACTAAGGGACAGAAGTGAGTTCAAACTAAAATGGAAAAACCTAAATATGAATTCGTGGGCTAGCGCGGGAAAACTAACGGGCCGGCCCAGTGGCGCTCCGCGGAGTGGATGACAACTGACAGGGGGGTCCTGCAGGTCAGCGACACGTCAAACGTGAAGCGGTACGGGCCACTCTTAGCGCTACGATTAAACGATGGATCAACGGCTGAGGATCGTCGTCCCCGGCGAATAGGTCGCCGGTGATAGATAACCCTAGCGGCTCGGTGGGGGTACGTGGGGGCTTACCAGGGCTCCAGCTAGACGTGGCGATGGGGGCGATCGAGCTGGTGGACGACGGCAGTTCTAGGCGTGGTCGCGGCGGCTCCTGGGAAGTTGCAATCAACGACGCCTCTCCTCATCTGCTGCGGCAAGCTCCGGCAAAATTCTGGCAAACGGTGGCCCGCCTTGCTCCGGGGATGGGGTGGAAGGGTCAGTGGAGAGAGGGGAGTGAGATGGTGTGAGGAGTTTTTGCTGGGGTGGCCTCCTTTTATAGGTCGACGAGGGGACCGTGTGGTATGACGGCGAGCTCGTCGGTGACGTTGATACAGACTGCTAGCATCATGGGCTGGGTAGGTTGACGGTGGGTTGCCTCCTGGCGGTCACCTATGGCGCAATGGCGTGGCTAGGGGCGGTGGTATTTGGTCGGGAGCATTCCGCGCTCTGGGAGACAGAGGCGGTGCTCGACGCGGCGTTTTGCGACTATGAGTCGCGCGGCGGCGCACGGCCGTGTCTGGCGGGTTGTTGGGGTCGAGGCGAAGCTGCGTGCACGGTATTGGGTCAAGGGACGGTCTGTGGCATGCTGGCGGTGAGGGGACGCTGGCGCGCTCTAGCTGCACGCAGAGATATGGGCGGCGAGGCTGGGGAGTGGTCCAGGGCCTGGCTAGCCTTGGGGAAGGGACATGGAGGTGCGGTAGGGCTAGGCAGACCTAGTGGTGGTGCTGGAATGGCGCGGTGCTGTCTGTGGCGCTTTGCCCACGTTCGGCCGGGGGTGACCAAAATGTGGCGGCGCTCCACTGCTGCTGTGGCTAAGGGATAGGCCGGTGAGGGTCTGGCTGGACTCAGGGGGACAAGAGTGATCAATGCAACTCAATTTGCTCGACAAGATTTGACCAAAAACAGTAATAGTTAGGCTAATTTGATTCTTCCTGCTAGGTGTTCGACACAATGGCCGCATGAATCAAATATTTGAATTTTGGGCTGAATTTTGGTGGAGTTGGTGATCACATGCTTTAGCATCTCTGGTTGCTTGGGATTTGAAAATGGAATTCATTTGAGTGGTTTTTGAATAAGTGTGATCTATACATATGAACTACATTCAATTTTCAAATGTCATTTAAATTCAGTGTTTGAAAGTTTTTGGTAGATCACAAAGTGGGCCTTGGTACATCACTACTTGTACTAACAAGGGGTGCAAAGATCCATATTTGTTTATGTTAGGTTTTGAGTTCTAGGAATAGCCAAAGTAGGCATGTTGATTAAAATGGCACAAATGACCATTTGCTTCCTTTATTCATTTTGATTTGTTTTTCTTTGTGATTTGTGTGGGAATGATCTAGATGATGTTTAATTCACCTAAGAATCTTTTTACAATCAATGGATCATTTAAACATGGCAATTCAAATCAACTCCTAAATCATATGCACACACATATGAATGCTTTAATATTTTTAAATGGAAAAGTTTTTGTTAACTCTAAATTTGATGATTGGGATCTTGATCACTTGGATTAAAGTTTTGGATGTTACAAACCTTCCCCCCCTTAAACAAAATCTCGTCCCGAGATTTACGAAATAAAACTAGGAACTAAAGAGATCTGGGAACTCTGTCCTAATGTAATCTTCTCACTCCCAAGTGGCTTCCTCTTCGTTATGGTTGCTCCATTGAATCTTGAGAAACTTGATACTCCTGGTCCTGGTGGTTCTGTAGGCTTCCTCCAAGATATGGATGGGCACTTCACGATATGTCAGGTCCTTGTTGATCTCCACGGCTCGGTGATCGATATCCTTGAATACTTCGGTCTTCTCCGGCACTTCTAGGCATTTGCGAAGTAACGAGATATGGAACACATTATGGATGGCTGACATCTCCTCTGGCAGTTCCAGTTGATATGATATTTCTCCTCGATGGTTCTAGATCTTGAAGGGCCCGATATATATGGGGTGTAACTTTCCTTTCAGACGGAAGCATTGCGTTCCCTTCAATGGTGAAACCTCGAGATATACAAAATCTCCGACATTGAAAGTCAGGTCTCTCCTTCTCTTTTCAGCATAACTCTTCTGTCGGGATTGGGCGGTCTTGAGGTGCTCACAGACTTTGTGAACCTTCTCTTCAGCTTCTCGGAGAATGTCGGGTCCAAAGATCTGACTCTCTCCTACTTGCGACCAGTTCAAAGGGTTGCGACACTTTCTTCCGTATAGGAACTCAAATGGGGCCATTTGCAAACTAGCTTGATAACTATTGTTATATGAGAATTCTGTGAAAGGCAGGCAGTCTTCCCATTTGATCCATACTCTAACACACAAGCTCTCAACATATCCTCTAGAATTTGGTTGACTCTCTCAGTCTGTCCATCAGTTTGGGGGTGATAAGCGGTGCTGAAATTCAACTTGGTTCCTAATCCTTCCTGGACTTTCTGCCAAAATCTCGAGGTAAATTGGGTTCCTCCATATTATACTATGGTCTTGGGGGTTCCATGCAGACTAACAATTCTAGCAATATATAGCTATGCTAGTTTCGAACTCTGGTAAGTTGTCTTGATAGGTATAAAGTGAGCTACCTTGGACAGTCTATCAACGATGACCCAGATTGAGTCATTTCCCCTACTAGAAGTAGGTAAACCGGTGATAAAGTCCATTCCAACGGAATCACATTTTCATTCTGGAATCTGCAAAGGTTGCAGCAGTCCTGTGGGTCTCTGATGCTCTGCTTTGACTCTTTGACAGATGTCACACTTGGCGATGTAGCTGCTAATTTCTTTCTTCATCTTGTGCCACCAAAATTTCTCTTTCAAATCTTGATACATCTTCGTTCCTCCGGGGTGGATAGAATAAAGAGTATCATGAGCTTCCTGCATGATAACTTGCTTCAGCTCCGAATCTGCGGGCACATAGATATGTCCTTTGTACCACAAAACTCCTTGTTCGTCTTCAGTGAATCCAGGTACCTTTCTTGTACCAATACGATGTTTGATTCCGTCGATACTTTCATTTCCCTTCTGGGCTTCCTTGATTTGTCTAAACAAAGTGGGTTGAAGTTCAATGCTAGCTAAGAATCCTTTGCTAACTAGCTCAGTCCTGAACTATTCCAACTCCTCATACAAACTAGGATGCGTCTCCTTGATCATGGCATTTAGCCTACACGGCAATCTGCTAAGAGCATCCGCTACCATATTGGATTTGCCGGGGTGATAGTGAATATCAAGGTCATAATCCTTGATTAACTCTATCCATCTCCTTTGCCTCATTTCAGCTCCTTCTGAGTGAAAATATACTTCAAGCTTTTGTGATCTGAGTAAATCTCACAGCGATTACCCATCAGATAGTGATGCCATGTCTTCAATGCCAAAAAACGGCTGCTAACTCCAGATCATGGGTCGGATAGTTCTGCTCATGCTGCTTCAGTTGTCGAGACAGATACACGATAACTTTGCCTTCTTGCATCAATATACATCCGATACCAATCTTGGATGCATCACAATACACATCAAACGACTTCTTGATATCTTGTATTATCAGTATTGGGGTTTATATCAATCTCTTCTTCAGCTCTTGGAAACTGGCTTCAAATTTGTCAGTCCATTCAAACTTCTTGTCCTTCTTCAACAATTGGGTCATGAGTTTGGCGATGCTCGAGAATCATTCTACGAACTTGCGGTAATATCCCGCCAATCCGAGAAATGCACGGACTTGGGTTTGAGTGGTTGGGGCTTCCCATGCTTCGACATCTTTGATCTTGGCAGGATCAAGAGAGACTCATCTGGCAGACGCAATATGTCCTAGGAATCCTACTTCTTTCAGCCAAAACTCACACTTGCTGAACTTGGCATATAACCGATGCTCTCTCAGGGTTTCTAGGATGTTTCTCAGATGTTGCTCATGATCTTCTTCTGACTTGTAGTAGATAAGGATATCGTTGATAAACACAACGACAAACTTATCTAGGAAATTCATAAAGATCTTATTCATGAGATTCATGAAATAAGAAGGGGCATTGGTTAATCCAAAAGACATAAACGTATACTCGTATAAACCATAGCGAGTAGTAAAGGCGGTCATCGGAATATCCGTTGCACGAATCTTAAGTTGGTGATAACCAGTCCTAAGATCAATCTTTCATAATACCTGGGCACCAATCAATTGATCAAATAGATCCTCTATCTTTGGCAATGGGTACTTGTTTTTGATGGTGACATCATTCAACTTTCTGTAATCGGCACACAGACGGTTGCCTCCATCTTTCTTGTCGGCGAATAACACTGGTGATCTCCATGGCGATATGCTTGGTTGAATCAAGCATGTTGCTAACATGGCATCCAACTGCTTCTTCAACTCTAATAACTCTGAGGGGTTCATGCTATAGGGTCTCTGGGCTATGGGTCCAGTTCCGGGGATTAGTTCGATAATGAACTCAATATCCCTATTCGGGGGCATACCTGGCAATTCATCTAGGAATACGTCAGGGTATTGATAGACTACTCGGACTTGGTGTATGGTGGGTAAGGCTAGACTCTTGTTGCACTTGAATTGACGAGGTAAGGTTTTAGATATATGCTCTACTATAACTCCAGAGCTACTGGTCATGGTGATGGCTTTCTTAGCATAGTCTATCAGTCCTTTATGCCTTGACATCTAGTCCATACCTAGTACTACTTCCAATCCTTTGGTTCCGAGTATGATTAGGTTGGCATAAAAATCTATCCCATGTATTCTGATAGGCACAACTTTGCAAATTTTTCTAGCTTTTGTAGTTGAATCGGGGATTTGGACTATCATGACATGCTTCAAGTTGGTTGGGTGAATCTTACTAGTGCATGCAAATTCTTCGGTGACAAATGAATGCAATGCTCCCGAATCAAATAATACTCTTGCTAAAACTGAGTTGACAGAAAACATACCCAGCACTACATTTGCCGCTTCTTGGGCTTCTTCGGTGTTCATGTGGAAGAGACAGCCTTTGCGGTTGTGAGGGTTCCCTGGGGCAAATCTTCTCCCTAGTTGAACACGACGCTGCTATTGAGCTGGGGCATTCACATTGGCAGTGGCAGAATTCTTTTGGGGGCACTCATTTGAGTAGTGACCATTCACTCCACACTCGAAATAGGTGATCTGAGTCTTGTCTTTAGCTGCGACGGGCACAACATTGCTTCCAGTTCTGGGTGCAGTGTTGTGGTTGTTGTTGCTCTTGGGAGGGGCACGGTTGAAATTTTTGGTGTTGCCGGAGTTGTTTCCTCCGGACTTCACATTGCCTCCGCTACGGTTGGGGTAGCTTGGGCGAGACATTGGGGGTCGGTTGTTCCTCGGTGCATATCCTGGTGAGGGGTTGGGACGGTACTTCTGGTGACTGCTGGATCCAGTTTGCTGCATCATACGACATTTGCGGTTCTCGTTTGCCTGGTTAATCTTTCCTTCCATCTGAATTGTGGAGTCGACTAGCTCTTCGAGATCCTGGAAACAGATGTTGACGAGGACAGTCTGCATCTCATCATGCAGTCCATTCAAGAATCTCTCCTTCTTCTTGGCCTCCGTGTTGATCTCATCAGGTGCATATTTGGCAAGTGACAAGAATCTATCACTGTACTCCACCACAGTCATTCTGCCTTGCTTCAACTCTCTGAATTCATCCCTCATTCTGGTGACTAGGCCCTACGGCATGTGGGTCTGGCTGGACTTGATTTTGAAGGCTTCCCATGTCATCACTTGACCATGGTTCATCAGGCGGATGCTGTTCCACCATGCTCTTGCATCTCCTGCCAAGTAGTGGGTGGCAAAGAGAACCTTCTCGTTGTCATCAACTCTGGCTACGTCTAGATTGTTCTCCATCGTCTACAACCAGTCATCTGCATCTAATGGGTTCTCTGAAGTGCTAAAGATTGGGGGATTGGTATTCTAGAAGTTTTTCAGCTTGGATCCTTGATGATCCTGATTTCCATGGTTCTGGTTGTTGAGAGCCAGCTGGGCGATCTGTTGTAGTGTTGCTAGGTTAGCTTGGCGCCCTGCCCTGCTTGCTTCCCTGTCTGCGATGAGATTCTGCAAGATCTGCAACATTGGGTCTTGCGAAGAGCTGCTGCCTCCTTGGTTTCCACGAGTCATCTGAAGATTGAGGTAGATAAAGGGGTAAGAGGGAAAGTTCTAAGGTTCATGGTTTCGATTTCAAAGCTAAATTTTTTAGTTTAACTCAGGTTTTGCAACTAATTTCATTTCATTCATTCAAACAAGCACACAATACAAACACACACACACACCACAACAAACAAGGAAAACAGATGGTTTTATGAACCATTCTGCAAGCTACGATACAGTGGGACCGATACATCTCATGCTACGACAGTGGTCTAGTGCATCTTCTCATCGTCGATGAAGTCGGAGTCCTCATCGTCCGTGTAGAAGTCCACGGCATGCTCCTCCAAAAAGTCATCATCATTGCTGAGGTAAGAATCCATGTCTCCCTGGATGTCTTCACCCTCCTCTTCTTCCTCCTTTGCTGCAAGCTGAGCTTCTTGCTCCTTGACGGTCTTCTTGAGGTCGGCCACCTTCTTGCGAAGACGGGCTATGGTGCGATCCTTCTTCTCACGCTGGAGTTGAAGAGACTGACGGTCCTTGACAAGCAGTGAGAAAGTCTGGGCCTTCTGGGCTGCAATGGCACGGTTGTGGTTAGCAAACTCCCTAGAATTGTCCAATTCCTTCTAGCGATCGTACAACAGGAAGTCAAGGTTCTCCACTTGACGCTTCAACTCCGGGTGACTTGGCATCTCCATCGTCATTCCCATGAAGTCACGTCTTGCATAGCGACCAAAACGGGTTCCTTGGATTTGGTTGACACTAAGGGCACATAGACGTGCGAGAGCTTCATGCATCGCCCTGGCTAATCCATCTAGCCAGTTGTTCTCTCTGACGGAGAACTGGATTCTCCCGGACGTTGGTGCTTCTATGCTTCCTCGAAGATCAGCGGTTACCAGCCACTGTAAATCTCCTCGTGGTGGTCTAGGAAGTTGAGCTCCAAGAAACTCCGGATGTGGGCGTCCCATTAACTCAGATAGTGAATCTAGATCCCTCTCGAAGATCAGTTGGCCTCTGTTGTCCAACTGGTAGAACTTGCTGAACTGAGTCTCCATCTACAAGAATTTAGGATGAGGAAGTTAGTGAAGTGATCAAGTGTGTCAAATTTTAGGTAGTAATGTAAGAATTGGAGGAACATGAGTTTTTGAGAAAGAATGAATTCCCAAGGGTGAGAGAGGAAATAGTTTTTCATAAATACTCACTTTGGTTTTGAAATTAAGTTTTTGTTTGGACGTCCGTTCTAACTAGGGTCTCCTATGGTCAGCATGGCTCTGATACCAACTTGTCAACACCCGGATTTTTAATCCCAGATGCCTGTTATGTCATACATCGCAATCCCGGGATTACCATTTTTGCGAGACATAACAGATTGGATATCACAGTACATCATCCATTACAAACCATAAATAAGGTCTTACACAAATAAGGATCTCATGATCCAGTCTTAATACAACAAGCAGCGGAATAAGTAATAAGCGTAGCGGTGGGGTCCATCTTCAGGGGCACAGGCAATGCTGATGAAGGCAGATAGTCCTAGTTATCATAGCCGTCCTGCTGTCCATCATCTTGGTAGTCTCCTTCATAGTCTGGCCATAGGAATAGCCAGGGACAAAAGCCATGAGTACTATTTAAGTACTCGCAAACTACCACTAACAAGGAGTATAGTTCTAGTGTAAATGCTAACTCTAAGTTTAACTATAAAGTTAAGTTTGAAACCTAAGCTGAGTTCTGAAACAAAGAAAGATAAAAGAAGTTTTGAAAACACTTAAGTTGGGAAGCTAGTCTCATAGTCACAACCCTGTTGTGGTCAAGTCAAGATTCATCATTCATTTCATAAGTCATTTTGAAAATATCTGACAACGAAACAGTATGGCCACTCCAACTATCCATAACCGCGAATGCGGCTATTTGAATAGTTTCACACTCTGCAGAGGTGGTACACTTTCACCACAAGATTCGATACATATGTCAGGGATAATCCAGAATCATCATACTTAGTATGCAGATAATCAAACATAACCTTTGCTTTACACACCCTAGTATAAGCACCTCTCCTATGAGCATGGCCTCCCAACCATGACCATTTGTCATCTTGGGCACTGCATAGGTGGACAACATTGAGAGGTAGCCTCAGCTCAAACCTCTCCCGCGAGGGAACTAATACTAATGTATATAAACTTCTGGCTAAGCCTTACCCAATTCAGGTATTGTGGTTGTACGGTAAATTTGGAATGGTATCGCATCCGAATGCAACCATCAGTTTTCACAATTCATTTTCACCAAGTGTTCCCATCTAAAGTGACTCAAGTTTTAGTTTAGCTCTAAACTACTAATTTAAGAGTGTTCACTAAGGTGGGATGCTAATGCCAATCTCATGCCATAGAATGACATCTCAGGTTATCTAGATAGGTCAAGTTTTATACTCTTTGTGCTACCTTCAAACAAGTAAGGTACTTTAATAAGGTAAAGAAGTAAAAGCTTGGAAATAAAACTTGGGGTAGGTAATAGTCATAGTGGTATAACCAAAGCATGCCTAATACATCTTGCTTAGGTTACCTAGCTTAATTCTAGTTTGCTAACAATAGCTTGCATTGTTAATCATGGCTTGCTAAGTATTATACTTTCAAGTGTTAGCTCGCCTTGGTTGGTGTAGTGGTTGAAGTTTTCTTCCTCCTCCTCTTGGTAGAACTCCACCTCCTCGTAAGCTTGGTTGGTACTATCATCTATAAATACATACGGAGTACACAATCACCAAACAATACTTAACTAGTCTACTTAGCACTCTAAGGCACACATTGGATGATCTATTATCATCACAAGCATTACAAGGTTTTATTAACTAGTTTCATTCTTTTTATTTGAGAAAAGTAATTTCTACTCATTGAAAATAACTAAGATTTAATATTCTCCACTTAGAATATGGGATCATTTGGACACATGTCATCACCACATATTCCAACATATGGGAATGTGGTTTAAAGGTTGGATCACTTTTAATTAAGTTTAAGTTTATTATTTCATGATTTAAAGTGACTAGAAATGCCTATATAGCATTATTTTGGTACTAGTCCAAAGTTACTGCCTGCAAACCTTAATATTATTACATATTTAGATAGGTATGGTTAAATGTGATTTTTGAGAGTTGGAATCAACTCAAAAGCTATTATGGTTGATTTTATAAAAATGTTTGAATGTGCAAAAGGTTCTGTCTTGTTATTTTTACTAGGTGAGATCTCTAACTCTAAATGAAATAAATCCAACAGTCTTGGATAGATCTTTTCAGTAGCTTTCTAACAAAATTTGAATCACTCAATTTGGTTTAGTAAATCTTCTTGAATTGATTTTTGAACTAAGGGACAGAAGTGAGTTCAAACTAAAATGGAAAAACCTAAATTTGAATTCGTGGGCTAGCGCGGGAAAACAAACGGGCCGGCCCAGTGGCGCTCCAAGGCGCGGATGACAACTGACAGGGGGTCCCGCAGGTCAGTGACACGTCAAACGCGAAGCGGTACGGGGCATTCTCAGCGCTACGATTAAAAGATGGATCAACGGCTGAGGATCGTCGTCCCCAGCAAATAAGTCGCGGACGAGAGCTAACCCTAGCGGCTCGGTGGGGGTTACCAGGGCTCCAGCTAGACGTGGCGATGGGGGTGATCGAGTTGGTGGACTATGGTGGTTCTAGGCGTGGTCGCGACGGCTCCTGGGGCAGTTGCAATCAACGACGCCTCTCCTCCTCTGTCGCGGCAAGCTCAGGTAAATTCCCGGCGAACGGCAGCCCGCCTTGCTCTGGGGATGGGGTGGAAGGATCAGTGGAGAGAGGGGAGTGAGATGGTGTGAGGAGTTTGTGCTAGGGTGGCCTCCTTTTATAGGTCGACGAGGGGACCGTGCGGTACGACGGCGAACTCGTCAGTGACGTTGGTACACACTGCTAGCGGCATGGGCTAGGTAGGCGGACGGTGGGCTGCCTCCTGGCGGTCAGCTATTTCGCAATGGCGCAGCTAGGGGCGGTGGTATTTGGTCGGGAGCGTCCCGTGCTCTGCGACTGTGGGTCGCGCGGCGGCGCATGGCCATGTCTGGCGGGTTGCTAGGGTCGACGCGGAGCAGCGTGCACGGTATTGGGTCAAGGGACGGTATCTGGCATGCTGGCGGTGAGGGCGCTCTGGCGCGCTCTAGCTGCGGGCAGAGAGAATGTGCAGCGAGGCTGGGGAGTGGTCCAGGGCCTGGCTGGGCTTCGGGAAGGGGCAGGGAGGTGCGGTAGGGTTAGGCAGAGCTAGTGGTGGTGCTGGCATGGCGCGGCGCTGTCTGTGGCGCTTTGCCCACGTTCGGCTGGCGGTGACCAAAATGTGGTGGCGCTCCACTGCTGCTGTGGCTAAGGGATAGGCTGGTGAGGGTCTCGTTGGACTCAGGGGGGACAAGAGTGATCAATGCAACTCAATTTGCTCGACAAGATTTGATCAAAAACAGTAATAGTTAGGCTAATTTGATTCTGCCTGCCAGGTGTTCGACACAATGGCCGCATGAATCAAATATTTGATGTTTGGGCTGAATTTTGGTGGAGTTGGTGATCACATGCTTGAGCATCTCTGGTTGCTTGGGATTTGAAATGGAATTCATTTGAGTGGTTTTTGAATAAGTGTGATCTATACATATGAACTACATTCAATTTTCAAATGTCATTTAAATTTAGTGTTTGAAAATTTTGGTAGATCAGAAAGTGGGCCTTGGTACATCACTACTTGTACTAACAAGGGGTGCAAAGATCCATATTTGTTTCTGTTAGGTTTTGAGTTCTAGGAATAGCCAAAGTAGGCATGTTGATTAAAATGGCACAAATGACCATTTGCTTCCTTTATTCATTTTGATTTGTTTTTCTTTGGGATTTGCGTGGGAATGATCTAGATGATGTTTAATTCACCTAAGAATCATTCTACAATCAATGAATCACTTAAACATGGCAATTCACATCAACTCCTACATTATATGCACACACATATGAATGCTTTACTATTTTTAAATGGAAAAGTTTTTATTAAATCTAAATTTGAGGATTTGGATCTTGATCACTTGGATTAAAGTTTTGGGATGTTACAGGATGCCCAAGGAATCCCCCTCTTTATCAATAAAAATCCTAGGTTTCTTCCAAACGCTTCATTTTTATTGTTTCATGCACACTTGTGTTGTTCTTGGAGCGTCTTCTTTTTTGTTTTCGTTTTGGTTTTTAGTTTTATTAGTTTATTTAGTTTGCTGAATAAATTGGTTGGACCCCTCTTTCATACATTGGTTTTCAAGTAGTTTGGTTTGGATTGGAAAAAGAGTAGGAAGTTCATGCTTAAGTGGTAAAGAGAGCTTATTTTTGACTATGGCCTATGCTTTGTCATCCCATGCTCGATATTGTTTTGGCTTTATGCTTAGTATAATTTGTTGTAGCATGAATTGTTATAAACAATTGAGATTGCTTAATGTGCCTTGGAAGAATCATGTGTTGTTTTAGCATATTAAAGCATAGTATTATGGTATTCTCCTTTGATGCTTTATTTGGGTTGACTTGGCACATGCTCGCACCATGTTATGACTATCCCAAGTCACCTTAGCCTTTATGATCCTTTAGTTTTCAACTTGTAGTATCACTTTATGCTTTGATCAATGATGTTTTGTTGCTCTGCATGATTATGGCCATTATTGCTCTCTTAGTTTGTCGCTCCTAGTCTTTTGCTAGCCTCCATAACTAAGTATGAGTTCTACTCATGCATCCAATTCCTAAAACCAAGTTATTCCAAAGAGTCCACCATACCTACCTACTAGCATATGCTATTCCAAGTATATTCATGTTTTTGTCTACCTTCCAAATTAAACTTGTTATGAGAAAACTACTGATTAAAGCTCTCACGAACTTGATGGCACACTTTACTTTTTTGCATTTAATAAACTTGAACCATTGCGTCCATCTTTGTTGCGTATATGCGTGTGCTTTATAAGTTGAAGTTAGCAGAACCATGTATCATGGGGAACGCTTTCAACATTGCACTTGTACTTTGTACCCCGTTGATATCATGTTCTTTTGCTTATGGATCCCAGTGGTGTGAAATAAAAGGGGAACTTGTAAGATCATGGAGTTTGTATTTGTGTTAGAGAAACGCCTGGGCCGCTAGCCTAAGCCATGCCTAATCATGGTGGAAACTTGGAGCATAACCATAATGAGCACTCTATGAAGCATCCTCAATAAAAACCTATGCAAATAGCAAATAAAAAGATCGCTGAGATATTCATTGTCTGCTTGCCTTATCATTTTGATTATGGCATAGCTCCTGAATCATGTGCAAGGGGTACGCATTGGCGGTTCTCTATGATACATATGTACTTACAATGACAAGAGATTACTTGTGACTAAAGTTGAGTAGCATGAGGTTCGGTCTTCGTAAGCAAGGGACATGAGATTTAGGTTTATAACTTGTCAAGCATATCCTCTTAGTTGTGTCACTTTAACCTTAATCACCTTCAAGATGCTTATGATAGGGGCAATGAGAGCTGAAAGCTAATAAGTACCATAATATTTGGAAGATCTTTATGAGACTTGAATCCCTACTTCCTTCTATGAAGGCCTTTCTTTTACTTTTATGTTGAGTCTCCAGCTTCTACCCTTATGCACCTACTTCGAGAGCATAGTGGCCATTCTTAGTTCTATATGCATTGTCCCAAGACTTGTTGATTGATGCATAGCTTTGATATTGCTTGTTTTAAACTATTTGTATCTAGTCACTCTTATGAACTTTGAAGGTGTCCTATGCATTTATGTTCTGAATGCCACTATGCTATTTTTTCTTTATGTGAAACAAACAAACGTCTTGCAAAGAATTGTTATTCATGAATCTTTTGTTTGTGCCTTTTCATGTTGCAACATATTTTCTTTGTCTTATTGCTAGAACTTTGTCTTTCATGTTATGATTGAACTACTATGGTCCCAGCTTTGAATGTTTTACAAATACTTTGATCAAGTTTATGATGGTGCATGTCACCTCAAAAATTATTCTTTCTTTTTATCACTTACCTACTCAAGGATGAACAGGAGTTAAGCTTGGGGATGTTGATACGTTGCAAACGTATCCATAATTTTTGATGTTCCATGCTTGGTTTTATCTACTTTCTTATGTTTTGTCCACACTTTTCATATGATTTCTTGGACTAACCTATTAACAAGAGCCACAGTGCTAGATGCCTGTTTTCTGCTGTTTTTGGTTCTAGGAAAGTTAGAAAATGAATATTCTCGGAATTGGACGAGACAAAAGCCGAAGTCAGTTTTTCACCGAGGGACACCTGGAGCTAGAATATGAGAGGGAGAGGGGCTAGGGCCCAGCCACACCACCTGGCCGTAGAGTCCAGGCCTGGCCCACGCCAGTGGGTGGTCTGGCCGCCCTAGGCACCCCCTCGGCCTCTCCTTCCGCCTATATATTGCCTCTGATACGGAAACCCTAAGTATCCGATCAAAAATCCACGAAAGAGTCTGTAGCCGCCGTCATCTCCATCCCTAGATCGAGAGGGATTTGAAGCTCTTCCCGGCACCCTGCTGGATAGGGAAATTCACCCAGGAGGCTTCTTCATCATCATGCAAGCCTCCGGTGTGATGCGTGAGTAGTTCATCTCTGGACTACGGGTCCATGTAGTAGCTAGATGGCTGGTTCTCCTCCTTTGTGTTATCATGTTTAGATCTTGTGAGCTCCGTTCATGATCAAGATCATCTATTTTTAATTCTACATGTTGTGTTTGTGGGAATCCTATGGATATTGAGATGCTATTTCAGATTGATTATCGATTCTATCATGTCTTTGTTATTTGTGATCTTGCATGCTTTCCGTTTTTAGTAGCTATCTTGGCCAAGTAGATGCTAGCAACTCCAAGAGTTAGTATTTATGCTCGATAGTGGGTTCATGACTCTGTTAATCTGGGGAAGTGACAGAAATATCTAAGGTACTAGATGTGTTGTTGCTACTAGGGAGAAAACAACAATCATTTGTTCATAAAACAATCGTATTGTTTACTTTACACGCAATTCATAATGCAATTATCCGTTGCTTTCAACTTAATACTGGAGGGGGTTCGGATCATAACCTGAAGGTGGATTATTAGTCATAGATGCAGTTGGATGGCGGTCTATGTATAATGTTGTAATGCCCAATCGAATCTCAAAGGAGTCAAGATGAGTAGTATATGCTTGTATGCTTTCTCGATGTTTGTCACTTCCCCCGATGTAATTTGGTCACCCAACATGTCATCTATCTTAAGGAGAGCCACTTCTGGTGAACTATGGACCCCTGTCCTTTCTTTTACTATCAATCTACAATCAACTAGTTACTGCTTTGTGTTTACTTTCTGCAAACTATTACTTTCTTCCACTCGATACGTTTAATCCTTTGTTTTCAGCAAAACTGGTGAGATTGACAACCTCATCGCAAGTTGTGGATAGAGTTCTGTGGTTGTGTTTTGCAGGTCTCCACGTTGCTGCTGGCAGCGGTAGTGCACCCTGCCAAAGTTCAGCTAGATACAACTTTGGGGTGTTTCCTTGCTCCTACTGGATTGATAACCTTGGTTTCATAACTAAGGGAAAACTTACAGCTGTGCTCATCATACCTTCTTCTTGGGGTTCCCCAACGAGCTCGTTAATATACGAGTCAGCAGCTCACTCTTGCCGAAGCAAGCTACAGGCTCCAGATCCGTAGAACTGTTAGAGCCTATCTGGAATTCAAGGGATTTCTCCCAATAAGCATTGTACAAGCTGCCTCGGCTAAAGAAGATAAACTACAAGATAAGCCCCAACACCTGGGGTAATGTGGTTGCACGGATAAATTGTTCCGGTAAAGGCGTAGAACATCCCTTCTCTTTCTCTTGTCCATTTTCTCATTTCTCATCATCACCACTTCTTTAGTTAAAACATCCGCTTGGAACGATGCCTCTTCCCAAGGGTTTTGCAAAGCAGTTTTTTAAACATTTGTAGTAGGGTAAATCCCAAAACAATTTACTCAACAAAAATCCGTGGTTTCCAACGAGGTAGGATACTAATCATCAAACCTCGATCTAAAGGGGGGGGGGTAATTGGTAGGTTTACAACAGGGTGGGTGCCATGAGGGACACCAAGTCATAACTTGGAGGAGCTAAGTCATTAGCGCAGTATTTTTAAAACCAGACATGCAGATAAATAATGCAATTTATAAATGAGATAGAAAACAGGTAATAAGAAGAGTAGGACAATTATCGGAATTCGGGAATGGTGGCTTGCCTGTGATTAGCGATAAGTCCCTGGACTTCCTTAGATAACCAAGAATACACAATAAATAATAAGAAGGCTCTTCTTCTCGTCATCAAACAATCACACTATCGCCGGCATCGAGTATACATGCAAGCAGACAATACCACAATCAATACAAGGCATACATGCATCAAACCATACAACAAACAAACATAAGGCATAGCACTTAATTTAGTAGGTTTTGGAGAAGTTGGGTACTAGTAATGGAATTGCTTAGGTTGCCCTAATAGGGTTTTCCCTTGGAAGATAGTTGTCTAGGCTATTTACCAAGCCCTTCGGGTGGGGGCCTGAGGTCTGTATGATGCCAATGTGCAACAATGATATCCTCAGATAGGTATTGACAAAACAAGACCAAAACAAGTGGTTTCACTAGATTATCACTTACCTAGATTTAGTTATGCTTTCTATAGTGGAATAAACTCTAGTTTGAGGAAATAATTCACCAGAATTTATCTGGAGCCCCAAAAATTATTTCCTTGGGTGGTTAAGTAATTCTGGATCTACTGAACCACATAGAATTGGAATATTTCCAAAATAATTACCAGAATGCCCTTAATAAATCATCAAAGGTAGTTCTGTAAGGTATTTGTCTTTTTCACCAGATTTCTTTTACAGAAGGTTTTATTGTGATTCCAATTTTACATGGTGTATATTGGAATTACATTTCAGTAGAAATTAGAATTACCCATTTTGGATAGCCCGAACTACTGGAGGGATTTATCTAGTGGAGAAGGTGTACAGAGAATAGTTTAATTCATTAAAATTCAACCAGAGCTCAATAAAATCTGAGTTGCTGGGGTTTGATAGACGCTGATAGAAGGATGTATTGGGAGGTGGGATTAGGTAAATACCCATGTTGGTTTGAGTTGGAGAAATTCCATAAGGCAAATATTCTCTGTTTTTTGTTATTTTTGTTACTGCCAAACTAGGAAGCAATCTAGGGTTGGGCCAAGGGGACATCCAAGGTATCAAGGGTACCTTTTAGTACTTAGAGGTTTGGCTCTAATTGGAGTTCTGAAGCTCACAGAAACACTTATTTTGTGAAAGTGGTACATCTAAGGGTTTGATTTATTGTATTTAATCTAGACCAGATCTTGGTGAAATTGTGGTACTGCATGTTGAAGGAAACTTTAAGGGACACTAGGAAAAATAGATCTGGACAAAATATGGTCATTTCCAATTTCAAAAAGATTTAAACCTAGAGTCATATTTCCTGAATTTATGAAAAATAATAAAGTTTGAAAGGGCGCAGGCTGGGAAGCTGGAGGGACTGGACCGTCGGGGCAGATCCGGCCCACTCGCAACGGCGCGCACGTGGGAGGCCACGTTTGAACCTGCCAGGCAGGGCCCGCCAGTCAGTGACAGGGCCGGCAAAGGGGTATTGGGCGACACTAGCCGTTGGATTAGATGCGGATGGATGGCCGGGAGACCGTCATCCACCTCACGACATCGAGGCGACGAGGAAACCCCAGCAGTGGCAAAGACGAGCAGGGAGGCTTACCCGGGGCTCGAGGGGGGTCGGGGCAGCAGCGGGGCGACGCGGTGGACGACGGCGACCACGGGGATGGGCGGAAGCAGGGGGTTCCTCGTCATGATCTGGCTTGCACGACGACGACCGAGGCGAGCTCGTGGGAGCTCGTCGGTGCAGATCGAGGGGACGGTCCTGGGCCAAAAGAAGCACACGGTTATGACGAGGAGGAAGAGAGGATCACGAGAGGGTGACATGCATACGGGGAAGAGCAGGGTGGAGAGCTTCAGCCTTTCTCTCTTTCTCTCGAGCAGAACAGGGCAGGGAAGGGGGAGAGAGGGTTCTGGGGGTGGTAAGTGAGGGTGTGGGGGAGAAATGAGGTAGTGGGGGAAAACAGCACTAGCTTCAGGGCTTATAAACCAAAGGGGAAGGGTGTAGGGTGGACCATGTCCAAGGAGGTCAAGGGCAAGTCCATGGGCTTGCCATTGGCTTCCAGGGGTGGTGGAGAGGGGTGTGGGGTCATGCAGGAGCAGAGAGAGGGGAAGGTGGCAGCTGCTGCAACTAGATGGGCCTTATGTGCTTGACTCTCTCTCACTCTCTCACCTCCAAAAATAAGAGACAAAAGGGAGGTGGTGATATAGGGTTGCTACAGTTTTTTCGACCAGAGGGAGAGAAGTGTGCTATGCCAGCTTGGTGGAGAAGATTTGATATGGTTTGATGGAGTATTAGTGCAAGGTTTTGATCATAGTCCAAATTTGGCAACGTTGATGACTATGAAGAAGTTCTTTGAATTGATCTTGGCAAGACGACTGAATGGTACTGATAGATGGTTTAGGTCAGGGCACACCTCCAATATTTATTTGGGATTTAATAGATCATTATAGATCCTGTTTATATCTATTTTTCAAATAGTGCTAAAACTGTTTTCAGGATTTGATTTGATATTATTTAATTGTACAAGGTGAGTTTTTGATGTGGGATGGTCCCAAATATGAATTCACACTCAGGGGAATTTTCCCAAGATTTATTGAGGGGTGGAAGTAGTTGAAAACAATTATTTCTTTTTTCTGCCAAATAGGGAAAATGGCAAAAAGAAATAATAAGAAATATGAAAAATATTTATTTTTGATATGGGAATGTGTGGTCGGATGGATAGACTTCAAATGTTCTCAAAGATAGGCAAGTGTTTTGGAGAAAAGCAAATTTGCCCTTATAGAGAGTTTTGGATTTTCTGCCAAAAGGGAAGATTAAAAAGGAATTTTGGTCCATAATAATTATGGATAAATATTTATAAATCCTTTTAATAAAGGTAGATGAGGTACCCAAGGTGCATCTAGCTTAATAAACCTTTGATGATGATAATCCAAGTTGATTTTGGTGAGAAACAAGGAGAAAATGATCTAGGGCAAAGTTAATTTCATATCAACGAAACTTTGTTGGATCTTGGAACTCAGAGCACACCTTGGGGCAAGGAATATAGGGATGGATAGACCAAGTGATGTAGATCACCATGGCGCAGGAAGTTGGTCGTGGACATGTTTGAGTTCTCCAATAATTGATCTGGAACTATGAATAAAATAAGGCTGCCAAAAGAGGTTATCAAGTTGTCTTCAAAACCAGATGGGTTCTTGAAGCACAAGAACCCAAGGGAATCAAGGGTAGTAGATATGGATATACCTATATGAGTAGGGCACAATTATTCCAAGGGTTGGTCCAAAGAAGATAGGATGGTGGTGTGAACTTTTGTCAAAGTAGGCATGTTGACTAGATTTGCAGGAAAAGTTATTTTTTCTTGCCTGCAAAACTATCAAGAACCAGTGGGTGGGAGGATGGTATAACCAAAGGTAAGGGTGGGCCTTTGTAGTCCTTATTATGGTCTACAAGATGGTTCAAGTGCATTTCCAAAAATGCACAAGGTTTGAGAAAGAGAGGCATTCAAAGAAGTGATGTTGAAACAGTTTCCAGACTCAGTCAAATTTAGCAGATTTAGGGGTTTTGACTAGAATATGAGTGGGGATGTTTTTGATGGGTTGCAAGGTGTCAAAACATCATCAAGTGGATGATGTTGAAGTGTAGGTTGAGTAGAAGGGTTTCATGCTTGGATTTGGTCTTCATTGACCTGGAAGCTTCTAGAAGGAGAATATATCAGAGGTGATCTGGTTAATGGGTTTAGAGGATTACTTACTCACTAGAGGGCAGATCCATCTTGGGAATATTGCTTAGGATTTTGTAATATTAGTTGGATACTATAGGATGAGCTCCTAGTTTAGCTCACTTTAGTTCATAAGCAAACAAGTTAAACAGAAAATCAAGGCAATTCATCTCACCAGCAAATCAACTACTACTTGGGTTACCATCAAGCTTAGCATGAGGTAAGGATGGGTATTTTAAAAGGTTGGAGTTTGAATAGGGTGAGATTCCTTGGTATCTCTGATACATTGCAAATGTATCTATAATTTTTGATGTTCCATGCTTGGTTTTTATCTACTTTCTTATGTTTTGTCCACAC
Source organism: Avena sativa (assembly GCA_916181665.1). Lineage (NCBI taxonomy): Eukaryota > Viridiplantae > Streptophyta > Magnoliopsida > Poales > Poaceae > Avena > Avena sativa. The sequence continues at coordinate 438,091,649 of OV702289.1, forward strand.
TTTAGAGTACTTTTCATATGATTTCTTATACTAACCTATTAACAAGAGCCACAGTGCCAGCTGCCTGTTTTTTGCTGTTTTTGGTTCCAGGAAGTCAGAAAATGAATATTTTCGAAATTGGACGGGACAAAACCCAAAGTCACTATTTTACCGGAAAACATCTGGAGCAAAAATACGAGACGGGGAAGGGCGAGAGGGTGGCCACACCACCTGGTGGCGCGGGCTAGGCCAGGCCACGCCAGGGGGTGGTGTGGGCCCCTCCAGCACCCCCTCGGTCTCCCCTCTCGCCTATAAGAGCCTCCTGATGCATAATCCATAAATTGTCAATCAGAAATCCACGAAAAGTTCCGCTGCGCTGCCACCACCGAAGGGGAGATTCGAGGGATAGAAAGTCTCTGTTCCGGCACCCTGCCGGGATGGGGAAGTGCCCCAGGAGCCATCTCCATCGATGTCCACCACCATCTCCATCACCATTGCTGATTGCCATGATGAGGAGGGAGTAGTTCTCTCTCGAGGCTAAGGGTTCTACCGGTAGCTATGTGTTCATCTCTCTCTCTATGCGTGATTATACTATGATCATGAGCTTGTAATCTATAGATCTACCTTGCTACTCAAGTGATCATGAGCTTGTAATCTCTGCTCTCCCCGTGTGTGTGAAAGTGACAGCGTGCACACCATGGTGGCACTTAGGCTAGAGACTACAAATACTTGTTATGAGTTATATTTAGAGTTGGATGTTTCTATGAAATTGTGGTGTTTGTTGGAACCATCTAGAGCTCAAGGTGATAGTGTGGGGTTATCTAGATGGGGAAAGCAAACTTTGAGGTGTGCTGTTATAGCCCTACCGTGGATTAGAGTGTCCAACGGGAGAGTAGTTCAGAGTAGTATCATAAAGAGAAGATATTTATATGAGAGTGTTTGCTAGTGAAAGTATGATCCCTAGGCCTTGTTTCTAAGCATTGATACACCGTTTGATACTAGATCTGTTACATGTTTGCTTGCTTCCATCTTTATTTCAGTTTGCTTTTAGTCTCTTCCACGCCATCAAGCTATCTTCTATCACCGTTACCACTTATAATTATCCATACCACTTGTATTTCACTATCTCTTCGCCAAACTAGTGCACCTATACACCTGACAAGTGTATTGGGTATGTTGGGGACACAAGAGACTTCTTGTGTCTTGATTGCAGGGTTGCTTGAGAGGGGATACCTTTGACCACTTCCTCCCTGAGTTCGATAAACCTTAGGTGATCCACTTAAGGGAAAACTTGCTGCTGTTTTACAAACCTCTGCACTTGGAGGCCCGACGACTGTCTACAAGAATAGAAGTGCGTACACATAAAGCTATTTTCTGGCGCCGTTGCCGAGGAGGTAAGGTAAAAGGTACTCACATCCTCCAGTGTGAGTACTCGAAGTTATTTCCTTTAGATTCTGCAATTTTGTCTTTTTGTTTCTTGTTTTCACTAGTTAGGCTTAATGGAAAACAACAACAAAATTATAGAGCTTTATAGTATTTATCTTGAGTTAGGACATGAAGTGTTTGAAGAGAAAATTAAAAAACCTATGGAACTTTATTTGCGTGCTAGTAGCAATGTTATTAGTATGAATTCTTTAAACACCATTATTGCTAATGCTATGGAAAATTCTACGCTTGGGGAAGCTAGTTTTGATGAGTATGATATTTTTAGTCCCCAAAGGATGGAGGATAAAATTTACTATCATGATACCAAACCTCCAATATATGATGAATATCATATTTTCAGTCCACCTACTATTGAGGAGAACATTACTTATGATTACAATATGCCTCCTATATTAGATGATTATGGTGATGAGAATAATAATGATAGCTATTTTGTTAAATTTGCTCCCACCACAATTAATAAGAATTACTATGCTTATGTGGAGAGTAATAATCATTTTATGCATGTGGATCATGATAAGAATGTTTTATGTGATAGTTATATTTTTAATTTTATTAATGATGCTACTGAAAGTTATTATGAGAGAGGGAAACATGGTTTTATGTACCTCAACAATATTATTTTTCCCCTCTTTATGTTGAAAGTCTTGAAGTTGCACTTGTTTTGTTTTCCTATGCTTGTTGCTTTGTGCTTTCACGACTTGTTTATTTACAAGATTCCTATGCATAGGAAGTGGGTTAGACTTAAATGTGCTTTGAATTTGCTTCTTGATGCTCTCTTTTACTTCAATTCATATTTCTAATGTGAGCATCCTCCCAAACTATGATGCCTAATTTAAAGGCATTGAAGAAAAGTACTTATTGGGAGATAACCCAAAAGTTTTAGATGAGTCTTGGAAGTTATTACCTCTGTAATAACCGCTCCTTATCCTTTTTATTTGCTTTTTGTGCCAAGAGTAACCTCTAATGAGAGAGAAGTAATGATTGGGAAAGTTGCTGTCCTGAAACAGATATTTGTGCTTCACCGTAAAAATTCGTGTAAAATCTCTGTACGTACTTTTGAGGCGTGAAGTTTTGTGCTTCAGCCTCAGGTTGTTAGATAACTTTCGTTAGTTCAACACTTTTTGATTTGAGCAACAGAAGGTCTTCGAAAAAATTAGTCTTTACCTGCTGGTCTGTTTTGACAGATTTCTGCCATTATTTGCATTTGCATCTTGTTGGTTCCTTTTTGAGTTCTTTTCGGGAAGTGAGCTTTTTGAGGGAAGTGCTACAGTAGCTTCTGTTTTAATGGAAGTTTTATTGGTGTTGGAACGGAACCTAAAGACCTATTATCTTGAGTGCACTAATGTTGCTAATAAGAAATGTGTGAAGTTTTGTATGAAGGAAAAATTTCAGGTGTATGGAAGGAATGAGTAGTGAGATGAAGGATGGACTAAATATCAAGCTTGGGGATGCCACGCGTGTCACCCCAAGAAATATCCAAGAAGTAAAAGCGTAAAAGCTTGGGGATGCCCAAGGCATCCCCCTCTTCATCAATAAAAATTTCAGGTTTCTTCCAAACGCTTCATTTTTATTGTTTCATGCACAGTTTTATTGTTCTTGGAGCGTCTTCTTTTTCATTTTCGTTTTGGTTTTTCGTTTGCTTGGTTTGCTTAGTTTGCTGAATAAATTGATTGGACCCCCTCTTTCATACTTTGGTTTGCAAATAGTTTGGTTTCGTTTGGAAAAGAGTAGGAAAGTTCATGCTTATGTGGTAAAGAGAGCTCGTTTTTGACTGTGGCCTATGCTTTGCCATGCCATGCTTGATATTTTTCTGGCTTTATGCTTAGTATTCTTTGCTGTAGCATGACTTGTTATAAACAATTGAGATTGCTTAATGTGCCTTGGATGAATCATGCGTTGTTTTAGCATATTAAAGCATAGTATAGTGGTATTCTCCTTTGATGCTTTATTTGGGTTGACTTGGTGCATGCTCACACCATGTTATGACTGTCTCAAGTCACCATAGGCTTTATGATCCTTTAGTTTTCAACTTGTAGTATCACTTTACGCTTTGATCAATGATGTTTTGTCGCTCTACATGATTATGGCCATTATTGCTCTCTTAGTTTGTCGCTCCCAGTCTTTTGCTAGCCTCCACAACCAAGTATGAGTTCCACTCATGCATACAACTCCCTAAACCAAGTTATTCCAAATAGTCCACCATACCTACCTACTAGCTTATGCTATTCCAAGTATATTCATGTTTTTGTTTACCTTCCAAATTAAACTTGTTATGAGAAAACTAGTGATTAAAGCTCTCACGAACTTGATGGGACACTTTACTTTTCTTGCCCTTAATAAACTTGAACCATTGTGCCGTCTATGTTGTATATGCTTGCACTTATTTGTTGGGGATTAGCAGAACCATACTATCATGGGGAACATTTTCAACATTGCACTGGTACTTTGTACCTAGTTGATATCATGCTCTTTTGTCTCTGGATGTTGTCGGTGTGAAATGAAAGGGGAGCTTGTAAGTCCATGGAGTTATGTATAAGTATTAGAGAAACGCCTGGGTCACTGGTCTAATCCAAGCTGACATGGTGGAAACCTGCAGCGTAACCATAATGAGCTGTCTATGAAGCATTCTTCTTATAAAAAAATAGTCCTATATTGAGAAAAAAGAGATTATGAAAAGAGGAAAGAGAGAAAAAGCACCATATTCCCATGGTGAATAAGAAGATTACTGAGATGCTCGTTGTCTGCTTGCCTTATCATTTTGATATGGGGATTCTTTCGTATCATCGGGCAAGGGGTACCCCGTTGGCTGTTCTCTATGATACACATGTACTTACGATGACAAGAACTTACCGGTGACTAAACTTGAGTAGCATGAGGAGCGGACCTCGTATTCAAGGGACATGAGATTTTCAACTTATACTTTGTCAAGCATATACTCCATAGTTTGTTCACTTTAACCTTAATCACTTCAGGATGCTTATGATAGTGGCAATGAGAGCTGAAAGCTAATAAGTACCATAATTTTTGGAAGCTCTTTATGAAACTTGAATCTCTGCTTCCTTCTATGAAGGCCTTTCTTTTACTTTTATGTTGAGTCTCCACCTTCTATCTTTATACACCTACTTTGATAGCATAATGGCCATTCTTAGTTCTATGTGCATTGTCCCAAGACTTGTTGATTGATGCATATCTTTGATATTGCTTGTTTAAAACTATTTGTATCTAGTCACTCTTATAAACTTTGAAGGTGTCCTATGCATTTATGTTTGCTACTCTATGAGGGACAAGCTGAATTCCACTATGCTATGTTTTCTTTATGTGAAACAAACAAACGTCTTGCAAAGCATTATTATACATGAATCTTTTGTTTGTGCCTTTTCATGTCGCAACATAGTTTCTTTGTCTTATTGCTAGAACTTTGTCTATCATGTTATGATTGAAGTACTATGATCCCATCTTTGAATGTTTTACAAACACTTTGGTCAAGTTTATGATGCTGCATGTCACCTCAAAAATTATTCTTTCTTTTTATCACTTACCTACTCGAGGACGAGCAGGAGTTAAGCTTGGGGATGTTGATACATTGCAAATGTATCTATAATTTTTGATGTTCCATGCTTGGTTTTTATCTACTTTCTTATGTTTTGTCCACACTTTAGAGTACTTTTCATATGATTTCTTGGACTAACCTATTAACAAGAGCCACAGTGCCAGCTACCTGTTTTCTGCTGTTTTTGGTTCCAGGAAGTCAGAAAATGAATATTCTCGGAATTGGACGGGACAAAAGCCAAAGTCACTATTTTACCGGAAGACATCTGGAGCCAAAATACGAGACGGAGAAGGGCCAGATGGTGGCCACACCACCTGGTGGCGCGGGCCAGGCCAGGCTGCACCAGGGGGTGGTGTGGGCCCCTCCAGCACCCCCTCGGTCTCCCCTCTCGCCTATAAGAGCCTCCTGGTGCATAAACCCTAAATTGTCAATCAGAAATCCACGAAAAGTTCCGTTGCGCCGCCGCCACTGAAGGGAGATTCGGGGGACAGAAAAACTCTGTTCCGGCACACTGCTAGGACAGGGAAGTGCCCCCGGAGCCATCTCCATCGATCTCCACCACCATCTCCATCACCGTTGCTGATTCCCATGATGAGGAGGGAGTAGTTCACTCTCGAGGCTAAGGGTTCTACCGGTAGCTATGTGTTCATCTCTCTCTCTATGCGTGATCATACTGTGATCATGAGCTTGTAATCTATAGATCTACCTTGCTACTCAAGTGCTTTAATAGATCTCTGCTCTCCCCATGTGTGTGAAAGTGACAGCGTGCACACCAAGGTGGCACTTAGGCTAGAGATTACAAATACTTGTTATGCGTTATATTTGGAGTTGGATGTTTCTATGAAATTGTGGTGTTTGTTGGAACCATCTAGAGCTCAAGGTGACAGTGTGGGGTTATCTAGATGGGGAAAGCGAACTTTGAGGTGTGCTGTTATAGCCCTACCATGGATTAGAGTGTCCAACCGGAGAGTAGTTTGGACTAGTATCATAAAGAGAAGATATTTATATGAGAGTGTTCACTAGTGAAAGTATGATCCCTAGGCCTTGTTTCTAAGCATTGATACACCATTTGCTACTAGATCTGTTACATGTTTGCTTGCTTCCATCTTTATTTCAGTTTGCTTTTAGTCTCTTCCACGCCATCAAGCTATCTTCTATCACCGTTACCACTTATAATTATCCATACCACTTGTATTTCACTATCTCTTCGCCGAACTAGTGCACCCATACACCTGACAAGTGTATTGGGTGTGTTGGGGACACAAGAGACTTCTTGTATCTTGATTGCAGGGTTGCTTGAGAGGGGATACCTTTGACCACTTCCTCCCTAAGTTCGATAAACCTTGGGTGATCCACTTAAGGGAAAACTTGTTGCTGTTCTACAAACCTCTGCACCTGGAGGCCCAACAACTGTCTACAAGAATAGAAGTGCGTAGACATCAATCTCTACCAGGGAAGAATTCAAAAATCTTTATAAAAAGGTTTTGGAAGACCTAGAGATAAGCGTAGTTTAAGGTTCTATCTTGAGAACATAAGGAGATGATATTACATAGCTCTCCATAGTTTGATCAGTAGAAGCTAATAAATAAGTTTGGGTTGCAAGGGCATCTTGACTCGGGTTTTGAAATGCTAGAACATTTGAGAAATTATAAAATGTCCCAAGATATATTTGTTAAATAGCTTTTGTCAACTGATGGTGAGGTAAGGAGTATGTCCTATGCTATACCTTCAGATGCATAAGCACAAACAAACAACAAGCAAGCACCGCATTACTAAACAAGAAAAAAATTTAGTTCCTCCTGATTTTTGCATTCGGGACAACTAATCAAGATTGCTAAAAATTGGGGTGTTACATACCTTTCCCCCTTAAAAGAATCTCGTCCCGAGATTCGGGAGAGATAGGGTTGGTCGAGTCGTGGTGAGGGTTTGTACTATTCCTGTGGTATCTCGGATAAACTAGGCTTACCGCAAGATTACATCTTTGATACCAGAATTGGCTTGGCTACTCCTGCTTCTTTTAGGGTCCAGTCGAGAGGATGCTGGTGAGATTTACTAAGGGTGCTTCATCTTGACCTTCACAGATGCTGGCGCAGTCCTGGCGTAGCTTCAGGAGGTAGGCTTTGATCAAGCGGTTTATTCTATTAAAGTGGGAAAGACGTGGCCTTTCCCCCTTAGGGTTAAACTAGGTAGCTCGGAGAGTTATAAGGCAAGGACATCCTTATTACAAACATATGGGAGTGGCAAAAGAGGATTCTTTAGGGTAGCCCTAAGACAACATAGCGGAGGGTAACATCACAGGGGTCATTCAAAATACAGGGAACTAGTCTACCACAAACTGAAGTTCCTAAAAACCAGAGATTTCTAGCTTAAGACTAGAGATCCTAACTCTTGAATCTATTCCAACGAGGTGCAGTAGATTAAAGATGTTGCTTGATTTCTCAATCTTGTGTTGCAGGGTTGCTGGGGGCTGATTTGCCTTCTTCCTGCTGAAAGTTTGGGCTTGCTATGAAGGGTAGAGTGTGTTGGTTGACCAGGGAACCTTGACCTTATTGAGATGACAGATGTCCTTCATCCACCAAAGTCGGAGAAATGGTTTTGCCAAGGCGTGAATGGCGGGGTTGCCGATAATAGCTCTTTCGAGGGGGAGGGGCTCCAGGTCCAGTGACTTCTCGACTTCATCAGTAAGAATCTCCCGACGCTTCTTGTCCTTCCGAGCAGCGGAAACATGGTGTGTTGTAGGAACTTTCGGTGTCGAGGACACCCGTTTCTTGGTGGGGCATTGCCTACGGAAGTGACCTGGTTGAACGCAGGTGAAGGAAACACGTTGCTCATTCTTGAGTTCTACTGGGTTTGCTTCTGAATTTTGTTGATGGTGGCTGGTACTTTGATGTTCACTCTGGCAGAGTCATTGGCTTGACCGCGTTGGGGGCAGTCTCGGCTGTAATGACCTATTTGATCACACGAGAAACATGTACCTTGCTTTGGACATGTCTTTGTTGATGACTTCTCAACTCGTACACAAGGAAGTTAACGAGCCTTGCCAATCAGAAGATATAAGGGGCAGTCGGCCAGAACATGGTCTTGACTTTCACATAGGAAATAGGTAATAAATGGGGTTGGGCAATCCTCTGGAGAATGGAGTGCCCCACAGTTTGGGCAGTTGCCTAAGCACAGTTTGGCTTGATGTCCTTCTTCTCCGCAACGGCTACATGCTTTCTTAGAGCGTCCGGTCTTCATGGCCATCTTGAGGGAGTTCCTGTTGGTGATAAGCGTTCCGGTTATGGGAGTAAGCTATGTTGAATGGTTAGCTTTCGGAGTTCAACTCGAAGGGATTAATGGGGTATAGAACTATTGGATAGCGATTTTGTTCTAATCTAGCAGATCCAACCGAGGGTTTAGGTCTCGCGAGGTGTATTTAGCGGGGTACCAGGAGTCATCCAGCGTTCGAGAGAAATACTATACAATCGGTAGATGCGTTCATTTGGGGCGTTTCTATTCCGGGTTGGGTCTGATGTAATATCTTGGGTAAAAGAAGCAAGAGGGAAACATCAAAACAAGCATAACAGTCCCAGGAAGTTATTACATAACAAGCCACTCTGCACCCGAAGGTGCTAATGGTACTTCAGCATTACAAACCGCATTGAGGGACGATACATGACTCTACCCTATTTCTAGATGGGCAAATACAGTAGTGCGGGTGATTACTCGGAGGGTGCATCTACGGAGTCGTTGTTGGCTTCTGGCTAAGCAATGGAGGTTTCATGTACCTCCTGGATGGGCTTAAACCTACGGATATACTGATGGGCGGTGATGCACTTCCTGTCTCTCTTCGGAGCTGCTTCCCTCGAGGTTCCTTCAGTGGCGGTGGTTTGTGCTTGATTCCTTTGTAGGGTTTCTAGAGCTTCCTTACGAGTGAGAATGTCTTGTAGGCGACGGAGCTCCATATGGGCGTGACGGTATTTGTTAGCGACTGCTATTAACACCTCGTTGCTGGAGTAGGTGAAGAGGGTCTAAAAAGACAGTGCAGGGTATGCCAGGCTGGGGTCTTGAGATCCTCCGGTGCAGTCGACATTTCCCTTCATTGGGAGGTAAAAGGTTATGGACTGCCTCATCTCTAGAAGGAAACTACGAATGCGCATCAAAGCTTCTCTGGCTACCAATTCAATAGCAAGTACAGGACTGGGCAGCTGAGGTCCAGTGGAAAAGATAGGGCCTTTGTTGGTTCCCGGCTTGGCTAGTATGACAATCTGTCCCACATAATCTCCTGATTCCAGTCCCTTGTGGAGGGTGTCGATAGGTTTCTGCTGGTAGCCGCAAAGTTGCAGAGAGTCCCAGAGGAGTCGGGGAAATCCAACCGTCAGCCACTCTTCATCAATAGGTTCCATCTACAAAAGTGTTTAGGGCCAGGTTGGGTTAGTGACAAGTGTGCAAGATTTTAAGATTACAAAATCATATTAATGCAAGTAGTTTTCAAAACGGAGGGGGAAAGACATTAGCACTTTTGCAAATAGTCATCTCTTCTCCTTTGTCTTTTTGAAAATAGGTTTGTCATTTCCAGTCTAACGTCCGTGCTAACTAAGGTCTCCTACAATCAGGATGGCTCTGATACTAAGTCTGTGGGGTCCCTAGATTTATCGTCCGAGAAATCCGTGTTATGCACATATCCATGTTTCCATGATCAGTGAGCCATGGAACATAACCGACAAGTATCATTACAACATCCATAACTTAACAAATACAAGACTTACATTATAGCCATTATGGCTACATAGTCTTCAGCAGCGGATCTTCATCAAACGCAGAGCCCGTTCATGCCTTAACCTACAGGAAACTGACTGGGAAGAAGGCCTACTTCGCATAGACGTCAACATCTCCTTCCTTAGCATCTGGAAATCTGGCCAAGTAAATAGCCAGGGACAATGCCAGTGAGTACTTTGAATGTACTCGCAAACCACCAAGATAAGGTAAACAAGATAATGCAGTTTGGCTGTGGCGAGATAGCTCTATCTAGGGTTGTTCTTGAAAAGCCTAGATTTCTCTTGTAGAAATGGCATCTCTATAACTTTGTTGAAAAAGAGTTTTGAAAACATGCCTCAGTTTTATAAATCCGGATATCTCCATATCCTTGTTGAAAACCCTTTTTAAAGTAGTTTTGGATTAAAACCCCTTTTTAATCTCTTCGACCATCACTGGTCAAACCAAAGCCATTGCTCTCAGGTCCTCACCAGACCTCCATACATTCATCCATCTTTCCAAAACCACCACTTGGGTACTCCTAGCCATCACCTTTCCAACCGTCCTTGACCGTGGACACGGCTATTCGAATAGATTATAGTCTGCAGAGTTTGTGCACTTTCCCCACAAGAATCAATACATCTGCCGGGATAAAACCACGGCCGCTACACACGGTAGACGGGGGTTCGGATAATCAAACCTAACCTTTCGCTTGTCGACCAGAGCAAAGGTTACTTTTCCTTTTGGGATTGTTCTCCCCGGCAATGAGTATGTGGCCCCCGGCCATAGTCCTGCCTTCTGTACACGCGTATACCCAAACCGCAGCTTGGCGTATACCTTAACTTTGTGACTCCACTTCCTTCCATACTACCCAAGTCATACCGTCCGCGGGAGACCCAATTGTTGCACCGGCACTCCTGCCAAGATACACTCACTCTTGCCGAAGCAAGCTACAGGCTCCAGATCCGTAGAACTGTTAGAGCCTGTCCGGAATTCAAGGGATTTCTCCCAATAAGCATTGTACAAGCTGCCTCGGCTAAAGAAGACAAACTACGAGATAAGCCCCAGCACCTAGGGTAATGTGGTTGCACGGATAAATTGTTCTGGTAAAGGCGTAGAACATCCCTTCTATTTCTCTTGTCCATTTTCTCATTTTCTCATTTCTCATCATCACCACTTCTTTAGTTAAAACATCCCCTTGGAACGATGCCTCTTCCCAAGGGTTTTGCAAAGCAGTTTTTTTAAACCTTTGTAGTAGGGTAAATCCCAAAACAATTTACTCAACAAAAATCCGTGGTTTCCAACGAGGTAGGATGCTAATCATCAAACCTCGATCTAAAGGGGGGGGGGTAATTGGTAGGTTTACATTAGGGTGGGTGCCATGAGGGACACCAAGTCATAACTTGGAGGAGCCAAGTCATTAGCGCCGTATTTAGAAAACCAGACATGTAGATAAATAATGCAATTTCTAAAGGAGATACAAAACAGGTAATAAGAAGAGTAGGACAAGTTTCGGAATTCAGGAATGGTGGCTTGCCTGTGATCAGCGATAAGTCCCTAGACTTCCTTAGATAACCAAGAATACCCAATAAATGATAAGAACTCTCTTCTACTCGTCGTTAAACAATCACACTATCGCCGACATCGAGTATACATGCAAGCAGACAATACCACAATCAATACAAGGCATACATGCATCAAACCATAAAGCAAACAAACATAAGGCGTACCACTTAATTTAGTAGGTTCTGGAGAAGTTGGGTACTAGTAATGGAATTGCTTAGGTTGCCCTAATAGGGTTTTCCCTTGGAGATAGTTGTCTAGGCTATTTACCAAGGACTTGGGGTGGGGGCCTGAGGTCTATAGGATGCCAATGTGCAACAATGATATCCTCAGATAGGTCTTGACAAAACAAGACCAGCACAAGTGGTTTCACTAGATTATCACTTACCTAGATTTAGTTATGCTTTTTTACAGTGGAATAAACTCTAGTTTGAGGAAATAATTCACCAGAATTTATCTGGAGGCCCAAAAATTATTTCCTTGGGTGGTTGAGTAATGTTAGATGTACTGAACCACATAGAATTGGAATCTTTCCAAAAGAATTACCAGAATACCCTTAATAAATCATAAGAGGCAGTTATGTAAGGTATTTGCCTTTTTCACCATATTTCTTTTACAGAATATTTTAGTGTGATTCCAATTTTACATGTTATGTATTGGAATTACCTTTCTGTAGAAATTGCAATTACCCATTTTGGATATCCAGAACTACTGGAGGGATTTAGCTAGTGAAGAAGGTGTACACATAATAGTTTAATTCATTATTATTCAACCAGAGCTCAATAAAATCTGTGCTGGTGGGGTTTGATAGACGCTGATAGAAGGATGTGCTGGGATGTGGAATTAGGTCAATAGACATTTTTGTTTGACTTGGAGAAATTCCTTAAAGCAGATATTCTCTATTTTTGTTACTGCCAAACTAGGAAGCAATCTAGGGTTGGGCCATGGGGACATGTAAGGTATCAGGGGTACCTTTCAGTACTTAGAGGTTTGGCTCTAATTGGAGTTGTGAAGATCACAGAAACATTTATTTTGTGAAAATGATACATCTAAGGGTTTGATTTGTTGTATTTAATCTAAACCAGATCTTGGTGAAATTGTGGTACTGCATGTTGAAGGAAACTTTAAGGGACACTAGGAAAAATAGATCTGGACAAAATATGGTCATTTCCATTTTCAAAAAGATTTAAACCTAGAGTCATATTTCCTGGATTTATGAAAAATAATATAGGTTGAAAGGGCGCGGGCTCGGAAGCTGGAGGGACTCGGCCGCCGGGGCAGATCCGGCCCACTCGCAGCGGCGCGCACACAGGAGGCCACGTTCGAACCCGCCAGGCGGGGCCCGCCGGTAAGTGACAAGGGCTGGAGAAGGGGTATTGGGCGACACCGGTTGTTGGATTAGACGCGGATGGACGGCCGGGAGACCGTCGTCCACCTCGCGACAGCGAGGCGACGAGGAAACCCTAGCAGTGGCAGAGACGAGCAGGGAGGCTTACACAGGGCTCGAGGGGGGTCGGGGGAGCGGCGAGGCGACGCGGTGGACGACGGCGACCACGGGGATGGGCGGAAGTAGGGGGTTCCTCGTCGGGATCTGGCTCGCGCGACAACGACCGAGCCGAGCTTGTCGGAGCTCGTCGGTGCAGCTCGATGGGACGGTCCTGGGCCAAAAGAAGCACACGGTTATGACGAGGAGGAAGAGGGGATCACGAGAGGGTGACATGCAGACGGGGAAGAGCAGGGTGGAGAGCACCTTGCTCGAGTTCTTGAGAAGGCCGAGAGCTCCTCTCTCTCTTTCTCTCGGGCAGAACAGGGAAGACAAGGAGGAAAGAGGGTTCTGGGGGGGGGGGGGTAAGTGAGGGTGTGGGGGAGAAATGAGGCAGTGGGGGAAAACAACACTAGCTTCAGGGCTTATAAACCAAAGGGGAAGGGTGTAGGGTGGACCATGTCCAAGGAGGGAAAGGGCAAGTCCATGGGCTTACCATTGGCTGCCAGGGGCGGTGGAGAGGGGTGTGGGGTCGTGCTGAAGCAGAGAGAGGGGAAGGTGGCAGCTGCTGCAAGTAGATGGGCCTTATGTGCTTGACACTCTCTCACTCTCTCACCTCCAAACATAAGAGACAAAAGGGAGGTGGTGCTACAGGGTTACTACAGTGTTTTCGACCAGAGGGAGAGAAGTGTGCTGTGCCAGCTTGGTGGAGAAGATTTGATAAGGTTTGATGGAGTATTAGTGCAAGGTTTTGATCATAGTCCAAATTTGGAAAAGTTGATGACTATGAAGAAGATCTTTGAATTGATCTTGGCAATATGAGTGAATGGTACTGATAGATGGTTTAGGTCAGGGTACACCTCCAATATTTATTTGGGATTTAATAGATCATTATAGATCCTGTTTATGTCTATTTTTCAAATAGTGCTGAAACTGTTTTAAGGATTTGCTTTGATATTATTGAATTGCACAAGCTGAGTTTTTGGTGTGACATGGTCCCAAATGTGAATACACACTCAGGGGAATTTTTCCAAGATTTATTGAGGGGTGGAAGTAGTTGAAAACAATTATTTCTTGTTTCTGGCAAATATGAAAAATGGCAAAAATAAATAATACGAAATATCAAAAATATTTATTTTTGATATGGGAATGTGTGGTCGGATGGATAAACTTCATATGTTCTCAAAGTTGGGCAAGTGTTTTGGATAAAAGAAAACTTGCCCTTATAGAGAGTTTTGGATTTTCTGCCAAAGGGAAGATTAAAAAGGAATTTTGGGCCATAATAATTATGGATAAATATTGATAAATCCTTTTAATCAAGGGAGATGAGGTACCCAAGTTGTATCTAGCTTAATCAACCTTGGATGATGAGAATCCAAGTTGATTTTGGTGAGAAACAAGGAGAAAAGGATCTAGGGCAAAGTTAATTTCATACCAACAAACATTGTTGTATCTTTGAACTCAGAGATCACCTTGGGGCAGGGAATATTGGGATGGATAGACCAAGTGATGTAGATCACCATGGTACAGGAAGTTGGTAGTGGGCAGGTTTGAGTTCTCCAAGAATTGATTTGGAACTATGAATAAAATAAGGCTGCCAGAAGAGGTTATCAAGTTGTCTTCAAAACCAGATGGGTTCTTGAAGCACAAGAATCCAAGGGAATCAACGGTAGTAGATATGGATATACCTATATGAGTAGGGCACAATTATTCCAAGGGTTGGTCCAACGAAGATAGGATGGTGGTGTGAACTTTTGTCAAAGTAGGCATGTTGACTAGATTTGTAGGAAAAGTTACTTTTTCTTGCCTGGAAAACCATCAAGAACCAGTGGGTGGGAGGATGGTATAACCAAAGGTAAGGGTGGGCCTTTGTAGTCCTTATTATGGTCTACAAGATGGTTCAAGTGCATTTCCAAAAATGCACAAGGTTTGAGAAAGAGAGGCATTCAAAGAAGTGATGTTGAAACAGTTTCCAGACTTAGGGTTTTTGACTAGAATATGAGTGGGGATGTTTTTGATGGGTTGCAAGGTCTCAAAGCATCATCAAGTGGATGATATTGAAGTGTAGGTTGAGTATAAGGGTTTCATGCTTGGATTTGGTCTTCATTTACCTGGAAGCTTCTAGAAGGAGAATATATCAGAGGTGATCTGGTTAATGGATTTAGAGGATTACTTAGTCACTAGAGGGCAGATCCATCTTGGGAATTTTGCTTAGGATTTTGTAATATTAGTTGGATCCTATAGGACGAGCTCCTAGGATATCTCACTTTAGCTCATAAGCAAACAAGTTAAACAGCAGATCAAGGCAATTCATCTCACCAGCAAATCAACTACTACTTGGGTTACCATCAAGCTTAGCTTGAGGTAAGGATGGGTATTTTGAATGGTTGGAGTTTGAATAAGGTGAGATTCCTTGTTATCTCTACCAGGGTAGAATTCAAAAAGCTTTATAAAAAGGTTTTGGAAGACCTAGAGATAAGAATAGTTGAAGGTTCTATCTTGAGAACATAAGGAGATTATATTACATAGCTGTCCATAGTTTGATCAATAGAAGCTAATAAATAAGTTTGGGTTGCAAGGGCATCTTGACTCAGGTTTTGAAATGCCAAAACATTTGAGAAATTGTAAAATGAGCCAAGATATATTTGTTAAATAGCTTTTGTCAACTGATGGTGAGGTAAGGAGTATGTCCTATGCTATACCTTTAGATGCATAAGCACAAAAAAACAACAAGCAAGCACTGCATTACTAAACAAGAAAAAAAATTAGTTCCCCCTGATTTTTGCATTCTGGACAACTAATCTGGATTGCTGAAATTGGGGTGTTACAGAACACATGCAATGATTGTTGGTGATCCATGTGTCATACCATGGTCACATATTCCAAAAGCACATAGGAAGAGCGGCTTCCACATTGCATGTTGCACTAGTGAGGCAGAAGTTGCATCACAAAATGCACTCTAGTGTGTGTGGTCATGTGGATCAATGTTGTCTAGGAAAAGAACACATTCAATGACACTAGTGGATAAATTTGGTTTAGGAAAAGAAAAATGCAATGACTATAGGTTATCCATGCGTCATACCATGGTCATAGAGACCAAAAGCACATTGGAAGAGCAGCTTCCACATTTCATGTTGCACCAGTGAGGCAGAAGGTGCATCACAGAATGCACTGGATTGTGTGTGGTCATGTGGATCAATGTGGTCTAGGAAAATAACACATACTATGAAACTAGTGGATAATTGTGGTTTAGGAAAAGAATACATGCAATGACTATTGGTGATCCATGTGCATACCATGGTCACAAAGACCAAAAGCACATATGAAGAGTAGCTTCCACATTTCATGTTGCACTAGTGAGGAAGAAGTTGCACAATAGAATGCATTGGATTGTGTGTGGTCATGTGGATCAATGTGGTATAGGAAAAGATTATATGCAATGACACAAGTGGATTAAAATGGATTAGGAAAAGAACAATTGCAATGACTATAGGTGATCCATGTGTCATACCATGGTGACATAGACCAAAAGCACATGGGAAGAGCAGCTTCCACATTGCATGTTGCACATGTGAGATAGAATTTGCATCACAGAATGTAGTGGATTATGTGTGGTCTAGGAAATGAGCACATGCAATGACACTAGTGGGTCAATGTGGTTTAGTAAAAGAAAACATGCAGCGACTATAGGTGATCCATGTGCCATACCATGGCCACCGAGACCAAAAGCACAAAGGAAGAGCAGCTTCCACATTGGATGTTGCACCACTGAGGCAGAAGTTGCATCACGGAATGCACTGAAGTGTGTGTGGTCATGTGGATCAATGTGGTCTAGGAGAAGAACACATGCAATGACACTAGTGGGTCAATGTGGTTTAGTAAAAGAAAACAGGCAGTGACTATAGGTGATCCATGTGTCATACCATGGTCACAGAGAACAAAAGCACATAGGAATATCAGCTTCCATATTGCATGTTGCACCAGTGAGGCAGAAGTTGCATCACAGAATGCACTGGAGTGTGTGTGGTCATGTGGATCAATGTGGTCTAGGAAAAGAACATATGCAATGACACTAGTGGATTAATGTGGTTTAGGGAAAGAACACATGCAATGACTATAGGTGATCCATGTGTTAGACCATGGTCACAAAGACAAAAAGCACATAGGAAGAGCAGCTTCCACATTGCATGTTACACTAGTGAGGTAGAAGTTGCATCACAGAATGCACTAGAGTGTGTGTGGTCATGTGGATCAATGTGATCTAGGAAAAAATAACACATGCAATGACACTAGTGGATCATTTTGGTTTAGGAATAGAACACATGCAATGAATATAGGTGATCCATGTGTCATAGCATGGTCACATAGACCAAAAGAACATAGGAAGAGTAGCTTCCACATTGCATGTTGCACTAGTGTGGCATAAGTTGCATCATAAATGCACTGGATTGTATTTTTTCATGTAGATCAATGTGGTATATGAAAAGAACACACACAATGACACTAGTGGATCAATGTAGCTTAGGAAAAGAACACCTGCAACGACTATAAGTGATACATGTGGTATACCATGGTTATAGATACCAAAAGGACATAGGAAGAGCATCTTACACATTGCATGTTGCACAAGTGAGGCAGAAGTTCCATCACATAATGCACTAGAGTGTGTGTGCTCATATGGATCATTGTGGTCTAGGAAAAGAACACATTTAATGACACTAGTGGATCAATTTGGTTTAGGAAACAAACACATGTAATGACTATAGGTGATCCATGTATCATACCATGGTCACAAAGACAAAAAGGACATAGCAAGAGCAGCTTCCACATTGCAGGTTTCACCAGTGAGGAAGCAGTTGCGTCACAAAATGCACTGGAGTGTGTGTGGTCATGTGGATCAATGTGGTCTAGGAAAATAACGCGTGCAATGACAATAGTTGAACATTGTGGTTTAGGAAAAGAACACCTACAATGACTATAGGTGATCCATGTGTCATACCATGGTGAAAGAGACCAAAATAACATAGGAAGAGTAGCTTCCACATTGCATGTTGCACCAGTGAGGCAGAAGTTGCATCACAGAATGCACTAGAGTGTATGTGGTCATGTGGATCAATGTGTTCTAGCAAAAGTACACATGCAATGAAACTATTGGATCAATTTGGTTTAGGAAAAGCACACATGCAATGATTGTAAGTGATCCATGTGTCATACCATGGTCACATATTCCAAAAGCACATAGGAAGAGCAGCTTCCACATTGCATGTTACACCAGTGAGGCAGAAGTTGCATCACAAAATGCACTCTAGTGTGTGTGGTCATGGGGATCAATGTTGTCTAGGAAAAGAACACATTCAATGACACTAGTGGATCAATCTGGTTTAGGAAAAGAACAAATGCAATGACTATAGGTGATCCATGTGTCATACCATGGTCATAGAGACCAAAAGCACATTGGAAGAGCAGCTTCCACATTGCATGCTGCACTAGTGAGGCAGAAGGTGCATCACAGAATGCACTGGATTGTGTGTGGTCATGTGGATCAATGTGGTCTAGGAAAATAACACGTTCTATGAAACTAGTGGATCAATGTGGTTTAGGAAAAGAATACATGCAATGACTATTGGTGAACCATGTGCATACCATGGTCACATAGACCAAAAGCACATAGGAAGAGTAGCTTCCACATTGCATGTGGCACTAGTGAGGCAGAAGTTGCATCACAGAATGCACTGGATTGTGTGTGGTCATGTGGATCAATGTGGTATAGGAAAAGAACAAATGAATTGACACTAGTGGATTGATGTGGTTTAGGAAAAGAACACATGCAATGACTATAGGTGATCCATGTGTCATATCATGGTCATATAGACCAAAAGAACATAGGAAGGGCAGCTTCCACATTGCATGTTGCACATGTGAGATAGAATTTGCATCACAGAATGTAGTGGATTGTGTGTGGTCTAGGAAAAGAACACATGCAATGACACTAGTGGGTCAATGTGGTTTTGTAAAAGAAAACATGCAGTGACCATAGGTGATCCAGGTGTCATACCATGGTCACGGAGACCAAAAGCACATAGGAGGAGAAGCTTCCACATTGCATGTTGCACCAGTGAGGCATAATTTGCATCACGGAATGGACTGTAGTGTGTGTGGTCATGTGGAGCAATGTGGTATAGGAAAAGAACATATGCAATGATACTTGTGGATTAATGTGGTTTAGGAAAAGAACACATGTAATGACTATAGGTGAGCCATGTGTCAAACCATGGCCACAAAGACCAAAAGCACATAGGGAGATCCTTCCACATTGCATGTTGCACCAGTGAGGTACACGTTGCATCACAGAATGCACTAGAGTGCGTGTGGTCATGTGGATCAATGTGGTCTAGGAAAAAATAACACATGCAAGACACTAGTGGATAAATTTGGTTTAGGAAAAGAACACATGCAATGATTATAGGTGATCCATGTGTCATACCATGGTCACATAGACTAACAACACATAGGAAGAGCAACTTCCACATTGCATGTTGCACAAGTGAGGCATAAGTTGCATCATAGATGCATTGGACTGTCCGTGGTCATGTAGATCAATGTGGTATATGAAAATAACACATGCAATGACACTAGTGGATCAATGTAGTTTAGGAAAAGAACACCTGCAACGACTATAGGTGATCCGTGTGTCATACCATGGTTATAGAGACCAAAATCACATAGGAAGAGCATCTTCCACATTGCATGTTACACCACTAAGGCAGAAGTTGCATCACAAAATGCAATGGAGTGTGTGTGCTCATATGGACCAATGTGGTCTCAGAAAAGAACACATGCAATGACACTAATGGATCACTTTGGTTTAGGAAAAAACACATGCAATGACTATAGGTGATCCATGTGTCATATCACGGTCACAAAGACTAAAAGCACATAGGAAGAGCATCTTCCACATTGCATGTTGCACCGGTGATGCAGAAGTCTCATCCCAGAATGCACTGGAGTGTGTGTGGTCATGTGGATCAATGTGGTCTAGGAAAATAACACATGCAATTACACTAGTAGATCATCGTGGTTTAGGAAAAGAACACATGCAGTGACTATAGGTGATCCATGTGTCATACCATGGTCATATATACCAAAAGCACATAGGAAGAGTAGCTTCCACATTGCATGTTGCACCTGTGAGGCAGAAGTTGCATCACAGGATGCAGTGGATTGTGTGTGGTCATGTGGATCAATGTGGTCTAGGAAAAGAACACATGCAACGACACTAGTGGGTCAATGTGGTTTAGTAAAAGAAAACAGGCAGTGACTATAGGTGATCCATGTGTCATAACAGGGTCACAGAGAACAAAAGCACGTATGAATAGCAGCTTCCATATTGCATGTTGCACCAGTGAGGCAGAAGTTGCATCACAGAATGCACTGGAGTGTGTGTGGTCATGTGGATCAATGTGGTCTAGGAAAAGAACATATGCAATGACAGTTGTGGATTAATGTGGTTTAGGAAAATAACACATGCAATGACTATAGGTGATCCATGTATCAAACCAAGGTCACAAAGACAAAAAGCACATAGGAAGAGCAGCTTCCAGATTGCATGTTACACCAGTGAGGTAGAAGTTGCATCATAGAATGCACTAGAGTGCGTTTGGTCATGTGGATCAATGTGGCCAACGAGAAAATAACACATGCTATGAAACTAGTGGATCAATGTGGTTTAGCAAAAGAATACATGCAATGACTATAGGTGATCCATGTCCATACCATGGTCACAAAGACTAAAAGCACTTTGGAAGAGTAGCTTCCACATTGCATGTTGCACTAGTGAGGTAGAAGTTGCATCACAGAATGCAGTAGAGTGTGTGTGGTCATGTGGACAATGTGGTCTAGGAAAAAAGAACAAATGCAATGACACTAGTGGATTAATTCGGTTTAGGAAAATAACACATGCAATGACTATAGGTGATCCATGTGTCATACTATGGTCATAGAGACCAAAAGCACGTAGGAAGAGAAGCTTGCACATTGCTTGTTGCACCAGTGAGGCAGAAGTTGCATTATAGATGCATTGGATTGTGTGTGGTCATGTAGATCAATGTGGTATAGGAAAAGAACACGCGCAATGACACTAGTGGATCAATGTAGTTTAGGAAAATAACACATGCAATGACTATAGGTGACTCATGTGTCATACCATGGTCACAGAGACCAAAAGCACATAGGAAGAGTAGCTTCCACATTACATGTTACACTAGTGAGGTAGAAGTTGCATCAAAGAATGCACTAGAGTGTGTGTGGTCATGTGGATCAATGTGGTATAGTAAAATAGAACCCATGCGAGGACACTAGTGCATCAATTTGGTTTAGGAAAATAACAGATCCAATGACTGTAGGTGATCCATGTGTTATACAGTGGTCACAGAGACCAAAAGCACATAATAAGAGAAGCTTCCACATTGCATGTTGCACCAGTGAGAGAGAAGTTGCATCATAGATGCATTGGATTGTGAGTGGATATGTAGATCAATGTGGTCTAGGAAAAGAACACACGCAATGACACTAGTGGATCAATGTAGTTTATGAAAAGAACAAATGCAATGTATATAGGTGATCCATGTTTCATACCATGGTCACATAGAGAAAGCACATAGGAAGAGCAGGTTTCACATTGCATGTTGCACCACTGAGGCAGAAGTTGCATCACCGAAAGCACTGGAGTGTGTGTGGTCATGTGGATCAATGTGGTCTTGGAAAAGGACACACACAATGACACTAGTGGGTCAATGTGGTTTAGTAAAAGAAAACATGTAGTGACTATAGGTGATCCATGTGTCATACCATGGTCAACGAGACCAACAGCACATAGGAAGAGCAGCTTCCACATTGCATGTTCACCAGTGAGGCAGAAGTTGCATCACAGAATGCACTAGAGTGTGTGTGGTCATTTGGATCAATGTGGTCTAGGAAAAGAACATATGCAATGACACTTGTGGATTAATGTCGTTTAGAAAAAGAACAGATGCAATGACTATAGGTGATCCATGTGTCAAACCATGGCCACAAAGACCAAAAGCACATAGGAAGAGCAGCTTCCACATTGCATGATGCACCAGTGAGGTACACGTTGCATCACAGAATGCACTAGAGTGTGTGTGGGCATGTGGATCAATGTGGTCTAGGAAAAAATAACACATGCAAGACACTCGTGGATCAATTTGGTTTAGGAACAGAACACATGCAATGAGTATAGGTGATCCTTGTGTTATACCATGGTCACATAGACCAAAAGCACATAGGAAGAGCAACTTCCACATTGCATGTTGCATCATAGATGCATTGGATTGTCCGTGGTCATGTAGATCAATGTGGTATATGAAAATAACACACGCAATGACACTATTGGATCAATGTAGTTTAGGAAAAGAACACCTGCAACGACTATAGGTGATCCATGTGTCATACCATGGTTATAGAGACCAAAATCACATAGGAATTGCATCTTCCACATTCCATGTTGCACCAGTGAGGCAGAAGTTGCATCACAGAATGCAATGGACTGTGTGTGCTCATACGGACCAATGTGGTCTAGGAAAAGAACAAATGCAATGACACTAGTGGATAAATTTGGTTTAGGAAAAAACACATGCAATGACTATAGGTGATCCATGTGTCATACCATGGTCACAAAGATGAAAAGCACATAGGAAGAGCAGCTTCCACATTCCATGTTGCACCAGTGATGCAGAAGTTGCATCCCAGAATGCACTAGCGTGTGTCATGTGGATCAATGTGTTCTAGGAATATAACACATGTAATGACACTAGTAGATCATTGTGGTTTTGGAAAAGAACACATGCAATGATTATAGGTGATCCATGTGTCATACCATGGTCACAGAGACCAAAAGAACATAGGGGGAGTAGCTTCCACATTGCATGTTGTACCAGTGAGGCAGAAGTTGCAACACAGAATGCACTAGAGTGCGTGTGGTAACATGGAGCAATGTGTTCTAGGAAAAGAACACATGCAATGAAACTTGTTGATCAATTTGGTTTAGGAAAAGAACACAGGCAATAACTGTAGGTGATCCATGTGTCATACCATGGTCACAGATTCCAAAAGCACATAGGAAGAGCAGCTTCCACATTGCATGTTGCACTAGTGAGGTAGAAGTTGCATCACAGAATGCACTATAGTGTTTGTGGTCCTGTGGATCAATGTTGTATAGAAAAAGAACACATTCAATGACACTAGTGGAATTTGGTTTAGGAAACGAACACATGCAATGACTATAGGTGATCCATGTGTCATACCATGGTCATAGAGACCAAAAGCACATTGGAAGAGAAGCTTCCACATTGTATGTTCCACTAGTGAGGAAGAAGTTGCATCACAGAATGCACTGGATTGTGTGTGGTCATGTGGTCTAGGCAAAGAACACATGCTATGACACTAGTGGATCAATGTGGTTTAGGAAAAAAACACATGCAATGACTATAGGTGATCCGTGTGTCATACCATGGTCTCAAGGACCAAAAGCACTTAGGAAGAGTAGATTCCACATTGCATGTTGCACTAGTGAGGCAGAAGTTGCATCATAGAATGCACTGGATTGTGTGTGGTCATGTGGATCAATATGGTCTAGGAAAATAACACATGCAATGACACTAGTGGATCTATGTGGTTTAGGAAAAGACCACATGCAATGACTATAGGTGATCCATGTGTCATACCATGGTCAGAAAGACCAAAAGAACATAGGAAGAGCAGCTTCCACATTGCATTTTGCATGAGTGAGGCAGAAGTTGCATCACAGAATGCACTGGGGTGTGTGTGGTCATGTGGATCAATGTGGTATAGGAAAACAACACATGCTACGACACTAGTGGATTAATGTTGCTTAGGAATAGAACACATGCAATGACTATAGGTGATCCATGTCTCAAACCATGGTCAGACCAAAAGCACAAAGGAAGATCAACTTCCACATTGCATATTGAAAAGTGAGGTAGAAGTTGCATCAAAGAATGTAGTAGAGTGCGTGTGGTCATGTGGACAATGTGGTCTAGGAAACAAGAACAAATGCGATGACACTAGTCGATTAATTCGGTTTAGGAAAATAACACATACAATGACTATAGGTGATCCATGTCTCATACTATGGTCATAGAGACCAAAAGCACACAGGAATAGAAGCTTGCACATTGCATGTTGCACTAGTGAGGTAAAAGTTTCATCATAGAATGCAGTAGAGTGCGTGTGGTCATGTGGACAATGTGGTCTAGAAAAAAAGAACAAATGCAATGACACTAGTGGATTAATTCGGTTTAGGAAAATAACACATGCAATGACTATAGGTGATCCATGTTTCATACTATGGTCATAGAGACCAAAAGCACATAGGAAGAGAAGCTTGCACATTGCATGTTACACCAGTGAGGCAGAAGTTGCATCATAGATGCATTGGATTGTGTGTGGTCATGTAGATCAATGTGGTCTAGGAAAAGAACACACGCAATGAGACTACTGGATTAATGTAGTTTAGAAAAATAACACATGCAATGACTATAGGTAATCCATGTGTCATACCATGGTCATAGAGCCCAAAAGCACATAGGAAGAGTAGCTTCCACATTGCATGTTACACTAGTGAGGTAGAAGTTGCATCAAAGAATGCACTAGAGTGTGTGTGGTCATGTGGATCAATGTGGTATAGTAAAAAAGAACCCATGCAAGGACACTAGTGGATCAATTTGGTTTAGGAAAATAACACATGCAATGACTATAGGTGATCCATGTGTCATACTATGGTCATAGAGACCAAAAACACATAGGAAGAGAAGCTTGCACATTGCATGTTGCACTAGTGAGACAGAAGTTGCACCATAGATGCATTGGATTGTGTGTGGTCATGTAGATCAATGTGTTCTATGAAAAGAACACGCGCAATGACACTAGTGGATCAATGTAGTTTAGGAAAATAAAACATGCAATGACTATAGGTGATCCATGTGTCATACCATGGTCCCAGAGACCAGAAGCACATGGGAAGAGTAGCTTCCACATTGGATGTTACACTAGTGAGGTAGAAGTTGGATCAAAGAATGCACTGGAGTGTGTGTGGTCTGGTAAAAAAGAACCCATGCAAGGACACTAGTGGACCATTTTGGTTTAGGAAAATAATACATGCAATGACTGCAGGTGATCCATGTGTCATATAGTGGTCACAGAGACCAAAAGCACATAGGAAGAGAAGCTTCAACATTGCATGATGCACCAGTGAGAGAGAAGTTGCATCATAGATGCATTGGATTGTGAGTGGATATGTAGATCAACGTGGTCTAGGAAAAGAACACACGCAATGACACTAGTGGATCAATGTAGTTTAGGAAAAGAACAAATGCAATGTCTATAGGTGATCCATGTTTCATACCATGGTCACATAGATAAAGCACATAGGAAGAGCATCTTCCACATTGCATGTTGCACTTGTGCGGCAGACGTTGCATCACCGAATGCACTTGAGTGTGTGTGGTCATGTGGATCAATGTGGTCTAGGAAAAGAATACATGCAATAACACTAGTGGATCAATCTGGTTTAGGAAAAGAACACATGAAATTACTATAGGTGATCCATGTGTCAAACCATGGTCATAGAGACCAAAAGAACATAGGAAGAGTAGCTTCCAATTTGCATGTTGCACTAGTGAGGCAGATGTTGCATCACAGAATGCACTGGAGTGTGTGTGGTCATGTGGATCAATGTGTGCTAGGAAAAGAACACATACAATGAAACTAGTGGATCAATTTGGTTTAAGAAAAGAACACATGCAATGTATATAGGTGATCCATGTGTCAAACCATGAACAAAGAGACCAAAAGCACATAGGAAGAGTAGCTTCGACATTGCATGTTGCACGGGTGAGGTAGAAGTTGAATCACAGAATGCACTGGAGTGTGTGAGGTCATGTGGATCAATGTGGTCTAGGAAAAGAACACATTAAATGACACTAGTGGATTAATGTGGTTTCGGAAAAAACACACGAAATGACTGTAGGTGATCCATGTGTCACACCATGGTCATAGAAACCAAAAGCACATGGGAAGAGAATCTTCCACATTGCAGGTTGCACCAGTGAGGCAGAAGTTGCATCATAGATTCATTGGATTGTGTGTGGTCATGTAGATCAATGTGGTCTAGGAAAAGAACACGCACAATGACACTAGTGGATCAATGTACTTTAGGAAAATAACACATGCAATGACTATAGGTGATCCATGTGTAATACCATGGTCAGAGAGACCAAAAGCACATAGAAAGAGGAGCTTCCACATTGCATGTTGCACTAGTGAGGAAGAAGTTGCATCACAAAATGCACTGGAGTGTGTGTGGTCATTTGGATCAATGTGGTCTAGGAAAAGAACACATGCAACACTAGTGTATTAATGTGGTTTAGGAAAAGAACACATGCAATGACTATAGGCGATCCATGTGTCAAACCATGGTCACAGAAACAAAAAGCACATAGGAAGAGAAGATTGCACATTGCATGTTGCACAAGTGAGGTAGAAGTTGCATCACAGAATGCGGTAGAGTGTGTGTGGTCATGTAGATCAATGTGTTCTAGGAAAAAGAATAAATTAAATGACACTAGTGGATCAATTTGGTTTAGGAAAAGAACACATGTAATGACTATAAGTGATCCATGTGTCATACCAAGGTCATAAAGACCAAAAGCACATAGGAAGACCAGCTTCCACATTGAATGTTGCACCAGTGAGGCAGAAGTTGCATCATAGATGCATTGGATTGTGTGTGGTCATGTAGATCAATGTGGTCTAGGCAAAGAACAGACACAATGACACTAGGGAATTGATGACCCACAAGTATAGGGGGTGTATCGCAGTATTTTCGATAAGTAAGAGTGTCAAACCCAACGAGGAGCAGAATGTGCTGGCTAGTGCTATGGATCAGGAATTCTCTGCAAATACTTAGCAATCGAATTTTTAGGGGTATTTGATAAAGCAAGTAAACAAAGTACGAGTAAACAAAGTAGGAATAGATGGAGCAAGTGGCCCAATCCTTTATGGAGCAAAGGACAAGCCGGTTGTATTACTTGAGATGACCAAACGTTCTCGAGGACACATGGGAAGACAGTCAAGTGCTTTCGCTTCATATAGTTGATTAATCTTCTTTAGCTTGCTAAGTGTTGTGTGGGTGAACCTGTTCTAATGTACCACCTTCCTAGGACTAATACATACTTGTGATTATAACCCTTGCAAACATCTGTAAGTACAAGAAAGTAATTAAGGTAGAAACCTAACCACAACTTTAAACTCTAAGACCCTTACGTCCCTTGTGCAATGGTTTCCTAACGGGGGTTAAGGTTTCTGTCACTCCGGCAACCCCTACAATTAGTAGCCAAATACACAATGCATTCACCTAGGCCCATATAGGTGAAGTGTCATGTAGTCGACATTCACATGACACCACTAGAAGAACTACACCACAACTTAAATATCAAACCATTGAATCTTTCTCAACACAACTCCACTACTAACAACATGACTTCTCCCATGTCCTCAAGAACAAAACGAACTATTCACAAGACATCATATGGATCATGGTCAGAGATGGAATAATGATGTATAACAATCTAAACATAAACAATAATTCAATGGTTCACTCAATAGCATCAACTACAAAGAGTAATCAACACCGGGAAAGTTTGCCCTATGAACTATGCAAGATTCAATGCAATTGTTACAACAATATAGAGATGGTGATGAGGGTGCTGATGGTGATGATGGTGGTGATGATGATGATGATGATCCCGATGAAGTCCATCTTGATGATGGTGTTGATGGAGACGATCTCCTCTCTCTGGGAAGGAATTCCCCCGGCAGAAATTTGTCTGCCGGAGAGACGGCAGAATCTTTCTCTGGTGGCCCCCCAAGTCTTAGGGTTTCAGAAGGCCAGGGTGGACCAGGGCGGCCACACCACCTGGTGGCGCGGCCTAGGCTGGCCCGCGCCAGGGGGTGGTGTGGGCCCCCTGTGGCCCATCTCCAGCCCCTCTTCTAGCTTCCTTCGTCTTCTAGAAAAATAGGATTTTCCGTATACTTTTCCGGATTTTCTGATCTTCGCGAATTTTGCCTCCAAACAGCAACTTTTCCATCAGAATCATGACTGCAGCGGTCCATGCTCCAAAAGTCATCAACCATGCAAAAACAGATGAAATAACATAAGTATCACATCTCAATACGAAATATATCAATGAATAACATTGAATTATGACATAGAATAGTGATGCAAAATGGACATATTAACTCCCCCCAAGCTTAGACTTCGCTTGTCCCCAAGTGAAACTGAGCTCAATAAACATGGCCTCAGGTTTATGGAGTGAAGAGTCGATAAAACAATACGGACAAGAAGCATCACATTCATAAATACATAGATCATAATAGAAGACAACTCACTATTATATAACTTAACTTACAATGAGTAAAGGAAACACAATAAAGATACATGAAGTATATCTTAATTGGTAATGGCAAACTTAGATCTTTGTTGAAGAATAGTTGATAATTTGCTGGAGTTCACAAATAACTGGTTTTCAATGATAGCTTTTAAAGTAGTAAACATCAAGATAAGAGCAATGTGCAAAACAAGGAACATAAGAAACATGATTGAATAAATCTTCATATGAATGAATGAAACACAACAACTCAAAATACTTGCTGAGATAGAAGGAAATAGGTTTACTGACTCAACTAAAAAGTAAAAGAAAGGCCCTTCGTAGAGGGAAGCAGGGATTGCAAGTCTCATAAAGAGATCCCAAAAATTATGATACTTATTAGCTTTCAGCTCTCATTGCCCCTATCATAGGCATCTTTAGGTGATTAAGGTTAATGTGATCAAATATGAGGATATGCATTGACAAGTTGTAAATTGAGAATCTCATGTCCCTTGAATATGAGGGCCGCTCCTCATGCTACTCAAGTTTAGTCACCGGTAAGTTCTTGTCATTGTAAGCACATGTGTATCATAGAGAACCGCCAACGGGGTACCCCTTGCCCGATGATACGGAAGAATCCCCATATCAAAATGACAAGGCAAGCAGACAACAAGCATCTCAGCAATCTTCTTATTTACCATGGGAATATGGTGCTTTTTTCTCTCTTTCCTCTCTTCATAATCTCTTTTTTCTTTTTCTCTTTTTTCTCAATATCGGACTCTTCTTTTTTTATAAGAAGAATGCTTCATAGATGCTCGTTATGGTTACGCTGCAGGTTTCCACCATGTCAGCATGGATTAGACCAGCGGCCCAGGCGTTTCTCTAACACACATGCATAACTCCATGGACTTACAAGCTCCCCTTTCATTTCACACTGACAACATCCATAGACAAAAGAACATGATATCAACTAGGTACAAAGTACCAGTGCAATGTTGAAAGCGTTCCCCATGACAGCATGGTTCTGCTAAGCCACAACTTACAAAGCGCAAGCATATACGCAACATAGGTGAGCATAATGGTTCAAGTTTATTAAGTGCAAGAAAGTAAAGTGTGTCATCAAGTTCGTGAGAGATTTAATCACTACTTTTCACATAACATGTTTAATTTGGGAGGTAGATAAAACAAGGTAGGTATGGTGGACACAAATGGCGTGGGTTTTGTATTAAAGGAGTGGATGCACGAGAAGAATTCCCTCTCAGTATAGGTTTTTGGCTAGCAAGGCTGGGTAGCAAGTACAAAAGTTGAAGGAAACAAACAAACATACAAGTGATAAAAAAACATGCAATCTTCCTTGGAAGCACAAAAGATCTTAACTAGAGAATACTAAACTTATGAGCAAATCAAGAAAGAAAGATGATGAAATTATATTTCTTTAGAGTACTTTTATCTTTTTCATTCAACTCTCAAAAATAGTGATGCTACTGACCGAGCCAGGTTTGCCAAAACCAACTAAATTAACTCAATGATCCCAAAGTGATACTAATACTAAAAACAAGATCAATCATATAACCATGAATTCAAAACTAATATAAGATATGCAAAAGAGTAAATGATAGAACTTCTCATTAATATTCCATAACAGCAACTCACACCAAGGGATACATATCTAACGAGAGAGGGGACACTTCAATAATGTAAACCATCCTACATAATAACTTCTCTATTCATGATATGACTCTACTAAAAAGGTAAAAAGATAGAAGATAGTGATGTGATACCGCGACACTCCCCCAAGCATGGAACAAACCAAGGGGATGCCAAACCTGATGACGAATTACTCCTTTGGTGGTGGTGGTATCCTCTCGATGAGCTCTCTGATAAGTTTCTCCAAGTCCTCAATCTCAAAGTTGAGATTACGAATCAGCTGTGAGTTTTGCTCAATGCGGCTCATGATCATGTCGAGTTGAGAATTCCATCTCTTTCTATTCTTTCCCCACTCTTCCTCCTTGCAGTCTTCTTTTCCTACATGGCTAGAACGAGGCAAATCCCAATTGGAGGGTAATTTCCCCTTGGGCATATTCTGGTATTGATGCTCATGGATAAGAGTATGGAAAGGATTCATGGTGCATGGAGGAAGTGATCGTGGAGCTGAACGGTGATGAGGAGGCTTCCCTCCAATGGATGGGTTTGCCACCACTCCAATGCTTTCAACGGTAGTGCCGGTGTGCTTTGCCTCCTCTTCACCTTCACTCTTGATCTCCTTCTCCTTCCCGGTGTCTTGGAGATCCTCCTCCATAGGCTCCTTCCCTTTATCCTTGGCGGACATCATTTTTCTTCTAAGCTTTCAAACATAGTTCCTGGCAGAAACAGATCGAAAAAAAACACGACGAAAACATGATATATGAACCTCGGGCGATCCAGGGGATTATATATTACGAAGTTTCATATCAAAAGGAAGGTACTGGGAGAAAACGAGTCGTAGGCGAAGTCCGGGGTGGACTCACCATCTGGTGGCGCGGCCAGGGAGGGCCCGCGCCACAGGGTGGTGCGAGCCACCCTGGCTCCGTTTCCGTCCCTCTTTCGCTTCGTAACTTTCCCTATTGACTGAAAACTGCAAAAATATAGTTGGATAGTATTTTCGCGGAACTGTTCTTACCGGAACTGTTACCTATTTGGAAGCGCACTCTGCAGGTCTCTGAATTTGGTATCTAGTAGATTCTTCCGGAGTCACCACTTGAATAATATCAATATCTTCATCTTCATACACTTACTACTCGAGTCATAAAACCCTTCTCTTCCTTATTACACCATTATCTCCATTACCTAGAAATTTCTTTCTCACAAAACTCCACACAGTTCTCATTAGCAAAATTAGTATAGTGATAAAACCTTTTGAGTCCAACATCAACTATAAACCATCAAAACATAAGCTACTGTAGCAACTCCTTCCGAAAACCCAAAAAGAATTCAAAAAGGAAATCGATTAAAGAAGCAAATGCAAGAGTGGCAAAATCTGTCAAAACAGACCAGCAGGTAAAGATCAATTTTTTTGAACATCTTCTGTTGGTCAAATCAGAAAGTGCAAAACTAACGAAAGTTACACAAGAACCTGGGGCAGAAGCAAAAACAATGACAGCTCAAACCGACATACAGGGATCTCTCACGAATTTTTATGGTGAACCACAAAATTCTGTTTCGGAACAGCAACTTCCCCAAACCTTACTTCTCTCTCATTAGAGGTTGATCTTGACACTAAAACCAAACAAAAAGGATAGGGAGAGGTTATTACCGAAGTAATAACTTGCAAAACTCAAAGAAACACAAACAAACTGAAAGCAAAAATAATCTGGGTTGTCTCCCAAAAAGCTCTTTCTTTATAGCTATTAAGATGGGCATGATAATTTTGATGAAGCTCACATAAGAATTTGAATTGAAGTGAAAGAGAGCATTAAGAAGCAAAAATACACACATTTAACTCTAACCCACTTCCTACGCAAGGGAATTTTGTAAACAAACAAGTTGTTGAAACACGAGGCTACTTGCATAAGAAGGCAAAACAAGTGCAACATAAAAACTTTCAGCAGAAAACGAGGAAAATTGATATTATTGAGATGCATAAGAACACTTTTCCCTCTCTCATAGTAACTTTTAGTATCATGCATAAAATCAACAATATAACTATCACAAGGACCATCGCAGCAATGATCACTTATTCTGTCAACACCCGGATTTTTAATCCCAGATGCCTATTATGTCATACATCGCAATCCCAGGATTACCATTTTTGCGAGACATAGCAGATTGGATATCACAGTACATCATCCATTACAAACCATAAATAAGGTCTTACACAAATAAGGATCTCATGATCCAGTCTTAATACAACAAACAACGAAATAATTAATAAGCGCAGCGGTGGGGTCCATCTTCAGGGGCACAGGCAATGCTGACGAAGGCAGATAGTCCTAGTTATCATAGCCGTCCTGGTGGCCATCATCTTGGTAGTCTCCTTCATAGTCTGGCCATGAGAATAGCCAGGGACAAAAGCCATGAGTACTCTTTAAGTACTCGCAAACTACCACTAACAAGAAGTACAGTTCTAATGTAATGTGCTAAATCTAAGTTTAACTATAAAGTTAAGTTTGAAACCTAAGCTGAGTTCAAAAACAAAGAAAGATAAAATAAAGTTCTAGAATCACTTAAGTTGGGAGGCTAGTGTCATAGTCACAACCTTGTTGTGGTCAAGTCAAGATTCATCATTCATTTCATAAGCTATTTTGAAAACATCTGATAACGAAACAGTATGGCCATTCCAACTGTCCATAATCGTGGACACGGCTATTAGAATAGTTTCACACTCTGCAGAGGTGGTACACTTTCACCACAAGATTCGATACATCTATCAGGGATAACCCTGAATCATCATACTGAGTATGCAGATAATCAAACATAACCTTTCCTTTACATAGCCTAGTGTAAGAACCTCTCCTATGAGCATGGCCTCCCAACCTTGACCATCTGTCATCTTGGGCACTTCATAGGTGAACAACATTGAGAGGTAGCCTCGGCGCAAACCTCTCCCATGAGGGAACTAATACTAATGCATATAAACTTCTGGCTAAGCCTTACCCAATTCAGGT
This sequence comes from Avena sativa, assembly GCA_916181665.1. Classification (NCBI taxonomy): domain Eukaryota; kingdom Viridiplantae; phylum Streptophyta; class Magnoliopsida; order Poales; family Poaceae; genus Avena; species Avena sativa. Next base: position 438,124,514 of record OV702289.1, read on the forward strand.
ATTGTGGTTGTACGGTAAATTTGGAATGGTATCGCATCCGAATCCAACCATCAGTTTTTGTAAAAGGGCTAAGGCTCATGCCTCAACATTTTCATCATCATAAACCATTTGTGTTTCCCAACACATGTCAAAACATCTCAATAGAATGACTCATCATTCCAAGGTTTTCACAATTCATTTTCACCAAGTGTTCCCATCTAAAGTGACTCAAGTTTTGGTTTAGCTCTAAACTAGTAAGTTAAGAGTGTTCACTAAAGTGGGATGCTAAGATCAATCTCATGAAATAGAATGACATCTAAGGTTATCTAAATAGGTCAAGTTTTATACTCTTTATGCTACCTTCAAGACAAGTAAAGGACTTTGGTAAAGTAAAGAAAGTAAAGCTTGGAAATAAAACTTGGGGTAGGTATTAGTCAATTGGTATAACCAAAGCATGCCTAATGCATCTTGATTAATTTCTCTAGCTTAATTCTAGATTGCTAACAATAGCTTGCCTTGGTTGGTGCAGTGGTTGATGTTTTCCTCTTCCTCCTCTTGATAGAACTCCTCCTCGAAAGCTTGGTCGGTACTATCGTCTATAAATATATACGGAGTACACAATCACCAAACAATACTTAACTAGGCTACTTAGCATCCTAAGGGACACATTTGATGATCTAATATCATCACAAGCATCACAAGGTTTTATTAACTAGTTTCATTCTTTTTATTTAAGAAAAGTAATTTCTACTCATTGAAAATATCTAAGATTTAATATTCTCCACTTAGAATATGGGATCATATGGACACATGTCATCACCACATATTCTAACATAAGGGAATGTGATTTAAGGGTTGGATCATTTTTACTTTGGTTTAAATTTAATATTTAATGATTTAAAGTGACTAGAAATGCCTATATAGAATTATTTTGGTACTAGTCCAAAGTCACTGCATGTAAACCTTAATATTATTACATATTCAGATAGGTATGGTTAAATGTGATTTTTGAGAGTTGGAATCAACTCAAAAGCTATCATGGTTGATTTTATAAAAAATGTTTGAATGTACAAAAGCTTTTGTCTTGTTATTTTTACTAGGAGAGATCTCTAACTCTAAATGAATTAAATCCAACGGGCTTGGATAGATCTTTCCAGAAGCTTTCCAACACAATTGGAATCACTCCATTTGGATTTGTAAATCTCTCTGAAATGATTTTCAAACTAGGGGACAGAACTAAGTTCAAACCTAATTAAAAAACCTAAATTCGAATTCGTGGGCTAGCGCGGGAACAGAAATGGGCCGGCCCAGTGGCGCTCCGCGGCATGGGGAACAACTGACAGGGGGGTCCACATGTCAGAGGCTCTTTAAACGCAAAGTGGTATGGGGCAACGTGGACTGTTCGATTAAACGGAAGATCTACGGCTGTGGCTTATCATCGACGATAGACAGGTCACCGGTGAGGTGGAACCCTAGCAGCTCGGTGGGGGTCTGTGGCGGCTTACCGGGGCTCCGGCGAGGGTTGGCGAGGCGGGCAAATGAACTGGTAGACGACAGCGATTCTCCTGGTACCGGTGGCGCCCCGAGAGGTGGCCTTGATCAACAGCGTCCTTCTCCTCCTTCCGCTGTGGACTCCGGCGAAATTTCGGCGCTGCGGACGGCGGCTTGCTCCGGTGGGGCTCTAGGACTGCTGTGAGAGGGAGGGGATGAGAGTGGTGTGAAGAATTGGTGCTGGGGAGGCCTCTATTTATAGGCTCAGTGAAGCAGCAGAGGATCACGGGTGGTGCTCGCCGGTGACGATGGCACAGCGAGCTAGAGGTGTGGGCGGTGCGCTAGGACGATGGGCGGTGCCCTGGCGAGTGTCACGGAGGAGCTTGTGCAGTGAATGGCGGTCAAGAGAGGTGAGTGGCATGGCGCACACGATGTCTCTGTCGACGGCGAGTTTCTCGGCAGCCGGCGACTACGGGGCACAGGGGATGTCCATTAGCTTCCTAGGACGGTGGTGATCGTGTAGACGGTCGGCTGGAGCGAGGCGGGGTCTGGCTAAGTGGGGACCGGGCGCGCTCTGCGGGCAGCTTTGGCATGGCAGACAGGCTTCGGGCGTGGCGGTTCCTGGCTGCTCCTGGCGCTGTCCTCGGGATGGGGCTGGTTGGGCGGTGGAGGTGGACCACAGGCGACCTCCTGGACATGCTGGGCGACGCTAGCGCCGCTGTGGCGCGCTGTCACTGGTGGGGGTGCCCAAATGATGCTCGGCCTTAATGGCCATGACCATTTGGTCATGGCATAGTGGGTGGCCGGGCTAGAGAAGGGTAGGGGGTGCACTGCGTGGCTGTGGTTACAAAATGGGAGACCAATTTGGTGCAAACACTACTCAAAATAGTGTTTTTGGTTTTTTGTTTGAATTCTGCCCACAAGGTGTTTGTAGAAATGGCTGCTAAGAATTCAAGTTTTGAATTTTTGGTGGAGTTTCTAGGCACATGCTTAAGCCTCTGTGGTTGCTTGGGTTTTGAAAATGGAGCTCATTTGAGTGGTTTTTGAATAAGTGGGATCTTGATACATACACTAGATTCAATTTTCAAATGCCATTTAAAATTAGTGTTTGCAAGTTTTTGGTAGATCACAAAGGGGGCCTTGGTACATCATTAAATGTAGTAGCAAGGGGTGCAAAGATCCACATTTGTTTCTGTTAAGAAATGAGTTCTAGGAATAGCCAAAGTAGGTATGTTGATTAAAATGGCACAAATGACCATTTGGTTATTTTTATTCACTTTGATTTGTTTTTCTTTGGGATTTGTTTGGGAATGATCTAGATGAGGTTTATTTCACCTAAGAATCATTTTACAAGCAATGGATCACTTAATCAAGGCAATTCAAAACAACTCCTATTTAAATGCACACACATATGAATGTTTTCATATTTTTAATTGGAAAAGTTTTTGTTAACTCTAAATTTTATGATTTGGATCTTGATCACTTGGATTAGTGTTTTGGGATGTTACAAACCTTCCCCCTTAAACAAAATCTCGTCCCGAGATTTACGAAAGAAAACTAGGAACTAAAGAGATCTGGGAACTCTGTCCTCATGTAATCTTCTCGCTCCCAAGTGGCTTCCTCTTCGGTATGGTTGCTCCATTGAATCTTGAGAAACTTGATACTCCTGGTTCTGGTGGTTCTGTAGGCTTCTTACAAGATACGGATGGGCACTTCACGATATGTCAGGTCATTGTTGATCTCAACAGCTCGATGATCGATGTTCTTGAAAACTTCAGTCTTCTTCGGCACTTACAGGTATTTGCGAAGTAACAAGATATGAAACACATTGTGGATAGCTGACATCTCCTTTGGCAGTTCGAGTTGATAAGATACTTCTCCTTGACGGTTCAGAATCTTGAAGGGCCCGATATATCTGGGGGCTAACTTTCCTTTCAAACTAAAGCGTTGGGTTCCCTTCAATGGCGAAACCTTGAGATATACAAAATCTCCAACATTGAAAGTCAGGTCTCTCCTTCTCTTGTTAGCATAACTGTTCTGTCTGGATTGGGCGGTCTTGAGGTGCTCACGGACTTTGTGCACCTTTTCTTTGGCTTCTCGGAGAATGTCGGGTCCAAAGATCTGACTCTCTCCTACTTGCGACCAATTCAAAGGGGTGCGACACTTCCTTCCGTATAGGAACTCAAATGGTGCCATCTGCAAACTAGCTTGATAACTGTTGTTATATGAGAATTCTGCGAAAGGCAGGCAGTCTTCCCATTTTGATCCGTACTCTAGCACACAAGCTCTGAGCATATCCTCTAAGATTTGGTTGCCTCTCTCCGTCTGTCCATCAGTTTGTGGGTGATACACGGTGCTTAAATTCAACTTGGTTCCTAATCCTTCCTGGACTTTCTGCCAAAATCTCGAGGTAAACTGGGTTCCTCGATCTGATACTATGGTCCTGGGGGTTCCATCCAGACTAACAATCCTAGCAATATACAACTCTGCTAGCTTCGTACTTTGGTAGGTTGTCTTGACAAGTATAAAGTGGGCTACCTTGGAGAGTCTATCAACGATGACCTAGATTGAGTCATCTGTATTTCTGATTTTTATGTCGGCTGGCGTAAGTTTTTCTACTTAACCCGGATTAGTAGTGTGTGAGCACCACAAACCCAACTCTTCGACTTGCTGCTGTCCAACAAGATTTGGCTTCATGGCAAGCAAGAGAACAAGTTTGGAATTGCGTAGCACATGAAAAACGACTAAGGAAATGAACTTAATCGAGCCGACACTTGTTTTTTGGACTAACCTTATGTTTACTTTCGATTTACTATGCTGAATTACTTTGAGCTAATCCTAAAGTTTCCAAGTATTGTTAAGACAATTTTTGAAGCTCGGACTCGTAAGTCATAAAACCGAATCAAGGTAGACACGAGTCGAGCCAAAAGGTTGGATGAACAAGAAAATGAAACTCAGGGACTACGCCCAAGTTAATCCGGCATGAAAACTTAGTAGCAAAATATCACTTGTGTGCTTGATACAATTCCACCCGGCATATCGGTGATCTGATAAACTTTAAAGTTTTTTCACTCAAGGAGCAGCAGGAGGAGGAAGTTCGGCGTCATCTTCGCTGTCTTCGATGTCTGAGGCATCGTCCTCTTCGTCCTCATCCGAGCCATCTTCAATGTTTTCAGTGTTTTCATAATCCGTGCCACCATCTTGGACCCTCATTCCATTCATGAATGGGTGCATATTCGATGAGGCTATGGGCACAAGCCTTGCACCAAGCTATCCACTCCGGGTCACTGGACCATCTGGATCTGATACGCATGCGCGCTAGGAGGTTGAGGTCGATCTTCTCGTACCATGTAAGCATGTAGTGGAGAACGGTCTCGGCTCCGGCACGTCTAGCGGATTCCCTCCAAAGGTTGAGCTAGGTCTCGTATTCCATCAACTTATCAACAAGAACTGCGGTCCCTCCGGAGTATATTCTATAGGCCAAAAGGTGTTGAAGATTCGGACTGCCATGTCAAGGATATCCTTGCCATAGTTCTTCATGATTTCCACACGAGAAGACAAGCTAACCAACAGGTCCTCCATGTCATAGGGAATCTCTGCAGCGTCAGGAGCAATGGGGGTACCCCACTCTCGGCGGAACTTAGCAACAGCGGTGCTTGCAATGGCATTGCCCTCTAGAAATTTGCCTGAAAACAAGACAAGAGAAGCGGGTAAAGAAAAGACATGTGAAGTAATCTGGAGAAATATGCCGGATGAGGGAAAGGAACTTACGTGAAATATGGCTGTGGATCCGGGTCAACTCCTTGGTACAATCATCACGCCTTTTGCGAAGCTGCACAAGTTCAGTATTCACCGACTCAAGTTTGACGTCGGCCTCCTGGAGAAGTTCTTGGTCCTTGGCAATCCGGAGATTGAGGCGCTCTCGCTCTTCAGTATAGTCCTGGCCAGCTTTTTGAAGTTCGGATTGGTGCTGCGCTTTCAACTTCTTCATATCTGCCTTGAGCTTGGCAATTTCATCATCCTTGGTTCGGAGGAGGGCAAGCTCATCATCTTTCTTTTTGAGCTCGGCCTGATGCTACCCTGCTTGTTCGAGAAAATGCAGCATCATATCAGGCACGGGCACACTATCTTCCAGCGATGCTGAAATAGTTTGTTGACCCGGCAAAGCCGAGGTATGAATGTTCGCCGAGCCAAGGAGAAAAGGAGATAGAAAGCATAACAAGGTCGCACAAAAGTAACTTACCCTTGATCTGGTCAAGCTTCTTCCTCATGATGGTATTCTCAGCTTCCACCCCAGCTGCGAAAACCGAATGATGGGTTAGTTCGGCAGAAAAAGAGGAAGAAAACACGAAAAAATGTCAAGAAGAGAACTTACCCCTTTTCTCGTGTTCAGCGAGAAGTGCATTATGCTTTGCGCGCAGCATCTTGTGAGTGTCTAGGAGACGCTGAAACTCAGCGCTCCGGCGGTTGGTGGTCACCTGAAAGGAGTACAAAAATATAGCTTAGTCTTGTGCATATTCGAAGTGTACGAAATCCGGGCCAAGTGGAACTTAACCCGGCTCTAGGTGTGTGCATATTCGAAGTGTACAAAATCCGGGCCAAGTGGAACTTAGCCCGGCTCTAGGTGTGTGCATATTCGAAGTGTACAAAATCTGGGCCAAGTGGAACTTAACCCGGCTCTAGGTGTGTGCATATTCGAAGTGTACAAAATCCGGGCCAAGTGGAACTTAACCCGGCTCTAGGTGTGTGCATATTCGAAGTGTACAAAATCCGGTCCAAGTGGAACTTAACCCGACTCTAGGTGTCTGCATATTCGATGTATACAAAATCCGAGCCAAGTGGAACTTAACCCGGCTCTAGGTGTGTGCATATTCGAAGTGTTCAAAATCCGGGCAAAGTGGAACTTAACCCGGCTCTAGGTGTCTGCATATTCAAAGTTATCAAGGATCTACATTAGTTTTCTAAGGAGCATCCGGCCGAGTAACAAGTTACTCCCCCAGAGGCTCGGGGACTAATGGTTATATCACTAATAGCTACAACATGCTAAGGAAAAGGTGAAGTAATGTACCTCCATCATCCGACCCGCAAGGTTACTCCGGGAGATCGTCGTTGTGGACGAACTCCGCCTTGTTCCAGTTGTTCATGAACTCGATCAAGGTCGGAGGGTATCGTTCACTGCTGAGCATGTGGGGCACCACTAGGCCCTTCGCATGTGCTTCCCTCCTCTCAACCTGGGGAAGAGCAGGGCTGGTGTGCAAAACGAGTTGCGCGTCAGCTGGCTCAGTAGGGGCGTCCTTCGGTGGTGGAGTTTTCTTCGAAAGCATGGACGCGAGTGTGCGCTGTCCAGCCTCGATGGACGTTGCCCAGGTGGCGTCAGGGGCCTTCTTGCCCTTAGGTTGCTGCTGAGAAGTGGAAGTTGTTGCAGCAGATTTACCCTTGGGAGCTGCCTTGGTGCTTTCTCGCCGAGACTGGGAAGACTCGGACGAGGCGGAGGGGCTTGGTGCTGCTGCTATTGCTTTCGCTACTGGTGCTGGATTTGGTGCTGGTGCTGGTGCTGGTTTCTTCTTTGGTGGAGGTGCTGAGGTAACCTCGATGGTAGCTGGTTGCAGCGGAGCCGAAGTAGTGGTGGTCGCTGCCTCGGCAGAGCCAGTCTCCCCCGCTCCAGGGTTGCCGTCCTCTTGACGAGGTGGGCTGGAACCCGGAGCAGCCGTTGAACCCTCTAGGATTGGGCTCAGCGGGCGTGAATCGTCGCCACAAGGGGGAGAAGGGCTATGTCGGAGCAGGGAGGCAATGCCGGATCAACTCTGTGGGACCTCCAACGCGGCCCTACCGAATCGAACATTGTCGAATGAGAAACTATAACAATAGAAGAACAAGTAAATGGCAAAGGGAAAAGAGGCTTACTCATCCGAGGTCAGGGGCTCCTTGGGTTTCTGAGCCCTTTGTGCTGTGGCCTTGGTTGCAGGCTTGGTGGCAGTCTTGTCCCTAGACTTCTTTTGCCTTTTGGCTGGCTGAGAAGGTCTGGAGGATGAGGTTGATGCGGCTCCCCTTTTCTTCTTCGGCGCGACTGGAACAGGATCACCCACAGCAAGGGGAGGGTCCTCATGGATCTGCCCACCGGGGTTAGCTGATGCCGGAAAAGCATAAGAAAGGGGGACAGCGTCAAATGCTTCCATCACCTCAACATCCGAATCATCTTCATCGTCGGGCCAATCTCTAATAGAAGAGAGTTTACCGGTGGGTCGCTTGGTCGCATCGGCCATAGGAAGGAACATCTCCTGATCCGGTTCTTCCTCGTCCGAGGTATCCTGGTCAGGCGCCCATTTGAGGGAAGGCTCGGTGCCATCCTCAATGGTTTGCTGAAGAAACATCTAAGGGAAAGAAAAGGCAACAGGATTAAAACCAACAACAAATACCGACATATGATTTAACTCAGAAAAAGTTTCGGGCACGAGACTTACCGAAGGAGGAAGCCTATGTCGGCAAAAATGTTCCATTCCCCACGTCCACTTAGAGGAGAAGTCCTTGTGGGTGGTGAAGAGGGCCTTGACCCGGCCGTAGATCTCTGTGTTGCTCAACTCGAAAGATGAGGTCCGGTTGGGGTCGCGGCCCCATCTCATGTGGCAGACTTTACGTGTGCATTTCTGAAGGGGGAGATCCGGTTGCGGACAAATGTGATCATGGCATCCTCATTGTGAAATCCAAGATCCTTCAACTCCTGAACCTCTTGTTGACCTAGTTCGCCAGGACGGTGGGCTTCTTGGGGACCACCTCCCATAGATCCGGATTGGGAGGTCCCGGAGCATAAGGGCGCAGCCGGATCAGATCCTTAGTAGTGTTGTTCCGGACATAGAAGAAAGTCCGGGCCCATCCCTTGCAAGAGTCCAGCCGAGTAACTCGGGGGAAGACGGACAGTCTCTAGGGAGAAATTGATGCAGCGCCGAATTGCGTGAGCTGTTTGTCCTCCGAATCTAGATCTACATTCGGAATCACGTTCCGGCGATGGCCGAAGAACCGGATCCAGAGCTCCTTCGTGGGCCACAGTCCAGCATAACCTTCGACGGTGGAGGCAAAGGCGGAGAGAGAGGTGATGGCGTTAGCCGGAAGATGGTGCGGCTGGAGCTCGTACGTGTTTAGCCAGTCGTGGAAAAAGTCACTGACTAGGAGACCAAATCCGCGTTGGAAATGAGAAAGGAACACCACATACTCACCTGGATTGGGTAAGGGCAAACTCGGCGGAAGCGAGGCGACGCCCTCCAGGATGCTCCTGGTGTGATAGAGCCAATCCAGGTCGTCCTGGCAGACCCAAGATCCAGCCCACGCGCCGCGATCGGCAGTCGCAGCGTCTTCTTCCATCTCCTGCTCGGTGATGGTGAGCTCTTCTTCTGTCATCTCGAGGTCACTACCCTCGTTGGCGCTAGCGGCGGTGGGTGGTAGTGACCTAGACTGGTAGCAACCCTTGGTGGAAGAGATGCGCGGCGGCGGCGACGTTGTCGATAGAGAAGGAGAGGAAAAGGCAAAGGCAGAGGGACACAGGAGCGGGGAAATGACCCAAGGGGTGCGCCTCTCCCCTATTTAACCACTCCCCTAAGGGGGTAATGGGATCGTATTGTGCGGGTGTGCCACACGGTGTGGCCGTGTACAACCCGGATTGATCAATCAGCGATGAGCCACACGAGGGACCACAGGGCGTAGCGGATCCCATGACGCGACGCAATGATACAGTTAACGAGGAGGCAGGCGTGACATAACGTGTGCACATTAACTCCTGACAATAACTGCGGCGGTTACTGTTGCTGGCCCTTAAAATGAGGGAAAGTAATGATTAGCCTCCACGTGGGGAAGCGTACGAGAGAAGGAAGAATGACCCGGATAAGAATGTGGTAACGAGGCCAGCAAGTGAAAACTTGGAATGTGCCAAGGGAAAGTAAACCCATGAGATCCGAGATAAGAGGTAACTCGGAAAAGAAACACAAAGCTCAGTGAAATTGAACCTGCTGTGGCCTTAGCGGCTAAGGCAGCTAAGACTGCACCAGCTTCGGGGACTAATGTTGGGGGGATACCCCCGGATAGGGTCACGCCAGGGTATAAAGGCCGAGTTAGTCGAGGTACGGCAAGGTCAAAGCGGATGCTGGCCGAGTCATCTCAAGGCAGGCCGAATCACGGGGTAACCCGGACCAGGGGATGTCCACCTAACTAGGTATCAACCGACTTAAGCCGCAAGTCGGATAGATGAATCTAACTTGTATGCAGGAACAGGGGTGGCCGGATCAACTATGTACGATCCGGGTCATATCAAGCTTGTAGGAGAAGGAAGGTATCTCGCTGGTCAAAGGTGACCACTGTACGCAGAGCGTGAGCGAAGCGGACAGAGGCAGGACCACCGAGGCGTGGCCGACAAAGGTGACGATGCCAATGTCGGCTGACGCGGGCGCCGCAGAGGCTCACGTAGCCTCTACATGGATGACGCGGGGGAAAAGTGACCCTGTCGGCTTACTATTTTGGGAAGAGGCATATTCCCTGGAATATGCCTCCACGTATGCCCTAGTTAGAGACCTAGCCACCCCTATATAAGGAGGGCTAGGGCCTGTGTAGAAAGGGTTGAGTGTTTACTGGGTAGATGGCGAGTTGGTTAGATTTTACTTGGTTCCTCAGGGCTAGCTAGTGGTGAGAGTAAGAGAGATCCTTCTTCCTCCTCTCTCCAATACAGCTCAAGGAGCACTTGTAATCTGTGGAAGTGAATCAAATACAAAGCTTCTATGTGTGGAATCACCACACTATCCCTCCCTGGATTCCCCTAGTGCATTTAGTCCCCACCTTTAGCCTATCCATGGCATCTACCGTGACACCACCATGAAAGCTATGACTTTGCCTACTTGCATCAGTACACATCCGAGACCAATCTTGGATGCATCACAATACACATCAAACGGCTTCTTGATATCTGGCATGATCAATATTGGGGCTGATATCAATCTCTCCTTCAGCTCTTGGAAACTGGCTTCACTTTTGTCGGTCCATTCAAACTTCTTGTCCTTCTTCAGCAATTGGGTCATGGGTCTGGCGATGCTCGAGAATCCTTCGACGAACTTGCGGTAATATCCTGCTAATCCGAGAAATGCACAGACTTGGGTTTGAGTGGTTGGGGCTTCCCATGCTTCGACATCTCTGATCTTGGTGGGATCAACAGAGACTCCTCCGGCAGACACAATAGGTCCTAGGAATCCTACTTCCTCCAGCCAAAACTCACACTTGCTGAACTTGGCATACAACTGATGCTCTCTCAGGGTTTCTAGGATGATCCTCAGATGTTGCTCATGCTCTTCTTCTGACTTGGAGTAGATAAGGATATCGTCGATAAACACAACGACAAACTTATCTAGGAAATTCATAAAGCTCTTATTCATGAGATTCATGAAATAAGAAGGGGCATTGGTTAATCCAAAAGACATAACCGTATCCTCGTATAAACCATAGCGAGTAGTAAAGGCGGTCTTCAGAATATCCGTTGCACGAATCTTAAGTTGGTGATAACCAGTCCTAAGATCAATCTTTGAGAATACCTGGGCTCCAGTCAACTGATCAAATAGATCCTCTATCTTTGGCAAGGGTTACTTGTTCTTGATGGTGACGTCATTTAACTTTCTGTAATCTGTGCACAAACGGTTGCCTCCATCTTTCTTGTTGACGAATAACACTGGTGATCTCCATGGTGATGCGCTTGGTTGAATTAAGCCTGTTGCTAGCATGGCATCGAATTGCTTCTTCAATTCTACTAACTCTGAGGTGTTCATGCTATAGGGTCTCTGGGCTATGGGTCCGGTTCCGGGGATTAGTTCGATAATGAACTCAATATCCCTATCCGGGGGCATACCTGGCAATTCATCTGGGAATACGTCGAGGTATTCACAGACTACTCTGACTTGGTCAATGGTGGGCAGGGCTAGACTCTTATTGCACTTGAATTGATGGGGTAAGGTTTCAGATATATGCTCTACTGTTACTCCAGAGCTACTGGTCATGGTGATGGCTTTCTTAGCACAGTCTATCAGTCCTTTATGCCTTGACATCCAGTCGATACCTAGTACTACTTCCAATCCTTTGGTTCCAAGTTTTATAAGGTTGGCATAAAAATCTATCCCATGTATTCTGATAGGCACAACTTTGCAAATTTTTCTAGCTTTTGTAGTTGATCCAGGGATTTGAACTATCATGACATGCTTCAAGTTGGTTGGGTGGATCTTACTAGTGCATGCCAATTCTTCGGTGACAAATGAATGCGATGCTCCTGAATCAAACAATACTCTTGCTAAAACTGAGTTGACAGAAAACATACCCAGTACTACATCTGGAGCTTCTTGGGCTTCCTCGGCGTTCATGTGGAAGAAACGACTATTGCGGTTGTGAGGGTTCCCTAGGGCAAATCTTCTCCCTGGTTGAACACGACGCTGCTGTTGAGCTGGGGCATTCACATTGGTAGTGGCGACAGTCTTCTTGGGACACTTATTGGAATAGTGACCCTTCACTCCACACTCGAAACAAGTTATCTGAGACATGTCTTTAGCTGCGGCAGGCACAACATTGCTTCCAGTCCTGGGTGAAGTGTTGTTGTTGTTGTTGTTGTTGTTGTGGTTGCTCTTGGGAGGTGCACGGTTGAAATTGCTGGTGTTGCCGAAGTTGTTGTTGTTTCCTCCGGATTTCACATTGCCTCCGCTACGGTTGGGGTAGCTTGGGCGAAACAAAGGGGGTCAGTTGTTCCTTGGTGCATATCCTGGTGAGGGGTTGGGACGGTACTTCTGGTGACAGCTGGATCCAGTTTGGTGCATCATATGACATTTGCAGTTGTCGTTTGCTTGGTTAATCTTCCCTTCCATCTGAATGGCAGAGTCGACTAGCTCTTCGAGATCCTCAAAGTGGATGTTGACGAGGACAGTCTGCATCTCATCATGCAGTCCGTTCAAGAATATCTCCTTCTTCTTGGCCTCCGTGTTGATCTCATCAGGTGCATATCTGGCAAGCGACAGGAATATGTCACGGTACTCTACCACAGTCATTCTGCCTTGCTTCAAGTCACGGAACTCATCCCTCATTCTGGTGACTAAGCCCTGTGGCACGTGGGTGCGGCTGAACTTGATTTTGAAGGCTTCCCATGTCATCACTTGACCATGGTTCATCAGGCGGATGCTATTCCACCATGCTCTTGCATCTCCTGCCAAGTAGTGGGTGGCAAAGAGAACTTTCTCGTTGTCATCAACTATGGATACTTCTAGATTGTTCTCCATCGTCTGCAACCAGTCATCTGCATCTAATGGGTTCTCTGAATTGCTAAAGATTGGGGGATTGGTGTTCTAGAAGTTCTTCAGCTTGGATCCTTGATGATCCTAATTTCCATGCCCTTGGTTGTTGAGAGCCATCTGGGCGATCTGTTGCAGTGTTGCTAGATTAGTTTGGCGCTCTGCCCTGCTTGCCTCTCTGTCTGCGATGAGATTCTGCAAGATCTGCAACATTGGGTCTTGCGACGAGCTACTCCCTCCTTGGTTTCCACGAGTCATCTGAATATTGAGGTAGATAAAGGGGTAAGAGGGAAAGTTCTAAGGTTCAGGGTTTTGATTTCAAAGCTAAAACTTTGAGTTTAACTCAGGTTTTGCAACTAACTTCATTTCATTCATTCAAGCAAAGCACACGATACAAACACACACACACCACAATAAGGAAAATAGATGGTTTTAAGAACCATTCTGCAAGCTAAGATACAATGGGACCGATACATTTCATGCTACAACAGTGCTCTAGTGCATCTACTCATCGTCGATGAAGTCGGAGTCCTCATCGTCAGTGTAGAAGTCCATGGCATCCTCCTCCAGAAAGTCATCATCATTGCTGAGGTAAGAATCCATGTCTCCCTTGATGTCTTCACCCTCCTCTTCTTCCCCCTTTGTTGCAAGCTGAGCTTCTTGCTCCTTGACGGTCTTCTCGAGGTCGACCACCTTCTTGTGAAGACGGGCGATGGTGCGATCCTTCTTCTCGCGCTGGAGGCGAAGATACTGATGATCCTTGACAAGCAGTGAGAAAGTTTGGGCTTTCTGGGCGGCAATGGCATGGTTGTGGTTGGCGAACTCCCTAGCATTGTCCAATTCCTTCTGGCGAACTCCCTAGCATTGTCCAATTCCTTCTGGCGATCGTACAGTGTCAAGGTTCTCCACTTGACGCTTCAACTCCGGGTGACTAGGCATCTCCATCGGCATTCCTATGAAGTCACGCCTTGCATAGTGAGCAAAACGGGTTCCTTGGATTTGGTTGACACTGAGGGCACATAGACGTGCGAGCGCTTCATGCATTGCCCTGGCTAATCCATCTAGCCAGTTGTTCTCTCGGACGGAGAACTGGATTCTCCCGGATGTTGGTGCTTCTATGCTTCCTCGAAGATCAGCGGTGACTAGCCACTGTAAATCTCCTCCTGGGGGTCCTGGAAGTTGAGCTCCAAGAAACTCCGGATGCGGGCGTCCCAGTAACTCAGACAGTGAATCTAGATTCCTCTCGAAGATCAGTTGGCCTCCATTGCCCAACTGGTAGAACTTGCTGAACTGAGTCTCCATCTACAAGAATTAAGGATGAGGAAATTAGTGAAGTGATCAAGTGTGTCAAATTTTATGTAGTAATGTAAGAATTGGAGGAACATGAATTTTTGAGAAAGAATGAATTCTCAAGGGTAAGAGAGGAAATAGTTTTTCATAAATACTCACTTTGGTTTTGAAATTATGTTTTTTGTTCGGAAGTCCATTCTAACTAGGGTCTTCTATGGTTAGGATGGCTCTGATACCAACTTGTCAACACCCGGATTTTTAATCCCAGATGCCAGTTATGTCATACATCATAATCCTAGGATTACCATTTTTGTGAGACATAACAGATTGCATATCACAATACATCATCCATTACAAACCATAAATAAGGTCTTACACAAATAAGGATCTCATGATCCAGTCTTAATACAACAAACAACGGAATAATTAATAAGCGTAGCGGTGGGGTCCATCTTTAGGGGCACAGGCAATGCCGACGAAGGCAGATAGTCCTAGTTATCATAGCCGTCCAGGTGGCCATCATCTTGGTAGTCTCCTTCATAGTCTGGCCATGAGAATAGCCAGGGACAAAACCCATGAGTACTCTTTAAGTACTCGCAAACTACCACTAACAAGTAGTACAGTTCTAATGTAATGTGCTAACTCTAAGTTTAACTATAAATTTAAGTTTGAAACCTAAGCTGAGTTCAAAAACAAAGAAAGATAAAATAAAGTTCTAGAATCACTTAAGTTGGGAGGCTAGTGTCATAGTCACAACCTTGTTGTGGTCAAGTCAAGATTCATCATTCATTTCATAAGCTATTTTGAAAACATTTGATAATGAAACAGTATGGCCATGCCAACTGTCCATAAACGCGGAGGCTATTCAAATAGTTTGACACTCTACAGAGGTGGTACACTTTCACCACAATATTCGATACATCTGTCAGGGATAACCCTGAATCATCATACTTAGTATGCAGATAATCAAACATAACCTTTCCTTTACACACCCTAGTATAAGCACCTCTCCTATGAGCATGGCCTCCCAACCATTACCATCTGTCATCATGGGCACTGCATAGGTGGACAACATTGAGAGGTAGCCTCAGCTCAAACCTCCCCCGTGAGGGAACTAATACTAATGCAGATAAACTTCCGGCTAAGCCTTACCCAATTCAGGTATTGTGGTTGTACGGTAAATTTGCAATGGTATCGCATCCGAATCCAACCATCAGTTTTTGTAAAAGGGCTAAGGCTCATGCCTCAACATTTTCATCATCATAAACCATTTGTGATTCTCAACACATGTCAAAACATCTCAATAGAATGACTCATCATTCCAAGGTTTTCACAATTCATTTTCACCAAGTGTTCCCATCTAAAGTGACTCAAGTTTTGGTTTAGCTCTAAACTACTAAGTTAAGAGTGTTCACTAAAGTGGGATGCTAAGATCAATATCATGCCATAGAATGACATCTAAGGTTATCTAAATAGGTCAAGTTTTATACTCTTTATGCTACCTTCAAAACAAGTAAAGGACTTTGGTAAAGTAAAGAAAGTAAAGCTTGGAAATAAAACTTGGGGTAGGTACTAGTCAAGTGGTATAACCAAAGCATGCCTAATGCATCTTGCTTAATTTCTCTGGCTTAATTCTAGATTGCTAACAATAGCTTGCCTTGGTTGGTGTAGTGGTTGAAGTTTTCCTCTTCCTCCTCTTGATAGAACTCCTCCTCCTCGAAAGCTTGGTCGGTACTACCCTCTATAAATACATACGGAGTACACAATCACCAAACAATACTTAACTAGGCTACTTAGCATCCTAAGGCACACATTTGATGATCTAATATCATCACAAGCATCACAAGGTTTTATTAACTAGTTTCATTCTTTTTATTTAAAAAAAGTAATTTCTACTCATTGAAAATATCTATGATTTAATATTCTCCACTTAGAATATGGGATCATATGGACACATGTCATCACCACATATTCTAACATAAGGGAATGTGATTTAAGGGTTGGATCATATTTACTTTGGTTTAAGTTTAATATTTATTGATTTAAAGTGACTAGAAATGCCTATATAGCATTATTTTGGTACTAGTCCAAAGTCACTGCATGTAAACCTTAATATTATTACATATTCAGATAGGTATGGTTAAATGTGATTTTTGAGAGTTGGAATCAACTGAAAAGCTATCATGGTTGATTTTATAAAAATGTTTGAATGTGCAAAAGCTTATGTCTTGTTATTTCTACTAGGAGAGATATTTAACTCTAAATGAATTAAATCCAACGAGCTTGGATAGATATTTTCATAAGATTTCCAACACAATTGGAATGACTCAATTTGGATTTGTAAATCTCTCTGAAATGATTTTCAAACTAGGGGACAGAACTAAGTTCAAACCTAATTAGAAAAACCTAAATTCGAATTCGTGGGCTAGCGCGGGAACATAAATGGGCCGGCCTAGTGGTGCTCCGTGGCACGTGGAACAACTGACAGGGAGGTCCACATGTCAGCGGTTCTTTAAACACGAAGCGGTACGGGGCAACGTGGACCGTGTGATTAAATGGAAGATCTACGGCTATGGCTTGTCATCGACGACAGACAGGTCGCCGGCGAGGTGGAACCCTAGCGGCTCGGTGGGGGTCTATGGCGGCTTACCGGGTCTCCGGGGAGGGTCGGCGAGGCGGGCAAACAAACTGGTAGACGACGGCGATTCTCCTGGTACCGGCGGCGTCCCGAGAGGTGGCCTTGATCAACGACGCTCTTCTCCTCCTACCGCGGCGGACTCCGTCGAAATTCTGGTGCTGCGGAAGGCGGCTTGGTCTGCTGGGGCTCTGGGAGTGCTGTGAGAGGGAGGGGATGAGAGTGGTGTGACGAATTGGTGCTGGGGAGGCCTCTATTTATAGGCTCGGCGAAGCAGCAGAGGAACATGGGTGGTGCTCGCGGTGACGACGGCACAACAAGCTAGACGTGTGGGCGGTGCGCTAGGACGGTGGGAGGTGCTCTGGTGAGTGTCACGGAGGTGCGTTTGCAGTGAATGGCGGTCGGGAGAGGTGAGTGGCGCGACGTGCACGATGTCTCTACTAACAGCGAGTTTTGTCGGCGGCCGGCGACTACGGGGCACGGTCGGGGGAAAGGGGATGTTCGTTAGCTTCCTAGAACGATGGTGATCGTGTAGACGGGCGGCTAGAGCAAGGCGGAGTCTGGGTGAGCGGGGACCGGGCGCGCTCTATGGGCAGCTTCAGCATGGCGGACAGGCTCTGGGCGCGGCGGTTCCTGGCTGCTCCTGGCGCTGTCCTCGGGCTAGGGCTGGTTGGGCGGTGGAGGTGGACCACAGGCGACCTCCTGGACATGGTGGGCGACGCTGGCGGCGGCTGTGGCGCGCTGTCGCCGGTGGGGGTGCCCAAATGGTGCTCGGCCTTAATGGCCAAGACCATTTGGTCGTGGCACAGTGGGTGGCCGGGCTAGAGAAGGGTAGGGGTGCACTGGGTGGCTGTGGTTACAAAATGGGAGACCAATTTGGTCCAAACACTTCTCAAAATAGTGTTTTTGGTTTTTTGTTTGAATTCTGCCCACAAGGTGTTTGTAGAAATGGCCGCAAGAATTCAAGTTTTGAATTTTTGGATGATTTTTGGTGGAGTTGCTAGGCACATGCTTAAGCCTCTGTGGTTGCTTGGGTTTTGAAAATGGAGCTCATTTGAGTGGTTTTTGAATAAGTGGGATCTTGATACATACACTAGATTCAATTTTCAAATGCCATTTAAAATTAGTGTTTGCAAGTTTTTGGTAGATCACAAAGTGGGCCTTGATACTAGCAAGGGGTGCAAAGATCCACATTTGTTTCTGTTAAGAAATGAGTTCTAGGAATAGCCAAAGTAGGTATGTTGATTAAAATGGCACAAATGACCATTTGGTTATTTTTATTCATTTTGATTTGTTTTTCTTTGGGATTTGTTTGGGAATGATCTAGATGAGATTTATTTCACCTAAGAATCATTTTACAAGCAATGGATCACTTAATCAAGGCAATTCAAAACAACTCCTATTTAAATGCACACACATATGAATGCTTTCATATTTTTAATTGGAAAAGTTTTTGTTAACTCTAAATTTGATGATTTCGATCTTGATCACTTGGATTAGAGTTTTGGGATGTTACATATTCTAACAGAAAACACAGGTATACTAGCTCTCATAACACTACTATGTGAAACAATATTAGAGGTATCCTTACAAAGGATATTGTGTCCCTCTTCTTCATATTTAGTAACAAAGTCTTTCACATATGCTATTTTAAGTTCATCAACCTTTTGTTTATCAGGTTCAACAGCTTTGATTATACTTTCATTAACCATACTAGCTATCATAGAATGTTCCTTTATCTTATCTAGGAAAGGCATTTTCTCAATATAAGGTTCAGGTAAGACATGATTACCAGTATAAACTTCAGTATTTCTTGAAGTAACACTCTTAGCAACATCTTTATAAGGTTCATGATACTTATTCCACTTCTTTTTCGGCACTTCAATGTAGGAAGCAAAAGCCTTAAAATAAGAATCAATAGCTTGAGAGTCTATACCATAAGCATTTTTAATATTTTGAAAGTCATCAGTTCCCATAAAAGATTCAATGCATTCATAATCATAATTTATACGTGACTTTCTACCTTTGTCATTCTCCCAAGCTTCAGCATTGTCTTGAATACGGTCTAGAAGATCCCATTTAGCTTCTTCTTCCATGCGAGTGAATGATCCAGCATAAGAAGCATCCAATAAATCCTTGTCATGAAGAGAAATCTTTGCATAAAAGTTATTGATAATAATATTGTCGGAGAGCTCATGAATGGGACATTTGAGCATTAGTAATTTCAATCTCCCCCAACCTTGGGCTGTACTCTCTCCATCAAGAGGCCAAAAGTTGTATATTTGATTCCAATCTTTATGAATATCACTAGGAGGATAAAACTTTGAATAAAAGAGAGGCACTATTTCCTCCGATTCCAGAGCTTGACCATTCTTCAGCAGCTTATACCAGTCCTCAGCTCTTCCTTTTAGTGATAGTGAGAATAACTTCTTCTTAACTTGATCTGTAGTAATACCTGCACACTTGAACAACCCGCATAATTTTTGTATAAAGAGTAAATGATCAACGGGATGGTAGTTCCATCCCCAACATAGTAGTTATCCATAACACGATCAATAATTCTTGTAGGTATTTTGAAAGCATCATTCTCAGCAGGTGGTGGCTTATCTACTCCCTTAGCAGTGGTAGTAGCATTACCAAATAAGAAACTCAGCGAATTATCCATAATGAAAATAAAGCAACTTGTAGAAGTAAACAATACTCACAGTAGAAGTTTCCTTTACCAGTTTCACACTCCAATAGCGCTTCACTCCCCGGCAACGGCGCCAGAAAATAGTCTTGATGACCCACAAGTATAGGGGGTGTATCGCAGTATTTTCGATAAGTAAGAGTGTCGAACCCAACGAGGAGCAGAAGGTGTTGGCTAGTGGTATGGATCAGGAATTCTCTGCAAATACTTAGCAAACGGATTTTTAGGGGTTTTTGATAAAGCAAGTAAACAAAGTACGAGTAAATAAAATACATTAGGAATAAATGCAGCAAGTGACCCAATCCTTTATGGAGCAAAGGACAAGCCGGTTGTATTACTTAAGTTGACCAAACGTTCTCGAGGACAGATGGGAAGACTGTCAAGTGCTTTCGCTTCATATAGTTGATTAATCTTCTTTAGCTTGCTAAGTGTTGTGTGGGTGAACCTATGCTAATATACCGACCTTCCTAGGACTAATACATACTTGTGATTATACCCCTTGCAAACATCCGTAAGTACAAGAAAGTAAGGTAGAAACCTAACCACAACTTTAAACTCTAAGACCCTTATGTCCCTTGTGCAATGGTTTCCTAACGGGGGTTAAGGTTTCTGTCACTCCGGCAACCCCTACGATTAGTAGCCAAATACACAATGCATTCCCCTAGACCCATATAGGTGAAGTGTCATGTAGTCGACATTCACATGACGCCACCAGAAGAAGTACACCACAACTTAAATATCAAACCATTGAATATTTCTCAACACAACTCCACTACTAACAACATGACTTCTCCCATGTCCTCAAGAACAAAACGAACAACTCACAAGACATCATATGGATCATGGTCAGAGATGGAATAATGATGTATAACAATCTAAACATAAACAATAATTCAATGGTTCACTCAATAGCATCAACTACAAAGAGTAATCAACGCCGGGAAAGTCTCCCCTATGAACTATGCAAGATTCAACGCAATTGTTACAGCAATATGGAGATGCTGATGAGGGTGCTGATGGTGATGATGGTGGTGATGATGATGATGATCCCGATGAAGTCCAGCTTGATGATGGTGTTGATGGCGACGATCTCCCCTCTCCAGGAAGGAATTCCCCCGGCAGAAATCTGTCTGCCGTAGAGATCTTTCTCTCTCGGTGTTTTCCATCCCGCAGAGGCGGCGGAATCTGTCTATGGTCGCCCCCCGAGTCTTAGGGTTTCAGGAGGATAATATACGCCTGAGGTGAGTGCCAGGGGTGGAACAGGGTGGCCACACCACCTGGTGGCGCAGCCTAGGCTAGCCCGCCCCAGGGGGTGGTGTGGGCCCCCTGTGGCCCATCTCCAACCCCCCTTCTGGCTTCCTTCATCTTCTGGAAAAATAGGATTTTTCGTATATTTTCCCGAATTTTTTGATCTTCACGAATTTTGCCTCCAAACATCACCTTTTCCATCAGAATCCTGACTGCAGCGGTCCATGCTCCAAAAGTCATCAACCATGCAAAAACAGATGAAATAACATAAGTATCACATCTCAATACGAAATATATCAATGAATAACAGTGAAGTATGACATAGAATAGTGATGCAAAATGGACGTATCATGAATCAATGTAGTTTAGGAAAATATGACATGCACTGACCATAGGTGATCCATGTGTCATACCATGGTCACACAGACCAAAAGCACATAGGAAGAGCATCTTCCACATTGCATGTTGCACTAGTGAGGTAGAAGTTGCATCACAGAATGCACTGGATTATGTGTGGTCATTTGGATCAATGTGTTCTAGGAAAAAACCACATGCAATGAAACTGTGGATCTATTTGGTTTAGGAAAAGAACACATGCAATGAATATAGGGGATCCATGTGTCATACCATGGTCAAAGGGACCGAAAGCACATCGGAAGAATAGCTTCCACATTGCATCTTACACTAGTGAGGCAGAAGTTGCATCTCTGAATGCATTGGACTGTGTGTGGTCCTGTGGATCACTGTGTGCTAGGAAATAATCACATGCAATGAAACTAGTGGATATATTTGGTTTAGCAAAAGAACACATGCAATGACTATAGGTGATCCATGTGTCATACCATGGTCACAGAGACCAAAAGCACATAGGAAGAGCTGCTTCCACATTGCATGTTGCACCAGTGAGGCAGAAGTTGCATCCCAAAATGCACTGGAGTGTGTGTGGTCATGTGGATCAATGTGTCATAGGAAAAGAACACATGGAATGAAACTAGTGGATTAATGTGGTTTATGAAAATAACACATGCAATGACTATAGGTGATCCATGTGTCAAACCATGGTCACAGACACCAAAATCACATAGGAAGAGAAGCTTCCACATTGCATGTTGCACTAGTGAGACAGAAGTTTCATCACAGAATGCAGTAGAGTGCGTGTGGTCATGTAGATCAATGTGGTTTAGGAAAAGAACACGCGCAATAACACTAGTGGATCAATGTAGTTTAGGAAAATAAGACATGCAATGACTATAGGTGATCCATGTGTCATACCATGGTCACAGACACCAAAAGCACATAGGAAGAGCAGCTTCCACATTGCATGTTACACCAGTGAGACAGAAGTTGCATCCCAGAATGCACTGGATTGTGTGTGGTCATGTGGATCAATGTGTGCTAGGAAAATAACACATGCAATGAAACTAGTGGATAAAATTGGTTTTGGAAAAGAACACATGTAATGACTATAGGTGAACCATGTGTCACACCATGGTCACAGAGACCAAAAGCACATAGGAAGAGCGGCTTCCACATTGCATGTTGGACCAGTGAGGAAGAAGTTGCATCACAAAATGCACTAGAGTGTGTGTGGTCATGTGGATCAATGTGGTATAGGAAAATAACACATGAAATGACACTAGTGGATTAATGTGGTTTAGGAAAAGAATACATGCAATGACTATAGTTGATCCATGTGTCAAACCATGGTCATAGATGCCAAAAGCACATAGCAAGAGAAGCTTCCACGTTGCATGTTACACCAGTGAGGTAGAAGTTGCATCACAGAATGCAGTATAGTGCATGTGGTCATGTGGATCAATGTGGTCTAAGAAAAAAGAACAAATGCAATGACACTAGTGGATCAATTTGGTTTAGGAAAACAACACATGCAATGACTATAGGTGATCCATGTGTCATACCATGGTCATAGATACCAAAAGCACATAGGAAGAGCAACTTGCACATTGCATGTTGCACCAGTGAGGCAGAAGTTGAATCATAGATGCATTGGATTGTGTGTGGGGATGTAGATCAATGTGGTCTAGGCAAAGAACACATGCAATGACACTAGTGGATCAATGTAGTTTAGGAAAAGAACACATGCAATGACTATAGGTGATCCATGTGTCATACCATGGTCACAAAGACCAAAAGCACATAGGAAGAGCAACTTCCACATTGCATGTTGCACTAGTGAGGCAGAAGTTGCATCACATAATGCACTGGAGTGTGTGTGGTCATGTGGATCGCTGTGGTCTAGGAAAAGAACACATGCAATGACACTAGTGGATCAATGTGGTTTAGGAATAGAACACATGCAATGACAATATGTGATCCATGTGTCATACTATCGTCACAAAGACCAAAATCACATAGGGAGAGCAGCTTCCACATTGCATGTAGCAACAGTGGGGTAGAAGTTGCATCAAAGAATGCACTAGAGTGTGTGGTCATGTGGATCAATGTGGTCTACAAAAAGAACACATGCAAAGAGACTAGTGTATCAGTGTGGTTTAGGAAAAGAACACATACAATGACTATAGGTGATCCATGTGTCAAACCATGGTCACAAAGACCAAAAGAACATAGGAAGAGCCCCTTCCAATTTGCATGTTGCACTAGTGAGGCATAGGTTGCATCACATAATGCACTGGATGGTGTGTGGTCATGTGGATCATTGTGTTCTATGAAAAGAACACATTGTAACATCCCAAAACTTTAATCAAGGTTATAATATCCAAATTACCCAATTTAGGGTTAACAAAAAATTTTTATTATTAAAAATAAATATGAATACATGTGTGCTTGCATTAAGATAGAATTGATTGAAAATTCCATGTTTGTTTGTTCTAATGGTTGTAAAATGATTCAAAGGTGAATTCCACATCATCTAGATCATTGCCAAGCAAAATCCCAAGGAAAAGAAATCAAACAAGATTAGTAAATGCAAATGGTCATTTGTGCCATTTTAATCTACTAGGTCCCTTTAGGTGTTCCTAGGAGTCAATTCTTAATAGAAACAATTCTAACTCTTTGCACCCCTTGCTAGTACTAGTAAATATCTACCAAGGCCCACTTTGAAATCATACAAAAACATTTAAACACTAAATTTAAATGGCATTTGAAAATGGAATCCATTTCATATGCATAGATCACACTTCTCTAAAACCCACTCAAATGATTTCCCCTTGACAATCCCAAGAACCACAGATGCTTAAGCATATGACTAACACACCCAGCAAAAATCTTTTCAAAATTCAAAGTTCGATCTCTTGCGGCCATTGTGTCGAACACTTGGCAGGCAGAGAAATTGTGGCCTAACTAATACTATTGCAAATTAAGTTCTTAGCCTCCTCTGGCCACTCTCATCTCTCCTTTGTCCCCTTCTACACTCACCCAGCCCCAGACAACATACCCTCTTCACCGCAGTACCAGTACCGTGCCGCCCGAGAATGGTCGCTGCCGGCCAACCGTGCCCCATCCATAGGAGACCGCCCCGCCCTCTCTCGCCATGTCTAGGAGGTAGTCCAGACCACACTGCGACCCCCTGTACACCCCACGGACGCAACCAACCCCTAGACCACCGAGGGAAGCTCGCGCCCACCGCATCTACACCGTGCATAGCTCATGCCAGAGCGCCGTCCCTGACATGACCGCACAAGCCGCACCTTGCCCTCAGCTCGTGTCCGCTGCTCCGCCATAACCCCATCACCTCCCTAGACACGCCCTTCTCCCGCCGCGCGACCAGCAGCCTCCATGAACCACGTCGAGCACCACCTCTGCCGCGTAGAGTATCGCCATTTCCCGACCACATGCCACCGCCCCTAGCATCGCCATCAAGCCGTAGCTGACAGCCAGGAGGCAAGCCACCATCCGCCTACACTGCCCATGCCTCTAGCTCCCTGTACCGTCATCACCGACGAGCTAACCTCGCCCGGACAGTCTCCTCATCGAGCCTATATAAGGAGCCCTCCCTAGCACCATTTCCTCACACCACTCAACTCCCCTCTCTCTCAGAACCACCTCACAGCATCTCTGGAGCCGCTCGAGCAGCCATTCACCGGAATTGCGCTAGAGTTCGCCGTAGCAGAGAAGAATGGGGCCTGATGATTTCGTCCACCCCAGGAGCCACCGCGACCTTGCCTGAGTCCGCCGTTGTCTCCTTGTTCGATCGCCCCCATTGCTAGACTAGCTGGAGCCCTGTTATTCCCCCATTGCACCCCCACCGAGCCGCTAGGTTTTCGTCTTGCCGGCGACTTGTTGAAATGGATCGTATAGGCACCTAGAGGGGGGGTGAATAGGTGCTACACCAATTTTTAATTCTTTTTCAATTTTGGGCTTAGCACAAAGGTAAATTCTCTAGATAAACTAATGTGTGGAATTTCCTTATATGCAAACCTATCTACTAGCGAGTAAGGAGCGAGTGGAAGAGGAACGAGTGAACCGAAGTGAAGCACGCGGAGACACA
The DNA here is from genome assembly GCA_916181665.1 of Avena sativa. Lineage (NCBI taxonomy): Eukaryota > Viridiplantae > Streptophyta > Magnoliopsida > Poales > Poaceae > Avena > Avena sativa. Next base: position 438,149,608 of record OV702289.1, read on the forward strand.
GGATTTGTTTGACCGCAGTTCCTTCCTTGTTAAGGGAAGTACGTCTGCGTTGGAGGGGTGGGCGGTACTAAGACCACCACACCACAAAAGGCCTCACCCTGTTCTCCGATGGATCTCGCCACAACAGGCCTGATCCACCTTCCACTATAGGTACCCTTCGAGGCGGGCACCGACGCCTTTACACAACTAGCGGGGCAACAACTCCACAACAACTTGGAGGCTCCCGAAGTGACAACAAGCTGCCACAAGAACAAAGTTGTCAAATACAATAACACGATCTAGGTATTAACGAGAATACTAGATCAGGGATTTCTCCAAGTGAATGGAGAGGAGTTGGAGCGCTTGATTCTTGATGTTGATCCTCCATCCATTCCACCAAAGATCAAACCTTAGGGTGGTTGAAGTGGGAGATCCAGATTTAGAGCTCTTGCACAGGGTCTAGTCAAATTCGAATGAATCAAGAGTTCTGGACGTTGGGGAAGAATGGGTACTTATACCCCCTTCCAAAAACCAGCCGTTGCACACTTTGGGGGGCGGATTATCCCTCCCAAGTGAGGGCCGGATTATCCGGTCTGAGGAAACTCTGCCCCAGACTCGGATAATCCGGCAGAAAAACCGCCCCCTATCTGAGCGTCGCGCCGAGCTTGCCCTTGATCAACTTCTGGGGGCCGGATTATCCGGCCCTATGCGAAGGCCGAATTATTCGACCTGGGAAGAAAAACCGCCCCAGTTCAGATTTTCCGGTAGAAAATCCGACCGAATACCGAGCGACGCGGCTTGGCTCCTTTTGCTCGAAAACTTGTGGCCGGATTATCTGGCACTTTCGAAACTCGGATTATCCAGCCTGGGGAGGAAAAACCGCCCCAGTTCGGATTTTCCGGGAGAAAATCCGACGGGACACAGAGTGACGCGCCTTGGCTTCCTTGAGAGATGAGGTAGGCCAGATTATCCGGCCCTTGGAGGGGCGGATTATTCGGCCCCCCTCAAAACTTCCTGCACATTTAGCACACATGAAAAGTCTCCATAGTATTGTTATCTAACACGCAAAACATAGGGAAACATGAAATGTTCTTTCACTTGTCCGTTGTCGACGACGAGCCACCACCGTTGATCTAGGTTCTAATCGTGTGGTCCACATCGCCCCGTAACGCTTCATGTTAGATGAGCCGCTGACATGCAGGACCCCCTGTCATCTGTCCTCTGCACCGCGGAGTGTAACTGGGCCGGCCCGTTAGTGTTCCCGCGCTGGCCCTAGAATTCAAATAAGTGTTTTTGTTTTTAGACTTAAACTTAATTTTGTCCCCTTATTTAAAAATCAATTCAGGAAGATTTACTTAATGAAATGACATGATTCCAATTTTGTTGGAAAGATAATTTAAATCTCTATCCAAGACAGTTGGATTTAAATAAATTAGAGTTATAGATCATCTATAGCAAAAATAAAAAAAAAACAGAGACTTTTCTACATTCAAACATTTTTCAAAAATCAACCATAATATCTTTTGAGTTGATTCCAACTCTCAAAAATCACATTTGATAATACCTATCTGAATATGTAATAATATTTAGGTTTGCATGCAGTGACTTTGGACTAGTACCAAAATATAACGCTATATAGGCATTTCTAGTCACTTTAAATAATTTAAATATTAATATTAAATTTATAATATGTGATCCAACATTTAAATCACATTCCCATGTTTTAGAATATGTGGTGATGACATGTGTCCATATGATCCCATATTTTAATTGGAGAATATTAAATCTTAGTTAATTTCAATGAGTAGAAATTACTTTTCTCAAATAAAATAAATGAAACTAATTCATTAAAACTTGTGATGAATGTGATGATGCTAGATCATCAAATGTGTGCCTTAGTGTGCTAAGTAGACTAGTTAAGTATTGTTTGGTGATGGTGTATTCCCGTATGTATTTATAGACGATAGTACCGACCAAGTCTACGAGGAGGAGGAGTTCTACCCTGAAGAAGAAGAGGAGAATTTCAACCACTTCACCAACCAAGGCAAGCCATCATTAACAATGCAAGCTATTGTTAGCAAGCTAGAATTAGGCAAGATAACCTAAGCAAGATGCATTAGGCATGCTTTGGTTATACCTCTTTGATTTATACCTATCCCAAGCTTTACTTACAAGCTTTACTTTCTTTTACTTTACCAAAGTGCTTTACTTTGTTTATAGATAGCATAAAGAGTATAAAACTTGGCCTATCTGGTTAGACATAGATGTCATTCTATGGCATGAGATTGAAATTAGCATCCCACTTTAGTGAACACTCTTAACTTAGTGATTAGAGCTAAACCAAAAACTTGATCACTCTAGATGGGAATACTTGGTGAAAATGACTTGTGAAAACCTTGGAATAATGAGTCATTCTATTGAGATGTTTTGACATGTGTTGAGAAACATAAATGGTTTATGATGATGAAAATGTTGAGGCATGAGCCTTAGCCCCTTTTATAAAACTAATGGTTGGGTTCGGATGCGATACCATTCCCATTTTACCGTACAACCACAATACCTAAATTGGGTAAGGCTTAGCCGGAAGTTTATATGCATTAGTATTAGTTCCCTTGCGGGAGAGGTTTGAGCTGAGGCTACCTCTCAATGTTGTTCACCTATGCAGTGCCTAGGATGGCAGATGGCCATGGCTAGGAGGCCAAACTCATAGGAGAGGTGCTTATAATAGAGTGTGTAAAGGAAAGGTTATGTTTAATTATCTGCATACCAAGTATGATGATTCAGGGTTATCCCTGATAGATGTATTGAATTTTGTGGTGAAAGTGTACCACCTCTGCAGAGTGTCAAACTATTCGAATAGCCGCGTCCGCGGTTATGGACAGTTGGAGTGGCCATACTGTTCCATTGTCAGATGTTTTCAAAAATGACTTATGAAATGAATTGTGACATGACTTGACCACAACATGGTTGTGACTATGATAACTAAGTTCCCACTTAGGTGAATTCAAACTTTATTTTATCTTTCTTTGTTTCTGAACTCAGCTTAGATTTCAAACTTAACTTTACAAATAAACTTGGAACTTAGCATTCCTACTAGAGCTACCTTACTTGTTAGTGATAGTTTGCGAGTACTTATGGCTTTGTCCCTGGCTATTCCTGTGGCCAGACTATGAGGAGGACTATCCGGAAGGAGGATAGCAAGACGGCTATGACAACTAGGATCATCTCCAATCGTCAGCATTGCCTGTGACACTGAAGATGGAGCCCATCGCTATGCTATTTGTTCTGCTACTTGTTTGTACTAATACTAGATCATGAGATCCTTTATTTGTGTAAGACCTTATTATGGTATGTAGTGGATGATGTACTGTGATATCCAATCTGGTATGTCTCGCAAAAATGGTAATCCTAGGATTGCAATGTATGGCATAACAGGCATCTGGGAATAAAAATCCGGGTGTTGACAAGTTGGTATCAGAGCCATCCTGACCATAGGAGACCCTAGTTAGAATGGACGTCCGAACAAAAACTTAGTTTCAAAACCAAAGTGAGTATTTGTTAAAATCTATTTCCCCTCTTACCCTTGATATTCTTTCAAAAAGATACATGTTCCCCAAAATTCTTACATTACTCCATAAAAATTTGACACAGTTAATCACCTCACTAACTTTCTCATCCTAAATTCTTATAGATGGAAGTTCAGTACTGCAAGTTCTACCAGTGGGGCAATGGAGGCCAACTGATCTTTGAGAGGGATCTTGATGCACTGTCTGAGTACCTTGAGTGTCTGGATCCGGAATTCTTCAGAGCTCAACTCAATGGTCCCCTAGGAGGAGATTTACAATGGCTAGTAGTTGCTGATCTTCGAGGCAAGATGGAAGCACCACTTTCCAAGAAGATTCAATTCACCGTGAGAGAGAACAACTGGCTAGATGGATTAGCCAGGGCAATGCATGAAGCTCTGGCTCATCTTTGCGCACAGAATGTCAACTTGATCCAGGGAACTCACTTTGCTCACTATGCCAGGCGTGATTCTATGGGAATGCCTCTGGAGATGCTAAGTCACCCGGAGTTGAAGCGTCAAGTGGAGAACCTCGACTTCCTGCTATATGACAGACAGAAGGAATTGGACAATGATCGAGAGTTCACCAACCACAACCTTGCCATTGCCGCCCAGAAGGCCCAGACTTTCTCACTACATGTCAAGGATCACCAGTCACTTTGCCGTCAACGCGCAAAGAAGGATCGCACCATCGACCGTCTTGGCAAGAAGGTGGCCGACCTCGAGAAGACCATCAAGGTGCAAGAAGCTCAACTTGCAACAAAAGAAGAATAGGAGGAAGGTGAAGACATCCAGGGGGATATTCACTCGTACCTCGACAATGAAGATGACTATCTGGAGGATGATGCCATGGACTTCTACACAAACGATGATGACTCCGACTTCATCGATGATGAGTAGATACCCTAGAGCACTATCGTAGGGGTGAGAAGTATCGGTCCCATTGTATCTTAGCTTAAAGAATGGTTCCTAAAACCATCTGTTTTTCCTTTTGTTGTGGTGTGTGAGTTTGTATCGTATGCTTTGCTTGAATGAATTAAAAGAAGTTAGTTGCAAAACCTGAGTCAAACTCAAAGTTTTAGCTTTGAAACCAAAACCATGAACCTTAGAACTTTCCCTCTTACCCCTTTATCTATCTCAATGTTCAGATGACTCGTGGAAACCAAGGAGGGAGCATCTCATCGCAGGACCCAATGCTGTAGATTTTGCAGACGCTCATTGCAGACAGTGAAGCTAGTAGGCAGAGCGCCAAGCAAATCTAGCCACCCTGCAGCAGATCGCCCAGATGGCTCACAACAATCAGGGCCATGGAAATTAGGATCATCATGGATCTAAACTGAAAAACTTCCAGAATACCCGCTGGATGCTTATGATTGGTTATAGACCATGGAGAATAACTTGGAAGTCGCCGGAGTGGATGCCAACGAGAAAGTTCTGTTTGCCACCCACTATCTGGCACGAGATGCAAGAGCATGGTGGAACAACACCCGCACGAGGAACCACGGTCATGTGATGACGTGGGAAGCCTTCAAAGTCAAGTTCAGCCGCACCCATGTGCCGCAGGGTCTAGTCACCAGAATGAGAGATGAATTCAGAGAACTAAAGCAAGGCAGAATGACTGTAGTGGAGTACCATGACAGATTCTTGTCCCTCGCTAGGTATGCACCTGATGAGATCAACACGGAGGCCAAGAAGAAGGAGAGATTCCTAAATGGACTACATGATGAGATACAGAGAGTGCTAGTCAACATCCGTTTCGAGGATCTCGAAGAGCTAGTCTACTCTGCCATTCAGATGGAAGGGAAGATTAATCAAGCAAACTACAACCACAAACGTCGGATGTTGCACCAAGCTGGATCCAACAGTCACCAGAAGTATCATCCCAACCCGTCTGCCAGATATGCCCCGCGGAACAATAGACCCCCAATGTCTCGCCCAAGCTACCCCAACCGTAGCGGAGGAAATGTGAAGTCCGGAGGTTACAACAACAACCACCCCAGCAACTGATGTCTACATACTTCTATTCTTGTAGACAGTTGTTGGGCCTCCAAGTGTAGAGGTTTGTAGAACAACAACAAGTTTTCCCTTAAGTGGATCACCCAAGGTTTATCGAACTCAGGGAGGAAGTGGTCAACGGTATCCCCTCTCAAGCAATCCTGCAATCAAGATACAAGAAGTCTCTTGTGTCCCCAACACACCCAATACACTTGTCAGGTGTATAGGTGCACTAGTTCGGTGAAGAGATAGTAAAATACAAGTGGTATAGATAATTATAAGTGGTAACGGTGACAGAAAATAGCTTGATGGCATGGAAAAGACTATAGTAAAACTGAAATAAAGAAGGAAGCAAGCAAACATGTAATAGATCTAATAGCAAACGGTGTTTCAGTGCTTAGAAACAAGGCCTAGGGATCATACTTTCACTAGTGAACACTCTCATATATATTCTCTTTATGATACTACTCTTAACTACGGTCTGGTTGGACACTCTAATCGATGGTAGGGCTATAAAAGCACACCTCAAAGTAAGCCTTTCCCATCTAGAAAACCCCACACTGTCACCTTGAGTGCTACATGAGTCCAACAAACACCACAATTTCATAAATACATCTAACTCCAAATATAACTCATAACAAGTATTTGTAAACTCTAGTCTAAGTGCCACCATGGTGTGCACACTGTCACTTTCACACACATGGGGAGAGCAAAGATCTATTAAAGCACTTGAGTAGCAAGGTAGATCTATAGATTACAAGCTCATGATCTCAATAAGATCATGCATAGAGAGAGATGAACACATAGCTACCGGTAGAACCCTTAGCCTCGAGAGAGAACTACTCCCTCCTCATCATGGGAATCAGCAATGGTGATGGAGATCGATGGTGATGGCTCCGGGGGCACTTCCCCGTCCTGGCAGGGTGCCGGAACAGAGACTTTCTGTCCCCCAAATCCACCCTTGGTGGTGGCGGTGCTGCAGAACTTTTCGTGGATTTCTGATTGATGATCTAGGGTTTTCCCTGGGGAGGAATATATAGGCGAAGGAGGCAAGGTCGATGGCCGGCCAGGGGGCCCACACCATGCCCTGGCGCGGTCTGGGGGTACCCGCGCCTGGGGGTGTGTGGCCACCCTGTGGCCCCGCTCCGACTATCCTTTTGGCTCCGTGAGTCTTCTAGGAAAATAGGAACTTTGGCTTTTGTCCCGTCCAATTCCGAGAATATTCATTTTCTGACTTTCCTGGAACCAAAAACAGCAGAAAACAGGCAGCTGTCACTGTGGCTCTTGTTAATAGGTTAGTCCAAGAAAACATATGAAAAGTACTCCAACGTGTGGACAAAACAGAAGAAAGTAGATAAAACCAAGCATGGAACATCAAAAATTATAGATACATTTGCAATGTATCAGCAACTCCAACAATTTCAACCGTGCACCGCCCAGGTCCAACAACAAGAACGGCAGCAACACTGCCCCAAGGACTAGAAGCAATGCCGTGCCAGTTGCAGAAAAAGACAAGTCTCAGATTACTTGTTTTGAGTGTGGAGTGAAGGGTCACTACTCCAATGAGTGTCCCAAGAAGATTGCCGCCACTGCCAATGTGAATGCCCCAGCTCAACAACAGTGTCGTGTTCAGCCCGGAAGAAGATTCGCCCCAGGAAATGCTCACAACCACAACGGTCGTCTCTTTCACATGAACGCCGAAGAAGCCCAAGAAGCGCCAGATGTCGTGCTGGGTATGTTTTTTATTAACTCAGTATCAGCAAGAGTGTTGTTTGATTCTGGACCATCGCACTCGTTTGTTACTGAAGAATTTGCATGCACTAGTAAGATTCACCCAACCAACTTGAAGCATGTCATGATAGTTCAAATACCTGGTTCAACCACCAAAGCTAGAAAAATTTGCAAAGTTGTACCTATCAGAATACATGGGATAGATTTTTATGCCAATCTAATAGTACTTGGAACCAAAGGTTTGGAAGTAGTACTAGGAATGGATTGGATGTAGAAGCATAAAGGATTGATGGACTGTGCCAAGAAAGCCATCACCATGACCAGTAGCTCTGGAGTATCAGTAGAGCATATATCTAAAACCTTGCCCCATCAATTCAAATGCAACAAGAGTCTAGCCTACCCACCATAGACCAAGTCAGAGTAGTTTGTGAATACCCCGATGTATTCCCAGATGAATTGCCTGGTATGCCCCCGGATAGGGACATTGAGTTCATTATTGAACTGATTCCTTGAACCGGACCCATAGCTCAGAGACCCTATAGCATGAACCCATAAGATTTAGTGGAGTTGAAGAAGCAACTGGATGTTATGCTGGAGAAAGGCCTGATTCAACCAAGCGCATCGCCATGGAGATCGCCCATGTTGTTCGTCGACAAGAAGGATGGAGGCAACCGTTTGTGCACAGATTACAGGAAGCTGAATGGTGTCACCATCAAAAACAAGTACCCATTGCCAAAGATAGAGGATCTGTTTGATCAATTGACTGGTGTCAGAGTGTTCTGTAAGATTGATCTTAGGACTAGTTATCACCAACTTAAGATTCGTGCAACGGATATTCCAAAGACCGCCTTTACCACCAGATATGGATTATATGAGTATACGGTCATGACTTTTGTATTATCCAATGCTCCCACTTATTTCATGAATCTCATGAATAAGATCTTTATGAATTTTCTGGATAAGTTTGTCGTTGTGTTTATCGACGATATTCTTATCTACTCCAAGTCAGAAGAAGACCATGAGCAACATCTGAGAATCATCCTTGAAACCCTTGGAGAGCATCAGTTGTATGCCAAGTTCCGCAAATGTGAGTTTTGGCTGAAACAAGTAGGATTCCTCGAACATATTGTGTGTGCCGGAGGAGTCGCTATTGATCCCGCCAAGATCAAAGATGTCGAAGAATGGGAAGCCCCAACCACTCAAACCCAAGTCCGTGCATTTCTTGGATTAGCGGGATATTACCGCAAGTTTGTAGAAGGATTTTCGACCATCGCAAGACCGATGACCCAATTGTTGAAGAAAGACAAGAAGTTTGAATGGACCGGCAAATGTGAAGCAAGTTTCCAAGAACTCAAGAAGAGATTGATTTCAGCCTGAATTCTGATTATGCCAGATATCAGGAAGTCTTTTGATGTGTATTGTGATGCATCCAAGATTGGTCTCGGATGTGTATTGATGTAAGAAGGCAAAGTCATCGCATATCTGTCTCAGCAGCTGAAGCAGCATGAGCAGAACTACCCTAATCATTATCTTGAACTAGCAGCTGTAGTATTAGCCTTGAAGACATGGCGTCACTATCTTATGGGTAATTGTTGTGAGATTTACTCGGATCACACGAGCCTGAAGTATATTTTCACTCAGAAAGAGCTAAATATGAGGAAAAGGAGATGGATAGAGTTAATCAAGGATTATGACCTTGACATTCACTATCACCCCGGCAAAGCCAATGTGGTAGCGGATGCTCTTAGCAGATTGTCGTGTAGGTTAAACACCATGATCAAGGAGAAGCAACCAAGTTTGCATGAGGAGTTGGAGAAATTTAGAACTGAGCTAGTTAGCAAAGGATTTTTAGCTAGCATTAAACTTCAACCCACTTTGATTAGGCAAATCAAGGAAGCTCATAAGGGAAATGCAAGTATCGATGGAATCAAACGTCGTATTGGTACAGGAAAGGTACCTAGATTCATCAAAGACAAAGAAGGAGTTCTGTGGTACAAAGGACGTATCTGTGTGCCAGTAGATTCGGAACTTAAGCAAGTTATCATGCAAGATGCTCATGATACTCTTTATTCTATCGACCCCGGAGGAACAAAGATGTATCAAGATTTGAAGGAACAATTTTGGTGGCACGAGATGAAGAGAGAAATCGGAAGCTACATCGCCAAGTGTGATATTTGTCAGAGAGTCAAAGCGGAACATCAGAGACCCGCAGGACTGTTACAACCATTGTAGATTCTGGAATGGAAATGGGATTCCGTCGGAATGGAATTTATCGTCGGTTTGCCTACTTCTAGTAGGGGATATGACTCAATCTGGGTCATCGTTGATAGACTATCCAAGGTAGCCCATTTCATACCGGTCAAAACAACCTACCAGAGTTCGAAGCTAGCAGAGTTGTACATTGCCAGAATTGTCAGTTTGCATGGAACCCCCAAAACCATAGTGTCGGATCGAGGAACCCAATTTACCTCGAGATTTTGGTGGAAGGTGCAAGAAGGATTAGATTTAAGTTGAATTTCAGCACAACTTATCACCCGCAGACAGATCAACAGACTGAAAGAGTCAACCAAATCTTAGAATATATGTTGAGAGCTTGTGTGTTACAGTATGGATCAAAATGGGAAGATTGTCTGCCTTTCGCAGAATTCTCATACAACAACAGTTATCAAGCCAGTTTGCAAATGGCCCCATTTGAGTTCTTATATGGCAGAAAGTGTCGTACCCATTTAAATTGGTCGCAAGTAGGAGAGAGTTAGATTTTCGGACCTGACATCCTACGAGAAGCCAAAGAGAAGGTTCACAAAGTCGTGAGCACCTCAAGACTGCCCAATACAGATAGAAGAGTTATGCTGACAAGAGAAGGAGAGACCTGACTTTCAATGTCGGAGATTTTGTGTATCTCAAAGTTTCGCCATTGAAGGGAACGCAATGTTTTAGTCTGAAAGGAAAGTTAGCCCCCAGATATATCAGACCCTTCAAGATTCTGAATCATCGAGGAGAAGTATCGTATCAACTGGAACTGCCAGAAGAGATGTCCGCCATCCACAATGTGTTCCATACCTTGTTATTTCGCAAATGCCTAGAAGTGTGGGAGAAGACCGAAGTTTTAAAGAACATCGATCACCGAGCCGTTGATATCAACAAGGATATGACGTATCGTGAAGTGCCCATCCGTATCTTGGAGGAATCTTACAGAACCACCAGGACCCGGAGTATCAAATTTCTCAAGATCCAATGGAGCAACCATACCGAAGAAGAAGCCACCTGGGAGCAAGAAGATTACATTAGGACTGAGTTTCCAGATATCTTTAGTTCCTAGTTTTCTTTATTAAATCTCGGGACCAGATTTTGTTTAAGGGGGGAAGGTTTTTAACATCCCAAAACTATAATCAAGGTTATCAAGATCCAAATCACCCAATTTAGGGCTAACAAAAACTTTTTATTATTCAAAATAAATATGAATGCATGTGTGTTTGCATTAAGATAGATTTGTTTGAAAATGCCATGTTTTTTTGTTCTAATGGTTGTAAAATGATTCAAAGGTGAATTCCACATCATCTAGATCATTCCCAAGCAAAATCCCAAGGAAAAGAAATCAAACAAGATTAATAAATGCAAATGGTCATTTGTGCCATTTTAATCCACTAGGTCCCTTTAGGTGTTCCTAGGAGTCAATTCTTAATAGAGACAATTCTAACTCTTTGCACCCCTTGCTAGTATAAGTAAAGATCTACCAAGGCCCACTTTGAAATCCTACAAAAACATTTAAAACACTAAATTTAAATGGCATTTGAAAATGGAATCAATTTCACATGCATAGATCACACATTTCTAAAAACCGCTCAAATGAGTTCGCCTTGACAATCCCAAGAAACCACAGATGCTTAAGCATACGACTAACACACCCACCAAAAATCTTTTCAAAATTCAAAGTTTGATCTCTTGCGGCCATTGTGTCGAACACTTGGCAGGCAGAGAAATTGTGGCCTAACTAATACTGTTGGAAATTAAGTTCTTGTCCCCCTCTAGCCACTCTCATCTCTCCTCTGTCCCATTCTACACTCACCCAGCCCCAGACAACATCCCCTCTTCACCGCAGCGCCAATACTGCGCTGCCCGAGAATGGTCGCCGCCGGGCAACCGTGCCCCAGCCACAGGAGACCGCCCCGCCCTCTCTCGCCATGTCTAGGAGGTAGGCCAGACCACACCGCGACCCCCTGTGCACCCCACGGACGTGGACAGCCCCTGGACCACCGAGGGAAGCTCGCAACCCACCGCCTCTACACCGTGCACAGCTCATGCCAGAGCACCATCCCCGACAGGCTTGCACAAGCAGCACCTTGCCCTCAGCTCGTGTGCGCCGCTTCGCCATAACCCCAGCACCTCCCCAGACACTCCCTTCTCCCGCCGCGTGACTAGCAGCCGCTGTGAACCACGTCGAGCACCGCCTCTGCCATGCAGAGCATCGCCATTTCCCGACCACATGCCACCGCCCCTAGCATCGCCATCAAGCCGTAGCTAACTGTCCGCCTTCACCGCCCATGCCTCTAGCGCCCTGTATCATCGTCACCGACGATCTCACCATCGCCCGGTCTCCTTGTCGAGCCTATATAAGGAGACCTCCCTAGCACCATTTCCTCACATCACTCAACTCCCCTCTCTCTCAGAACCACCTCACAGCATCACCGGAGCCGCTCTAGCAGCCATTCACCGGAATTGCGCCAGAGTTTGCCGTAACAGAGAAGAATGGGGCCTGATGATTTCGTCCACCCAGGAGCCACCACGACCTCGCCTGAGTCTGTTGTCGTCTCCTCGTTCGATCACCCCCATCACCACACTAGCTGGAGCCCTGGTATGCCCCCATTGCACCCCCACCGAGCCACTAGGGTTCCGTCTCACCGGCGACCTGTCCGTCGTCGACGATGAGCCACCACCGTCGATCTAGGTTCTAATCGTGCGGTCCACATCGCCCCGTACCGTTTCACGGTAGAAGAGCCGCTGACATGCGGGACTCCCCTGTCAGCTGTCCTCTGCGTCGTGGAGTGTAACTGGGCCGGCCTGTTAGTGTTCCCGCGCTGGCCCTAGAATTCAAATAAGTGTTTTTATTTTTAGACATAAACTTAATTCTGTCCCCTTGTTTAAAAATCAATTTAGGAAGATTTACTTAACCAAATGACATGATAACAATTTTTTTGGAAACATAATTTAAATCTCTATCCAAGACCGTTGGATTTAAATCAATTAGAGTTATAGATCATCTATAGCAAAAATAACAAACCAGAGACTTTTCTACATTCAAACATTTTTCAAAAATCAACCATAATAGCTTTTGAGTTGATTCCAACTCTCAAAAATCACATTTGATAATACCTATCTGAATATGTAATTATATTTAGGTTTGCATGTAGTGACTTTGGACTAGTACCAAAATAATGCTATATAGGCATTTCTAGTCACTTTAAATCATTTAAATATTAATCTTAAACTTTATAAAATGTGATCCAACATTTAAATCACATTCCCATGTCTTAGAATATGTGGTGATGACATGTGTCCACATGAACACATATTTCAATTGGAGAATATTAAATCTTAGTTAATTTCAATGAGTAGAAATTAATTTTCTCAAATAAAATAAATGAAACTAGTTCATTAAAACTTGTGGTGAATGTGATGATGCTAGATCATCAAGTGTGTGCCTTAGTGTGCTAAGTAGAATAGTTAAGTATTGTTTGGTGATGGTGTATTCCTGTATGTATTTATAGACGATAGTATTGACCAAGTCTACGAGGAGGAGGAGTTCTACCCCGAAGAAGAAGAGGAGAATTTAAACCACTACACCAACCAAGGCAAGCCATCATTAACAATGCAAGCTATTGTTAGCAAGCTAAAATTAAGCAAGATAACCTAAGCAAGATGCATTAGGCATGCTTTAGTTATACCTCTTTGATTTATACCTATCCCAAGCTTTACTTACAAGCTTTACTTTTTTTTACTTTACCAAAGTGCTTTACTTTGTTTATAGATAGCATAAAGAGTATAAAACTTGGCCTATATAGTTAGACTTATATGTCATTCTATGGCATGAGATTGAGATTAGCATCCCACTTTAGTGAACACTCTTAAATTGGTGATTAGAGCTAAACCAAAAACTTGATCACTCTAGATGGGAATACTTGGTGAAAATGACTTGTGAAAACCTTGGAATGATGAGTCATTCTATTGAGATGTTTTGAAATGTGTTGAGAAACACAAATGGTTTATGATGATGAAAATGTTGAGGCATGAGCCTTAGCCCCTTTTATAAAAACTGATGGTTGGGTTCGGATGCGATACCATTCCAAATTTACCGTACAACCAGAATACCTGAATTGGGTAAGGCTTCGCCGGAAGTTTATATGCATTAGTATTAGTTCCCTCGCGGGAGAGGTTTGAGCTGAGGCTACCTCTCAATGTTGTCCACCTATGCAGTGCCCAGGATGGCAGATGGCCATGGCTGGGAGGCCAAGCTCATAGGAGAGGTGCTTATACTAGAGTGTGTAAAGGAAAGGTTATCTTTGATTATCTGCATAACAAGTATGATGATTCAGGATTATCCCTGACAGATGTATTGAATTTTGGGGTGAAAGTGTACCACCTCTGCAGAGTGTCAAACTATTCGAATAGCCGCGTCCACGGTTATGGACAATTGGAGTGGCCATACTATTCTGTTGTCAGATGTTTTCAAAATGACTTATGAAATGAATTTTGACATTACTTGACCACAACATGGTTGTGACTATGATAACTAAGTTCCCACTTAGGTGAATTCAAACTTTATTTTATCTTTCTTTGTTTCTGAACTCATCTTAGATTTCAAACTTAACTTTACAAATAAACTTAGAACTTAGCATTCCTACTAGAGCTACCTTACTTGTTAGTGATAGTTTGTGAGTACTTAAAGAGTACTCATGGCTTTGTCCCTGGCTATTCCCGTGGCCAGACTATAAGGAGGACTATCCAGAAGGAGGACATCAGGATGGCTATGACAACTAGGATCATCTCCCATCGTCAGCATTGCCTGTGACACTTAAGATAGAGCCCACCGCTACACTATTTATTCTGCAACTTGTTTATACTAAGACTAGATCATGAGATCCTTTATTTGTGTAAGACCTTATTATGGTTTGTAATGGATGATGTACTATGATATCCAATCTGTTATGTCTCACAAAAATGGTAATCCTGGTATTGCGATGTATGGCATAATAGGCATCTGGGATTAAAAATACGGGTGTTGACGCACATGCAATAAAAATGGTGGATCAATTTGGTTTAGGAAAAGAACACATGCAATGACTATATGTGATCCATGTGTCATACCATGTTCATAGAGACCAAAAGCACATAGGAAGAGCAGCTTCCACATTGCATGTTGCACCTGTGAGGTAGAAGTTGCATCAAAGAATGCACTAGACTATGTGTGGTCATGTGGATGAATGTGGTCTAGGAAAAAAGAACCCTTACTAGGACACTAGTGGATCAATTTGGTTTAGGAAAATAACACATGCAATGACTGCAGGTGATCCATGTGTCATACAGTGGTCACAGAGACGAAAAGCACATAGGAAGAGCAGCTTCCACATTGCATGTTGCACCAGTGAGAGAGAAGTTGCATCATAGATGCATTGGATTGTGTGTGGACATGTAAATCAATGTGGTCTTGGAAAAGAACATAGGCAATGACAATAGTGGATCAATGTAGTTTAGGAAAAGAACACATGCAATGTCTATAGGTGATCCATGTGTCATACCATGGTCATAGAGACCAAAAGCACATAGGAAGAGAAGCTTCCACATTGCATGTTGCACCAATGAGGCAGAAGTTGCATCATAGATGCATTGGATTGTGTGTGGTCATGTAGATAAATGTGGTCTAGTAAAAGAACATGTGCAATGACAGTAGTGGAACAATGTAGTTTAGGAAAATAACACATGCAATGACTATAGGTGATCCATGTGTCATACCATGGTCACAGAGACCAAAAGCACATAGGAAGAACAGCTTCCACGTTGCATGTTACACCAGTGAGGCAGAAGTTGCTTCACAGAATGCACTGGATTGTGTGTGGTCATGTGGATCAATGTGTGCTAGGAAATAAACACATGCAATGAAACTGGTGGATCAATTTGGTTTACGAAAAGAACCCATACAATGACTATAGGTGATCCATGTGTCATACCATGGTCACAGAGACCAAAAGCACATAGGAAGAGCACCTTCCACATTGCATGTTGCACTAGTGAGGTAGAAGTTGCATCACAAAATGCACTGGAGTGTGTGTGGTCATGTGGATTGTGGCATCCCGCTAAAATCACTACTAGAAAATCGCTGTGTTTTTGTGCATTGCATCATCATGACCGCATGCTCATGTCATCATGCCACATTGCATTTGAGCATCGCATCATCTTGCATGGTTTGTTTAAAAACTATTTTCGAAAAGCCTGGTTTTGTTTTCTAAGCGCCCCGTCTTTATTTCAAATTAAAACCTGGTTCTCCGGATTATTTTGTTTCGTCTACAATCGGATTTAAAAAAAACCCTCTTTTAAATAAATAAATAAATATTTAAGTTGTTTTTAGGAGGCAGCCCGCCAGGCCCGAAAGCCCGGCCGACCACCTCCAAAATCCCTAATCTACCCAACCCTAATCTACCCAGCCACTTCCTCCACCCCTCCACCTCACCCCGTCCTCTCACCGCCCTGCCACCTCACCAACCCCCACCCACACAGCCACACGCATACACCCGACACGCCCACCCTAGTCCAACACACAGCGCACACACGCCCACCCACCCGCGCGCGCAGCTCTCGTGCCCGGCCCCACACCATCCCGGGATTCCCCCAGCCCCACCTGGGCGCATCTCCCCACCAGTCCCGCCCAGGCCCACTGCCTGCTGGCCCCACACGCCACCTGACCTCCATCTATCGCCGCCAGCTTTCCTGTGCCCCAATCCCACCGCCCACCGACCCGCACGGTCAGCCACCTACTGCTAGCCTGGCCCCCCGGTCCCACGCCGCCCGTCCTCGTTCGGCGTCGCCCGGCCCTCCTCCGCTGTCGAGATGTTCCGTCCTTGCTCCGCGACCGCCTCCCTCTCTGCCGATGCAGCGTCAACGCCGGCTTCCCTCTTCACGAGCGTGCCGCCCCTCATCCACCGCACGGCCTCACTACTCTGTGAGCTCCTCGCCCTGTTGGCCCGTGCTCCGGCCGCGCACCGATGCCCGTCACCGCTCCCACATGCCGATGTTCCTCGCCGTCCCTGTCCGCAAGAGCTGTTGAGACCGAGGACATTGGCTTCCTAGAGCAGCTCCGGCTCGGGTCTCCTCCGGCCGACGCACCAGCGCCTCCGCCGTTCCGCACCGGCCAGCACCAGGACGTCCTCGACTTCCTGAAGCCGTCATTCGCCTCGAACCTCCCTGGCGACCTGCCTCTGTTCTCGTGCTAAGTGGAAGCGTGCATCCTCTGCTTCCTGCGTGAGTCATGTTTCTGGTTGTGTTTATGTGTTGACGGTGAGCTCGTTTGTGCTCCAGGCGGGCACTTCAGCTAGTCAGACATGTGTACATCACGCCAATTCCATATCTCTGCGTATGTGCCCCTGTGTTGCTGCCCTAAGAACCACAAGATCTTCTTCGGAGTCACATTCAGGCTTCCTGAGTACCCCGAACCCGTACTCTGTTGAGATCGACACCTTGTCAAGTCTTGAACCTGGAGTCCCAATGCGAAGCCGTGAAGACACTGGGTCAAGTCCACCACCAACCTCGAAGCCGAAACCCGAAGGCAATGGTGCCAGAACTCCAAGTTCTTCTTCATGGACCCGAATACCGATCCGAAGCGCCAAGGCCTTCGACATGGAACCGACAAGATCTCCTTCCTGGAATATCAAGATCTTTCGGCGCCGAGACCCAAGACCAACGCCGTCAACCGAGGACTAGGACAAGATCGTCCCAACCCGCCAAGTTCGCCTACCCAGACACCGTGTGACAAGATCTACTTCCCGGATCCGAAGACCGCCAAGATCGCCACCAGAACACCAAGTTCTTCATCCCGAACACCAAGACCGACTCGATACGTGGACCCGACAAGATCTTCGTGGCGACAAGATCGACACCGACCAGGGCGAATCTTCGTGGCGACAAGATCGATACCAACTGTCACATATTAAATTGTTCATGCATGCGTACTTGTCTGTGGTTTGGGGGCTTTATAGTCGATTCACCTAAATTAAATATGGAGTCTATACGCGGGCTATTCTAGTCTTATTCCGGACTCCTTTTAAATTTGTGTAGCAAATGGATGCCATGTTTTGCCTGATAAGTCAACATTCAAATGGCGGGGTAGCTAAATAACTTGAACCATATAATTAATTGTCGGGACCCCGGTTCTGCTTAATTTTGGCTAGTTGCACCGCATCTGTGCCATGCTATGCATCATATCATAAGCATGCCGGATCTTCTATCGTAGTATTAAATATTGCATTCGGTGTTTCTTCTAGTGTTTGCTTCTTTGCGGATTAGGCCGATGTGTGGATGCGAGTATCGACAAGTTCTCCGGATATGATCCGTCGGTAATGTTTCCCAGGCGAGCATCTCTCCCGCTTCTACCTATTTTGCATTTATAGTCTTTATTTCCTCCTGTTGATCTATTGATATCCGTGTCGTGATGCTTTAGTTTCCGTACACCAGTTATATCCCGTGTAGCCTCTATATTGCCTTGGACACCTCCTATTACCTATGCTTGGTAGATAGCTGGCCTTGCGAGTCGTAGTTGCTTGCTCAGGTGCGATCTCGTGTTGTCAAGTACCACAGTTGTTGGAATGCTCGCAGATGTTGATGGTGGAGTTGATCATGTCTTTAATTACAACTATTAAATTGCTGAGAATAGATATAACTGATGCAGAGGCATCGGTGGGCAATAGATGTTATTTGGTTCTTCCACGCTCACTTGTGTCCCGTAGGACCCCGAGTACTTGATACCTGTTCCTTGACTATCGCACTATCCGCATATGGGACCATGAATCCCCTTAGCCAGAGCTTGATTCATTTCTTATTTCTTGGGGCCACAAACTAGTTTGGGGCTTTATTACTATCCTGTACCTATGCCATGCTTTACTGCTTTATTTACGATTGTGCGTGGAGCACCTGTACTGTTTTGGATCGTGACACGTTTTCGCTGTATCGACAAGCCCAGTTACACTTTCGGGTTCCTAGTCATTTACCGTCGTCCACACAAACCCTGGGTCCGTCTCGGAGCCGGCCAACTTTGTTGCGGGTAGCTTAGTGGGGTGGCCCCCTGAAATATTTTATGAATCCTGTGATTGCTTTGTCATGAAAGCCTCGTTTGGTTTTGAGTTGGTTTTTCCGAGGTTGATCGTGTGTGTGTTGCTATTTGTGCACTCCTGCCGGGTAAATATTTCTGAAAGCCGTGTCCGCGGTTATCGATGACTTGGAGCACAGTATCTCGATCATAGACAAGCATAACTAAAGTAGTGTTATAAATTTGACTTAACATGTGACTAGTAATCAGCTTCACCACAATGGAATGGATAATAAAAGTGCCAACAACTGGTGGAACTAGTGGGTATCGTCTCATGTTATACCTGCTTAGTAAGTATCGCAACTACAATGGAATAGATAATAAAAGTGCCAACAACTGGTGGAACTGGTGTGTATCGTGTCATGTTATACCTACATAGTAAGTAACGCAACTTCAATGGAATGAAATAAAAGTGCCAACAACTGCTGGGTTTGGGATGGCACATGCTAATTGTATTTGACTAGTAAGTACTGCAACGACCACTGAATGGTTAACTAAAACTGCCCACTACTTATGCTATCAGGATGACCCATGATATCTATATCTGACTAGTAAGTGCTTCAACTATAATTGAATGAATAAAACTGCCAACTGTGTGAGTTCCTCGGTTTGACTTCCTCGTTTGGTCTCGAGGGGGAATACCAGGATGGGTATGATTGGTGTTAGTATCAGGTGTTCCTGGATAGGTCTTTCTTCTCCCTCTCTAATAGCCGACAGTTGTATCGAGTCTCTATAGGTTGTTTAGTGCATGCTTCTCTGCCGCTTCAGTCCACCATACCTCTGCAGGCAAGAGCTGCCGAATTCTAGCTTCGCCGTGTACTGGCCTCAGTACTAACGCTCCTCTTTTTCCTTTGCCCTTTGTCGGCACCCCTTTTATTTTAGCAGGTTTGAGATTGCCGTCATTATCTGGGTTACCCTTCTGGCTTGGCCTGGGCAGGGTTATGGATGCCATTGGTTATTCTTCAGGGCTCTTAGCCCCATTTGCATCTTGTCCGTAGTCGGACGCTCTATCGTTTTCAAGGTGATTTGGATCTTTGTACTGTTTACCTGTATTCTTGACTCATGGAGTCGTTGTTGTATATATATGTTCTGTGGGTTCCATCATGGACTATTGTGTAATGGTATTACTTCGTTTTCCACCCGCACGAAAGTGCCTGTTGGGCATCCTTGAATCGTTTCTATGCGGGTTTGGCGGGAAGCGCTAAAACTTGCATAGGGCCGATTTGAGGGTGTTACAGAGTGGTATCAGATCTCAGCAGTTGCGATACCCCACTGGTCCATCCTGTAGGATAACCTAGCTAACGGACGATCTAGAGTGTCAAAACTATTTTGCAAAATCGGTTGGATAGATCTGATTAGGTCTGATTTTACTCCTTACCCCTCTGCTGTTCTCCTCTTACCTCTACGTGTTTTGAATCTGCTCTCCTATCTTTTCTTCGAGTCTAGGAATTCTCGTGGTTCGGTTTCCATCATACCTTCAGGGTTTCGCTTCCTCCTTTGGTAACGGTGCTTCGACATCCGGTCTTCGTGCTATCTGAGGAATCCTTCATCTGTTGGACTTCTCTTTGTTCCTTATTGTGCCTTCCGGTGTTTTCTGACGCGACGACATCATCTACGCCAGATCTGATGCAGAGCCTGCATCACTCCTTTGTTCCGAACCTCGATTGTCGAGATCTTCAGTTTGATTCCGTGAATGGTTGCATGCTTTTCTACCGAATGTGTTGAGTAATAGTTTGGGTGTGTGATGGATTGGCCCCCATGCCGACTACTAAATCTATTTGCTCTCGTACATTGAAGTGGATTAGAATGCATCGTTTCTCTCCTTATATTGAAACTAGAGGTGGCTTTATTCGTTGATACCTTTACCTTCCTCCTTTGTTTCCGGAGTGTTCCCTCGACGATCACGGACAACGACCTCTTGTTAGTGGTGTCGCGAGGATCTACACGAAGCGAGAAGATTCAGATCGCCGACCTTCTTCCCGGTACCACGAGGCGGATATCGAGGGCGAGATCCATTGTTAGTGGTGTCGAATTGTGGCATCCCGCTAAAATCACTACTAGAAATCGCTGTGTTTTTGTGCATTGCATCATCATGACCGCATGCTCATGTCATCACGCCACATTGCATTTGAGCATCGTCATCATCTTGCATGGTTTGTTTAAAAACTATTTTCGAAAAGCCTGGTTTTGTTTTCTAAGCGCCTCGTCTTTATTTCAAATTAAAACCCGGATCTCCGGATTATTTTGTTTCGTCTACAATCGGATTTCAAAAAAAACCCCGTTTTAAATAAATAAATATTTAAGTTGTTTTTAGGAGGCAGCCTGCCAGGCCCGAAAGCCCGGCCGGCCACCTCCAAATTTCCTAATCTACCCTATCCTAGTCTACCCAGCCACTTCCTCCACCCCTCCACCTCACCCCGTCCTCTCACCGCCCGCCACCTCACCAATCCCCACCCACACAGCCACACGCATACACCCGACACGCCCACCCTAGTCCAACACGCAACGCACACACGCCCACCCACTCGCGCGCGCAGCTCTCATGCCCGGCCCCGCACCACCCCGGGATTCCCCAGCCCCACCTAGGCGCATCTCCCCACGAGTCCCGCCCAGGCCCACTACCTGCTGGCCCCACACGCCACCTGACCCCCATCTATCGCCACCAGCTTTCCCGTGCCCCAATCCCACCGCCTACCGACCCGCGCGGTCGGCCACCTACCACTAGTATGCCCCCCGGTCCCACGCCGCCCGTCTGCCTCGCGTAGACGCCGCGTGCCCCGCAGGCCACTATCTTCCCCTACTTTCCTTTCCCCGCATCGACCTCCCCTAGCGTCTCTCCCTCCCGCATCGCCTGGCCCCGGCGGCCTCCTCTCTGCTCACCAAGCTCGCCGCCGCCGCCTTGGGTCCGAGCCCCGCCACCAGCAACTCCTCTTCCCCCCGCAGCGCCGCCGCCTCTTCTCCTCGGTCTTCCCCGCCACCGCGTTGCACGCGCCCTCGTCCATCGTGCAGGCCCCGCCTTCCTCGCCAGAGGCCCGCCGCCATGTGATCTCCCTTCACCGCTTGTCACCGTCTCGAGCTCCTACCGAGGCCACGCCTACCCCGCCTCGACCTCCTCCTACCTCGCGCAACCGCCTCGCCCGAACTCGTTCGGCGTCGCCCGGCCCTCCTCCGCCGTCGAGACGTTCCGTCGCTGCTCCGTGACCGCCTCCCTCTCCACCAATGCAGCGTTAACGATGGATTCCCTCTGCACGAGCGCGCCGCCCCTCATCCGACGCACGGACTCCCTACTCTGCGAGCTCCTCTACCAGTTGGCCCGTGCTCCAACCGCGCACCGACCCCCGTCGCCGCTCCCACATGCCGATGTTCCTCGCCGTTCCTGTTCGCAAGAGCTGTTAAGCCCAAGGCCATTGGCTTCCTAGAGCAGCTCCGGCCCGGGTCTCCTCCGGCCGACACACCAGCGCCTCCGTCGTTCTGCACCGGCCACCACCAGGACGTCCTCGACTTCGTGAAGCCGTCATTCGCCTCGAACCTCCCCGGCGACCTGCCTCTGTTCTCGTGCTAAGTGGAAGCGTGCATCCTCTGCTTCCTGTGAGAGTCATGTTTCTGGTTGTGTTTATGTGTTGACGGTGAGCTCGTGTGTGCTCCAGGCGGGAACTTCAGCTAGTCAGACATGAGTACATCACGCCAATTCCATATCTCTGCGTATGTGCCCCTGTGTTGCTGCCCTAAGAACCGCAAGATCTTCTTCGGAGTCACATTCAGGCTTCCTGAATACCCTGAACCCGTACTCTGTTGAGATCGACACCTTGTCAAGTCTTGAACCTAGAGTTCCAGTGCGAAGCCATGAAGACACTGGCTCAAGTCCACCACCGACCTCGAAGCCGGAATCCGAAGGAGATGGTGCCAAAACTCCAAGTTCTTCTTCATGGACCCGAAGACCGATCCGGAGCGCCAAGGCCTTCGACATGGAACTGACAAGATCTCCTTCCTGGAATATCAAGATCTTCCGGCGCCGAGACCCAAGACCGACGCCGTCAATCGAGGACTACGACAAGATCGTCCCAACCCGCCAAGTTCGCCTACCCGGACACCGTGCGACAAGATCTACTTCCCAGATCCGAAGACCGCCAAGATCGCCACCGGAATGCCAAGTTCTTCATCCCGAACGCCAAGACCGACCCGATACGCGGACCCGACAAGATCTTCGCGATGACAAGATCGACACCGACCAGGGCGAATTTGATGCGCCCCTGACGCCAAACCAAGTCCTTCTTTCCGGGACGCCAAGCTCTCCTTCCGTTGTCCGAGACCGATCTCGTCGAACCGTTCCCCCCCCACCCCGTCGAACCCTGAGACCCAAACCTGGACCCCTGGAACCCAAGATCTTCCAAACCCAGATGTGTGACCCTAAGACCCTATTTTTATAATATGACATTACCAACTGTCGCATATTAAATTGTTCATGCATGCATACTTGTCTGTGGTTTGGGGGCTTTATAGTCGATTCACCTAAATTAAATATGGAGTCTATACGCGGGCTATTCTAGTCTTATTCCGGACTCCATTTAAATTTGTGTAGCAAACCGATGCCATGTTTTGCCTGATAAGTCAACATTTAAATGGCGGGGTAGCTAAATAACTTGAACCATATAATTAATTGTCAGGACCCCGGTTCCGCTTAATTTTGACTAGTTGCACCGCATCTGTGCCATGCCATGCATCATAGCATAAGCATGCCAGATCTTCTGCCGTAGTATTAAATATTGCATTCGGTGTTTCTTCTAGTGTTTTCTTCTTCGCGGATTAGGCCGATGAGTGGATGCGAGTATCGAAAAGTTCTCCAGATATGATCCGTCGGTAATGTTTCCCAGGCAAGCATCTCTCCCCCTTCTACCTATTTTGCATTTATAGTCTTTATTTCCTCCTGCTGATCTATTGCTATCCGTGTCGCGATGCTTTAGTTTCCGTACACCAGTTATATCCCATGCACCCTCTATATTGCCTTGGACACCTCCTATTACCTGTGATTGGTAGATAGCTAGCCTTGCGAGTCGTAGTTGCTTGCTCAGGTGCGATCTCATGTTGTTAAGTACCACAGTTGTTGGAATGCTGGCATATGTTTATGGTGGAGTTGATCATGTCTTTAGTTACAACTATTAAATTGCTGAGAATAGATATAACTAATGCAGAGGCATCGGTGGGCAATAGATGTTATTTGGTTCTTCCACGCCCACTTGTGTCCCGTAGGACCCCGACTACTTTATACCTGTTCCTTGACTATCGCACTATCCGCATATGGGACCATGAATCCCCTTAGCCAGAGATTGATTCATTTCTTATTTCTTGGGGCCACAAACTAGTTTGGGGCTTTATTACTATCTTGTACCTATGCCATGCTTTACTGTTTTATTTACAATTGTGCGTGGAGCACCTGTACTGTTTTGGATCGTGACACGTTTTCGCTGTATCAACAAGCCCAGTCGCACTTTCGGGTTCCCAGTCGTTTACCGCCGTCCACACAAACCCTGGGTCCATCTCAGAGCCGGCCAACTTCGTTGCGGGTAGCTTAGTGGGGTGGCCCCCTGAAATATTTTATGAATCCTGTGATTGCTTTGTCGTGAAAGCCTCGTTGGGTTTTGAGTTGGTTTTTCCGAGGTTGATCGTGTGTGTGTTGCTATTTGTGCACCCCTGCAGGGTAAATCTTTCTGAAAGCCGTGTCCGCGGTTATGGACGACTTGGAGCACAGTATCTCGATCATAGACAAGCATAACTAAAGTAGTGTTATAAATTTGACTTAACATGTGACTAGTAATCAGCTTCACCACAATGGAATGGATAATAAAAGTGCCAACAACTGGTGGACCTGGTGGGTATCGTGTCATGTTATACCTGCTTAGTAAGTATCGCAACTACAATGGAATGGATAATAAAAGTGCCAACAACTGGTGGAACTAGTGTGTATCGTGTCATGTTATACCTGCATAGTAAGTATCGCAACTCCAATGGAATGAAATAAAAGTGCCAACAACTGCTGGGTTTGGGATGTCACATGCTAATTGTATCTGACTAGTAAGTTCTGCAACTACCACCGAATGGTTAACTAAAACTGCCCACTACTTATGCTATCAGGATGACCCATGATATCTATATCTGACTAGTAAGTGCTTCAACTATAATTGAATGAATAAAACTGCCACCTGTGTGAGTTCCTCGGTTTGACTTCTTCGTTTGGTCTCGAGGGGGAATACCGGGATGGGTATGATTGGTGTTAGTATCAGGTTTTCCCGGATAGGTCTTTCTTATCCCTCACACTTCGCAGCCGCTTCAGTCCACCATACCTATGTAGGCGAGAGCCGCCGAATTCTAGCCTCGCCGTGTACTGGCCTCAGTACTGACGCTCCTCTTTTTCCTTTGCCCTTTGTCGGCACCCCTTTTGTTTTAGCAGGTTTGAGATCGCCGTTGTTAGCAGGGTTACCCTTCCGTCTTGGCCTGGGCAGGGTTATGGACGCCATTGGTTATCCTTCAGGGCTCTTATCCCCATTTGCATCTTGTCCGTAGTCGGACGCTCTACCGTTTTCAAGGTGATTTGGATCTTTGTACTGTTTATTTGTATTCTTGACTCATGGAGTCGTTGTTGTATATATATGTTTTGTGTGTTCCATCATGGACTATTATGTAATGTTATTACTTCGTTTTCCACCCACACGAAAGTGCCTGGTGGGCGTCCTTGAATCGTTTCTATGCGGGTTTGGCGGGAAGCGCTAAAACTTGCATAAGGCCGATTTGAGGGTGTTACATGGATCAATGTGGTATAGGAAAAGAACACATGCAATGACACTAGTGGATTAATGTGGTTTAGGAAAAGAACACATGCAATGACTATAGGTCAAACCATGGTCACAGACACCAAAAGAACATAAGAAGAGAAACTTCCATATTGCATGTTGCACCAGGGAGGTAGAAGTTGTATCACAGAATGCAGTAGAGTGCGTGTGGTCATGTGGATCAATGTGGTCTAGGAAAAAAGAACAAATGCAATGATACTAGTGGATGAATTTGGTTTAGGAAAACAACACATGCAATGACTATAGGTGATCCATGTGTCATACCATGGTCATAGAGACGAAATCATATAGGAAGAGCAGCTTCCACATTGCATGTTGAACCAGTGAGGCAGAAGTTGCATCATAGATGCATTGGATTGTGTGTGGTCATGTAGGTCAATGTGGTCTAGGCAAACAACACACACAATGACACTAGTGGATCAATGTAGTTTAGGAGAATAACACATGCAAAGACTATAGGTGATCCATGGGTCATACCATAGTCACAGAGACCAAAATCACATAGGAAGAGCATCTTCCATATTGCATGTTGTACCACTGAGTGATACGTCCATAACATATCCATAATTTTTTATGGTTTTATGCTAATAATATGCTTTTGACACTCCTTTTTGTATACAGTTTATGATTTATTTGGACTAACCTACTAATAGTTGCAAAAGTGCACAATTTTCTTGTTTTACACTTTGATGTGTAGGAATTACCAAGAATACAAGTGGAAACCTTGTTGGAGTCAAATTGGGATTTTTCTAGAAATCTATCTCAGAACTCTTTTTGAAGATTGTCACGTTTCAGATCGAAGACAGCGTCAAACGGAAAACTCTTCAACTACAAAGTTGTTGGAAATTTTGTGACAAACGTTCTGGACATAACATTTAGCTAATTCTGAGTCCGTACGGCCCTCTAGGCCCGATTTACTACAGCATAAGATGGGATGATGGGAATCCGAGAAGCTATATAAAGGGAGGAAACCTAATTCCCCCATGGCATCTCCACCCACGAATTTGCAGCCACCAAAGCCACGTTTTTGCCTCCCCCATGGATCCCATCTCCATGGGGGAGGGCTCACAAAAAGCCATGAAGGAAGGGGGCTAA
Source organism: Avena sativa (assembly GCA_916181665.1). Classification (NCBI taxonomy): domain Eukaryota; kingdom Viridiplantae; phylum Streptophyta; class Magnoliopsida; order Poales; family Poaceae; genus Avena; species Avena sativa. The sequence goes on from OV702289.1 coordinate 438,176,165, forward strand.
GGGGCGGTGCTCCCCCATGATACCGGCGACGGGGAAGGAGGCCCCTGCGCCGCCGCCGCCCTCTTCACCATCTTCACCGCCATCTCCATCTCCATCACCTAATCCTCCTAGTATGCAGTCGTTCATCCTCCCACACACCTCTGTACCGTCCTATGTAAACATGGAGTTTGATGCTATAAGTTATAATCCTATGATCTATGTCATGTTTGCGTAGTTTCTTTGTTCTTAGATTGAATGGTTGAACGTTTTTGGTTCATTAGAGTTGTATGTTGATATGGTACAGTCCTTTTGTGTCCATTATATTTGTGCACGCATGGATTAAACGTCATAGGGTTTGTAGTATGTGTAAAAGAACGGGGGAGTTCTGCCGGATTGACAAAAACCTGAGGACGCGAACCGGAACGTTGCACGTCTAGGAGTAAGAGGACCATTAAACTTAAGGCTATGGTTGGGGAAACCTTAATGCATTAGTTAGTACTTATGGATGTTTGCTATCAATCCAATAATATAGTACATGTAATTCCAAGTAGTGAAGCGCATGTATATTTAGCCTCTCCCACATAGAAAACTGCATCGAAGACAATGAACCCGATCTATTTGCTATTTAAACTTGGACAAAGCCACCACAATTACCATCACTATTCCACACTCATGGTTCTGTTAGTTTAGTGTATTTTCTTGCTGCAACAACTAGCTTTACTTTCTTGTTATTTATTATCATGCAAAGCTATCTCTAGTACTCGTATTGTTGCTCTAGTTTTATTTCCTAGATAATGCAAACATTTAGTGTGCCTAGAGTTGTATCAGTGGTTGATAGAACTTGAGACAACATTTATGCTACCTTTAGCTCCTCGTTGGGTTCGACACTCTTACTTATCTAAAAGGCTACACACAATCCCCTATACTTGTGGGTTATCAAGACCTTTTCTGGCGCCTTTGCTGGGGAGCAATAGCGTATGGGTGAATTTTCTTGTGTGCACTTGTTTGCTTTATCTCTAAGTAGGTTTATTTTAAGGTTTAAGTTGTTCTCTATCTTAGTATGGATAGGGAATGCGAATTACAAAAAAATTAGTTGTACTTGTTACCTAAAAACATTTTCAAAAAGGAAAGTGATTAGAAAGATGAGTACTGGTTAAGTGGGGGTCGACCTTGAACACTTGTGTTCATGCCTATGAAACCAAAACAAATATTTCCATGGAAGCTTTTCAGTTAAAAACTAGTAGGAATGCATGAAGCCTTGAAAAAGAAAGATATTTATGGTATTGATCTTAATGCTTATTCATTCGAAAATACTTGAATCTTGCTCCTATGCCTAACTTAAAGGCGTTAAAGAAAAGTACTTATTCGGAGATAACCCAAAAGTTTTAGTTGAGTCTTGGAAGTTATTGCTTCAGTAATAACCACTACTTATCCTTTTTATTTGCTTTTTGTGCCAAGAGTAACCTCTAATGAGAGAGAAGTAATGCTTGGAAAAGTTGTTGTCCCGAAACAAATTTTTGTGCTTCGCTGAAAAAAATCGTGTAAAATCTATGTACGTCAGTTTGAGCTGTAATTTTTTGTGCTTATGCCCAGGTTGTTACCCAACTTTCTTTAGTTCAACCCTTTTTGATTTGATCAATATAAGGTCTTCGCAAAAACTGATTTCTATCTACTGGTCTATTTTGATAGATTTCTGCCATTATTTGCATTTGCTTCTTGTTGATTCCTTTTTGGGTTTCCTTTGGGGAATTGAGATTTTTAAGGGAAGTGCTACAGTAGCTTGTGTTTTAATGGAAGTTTTATTGGTGTTGAAACTGAACCCAAAGACTTATTATCTTGAGTACACTAATATGGCTAATGAAGATTATGTGAAGTTTTGTATGAAGGAAAAATTTCAGGTGTTAAGGAAAGAATGATGTAATGAGATGAAGAATAGACTAAAGCTCAAGCTTGGGGATGCCACCCCGTGTCACCCCAAGAAATATCCAAGAAGTACAAGCGTCAAAGCTTGGGGATGCCCAAGGCATCCCCTTCTTCATCAATAAAAATCTCAGGTTCTTCCAAACACTTCATTTTTATTGTTTCATGCACAGCTGTGTTGTTCTTGGAGCGTCTTTGTTTTCGTTTTTGGTTTTCGTTTGTTTGGTTTGCTTAGTTTGCTTGAATAAATCGGTTGGACCCCTCTTTCATACATTAGTTTTCAAATAACTGTGGTTTGGATTGGAACAGAGTAGGAAAAGTTCATGCTTAATTGGTAAAAGGAGCTTGTTTTTGATGGTGGCCTATGATTTGTCATGTCATGCTTGATATTGTTTTGGATTTATGCTTAGTGATTTTTTCTATAGGATGACATGTTATAAACAATTGAGATTGCTTAATGTGTGCCTTGAAAGGATCATGCGTTGTTTTAGCATATTAAAGCATAGTATTGTGGTATTCTCCTTTGATGCTTTATTTGGGTTGACTTGGCGCATACTCACACCATATTATGACTATCCCAAGTCACCATAGCCTTTATGTTCCTTTAGTTTTCGACTTGTAATATCACTTTATTCTTTAATTAATGATGCTTTGTCACTTTGCATGATTATGGCCATTATTGCTCTTTTAGTTGATTGCTCTCAGTCTTTTGCTAACCTCCATACCAAGTATGAGTTCCACTCATGCATCCAACTCCAAATAAAACCAAGTTATGCCAAAGAGTCCACCATATCTACCTATTAGCATTTGCTCTTCCAAGTATATTCATGCTTTTATCTACCTTCCGAAGTAAACTTGTTATGAGAAAACTAGTGTTTAAAGCTCTCATGAACTTGATGGCACACTTTACTTTTCTTTCCCCTAATAAACTTGAACCATTATGTCATCTATGTTGTATATGCTTGCACTTATATGTTGGGGATTAGCAGAACCATGTTATCATGGGGAACGCTTTCAACATTGCACTTGTACATTGTACCTAGTTGATATCATGCTCTTTTGTCTACGGATGTCGTCGGTGTGAAATGAAAGGGGAGCTTGTAAGTCCATGGAGTTATGTATGTGTGTTAGAGAAACGCCTGGGCCGCCGGTCTAATCCATGCCTAATCATGGTGGAAACCTGCAGCGTAACCATAATGAGCAATTTATGAAGCATTCTTCTTATAAGAAAAGAGATAGAGATTGAGAAAAAAAAGAAAAAAAAGAGTTGAGAAAAGAGGAAAGAGAGAAAAAAGCACCATTTTCCCATGGTAAATAAGAAGATTGCTGAGATGCTCGTTGTCTGCTTGCCTTGTCATTTTGATATGGGGATTATTCCGTATCATCGGGAAAAGGGGTACCCCTTTGGCGGTTCTCTATGATACACATGTACTTACTATGACAAGAACTTACCGTTAACTAAACTTGAGTAGCATGAGGAGCTTCCCTCGTATTCAAGGGACATGAGATTTCCAACTAATACTTTCTCAAGCTTATACTCCATAGCTTGTTCACTTTAACCTTAATCACTTCAAGATTCTTATGATAGGGGCAATGAGAGCTGAAAGCTAATAAGTACCATAATTTTTGGAAGCTCTTTATGAGACTTAAATCCCCGCTTCCCTCTATGAAGGACTTTCTTCCACTCTAATATTGAGTCTCCACCTTTTATCTTTATGCACCACTTAATAGAGCATAGTTGTCATTCTTAGATCTATGTGCATTGTCCCAAGACTTGTTGATTGATGCATAACTTTGATATTTCTTGTTCCTAAACTATTTGTATCTAGTCACCCTTATGAACTTTGAAGGTGTCCTATGCATTTATGTTTTGCTACTCTATGAGGGACAAGCTGAATACCATTCTCATTATGCTTTCTTTATGTGAAACAAACAAACGTCTTGCAAAGCATTATTATTCATGAATCTTTTGTTTGTGTCTTTTCATGTTACAACATAGTTGCTATGTCTTATTGTTAGAACCCTATATTTCATGATTCATGTTTACAGTACCTTAATCCCAGCTATCAATGCTTTTACAATCACGATGATCAAGATTGTGTTGTCAGCATGTCACCTCAAAAATTATATTGTTTTGATCGTTTACCTACTCGAGGACGAGCAGGAACTAAGCTTGGGGATGTTGATACGTCCATAACGTATCTATAATTTTTTATGGTTTTGTGCTATTAATATGCTTTTGACACTCCTTTTTGTATAAAGTTTATGATTTATTGGGACTAACCTACTAATAGTTGCAAAAGTGCACAATGTTCTTGTTTTACACTTTGATGTGTAGGAATTACCAAGAATACAAGTGGAAACCTTGTTGGAGTCAAATTAGGATTTTTCCAGAAATCTGTCTCAGAATTCTTTTTGAAGATGGTCAAGTTTCAGGTCGAAGACGGCGTCAAACGGAAAACTCTTCAACTTAGGTGATTCATGTGTCAAACCATGGTCACAGACACCAAAAGCACATAGGAAGAGCAGCTTCCTCATTGCATGATACACTAGTGAGGAAGAAGTTGCATCACAGAACGCACTGGAGTGTGTGTGGTCATGTGGATCAATGTGGTATAGGAAATGAACACATGCAATGACACTAGTGGATTAATGTGGTTTATAAAAAGAACACAGGTAGTGATTATAGGTGATCCATGTGTCAAACCATGGTCATATACACCAAAAGCACATAGGAAGAGAAGCTTCCATATTGCATTTTCCACCAGTGAGGCAGAAGTTGCATCACAGAAGGCAGTAGAGTGCGTGTGGTCATGTGGATCAATGTGGTCTAGCAAAAAATAACAAATGCAATGACACTAATGGATGAATTTGGTTTAGGAAAACAACACATGCAATGACTATAGGTGATCCATGTGTCATACCATGGTCATAGAGACCGAAATCACATAGGAAGAGCAGCTTCCACATTGCATGTTGCACTAGTGAGGCAGAAGTTGCATCATAGATGCATTGGATTGTGTGTGGTCATGTAGGTCAATGTGGTCTAGATAAACAACACACGCAATGACACTAGTGGATCAATGTAGTTTAGGAAAATAACACATGCAATGACTATAGGTGATCCATGTGTCATACCATGGTAACAGAGACCAAAATCACATAGGAAGAGCAGCTTCCATATTGCGTGTTGCACCATTGAGGCAGAAGTTGCATCATAGAATGCACTGGAGTGTGTGTGGTCATGTGGATCAATGTGGTCTAGGAAAAGAACACATGTAATGACACTAGTGGATCAATGTGGTTTAGGAAAAGAACACATGCAATGACTATAGGTGATCCATGTGTCATACCAGGGTCACAAAGACCAAAAGCACATAGGAAGAGCAGCTTCCACATTGCATGTTGCAACAGTGAGGTAGAAGTTGCATCAAAGAATGCACTGGAGTGTGTGTGGTCAAGTGGATCAATGTGTTCTAGGAAAAGAACACATGGAATGACACTAGTGTATCAATGTGTTATAGGTAAAGAACACATGCAATGACTATAGGTGATCCATGTGTCATACCATGGTCACAAAGACAAAAAGCACATAGGAGGAGCAGCTTCCAATTTGCATGTTGCAACAGTGAGGCAGAAGTAGCATCATAGATGCATGTGGTCATGTAGATCAATGTGGTCTAGATAAACAACACACGCAATGACACTAGTGGATCAATGTAGTTTAGGAAATTAACACATGCAACGACCATAGGTCATCCATGTGTCATACCATGGTAACAGAGACCAAAATCACATAGGAAGAGCAGCTTCCATATTGTGTGTTGCACCATTGAGGCAGAAGTTGCATCATAGATGCATTGGATTGTGCGTGGTCATGTAGATCAATGTGGTCTAGGCAAAAAAACACGCAATGACACTAGTGAATCAATGTAGTTTAGGAAAATAACACATGCAATGGCTATAGGTGATCCATATGTCATACCATGGTCAAAGAGACCAAAAGCACATAGGAAGAGTATCTTCCACATTGCATGTTGCACGAGTGACACCGAAGTTGCATCACAGAATGAACTGGAGTTTGTGTGGTCATGTGGATCAATGTGGTATAGGAAAAGAACACATGCAATGACACTAGTGGATCAATGTAGTTTAGGAAAATAACACATGCAATCACTATAGGTGATCCATGTGTCCTACCATGGTCAAAGAGACCAAAAGCACATAGGAAGAGCAGCTTCCTCATTGCATGGTACACTAGTGAGTCAGAAGTTGCATCACAGAATGCACTGGAGTGTGTGTGGTCATATGGATCAATGTGGTATAGGAAAAGAACACATGCAATGCCACAAGTGGATTAATGTGGTTTATGAAAAGAACAGATGCAATGATTATAGGTGATCCATGTGTCAAACCATGGTCACAGACACCAAAAGAACATAGGAAGAGAAGCTTCCATATTGCATGTTCCACCAGTGAGGCAGAAGTTGCATCACAGAAGGCAGTAGAGTGCGTGTGGTCATGTGGATCAATGTGGTCTAGGAAAAAATAACAAATGCAATGACACTAATGGATGAATTTGGTTTAGGAAAACAACACATGCAATGACTATAGGTGATCCATGTGTCATACCATGGTCATAGAGACCGAAATCACATACGAAGAGCAGCTTCCACATTGCATGTAGCACTAGTGAGGCAGAAGTTGCATCATAGATGCATTGGATTGTGTGTGGTCATGTAGGTCAATGTGGTCTAGACAAATAACACACGCAATGACACTAGTGGATCAATGTAGTTTAGGAAAATAACACATGGAATGACTATAGGTGATCCATGTGTCATACCATGGCAACAGAGACCAAAATCACATAGGAACAGCAGCTTCCATATTGCATGTTGCACCATTGAGGTAGAAGTTGCATCACAGAATGCACTGGAGTGTGTGTGGTCATGTGAATCAATGTGGTCTAGGAAAAGAACACATGTAATGACACTAGTGGATCAATGTGGTTTACGAAAAGAACACATGCTATGACTATAGGTGATCCATGTGTCATACCATCGTCACAAAGACCAAAAGCACATAGGAAGAGCAGCTTCCACATTGCATGTTGCAACAGTGAGGTAGAAGTTGCATCAAAGAATGCACTGGAGTGTGTGTGGTCAAGTGGATCAATGTGTTCTAGGAAAAGAACACATGTAATGACACTAGTGTATCAATGTGTTATAGGAAAAGAACACATGCAATGACTATAGGTGATACATGTGTCGAACCATGGTCACAATGACCAAAAGAACATAGGAAGAGTACCTTCCAATTTGCATGTTGCACTAGTGAGGTAGAAGTTGCATCATAGATGCATTGGATTGTGTGTGGTCATGTAGGTCAATGTGGTCTAGATAAACAACACACGCAATGAAACTAGTGGATCAAATTGGTTTAGGAAAATAACACATGCAATGACTATAGGTGATCCATGTGTCATACCATGGTCATAGAGACCAAAAGCACATAGGAAGAGCAGCTTCCACATTGCATGTTGCACTAGTGAGGCAGAAGTTGCATCATAGATGCATTGGATTGTGTGTGGTCATGTAGATCAATGTGGTCTAGGCAAAAAACCACGCAATGACACTAGTGAATCAATGTAGTTTAGGAAAATAACACATGCAATGACTATAGGTGATCCATGTGTCATACCATGGTCAAAGAGACCAAAATCACGTAGGAAGAGCAGCTTCCTCATTGCATGGTACACTAGTGAGGCAGAAGTTGCATCACAGAATGCACTGGAGTGTGTGTGGTCATGTGGATCAATGTGGTATAGGAAAAGAACACATGCAATGACACTAGTGGATTAATGTGGTTTATGAAAAGAACACATGCAATGATTATAGGTGATCCATGTGTCATACCATGGTCAAAGAGACCAAAAGCACATAGGAAGAGCACCTTCCACATTGCATGTTGCACGAGTGACGCCGAAGTTGCATCACAGAATGAACTGGAGTTTGTGTGGTCATGTGGATCAATGTGGTATAGGAAAAGAACAGATGCAATGACACTAGTGGATCAATGTTGTTTAGGAAAATAACACATGCAATGACTATAGGTGATCCATGTGTCCTACCATGGTCAAAGAGACCAAAAGCACATAGGAAGAGCAGCTTCCTCATTGCATGGTACACTAGTGAGGCAGAAGTTGCATCGCAGACTGCACTGGAGTGTGTGTGGTCATGTGGATCAATGTGGTATAAGAAAAGAACAGATGCAATGACACTAGTGGATTAATTTGGTTTATGAAAATAACACATGCAATTATTATAGGTGATCCATGTGTCAAACCATGGTCACAGACACCAAAAGCACATAGGAAGAGAAGCTTCCATATTGCATGTTCCACTAGTGAGGTAGAAGTTGCATCACAGAAGGCAGTAGAGTGCGTGTGGTCATGTGGATAAATGTGGTCTAGGAAACAATAACAAATGCAATGACACTAATGGATGAATTTGGTTTAGGAAAACAACACATGCAATGACTATAGGTGATCCATGTGTCATACCATGGTCATAGAGACCGAAATCACATAGGAAGAGCAGCTTCCACATTGCATGTTGCACTAGTGAGGTAGAAGTTGCATCATAGATGCATTCGATTGTGTGTGGTCATGTAGGTCAATGTGGTCTAGACAAACAACACACGCAATGACACTAGTGTATCAATGTAGTTTAGGAAAACAACACATGCAATGACTATAGGTGATCCATGTGTCATACCATGGTCATAGAGACCGAAATCACATAGGAAGAGCCGCTTCCACATTGGATGTTGCACTAGTGAGGTAGAAGTTGCATCATAGATGCATTGGATTGTGTGTGGTCATGTAGGTCAATGTGGTCTAGACAAACAACACACGCAATGACACTAGTGGATCAATGTAGTTTCGGAAAATAACACATGCAATGACTATAGGTGATCCATGTGTCATACCATGGTAACAGAGACCAAAATAACATAGGAAGAGCAGCTTCCATATTGCATGTTGCACCATTGAGGCAGAAGTTGCATCACAAAATGCACTGGAGTGTGTGTAGTCATGTGGATCAATGTGGTCTAGGAAAAGAACACATGTAATGACACTAGTGGATCAATGCGGTTTAGGAAAAGAACACATGGAATGACTATAGGTGATGCATGTGTCATACCATGGTAACAGAGACCGAAAGCACATAGGAAGAGCAGCTTCCATATTGCGTGTTGGACCATTGAGGCAGAAGTTGCATCACAGAATGCACTGGACTGTGTGTTGTCATGTGGATCAATGTGGTCTAGGAAAAGAACACATGTAATGACACTAATGGATCAATGTGGTTTAGGAAAAGAACACATGCAATGACTATAGGTGATCCATGTGTCATACCATGGTCACAAAGACCAAAAGCACATAGGAAGAGCAGCTTCCACATTGCATGTTGCAACAGTGAGGTAGAAGTTGCATCAAAGAATGCACTGGAGTGTGTGTGGTCAAGTGGATCATTGTGTCCTAGGAAAAGAACACATGCAATGACACTAGTGTATCAATGTGGCTTAGGAAAAGAACACATGTAATGACTATAGGTGATCCATGTGTCAAACCATGGTGACAATGACCAAAAGAACATAGGAAAGAGCACCTTCCAATTTGCATGTTGCACTAGTGAGGCAGAAGTTGCATCACAGAATGCACTTTATTGTTTGTGGTCATGTGGATCATTGTGTTCTAGGAAAAGAACACATGTAATGAAACTAGTGGATAAATTTGGTTTAGGAAAAGAATACATGAAATGACTATAGGTGATCCAGGTGTCATACCATGGTCATAGAGACCAAAAGCACATAGGAAGAAAAGTTCCACATTGCATGTTGCACCAGTGAGGCAGAAGTTGCATCACAGAATGAACTAGAGTTTGTGTGGTCATGTGGATCAATGTGGTATAGGAAAAGAACACATGCAATGACACTAGTGGATCAATGTAGTTTAGGAAAATAACACATGCAATGACTATATATGATCCATGTGTCCTACCATGGTCAAAGAGACCAAAAGCACATCCGGAGAGCAGCTTCCTCATTGCATGGTACGCTAGTGAGGCAGAAGTTGCATCACAGAATGCACTGGAGTGTGTGTGGTCATGTGGATCAATGTAGTATAGGAAAAGAACACATGCAATGACACTAGTGGATCAATGTGGTTTATGAAAAGAACACCTGCAATGATTATAGGTGATCCATGTGTCAAACCATGGTCACAGACACCAAAAGAACATAGGAAGAGAAGCTTCCATATTCCATGTTCCACCAGTGAGGTAGAAGTTGGATCACAGAAGGCACTAGAGTGCGTGTGGTCATGTGGATCAATGTGGTCTAGCAAAAAATAACAAATGCAATGACACTAATGGATGAATTTGGTTTATGAAAACAACACATGCCATGACTATAGGTGATCCATGTGTCATACCATGGTCATAGAGACCGAAATCACATAGGAAGAGTCGCTTCCACATTGCATGTTGCACTAGTGAGGTAGAAGTTGCATCATAGATGCATTGGATTGTGTGTGGTGATGTAGGTCAGTGTGGTCTAGACAATTAACACACGCAATGACACTAGTGGATCAATGTAGTTTAGGAAAATAACACATGTAAGGACTATAGGTGATCCATGTGTCATTCCATGGTCATAGAGACTGAAATCACATAGGTAGAGCTGCTTCCACATTGCATGCTGCACTAGTGAGGTAGAAGTTGCATCATAGATTCATTGGATCGTGTGTGGTCATGTAGGTCAATGTGGTCTAGACAAACAACACACGCAATGACACTAGTGGATCAATGTAGTTTCGGAAAATAACACATGCAATGACTATACGTGATCCATGTGTCATACCATGGTAACAGAGACCAAAATCACATAGGAAGAGCAGCTTCCATATTGCATGTTGCACCATTGAGGCAGAAGTTGCATCACAGAATGCACTGGAGTGTGTGTGGTCATGTGGATCAATGTGGTCTAGGAAAAGAACACATGTAATGACACTAGTGGATCAATGCGGTTTAGGAAAAGAACACATGCAATGACTATAGGTGATGCATGTGTCATACCATGGTCACAGAGACCAAAAGCACATAGGAAGAGCAGCTTCCATATTGCGTGTTGCACCATTGAGGCAGAAGTTGCATCACAGAATGCACTGGAGTGTGTGTGGTCATGTGGATCAATGTGGTCTAGGAAAAGAACACATGTAATGACACTAGTGGATCAATGTGGTTTAGGAAAAGAACACATGCAATGACTATAGGTGATCCATGTGTCATACCATGGTCACAAAGACCAAAAGCACATAGGAAGAGCAGCTTCCACATTGCATGTTGCAACAGTGAGGTAGAAGTTGCATCAAAGAATGCACTGGAGTGTGTGTGGTCAAGTGGATCAATGTGTTCTAGGAAAAGAACACATGCAATGACACTAGTGTATCAATGTTGTTTAGGAAAAGAACACATGTAATGACTATAGGTGATCCATGTGTCAAACCATGGTGACAATGACCAAAAGAACATATGAAAGAGCACCTTCCAATTTGCATGTTGCACTAGTGAGGCAGAAGTTGCATCACAGAATGCACTTTATTGTTTGTGGTCATGTGGATCATTGTGTTCTAGGAAAAGAACACATGTAATGAAACTAGTGGATCAATTTGGTTTAGGAAAAGAATACATGAAATGACTATAGGTGATCCAAGTGTCATACCATGGTCATAGAGACCAAAAGCACATAGGAAGAAAAGCTTCCACATTGCATGTTGCACCAGTGAGGCAGAAGTTGCATCACAGAATGAACTAGAGTTTGTGTGGTCATGTGGATCAATGTGGTGTAGGAAAAGAACACATGCAATGACACTAGTGGATCAATGTAGTTAAGGAAAATAACACATGCAATGACTATATATGATCCATGTGTCCTACCATGGTCAAAGAGACCAAAAGCACATCGGGAGAGCAGCTTCCTCATTGCATGGTACACTAGTGAGGCAGAAGTTGCATCACAGAATGCACTGGAGTGTGTGTGGTCATGTGGATCAATGTAGTATAGGAAAAGAACACATGCAATGACAGTAGTGGATTAATGTGGTTTATGAAAAGAACACCTGCAATGATTATAGGTGATCCATGTGTCAAACCATGGTCACAGACACCAAAAGAACATAGGAAGAGAAGCTTCCATATTGCATGTTCCATCAGTGAGGTAGAAGTTGGATCACAGAAGGCACTAGAGTGCGTGTGGTCATGTGTATCAATGTGGTCTAGCAAAAAATAACAAATGCAATGACACTAATGGATGAATTTGGTTTAGGAAAACAACACATGCCATGACTATATGTGATCCATGTGTCATACCATGGTCATAGAGACCGAAATCACATAGGAAGAGTCGCTTCCACATTGCATGTTGCACTAGTGAAGTAGAAGTTGCATCATAGATGCATTCGATTGTGTGTGGTGATGTAGGTCAGTGTGGTCTAGACAAACAACACACGCAATGACACTAGTGGATCAATGTAGTTTAGGAAAATAACACATGCAATGACTATAGGTGATCCATGTGTCATACCATGGTCATAGAGACCGAAATCACATAGGAAGAGCAGCTTCCACATTGCATGCTACACTAGTGAGGTAGAAGTTGCATCATAGATGCATTGGATTGTGTGTGGTCATGTAGGTCAATGTGGTCTAGACAAACAACACACGCAATGACACTAGTGGATCAATGTAGTTTCGGAAAATAACACATGCAATGACTATAGGTGATCCATGTGTCATACCATGGTAACAGAGACCAAAATCACATAGGAAGAGCACCTTCCATATTGCATGTTGCGCCATTGAGGCAGAAGTTGCATCACAGAATGCACTGGAGTGTGTGTGGTCATGTGGATCAATGTGGTCTAGGAAAAGAACACATGTAATGACACTAGTGGATCAATGCGGTTTAGGAAAAGAACACATGCAATGACTATAGGTGATGCATGTGTCATACCATGGTCACAAAGACCGAAAGCACATAGGAAGAGCAGCTTCCATATTGCGTGTTGCACCATTGAGGCAGAAGTTGCATCACAGAATGCACTGGAGTGTGTGTGGTCATGTGGATCAATGTGGTCTAGGAAAAGAACACATGTAATGACACTAGTGGATCAATGTGGTTTAGGAAAAGAACACATGCAATGACTATAGGTGATCCATGTGTCATACCATGGTCACAAAGACCAAAAGCACATAGGAAGAGCAGCTTCCACATTGCATGTTGCAACAGTGAGGTAGAAGTTGCATCAAAGAATGCACTGGAGTGTGTGTGGTTAAGTGGATCAATGTGTTCTAGGAAAAGAACACATGCAATGACACTAGTGTATCAATGTGGTTTAGGAAAAGAACACATGTAATGACTATAGGTGATCCATGTGTCAAACCATGGTGACAATGACCAAAAGAACATAGGAAAGAGCACCTTCCAATTTGCATGTTGCACTAGTGAGGCAGAAGTTGCATCACAGAATGCACTTTATTGTTTGTGGTCATGTGGATCATTGTGTTCTAGGAAAAGAACACATGTAATGAAACTAGTGGATCAATTTGGTTTAGGAAAAGAATACATGAAATGACTATAGGTGATCCAGGTGTCATACCATGGTCATAGAGATCAAAAGCACATAGGAAGAAAAGCTTCCACATTGCATGTTGTACCAGTGAGGTAGAAGTTGCATCACAGAATGAACTAGAGTTTGTGTGGTCATGTGGATCAATGTGGTATAGGAAAAGAACACATGCAATGACACTGGTGGATCAATGTAGTTTAGGAAAATAACACATGCAATGACTATATATGATCCATGTGTCCTACCATGGTCAAGAGACCAAAAGCACATCGGGAGAGCAGCTTCCTCATTGCATGGTACACTAGTGAGGCAGAAGTTGCATCACAGAATGCACTGGAGTGTGTGTGGTCATGTGGATCAATGTAGTATAGGAAAAGAACACATGCAATGACACTAGTGGATTAATGTGGTTTATGAAAAGAACACCTGCAATGATTATAGGTGATCCATGTGTCAAACCATGGTCACAGACACCAAAAGAACATAGGAAGAGAAGCTTCCATATTGCATGTTCCACCAGTGAGGTAGAAGTTGCATCACATAAGGCACTAGAGTGCGTGTAGTCATGTGGATCAATGTGGTCTAGGAAAAAATAACAAATGCAATGACACTAATGGATGAATTTGGTTTAGGAGAACAACACATGCAATGACTATAGGTGATCCATGTGTCATACCATGGTCATAGAGACCGAAATCACATAGGAAGAGCCGCTTCCACATTGCATGTTGCACTAGTGAGGTAGAAGTTGCATCATAGATGCATTGGATTGTGTGTGGTCATATAGGTCAGTGTGGTCTAGACAAACAACACACGTAATGACACTAGTGGATCAATGTAGTTTAGGAAAATAACACATGCAATGACTATAGGTGATCCATGTGTCATACCATGGTAACAGAGACCAAAATCACATAGGAAGAGCAGCTTCCATATTGCATGTTGCACCATTGAGGCAGAAGTTGCATCACAGAACGCACTGGAGTGTGTGTGGTCATGTGGATCAATGTGGTCTAGGAAAAGAACACATGTAATGACACTAGTGGATCAATGTGGTTTAGGAAAAGAACACATGCAATGACTATAGGTGATCCATGTGTCATACCATGGTCACAAAGACCAAAAGCACATAGGAAGAGCAGCTTCCATATTGCGTGTTGCACCATTGAGGCAGAAGTTGCATCACAGAATGCACTGGAGTGTGTGTGGTCATGTGGATAAATGTGGTCTAGGAAAAGAACACATGTAATGGGACTAGTGGATCAATGGGGTTTAGGAAAAGAACACATGCAATGACTATAGGTGATCCACGTGTCATACCATAGTCACAAAGACCAAAAGCACATAGGAAGAGCAGCTTCCACATTGCATGTTACAACAGTGAGGTAGAAGTTGCATCAAAGAATGCACTGAAGTGTGTGTGGTCAAGTGGATCAATGTGTTCTAGGAAAAGAACACATGCAATGACACTAGTGTATCAATGTGGTTTAGGAAAAGAACACATGCAATGACTATAGGTGATCCATGTGTCAAACCATGGTCACAATGACCTAAAGAACATAGGAAGATCACCTTCTAATTTGCATGTTGCACTAGTGAGGCAGAAGTTGCATCACAGAATGCACTGTATTGTTTGTGATTAGGTGGATCATTGTGTTCTAGGAAAAGAACACATGTAATGAAACTAGTGGATCAATTTGGTTTAGGAAAAGAATACATGAAATGACTATAGGTGATCGAGGTGTCATACCATGGTCAAAGAGACCAAAAGCAGATAGGAAGAACAGCTTCCACATTGCATGTTGCACTAGTGAGGCAGAAGTTACATCATAGACACATTGGGTTGTGTGTGGTCATGTAGAACAATGTGGTGTAGGAAAAAACACATACAATGACACTAGTGAATCAATGTAGTTTATGAAAATAACACATGCAATGACTATAGGTGATCCATGTGTTATACCATGGTCACAGAGAGCAAAAGCACATAGGAAGAGCAGCTTCCACATAGCATGTTGCACCAGTGAGGTAGAAGTTGCATCAAAGAATGCACTGGATTGTTTGTGGTCATGTGGATCATTGCGTTCTAGGAAAAGAACACATGCAATGAAACTAGTGGATCAATTTGGTTTAGGAAAATAATACATGAAATGACTATAGGTGATCTAGGTGTCATACCATGGTCATAGAGACCAAAAGCACATAGAAAGAGCAGCTTCCACATTGCATGTTGCACCAGTGAGGCAGAAGTTGCATCATAGATACATTGGATTGTGTGAGGTCACGTAGATCAATGTGGTCTAGGCAAAGAAAACACAAAATGACACTAGTGAATCAATGTAGTTTAGGAAAATAAACATGCAATGACTATAGGTGATCCATGTGTTATACCATGGTCACAGAGACGAAAAGCACATAGGAAGAGCAGCTTCCATATTGCGTGTTGCACCATTGAGGCAGAAGTTGCATCACAGAATGCAATGGAGTGTGTGTGGTCATGTGGATCAATGTGGTCTAGGAAAAGAACACATGTAATGACACTAGTGGATCAATGTGGTTTAGGAAAAGAACACATGCAATGACTATAGGTGATCCATGTGTCATACCATGGTCACAAAGACCAAAAGCACATAGGAAGAGCAACTTCCACATTGCATGTTGCAACAGTGAGATATAAGTTATATCAAAGAATGCACTGGAGTGTGTGTGGTCAAGTGGATCATTGTGTTCTAGGAAAAGAACACATGCAATGACACTAGTGTATCAATGTGGTTTAGGAAAAGAACACATGTAATGACTATAGGTGATCGATGTGTCAAACCATGGTGAAAATGACCAAAAGAACATAGGAAAGAGCACCTTCCAATTTGCATGTTGCACTAGTGAGGCAGAAGTTGCATCACAGAATGCACTTTATTGTTTGTGGTCATGTGGATCATTGTGTTCTAGGAAAAGAACACATGTAATGAAACTAGTGGATCAATTTGGTTTAGGAAAAGAATACATGAAATGACTATAGGTGATCCAGGTGTCATACCATGGTCATAGAGACCAAAAGCACATAGGAAGAAAAGCTTCCACATTGCATGTTGCACCAGTGAGGCAGAAGTTGCATCACAGAATGAACTAGAGTTTGTGTGGTCATGTGGATCAATGTGGTGTAGGAAAAGAACACATGCAATGACACTAGTGGATCAATGTAGTTTAGGAAAATAACACATGCAATGACTATATATGATCCATGTGTCCTACCATGGTCAAAGAGACCAAAAGCACATCGGGGGAGCAACTTCCTCATTGCATGGTACACTAGTGAGGCAGAAGTTTCATCACAGAATGCACTGGAGTGTGTGTGGTCATGTGGATCAATGTAGTATAGGAAAAGAACACATGCAATGACACTAGTGGATTAATGTGGTTTATGAAAAGAACACCTGCAATGATTATACGTGATCCATGTGTCAAACCATGGTCACAGACACCAAAAGAACATATGAAGAGAAGCTTCCATATTGCATGTTCCACCAGTGAGGTAGAAGTTGGATCACAGAAGGAACTAGAGTGCGTGTGGTCATGTGGATCAATGTGGTCTAGCAAAAAATAACAAATGCAATGACACTAATGGATGAATTTGGTTTAGGAAAACAACACATGCCATGACTATAGGTGATCCATGTGTCATACCATGGTCATAGAGACCGAAATCACATAGGAAGAGTCGCTTCCACATTGCATGTTGCACTAGTGAGGTAGAAGTTGCATCATAGATGCATTGGATTGTGTGTGGTGATGTAGGTCAGTGTGGTCTAGGCAAACAACACACGCAATGACACTAGTGGATCAATGTAGTTTAGGAAAATAACACATGCAATGACTATAGGTGATCCATGTGTCATACCATGGTCATAGAGACCGAAATCACATAGGAAGAGCAGCTTCCACATTGCATGCTGCACTAGTGAGGTAGAAGTTGCATCATAGATGCATTGGATTGTGTGTGGTCATGTAGGTCAATGTGGTCTAGACAAACAACACACGCAATGACACTAGTGGATCAATGTAGTTTCGGAAAATAACACATGCAATGACTATAGGTGATCCATGTGTCATACCATGGTAACAGAGACCAAAATCACATAGGAAGAGCAGCTTCCATATTGCATGTTGCACCATTGAGGCAGAAGTTGCATCACAGAATGCACTGGAGTGTGTGTGGTCATGTGGATCAATGTGGTCTAGGAAAAGAACACATGTAATGACACTAGTGGATCAATGCGGTTTAGGAAAAGAACACATGCAATGACTATAGGTGATGCATGTGTCGTACCATGAACACAGAGACCGAAAGCACATAGGAAGAGCAGCTTCCATATTGCGTGTTGCACCATTGAGGCAGAAGTTGCATCACAGAATGCACTGGAGTGTGTGTGGTCATGTGGATCAATGTGGTCTAGGAAAAGAACACATATAATGACACTAGTGGATCAATGTGGTTTAGGAAAAGAACACATGCAATGACTATAGGTGATCCATGTGTCATACCATTGTCACAAAGACCAGAAGCACATAGGAAGAGCAGCTTCCACATTGCATGTTGCAACAGTGAGGTAGAAGTTGCATCAAAGAATGCACTGGAGTGTGTGTGGTTAAGTGGATCAATGTGTTCTAGGAAAAGAACACATGCAATGACACTAGTGTATCAATGTGGTTTAGGAAAAGAACACATGTAATGACTATAGGTGATCCATGTGTCAAACCATGGTGACAATGACCAAAAGAACATAGGAAAGAGCACCTTCCAATTTGCATGTTGCACTAGTGAGGCAGAAGTTGCATCACAGAATGCACTTTATTGTTTATGGTCATGTGGATCATTGTGTTCTAGGAAAAGAACACATGTAATGAAACTAGTGGATCAATTTGGTTTAGGAAAAGAATACATGAAATGACTATAGGTGATCCAGGTGTCATACCATGGTCATAGAGACCAAAAGCACATAGGAAGAAAAGCTTCCACATTGCATGTTGTACCAGTGAGGTAGAAGTTGCATCACAGAATGAACTAGAGTTTGTGTGGTCATGTGGATCAATGTGGTATAGGAAAAGAACACATGCAATGACACTGGTGGATCAATGTAGTTTAGGAAAATAACACATGCAATGACTATATATGATCCATGTGTCCTACCATGGTCAAGAGACCAAAAGCACATCGGGAGAGCAGCTTCCTCATTGCATGGTACACTAGTGAGGCAGAAGTTGCATCACAGAATGCACTGGAGTGTGTGTGGTCATGTGGATCAATGTAGTATAGGAAAAGAACACATGCAATGAGACTAGTGGATTAATGTGGTTTATGAAAAGAACACCTGCAATGATTATAGGTGATCCATGTGTCAAACCATGGTCACACACACCAAAAGAACATAGGAAGAGAAGCTTCCATATTGCATGTTCCACCAGTGAGGTAGAAGTTGCATCACATGAGGCACTAGAGTGCGTGTAGTCATGTGGATCAATGTGGTCAAGGAAAAAATAACAAATGCAATCACACTAATGGATGAATTTGGTTTAGGAAAACAACACATGCAATGACTATAGGTGATCCATGTGTCATACCATGGTCATAGAGACCGAAATCACATAGGAAGAGCCGCTTCCACATTGCATGTTGCACTAGTGAGGTAGAAGTTGCATCATAGATGCATTGGATTGTGTGTGGTCATATAGGTCAGTGTGGTCTAGACAAACAACACACGCAATGACACTAGTGGATCAATGTAGTTTAGTAAAATAACACATGCAATGACTATAGGTGATCCATGTGTCATACCATGGTAACAGAGACCAAAATCACATAGGAAGAGCAGCTTCCATATTGCATGTTGCACCATTGAGGCAGAAGTTGCATCACAGAATGCACTGGAGTGTGTGTGGTCATGTGGATCAATGTGGTCTAGGAAAAGAACACATGTAATGACACTAGTGGATCAATGTGGTTTAGGAAAAGAACACATGTAATGACTATAGGTGATCCATGTGTCATACCATGGTCACAAAGACCAAAAGCACATAGGAAGAGCAGCTTCCATATTGCGTGTTGCACCATTGAGGCAGAAGTTGCATCACAAAATGCACTGGAGTGTGTGTGGTCATGTGGATCAATGTGGTCTAGGAAAAGAACACATGTAATGAGACTAGTGGATCAATGGGGTTTAGGAAAAGAACACATGCAATGACTATAGGTGATCCACGTGTCATACCATAGTCACAAAGACCAAAAGCACATAGGAAGAGCAGCTTCCACATTGCATGTTACAACAGTGAGGTAGAAGTTGCATCAAAGAATGCACTGAAGTGTGTGTGGTCAAGTGGATCAATGTGTTCTAGGAAAAGAACACATGCAATGACACTAGTGTATCAATGTGGTTTAGGAAAAGAACACATGCAATGACTATAGGTGATCCATGTGTCAAACCATGGTCACAATGACCTAAAGAACATAGGAAGAGCACCTTCTAATTTGCATGTTGCACTAGTGAGGCAGAAGTTGCATCACAGAATGCACTGTATTGTTTGTGATTAGGTAGATCATTGTGTTCTAGGAAAAGAACACATGTAATGAAACTAGTGGATCAATTTGGTTTAGGAAAAGAATACATGAAATGACTATAGGTGATCCAGGTGTCATACCATGGTCAAAGAGACCAAAAGCAGATAGGAAGAACAGCTTCCACATTGCATGTTGCACCAGTGAGGCAGAAGTTACATCATAGACACATTGGGTTGTGTGTGGTGATGTAGATCAATGTGGTCTAGGAAAAAACACACACAATGACACTGGTGAATCAATGTAGTTTAGGAAAATAACACATGCAATGACTATAGGTGATCCATGTGTTATACCATGGTCACAGAGAGCAAAAGCACATAGGAAGAGCAGCTTCCACATAGCATGTTGCACCAGTGAGGTAGAAGTTGCATCAAAGAATGCACTGGATTGTTTGTGGTCATGTGGATCATTGCGTTCTAGGAAAAGAACACATGCAATGAAACTAGTGGATCAATTTGGTTTAGGAAAATAATACACGAAATGACTATAGGTGATCTAGGTGTCATACCATGGTCATAGAGACCAAAAGCACATAGAAAGAGCAGCTTCCACATTGCATGTTGCACCAGTGAGGCAGAAGTTGCATCATAGATACATTGGATTGTGTGTGGTCACGTAGATCAATGTGGTCTAGGCAAAGAAAACACAAAATGACACTAGTGAATCAATGTAGTTTAGTAAAATAAACATGCAATGACTATAGGTGATCCATGTGTTATACCTTGGTCACAGAGACCAAAAGCACATAGGAAGAGCAGCTTCCATATTGCGTGTTGCACCATTGAGGCAGAAGTTGCATCACAGAATGCAATGGAGTGTGTGTGGTCATGTGGATCAATGTGGTCTAGGAAAAGAACACATGTAATGACACTAGTGGATCAATGTGGTTTAGGAAAAGAACACATGCAATGACTATAGGTGATCCATGTGTCATACCATGGTCACAAAGACCAAAAGCACATAGGAAGAGCAACTTCCACATTGCATGTTGCAACAGTGAGGTAGAAGTTGCATCAAAGAATGCACTGGAGTGTTCGTGGTCAAGTGGATCATTGTGTTCTAGGAAAAGAACACATGCAATGACACTAGTGTATCAATGTGGTTTAGGAAAAGAACACATGTAATGACTATAGGTGATCCATGTGTCAAACCATGGTGACAATGACCAAAAGAACATAGGAAAGAGCACCTTCCAATATGCATGTTGCACTAGTGAGGCAGAAGTTGCATCACAGAATGCACTTTATTGTTTGTGGTCATGTGGATCATTGTGTTCTAGGAAAAGAACACATGTAATGAAACTAGTGGATCAATTTGGTTTAGGAAAAGAATACATGAAATGACTATAGATGATCCAGGTGTCATACCATGGTCATAGAGACCAAAAGCACACAGGAAGAAAAGCTTCCACATTGCATGTTGCACCAGTGAGGCAGAAGTTGCATCACAGAATGAACTAGAGTTTGTGTGGTCATGTGGATCAATGTGGTATAGGAAAAGAATACATGCAATGACACTAGTGGATCAATGTAGTTTAGGAAAATAACACATGCAATGACTATATATGATCCATGTGTCCTACCATGGTCGAAGAGACCAAAAGCACATCGGGAGAGCAGCTTCCTCATTGCATGGTACACTAGTGATGCAGAAGTTGCATCACAGAATGCACTGGAGTGTGTGTGGTCATGTGGATCAATGTAGTATAGGAAAAGAACACATGCAATGACACTAGTGGATTAATGTGGTTTATGAAAAGAACACCTGCAATGATTATAGGTGATCCATGTGTCAAACCATGGTCACAGACACCAAAAGAACATAGGAAGAGAAGCTTCCATATTGCATGTTCCACCAGTGAGGTAGAAGTTGGAACACAGAAGGCACTGGAGTGCGTGTGGTCATGTGGGTCAATGTGGTCTAGCAAAAAATAACAAATGCAATGACACTAATGGATGAATTTGGGTTAGGAAAACAACACATGCCATGACTATAGGTGATCCATGTGTCATACCATGGTCATAGAGACCGAAATCACATAGGAAGAGTCGCTTCCACATTGCATGTTACACTAGTGAGGTAGAAGTTGCATCATAGATGCATTGGATTGTGTGTGGTGATGTAGGTCAGTGTGGTCTAGACAATTAACACACGCAATGACACTAGTGGATCAATGTAGTTTAGGAAAATAACACATGCAATGACTATAGGTGATCCATGTGTCATACCATGGTCATAGAGACCGAAATCACATAGGAAGAGCAGCTTCCACATTGCATGCTGCACTAGTGAGGTAGAAGTTGCATCATAGATGCATTGGATTGTGTGTGGTCATGTAGGTCAATGTGGTCTAGACAAACAACACACGCAATGACACTAGTGGATCAATGTAGTTTCGGAAAATAACACATGCAATGACTATAGGTGATCCATGTGTCATACCATGGTAACAGAGACCAAAATCACATAGGAAGAGCAGCTTCCATATTGCATGTTGCACCATTGAGGCAGAAGTTGCATCACAGAATGCACTGGAGTGTGTGTGGTCATGTGGATCAATGTGGTCTAGGAAAAGAACACATGTAATGACACTAGTGGATCAATGCGGTTTAGGAAAAGAACACATGCAATGACTATAGGTGATGCATGTGTCATACCATGGTCAGAGAGACCAAAAGCACATAGGAAGAGCAGCTTCCATATTGCGTGTTGCACCATTGAGGCAGAAGTTGCATCACAGAATGCACTGGAGTGTGTGTGGTCATGTGGATCAATGTGGTCTAGGAAAAGAACACATGTAATGACACTAGTGGATCAATGTGGTTTAGGAAAAGAACACATGCAATGACTATAGGTGATCCATGTGTCATACCATGGTCACAAAGACCAAAAGCACATAGGAAGAGCAGCTTCCACATTGCATGTTGCACCATTGAGGCAGAAGTTGCATCACAGAATGCACTGGAGGGTGTGTGTTCATGTGGATCAATGTGGTGTAGGAAAAGAACACATGTAATGACACTAGTGGATCAATGCGGTTTAGGAAAAGAACACATGCAATGACTATAGGTGATCCATGTGTCACACCATGGTCACAAAGACCAAAAGCATATAGGAAGAGCAGCTTCCATATTGCGTGTTGCACCATTGAGGCAGAAGTTGCATCACAGAATGCACTGGAGTGTGTTGGTCATGTGGATCAATGTGGTCTAGGAAAAGAACACATGTAATGAGACTAGTGGATCAATGGGGTTTAGGAAAAGAACACATGCAATGACTATAGGTGATCCATGTGTCATACCATAGTCACAAAGACCAAAAGCACATAGGAAGAGCAGCTTCCACATTGCATGTTACAACAGTGAGGTAGAAGTTGCATCAAAGAATGCACTGAAGTGTGTGTGGTCAAGTGGATCAATGTGTTCTAGGAAAAGAACACATGCAATGACACTAGTGTATCAATGTGGTTTAGGAAAAGAACACATGCAATGACTATAGGTGATCCATGTGTCAAACCATGGTCACAATGACCAAAAGAACATAGGGAGAGCACCTTCTAATTTGCATGTTGCACTAGTGAGGCAGAAGTTGCATCACAAAATGCACTGTATTGTTTGTGATCAGGTGGATCATTGTGTTCTAGGAAAAGAACACATGTAATGAAACTAGTGGATCAATTTGGTTTAGGAAAAGAATACATGAAATGACTATAGGTGATCCAGGTGTCATACCATGGTCAAAGGGACCAAAAGCAGATAGGAAGAACAGCTTCCACATTGCATGTTGCACCAGTGAGGCAGAAGTTACATCATAGACACATTGGGTTGTGTGTGGTCATGTAGATCAATGTGGTCTAGGAAAAAACACACACAATGACACTGGTGAATCAATGTAGTTTAGGAAAATAACACATGCAATGACTATAGGTGATCCATGTGTTATACCATGGTCACAGAGAGCAAAAGCACATAGGAAGAGCAGCTTCCACATAGCATGTTGCACCAGTGAGGTAGAAGTTGCATCAAAGAATGCACTGGATTGTTTGTGGTCATGTGGATCATTGCGTTCTAGGAAAAGAACACATGCAATGAAACTAGTGGATCAATTTGGTTTAGGAAAATAATACACGAAATGACTATAGGTGATCTAGGTGTCATACCATGGTCATAGAGACCAAAAGCACATAGAAAGAGCAGCTTCCACATTGCATGTTGCACCAGTGAGGCAGAAGTTGCATCATAGATACATTGGATTGTGTGTGGTCACGTAGATCAATGTGGTCTAGGCAAAGAAAACACAAAATGACACTAGTGAATCAATGTAGTTTAGGAAAATAAACATGCAATGACTATAGCTGATCCATGTGTTATACCATGGTCATAGAGACCAAAAGCACATAGGAAGAAGAGCCTCCACATTGCATGTTGCACCAGTGACGCAGAAGTTGCATCACAGAATGCACTAGAGTGTGTGTGGTCATGTGGATTAATGTGGTCTAGGGAAAGAACACATGCAATGGCACTAGTGGATTAATGTGGTTTAGGAAGAGAACACATGTAATGACTATAGGTGATCCATGTGTCAAACCATGGTCACAGACACCAAAAGCACATAGGAAGAGAAGCTTCCACATTGCGTGTTGCACCAGTGAGGTAGAAGTTGCACCACAGAATGCAGTAAAGTGCGTGTGGTCATGTGGATCAACGTGGTCTAGGGAAAGAACACATGTAATGACACTAGTGGATCAATGTGGTTTAGGAAAAGAACACATGAAATGGCTATAGTTGATCAATGTGTCAAACCATGGTCACAAATACCAAAAGAACATAGGAATAGCAGCTTCCACATTGCATGTTGCACTAGTGAGGTAGAAGTTGCATCACAGAATGCACTGAATTGTGTGTGGTCATTTGGATCAATGTGTTCTAGGCAAAGAGCACACGGAATGAAACTAGTGGATCAATTTGGTTTAGGAAAATAACACATGCAATAACTATAGGTGATCCATGTGTCATACCATGCTCATAGAGACCAAAAGCACATAGGAAGAGCAGCTTCCACAATGGATGTTGCACAAGTGAGGCAAAAGTTGCATCATAGATGCATTGTATTGTGTGTGGTCATGTAGATCAATGTAGTCTAGGCAAAAAATACAAAATGACACTAGTGAATCAATGTAGTTTAGGAAAATAATACATGCAATGACTATAGGTGATCAATGTGTGATACCATGGTCAAAGAGACCAAAAGCACATAGGAAGAGCAGCTTCCACATTGCATGTTGCACCGGTGAGGCAGAAGTTGCATCACAGAATGCACTGGAGTGTGTGTGGTCATGTGGATAAATTTGGTATAGGAAAAGAACACATGCAATGACACAAGTGGATCAATGTGGTTGAGGAAAAGGACACATTGATAACCCACAAGTATAGGGGATCGTGTGTAGCCTTTTCGATAAGTAAGAGTGTCGAACCCAACGAGGAGCTAAAGGTAGGATAAATATTCTCTCAAGTTCTGTCAACCACTGGTACAACTCTACGCACACTAAACATTTGCATTATCTAGGAAATAAAACTAGAGCAACAATACGAGTAATAGACATAGCTTTGCATGATAATAAATAACAAGAAAGTAAAGCTAGTTACTGCAAAAATAAAATACACTAAACTAATAAAACCATGAGTGTGGAATAGTGATGGTAATTGTGGTGGCTTTGTCCAAGTTTAAATAGCGAATAAATCAGGTTTATTGTCTTCGATACAGTTTTCTAAGTGGGAGAGGCTAAATATACATGCGCTTCACTACTTGTAATTGCATGTACTATATGATTGGATTATTAACAAACATCCGTATGTACTAATCAATGCATTAAGGTTTCCACAACCATACCCTTAAGTTTAATGGTCCTCTTACTCCCATATGTGCAACGTTCCGGTTCGCGTCCTCAGGTTTCTGTCACTCCGGCAGAACTCCTCCCTTCGTTTTACACATACTATAAACCCTATGATGTTTAATCCATGCGCGCACAAACATAATGGACACCAAAGGACTTTACCATATCAACATACAACTCTAATGAACCAAAGACGTTCAACCATTCAATCTAAGAACAAAGAAACTATGCAAACATGACATAGATCTTAGGATTATAACTTATAGCATCAAACCCAATGTTTACATTGTATGGTAGAGAGGTGTGTGGGAGGATGAACCACTGCATCCTAGGAGGATTAGGTGATGGAGATGGCGGTGAAGATGGCGAAGAGGGCGGCGCCGGCGCCGACGGCAGGGTGGGGGACTCCTTCCCTGCCGACGAAATCATGAGGGAGCACCACCCCTTAGCCCCCTTCAATCATGGCTTCTTGGGAGCCCTCCCCCATGGAAATGGAATCCATGGGGGAGGCAAAAACGTGGCTTTGGTGGCTGCAAATTCGTGGGTGGAGATTCCCTGGGCGTATTAGGTTTCCTCCCTTATATAGCTTCTCGGATTCCTGTCACCCCATCTTGGGCTACAGTAAATCTGGCCTAAAAGGCCTGTCCGGACAAGGAATCAGCCAAATTTTATGTCCAGAACGTTTGTCGAGAAATTTCCAAAAAAAATTTAGTTGAAGAGTTTTCTGTTTGACACCGTGTTCGACCAAAAATGTTACCACCTTCAAAAAGAGTTTTGAGACAGATTTCTGGAAAAATCTCACTTTGACTCCAATAAGGTTTCCACTTGTATTCTTGGTAATTCCTACACGTCAAAGTGTAAAACAAGAACATTGTGAACTTTTTTAACTATTAGTAGGTTATTCCAAATAAATCATAAACTTTATACAAAAAGGAGTGTCAAAAGCATATTATTAGCATAAAACCATCAAAAATTATAGATACGTTATGGACGTATCACACATGCAATGACTATAGGTGATCCATGTGTCATACCATGGTCACAAAGACCAAAAGCACATAGGAAGATCACCTTCCACATTGCATGTTGCAATAGTGAGGTAGAAGTTGCATCAAAGAATGCACTGAAGTGTGTTTGGTCATGTGGATCAATGTGGTCTATGAAAAGAACACATGCAATGACACTAGTGTATGAGTGTGGTTTAGGAAAATAACACATGCAATGACTATAGGTGAACCATGTGTCAAACCATGGTCACAAAGACCAAAAGAACATAGGAAAAAGAGCACCTTCCAATTTGCATGTTGCACTATTGAGGCAAAAGTTGTATCACAGAATGCACTGGATTGTGTGTGGTCATGTCGATCATTGTGTTCTAGGAAAAGAACACATTCAATGAAACTAGTGGATCAATTTTCTTTAGGAAAAGAACACATGCAATGACTACAGGTGATCCAAGTGTCAGACCATGGTCATAGAGACCAAAAGCACATAGGAAGAGCAGCTTCCACATTGCATGTTCCACTAGTGAGGTAGAAGTTGCATCATAGATGCATTTTATTGTGTGTGGCCATGTAGATCAATATGGTCTAGGCAAAAAAACGCAATGAAACTAGTGAATCATGGAGTTTAGGAAAATAACACATGCAATGACTATTGGTGATCCATGTGTCATACCATGGTCACAGAGACCAAAAGCACATAGGAAGAGCAACTTCCACATTGCATGTTGCACGAGTGACGAAGAAGTTGCATCACAGAATGCACTGGAGTGTGTGTGGTCATGTGGATCAATGAGGTATAGGAAAAGAACACATGCAATAACACTAGTGGATCAATGTAGTTTAGGAAAATAACACATGGAATGACTATAGGTGATCCATGTGTCATACCATGGTCACAGAGACCAAAAGCACATAGGAAGAGCATCTTCCACATTGCATGGTACACCAGAGGCAGAAGTTGCATCACAGAATGCACTGGAGTGTGTATGGTCATGTGGATCAATGTGGTGTAGGAAAAGAACACATGCAATGACACTAGTGGATTAATTTGGTTTAGGAAAAGAAGACATGCAATGACTATAGGTGATCCATGTGTCAAACCATGGTCACAGACACCAAAATCACATAGGAAGAGAAGCTTCCATATTGCATGTTGCACCAGTGAGGTAGAACGTGCATCATAGAATGCAGTAGAGTGCGTGTGGTCATGTGGATCAATGTGGTCTAGAAAAACGCGCAAATGCAATGACACTAGTGGATCAATTTGGTTTAGGAAAACAACACATGCAATGACTATAGGTGATCCAAGTGTCATACCATAGTCATAGAGACCAAAAGCACATAGGAAGAGCAGCTTCGACATTGCATGTTTAACTAGTGAGGCAGAAGTTGCATCATAGATGCATTGGATTGTGTTTGGTCATGTACGTCAATGTGGTCTAGGCAAAAAACACACGCAATGACACTAGTGGATCAATGTAGTTTAGGAAAATTACACATGCAATGACTATAGGTGATCCATGTGTCATACCATGGTGCCAGAGACCAAAATCCCATACGAAGAGCAGCTTCCACATTACAAGTTGCACTAGTGAAGCAGAAGTTGCATCACAAAATGCACCGGAGTGTGTGTGGTAATGTGGATCAATGTGGTCTAGGAAAAGAACACATGTAATGACACTAGTAGATCAATGTGGTTTAGGAAAAGAACACATACAATGACTATAGGGGATCCATGTGTCATACCATGGTCACAGAGACCAAAAGCACATAGGAAGAGCAACTTCCACATTGCATGTTGCACGAGTGACGAAGAAGTTGCATCACAGAATGCACTGGAGTGTGTGTGGTCATGTGGATCAATGAGGTATAGGAAAAGAACACATGCAATAACACTAGTGGATCAATGTAGTTTAGGAAAATAACACATGGAATGACTATAGGTGATCCATGTGTCATACCATGGTCACAGAGACCAAAAGCACATAGGAAGAGCATCTTCCACATTGCATGGTACACCAGAGGCAGAAGTTGCATCACAGAATGCACTGGAGTGTGTATGGTCATGTGGATCAATGTGGTATAGGAAAAGAACACATGCAATGACACTAGTGGATTAATTTGGTTTAGGAAAAGAAGACATGCAATGACTATAGGTGATCCATGTGTCAAACCATGGTCACAGACACCAAAATCACATAGGAAGAGAAGCTTCCATATTGCATGTTGCACCAGTGAGGTAGAACGTGCATCATAGAATGCAGTAGAGTGCGTGTGGTCATGTGGATCAATGTGGTCTAGAAAAACGCGCAAATGCAATGACACTAGTGGATCAATTTGGTTTAGGAAAACAACACATGCAATGACTATAGGTGATCCAAGTGTCATACCATAGTCATAGAGACCAAAAGCACATAGGAAGAGCAGCTTCGACATTGCATGTTTAACTAGTGAGGCAGAAGTTGCATCATAGATGCATTGGATTGTGTTTGGTCATGTACGTCAATGTGGTCTAGGCAAAAAACACACGCAATGACACTAGTGGATCAATGTAGTTTAGGAAAATTACACATGCAATGACTATAGGTGATCCATGTGTCATACCATGGTGCCAGAGACCAAAATCCCATACGAAGAGCAGCTTCCACATTACAAGTTGCACTAGTGAAGCAGAAGTTGCATCACAAAATGCACCGGAGTGTGTGTGGTCATGTGGATCAATGTGGTCTAGGAAAAGAACACATGTAATGACACTAGTAGATCAATGTGGTTTAGGAAAAGAACACATACAATGACTATAGGGGATCCATGTGTCATACCATGGTCACAGAGACCAAAAGCACATAGGAAGAGCAGCTTCCACATTGCATGTTGCTCCAGTGAGGCAGAAGTTGCATCACAGAATGCACTGGAGTGTGTGTGGTCATGTGGATCAATGTGGTCTAGGAAAAGAACACATGTAATGAAACTAGTGCAAGAATTTGGTTTAGGAAAATAACACATACAATGACTATAGGTGATCCATGTTTCATACCATGGTCATAGAGACGAAAAGCACATAGGAAGAATAGCTTCCACATTGCATGTTGCACCAGTGAGGCAGAAATTGCATCACAAAATGCACTGGAGTGTGTGTGGTCATTTTGATCAATGTGGTATAGGAAAAGAACACATGCAATGACAATAGTGGATTAATGTGGTTTAGGAAAAGAACACATGCAATGACTATAGGTGATCCATGTGTCAAACCATGGTCATAGACACCAAAAGCACATGTGAAAAAGAGCACCTTCCAATTTGCATGTTGCACTAGTGAGGCAAAAGTTGCATCACAGAATGCACTGGATTGGGTGTGGTCATGTCGATCATTGTGTTCTAGGAAAAGAACACATGCAATGAAACTAGTGGATCAATTTTATTTAGGAAAAGAACACATGCAATGACTACAGGTGATCCATGTGTCATACCATGGTCATAGAGACCAAAAGCACATAGGAAGAGCAGCTTCCACATTGCATGGTACACCAGAGACAGAAGTTGCATCACAGAATGCATTGGAGTGTGTATGGTCATGTCGATCAATGTGGTATAGGAAAAGAACACATGCAATGACACCAGTGGATTAATGTGGTTTAGGAAAAGAACACATGCAATGACTATAGGTGATCTATGTGTCAAACCATGGTCAGAGACACCAAAAGCACATAGGAAGACCAACTTCCACATTGCATGTTGCACGAGTGACGAAGAAGTTGCATCATAGAATGCACTGGAGTGTGTGTGGTCATGTGGATCAATGAGGTATAGGAAAAGAACACATGCAATAACACTAGTGGATCAATGTAGTTTAGGAAAATAATACATGCAATGACTATAGGTGATACATGTGTCATACCATGGTCACAGAGACCAAAAGCACATAGGAAGAGCATCTTTCACATTGCATGGTACACCAGAGGCAGAAGTTGCATCACAGAATGCACTGGAGTGTGTATGGTTATGTGGATCAATATGGTATAGGAAAAGAACACATGCAATGACACTAGTGGATTAATGTGGTTTAGGAAAAGAAGACATGCAATCACTATAGGTGATCCGTGTGTCAAACAATGGTCACAGACACCAAAATCACAAAGGAAGAGAAGCTTCCATATTGCATGTTGCACCAGTGAGGTAGAACGTGCATCATAGAATGCAGTAGAGTGCGTGTGGTCATGTGGATCAATGTGGTATAGGAAAAATGAACAAATGCAATGACACTAGTGGATCAATTTGGTTTAGGAAAACAACACATGCAATGACTATAGGTGATCCATCTGTCTTACCATGGTCATAGAGACCGAAAGCACATAGGAAGAGCAGCTTCCACATTGCATCATAGATGAAGTGGATTGTGTGTGGTCATGTAGGTCAATGTGGTCTAGGCAAACAACACACGCAATGACACTAGTGGATCAATGTAGTTTAGGAAAATTACAAATGCAATGACTATAGGTGATCCATGTGTCATACCATGGTCCCAGAGACCAAAAGCACATAGGAAGAGCAGCTTCCACATTACAAGTTGCACCAGTGAGGCAGAAGTTGCATCACAAAATGCACTGGAGTGTGTGTGGTAATGTGGATCAATGTGGTCTAGGAAAAGAACACATGTAATGATACTAGTGGATCAATGTGGTTTAGGAAAAGAACACATACAATGACTATAGGGGATCCATGTGTCATACCATGGTCACAGAGAACAAAAGCACATAGGAAGAGCAGCTTCCACATTGGATGTTGCACCAGTGAGGCAGAAGTTGCATCACAGAATGCACTGGAGTGTGTGTGGTCATGTGGATCAATGTGGTCTAGGAAAAGAACACATGTAATGAAACTAGTGCCAGAATTTGGTTTAGGAAAATAACACATACAATGACTATAGGTGATCTATGTTTCATACCATGGTCATAGAGACGAAAAGCACATAGGAAGAATAGCTTCAGCATTGCATGTTGCACCAGTGAGGCAGAAATTGCATCACAAAATGCACTGGAGTGTGTGTGGTCATGTTGATCAATGTGGTATAGGAAAAGAACACATGCAATGACAATAGTGGATTAATGTGGTTTAGGAAAAGAACACACGCAATGACTATAGGTGATCCATGTGTCAAACCATGGTCACAGACACCAAAAGCACATAAGAAGAGAAGTGTCCATATTGCATGTTGCACCAGTGAGGTAGAAGTTGCATCACAGAATGCAATAGAGTGCGTGTGGTCATGTGGATCAATGTGGTCTAGGAAAAAAGAACAAATACAATGACACTAGTGAATCAATTTGGTTTTGGAAAACAACACATGCAATGACTATAGGTGATCCATCTGTCATACCATGGTCATGGAGACCAAAAGCACATAGGGAGAGCATCTTCCACATTGCATGTTGCACTAATGAGGCAGAAGTTGCATCATAGATGCATTGGATTATGTGTGGTCATGTAGGTCAATGTGGTCTAGGCAAACAACACACACAATGACACTAGTGGGTCAATATAGTTTAGGCAAATAACACATGCAATGACTATAGGTGATCCATGTATCATACAATGGTCACAGAGACAAAAAGCACATAGGAAGAGCAGCTTCCACATTGCATGTTGCACCAGTGAGGCAGAAGTTGCATCACAGAATGCACTGGAGTGTGTGTGGTCATGCGGATCAATGTGGTCTAGGAAAAGAACACATGTAATGACACTAGTGGATCAATGTGGTTTAGGAAAAGAACACATGCAATCACCATAGGTGATCCATGTGTCATACCATGGTCACAAAGACCAAATACACATAGGAAGAGTAGCTTCCACATTGCATGTTGCACCAGTGGGACAGAAGTTGCATCATATATGCATTGGATTGTGTGTGGTCATGTAGATCAATGTGGTCTAGGCAAAGAAAACACGCAATGACACTAGTGAATCAATGTAGTTTAGGAAAATAATACATGCAATGACTATAGGTGATCCATGTGTTATACCATGGTCATAGAGAGCAAAAGCACATAGGAAGAGCATCTTCCACATTGCATGTTGCACGAGTGACGCAGAAGTTGCATCATAGAATGCACTGGAGTGTGTGTGGTCATGTGGATCAATGTGGTATAGGAAAAGAACACATGCAATGACACTAGTGGATTAATGTGGTTTAGGAAGAGAACACATGCAATGACTATAGGTGATCCATGTGTCATACCATGGTCATAGAGACCAAAAGCACATAGGAAGAGCAGCTTCCACATTGCATGTTGCACTAGTGAGGCAGAAGCTGCATCATAGATGCATTGGATTGTGTGTGGCCATGTAGATCAATGTGGTCTAGGCAAAAAAACACGCAATGACACTAGTGAATCATGTAGTTTAGGAAAATAACACATGCAATGACTATAGGTGATCCATGTGTCATACCATGGTCACAGAGACCAAAAGCACATAGGAAGACCAACTTCCACATTGCATGTTGCACGAGTGACGAAGAAGTTGCATCACAGAATGCACTGGAGTGTGTGTGGTCATGTGGATCAATGAGGTATAGGAAAAGAACACATGCAATAACACTAGTGGATCAATGTAGTTTAGGAAAATAATACATGCAATGACTATAGGTGATCCATGTGTCATACCATGGTCACAGAGACCAAAAGCACATAGGAAGAGCATCTTCCACATTGCATGGTACACCAGAGGCAGAAGTTGCATCACAGAATGCACTGGAGTGTGTGTGGTTATGTGGATCAATGTGGTATAGGAAAAGAACACATGCAATGACACTAGTGGATTAATGTGGTTTAGGAAGAGAACACATGCAATGACTATAGGTGATCCATGTGTCATACCATGGTCACAAAGATCAAAAGCACATAGGAAGAGCACCTTCCACATTGGATGTTGATACAGTGAGGTAGAAGTTGCATCAAAGAATTCACTAGAGTGTGTGTGGTCATGTGCATCAATGTGGTCTAGGAAAACAACACATGCAATGACACTAGTGTATCAGTGTGGTCTAGGAAAAGAACACGTGCAATGACTATAGGTGATCCATGTGTCAAACCATGGTCATAAAGACGAAAAGGACGTAGGAAGAGCACCTTCCAATTTGCATGTTGCACTAGTGAGGCAAAAGTTGCATCACAAAACACACTGGATTCTGTGTGGTCATGTGGATCATTGTGTTCTAGGAAAAGAACACATGCAATGAAACTAGTGGATCAATTTTATTTAGGAAAAGAACACATGCAATGACTATAGGTGATCCATGTGTCATACCATGGTCATAGAGACCAAAAGCACCTAGGAAGAGCAGCTTCCACATTGCATGTTGCACCAGTGAGGCAGAAGTTGCATCATAGATGTATTGGATTGTGTGTGTCCATGTAGATCAATGTGGTCTAGGCAAAAAAACACGCACTGACACTAGTGAATCAATGTAGTGTAGGAAAATAACACATGCAATGACTATAGGTGATCCATGTGTCATACCATGGTCACAGAGACCAAAAGTACATAGGAAGAGTAGCTTCCAGATTGTATGTTGCACGAGTGACGAAGAAGTAGCATCACAGAATGCACTGAAGTGTGTGTGGTCATTTGGATCAATGTGGTATAGGAAAAGAACACATGCAATGACACTAGTGGATCAATTTTATTTAGGAAAACAACACATGCAATGACTATAGGTGATCCATGTGTCTTACCATGGTCAAAGAGACCAAAAGCACATAGGAAGAGCAGCTTCCTCATTGCATGGTACACTAGTGAGGCAGAAGTTGCATCACAGAATGCACTGGAGTGTGTGTGGTCATGTGGATCAATGTGGTATAGGAAAAGAACACATGCAATGACACTCATGGATTAATGTGGTTTAGGAAAAGAACACATGCAATGACTATAGGTGATCCATGTGTCAAACCATGGTCACAAACACCAAAAGCACATAGGAAGAGAAGCTTCTATATTGCATGTTGCACCAGTAAGATAGAAGTTGCATCATAGTATGCAGTAGAGTGCGTGTGGTCATGTGGATCAATGTGGTCTAGGAAAAAAGAACAAATGCAATGACACTAGTGGATCTATTTCGTTTAGGAAAACAACACATGCAATGACTATAGCTGATCCATGTGTCATACCATGGTCATAGAGACCAAAAGCACATAGGAAGAGCATCTTCCACATTGCATGTTTAACCAGTGAGGCAGAAGTTGCATCATAGATGCATTGGATTGTGTGTGGTCATGTGGGTCAATGTGGTCTAGGAAAACAACACATGCAATGACACTTGTGAATCAATGTAGTTTAGGAAAATAACACATGCAATGACTATAGGTGATCCATGTGTCATACCATGGTCCCAGAGACCAAAAGAACATAGGAAGAGCAGCTTCCATATTGCATGTTACACTAGTGAGGCAGAAGTTGCATCACAAAATGCACTGGAGTGTGTGTGGTCATGTGGATCAATGTGGTCTAGGAAAAGAACACATGTAATGACACTAGTGGATCAATGTGGTTTAGGAAAAGAACACATACAATCATTATAGGGGATCCATGTGTCATACCATGGTCATAGAGACCAAAAGCACATAGGAAGAGCAGCTTCCACATTGCTTGTTGCACCAGTGAGGCAGAAGTTGCATCACAGAATGCACTGGAGTGTGTGTGGTCATGTGGATCAATGTGGTCTAGGAAAAGAGCACATGTAATGAAACTAGTGCATGAATTTTGTATAGGAAAATAACACATACAATGTCTATAGGTGATCCATGTTTTATACCATGGTCATAGAGACCAAAAGCACATAGGAAGAGTAGCTTCCACATTGCATGTCGCACCAGTGAGGCAGAAGTTGCATCACAAAATGCACTAGAGTGTGTGTGGTCATGTGGATCAATGTGGTATAGGAAAAGAACACATGCAATGACACTAGTGGATTATTGTGGTTTAGGAAAAGAACACATGCAATGACTATAGGTGATCCATGTGTCAAACTATGGTCATAGACACCAAAAGCACATAGAAAGAGAAGTGTCCATATTGCATGTTGTACCAGGGAGGTAGAAGTTGCATCACAGAATGCAGTAGAGTGCGTGTGGTCATGTGGATCAATGTGCTCTAGGAAAAAACAACAAATGCAATGACACTAGTGAATCAATTTGGTTTAGAAAAACAACACATGCAATGACTATAGGTGATCCATGTGTCATACCATGGTCATAGAGACCAAAAGCACATAGGAAGAGCAGCTTTCACATTGCATGTTGCACTAGTGAGGCAGAAGGTTTATCATAGATGCATTGGATTATGTGTGGTCATGTAGGTCAATGTGGTCTAGGCAAACAACACATGCAATGACACTATGTGATCCATGTGGCATACCATGGTCACAGAGACCAAAAGCACATAGGAAGAGCACCTTCCACATTGCATGTTGCAACAGTGAGGTAGAAGTAGCATCAAAGAATGCACTAGAGTGTGTGTGGTCATGTGGATCAATGTGGTCTAGGAAAAGAACACATGCAATGACACTAGTGTATCAGTGTGGTTTTGGAAAAGAACACATCCAATGACTATAGGTGATCCATGTGTCAAACCATGGTCACAAAGACCAAAAGAACATAGGAAGAGCACCTTCCAATTTGCATGTTGCACTAGTGAGGCAAAAGTTGCATCACAGAATGCACTGGATTGTGTGTGGTCATGTGGATCATTGTGTTCTAGGAAAAGAACACATGCAATGAAACTAGTGGATCAATTTTATTTAGGAAAAGAACACATGCAATGACTATAGGTGATCCATGTCTCATACCATGGTCATAGAGACCAAAAGCACATAGGAAGAGCAGCTTCCACATTGCATGTTGCACCAGTGAGGCAGAATTTGCATCATAGATGCATTGGATTGTGTGTGGCCCTGTAGATCAATGTGGTATAGGCAAAAAAACACGCAATGACACTAGTGAATCATGTAGTTTAGGAAAATAACACGTGCAATGACTATAGGTGATCCATGTGTCGTACCATGGTCACAGAGACCAAAAGCACATAGGAAGAGCAGCTTCCACATTGCATGTTGCACGAGTGACCAAGAAGTTGCATCACATAATGCACTGGAGTGTGTGTGGTCATGTGGATCAATGAGGTATAGGAAAAGAACACATGCAATAACACTAGTGGATCAATGTAGTTTAGGAAAATAACACATGCAATGACTATAGGTGATCCATGTCTCATACCATGGTCACAGACACCAAAAGCACATAGGAAGAGCAGCTTCCACATTGCATGGTACACCAGAGACAGAAGTTGCATCATAGAATGCATTGGAGTGTGTATGGTCATGTCGATCAATGTGGTATAGGAAAAGAACACATGCAATGACACCAGTGGATTAATGTGGTTTAGGAAAATAACACATGAAATGACTATAGGTGATCTATGTGTCAAACCATGGTCAGAGACACCAAAAGCACATAGGAAGAGAAGCCTCCATATTGCATGTTGCACCATTGAGGTAGAAGTTGCATCATAGAATGTAGTGGAGTGCGTGTGGTCATGTGGATCAGTCTGGTCTAGGAAAAGAGAACAAATGCAATGACACTAGTGGATCAATTTGGTTTAGGAAAACAACACATGCAATGACTATAGGTGATCCATGTGTCATACCATAGTCATAGAGACCAAAAGCACATAGGAAGAGCAGCTTCCACATTGCATGTTGCACTAGTGAGGCAGAAGTTGCATCACAAAATGCACTGGAGTGTGTGTGGTCATGTGGATCAATGTGGTCTAGGAAAAGAACACATGTAATGACACTAGTGGATCAATGTGGTTTAGGAAAACAACACATACAATGACTATAGGGGGTCCATGTCTCATACCATGGTCATAGAGACCAAAAGCACATAGGAAGAGCAGCTTCCACATTGCATGTTGCACCAGTGAGGCAGAAGTTGCACCACAGAATGCACTGGAGTGTGTGTGGTCATGTGGATCAATGTGGTCTAGGAAAAGAACAGATGTAATGAAACTAGTGCGTGAATTTGGTTTAGGAAAATAACACATACAATGTCTATAGGTGATCCATGTTTCATACCATGGTCATAGAGACCAAAAGCACATAGGAAGAGTAGCTTCCACATTGCATGTTGCACCAGTGAGGCAAAAGTTGCATCACAAAATGCACTGGAGTGTGTGTGGTCATGTGGATCAACGTGGTATAGTAAAAGAACACATGCAATGACACTAGTGGATTAATGTGGTTTAGGAAAAGAACATATGCAATGACTATAGGTGATCCATGTGTCAAACCATGGTCACAGACACCAAAAGCACATAGGAAGAGAAGGGTCCATATTGCATGTTGCACCAGTGAGGTAGAAGTTGCATCACAGAATGCAGTAGAGTGCGTGTGGTAATGTGGATCAATGTGGTCTAGGAAAAAAGAACAAATGCAATGACACTAGTGAATCAATTTGGTTTAGAAAAACAACACATGCAATGACTATAGGTGATCCATGTGTCATACCATGGTCATAGAGACCAAAAGCACATAGGAAGAGCAGCTTCCACATTGCCTGTTGCACTAGTGAGGCAGAAGTTGCATCATAGATGCATTGGATTATGTGTGGTCATGTAGGTCAATGTGGTCTAGGCAAACAACACACGCAATGACACTAGTGGATCAATATAGTTTAGGAAAAAAACACATGCAATGACTATAGGTGATCCATGTGTCATACCATAGTCACAGAGACCAAAAGCACATAAGAATAGCAGCTTCCACATTACATGTTTCACCAGTGAGGCAGAAGTTGCATCACATAATGCACTGAAGTGTGTGTGGTCATGCGGATCAATGTGGTCTAGGAAAAGAACACATGTAATAACACTAGTGGATCAGTGTGGTTTAGGAAAAAGAACACATGCAATGACTATAGGTGATCCATGTGTCATACCATGGTCACAAAGACCAAAAGCACATAGGAAGAGCAGCTTCCACATTGCATGTTGCAAAAGTGAGGTAGAAGTTGCATCAAAGAATGCACTGGGGTGTGTGTGCTCATGTGGATCAATGTGGTCTAGGAAAAAACACATGCAATGACACTAGTGTATCATTGTGGTTTAGGAAAAGAACACATGCAATGACTATAGGTGATCCATGTGTCAAACAATGGTCACAACGACCAAAAGAACATAGGAAGAGCACCTTCCTATTTGCATGTTGCACTAGTGAGGCAGAAGTAACATCACAGAATGCATTGGATTGTGTGTGGTAATGTGGATCATTGTGTTCTAGGAAAAGAACAACTGCAATGAAACTAGTGGATCAATTTGGTTTAGGAAAAGAACACATGCAGTGACTATAGGTGATCCATGTGTCATAACATGGTCATAAAGACCAAATACACATAGAAATAGCAGCTTCCACATTGCATGTTGCACAGTGAGGCAGAAGTTGCATCATAGATGCATTGGATTGTGTGTGGTCGTGTAGATCAATGTGTCCTAGGCAAAGAAAACACGCAATGACATTAGTGAATCAATGTAGTTTAGGAAAATAACACATGCAATGACTATAGGTGATCCATTTGTTATACCATGGTCATAGAGAGCAAAATCACATAGGAAGAGTAGCTTCCACATTGCATGTTGCATGAGTGACGTAGAAGTTGCATCACAGAATGCACTAGAGTGTGTGTGGTCATGTGGATCAATGTGGTATAGGAAAAGAACACATGCAATGACACTAGTGGATTAATGTGGTTTAGGAAGAGAACACATGCAATGACTATAGGTGATCCATCGGTCAAACCATGGTCACAAACACCAAAAGAACATAGGAAGAGCAGCTTCCACATTGCATGTTGCACCAGTGAGGCAGAAGTTGCATCATAGAATGCGCTGGAGTGTGTGTGGTCATGTGGGTTAATGTGGTCTAGGAAAAGAACAGATGTAATGACACTAGTGGATCAATGTGGTTTAGGAAAAGAACACATGAAATGACTATAGTTGACCCATGTGTCAAACCATGGTCACAAAGACCAAAAGAACATAGGAAGAGCAACTTCGAGATTGCATGTTGCACTAGTGAGGTAGAAGTTGCATCACAGAATGCACTGGATTGTGTGTGGTCAGTTGGATCAATGTGTTCTAGGCAAAGAACACATGCAATGAAACTAGTGGATAAATTTGGTTTAGGAAAAGAACACACGCAATGACTACATGTGATCCATGTGTCATACCATGGTAACAGAGACCAAAAGCACATAGGAAGAGCAGCTTCCACATTGCATGTTGCACGAGTGAGGCAGAAGTTGCATCGCAAAATGCACTAGAGTGTTTATGGTCATGTGGATCAATGTGGTATAGGAAAAGAACATATGCAATGACACTAGTGTATTAATGTGGTTTAGGAAAAGAACACACGCAATGACTGTAGGTGATCCATGTGTCAAACCATGGTCGCAGAGACCAAAAGCACATAGGAAGAGTAGCTTCCAAATTTCATATTGCACTAGTGAGGTAGAAGTTTCATCACAGAATGCAGTAGAGTGCGTGTGGTCATGTGGATCAATGTGGTATAGGAAAAAGAACAAATGCATTGACACTAGTGGATCAATTTGGTTTAGGAAAATAACACATGCAATGACTATAGGTGATCCATGTGTCATACCATGGTCATAGAGACCAAAAGCACATAGGAAGAGAAGCTTCCACATTGCATGTTGCACCAGTGAGGCAGAAGTTGAAGGAAATATGCCCTAAGAGGCAATAATAAAGTTGTTATTATGTATTCCTTATATATGATAGATGTTTATTTTGCATGCTAGAATTGTATTGATCGAAAAAATCAATACATGTGTGTTTAATAAACATAAAGGGTTCCTAGTTATGCCTCTCTTATAGACTAGCTTGTTGATTAACAAGATGATCAAGGTTTCCTGATCATGGGCATTGGATGTTGTTAATAACAAGGTCACACCATTGGTGCAATATTGTGATGAACATTCATCCAAAGTATAGCATTACGATCAAGACATTATGTTTATATTGCTATAACATCATACGAAGTAATCTTTATCCTTAGACCATGAGATCATGTTAATTGCTAACACCTGAAGAGTATCTTGATAACATCAAACGTCACACCGTAACAGGGTGACTATAAAGATGGGTTCAGTACTACGAAGGTGTTATGTTGAGGCTCATGGATCAAGTGTGGAATTTGTCAATCCCGATGACGGATAGATATACTCTGGTCCCTCTCGGTGATATCACATTGATATAGCTTGCAAGCAAGTGATGTGATCACTAGAATGTTATATCACGAGAACGTGAAAAGAGTGCATGTTGGTAACGAGATCAAACTAGGTATTTGGATACCGATGATCGAATCTCGGACATGTATTATGTCAAGAGACAAAGGGATTTAGTTACAAGCGTTAAAGGTTCTCACGATCACAGAAGTCATCGTTGAATATGCAGGAGTCAGTATGGATCTCCAGGTCCCGCTTATGACTATTGATCTGAGAGGAGTCTCAATCATGTCTGCATTATTCGCGAACCGTAGGGTGACACACTTAAGAGTTACCGGACACCATTCTGGAGCACATATGTTTCAGACGAAACAATTGCAAAGTGCAGGAATTGTTTCGATAGAAACCGAAAATTGTTTCGGGTGAAATTGCAGAAAGTGGTTCTGCATGTGATATTAAAATATTGCAAGGGGATATATGTGAATGTTTTTTAATTAAAGTAATTAACAAAATTTTGAATAAATTTAATA
The DNA here is from genome assembly GCA_916181665.1 of Avena sativa. NCBI lineage: Eukaryota > Viridiplantae > Streptophyta > Magnoliopsida > Poales > Poaceae > Avena > Avena sativa. The sequence continues at coordinate 438,218,087 of OV702289.1, forward strand.
AAAGAGTTTTATTAAATGAGAGAGCATTAAACATGGAGAATTTTAATGCATTTAAAGTAGGGACTTTAAAGGGGAATGTGAAGAGGCATTTTAATGTGGAGGGGTTACCACCACATGAATGGGGGAGGTGAGGGGTCATGGAGAGAGGGGGTACCCCCTCCTCCTATAAAAGGCCACCCTCTTCCTCCTTCTTCCACACACCTCCTCGTGAAGGATCTCTCTCCCCCTCTAGAATTATTCCCCCATGGTCTTGGATTAGCGACATACATGTTCCCGGTGGCATTTCGTCTGGAAGGAGTTGCTGCTTCCACTGGATCGCTGGAGCGAGGAGGTGAAGGTTGTCCAGTGGCTTGAATGTGAGTGTGAGTACGGATGCGCTGCTGAGTTGCGGCGCTCGGACTTCCACTCGATCTTGAGATCGGCAAGTGTACGACTACATCAACCATGAGTTCCTACTCGTTAACAAAACTCGTTGTCTTCGAGGGTAAGTTCTCGTTGGATGTATGTCCGCCCGTTGCTTTGTACTTAGTAGATAGATCTTGGCGTGTAGTTCTCATCGTAGGAATTTTTTTGTTTTCTATGCTGCGGACCCAACAGTGGTATCAGAGCCTGATCTATGCGTAGTTGCTTTGCACGGGTAATACACATATGTTTATATGTGGGCGATCATGATCATGTTATTGCATCTTCTATGTATTTTGGATATTGCTGGCATAGTGGGATGAAGCGGCCCGGACCAACCTTACATGTCATCGTACATGAGACCGGTTCCATGACTGACATGCAACTTGTTTTGCATAAGTGCCTGGTGGGTGTCTGTCTCTCCTACTATAGTCAATATATGATTTACAACGAGTTGCTAATAACTTAGTTATCCTCATTGTGGAGCAATGTGGTTTAGGAAAATAACACATGCAATGACTATAGGTGATCCATCTGTCATACCATGGTCACAGAGAACAAAAGCACATAGGAAGGGCAGCTTCCACATTGCATGCTGCACCAGTGAGGCAGAAGTTGCATCACATAATGCACTGGAGTGTGTGTGGTCATGTGGATCAATCTAGTATAGGAAAAGAACACATGCAATGACACTAGTGGATTAATGTCGTTTAGGAAAAGAACACATGCAATGACTATAGGTGATCCATGTGTCGAACCATGGTCACATACACCAAAACACATAGGAAGAGAAGCTTCCACATTGCATGTTGCACCAGTGAGGTTGAAGTTGCATCAAAGAATGCAGAACAGTGCGTGTGGTCATGTGGATCAATGTGGTCTAGGAAAAAAGAACAAATGCAATGACACTAGTGGATCAATTTGGTTTAGGAAAACAACACATGCAATGACTATAGGTGATCCATGTTTCATACCATGGTCATAGATACCAAAAGCAAATAGGAAGAGCAGCTTCCACATTGCATGTTGCACCAGTGAGGCACAAGTTGCATCATAGATGCATTGGATTGTGTGTGGTAATGTAGATCAATGTGGTCTAGGCAAAGAACACACGCAATGACACTAGTGGATCAATGTAGTTTAGGAAAATAACACATGCAATGACTATAGGTTATCCATGTGTCATACCATGGTCACAGAGCCCAAAAGCACATATGAAGAGCAGCTTCCACATTGCATATTGCACCACTGGGGCAGAAGTTGCATCACACAATGCACTGGAGTGTGTGTGGTCATGTGGATCAATGTGGTATAGGAAAAGAACACATGCAATGACACTAGTGTATCAGTGTGGTTTAGGGAAAGAACACATACAATGACTATAGGTGATCAATGTGTCAAACCATGGTTACAAAAACCAAAAGAACATTGGAAGAGCACCTTCCAATTTGCATGTTCCACTAGTGAGGCAGAAGTTGCATCATAGAATGCACTGGATTGTGTGTGGTCATGTGGATCATTGGGTTATAGGAAAGGAACATATGCAATGAATCTAGTGGATTAATTTGGTTTAGGAAAAGAACACATGCAATGACTATAGGTGATCCATGTGTCATACCATGGTCACAGAGACCAAAAGCAAATAGGAAGTGCAGCTTCCACATTGCATGTTGCACCAGTGAGTTAGAAGTTGCATCAAATAATGCACTAGAGTGTGTGTGGTCATGTGGATCAATGTGGTCTAAGAAAAAGGAACCCATGCTAAGACACTAGTGGATGCTAAAACATACGTAGTACTCCCTCCGTTTCAAATATAAGATGTTTTAGCTTTTGTGAAACAAGTGTTTCTAGACCCCTTTTAGTATATGGGTTCACTCTGAACTACACAATTAAAAGAGTCTAGATAAATTCGTTTCACAAAAGCTAAAAAATCCTTATATATTTTGAAACGGAGGGAGTAGATACGGAGTACATGTGCAAGGCCATTGTTTGAAAGGAAAAGCTACTTGATCTAAGAAAGTAGTGCTAGCTCCAGTATAGCGAGCCATGTTTGAAAGGAAAAGCTCGACCATTAGAGCATGATAAACTGACGATCAATACTTGTGTGACCCCCATATGGAACCCAAAATGCCCATGTCTCATCTAGATTGTGACAAGGCCATGTTTCAAAACAAAAGCAAGACTATCTACTGCCCTTGATTTAAACAAGTACAGTACATCAATATCAGTTCCACAAAATGTTTTAGTAATAGCAATGACAAAACATTTGAGAGATTCCGTAGTTTTCCTAGTTGAAATTCAATAGCAGTATAGAGAGAATCAGTTCTTGTTCCAGCTCAAAAAATAGACTCGATCATTGGAGCAAGCAAAACTGACAATCAAGTGACAATGCCTGTGTGACCCCCATATGCAACCCAAAATTCCCAAGACTCATCTAGATAATTGTGACAATGCTAACTTTCAAAAGAAAAGAAAGACGAACTCCTGTCCTTGGCCTAAACAAGTACTATCAGTACCAGTATATAGTAGTACAAAATAGTCTGAAGTACAAGAACTAGTGCTATACTAGTACTACTATGCATCCAAAATCTAACCTCTAGTACACGTACATCCAAGGTATGTAGTGAAAGTGGGATAAAAAATATGAGGTAGTAGAATGGTCAATTTGGAATTCTCCCTTGCGATGGATGCATATTGAGTGATATAGGCCCTGGTTCTGTGACATTTGATGGTACAACACCATGGAATGCTTTTCCTTCTATATGATGCCAGACACCGCCCTGCTCCCAGGAGTGAAGGAATTGCACACTGCACCCTCCCAAAACCCAACCTCTGGTGATGGGTGATAGATGGTGAACTGCACGTTGTACAAGGGCAACGCGCACCCGTCTGGCCTAACGCACACGACAGAGACGATGATGTCTCCCCACTTGAGCATGTCAAATAGCATAACAAACACCGTACCATCGTCCCCAGATCCAATGTTCTATATTGTTGATGAGCGCGGTGCGGACAACGGCTGAGAGAGGAACCTGTGATTTCTAAAGGAAGTAAGAATCGGTGGACTAAATTGCAGCATGCTAAATATACATATAAGAAGTTCTCAGGCACCTGAGATCTAGGCACTACCAAGAAAAGAATATAGAGCCATGTTTCAAAGGAAATGCTAGATCATCTCTAGGGTTTGATCTAAACAAACTTGAACGGCAGATCATCATCAGAATCATGATGGTCATATTTTCCATCTCCCACATTGTGGATGCAAAATGAGTAATCCAGGTGAACCTATCATGTTTCTTAATCAGGAAATTACGGTAATCTTCCGTAATCCTGACGGAGGTCGGAGACACGCTGCTCTTCGGCTCAAAAAACATGGTATCTTTGGCGAACTCCTCCAGGTCCTCTCTAATCATTGAAGGTTTATAAAATTGCAACTCTACCACGTACCACGGAAACAAGCACGCCTCTGACCTGTCGCACTAGACGGATACGACGAGGCCATAGTCGAGCATGTCAAATCACACGGTGAACAATGTACCATCGTCCCTAGATACCACGATCTCTACTCTCCATGAGCCAGGTGCTAACAAACATTGAGAGATGTACCTGTGTTCCTCGCCATAGTGGAAACTCTACACTTCAATCGAGTGGGATTTTTCGAGGTGAGCGAGGAGCATTGTGGGCGGGGCGGTGAACTCGCATCTAGGCTTATTGCAGTTGAACGGGCCATGCGGGCACGCCATCTTGTGGGTGAGGAAGTCGTAGATGGCGACCAATGTCCCGCAACCATCATTGGGGCATCTGCTACTTTTTCCGCTGATGACTTGGCGGCGCAACTCCTTGGAACATGCGACCAGCCGGACGGTGCTAGTAGTGTCCATACACATAGCGATTTCTCCGAAGGCGTCGCCACTGAACTTGGTCCGGACACCGTACCGAATGTTGTGCATCGAATCCTCCATTGCGTCCGGATGGACTAGGGCGAGGGTGGATTCAATTATGATTGTTAGGGTTTCTTGGAGGAGAGTGATGGAGGCCTGCAAGAACCGAGGCAGCAGGTGAGAAATGGCTAGGAAAATTTAGGAAGTGCACGCTCGAGGGGATCCAAAATGCGGCTAGCCAGCGTTAGCGAATGGGGATCGCCGAAGATGGGGAAGATGGGAGGCTCTTTGAACGAGGCGTGTTAATTTTGTGTGTTCCCTCGTCGGTCTTCTGCAGTGGAATGGGTACACCTGCTGGAGTTATAGCTAGAGTGCTAGACTAGAAAGAAGTCACTTCTTGGCTCAGTATTGTATCATCTCATCACATAGACTGTGTGTCAGGAAAGGACGTGAGCCCACATTTCACCCCTCCCTACATAGCATGCACCGTAGAATCGCTTTTGTCGCACATGAGGGATTTGAACCCACATGCCGAAATAAAAGGACGTCAATCCTCAAGCTAGCTCGCCCAACTCTGATAAATAGGACTACTAAAAAATATAATAATAGGTGAAGCTCAAAAAATAATTATAATTTTGAGCCACATTCATATAATATATGTTGTATATTTGGTTCTTGTACTTTGTATCATGTAGTAGTAATCAACCTATTAGCTACCTAATAATACTCGCCATGCTCTAAAGAAATGACGAAGAACATTCTACAATTATTGAGAACTGTGTTTTGAGGTTTGTGCATATCTTTTAGTGTGCTAAAGACTATCAATAGTATTTTCTAGATGCTAGAATGGGTAGAATTAATATCCAACAGTACTTTATGGACGTAGCTCGAAATTATAATTATTTTTGGGCTTCACCTATTATAATTTTATATAAACTAGTAAAAGGAACGTGCCACACACGCATATACTGTATAAAATGTGATTTAACAAACATTAAGTTGTCATAAACAAATAGTCTTGTTAGAGAAAAATGCATACATTAAGTCTATTAATAATAACTATCTACACATATTGAAAATACAACCTACTATGCTATGAATTTTGCGGGGGTGTGACATGATGGTTCTAGAACATGGAGGAGTTTGCTCTAGGTAGTACTCAACATGAATCCAACTGCTCTGAACCATTGGATCTAACAACCCAACGGTCCGGATTGGTACTATGGATCTAGTTCAAAACTGTTCCTTTAGAGTAATAGAAAAAAAATGATATGGAATATACTTCTACTATCTGATTCTCACATGCAAGGCATGTGCAACTTACTAATAAGATATATAACACGAATAACTTTCAACATCGATCATCGGATATAGATTGACAGATTCCAACACTGCTAATTGATGGATCTCTTGCAATTTCAAGAATCTATCGCGCTTACATGTAGTTCAAATTTGACCTACTTTCTTTAAATCGACATAAAGTAATTTGAGTGAGTGGGAATAGTTAGCTGATATATAGGGAAGCTTGAAACGTGCTAAGACTAGGGAATTGTAACAAAACATGTCAGTGTTTTCTGAAAATTGGGTGGTGGCACTTTATTTTTTTGACTGGGGTATGTCCCGAAGGAGTGAGATGCTTCACTAATTAACACAGTTAGTACATTTGTACATGTTACACCAAGGACCTTAAAAAAGTGAATGTTGCATCCAAGTCCATACATTTAACACAAAGAAACCTACAATAAGGCAATTAAAATTAGTAGTTGGGTCTTGCTCCTCCATCGCGGAGCTGAGCCATGCTCTTTGTAGTAGTAGCAGTAAGCTGCACGTGCCTTGCACGTGAAACTGACATAATCTACAAAAGCATGACATGTCATCAGTATATAACATTGTAATAGGTAAATCTTGAAATATCTATGAATTTGAGCCACGTTTCTAAAGTATGAGTGTATATTTGGTTCTTGCACATTATATCATGTAGAAATAAACGTTTATGAGCTATCTAATAATTGAAAATTCTAGAACCATGGTCTAGAGAAACAACCGAGATGATTCTACAATGATGGATAAGTGTATTTTGACATTTTTCTACATATATATCTTATCTGAGCTTATCTTAGCACTATACAGTGTACGAATAACTTTGAATATTGACCGTTGGATAAAGACTCGCAAATCCCAACATTCCTACCCGTTGGATCTTCTTTTCTATTCTAGCATCAAGAAGATTTTATTGATAGTCTTCATCACAAGGAATGGTATGCACAAAACTCAAAACACACTTTTCCATCATTCTAGAATCTTCTCCCTCGTTTCTCTAGACCATGTTACCAGAATTTTCAAGTTTTAGATAGCTAATAATCGTTGACTTATAAATGATATATAAAGTACAAGAACTAGATACACACCCATACTTTGTATGCTTTAGCTATTAAAATTTTATATAGTGATGATATATCAGACGTCTATTATCTGAGTCGCACGTGTTGATCAAAAGGGACATGCCACACACGTATATACTATATGAAATGTGATTTAACAAACGTTAAGTTATTATTAACCAATATTCTTGTTAGAGAAAAAATGCATAAATTAAGTCTATTAGTAATAACTATCTACACAAATTGAGAATACATCCTACCGTGCTATGAAATTTTGGGGGTGGTGACATGATGGTTCTAGAACATGTTCGAGTTTGATCTAGGTACTATTTAACACGAATCCAACTGCTCTGATCCATTGGATCTAACACCCCAACGGTCAGGATTGGATCTATGGATCCAATTCAAAACTGCTCCATTGTAGTAGTAGGGAGAATACAACCTACTATGCTATGAAATTTTAGGGGTGGTGACATGATGGTTCTAGAACATGGTGGAGTTTTCTCTAATTACTATTCAACACGAAGCCAGGTGCTCTGAACCATTGGATATAACAGCCCAATGGTCAGGATTAGTGCTGAGGATCCAATTCAAAACTTCTCCATTATAATAGTAGAGATAGATATATGATGTCGATATGGTCATCCTTTGAATAACCTTCATTCCTGATGTTTGGAAAGGAAGAGAAAAATTCCAACGTTTGAATTCTACTAATTTTTGCCTCCAATGCCTGGTTCCTTCCTATGTACAACAACGCACATGCTAGAGACACAACTGAGCCGCCGTACAAAGACACACGTGCGCAGCGCTATAGACGAGGGAGTCCTGAGATGGATGGTGATGCAGCGACTGAGAGCGAAAAAACAAATTTGTTTTGTTTTGAGTTCACATAAGTCCTAAAATTTACTAGAGTGTGTATGTTTTAAAGGCTGTAGTACCTCATTTCAGGAACCCATCGTAATGCCGTTCTGACATTGCACTGCCTTCAAGTGCCCTATCACGCTGCCCTCCCTCCCTGCCTCCCTTTTATTCTGCGAGCTCCTCTTTCTCTTCGGTTTTTCCCTCATCTCACTAGTACCTCTCTCCCAAAGCTTAAGGCTTTTTTGATAAGTCAAGCTACGAAACGTTTGACCAAACTTCTAAAAAAATATCAAGAACTACTATATGTTATTCATAGATACCACGTGAATATATGTTTCATGATGTATCAAAGGGTATGTATTTCATATTGTAAATATTAATATATATTTTTGAACAGACTTGGTCAAACTTTGCATAGCTTGACTTTTCAAAATAAAGGCCTTGAGCCTTTGATGTAGGTACTACTAGTGTTTAGTACTCCGTCCCGGAACTTAAGTCTTGATATATAGACATCATGGTAATGAAAATTCAAGAGGGATCTACCGTGCTAACTGGTAGTTCAAATTTGACCTAATTTCTTTAAAGCAACATAAAGTTATTTAAGTGGGCACAGTTCACTAGGGAATCTTGAAATATGCTAAGACTAGGGAATTGTAAGAAAACATGGTCCCCACTTTTTCTGAAAACTAGGTGGTGGTACTTTTTTTACTAAGGTATGTCCCGAGGGAGCAAGATTCTTCAATTAATTAACACAGTAAGTGAATGTGTACATGTTACACCAAGGACCTCAAAAATGAAAAATGCATCCAAGTACACACATTTAGCAAAAAGAAAACTAAAATCAAATGCTTGAAAATTTTGGTAACATGGTCTATAGAAAGAAGGGGAAGATTCTAGAATGATGGAGAAGTGTGTTTTGAGGTTTGTGCATAGCACTTAATTATGATGAAGACTACCAATAGAATCTTCTAGATGCTATAATGGAAAATAAGATCCAATGGCTGGAAATGTTGGGATTCGTGAGTCTTGATCCATCAATTAATATTCAAAGTTTTTCGTACACGATGTGTGTTAAGATAGTGGTAATGGTAAGACTAGTACTTACTTAACAAAAGAAAATAGCACACTTCTGTAGCACCCCGATAAAACCACTACTAGAAAATCGCTATCTTTCTCCCTTGTGCATCATCATGATAGCATGCTCATGTCATCATGCCACATTGCATTTGAGCATCGTCATGTCATCATGCATCTGTTTGTCTAAAACTATCTTCCAAAAGACCTATTTTGTTTTCTACATTATCCCCTTCTATTTCAAAGTATAAAACCCCAGTCTTTATCGAACCGTTTATTTATCAAAAACTATTTACAGAAGTCTATTTAAAAATAAAATACATGTTTTTATAAAAATCGGGGGAGGTAGCCGTCGGCAAGGCAAAAAACCAGCCAGTAGCCGGCCTACAATCCCAGACCAACAAGACCTTAAACCCTAATCCACCCAGCCGCTCCCCACCTAATCCCTACAGCGCGGCCTGCCCCGCGATGCACCGCTTCCTCTCGATACGCTTCCACCCGCCGCGCAAACCCACCCCATCGTACCGCACGCCAACCCCGCACCTAGCTACCATCCTGGCCCCACCACGCATTGAGGCCTGATCCCGCGTCCACCCCGTGTCGCAACCACCCCACCTCATCCTCCCTCTTCCCTCGATCCCGATTCCGCCGCTGGTGCCCCCTCCGCTTATCCTTGGCCTCAGCCACCTTGGTCCACCCGCGAGGCACCGCCCTAGGACGCCTTCATCTCCCCGGCGGTCCCGCCTCTCCGTCACCGCGTGGCTCCACGCTCGGCCCCACGTGTCAAGCACCGCTGCCATGAACTCCTTCGCCTCGCTGCATATCTGAGCATCGCCGCCTCTCGCCTTTGCTCTGACACGACCACGCCCCGTCCGACTTTTGTTCCCTGTCGCCATGGTCGTCCTCTAGGTCGCCTCGATCTCGAGCGCCGCCGCCCCCTACGACCTCGCCTCTAGGATAATACATGTCCTCGACCCCGTCTCCCCCTGCAGAAACAGTTCAAGGACCGCCTCGCCCGAAGCTCCAAGGGCTCTGCCCCGGCACCTCCTGTTCAGCTTCCCGTGGTGCTCTGCCGTCCTCCTGAGCCGCCCACCGCGTCTGTGTCCCCAGGAGCACCGGTCGTGCCTCCCTGCGGAACCTCGTCCGTGAGCCCCTGCAGAGCCGTGCATGAGTTTCGACTGATGCCTCCTAGCTCTACCGCCGAGGGGATTTAAGTCATGGAGGTAATTTTGGTTCACCGAACTGCTATTCACTGGTGTATTGCCGCTCGAAAATGAGGTGGTGACCAATTGTTACTTCTGTTGACTCTGTAGCATTCGCGGTAGTCAGTATCTTCAAGTTCAAGGGAGACCATCATTGAGGTACATCAGGGTCCCCTTCGACAACATGTCCAGACCCAAAGAACCATTAGCCCTTGAACTCGAGAGAACCACGCCGACAACCCGCGGTGCCTGAAGATCAACACCGGACAGGAACATAAAGACCTCCTTCATAGAACATGAATACTTTGATCCTCGAACCTCGATCCTGGAAACTGGTCCCGGAGAAACCGAACCTAAACCACATCAAACCAAGACCGTCGATCCGATGCATGATCCCCTTATCCGAGACCCCTATTTTTTTAAAATATGACATCTACTTGTTGCATATTAAATTGTTCATGACCGCATACATGTTTGACATTTGGGGGTATTTTGTCGATTCACCTAATAATTAAATATGGAGTCCATATGCAGACTTTTCTAGTCTTATATTCGCCCCATTTAAATTTTTGTAGCGAACCGATGCCATGTTTTGCCTTGTTAATTCAACATTTGAATTGCGGGGTACCTAAACTAGAACCATATAATTAATTGTCGGGACCCCGGTTCCGCTTAATACTGCCTAGTCACATCGCATCTTTGCCATGTCATGCATCATATCATAAAAATGCTGATTCTTCTGCGGTAGTATTAAATAGTGCATCTGGTGTTTCTTTTAGTGCCTTGGTTCTTCGCGGATTAGGCTGTTGAGTTGATGCGAGTATCGACAAGTTCTTGGGATAATGAATCTTCGTCTATGTTTTACAGGCGAGCATTCTCCCCCTTTCTACCTATTTTGCATTTACAGTCTTTATTTCCTCCTGTTGATCTATTGTTATCCGTGTCGCGATGCTTTAGTGTTCCGTACCAGATATATTCCGTGTAGCCTTTATATTGCCTTGGACACCTCCTATTACATATTGTTTGGTAGATAGATGGTCTTGAAAGTCGTAGTCGCTTGCTCAGGTGCAATACCGTGTCGTGAAGTACCACACAGTTGTTGGAATGTTGTCACATGCTTAATGGTGGAGATGATCATGGCTTTAAGTTCAACCTAATAATTATAATGCTGAAAATAGATATAACTAATGCAGAGGCATCGATGGGCAATAGATGTTATTTGGTTCTTCCACACTCACTTGTGTCCGGTAGGACCCCGAGTACTTGATACCTGTTCCTTGACTATTCGCACTATCCACATACGGGAGACTCTATGAATCCCCCTTTGCTTGAGCTTGATTCGTACTTTATTTCTTGGGGCCACAAACTAGTTTGGGGCTTTATTACTATCCTGTACTTATGCCATGCTTTACTGCTTTATTTACGATTATGCGTGGAGCACCTGTACTGTTTAGGAATTGCAGAGTGTTTTCGTGGTATCGACAAGCCCAGTCACACTTTTAGGTTCCCAGTGGTTTACAGCCATTGGCGCAAACCTTGGGTTCGTCTCGGAGCCGGCCAACTTTGTTACGGGTAGCTTACTGGGGTGGCCCCCTGAAATATTTTATGAATCCTGTGATTGCTTTGTCGTGAAAGCCTTGTTGGGTTTTGATTTGGTTTTTCCGAGGTTGATCGTGTGTGTGTTGCTATTTGTGCACCCCTGCAGGGTAAATCTTTCTGAAAGCCGTGTCCGCGGTTATGGACGACTTGGAGCACAGTATCTCGATCATAGACAAGCATAACTAAAGTAGTGCTATAAATTTGACTTAATATGTGACTAGTAATCAGCTTCACTACAATGGAATGGATAATAAAAGTGCCAACAACTGGTGGAACTGGGGTGTATTGTGTCATGTTATACCTGCCTAGTAAGTATCACAACTCCAATGGAATGAAATAAAAGTGCCAACAACTGCTGGGTTGGGGATGTCACATGCTAATTATATCTGACTAGTAAGCATTGCAACTACAACTGAATGGTTAACTAAAATTGCCCACTACTTATGCTATCAGGAGGACTCATGCTATATATATCTGACTAGTAAGTGCTTCAAATATAATGGAATGAATAAAACTACCAACTGTGTGAGTTCCTCAGTTGACTTCCTCATTTGGTCTCGAGGGGGAATACCAGGATGGGTATGATTGGTGTTAGTATCAGGTTTGTTCCGAATAGGTCTTTCTTATCCCTCTCTAATAGTCGACAGTTGCATCGAGTCTCTATAGGTTATTTAGTGCATGATGCGCTGCCGCTTCAGTCCACCATACCTATGTAGGTGAGAGCCTCCGAATTCTAGCCTTGCCGTGTACTGGCCTTAGTACTGACCGCTCCATTTTCCTTTGCCCTTTGTCGGCACCCCTTTTGTTTAACAGGTAGAAGTTCGACATCGTTAGTAGGGTTACCCTTCCGGCTTTCCCTGGGCAGGGTTATGGATGCCATTGGTTATTCTTCAGCGCTCTTAGCCCCATTTGCATCTTATCCGTACCCGGATATTGTATCGTTTCAAGGTGATTTGGATCTTTGTATTGCATATCTGTATTATTGACTCATGGAGTCGTTGTTGTATTTATATGTTCTGTGGGTCCCATCGTGGACTATTGTGTAATGATATTACTTCGTTTGCCACCCGCACGCAATTGCCTGGTGGGCATCTTTGAATCGTTTCTATACGGGTTTTGTAGGAATCGCTGAAACTTGCATAGGGCCAATTCGAGGGTGTTACAACTTCTCACTTTCAGCAGATCTTGTTGAAGAAGATTCACAAATCTACCAGGTGCAGGTACTGTAACATAAACTATATATGATGTCAATGTGGTCATGACCTTGGTTGTTCGGGTTAAAACCAGGAATGTTCATACACCGTAGGCCAATACACATTGTGAAGCAGCGATAACATTTATTTTTGTACTCAAAGGTGTCAAAACACATGTTTCTCATTTTTTTCTTAGCACTATATAGTGTATGAATAACTTTGAATATTAACCATTGGATCCTGACGCGAATCCCAGCATTATAAGACATTGGATCTTCATTTCCATTTTAGCATCAAGAAGATACTATTGATAGTCTTTCATTTCTTATCTTACCACTACTAGTAAAAGGCACATGCCACACACATATATACTGTATGAAATGTGATTTAACAAACATTAAGTTTTTATTAACCAATAGCCTTGTTAGAGAAAAAATGCATACATTAAGTCTATTAATAATAACTATCTACACATATTGAGAATACAACCTACTGTGCTATGCAATTTTGGGGATGGTGGCATGATGGTTTTAGAACATGGTGCAGTTTGCTCTAGGTACTATTTAACATGAATCCCGCTACTCTGAACCATTGGATGTAACAGACCAATGGTCACGATTGGTGCTATGGATCAAATTCAAAACTGCTCCATTATCTCTAACTATTATAATGGAGCAGTTTTGAATTAGATACATAGCACCAATCCTGACCGTTGGGATATAAGATCCAATGGTTCAGAGGAGCTGGATTCATGTTGAACAGTACCTAGAGAAAACTCCACCATGTTCTAGAACGATCATACTTTAAGTCTTGTTAGAGAAAAAATGTATACATTAAGTCTATTAATAATAACTATCTACACATTTTGAGAATACAACCTACTGTGCTAAGAAATTTTGGGGGTGGTTACATGGTGGTTCTAGAACATGCATGGTGCAGTTTGCACTAGGTACTATTCAACAAAAATCCAGCTACTCTAAACCATTGGATCTAACAGCCCAACGGTCAGGATTGGTGTTATGGACCCTATTCAAAACTGCTCCATTATAGTAGTAGAGATATAGTGTACGAATAACTTTGAATATTGACCGTCGGATTAAGACTCGCGAATCCCAACATTGCCAACCATTGGATCTTCTTTTCCATTCTAGCATCTAGAATATCTTATTGATAGTCTTCATCACAATGAATGCTATTCACAACACTCAAACCACACTTCTCCATCCTTCTAGAATCTTCTCCCTTATTTCCCTAGACCATGCCACCAAAATTTTCAAGTTTTAGATAACTAATAATCATTGAATTCTACATGATATACAAAGTACAAGAATGAAATATACACCCATACTTGATAGATGTTGATAATTTTTTTGCTTTACCTATTATAATTTTATATAGTGATGATTTGTCACACGTCTATTATCTCAGTCTCACGTGAAGGGCATGTGCAACTTACTAGTTATATATAGTGTGCGGAAAACTTTGAATATTGACCACTGATTCATGACCCGCGAATCCCAACATTGCTGGTAGTTATTGGATCCTCCAATCCATTCCATCATCTAGAAGATACTATTGATAGTATTTTTTATGTTATCTTACCACTATATAATGTACGAGTAACTTTGAGTATTGATCATTGGATCAAGACTCATGAATCCCAACACTACTAGTCGTTGGATCTTCTTTTTTTCCATTCTACCAGGTGATGGTACTTTTTTGACTAATAAGGTATATGTCCCGAGGGAGCAAAATTCTTCAATTAATTAACACGGTAAGTGGATGTGTACATGTTACACCAAGGACCTCAAAAAATGAAAAATACATCCAAGTTCATGCATTTAGCAGAAAGGACCCTAAAATCAAATACTTGAAAATTTTGGTAACATGGTCTATAGAAACTAGGGGGAGATTCAAGAATGATGGAGAAGTGTGTTTTGAGGTTTGTGCATATAGCATTTCATTGTGATGAAGACTATCAATAGAATTGTCTAGATGTTAGAAGGGAAAAGAAGATCCAACGGCTGGAAATGTTAGGATTCGTGAGTCTTGATCCAACAATTAATATTCAAAGTTGTTCATATACGATATAGTGTTAATATAGTGGTAATGGTAAGACTAGTACTTGGTTAACAAAAGAAAACAGCGCACTCCTCACTTCTAGCAGATCTTGTTGAAGAAGATGCACAAATCTACCATATGTGGGGATTGTATTATAAACTATACTAGTAAGTTGCACGTGCCTTGCACGTGAGACTTAGATAGTAGACGTATGACATATCACCACTATATAAAATTATACTCCTTTCCTCCCAAAATGTAAGGCGCCTAAGCTTTAGTCAAAAGTCAACATATTTTAAGTTTGACCAAATTTATACAAAAAATATAAAAAATTAACAATACCAAATCAATATAAATAGATTCACCAGAAAGTATAGTTTCTCAAAATCTCCATTCGATATTGTAGATATTCATATATTTTCATATAAACTTGGTAAAACATAAAAGATGTGGACTTTTGGCTAAAGCTTAGGCGCCTTACATTTTTGGACGAAGGGAGTAATTGGTAAAGCACAATAAATTATAAATTTGATCAACATCTATAAAGTATGGGTGTATATTTGGTCCTTGTACTTTGTATCATCATGTAGAAGTCGAAGATTATTAGCTACCTAACACATGAATTTTTTGATAACATGGTCTAGAGAAACAAGGGGGAAGATTCTAGTATGATGGAGAAGTGTATTTTGAGGTTTATGCATAGAATTCATTATGCCGAAGACTCTCAATAGAATCTTCCAGATGCTAGAATGGAAAAGAAGATCCAACGGCTAGAAATGCTGGGATTCGCGAGTCTTGATCCAACGGTCAACATTCAAAGTTATTTGTACACTATATAGTGGTAAGATAAGATCATGTAGAAGAAAATGATTATTAGATACGAGGGAGAAGATTCTAGTATGATCGTGAAGTGTGTTTTGAGGTTTGTGCATAACATTCATTATGCTGCAGACTATCAATAGAATCTTTTAGATGCTAGAATGGAAAAGAAGATCCAACGGTTGGAAATAATGTTGGGATTCGCGAGTCTTGATCCAACGGTCAATATTCAAAGTTATTAGTACACTATATAGTGGTAAGATATCTCTACTACTATAATGGATCAGTTTTGAATTGGATCCATAGCACCAATGCTGACCGTTGGGCTGTTAGATCCGATGGTTCAGAGAAGCTGGATTCGTGTTGAATAGTACCTAGAGAAAACTCCACCATGCATGTTTTAGAACAATCATGTCACCACCCCCAAAATTTCATAGCATAGTAGGTTGTATTCTCTCTACTACTATAGTGGAACAGTTTTGAATTGGATCCATATCACCAATCCCCAAAATTCAAAACTGCTCCATTATAGTAGTAGAGATATGATGTCAATATGGTCATGACCTTGGTTGTTCGGGTCAAAGCCATGAATGTTCATACACCATAGGCCAATACACATTGTGAAGAAGCTAGAGCATTTTTTTGTATTCAAAGGTGTCAAAACACATGTTTCTCATTTCTTCTTAGCATTGTATAGTGTATGAATAACTTTGAATATTGACCGTTGGATCAATATGTGCATCCCAACATTGTCAGATGTTGGATCTTCATTTCGATTTTATCATCGAGAAGATACTATTGATAGTCTTTCTTTTCTCATCTTACCACTATTTTATATATATAGTATGCGAAAAACTTTGAATATTGACCGCTGATTCCCGACCGACGAATCCCAACATTGTTGCTAGTTATTGGATCCTCTAATCCATTCCATCATCTAGAATATACTATTGATAGTGTTTTTTATCTTATCTTACCACTATATAATGTATGAATAATTTTGAGTATTGACCATTGGATCAAGACTCGCGACTCCCAACAATGCTAGCCGTTGGATCTTCTTTTTTCCATTCTATCGGGTGGTGGTACTTTTCTCTACTACTATAATGGAGCAGTTTTGAATTAGATCCATAGCACCAATACTGACCGTTGGGCTATTAGATCCAATGTTTCAGAGAAGCTAGATTCGTGTTGAATAGTACCACTTTATCAATTTGTTTTCACCCATCAACTCAGTCATCCACGTAGGGCCCATATATTGGGGAGGTTGCAGTCGCCTTGGATGCACCACAAAATTATGAGTGGGCCATCGAGTACGAGAAGCAGAGTCAGCATTCCGTCCATTGATATTTGCCACATGTATTGGCTTCATCAGCAAAATTGATTGTCCCCTCGCCTCGGTAATCTGCCACATTAATATCTGATCACCTCCTTCCCATTTAATATCTCCCCTTCCCTGCACCAAACCATCTCTAATCCCCTTCTTCCAGCAACCATCTCCATCCTCATCTGTCATTCATGGCCACCTTACTGCTGCCGCCCGCCATACCGGAGCACAAAGATCCCGACATCGCCATACAGGAGGACAATGCCCTATGCATTTGGGCCTTCTCCCACCAGAGAACAAAGTGGCAGCTGGCGTGCTCCTTCCTTGATGCTGGGTGCGGTCACCGCAAGTACCAGATGTATGGCCTCTATGACAATCTGGACGAGACGTTGAAGGTCAAGTTCGTCAACTTCAGGGATGCCCGTCTCCTCTATGGACAGGCCTTCCACTAGGGCTACGAGATGGTGGTGTTCACCGGCGCCAACATTTTCACCAACTACTGGAACCAGTTCCCAAACAACGGCAACTTCATCCACAGTGTTCTCCTGGAGATGATGATGGCTCCGGAGGTACCGCCTCATTATCCGGATGTGCCGCTGATGGCTCAGGAGGTGCCGATGAGTCAGGAGGCGGCTCTGTCGCTGGTGTTGTCGTTGGTGCTGATGTCACGAGCTATCGCTGGCACTGCGGATTAGGTACTAGGAGGCGCCAGACTTGCACTAGTTCAGCAGCGAGTCCTATATATGTAAACTCGTGTTGTTATGTTAATGTTTGAATGAAGTTTCTTTTGGTACTACTCGTCAAAAAAATTGTTTTGGTACTACTCACTGAACCCTGTAGTACTAGTAGTGCTACGACTGGCGATCTATTGAATATCCTTCCCCCCGGATGTTTGTGAAGGAAGTGAAAATTTCGAAACCGGGAAAGTTTGAATTGCTACTCTATTGTAAGTACCAAAATGGTTCCCACCAATGCAGCTGACGAACACACCAGACAAAGACAGGGAGCCGCCAACAGAAGGCAGGTCGTCGGTCGATGCGCGCACATCACCATGTTGTGGACAAGGTAGAGATTAGTCAACCGGGGTGTGGGGTGGTGATGAGGGAGTGAAGGAGAGAGAAAACACTTTTTTTTTGCGTTCATACATATTGTGGTCCTCAAATTTAGTCTACTCACTGTAGCATGTACCCCGTGTCAGAAACCCATCCCAGCTTTGCTCTAACATCGCACCGCCTTCAAATCCTCCTCTTTGCAGCGCTCTCGCTACCTTCTGTGTGCTCATAGTCTCTTCTCACTCATTATTTTTTAATAAAAAAAGGAAATAAATTCTTCTTACTTGCTTTTTGGAAAATATATTCCTGTCACTTGGAAAATTGAAATTGATCATGTTTTCTTTTTAATATCTTTGATTGTTCTCAAAACATAGCCAAATTTGTCGGCATGCAAATTCTTGGATATGGGATCATGATCACAAAGTATGATGTACAGATATGGCCTTGACCTTGTGGTCGTTCGCCTTGAAATCCAAGAATTTTTCATACTCGTTGACAACTATGTTTAAATTCATGGTAATTTCACCACTTACTTTTAGGTTAGTATTTTACACGGTCGGTGGGAGTACATTCTACATCAAGGACCTAAAAAAGGGAAAATTACATCGAGGTCCACACATTTAGCACAAAGGACCCTAAAATTGAGCAAAGAAAATAGTCAGGTTCGGCTCCTTCTTGGGAGAGAACCTTGTCGAGCCATACTATTTATACTACCTCTTCGATTATTTTCACAATATGGCCAAATCTGTCACAATGCAAATTCTTGGATACTCGATCATTAGAATAAAGTATGATGTAGAGATATGGCCTTGACCTTTTGGTTGTTCGGCATGAAATCTAAGAATGTTCATACTCATTAACAACTATAAGCTGAAATTTGTTTAAATTTTACCACTTACTTTTAGGTTAATTTTATACGGTTGGTGGGAGTACATTTTACAACAAGGACCTAAAAACTGGTAAAATTACATCGAGGTCCATACATTTAGCACAAAGGACCCTAAAATGAAGCAAGCAAAATAGTCGGGTTCGGCTCCTTCTCGAGAGAGTAGCTGATCGAGCCACACTCTTCATATTACTTCATCTTCTATTGTTTTCAAAATATAGCCAAATTTGTCGGCATGCAAATTCTTGGATATGGGATCATCAGCATAAAGTATGATGTAGATATGGGATGGACCTTGGTCGTTCGTCTTGAAATACAAGAATGGTTCATACTCGTTAACATCTAAGCTTAAATTCGTTTAAATTTCACCACTTACTTTTAAGTTAGAACCTTACACGGTCGATTGGAGTACATTTAACATCACGAACCTCAAAAAAGCAAAAATTACATCAAGGTCCATATACATTTAGCATAAAGGACCCTAAAAGAAAAAAATCTGGTTCTGCTCATTCTTGAGAGATTAGGTGATCTGAGCAAAACTCTTAATACTACTTCCTCTTTCATTGTTTTCAAAACATGGCCAAATCTGTTGCCATGCAATTCTCTAACATGGAATCATCAGCATAAAGTATGATGTTGATATGGCCTTGACCTTGGTCGTTCGGCTTGAAATCCAAGAATGATCATACTCATTGCCAAGTAAGCCTAAAATTGTCTAAATTTCACCACTTACACTTTTAGACCTAACAAAAGGGGGGAAATTACATCATGGTCCATACATTTAGCACAAAGGACCCTAAATTTAAGCAAGGAAAACAGTCGGGTTCAGCTCTTTCTCTAGAGAGTAGCTGATCGAGCCATACTCTTCATACTACTTCATCTTTGATTATTTTCAAAATATGGCCAAATTCGTCGGCATGCAAATTCTTGGATATGGGATCATCAGCATAGAGTATGATCTAGATATGGCCTTGGCCTTGCTCGTTCGTCTTGAAATAAAAGAATGGTTCAAACTCAATGACACCTAAATTAAATTTGTTTAAATTTCACCACTTACTTTTAGGTTAGAACTTTACACGGTCGATCGGAGTACATTTTACATCAGGGACCTCAAAAATGTAAAAATTACATCGAGGTCCATATACATTTAGCATAAAGGATGCTAAAAGATTTTTTTTTGTTTTGGCTCATTCTCGAGAGATCAGCTGATCAGAGGCAAACTCTTAATACAACTTCTTCTTTGATTGTTATCAAAACATGGCCAGATCAGTTTCCATGCAAATTCTCTAACATGGGATCATCAGCACAAAGTATGATGTTGATATGGCCTTGACCTTGGTCGTTCGGCTTGAAATCCAAGAATGGTCATAATCATTAACAAGTAAGCTTAAAATCGTCTAAATTTCACCACTTACACTTTTAGACCTAACAAAAGGGGGAAAATTACATCGAGGTTCATATATTTAGCACAAAGGACCCTAAAATTAAGCAAGGAAAACAATCGGGTTTAGCTCCTTCTCTAGAGAGTAGCTGACCGAGCCATACTCTTCATACTACTTCATATTCGACTGTTTTCAAAATATGGCCAAATTTGTTGGCATGCAAATTCTTGGATATGGGATCATCAACATAAAGTATTATGTAGATATGGCTTTGACCTTGGTCGTTCGTCTTGAAATAGAAGAAGGGTTCATTCTCGTTGACAACTAAGCTTAAATAAATTGAAATTTAACCACTTACTTTTAGGTTAGAACTTTACACGGTCGATTGGAGTTCATTTTACATCAGGGACCTCAAAAAAGCAAAAATTACATCGAGGTCCATACATTTAGCATAAAGGACCCTAAAAGGAAACTTTTCTAGTTCGTCTCCTTCTTGAGAGATCAGCTGATCTGAGCCAGACTCTTGATACTACTTCCTCTTTGATTGTTTTCAAAACTTGGCCAGATTTGTTACCATGCAAATTCTCTAACATGGGATCATCACCATATAAAGTATGATGTTGATATGGATTTGAACTTGGTCGTTCGGCTTGAAATCCAAGAATGTTCAAACTCATTGACAAGTAATCTTAAAATCTTCTAAATTTCACTAGTTACACTTTAAGACCTAAAAAGGGGGAAATTACATCGAGGTCCATACATTTAGCACAAAGTACCATAAAATTAAGCAAGGAAAATAGTCAGGTTCTGATCCTTCTCGAGAGAGTAGCTGGTCGAGCCATACTGTTCATACTACTTTGTGTTCTATTGCGTTCAAAATATGGCCAAATTTGTCGGCATGCAAATTCTTGTATATTGGATCATCAGCATAAAGTATGATGTAGATATGGCCTTGACCTTGGTGGTTTGTCTTGAAATACAAGAATGCTTCATATTCGTTGACAACTAAGCTTAAATTCATTTAAATTTCACCACATACTTTTAGGTTAGAACTTTACACGGTTGATCGGAGTACATTTTACATCTAAAAAAGCAAAAAATTACATCGAGGTCCATATACATTTAGCATAAAGGACCCTAAAAGAAAAAAATCTAGTTTGCTCATTCTCGAGAGATCAGCTGATCTAAGCCAAACTATTAATACTACTTCCTCTTTTATTGTTTTCAAAACATGGCTAGATCCGTTGCCATGCAAATTCTATGACATGGGATCATCATCATATAAAGTATGATGTTGATATGGCCTCGACCTTCATCGTTTAGCTTGAAATCCAAGAATGCTCATACTCATTTACAAGTAAGCTTAAAATCATCTAAATTTCACCACTTAAACTTTTAGACCTAACAAAAGGGGGAAATTACATCGAGGTCCACACATTTAGCACAAAGGACACTAACGTTAAGCAAGGAAAACAGTCGGATTCAGCTCCTTCTCTAGAGAGTAGCTGATCGAGCCATACTCTTCATACTACTTCATATTCGGTTGTTTTCAAAATAAGGCAAAATTTATCGGCATGCAAATTCTTGGATATGGGATCATCAACATAAGGTATGATGTAGATATGGCCTTGACCTTGGTTGGTCGGCTTGAAATCCAAGAATGCTCATACTCATTGATAAGTAATCTTAAAATCTTCTAAATTTCACCACTAAAACTTTTATACCTAACAAAAGGGGGGAAATTACATCGAGGTCCATACATTTAGCACAAAGGACCCTAAAGTTAAGCAAGGAAAACAGTTGGGTTCAGCTCCTTCTATAGAGAGTAGTTGATCGAGCCATACTCTTCATACTACTTCATCTTCGATTGTTTTCAAAATATGGCCGAATTTGTCGACATGCAAATTCTTGGATATGGGATCATCAGCATAAAGTATGATGTAGATATGGCCTTGACCTTGTGTAACGCCCCAGAATCGAGTCTATGCAGATCTCAACATTCCCGCCAAAACCTGCATAGAAGCGATTCAAAGACGCCCACCAGACACTTTCGTGTGGGTGGGTTTTTATTACAAGTAGTTACATCACAATAGTTTACAACAGAGTCCACAAGAAATTATATATAGAACAACAACTCAACGAGTCAAGAATACAAAGATACAAATCAGGAAGAAAGCCAAATAGTATTTGACTACGAACAAGATCCAAATTGGACTAAGATAGTGGTAAGATAGTGGTAGTATTCAAATTAATAAATCTGAGTACGAACAAGATCCAAATTAATATTCAAAGTTTTTCGTACACCATATAGTGTTAAGATAGTGGTAATGGTAAGACTAGTATACTTTCTTAACAAAATAAAACATCACACTGCTCACTTTCAACAGATCTTGTTGAAGAAGGTGCACGTATCTACCAGATGCGGGAATTGTA
Source organism: Avena sativa (assembly GCA_916181665.1). Taxonomy (NCBI): domain Eukaryota; kingdom Viridiplantae; phylum Streptophyta; class Magnoliopsida; order Poales; family Poaceae; genus Avena; species Avena sativa. The sequence goes on from OV702289.1 coordinate 438,240,640, forward strand.
TCATAAACTATATATGATGTCAATATAGTCATGACCTTGGTTGTTCGGGTCAAAACCAGGAATGTTCATACACCGTAGTCCAATACCCTTTGTGAAGAAGCCAGCGCATTTTTTTTCGATTCAAAGGTGTCAAAACACATGTTTCTCATTTTTTTCTTTGCATTGTATAGTGTATGAATAACTTTGAATATTGACCGTTGGATCAAGACTCGATTCCCAACATTATCAGACATTGGATCTTCATTTCCATTTTAGCATCGAGAAGATACTATTGATAGTCTTTCTTTTCTTATCTTATCACTATTATATATAGTGTGCGGAGCAAAGTATGAAAATTAATTTATGCAAATTCGGTAAAATTTTATGTCTTTATTTTTTAATAAATATATGCATGTATTTGAACTATTAATGACTGAAACAATGTTTATATTCTCTAGTGTTTAAAAAATTAAACATTGTTGAAAACTGGGGCGTAAGTGTGACATGTTTTCTTGTCTATGTTGCTTTTGATCACTTTTGTCCATCGGATGAATATTGGATGGTAGTTGATCTGAGTCCCCCTTGCAGTGGGCACGTGGAGTAGTAGTTGAACAATTTCAGCAAACACTTAAAATCCAAAATATAAACAATAGCAGCAAAGACAAATTACAGCCAAAATACACCCTTGCTAGTGCCAAAAGAGACCCTGCCTCCAATGACTACTACATTAACTAGTAAACGAGTGGTACTTATCTACAACTAAATTAACTAGTAATACATCATTACCATCGCATTAGGATTACTTAGCCGAAGATTAAGATCAATTCATCCGGTCGATCCCTTAGCCGGTTCTATCCATCAGCCGCAGTAATGTACCATGGTGGCACCATGAGGAACATCAGATCTTCGAGGCCAACACTGTCGAGCGACAAGTAGCTCATCGGCTCAATGACCTTATTAAGGGTGTCCGTCGAGAAGTCTGTCAGTGACTGTGGGCCAGTTGCACACAGCTTCACCCCGTATCGGGGCCACGAGCACAAGGCCGCCCTAACGCACACCGAGGAAACGGTGGCGGCCTGGATGAGCTCACCAATGATGAGGCTGAATATGGTAGCGTCATCACCATAGACAATGACCATGGATGGTGGAAAGGATGATAACGACATCGTTACTATACACTCCATGGGCTGGTCGTACGATAGCCTATGCACTTGGACCTTGTGGACGCCATTGAGGTGCAAAAGGAGCTCGACCGGTGAGGCGGTGAATATGCAGCCGACATCCATTCAGTCACACGGGCTGTACGGGCACGAGGCCTTGTGGTAGTCGAGCTCGTGGTAGGCGACCATGGTGAGGCAGCCGTCATGGGGGCATAGAACAGTTATCGGCACTAGCTCATCTTTGTCCATCGCCGGCTAGCTCTTGGTGGAATCCGCCGATGTGCCCAGCGTTGGAGTGGTTCCTTGGAAGATCGGCTCGCCAATATAGTGCCCGCAGTCTAGAATTTTTATGCAGCATTGAGTTTTTTCTGAACAAAGGCTACAAAAAGTTGAAAGGTGAGAGTAAATCAGGTACTTATTACCCTATATATTATTGTACCAGACAAACAGATCCTACCCGCGTGAGTGGTAAGAAGGTCTATGCCTTTTTTTGGAAATGGAGAAGGTCTACACCTAGAGAGAGACAGAGAAACCTGGGGCCTGGTGCAAAGTGTACAGTGCTGTAGGGGAGAGAACGAGGACTGCATGCATGTCTTCAAAACCATCTGCATTTCTATCTGCTTGACTCTTTTGGCTCTTTCATTTCTCGGCATGGCAGACTCGTTTCTCTTCTCCATTTCTTTCTTGTGGTTAAAGCTTGTCCAGATACAGAGTACTAGTAGTAGTACAGTTGAACTAGTACTCTAGTAGTACGTAGTATATGTCTTTTTATACTCGAGTTGTACTACCAGTACTCCAATAGTAATACATATGTCTTCTTTTTACTATACTAATAATCCAGTAGGTAGGCATCTGCGGGCGGTGGGCGGCGGTGGCTATTTTTGGCTTTTTACTACTCCTAGGGAGGCGAGCGGGGGGCAGCAGTGGCAGTAGGGTTCCAGTGGATCGGAGTAGTACTCGAGTACTCCTGCTCACTGATTCATGAAGTAACACTTTAGTAGTGTACTGCAGTCCTATACTGCTCAGATGTAGCTGTCATCATACCACGGTTCCTAGAGAAACGCCAGAGACACATGTGCTCAAATGCATGTCCCAGGTGGGCCTCGATGCCTAGCGATTGGATAAAGCATTGCTGCCTGACCACACAGCCAAGGCAAGTCATTTCTCTACTCTCTACTACTATTTCTCGATGATTTTCTTCTCTCTGCTTGCTCTTCATTTCTTGGCATTGCGTGCAGCCTCCTGATTATAAAAAGCATCATAAAAGCCTCAAAATGTAAAATTGTAGAGGGAGAGCATGTAGTCAATGTATAAAAAACGAGTGAGGGCTTGGAAAGATTCAACTTCTTGCTAAGAATATGCATGCCTAGAAATTTTACCGTATTTAGAAAACAATCAAAGAGACTATGACTCACCGTGTTTTGAAATTTTGGCTGTGTTTCTAAATTAACTTTACACCTTGCAATAATCTGTTCAGTGGACCCACCAGGCAGTAAATGTATCGAGAACGAGTGAGAGTTATTTGGCAAGATTCAAATTCTTGCTAAGAATATGCATGCCTAGAAGTTTGATCGTGTTTTGAAAACAATCAAAGAGACTATGACTCGCCGTGTTTTGAAATTCTGGTTGCGTTTCGAAATCAACTTCACACCTTGCGATAATATGTTCACTGGACCCACCACCAGGCAGTCAATGTATCGAGAACGAGTGAGAGTTATTTGGCAAGATTCAACTTCTTGCTAAGAATATGCATGCCTAGAAGTTTGATCGTATTTTGAAAACAACCAAAGAGATTATGACTCACCGTGTTTTGAAATTTTGGATGTGTTTTGAAACTAACTTCACACCTTGCGATAATATGTTCAGTGGACCCACCACCAAGCAGTCAATGTATCGAGAACGAGTGAGATTTATTTGGCAAGATTCAACTTCTTGCTAAGAATATTCATGCCTAGAAATTTGATCATGTTTTGAAAACAATCAAAGAGACTATGGCTCACCGTGTTTTGACATTTTGGCTATGTTTCGAAATTAACTTCACACCTTATAATATGTTCACTGGATGCACCACCAGGCAGTCAGTGTATTGAGAACGAGTGAGAGTTTGGAAATATCCAACTTCTTTCTAAGAATATGCATGCCAAGAAATTTGACTGTATTTTCAAAATAACCAAAGAGGCTATGAATCACCGTGTTTTGAAATTTTGGCTGTGTTTCGAAATTAACTTCACACCTTGCGAAAATCTGTTCACTAGAACCACCATGCAGTCAATGTATCGAGAACGAGTGAGAGTTTGGTAAGATTCAACTTCTTGCTAAGAATATGCTTGTCTAGAAATTTGACCGTGTTTTGAAAACAATTAAAGAGGCTATGACTCAATGTGTTTTGAAATTTTGGCCGCGTTTCGAAATTAACTTCACACCTTGTGAAAATCTGTTTAGTGGACCCACCATGTAGTCAATTTAAGAAGAACGAGTGAGAGTTTGGTAAGATTCAACTTCTTGCTAAGAATATGCATGTCTAGAAATTTGATCGTGTTTTGAAAACAATCAAAGAGGCTATGACTCACCGTGTTTTGAAATTCTGGCTGTGTTTCGAAATTAATTTCACACCTTGTGAAAATCTATTCAGTGGATACACCACCTGGCAGTCAACGTATCGAGAAGAGTGAGAGTTTGGAAAGATTCAACTTCTTGCAAAGATTAGGCATGCCTAGAAATTTCACCGTGTTTTGAAAACAATCAAAGAGTCTATGACTCTCCGTGTTTTGAAATTTGGTTGTGTTTCGAAATTAACTTCACTTCTTGCGATATTCTGTTAAGTGGACCCACCACCAGGTAGTCAATGTATCGAGACGAATGAGAGTTGTTTGGCAAGATTCAACTTCTTGCTAAGACTATGCATGCCTACAACTTTGACCATATTTTGAAAAAACCAAAGGGACTATGAATCACCGTGTTTTGAAATTTTGACTGTGTTTCGAAATTAACTTCACACCTTGCGAAAATATGTTCAGTGGACCCACTAGGCAGTCAATGTATCGAGAACGAGTGAGAGTTATTTGGCAAGATTCAAATTCTTGCTAAGAATATGCATGCCTATAAACTTGACTGTGTTTTGAAAACAATCAAAGGGGCTATGACTCAATGTGTTTTGAAAATTTGGCTGCGTTTTGAAATTAAGTTCACACCATGCAATAATTTGTTCACTGGACCCACCACCAGGAAGTTAATGTATCAAGAACGAGTGAGAGTTTGGAAAGATTCAACTTATTGCTAAGAATATGCATGCTTAGAAATTTGACCATGTTTTGAAAATAATCAAAGAGACTATGATTCACCGTGTTTTGAAATTTTGCTCGTGTTTTGAAATTAACTTCACACCTTGCGAAAATATGTTCAGTGGACCCACCGCTAGGTAGTCAATGTATTGAGACGAGTGAAATTTTGGAAAGATTCAACTTCTTGCTAAGAATATGCATGCCTGGAAATTTGAAAATGTTTTGAAAACAACCAAAGAACCTATGACTCATCGTGTTTTGAAATTTTGGCTGTGTTTCGAAATTAACTTCACACCTTGCGATAATATGTTCAGTGGACCCACCAGGTAGTCATTGTATCGAGAACGAGTGAGAGTTGTTTGGCAAGATTCAACTTCTTGCTAAGAATATGCATGCCTGGATATTTGACCGTGTTTTGAAAACAATCAAAGATATTGACTCACCGTGTTTTGAAATTTTGGCTATGTTTCGAAATTATGTTCACACCTTGTGATAATCTGTTCGGTGGACCCACTACTAGGAAGTCAATCTATCGAGACGAGTGAGAGTTTGGAAAGATTCAACTTGTTGCTAAGAATATGCATGACTCAAAATTTGACCATGTTTTGAAAACAACCAAAGAGACTGTGACTCACCGTGTTTTGAAATTTTGGTTGTGTTTTGAAATTAACTTCACACCTTGCGATAATCTGTTCAGTGGACCCACTAGGAAGTCAATGTATCAAGAACGAGTGAGAGTTGTTTGGTAAGATTCAACTTCTTGGTAAGAATATGTATGCCTCAAAATTTGGCTGTGTTTTGAAAACAAACAAAGAGACTATGAATCATCGTGTTTTGAAATTTTGGATGTTTTTCATATTTAACTTCACACCTTGCGATAATCTGTTTATTGGACCCACCACCAGGCAGTCGATGTATGGAGAATGAGGGAGAGTTTGGAAATATTCAACTTCTTGCTAAGAATATGCATGCCTAGAAATTTGACCGTGTTTTGAAAACAATCAAAGAGACTATGACTCACCTTGTTTTGAAATTTTTCCTATGTTTCAAAATTAACTTCAGACCTTGCGAAAATCTATTCAGTGGACCCACCAGGCAGTAAATGTATCGAGAACGAGTGAGAGTTATTTGGCAAGATTCAAATTCTTGCTAAGAATATGCATGCCTAGAAGTTTGATCGTGTTTTGAAAACAATCAAAGAGACTATGACTCGCCGTGTTTTGAAATTCTGGTTGCGTTTCGAAATCAACTTCACACCTTGCGATAATATGTTCACTGGACCCACCACCAGGCAGTCAATGTATCGAGAACGAGTGAGAGTTATTTGGCAAGATTCAACTTCTTGCTAAGAATATGCATGCCTAGAAGTTTGATCGTATTTTGAAAACAACCAAAGAGATTATGACTCACCGTGTTTTGAAATTTTGGATGTGTTTTGAAACTAACTTCACACCTTGCGATAATATGTTCAGTGGACCCACCACCAAGCAGTCAATGTATCGAGAACGAGTGAGATTTATTTGGCAAGATTCAACTTCTTGCTAAGAATATTCATGCCTAGAAATTTGATCATGTTTTGAAAACAATCAAAGAGACTATGGCTCACCGTGTTTTGACATTTTGGCTATGTTTCGAAATTAACTTCACACCTTATAATATGTTCACTGGATGCACCACCAGGCAGTCAGTGTATTGAGAACGAGTGAGAGTTTGGAAATATCCAACTTCTTTCTAAGAATATGCATGCCAAGAAATTTGACTGTATTTTCAAAATAACCAAAGAGGCTATGAATCACCGTGTTTTGAAATTTTGGCTGTGTTTCGAAATTAACTTCACACCTTGCGAAAATCTGTTCACTAGAACCACCATGCAGTCAATGTATCGAGAACGAGTGAGAGTTTGGTAAGATTCAACTTCTTGCTAAGAATATGCTTGTCTAGAAATTTGACCGTGTTTTGAAAACAATTAAAGAGGCTATGACTCAATGTGTTTTGAAATTTTGGCCGCGTTTCGAAATTAACTTCACACCTTGTGAAAATCTGTTTAGTGGACCCACCATGTAGTCAATTTAAGAAGAACGAGTGAGAGTTTGGTAAGATTCAACTTCTTGCTAAGAATATGCATGTCTAGAAATTTGATCGTGTTTTGAAAACAATCAAAGAGGCTATGACTCACCGTGTTTTGAAATTCTGGCTGTGTTTCGAAATTAATTTCACACCTTGTGAAAATCTATTCAGTGGATACACCACCTGGCAGTCAACGTATCGAGAAGAGTGAGAGTTTGGAAAGATTCAACTTCTTGCAAAGATTAGGCATGCCTAGAAATTTCACCGTGTTTTGAAAACAATCAAAGAGTCTATGACTCTCCGTGTTTTGAAATTTGGTTGTGTTTCGAAATTAACTTCACTTCTTGCGATATTCTGTTAAGTGGACCCACCACCAGGTAGTCAATGTATCGAGACGAATGAGAGTTGTTTGGCAAGATTCAACTTCTTGCTAAGACTATGCATGCCTACAACTTTGACCATATTTTGAAAAAACCAAAGGGACTATGAATCACCGTGTTTTGAAATTTTGACTGTGTTTCGAAATTAACTTCACACCTTGCGAAAATATGTTCAGTGGACCCACTAGGCAGTCAATGTATCGAGAACGAGTGAGAGTTATTTGGCAAGATTCAAATTCTTGCTAAGAATATGCATGCCTATAAACTTGACTGTGTTTTGAAAACAATCAAAGGGGCTATGACTCAATGTGTTTTGAAAATTTGGCTGCGTTTTGAAATTAAGTTCACACCATGCAATAATTTGTTCACTGGACCCACCACCAGGAAGTTAATGTATCAAGAACGAGTGAGAGTTTGGAAAGATTCAACTTATTGCTAAGAATATGCATGCTTAGAAATTTGACCATGTTTTGAAAATAATCAAAGAGACTATGATTCACCGTGTTTTGAAATTTTGCTCGTGTTTTGAAATTAACTTCACACCTTGCGAAAATATGTTCAGTGGACCCACCGCTAGGTAGTCAATGTATTGAGACGAGTGAAATTTTGGAAAGATTCAACTTCTTGCTAAGAATATGCATGCCTGGAAATTTGAAAATGTTTTGAAAACAACCAAAGAACCTATGACTCATCGTGTTTTGAAATTTTGGCTGTGTTTCGAAATTAACTTCACACCTTGCGATAATATGTTCAGTGGACCCACCAGGTAGTCATTGTATCGAGAACGAGTGAGAGTTGTTTGGCAAGATTCAACTTCTTGCTAAGAATATGCATGCCTGGATATTTGACCGTGTTTTGAAAACAATCAAAGATATTGACTCACCGTGTTTTGAAATTTTGGCTATGTTTCGAAATTATGTTCACACCTTGTGATAATCTGTTCGGTGGACCCACTACTAGGAAGTCAATCTATCGAGACGAGTGAGAGTTTGGAAAGATTCAACTTGTTGCTAAGAATATGCATGACTCAAAATTTGACCATGTTTTGAAAACAACCAAAGAGACTGTGACTCACCGTGTTTTGAAATTTTGGTTGTGTTTTGAAATTAACTTCACACCTTGCGATAATCTGTTCAGTGGACCCACTAGGAAGTCAATGTATCAAGAACGAGTGAGAGTTGTTTGGTAAGATTCAACTTCTTGGTAAGAATATGTATGCCTCAAAATTTGGCTGTGTTTTGAAAACAAACAAAGAGACTATGAATCATCGTGTTTTGAAATTTTGGATGTTTTTCATATTTAACTTCACACCTTGCGATAATCTGTTTATTGGACCCACCACCAGGCAGTCGATGTATGGAGAATGAGGGAGAGTTTGGAAATATTCAACTTCTTGCTAAGAATATGCATGCCTAGAAATTTGACCGTGTTTTGAAAACAATCAAAGAGACTATGACTCACCTTGTTTTGAAATTTTTCCTATGTTTCAAAATTAACTTCAGACCTTGCGAAAATCTATTCAGTGGACCCACCACTAGGAAGTCAATTTATCGAGACGAGTGAGAGTTTGGAAAGATTCAACAACTTGCTAAGAATATGCGTGCGTAGAAATTGACCGTGTTTTGAAAACAACCAAAGAGACTATGACTCACCATGTTTTGAAATTTTGGCTGTGTTTCAAAATTAAGTTCACACCTTGCAAATCTATTCACTCGACCCACCAGGCAGTCAATGTATCGAGAATGAGTGAGAGTTGTTTGGAAAGATTAAACTTCTTGCTAAGAATATGCATGCCTAGAAATTTGATCGTGTTTTGAAAACAATCAAAGAGACTATGACTCACCATGTTTTCAAATTTTGCTTGTGTTTTGAAATTAACTTCACACCTTGCAAAAATCTGTTCAGTGGACCCACCACCAGGCAGTCAATTTATCGAGATGAGTGAGAGTTTGGAAAGATTCAACTTCTTGCTAAGAATATGCATGCCTATAAATTTGACAATGTTTTGAAATGATCAAAGAGACTATGACTCACCGTGTTTTGAAATTTTGCCCGTGTTTCGAAATTAACTAGACACCTTGCGAAAATATGTTCAGTGGACCCACCAAGTAGTCAATGTGTCAAGAAATAGTGAGAGTTGTTTGGCAAGATTCAACTTCTTGCTAAGAATATGCATGCCTCGAAATTTGACCGTGTTTTGAAAATAATCAAAGAGACTATGACTCACCGTGTTTTGAAATTTTGGCTATGTTTCAAAATTAACTTCACACCTTGCGATAATCTGTTCAGTGGACCCACCAGTCAGTCAATGTATCGAGAACGAGTGAGAGTTGTTTGGCAAGATTAAACTTCTTGCTAAGAATATGCATGCCCAGAAATTTGACCAACTTTTGAAAACAATCAAAGGGGCTATGACTCACCATGTTTTGAAATTTGGTTGTGTTTTGAAATTAACTTCACACCCTGCGATCATCTGTTAAGTGGACCCACCACCAGGAAGTCAATATATCGAGAATGAGTGAGAGTTTGGAAAGATTCAACTTCTTGCTAAGAATATGCATGCCTAGAAATTTCACCGTGTTTTTGAAACAATCAAAGAGGCTATGACTCACTGTGTTTTGAAACTTTGGTAGCGTTTCGAAATTAACTTCACACCTTGCAATAATCTGTTCACTGGACCCACCACCAGGCAGTGAATGTATTGAGAACGAGTCAGAGTTTGGAATGATTCAACTTCTTGCTAAGAATATGCATGCCTAGAAATTTGACCGGGTTTTTAAAATAATCAAAGAGACTATGACTCACCGTGTTTTGAAATTTTCCCCATTTTTCGAAATTAACTTCACACCTTGCAAAAATATGTTCAGTGGACCCACCATCAGGCAGTCAATGTATCAAGACAAGTGAGATTTTGGAAAGATTCAACTTCTTGCTAAGAATATGCATACCTAGAAATTTGACCGTGTTTTGAAAACAACCAAAGAACCTATGACTGACCGTGTTTTGAAATTTTGGATGTATTTCAAAATTAACTTCACACCTTGCGATCATCTGTTCAGTGGACCCACCAGGATGTCATTGTATCGAGAACGAGTGAGAGTTGTTTGGCAAGATTCAATTTCTTGCTAAGAATATGCATACCTCGAAATTTGACTGTGTTGAAACAAATCAAAGAACTATGACTCACTATGTTTTGAAATTTTGGCTATGTTTCAAAATTAACTTCACACCTCGTGATAATCTGTTCAGTGGACCCACCACCAGGCAGTCAATGTATCGAGAATGAGTAAGAGTTTGGAAAGATTCAACTTCTTGCTAAGAATATCCATGCCTAGAAATTTGACCGTGTTTTGAAAAGAAATCAAAGAGATGACTCAGCGTGTTTTGAAATTTTTCCCGTGTTTCGAAATTAACTTCACACCTTGATAAAATTTGTCCAGTGGACCCACTACTAGGAAGTCAATGTTCGAGACGAGTGAGAGTTTGGAAAGATTCAACTTCTTGCTAAGAATATGCATGCCTAGAAATTTTTCCGTGTTTTGAAAACAACCAAAGAGACTATGACTCACCGTGTTTTGAAATTTTGGCTGTGTTTCGAAATTAACTTCACACCCTGCGATAATTTGTTCAGTGGACCCACTAGGCAGTAAATGTATCGAGAACGAGTAAGATTTGTTTGCTCAACTTCTTGCTAAGTATATGCATGCCTCAAAATTTTCACCGTGTTTCGAAAACAATCATAGAGACTATGACTCACCGTGTTTTGAAATTTTGGCTGTGTTTCGAAATTAACTTCACACCTTGCGATAATATGTTTAGTGGACCCACCACCAGGAAGTCAATGTATAAAGAACGAGTGAGAGTTTGGAAAGATTCAACTTCTTGCTAAGAATACGCATGCCTAGGAATTTGATAGTGTTTTGAAAACAATCAAGGAGACTATGACTCATCGTGTTTTGAAATTGTGCCTGTGTTTCAGAATTAACTTCACACCTTGCGAAACTGTTCACTGGACCCACCAGGCAGTCAATGTATCGAGAACAAGTGAGAATTTGGAATGGTTCAACTTATTGCTAAGAATATGTATTCCTAGAAATTTGACCGTGTTTTGAAAACAATCAAAAAGGCTATGACTCACCGTGAAATTTTGGTTGTGTTTTGAATTTAACTTCACACTTGCGAAAATTTGTTCAGTGGACCCACCAGGCATTCAATGTATCGAGAACGAGTGAGAGTTTGGCAAGATTCAACTTCTTGCTAAGAATATGCATACCTCAAAATTTTACCATGTTTTGAAAACAATTCTAGAAACCAACACCGATTCATAAATAGCCTCACAATTTTCAAATTATAAAAAGCAACACAAAGAGCCTCACACTTTTCAAAATATAAAAGGGTCATATATTTATAAACATCCTCGCAAATTTCAACTTATAAAAAGGATCAAAAAATCCTCACAAAATACAAATTATAAAAGGGATCCTATATTTGTAAACATCTCATAAATCTTAGCTTATACTAAGAATCACAAAATGACTCACGGATTTAAAATTACAAAAACATCATAAAAAGGCTCACAAATTTCAAATTACAAAGGGAACGATTCCCCAAATGCCTCACACGTTTCAAATTTAAAAAAACATCACCGGAAAAAGCTTAGGGTTTTTCGAAGAACTTTTTTATGGCTTTGGTGTCAAACTAGTGATCTAGTGCCAAATTTGAACAAAATGGGAGATACCATGGAGATATCAAGCTCATTGGATCATAGAATATCCTAAAGTGGGTGGCCACAATCCGTGTGAGGTAGGTCTCGACTAATCAGGGCCCGACCCTACAACACATAAAAGAACACCTTGTGCACCCAAAAAGGTGTTTCGTGAATCTTTTTTGGAAATTCTGATGAAATGACATATTGTGGAGCTACCAATGTTAAAAACATGAGCAAAACTATGCGACACCTATAGTGCAAATGGAGGATGTTTCCAGTGAAAATCGGCATGAAATCAGAAAATAGAAGAGAGAGGAGAGAGGGAAATCAATTTTCTATTTCTTGTGGCTAACCCACAAGGTTTTGGTGCACCTTAATGATGATGTAATCGTAGGTGCCTCGTCGGTGACCATCGAAGGGACCGAGGCTAGCTAGGGCTATGATTTTGATGTTTGCGTGTCTTCTGGATTCTTTTGGCGTATATAGACCGATGTTTCGTGCTTGCTTGATTTTGCAGGCGATGCAACCTTTTTGACGTGCCTCGGTGACGACCAGGGGATAGGGGAGAGCACGTGGCACGTTGGGCGCAGTTGAGTTTTCAAAACAATGTTATATTAAATAATTTGAAATCAATGCCGCGCAAGGAGATGATTGACGTGGACTGTACAAAGGTTATTTTTTTATCCATGGACTTTGATATACTACTAATCCGTATTTCACTTATAATGATTGACATTAGTAATTAAAGAAAACATGCGGGTTCCTAGGCTTCTTCCTTTTAGTATTAATTACCTGAATTCACGTGACTAATTAACGTGGGTTTCTCCGTATTGGCACCCTTATTTCCTTGAACGCGTGCAAAACTTAAGGGGACGAAGTAATTTTACCTTCCTCGATAATACTGTTGGGTTCACAGCATAGAAAACAAAAAAATTCCTACGATCAGAACTATACACCAAGATCTATCTACTAGATACATACCAACGGGTGGATATACATCCATAGAGAACTTATCCTCGAAGACAACAAATCTTTGTTAACAAGATGGAACTCGTGGATGATGTAGTCGTACAGTTGCTGATCTCAAGATCGTGATGAAGTCCAGCAGGTCCGGCTCCAGCACGTCCATCAGATCCAGCTCCAGCACCACCAAGTCCAGCACCGTAAAGCAGCGGTGCATCCGTAATCGCACACACGTCCGGTACCCCGATAACCTCCGTCCCTCGCTCCAGCAAAGCATCGGAAGCAGCAACTCCTTTCCAGATAAAGCCATCGGGAACATGTATCTCGCTAATCCGAGACCATGGGGAATAATACTAGAGGGGGAGAGATCCTTCATGAGGAGGTGTGAGTAAGAAGGGATGTGAGGGGGGCCATTTATAGGAGGAGGGGAGGGTGTCCCTTCAGCTCCCCCATTCATGTGGTGGTAACCCCCTCCACATTAAAATGCCCCTTCACATTCTCTTTTAAAGTCTCCACTTTAAATGCACTAAATATCTCCAAACTTAATGCTCTCTCATTTAATAAAACTCTTTTATTAATTTTATTCAGAATTTTGTTAATTACTTTAATTAACAAACATTCACATAAAACCCCCTACAACATTTCAATATTACATGCAGAACCAATTTCAGCAATTTCACCCAAAACAGTTTCGGTGTCTATTGAAATAATTCCAGCGCTTTCTTAAATCTTTATCTGAAACATATTTGCTCCAAATGGTGTCGGTATCCCTTAAGTGTGTCACCCTACAGTTCATGAATAATGCAGACATGATCGAGACCCCTCTCAGATGAATAATCAGAAGTGGGACCTGGAGATCCATACTGACTCCTACACATTCAACGATGACTTCTGTGATCGTGAGAACCTTTAACGCTAGTAACTAAATCCCTTTGTCTCGCGATATATTACATGTTCGAGATTCGATCATCGGTATCTCCATACCTAGTTTGATATCGTTACCGACATGCAATCTTTTCTCGTTCCCGTGATACAACTTTCTAGTGATCACATCACTTGCTTGCAAGCTATTTCAATGTGATATTACCGAGAGGGCCCAGAGTATATCTATCCGTCATCGGGATGGACAAATCCCACTCTTGATACAAGAGCCTCAACATAACACCTTCGAGCACTGAACCCACCTTTATAGTCACCCTGTTACGGTGTGACGTTTGATGTTATCAAGATACTCTTCCGGTGTCAGCAATTAACATGATCTCATGGTCTAAGGACTAAGATTACTTCGTATGATGTTATAGAAATATAAACACAATGACTTTGATTGTAATGCTATACTTCAGACGAATGTTCATCACATCATTCCACCAATGTTGTGACCTCGTTATTAACAACATCCAATGTCCATGATCAGGAAACCTTGATCATCTTGTTAATCAACAAGCTAGTTTATATGAGAGGCAGTACTAGGAACTTTGTATTTTGTTTATTAAACACACATGTATTAACGTTTCCAATTAATACAATTATAGCATGCAAAATAAACATTTATCATAAACATGGAATAAGATAATAACCACTTTATTATTGCCTCTCGGGCATATTCCCTTCAAATATAAGAGGTTTTATTGCGTCGTAGTGGAAGATGAAATGACAAATGGAGTACTTATGATAGTACTAGATCGCAAAAACCATTCCAATTTGCACTTGATAATAATATTCAATCTTCGAACATTATTACATAAAGGAAGTAGAGGTGATATTAAACAAAATTAATCCTAAGACTTCTTCATCTTCTTGGACCTGGATCCTTCCGCTGCCACCTTCATGCTGGCATCGTCCTTCTGCTTCCCGTGGCATCCCCCAGCTCTCAGTGTCTTCTTCTTATTCTTCAAGCCTCCCGACTGCTTCTCCTTCCTCTTCTCATTGCTGATGAAGGCGGGATCGAGTGCACTCTTCTTGGAGACATAGTCGAGAAATGGCCATAATTCTTTCGACCCCTCATCCTCCTGCTCCCTCTTCTTCTTGCTGATGGAGGATGGATCGAGTGAAATCTTCTTGAAGATGATGTCTCCTTCATATAGGAAATACCAAGGAACCTCCTCCCCCTCCTCCTCCTCCCCCTCCTCCTCCACCCCCTCCTTGATCTCTACTAGCGGTGTCCCCTCCATCAGATGACGGTAAGCAGGGCCCTCGTCAGAAAAATTACCTTCCGGTGTGTTGGAATAGTACGACCCGTCAACAGACTCCTCGTTATCACCATGGTAGGGACTAATATCCCCGTTCGCCCGTGCGTTGGATTCATCAATGGAGGTGCACTGATCGGAGCATCTACGCGGCATTTTTGCATGTGTGGTGGCTTGGCCGGCCTAAAGGGACAGGGAGAGACAAAGAGAGTTCTTCACTGTTGTGGGGCCCCATATGAATCCTCCGAGAATCCAAGTTATGCATACACCAGGATCCCATGATTAGTTAGTCGTGGCAGATAACTGACAAGTATCAAAGTAAACATCCATTACACAAGCGGATACATGTCATACCTTACATGCCATTATGGCCACATCAATAATTATTAGTGGAACTTCATCAAGCATAGAGCCCGAGCCATGCCTTAACATACAGGAAGCTAACTGGGAGAATGTCCTAGCTCGCATAGTCGTCAACTTCACCCTCTTCTCGATATCTGACCAAGTTAATAGACAGGGACAATGCTAGTGAGTACTTTGAATGTACTCGCAAACCACCTTAAGATAAAAGTAATAACAACAATAGGATATGCAGTATAGCTGGGGTAGTAGGATGGCTCCAAGAGAGGTTCTTTTCTCAAATAGTTTCTCTTGTAGATATAGCGTCTACATATCTTTGTTGAAAACCTTTGTAAAACATTTTTGGAAACCGTTGTGAAACGTTTTCGAAAATTACTAGGATTGGGTCACCCATTTGTTGCATCCTTCCGGTCATTCCATGACCAAACTCCTTTCCTTCCTTTTTGACCATCCCATGATCAAAGCAAGTATCCTTTCTGACCATCCCATGGTCAAAACATTTCCAAAGCCATTGCTCTTCCGAAATCCTTTTTGAAAACAAAACCAGCACCGCTCTATAGCAACCTTCCCAACCATCCATTACTGCGGACACGGCTATTCAAATAGATTTACACTCTGTAGAGGTTGTACACTTTACCCACACCCTCCGGGTACCCTACCCTGATCTACACTGATCGTGGGTCAAATAACGGATCAAGACTCTCCGGATGCCCACTCCAATATAAGTGCCTACCCTATGAGTGTTGTTCCCCTCAACACCGACGCCCTATATAGTTCCCAAGCCAACCAGAGCGCTTTTTGCACTGTGCAAAGTGTGCGCTTTCAATGACGGGCTCATAGTAACGAGTGGAGGCCCATAGACCCTTCGTTCCTTCTCCAGGTCGATGTCTCACATGGACCTTTTCAGGAGAAGGCCCATCCTCCAGGATTTTTATGTCCCCCGTAGTAGTTGTAGGAATCTTATATCAGAGTAAACAAACATCAAATCCAGCCCTGTCCCATTCCAGAGTAATGTGGTTACACGGGTTAATTGTTCTAGCAAAACTGTAAGAACTAGGTGTGTTTTGGTAAACCTTTTTCCTTCATCTTTCCTTCAACATTTTGTAAAACAAAACCCTTTTTATTTTCTCAAACTTCTCTTGGTAGGTCAAACCTCACCAAGGTTTTGCCATGAACATTTTGTAACACTTTTTCACGGGTCTTCCTATCATATAACTTTGCTTCGGCTAAAATGGGGTCTCCAAAGGGGTATGGTGTATTACACCATCTACCATACTAGGGACAAGTAGGTGTCATCGAGGGGGGTTTTACTTGGTAGTACCATGGTGTAATGCTTTGGAGGAGCCAAGCCACTACCAGATATATAGCTCATTAGATATTAAAACAATGCAGTTTCATAAACAATAGGTAGAACATGCATAAATAAAATAATACGACAAAGTTTATGAGCAAGAAGGTGCCTTGCCTGAGATCAGTAATATGGCAATATGTCCCTGGACTTATTCTTTAGATAACCAAGAATACCAATACCAATAATAATAAGATCTCTTCTTCTCGGTGTTAATACAAGCGCAACTATCGTCGTCATCGAGTATACATGCAAACAAGCAAGACCACAATCAAAACAAGGCATACAAGTGGACATACATACAGCAAGAAAGTGGACAATACAAGTGGATTTAGAAGATTGAAAATGTCTTTGAAGCATTTGAAGGAAATCCTATGGGATTCATAGTCAAGAAAAATTATTTAGGAGAGGGCCTTTAGATCAAGGACATATTCTGTATGATACCATTGTATAAAAACGATATCAATAGTAGGTGTTGATAAAATGAAACCAACAAAAGTGGTTTCACTATTTTATCAAAATCCATTGATTTACTAAGCATTTCCTAGTGAATAAAACTCTAGTTTTAGGGTATAATTCATCAGAAAAGTTCTGTAAGTCCAAAAATTATTACCTTGGATGATTAAGTAGGGTTTCATGGACTGGTTTGGTGAGAGTTGAATTCAGTTAGAAATATTTACCAGCATGCCCTCAGGAAATTTCCTATGTCAGTTATGTAGTTATCTTGTCTTTTTCACCAGATATAGTCTACAGAAGCTATTGATGTGATTCCAAGGGAACCAGGTAGGAGTTTTGAAAAACTTTCTGTAGAAATTGGAATCACCCATTTTGGAGTTACATAACTACTGAGGTGATTTATATAGTGAAATAACTATACATAGAAAATATTAATTCATATTAAATCAACAGGGTCTTAGAAAATTTTGGGCTATTGTGGTTTGAAGGATATGAGGGTGGATGAGTTCTCACAGTTGGAATTAGGCCAATACTAGTTTTGGTTTGACCTAGAGAAATTTCCCTAGGGAGATTTTCCTTGATTTTGTTATTTTTTCTACAAGCAATCTAGGAAGCAAACTAGGGTTTGGCCAAAGTGACATGTAGGGTATCTAGGATGGCTTTTAGTACCCAGAGGTTTCACTCCATTTGGAGCTATAAAACTACTAGAAGGATTTTAGGAGTGTTTTAGATACCTTCTAGGTATTGATTTAATATAGATAATCTATACATATCCTGGGCTATCCAAAGATACTGGGTGTGAGAGAAAACATACATGCACCTAGGAAAATTTAGATCTATGCATTTTGTTTTGAGGTCCATTTTCAACACGATTTAAACCAAAGTGCCAAAAATTCTGGATCTAAGAAAATGATTAAAAGCCAGGAGCTTCACGAGCTGGGATCTACATCCCTGTGGGCCAAGCGGCGGCCAACTGGCACACCCGTTCTCCCAGCACGCAGGAACGGCTGGTTCGAATCCGGCCTGGCGGGCCCCGCCGGTCAGTCGCACAAGGGGACCGAAGTGATAATGAGCGACGGTGGCTGCCCGATCAAATGAAGATCAATGGCTCTTGGGCATCATCATCCTCCCGACGCATGGACACGCGGGGAAACCCTAGTGGCGGCGGGTTTCGTTGGGGAGGCTCACCAAGGGCGTGGGGAGGGGTCCACAAGGGATCAGGGCGATGCGGCGGTCAGCGGCAGTTCCGGTGATGGGAGGAACGATTCGGTTCCTCGCCACAAGATGCCTCGAGTGAAGACGTCTGAAGCAAGCTTCACCAGAGCTCGACGGTGTCGTTCAGAGAGTTGTTCCTAGGAAGGAAAAGGAGGTGGATTAGAGGCAGACAATCGAGGAGGTTTTAGGAGCATGGCATGCAGAGGAAGAGGAGTGGAGAGGGAGGTACATGGGCGAGATATTGACCAGCGCCGAGGCATTTTCTTCTCCTTCTCTCGAGCACAGCAGAGCAGGGGAGGATGGGTGGAGCTCGAGGGTGGTGGTTGAGATGGGAAGGGAGCAAATGAGGGTCGAGTTGGGGGTCGGGGAAGCCTCTAGCCTAAAGAACCTGAGGGGGTTGGTGCAAAGGGGGACTGGTTCGGTGAGCTGGGTGGTGGAGGGGTGTTGTGGTGTACTAGGGTCGAGCAGTGAGTGGTGGAAGGGGTGGTGGTTGCTACTGCACATTTATTTCTATGCTTATCTTTAATTAACCATGTCTCTCTCCTTATAAGCTTAAGGGGACACGTTTGTGAGGGGTGATAAGTGGCATGCCGACC
Source organism: Avena sativa (assembly GCA_916181665.1). Classification (NCBI taxonomy): domain Eukaryota; kingdom Viridiplantae; phylum Streptophyta; class Magnoliopsida; order Poales; family Poaceae; genus Avena; species Avena sativa. The sequence goes on from OV702289.1 coordinate 438,259,339, forward strand.
AGGGGTGGTGGGAGTTTCTATGGTGAGCACATGCCTAGTTTTTGTGAGGGTTTGGTTGAGTTTTGGTTCAAAATTGATAAATGCTCAAATCTGCCATATGGAAGGATCATGGTGTACTTCTCCAAAAATGATCTTGGAAAGATGGTATGAGGGTTCTAGTAGATAGAAGTGATCAGGATACTCCCTCAAGAATTTATTGAGATTTTTCAGATGAGTTTTGGTGCATTCAAAATCAAATATTCAAAAACTGCTGAATCTATTTTATTGGATTTATTTGATATTTTTGAATTGGGAAATGACGGTTTTGGTTTGGGACGGTCCCAATTATGAATTTACACATTGGAGAATTTTTCCAAGATTTATTGAAGAGTAAAAACTATTTAATATATTTATTTTCTTGTTTTTTCCATTTAAGAAAATGGGCAAAATAATTATTAATACTCTTCAAAAATAATTATTTTTGAAGTGGGAGGATAGGGTATGATATATAGGCCTCAAATGTGACCTGAGTTGGAAAAGTGATTTGGAGAAAATCCAACTTTCTTTTATATAGGGAGGTTTGGAGTTTTTGTCCATTAAAGGAATTAAATGGTTTTGGTCCATAATAATTATGGGAAATAGTTGATAAATCTTTATAATCAGGGTATATGATGTACACAAGGTTTAACTAGCATTTCAACCTTGTGTGTTGAGAATTTTACTTGATTGGGATAGAAGCAAGGGAAAAGAGGATCTTAGGTAGTGTTAATTTTATGCCTTCAAAACCGTGTTGGATGTTGGGGCTCAGGGCTCCCCTTGGGTCATGGGTTATATCGATGGATAGACCAAGTGATGTATATCACCATGGTTCTGAGGTTATAGGGATAGAGCTTTCTAAGGATTGATGCTAGAAATTGAATAAAAAAGGGTGCCAGAACAGATTATCAGATAGCCTCCAAAACCATGTGGGTTCTAGAAGCACAAAGCTCCATTTGAAACAAGTGAAGTCTGTATGGATAGAACTTTATGCGTAGAGAGCAATGATGTAAATAGTTGGTTCAAAGAAGGTAGTATGGAGATGTGAGCTTCTGACAAAGCAGGCTTGTTGATAAGATTTGCCGAGAAAGTTATTTTCTTGCCTCCAAAACCATCAACAACAAGTGGGTTAAAATATGATCAAGCCAAGGTAAAGAGTGGGTCTTGGTAGGCCTTATGATGGTCTACGAGATGGTTCAAGTGCATTTTCAAAAGTGCACAAGGGTTGGGAAGGAGAGGGTCTCAAATAGGTGATGTTGATAATAGTTTTCCATACTTGGCCAAATTTGGCAGATTTGGTGATTTTGACTAGGTTACACGAGTTGATGTTTTTGATTAGTTGCAAGGTTCCAACTCATCACCAATTGGAAGATGTTGAGGGATAGATTGGGTATAAAGGATCCAGGCTTGATATGGGTCTTCATTGGCTTGAAGCTTCTAGAAGGAATGGGTTTAGAGGTGATCTCGTTAAAGGGGTTTAACATGGTCACTTAGTGACTAGATGTTAGATCCAACTTTGGAAGCTTGCTTAGGGTTTGTAATCTTGTTATTGATGGACTCTAGTGGATGAGATCCTAGGTTAGATCACTCTAGTTCCTAAGCAACAAATCAAACAGCATATCAAGGCAATTCATCTTACAAGCAGAACAAATCTACTACTAGGGATACCATCAAGCCTAGCTTGAGGTAGAGGTGGGTATTTTGAAATGTTGGAGTTGAATAAGGTGAGAGTTCTTGGTATTTCTATCAATAGTAGAATTCAAAGGCTTTATAAAAAGGTTTTGGAAAACCTAAAGATAAGAGTAGTTGAAAGTCCTATCTGGAAAACATAAGGAGGTTTATTATGTAGGTCTCCATAGTTTGGTCAATAGAAGCTACTAAAATAGTGTTGGTTTGTAAAGGCATCTCGGATCAGGTTTTGAAATGCCAGAACATTTGAGAAGATGTAAACTGAGCCAGGACAGTTTTGTCAAATAGTTTTTGTCAACTGATGTTGAGTTAAGGAGTGTCTCATCTACTACACATTTAGATGCATAAGCACAGTCAGACAACAAGAAAACACTTCAGCATTAAACAAAAAAAAGTTTTTGTTCCCCCTGATTTTTGCATTCTCGACAACTAATTAGGGTTGCTAAAATTGGGATGTTACAAACCTTTCCCCCTTAAAAGAATCTCGTCCCGAGATTCAGGAGACTAAGGTTAGGGGATTTTGAGTCTAAGTTTGTGCTATGTGTTTCAAGTGTACTAACTTACGAACTTCGTCTTTAAACGTGATGACCGTGTTAGTGAAGTTGAGCTTTCATCTTCGTAGAAGCTCAGAGAGCTGGTCAAGTTCCAGTCATGATTGCGTTGGATGGTCTTCTTTTGGTAGAGATTTTGCGGTGCCTTGTTGAGGGCTTGTGGGAAAGATGCAGTCTTTCCCCCTTAGAGTTAAACTAGGGTAGCTTGGAGCTAACATAGTCGTTCCTTCTAGGAGCAGTCGGATGATGCTTGTAGACTATTGTGAACCTTTCCTCCAGAGTTGGAATCTTCTGATGATGTTTGCCAGCTGGGTCTCTCTAGGCTCAGATACTACTTTTATTTGTACTTAGCCTATCAAAACAGTTGGAATCATACGTCCTCTAAGCGGTTAGAGCTGAGGGGTTAGCGATTCCGTGGTTATTGTCTTGATTTGGAGCTTCGGGAGTACTGGGAGGGTCGGGTAGACGTATGATGGTTGGGCACTCGGTCTATCTTTTGACATTTTGATGACTCTTGATCATTTGGGGAGGATGTCAGTCTGGAATCTTCCTAAAGTATCTCCTGGTAGACCATCTTCTGGAATTTAGTGGAAAGACACCTTAGAGGTTTACTAAGGTTCTTCGAGAAGGGTGTGGATCTTCTGTACGGGAGTACTGGCGTGATGCTAGAGGAAGGCTATATTTTCCCTGGGTCTTGAGTTGAGGTCTTCGAGTGACGTCCTAATGCTCAAACCTGATCAGGACGGTTTCCTAATGAAGCTTAATGGAGTTAGCTCTAGGAAGGTTAGTAGTTAACGATGCTTCTTGCTAGCCTTCAGTCAAAGTAGAGAATCCAGCTTTGGGGGAGTTGTCTTCACGAATCCGGGTCTTCAGGATTTAGAGGTATTCTAGCTTCTATGGAGGAACTTCCCGTTGATTTGGGTGGGGTTGACTAAAATAGTTAGTCTCCTGAGGTGATCGGAACCTCTAATATACCGAAGGTCAGTAGAGTCAGGTCTTCACTTCTTGTCTTTGTTATCCCGTCATGTGGCTTCTTGTGGATGATGTAGATCCTTCGGTGATAGACTTCCAGCTTCAACTAGGTTCTTGTTATAGCTAGCAGATGAGTACTGGAGGGTTATGTTGTCGACAAGTCTTGAGGGTTGAGTGTGATGAAGTAGGACATCCTGCTGAGGAGGAATCTTCGAGTTGTTCTAACTGGACGACGTTGAACTCGGGTTTTCTAGCGATGTTTTTCCTCTCATATCTCTCAAGGTTAGTATGGTTTCTGGTTATTGACTACTAACCTAGGGGGTTTTCCTATGTTACTAGGTGGGTTATCGATCCTCGAGTCACATTTGACTAAGGTCAAAACAGGCCAAAGCACACATACATAGTGAACAGAGTGAGGGGGTCGCAATGTCCTTCGCAAACAACACACATCAAACAACACGTCAAGCACTTGGGCAAGAAAACATGGCCTACTATGGGGACCAAGGAGTTAACTACTCATGATGTAGGGGAATCCTATCTTAGGACTACTAATCCTAGACATCATCGCTCTTAGGGTCTGAGTCACTATCTTGCGTATGAAGCCTTCACCGGGTCATTGGACGCTTCTCGATAGTGTAATATTTGATTTCTTCTGATTAGGATGATTCCGCTGGTAGGGCGATCTTGTAGTCTCCTTGTGTTTGTTGGTAGTTGCTTCTCTTCATCTCGTCCCCAACGTCTTCACCTAGTTCTAGGTCCTAGTTATTTGAAATCCGTAGGTTTGAAATTTGGACGAGGGATAGAGGAAACCATGTTTCGAAATCCTTTATACTAGAATGAGATAAGTAGTAGAATCTTTCGAAATGTTTTGAGGAATTAGTTTTCGAAAGTCGGTGTTTCCAAAATAGTTTTCTTGTCTAATGACCATGCTAAATAAGGTTCTCCTACATTCAGGATGGCTCTGATACCAAATCTGTGGGGCCCTCAGATTAATCCTCCGAGAATCCCTGTTATGCATACACCATGATCCCATGATCAGTTAGTCGTGGCACATAACTGACAAGTATCAAAGTAAACATCCATTATTTAAGCGGATACATGTCATACCTTACATGCCATTATGGCTACCTCAATAATCATCAGTGGAACTTCATCAAGCGTAGAGCCCGAGCCATGCCTTAACCTACAAGCAACTGACTAGAGAACGTCCTAGCTCGCATAGTCGTCAACATCACCTTCTTCTTGATATCTGACCAAGTTAATAGCCAGGGACAATGCCAGTGAGTAGTTGGAATGTACTTGCAAACCACCTTAAGAGAATAATAATAACAATAGGATATGCAATATAGTTGTGGTAGTAGGAGGGCTCCAAGAGAGGTTCTTTTCTCAATTAGTTTCTCTTGTAGATATAACGTCTACATATCTTTGTTGAAAACCTTTGTGAACATTTTGGAAAACCTTTTTGAGAAGTTTTGGGAAAACATTAGGACTGGGTCACCCATTTGTTCCTTACTTTAGGTCATCCCATCACCAAACTCCTTTCATTCCTTTCTGACAATCCCATGGACAAAACAGGTATCCTTTCCGACCATCCCATGGTCAAAACATTGCCGAAGCCATTGCTTTTCAGAAATCCTTTTTGAAAACAAAACCAGCACCGCTCTATAGAAGTCTGTCCAACCCGTCCATAACCGCGGACATGGCTATTCGAATAGATTTACACTGTGCAGAGGTTGTACACTTTACCCACACCATCCGGGCACACTACCCTGATCTACACCGATCGTGGGTCGAGTAACCGATCAAGACTCTCCGGATGCCACTCCAGTATAAGTGCCTACCCTATGAGTGTTGTTCCCCTCAACACCGGGATGCCCTATATAGTAGTCAAGCCAACTGGAGCCCCTTTTCCACTTCCCAAGTGTGCGCTTTCAATGAGGGGCTGATAGTAACGCGTGGAGGCTCGCAGACCCTTCGTTCCTTCTCCTAGTCGATGCTTTACATGGACTCAGCTAGAGAAGGCCCACCCTCCAGGGATTTTATCCCCTTTAGTCGTTGTGAGGCAGCTTATACCAGAATAAACAAACATCAAATCCAGCCCTGTCCCATTCCAGAGTAATGTGGTTGCACGGGTTAAGTTGTTATAGCTAAACTGCAAAGAATCGGGTGCGTTTTTGTAAACCTTTTTCCTCCAGCTTTCCTTCAGCATTTTGTAAAACAAAACCTTTTTCTTTCTCAACATCTCTTGGGAGATCCCACCTCACCAAGGTTTTATCATAAAACATTTGGTAAAACTTTTCTGGGGTCTTCCCATCCTATAGCTTTCCTTTGGCTAAAACCGGGTCTCCAACGGGCTATGGTGGTATGCACCATCTATTCTACTAGGGGCCAGTAGGTGTCAACAAGGGGGTTTGTACTTAATATTACAAAAGTGTAATAGTTCGGAGGATCCAAACCACTACCATATTTACACCAACATATAGTAAAACATCGCAATCTTCATAAACAGTAGATAAAACATGCATAAGTAAAATAGTAGGACAAGGCTTATGAGCAAGAAGGTGGCTTGCATGAGATCAGCAACTAGCAAAATATATATCCCTGGACTTCTTCTTTTGATAACCAAGAATACCAATGCTAATAAGATCTCTTCTTCTCGGGGTCAATACAAGCGCAACTATCACCGTCATCGGGAAATACATGCAACAAGCAATTTCCACAATCAATACAAAGCATACAAGCATCAATACAATACAACAGACAATGATCATAACAAGTTTACTATTTATTAGGTTTTGAGTAGTTGAGCTTAACCTAGTTGGGGAAACCCGATTTGCATTTGTGAGATTTTGTTTATTATTTAAAGACCAACTACCACCTAATAAGGGGTTTTGAACTGGAGATTGGGTCTGTATAATATCAAGGTGCAAAAATTGATATCATCAGATGGGTCTTGACAAAACAAGGCCAACAAAAGTGGTTTCACTATTTTTGCAGTTTTAGTTAATTCATTATGAATTTTCTAGTGATAAAAGCTCTAGTTTTAGGAAATAATTCACCTGAACAGATTTATAGCTCGAAAAATTAATTCCTATACTTATTAGTTAGGTTTTGATGGAATGGTTCAGCGAGAGTTGGAATAACTCCAAAATATTTACCAGAATTCCCTCAGGAAATTCCTAAACTCAGTTCTGCATGCAATTTGTCTTTTTAATAAGATTTAAAATACATGTCCAAATGGTATGAGGTCAAGGTAATTGGATAAGTATTACAAATACCTTCCAGTAGGATTTGGAATCACTATTTTTGGAGTTTCCAAACTTCTGGAATGATTTATCTAGTGATAATACCACTTACAGGTGTATATAATTAACTAAAATTCAACAGAGGATCAATAAATCCTTATCTCCTGGTTTTAGATAGGTATTTATGTACCACTTCTCTTCGAGTTGGAATTAGCCCAATAGGTGTTGTAGGTATGCCTAGGGAATTTTCTAAAGACAGAAATGATCCTCTTTTGTTATATTTGCTACAGGTAAACTACAACTCAAAAAGACAAGGGACCAAGTATAAGTGATGGGTACTGAAGATAGCTTCCAGTAGGAGGTGAGTTTACTCTAATTGGATTTGTAAAACTCCTAGTAAGATTAATTCATTGGAAAAGATACTAGTTTGAGAATTTATTCCCAAAAAATCATGAAAATGATTTTGGGCCCGAGGCTTGTTCTTCATGATAGTGAAAACATATAAGAACAACATGAAAATTCCATCTTGAGTATATCATGTAGTTTGTTATTTAACTCATATTTAAACCAACTAGGTAGTTTTCTGATCTAGACAAGAGATAAAAAAACTGCTAGGAGAAACGGGCCAGAATCCTAGCCAGAGTGGGCTGCTCGGAGCAGATCTGGCCCACCCAAGAGCACCTGCACGCAGCGGGAGCCAAATTTGAAAGGGCCGGGATGGGCCCAGATGTCAGCCAGGGAAGGCGCCGAGGGGTATCAGGGCATGCTGGCCGTGCGATGAGGAGGGGATCGACAGCTGGCGGCCGTCGTCCACCTCGCGGCGCGCGGCAGCGAGAGGAAACCCTAGGCGGGTTCGGGCAGCAGCGAGGAGTGTTGGGGATATACTTTCCGGGTATCCTCATAGTTCCTCACTAACCAGGGTGGCCCACTTTGGGTTAGAGCTTTGCTTCACGGGCGGCCCAGTGAGGGAGAAGAAACAGACTTACCGACTTAGGCCCATAGTGTTACTTGTAGTTCAAGATGTACTCTGTAACCGACTCTTAGTCATAGCCGGATAGATCTCTACTGTAAACCCTAGGCCGGATATCTATATAAGGCGTCCTAGGGAGATCCTTTAGGGCACCCAATAGTCTACAATCTCAACTCGCACAGGCGAACCCTTGTAACCCATATTCCGGCTCAGCCGTATTACTGGATTGCTAGCAGGAGTAGGATCCGTCCAAAGCCGGCGGATACGAACCTGGGTAAACTTGTGTGCTCACCGTCCCAGAACACCGTACGTCTCACACCCCTCTCTTCCGCATGCCTCGAGGACCCCCTCATGGTGTACTTGTCATCAATCCGACGACAGTTGGCGCCCACCGTAGGGCAAGTGAGCTTTGGATCTGCGTTCCGAGCGGAATCTGCAAGAATCGGAATCGTCGAGACCATCTCTGTCGATCGCATCCTCTACGCCTGCGACGTCCCTCTCATTGTTCTCTATGAGACATAGATTCCGGCTAGGGAGGCTGTGACTACCTACACCATCATGTCTTTTGGCGAGATCAATGTTTACATCGGCTTTGCTTAACCTGCCCCACCCACCCCAAAAGTGAGGATAGAAGCAGAAGAAATCCCTGGATCCCCTTTGTCCACGGAGGAGGCAGAGTTCCGGATCTCAGAAAACCCTAATCTCACCCAGCTCACACCAGTTGTGGAGATAGTGGAGAAATCCGAGCCTGAAGCAGACCTGGTGGTCCAAGTTGAATCTGGAGTGGATCTCCCTGGAGAAGCCGAATACCAAATCGACCCACCCGCTGAAGTCAAAATCCAGGAGGAGCATAGCAATGACACTGGTTCCGGCTCTGATGACGCCGGGACAGACATACCTTTCCTGAGATACACGCTAAGACACATGATGATGCAATATGCAAGCATAGAGGATATTCTCGAGACCATCAGGCGTGTTGAGGAGGCCGATCGCGAGAGCCGCAACTATCTCAGGAGGCACGCGTCGCACTTTGTCGGATATGTGGGATCCGGATCCGGCTCTGCCGATGCTGGAGACAACACCGACTCTATGCTAGAGGCAATTGGAACAAATGCCGACGTACCCGCATCTTCAGATGAATCGATGACGTCAGCAGATTTCTGAAAGTTCTCCGTGGAATACGAAGATGAGTATAACTCCAAAGCTCCAGAGGAAGGAGAACCCATGGATGAAGGATCTAGGGAAAACTCTCCCAAAGTGCAGGATGACATGGAGATCGGAGATAATCCCGATGTCCAGATGTCCAAAAGTACCGATTGGAGCTTGACTCCGGGAAACGGACCCAAATCCATCTTTGCTACCGGTGCTGCCAAGAAGGCAAACAAGAAGAACAAGACCCCGATGAAAGACCCCGATGGAGAACTTATACCAGACGAGCCCAAAAAAGAAGAGTTGATGGATGGACACGTGATCACTGAAGGTGCACATAAACTCATCGATGCTGCATTAACCACGCCTATTCCTACAGCTACAAAACTTACTGCTTAAGAGTTGGACGAGAGGGCACAGTCCCTAGAAGCGCTTCGTCAAGTACTCCTCGATGAAGCCAAAAACATTGAGCAGGAAAAGAAACGCATGGCATCTGCGGAGAAGTACAACTCCAGGCAACACCAGAAAACCAGGAAATGTCATACTGACGACAACCAATTTCCGCAGATTCACAAAGTCCTTTTCGGAGGAGAACATGGGATACCTCGACGCGATAGCAACGGGGATTGGGTGTATCCAACGCTAATACAGAACACCGTTGCGCCACGAGAAATCCTATCGGCTAATCCAGGCCCGGAGCAGATCCGGTTGGGAATCAAACTACTCAACAAAGGACTGGAGCAGCAAAAGGTTGCCCTATCCGGAAGTCAAAAACTGGTCTTAGATTCTGACCAATGTCACATAGATCCGTCATGGGCTGACGTAAGACCCCAACGTGTTCCGGAACAGCAATATTGTTCCGACCGTCGGGAAGATAACCACTCAAGAACCGGATCTTCAGGACAACACCACAAAGCTGCTCGTGATTGGCGTAACGTTAACCTAGTCGTGGAGCAAGAGACAATTTCTGCACTGAATCCGAGGCACCCTCCCCGGCGAGAGTCGAAAGACCGTAGGGAAGAAGATAGAGAGAAACGTCGGGAGGAGGACCGACAAAGAATGCCACCTCCTAGACATGCAAGCCGTCCGGATGACGGACGAAGGAACGACGGACACCGTGCCGACAAAAGCCGTTAGGGGGCTCGTCACAATTAAGACCCTCCCCGGAACCGGAATAATGACGCTCCGGATGGAGGCCAGCGATCAGCCAGAAATAACCCAGCTGCTCCACCCTCTCTGCCAAGTAGCCATCACAACGGCTCCCAAGGAGGCCAAGGAGGGCGTCGTGGTGGAGGAGGTGGTGGCAGAAGACGAAGTCCGGCTCCAAGGCACCGCAGCCACAGCCGACACTCGGGACGATCTCTATCCCCGAATGACGCAAGGCACAGTATCAACTCCAATATAGAGGCGCAATGCTATGAAAATGATGATATATACGTGGGCCCAAAGTGCTTCGGACCATGCATAAGAGCTACAAGATTCCCGGAAGGATTTGCTATCTCAAGACATATTCAAGCCTATGACGGTATAGCTCGGCCAGATACTTGGCTACAGGATTTTCTTCCAAGCTTGCTGCATCGCCAAAGGCGGAAACAGCCTGGTCGCAACCCGATATCTCCCACTCATGTTGCGGAAGACGGCACGATCATGGCTCAAAAAACTTCCGGAGAACAGCATCCACAACTGGTATGACATGCAAAGTGCGTTCTTTCGAAATTTTGAAGGCACATACCAGAGGCCCTGTACGGTCGAAGACCTACAGTGTTGCACCCAGAAAGCCGGAGAAACTTGCCGGGATTATCTCCGATGATGGATCGACACCAAGAACTCCTGTGAAGGAGTAAATGACCAAACTGCGATTGAAGGTTTCATTGCAGGTCTCCCAATTGGTTTACTGCGTCATCGTTTGAAGTGTGATGATTTGGGAGAGATGATAGAAACATCGATCAAGTATGCAGATGCTCACGACGATGCAGACGGATTACTCAATGCCCTGGCTATGCCACAGTCGGCAAAACAACCAAAGCAACAAGCTCAGAAGCGCAAGAATACCTCAGAAGAGAAACCCATCGCGGAAACGGCAGTGGTCACTCTACTTTCGGGTATGGAGGACGAGGAGGACGTGGCGGTGGCCGTGGCCGCGGTCGTGGGACATCAAGAGTCTAGGGTAGAGGAGACCAGCAACCAGGAAAAACCTACTCTTGGGCCGACATTGCCAATAACCCGTGTGTGCATCACTTAGACGCCAATGGGGGCTCGTCCCACACAAACGCCGAGTGTCGTCTCAATGACGACATTAAAAGAGATGACACCGCTGGCTACAAAGCTAAGCGGAAGAAGGGAAAGAAGAATCCTGAAAAAGATAAAGAGACCAAGGAAGATTCCGACATGGAGGAAGCTGATGCTTCAAATCCCAAGACGGAAGGGAAGAAAAATTTTCCAAACAAGAAAGACACTTATGTCACCTTCCTCGGATCTCAACCAACAAAAGTCAAAAAGGCAGTGCTACATGAGCTCAATGCAATAGTTCCGGCTATCACCCAATTCTTGGACTGGTCAGAAGTGGCAATCATATTTGACCGCGTTGATCATCCGCCTAAGTTGCACAGGCGAGGAAAATACGCCTTAATCGTCAATCCACTTATTGACGGTTATGGTTTCTCCAAGACTCTCATGGACGGTGGCAGCAGTATTAATATTTTGTATGTCGAAACGCTACACCGAATGAAGATCTTGGAGACCCAGCTGAACCACAGCTCTGTGATCTTTCACGGGGTTGTCCTAGGAAGACATGCAAATTCCCTAGGAGAAATCACTTTGGATGTTACCTTTGGAACTCCAAAGAACTATCGGACGGAGGCATTTTCCTTCGAAGTAGTCCTGTTCAAGAGCACCTACCACGCTATATTCGGACGTCCGGCTTATTGGGCTTTTATGGCTCGTCCGTGTTACATTTACAATGTGATGAAAATTCCAGGTCCCAACGGCGTGATCACCATCAGGGGAGACCCGAAGAAAGCGTGAGAGTGCGAGGATGGAAATGCCGCCTTTGCTGAAGCCATGCTGCATGCCCAGGAGTACCAGGATATCAAGAAGAGCATAGATCCGTCCAAGATGCCCGCAACGAAGAAAGAGGTGACAAAGCCGAATCCGGAGTTCAAGGCATCAGAAGAGACGAAGAAGACGCCGTTGAAGGATGATGACCCCTCCAAGGTGACCCATATAGGCGTAGGCCTAGATAGCGCATAGGAAAGCGTGCTCGTCAAGTTCCTCAAAGAAAATCAAGATATCTTCGCATGGCAGCCATCTGACATGACCGGAGTACCTAGGGAACTTGCCGAGCACTCTTTAAATGTACACCCGAATGCTAAACCCGTCAAACAATCCTTACGATGTTTCGGCGATGAAAAGCGTAAGGCAATATCTAAGGAACTAACACGGCTCGAGTTAGCCGGATTCATATAATAGGTCATCCACACTGACTGGTCGGCCAATCCTGTAATGGTCCCTAAAAAGGACACCACTGATTTAAGGATGCGTGTTGATTATACATCCTTGAACAAGGCTTGTCCAAAAGATCCGTTCGCTCTGCCTAGGATTGATCAAGTTATCGATTCTACGGCAGGCTCGGAACTCCTCTGTTTTCTCGACGCATATTCCGGTTATCACCAAATCCAGATGAAGGAATCTGACAAAGTCAAAACTTCATTCCTAACCCCATTCAAACCTTCTGTTTTGTTACGATGCCCTTTGGACCGAAGAACGCAGGAGCTACGTACCAGCGCATAATGCAGCGTCGACCAACTCGGACGCAATGTATATGCATATGTGGATGATATTGCGGTAATGTTCAAAAAGAAGGAAACATTGATTTCTGACTTGGAGGAAACGTTCGCCAATCTACGAAAATACAACATAATGCTTAATCCGAAGAAATGCTTCTTTGGAATTCCAGCCGGAAAATTGTTAGGTTTCATCGTGTCACAAAGAGGCATAGAGGTGGACCAAGACAAAATCAAGGATATACTCAATATTTCCAGGCCAACTCGCCTGAAGGATATACAAAGACTAACTGGTTGCATCGCTGTAGTCAGTCGGTTTGTAAGCTGGCTCGGTGAAAGAGCCGCACCATTATACAAAATCCTGAAAAAGACCAAGGATTTTGTGTGGACCGACGAAGCTGAAGCCGCACTACAAGACCTGAAGAAAGTACTCTCATCTGCTCCTATCCTTGCCGCACCGGAACCACAGGAACCGATGTTGCTCTATCTTGCTGTGACAAACAAAGTCGTCAGTATCGTTATGGTAGTGGAGAGATCGAAGGAAAATCAGGAACACTTGGTGCAGCGTCCGACTTACTTTGTCAGCGAGGTCCTGACAGAATCGAAACAGCGGTATCCGCACTATCAAAAGCTGGCTTATGGTGTGTTCTTAGCATCTTGTAAGCTACGACATTATTTTCAGGAGCATCCAATTACCATGGTGAGCGCAGCTCCCATGAGAGATATAATCAATAATAGTGACACCACAGGACACATCGCCAAATGGGGCATAGAGCTCTCAGCTTTCGATATTGAGTACAAACCTCGAACAACAATCAAATCCCAAATCCTTGCCGACTTTGTTGCTGATTGGACAGACACGAAGGAGAATATGACCCTCCCTGAGTCGGAATATTGGACCCTATATTTTGATGGGTCTAAGGCTCGCGGGGGCTCGGGGGCTGGCATGGTGCTCAAATCACCGCAAGGAGATAAACTTCCATACGTGTTGCAGATCCAGTTCACAGTGACAAATAATATCGCCGAGTATGAAGCACTGCTACATGGAATCCGTATTGATAAGGATATCGGCATCCGACATTTGATGTGTTACGGAGATTCGGATCTTGTTGCTCAGCAAGTGTCGGATATTTGTAATGCAAATAAGCACATGGCAGCATATAAAGCTATTCTGGATGATTTATCTAAATCGTTCGAAGGGTTTGAGGTTCAACACATCCCTCGAGCAGAAAATGAGGAAGCAGATCCACTATCTCGGATAGGCTCTGCATGGAAAGAGGTCCCGGATGGCGCTTTTTTAGAGCACCTCAAAGTTCCCTCAATAAAGGGAGTGGATGAGGAATACCCGACCAAATCCGACTCACCCCTAATTGCAGTTCCGGCTGTAATTCCCAACTGGACTCAACCCTACCTTGATTATTTGGTAGATGGCAAATTACCCGAAGACGAGGTTCTGAGCCGACAGATTATCCGACGAGCGAAAGCCTATACTATAGTTAAAGGTGAGCTCTATAAGCGTAGTGTGTCTGGGGTTTTTCAGCGCTGCATATCTCCGGAAGGAGTGGAAATCTTAAGAGAAATCCACGAAGGCGAGTGTGGTCACCATGCTGTAGCCAAATCTTTAGTGGCAAAAGCTTTCAGACACGGTTTTTTCTGGCTTACAGCTAAGGCAGATGCCAAACGGCTAGTCAACACGTGCTAGGGCTACCAAAAGTATGCCAAACAAGCTCATGTTCCGGCTGATCAGCTGCGAACAATACCTATAACATGGCCTTTCACGGTCTGGGGGCTTGACATGGTAGGACCGTTTAGACGGGCTCTAAGTGGATTTACTCACCTCTTAGTGATGGTGGATAAATTCACCAAATGGATTGAGGCTAAACCATTCACTAGTTGTGATGGAGCAACAGCCAAAAGATTTGTCGAGGATGTCATAATCCGGTATGGTTATCCGCATAGTATTATCACGGACAACGAGAGTAATTTATCTATGGGAGAATTGGCCGAATTCTGCAACAAACAAAATATACGGCGTGACATTGCGTAAGTCGCACATCCATAGGCTAACGGACAAGTCGAAAGAGAAAATGGTTTAATCCTACAAGGCCTAAAACCGAGACTCGAAGAACCACTATGACGTGCTGCAGGGGCTTGGGCAGTGGAATTACCCTTTGTAATATGGAGTTTACGAACAACTCCGAACAGGTCAACCGGATACACACATTTCTTCTTGGTCTATGGCGCAGAATCAGTTCTTCCTAGTGATTTGATTCACACTTCTCCTAGAGTGGCCGCGTATATCGAAGAGGATGCCGAGATTTCTCGACAAAATCATCTCGACTTAGTCGAAGAAGTTCACGTCGTTGCTGAAATGAGATCAACAGCCTATCAGCAGAAGTTATGCAAGTATCATAGCCAGAGAGTCAGAAACAGATCTTTCAATAAAGGCAATTTGGTTATCCGGCTTGTGCAACAAAGAAAGCACAAACTTTCCCCAGTATGGGAAGGGCCCTTTTTAGTTAGTCGAGTATTGCACAATGGTTCATACTACTTAACTGATATGAGGCCAGTCAAAGAAACGCCTGCTACTAAGAAGAGAAAGAGAGATGGATGCAGTACAAATCCGGATGAGTTACACAGACCATGGAATATTGCTCAGCTATGTCCCTTTATTCTTAGTTTATCCTTCTTTGTAATCATACATATGTACATGTTCTATGAAAAATAAAAGTTTTGGTTGCCTCAAGTTTTTTCTGAGAAGTTTTTACCATCTTATTTCCGAATGATCATGTCATAGTCGAAAATCCCAGAATACTTGAAAGTACTTTATGCTCATGTTTGTTCTGGTTTAGATTTCCGATTCTAAAAATGCTACCTTTGGGTATAACTCTAAAGTTTCTAGTTTATACTTTGGTTATTTGTCTAATTGCTGGATGCGGGCATTTTCCGAGTAGTGAATTGTTGGTACTAGAAGCCGGCTTTGTTTCCGAGTTTAAAATGGATTAGCAATTGAGCTCCATTGCTTGGCAAAGTTTCCATGCAGAAAGTTTAGTCGGCTCACGAAAGGGACGAGGCGGAAAGCCAGATAAACGATAAGTATAGAAAAAAAGTATAAGTGCTTATGCAAACATTTCAGGAACACAAAATTTAAGCCAAAAGGCTAAAAAGATTAAAACTTGGCACTAGCAAAAGTTTCATACTGCATATTTATATACCCATAATGTTTTCAGAATAATACATTTGTTTCTGATAATCAATGATGCAGGATAGGAGGTACGAGCTGCCGGCTCGCTGGACACATCAGCCGTGCCCTGATAACGATCCGAGATGTCCAAATCCGATATGGTTTGGCCATCATCGAAAACTTCGGCTGCTTCTTCGGGAGGCGAAGGCGGCGTGTCCACGCGGGTGAAGAAGGGAGTGTCGTAGCTGGTTAAGTCAGGTACATGACACCCATATCCGGCACAGGAGTCCATGATGGCTTTAATGTCTTGCTCCTGTCCATCTTCGTCCACCTTGTAGTACCCTCTGGTCACTTGCCAGATTTCCATGCTTCCATGCTGGCTCATGACCATTGTTAGGGCGTTCTGTGCTGCTGATCAAGCGTAGGACATATTCCAGTCCCGGATGAGCTGTGGAATCTCCTTTGCCTTGTCCTGCACCTAAAAGTCGTACATGCGATGCATGTCCGGAACCTTGATGGTTTCGCCAATATCCTCAATGGATTGGTGGAAGTCATGAAGCAGATCACTGACTTGGGTAAGCCGGTGGGTGCGAGGCTCGACAGAAGTGGAGTCCGTCAAGTTCAGAGGACCTATACATATAACACAAAATGGTTAAGTAAATCCGACATCAAAAGAGTCGAAGAATGTAGACAAGTCAGAAAGATGGAAACATACCGAAGATGACGTCATCAACTTTGGTCTTCTCTTCTCGAAGACTCCGGAGTTTAGCCCGGAGTGCCTCGGAAAGGTCCTTCTCTCTTCAAAGCTTGTTGTTGAGATCCGAAATTTTCTGCTCGTGGAGTGTAATCTTGCGATCACGCTCCACGGTGGCCATGGAGGAGGATTCGAGAACTTGAGCTATGCTCTTCTCATGATCCGCCTTAAGCTGGTCAAGCTCTCGGCGGAGATCCTTGTTTTCCACCACCAGGGTCTTCAGATTTTCGGCCTCTTCGATCATAGCACAGGATTGCTTTATCAGTGCTATAAGTCAAAAAGAACAACAGTTCAGCAAAAATATTCGACTATGAAAACACAAGACATGGTTTGAGTCTCGGAATGTTTACCTTCGGCCTCATCCTTGGAAACCTCCAGCTCAACATTCTTAAGTCGGAGAGCTCCGATCTCTCTCCACTTATTGCAGACATTCTTCAACAAATCCTGGTTATAAGAATTAACTTTCTTTGAGTCAGAATACCCAGAGTCAGAGATCTACTGAAGACTCGGGCTAATATTGTAGCTAATATCAGCACGAGCCTTGGGGCTATGCTAGTTAATTCTTTGGCATCCTAAGGAAGCTTAAACCCGGATTGTATATCCAACTTCATGCTTGGGGGCTAGAGGATATGATATAAAGTACAATAAAGAAAAGTGTGAGTTGGAATTCCAACTTACATGATGTTAATGTGTGAGCTTGCTCAGGCAGATGTTCACCTTGGTGGTAACCTTCTCGGCGAGGGTGAGTGAAATAACCGGAGGTGGTGGAAGCACACTAGCTCTCAGTCCCTCGTCGTGAAGGCGGACTTGTTCAAGAAGGTCGGAGTACTTGATGTCCTCCGCTTCTTGTGCTTCTTCTTCAGCAGAGAGATTTCGGTTCTCCAGGCATTCCCGGGCCAGCAGCTGGATTTCCTCCACAGACTTCCGAGACAAGCCAAATTTGGCAAGTCCCGGATTGTTCAGGAGGTTTTCGGCGAAAGCCTCTGCCGAGGGATCATTACCGGAAGAGGGTTCACCCTTATCAAAACCTGAACCACCCATGGTGCCGTCAGTTTGCGAGTCGAGGGTCGCTTGCCCTGTTGAGGGAGCCGGATCTTCGGTGATAACTGGTGATGGAGTAATCACCGGTGTTGTAGAAGGTTGAGGGGCAGGAGTCGGAGGATCCACGGCAGGAGAAGCCATAGTCAGCCTCGTCTGCCGCAGGGGCTTCGAAGAAGTTCCCTTACCCTTGCGCTTGATGAGCTGTTTAGATCTGAGAATGTGATAGAATAGAGAACATTACATCTCGGAAGAAATTACGAGTAAAGTACAAAGGCGGAAGTTGTGCCAAAAGTTACCTCTTCACGACTGGCACTTCATTTGTGCCGATAGCCACTGTCGGAGCCTTACGCTTTCTGGGCACAATGTCCGGTAGTGGAACTAGTTCCTCCTCCTGAGAAAACCTTGGAGGATATCCCTCGATAGGAGCCAGTTCCGACTCGGGGAGGTCGGCAAGCTGAAAAGATGATAATTTCTCAGTATTGCGAAATAACTTAAAGGTGAGACACATAAAAAAGGGTTTATTGTTAAAAGCTTACCGGTACTACAGGGTCTTCCCCTGTGTGCATGTCCAGAGACAAGTCCAGAATCTTTCTCTCAATCCGCTCCTTGATCATCCATTTGATCTGGCTTATGTAATCATGTGGCTTTAAAGCCTTATGACTGATGCGGAGGGATTCATTCTTCGACGCCGTGATGGAATGCATCAGACGGTCACCATGGTGCTAGAGAGGCTGGATCCGGCGTGCGACCCAAGATTGGACTAAGTCAGGCCCTTGTGTTTTATTAGATATTCGATCCGCCTCTTAGCAAGGATCAGATCGTCACTGAGAGCCAGAGGAGCCTCATCCCAAGATGCTAGGGTCGTGGCAGCTCCGTTAATGAAAGCCGGCAAAGCAGTAGCTTTGCTAGGAGCAGGAATATCCTTATGGTAAAAGAAGGTGGCCGGCCATTGTTTGACCGACTCACGAACTGAAATGCGAGGATAAGTACGCTCGCGTCTAATTGAAAGGCTAATAGTGCGGGTAATATAAGGATTACTGGCTGTGATGGAGTTTCTACGGACATGAAAGTAGAAACGGAATAAAGTGAGACTCGGCCTAATGCCGATATATCCCTGACACAAAGTCGCATAGGCGCTCATCTCTAAGATGGAGTTGGGAGGAAGATGGTGGACCTGAACGCCGTAATGATCTATCACCTCGAAAAAGAATTATGAGGGAGGTAAAGACAAACCTCTGTCGAGATGGGTGCCGAAGTGTACCCGCTTGCTGGCATGCGGGTTGGGGATGGTTTCGCCGAAACCGCTCCGCCAGTCGCCGACGCAGAGCAGCCCTTCACTCTCCACACTATAGAGCTTCTCGTCATCGAGGAGACATGAGATCCAAACCCCACGGTTGCTTTCTTTTTCCGCCGCCGCTGCCGCCATCGCCGCCGCTGTGAAGCCAGCCAAGCCGGACGATCAAGATGAAGCCATTTCTCTGGTGCGCCGGTGAACTTGGATGGGCGGCGCTGGGAATCTGGGAAGCAGAGGAGCTCTGTGCGCGGGGGAGAAGTGGAGGAGTGGAAACGACAAGGGAATAGGTGAAGATGAGGAAAAGGAAATCCTCACCCCTTATAACCACCTAACCGCTCCAAGATTCTTGCAAAAGCCAAAGTGTAACCGCCACGCGTCGAGGAAGGAACTAGGAAGGACCCACGCGATGATTACGTCGCCTCGATCTCCGCGTACGCATTGAAACGACGCCTCGGTTCCACGAACGACAGACCTACCAACGGTCGTGCTGACAGGATGTTTGTCAGATGACGTGACTTGACCATGGCCAGTGTCAGATGACGTTAGAGACCAAATTTCGGCTTAGTTTGAATATCAAGCTGGAAAATCTGAATAATGTACTGATAGGTCCGACTTACTTTTGAGACCCGGATCGTATCTTTTGTTTTGAAGTTTCAGGAACCCTTCAAGATTCTGCAAGCCAAAGATCAAGCAAGACGATGATGAATCCAACTTTGGATCTTGGAGACTTCCGGGGGATGCTGTTGGGGATATACTTTCCGGGTATCCTCACAGTTCCTAACTGACCAGGGTGACCCACTTTGGGTTAGAGCTTTGCTTCACGGGCGGCGCAGTTAGGAAGAAGAAACAGAGTCCAATCCGGCTACGGGAAGGCCTAGAAGACTTACCGACTTAGTCCCATAGTGTTACTTGTAGTTCAAGATGTACTCTGTAACCGACTCTTAGTCTTAGCCTGATAGATCTCTCCTATAAACCCTAGGCCGGATATCTATATAAGCCATCCTAGGGAGAGCCTTTAGGGCACCCAATAGTCTACAATCTAAACTCGCATAGGCAAACCATGGTAACCCATATTCTGGCTCTGCCGTATTACTGGATTGCTAGCAGGAGTAGGATCCGTCCAAAGCCGGCGGCTTCGAACCTGGGTAAACTTGTGTGCTCACCGTCCCGGAACCCCGTACGTCTCACACCCCTCTCTTCTGCACGCCTCGAGGACCCCCTCATGGCGTACTTGTCATCAATCCGACGACAGGGAGCTCAACTGGGTGCGGGAGGGATGGCGAGGAGGGGTGGAGGTGAAGCGGTGTGCGACGATGGTCCTGACAAGGGGCGATAGAGGCTGGTTCTGTGACTAGAGGTGGCTCGCGTGATGGAGGCCGAGAGGTGCTTGGGGAGCTCACCGGAGACGATGATAGGGACATTCCTGGGCAAGAATAGGACTAGGGTCAGGTAGTAGAGATCAAAGGGGTTTGCGCACAGTGACATGCAAAGGGAGAGAGCACGAGGAGGAGGAATCTTACTCAATTTTTGGAGGAGGCCGAAGCTTCTCTTCTTCCTTCTCTCGCGCTGTACAGAGCAGGGGAGAGGGAGAGGGTGCTTGGGGGAGGTAAGTGGAGGGGAGAGGAGTAGAATGAGGGGGAAGAGGCAGGCTAGATTGCCTCTGGGCTATTTAACTCGAGGGAGAGGGTGTATGGTGGAATATGTCCATGGGACAGCAGGGGAAGGTCCACGCCCTCCCCATTGGGTGCTGAGAGCGGTGGAGAGGGGAGTGGTGGGGCTTTGGGTCGAGCCCTAAGTGGAGAGCTGGGTGGTGGCTGCTGCTGCTTTTAATTGTTCAAATCTTGGCAAGGATATGGTTTTCTCTCTCTTCTTCGAAGGGAAATAGGGCAGGGGAAGGTAGCTGATACAGTGGTGTCGACTTGGGGGGTGAGGGTGGTTGCTGTGGAGAAGTATTGGAGAGGTTTGGTGAGGGTTTGAAAGGGATTTAAAAGATAATTTGAATGATTTCAAATGTTGGCCAAACTTTGGATCATGAAGCAAGTTTTAAAACTTGATTTTGGCAGGTTGAGGTAATGATTCTGGTAGGTAGGTGAGGTCAAGGTACACCTCCAGGAATTTATTTGAGATTTTTCCATGATTTAAAAGTCCTCTTAAATCCATTTATGCAGAAATTGCAGAAGTAGATTCATGAAGCTCATTTGATATTTTTCTATTGGACAAGGTGAGTTTTTGGCTTGGAATGGTCCCGAATAACATTTCACACTTTAGATAAATTTCCCATGATTTATTGATGAATAAAAGTATTTAATGTATTTAATTTCTTGTTTCTGCCATTTAAGAAAATGGCCAAAAAGAATTATTAAGACTCTTCAAAAATATATATGGACCTCAATTGAGCCAAAAGTTGGAGAAGTGTTTTGGCAAAAACCAAACTTTTCTTTATGGAAGAAGTTTTGGAGGTTTTGTCTATTAAAGGAATTAAATAGATCTTGGTCCAAAATAATTATTCAAAAACCTTGGTAAATCTTTATAAGCAAGGTAGATTGTGTACAAAAGGTGAAACAAGCACTTGCAGCCTTGGGATTTGAGAATCCAACTTGAATTTGGTGGAAAACAAGGAAAAGGGATCTAGGGTAATGTTAATTTCATACCAACAAAACCTTGATGTATCTTGGATCTCAATTCTCCCCTTGGGTAATGGGATAGATGGATGGATATAACAAGTGATGTAGATCACAATTGTGTAGAGGTTTGATCTTGATCAGGATTGAGGGTTCCAAGGAATGATCTCAAACTTTGAATAAAATAAGCCTGCCAAAAACAGATTATCAGATAGCCTTCAAAACCTTGTGGGTTTAAGAAGCACAAAGATACAATGGAAACAAGTGAAGTAGGTATTGATAGAACTATATGAGTAGAACACAACCATGCAAAGAGCTGGTCCGTAGAAGGTGGGATGATGGTGTGAGCTTCTGTCAAAGTAGGCATGTTGATAAGATTTATAGGAAAAGGTAGTTTCTTGCCTTCAAAACTATCAAGAACAAGTGGGTTGGAGGATGATATAACCAAGGGTAATAGTGGGACTTTGTAGTACTTAGGATGGTTAACACGATGGTTCGAATGCATATTTAAAAATGCACATGGGTTGAGAAAAGGAGGCACTCAAAAAGGTGATGCTGGAATAGATTCTAGACTTGGCCACATTTGGCAGATTTAGGGTTTTTGACAAGATTATGAGAGAGGAGGATTTTGATGGGTAGCAAGGTACAAAATCATCATCAAGTGGATAAGGATGAAGAGTAGATTTAGTAGAAGGAATCCATCCTTGATATTTTTCGTCATTGACTTGGAAGCTTCTGGAATTAGATCACTTCAGAGCTGATCTGGTTAAGGGTTTTAGATGATTACTCAGTAGCTAGGGATTGGATCCATATTGTATTTTTGCTTAGGGTTTGGTGAGTTTACAGTTTCTTGATCCTAGAGGATGAGCTCCTAGAGTAGCTCATACTACTTCTAAGCAATCAAGTCAAGCAGCAGATCAAGGCAACTCATCTTTCAAACAAGTCAACTACTACTAGTGTTACCATAAAGCTTAGCTTGAGGTAAGGATGGGTAATTTTGAAAGGTTGGAGTTTGAATAAGGTAAGAGCCCTTGGTATCCCTACCAAGAGTAGAATTCAAAAGATTTATAAAAGGTTTTAGAGATCCTAGAGGTAAGAGCAGTTGAAGGTTCTGTCTTGAAAACATAAGAAGGTTATAGCTCTCCATAGTTTCCTCAATAGAAGCTACTAAACTAGTTTTGGTTACACAAGCATCTTGGCTCATGTTTTGAAATGCCAGAACATTTGAGAATATCTAAAATGAGCCAGAATTGTTTTGTTAAACAGCTTTTCACAACTGATGTTGAGGTAAGGAGTATATTTTAAGCTATACAATTAGAAGCATAAGAACCGACAACAACAAGCAAGCACTGCACAATTTAATTAAGAAAAAGTTTTTGTTCGCCCTAATTTTTGCATTCTGGATAACTAATCAAGGTTGCTGAAACCAGGGTGTTACATAATTCATCAGAAAAGTTCTGTAAGTCCAAAAATTATTTCCTTGGATGGTTAAGTAGGGTTTCATGGACTGGTTTGGTGAGAGTTGAATTCACTTAGAAATATTTACCAAAATGCCCTCAGGAAATTTTCTAAGTCAGTTCTGTAGTTATCTTCTCTTTTTCACTAGATTAAGTCTACAGAATCTATTGATGTGATTCCAGAGGAACCAGGTAGGAGTTTTGAAAACCTTTCTGTAGAAATTAGAATCACCAATTTTGGAATTACAGAACTACTGAGATGATTTATATAGTGAATTAACTATGCATAGAAAATATTAATTCACAATAAATCAACAGGGTCTTAGAAAATTTTGGGCTCTTGTGGTTTGAAGGATATGAGGGTGATGAGTTCTCAAAGTTGGAATTAGGCCAATATTAGTTTTGGTTTGACCTAGAGAAATTTCCCTAGGCAGATTTTCCCTGATTTTGTTATTTTTTCTACAGGCAATCTAGGAAGCAAACTAGGGTCACGCCAAAGTGACATGCAGGATATCTAGGATGGCTTTCAGCACCCAGAGGTTTTACTCCATTTGGAGTTATAAAACTATCAGAAGGATTTTAGGAGTGTTTTAGACACCTTCTAGAGATTGATTTAATATAGATAATCTATACATATCCTAGGATATCTAGGTGTTAGAGAAAACTTACATGCACCTAGAAAATTTAGATCTAGGCATTTTGTTTTGAGTTCCATTTTCAACACGATTTAAACCAAAGTGCCAAACATTCTGGATCTAAGAAAATGATTAAAAGCGACGAGCTTCACGGGCTGGGATCTGCGTCTCTATGGGCCGAGCGGCGGCCAACTGGCCTGCCCGGGCTCCCCATCACGCGGGAACGGCTGGTTCGAATCCGACCTAGAGGGCCCTGCTGGTTAGCCGCACAAGGGGAGGCTCACCAGGGGCGTGGGGAGGGGTCGGCGAGGGCTCAGGGCGATGCGGCGGTCAGCGGCAGTTCCGCCGATGGGAGGCACGATTCTGTTACTCGCCACGAGATGCCTCGAGCGAAGACGTCCGAAGCGAGCTTCGTCGGAGGTCGACGGTGCAGTTCAGAGAGATGTTCCTGGGAAGGAAAAGGAGGTGGATTAGAGGCAGAAGATCGGGGAGGTTTTAGGAGCATGGCATGTAGAGGAAGAGGAGTGGAGAGGGAGGTACATGGGCGAGATATTTACCAGGGCCGAGGCGTTTTCTTCTCCTTCTCCCGAGCACGGCAGAGCAGGGGAGGATGGGTGGACCTCGAGGGTGGTAGTTGAGATGGGAAGGGAGAAAATGAGGGTCGAGTTGGGGGCCGAGGCAGCCTCTGGCCTAAAGAACCCGAGGGGGTGGGTGCAAAGGGGGACTATGTCCATGGGGACCTTGGGGAGGAGATCCGGGGCGCTGGTTGGGTGAGCTAGGCGGTGGAGGGGTTTTGTGGGGTACTAGGTTCGAGAAGTGAGTGTTGGAAGGGGTGGTGGTTGCTACTGCACATCTATTGCTATGCTTATCTTTAATTAGCCATGTCTCTCTCCTTATAATCTTAAGGGGACACATTTGTGGGGTGTGATAAGTGACATGCCGACCAGGGGTGGTAGGAGTTGCTATGGTGAGCACATGTCTAGTTTTTGTGAGGGTTTGGTTGAGTTTTGGTTCAAAATTGATGAATGCTCAAATCTGCCAAGATGGTATGAGGGTTCTAGTAGATAGAAGTGATCAGGATACACCCTCAAGAATTTATTGAGATTTTTCAGATGAGTTTTGGTGCATTCAAAATCAAATATTCAAAAACTGATGAATCTGTTTTATTGGATTTATTCGAGATTTTTGAATTGGGAAAGGATGGTTTTTGGTTTCGGATGGTGCCAATTATGAATTTACACATTGGAGAAATTTTCCAAGATTATTGAAGAGTAAAAACTATTTAATATATTTATTTTCTTGTTTCTTCCATTTAAGAAAATGGGCAAAAGAATTATTAATACTCTTCAAAAATAATTATTTTTGAAGTGGGAGGATAGGGTATGATATATAGGCCTCAAATGTGACCTGAGTTGGAAAAGTGATTTGGAGAAAATCCAACTTTCTTTTATATAGGGAGGTTTGGACTTTTTGTGTATTAAAGGAATTAAATGGTTTTGGTCCATAATAATTATAGGAAATAGTTGATAAATCTTTATAATCGGCGTATATGATGTACAAAAGGTTTAACTAGCATTTACAACCTTGTGTGTTGAGAATTTTACTTGATTGGGATAGAAGCAAGGGAAAAGAGGATCTTAGGCAGTGTTAATTTTATGCCTTCAAAACCGTGTTGGATCTTGGGGCTCAGGGCTCCCCTTCGGTCATGGGTTATATTGATGGATAGACCAAGTGATGTATATCACCATGGTTCAGAGGTTTGAGGTTGATCATGATTGAGATTTCTATGGATTGATGCCAGAAATTTAATAAAATAAGGGTGCCAGAACAGATTATTAGGTAGCCTCCAAAACCATGTGGGTTCTAGAAGCACAAAGCTCCATTTGAAACAAGTGAAGTCTATATGGATAGAACTTTATGCGTAGAGAGAAATCATGTAAAGAGTTGGTTCAAAGAAGGTAGTATGGAGATGTGAGCTTCAGACAAAGTTGGATCGTTGATAAGATTTGTCGAGAGTGTTATTTTCTTGCCTGCAAAACCATCAAGAACAAGTGGGTTAACAGATGATCAAGCTAATGTAAATAGTGGGTCTTGGTAGGCCTTATGATGGTCTACAATATGGTTCAAGTGCATTTCCAAAAGTGCACAAGGGTTGTGAAGGAGAGGGTCTCAAATATGTGATGTTGATAACAGTTTTCCAGACTTAGCCAAATTTGGCAGATTTGGTGATTTTGACTAGGTTACAAGAGTTGATGTTTTTGATTAGTTGCAAGGTTCCAACTCATCACCAATTGGAAGATGTTGAGGGATAGAGTGGGTATAAAGGATCCAGGCTTGATATGGGTCTTCATTGGCTTGGAAGCTTCTAGAAGGAATGGGTTTAAAGGTGATCTGGTTAAAGGGGTTTAACTTGGTCACTTAGTGACTAGATGTTAGATCCAACTTTGGAAGCTTGATTAGGGTTTGTAATCTTGTTATTGATGGACTCTAGTGGATGATATTCTAGGTTAGCACACTCTAGTTCCTAAGCAACAAATCAAATAGCATATCAAGGCAATTCATCTTACAAGCAGAACAAATCTACTACTAGGGATACCATCAAGCCTAGCTTGAGGTAGAGGTGGGTATTTTGAAATGTTGGAGTTGAATAAGGTGAGAGTTCTTGGTATTTCTACCAAGAGTAGAATTCAAAGGCTTTATAAAAAGGTTTTGGAAAACCTAAAGATAAGAGTAGTTGAAAGTCCTATCTAGAAAACATAAGGAGGTTCATTATGTAACTCTCCATAGTTTGGTCAATAGAAGCTACTAAAATAGTTTTGGTTTGCAAAGGCATCTTGGCTCAGGTTTTCACATGCCAGAACATTTCAGAAGATGTAAACTGAGCTAGGACAGTTCTGTCAAATAGTTTTTGTCAACTGATGTTGAGGTAAGGAGTGTCTCATCTACTACACATTTAGATGCATAAGCACAGTTAGACAACAAGAAAACACTTCAGCATTAAACAAAAAAAAGTTTTTGTTCCCCCTGAGTTTTGCATTCTCGACAAGTAATTAGGGTTGCTAAACTTGGGATGTTACAGCTGTGTGCGTCGTTCCTGGATGGGAGAGGTGGTTGTTGTTGATGGCCTCTTAAAAGGCTTGCTCGGGACATCTAGGAGTTGCCACGTGTCGTAGGATCAGCCTGGCAGTTCCCTTCCACCGTTATTTATACAAGAGTTCCCTTCCATCGTTTTTTACAAGAGTTCCCTTCCATCACTGAAACAAGATCGAACAATTGGTACTCCTTCTCCTCGAGAGCATCAATAGCGAGGATATTGCAAAACCACCACATGTTGGGGAGGTTTTTGCACATAAAAACAACCATAGACCTTTTCTGTGCAAAATATAGAAATTTTCTACAATCGTTGCACATAGTACATAACCAGTGATTTAACGTTTCTTAGTTTTTTGGGAAACTTTTCATAGTTAATTATATAATATAGTACTAAAATCTAATTTTTATCTAAATTAATAATAGGTAAAGCTCAAAAATAATTATAATTTTGAGCTATATCCATAAAGTATCTGGTGTATTTTTGGTTCTTGTAAGTTGTATCATTTAGAAATCAAACTATTAGTAGGTACATAATACCATACATGCTCTAGAGAAATGATATATAGATTCTATAATGATGGAAAGTGTGTTTTGAGGTTTATGCATAGCGTTCATTGTGCTAAAGACTATATCAATAGAATGTTCTAAATGTTAGAGTTGAAGGAAAATCCATCGGTTAGCAATGTTTGGATTTCTAGTCTTGATCAAATGGTTAAAGTTCAAAGTTATTCATACACTATACAATGGGGTACGCTAAGATAATTATATGTATAACATGTCATTAGAATCTTTATAGTTTTTGCATAGCGTTCGTTGTGCTAAGGACTATCGATAGAATCTTCTACGTGCTATAATGGAAAAAAAGATCCATGAGTTAACATTGTTGGTATTTCCCAGTCTTGATTAAATTTTTATTGTTCAAAGTTACTCGTACATTATATAGTGGCAAGATTTGCAAGAAGTCACACGCTACTTCCTACTAGTAAAAGGCACATGCCACACTCGTATATACTGTATGAAATATGATTTAACGAACATTAAGATGTTATCAACCAGTAGTCTTGTTGAAGAAAAAAGGCATACATTAAGTATATTAATAATAACTATCTACACATATTGAGAATACAACCTACTGTGTTATGAACTTTTTTTTTGCGGGGGGTGGGGGTAACATGATGGTTCTAGAACATGGTGGGTGGAGTTTTCTCTAGGTACTACTCCTTCAACACGAATCTAGCTGTTCTAAACCATTGGATCTAATAACAGTCAGGATTGGTGCTATGATCCAATTCAAAACTTCTCCATTACAGTAGTAGAGATAATTCGAAAACAATGGCGATGATGCTATATGTGCATGAACAAACAACATTTGGATAATCTCCAGGAAAAACAAGGCCACATGTATCAATGAGCGTGAATGGACAATAAGAGTTGTGAGGACAGATTACTTGTGGGGCCTAGCAAACCCACATTTCTTCTCGTTTTTTAATGAGCTTACCTTATGGGTGGCTTTGATGTCGTTGCTCAGGCGCACTATATTGTTCACGTTAGCGGAATAGTGGGTTCCCAAAATTTTATTTTAAACATAAGGTGGAACACTCCCATCCATAGTGATTCAAAATTTATCGATAAATGGGATTTATTTATTGGGTGGCTGAGTGGTTGACTCCACATGTCATTGTCATGTAGACATAATTTTTGCTAGGAAGGGCAAACACTAATGAATGCTTACAGGATGGCTAGGAAATTGGAAATTGTGGTCCATTGATAAACGTTCATGCTCCTCTTCCTAGAGTCAGATTTTAAAATTCAATAAAAAAGGTTGTTAGACATGCTCTAAAACCCAACAATTTTTCTTTTGAAATAAGAACAATAGTTATTAGTTCGACCAATTAATTGTGTTCTACGTATGTTGTACTACTGTACTTTATAGAATATGCTATGTGTGCATGACCGAACAACTTTCAAACAACCTGAAGGAAAACGTGGCCGCATTAATCAATAAGCACGAATTAAGAACGACAATGGGTAGGGTATGAGTAGGGTAGAGCAATATCATACCCACTCCCATTTAGTCAACAGGTAGAAAAATTTACCCATACCCGTACTCGCGGTATTAAACTTTACACATGCCAACACCCATGAAAAATATCGAAGTTGAGAAGTCACAATATCATACTCTTCCCTAGGTTGCTCGGCCCCATAGGTTGTAACTCTACATGTAAGTTTTACTACTATGTCAGTTTAAATGGGTAGGGTATGTGTCTATATACCCTTGTCCATACACATGACTTAACGGGTTAGGGTATGGGTATTACCCATGGGTATAAAAGTGTGCACATACTCTACCATGGTGGGTACGGAACTTGCGGGCACTCGTGGGTAAAATTTGCATCCTTAGTGCGAAGGGACAATAAGAGTTGTGAGAACAAAGTACTTGTGGGGCCTAGCAACTTTCACATTTTTTTCGATGAAAAGACAGTCGTTGCTTACCTGATGAGTGGTTTGATATCGTCCCTCGGGCGCTAGATTATTCATGTTAGCCAAATAGTGGGTTCCCATATTTTTGTTTAGAATAGATGTATGAACACTCCCAAACATAGTGATTGAAAAGTTATCGATAAAGGGGGATTTCTTTTTTTAAAGCTCAGGGCGCTTTATTATTATACTCGATTCCCCATACCACCAGCCTACCATTCGGCTATTATTAGTTGGACTATGGATAAATTCAAATTCAGTCGAGTTGGTTGGGGATTTAATTGTAATTTTTCTGTCTCACAACATCTTCATACGTATCATCGTTGATGAATAGATATAATACGGAAATATATCAATGCCATAGTATTTTAGTGCCTACCAAAGTAATACTCCAGTTTTCTCCCTGCTCAGTTTCATCAAAAAGGGGTCTGCCCTCTTTCTCAATTATTTTAAAAAATATAGTTTTGGAGAATACTTGAGTTTAAACCCCTATTATTTGTTGGTAAAAAACACTAAAAGGTATTCAATAGTTTAGTTTATTCAGAAATCAAAATGTTTTCTAAATAATTTAAAAATACTTTGATTCCAAACTCGGCCTTAATATCTGAACCGAGCCATTATGGGCCATGGATGATCAATATTTAGATGCCAAATGGTCAAATGGGCCCTTAATTTCTGAACTGAGGCAGTATGGGCCATGGATTATCACCGATGTGCCTGTCAGTCTTTAATTCCAGGGAGTACGGCTTACCAATTTACTACTACTTTGACTATACATAAATTTGAACTTAGTC
Organism: Avena sativa; assembly: GCA_916181665.1. Classification (NCBI taxonomy): domain Eukaryota; kingdom Viridiplantae; phylum Streptophyta; class Magnoliopsida; order Poales; family Poaceae; genus Avena; species Avena sativa. The sequence continues at coordinate 438,289,063 of OV702289.1, forward strand.
GAGCGGGAAAATCTTCCGCTATCCAATGTTTCAAACATCTTGAAATCCTCCTTCTACCCCTAGCGAATTCAGTTCGTTGGGGCTTCGATCATAATTTCCCTATTCAGTACCTCTAGAGACCCGCCCCCACCACTGACCCCTCCACCCCCACACCCACACACTACCCTTGCCCCCAACTGCGCAAGCCCTGCGAAAAACCCTAGATCTACCTTCACCACCTTAGATCTGATTCACCATCGTCGCCGTGCACTACACCAGATCTACTTCTCCGACCCACTCTCCTTGTGCGTTGGACACATTCCCACCACCAGGAATCTGCTTCTTCACCACTGTCATCCAACGCTCGGAGGAACCCCTTTTCTGCTTCACCTTCGCCCATAAGCATAGCAACCGCATCACCCTCGACAACCTCCATGTCACCACCTAGGATTCACAGGATGCCTAAACGCCGTCACGACCGAGGTAACCATATCTTCTTGGAGGTTGGTAAGATAAATATGTAGTAGTTAATTGAATTTTGTATTGGTGCTACTTTTGTAGTAACTTACAAGTACTATACTTTTTTACCCATATCTTCCTAAATAATTTTTTGTAGTTAGGTTTAATCGTAAGGCATTCAACTGCGATTTTGTATGTCATGGCGAAATATGAGTCAGCCAATGGTTAACACATTTGTTTCCATTATCTACTTTAGTAAGTGCCCATATGTGATGCGGTTATAATTTCTCTCTTGCTTGATGCTGTTGTCCTATCTATGCAGTACACATTTATATTCGTTATACTGCTTCCACTAAGATGTCTGTTTCATTTGCTTCTGCTTACCCCACTATTCCTTTTGCTTCTATGCAGTACACATTTGTTGTTGTTACGCAATGAATAGGTGTAGTTTACACTAGAAATCATAGAATAAATGGCCCCTATAATCTCGTAAGTATCTATTGCTTTAGTATCACTTCATGCTAACATCTGTGTGATTGAAACCTTTTTGTGTTTACTATTCGCTGCACCATTATGCAAAGGACCAAAACTGAAGTATGGATACCACCAGTCCAATTACTTGATGCAACGGACATTGTCAACGAACATACCTGTAACCAGATCAGCAACCTTGAGAATCTACATAGAGCTACTGTAAGGATTCCCCCTTTTTATAAGGTTTAAGTCCCCTAGTGTCATGCCATTGACTCTAGTTGAGTTGTTATTTTTGTCGGAGGCACTAAGGTGATTATAACAAGGCCAGCCATGCAACAGAATCCAATATAACAGAAATGGAAGGATCATAAGCAACCGCGCACTTCAAATCTCACTCTGGTATCTACACATGTATGGCTATTTTAATATGAGGCACATGATAGTACACTTTGTCTTTGGAAAAACAATCAAAAAATTTAAACATTCTAACTGTGTTTAGTGCTTACATTGCTATAACAAACCAAATAATCTTTTGAAAATCTTTGAGAATGAACATGGAAGCTTTATTCCTTTATATGATGTTGTAACTTCTTTTATCTTAGTTTCAGCCTTCATAAAGTAGAGCCGTCATTTCACATGGCAGAAGTAACAGTTACACACTGTTTCATCCCTCTATGAAGTTAACCATTCCAGTTATTCCAGAAGAAAGAGATGTATGATTCCCTGCTGTTACTAATTGCTTTCTTCCTTTTAGCAAAAGGACTGATTTGAAATTCGTTGGTTTTTGTTTTCCTTGGTATTGATGTTATATGATGTTTCTTTTTTAGGTTGCAAATATAAATATGAAGGAAAAACAGAAAACAACTACCTCAAGTGTAGATCTCTTTGGATAGAGCAGCAGTGACAATGCGCATTACTCACGTAGGTACACGATCTCGACTGGTCCATACATTCTAGCAGAAAGAATTTTTGGTGCTGCACTCCAAGATGCACTTGATGTAGTTGGAAAGGAAGCCAACATAACAGATGCAGTAGTCTCCATAGCAAGGAAGTAGTTATCTGAGTTGAAAAATAGGCAAGCTTTGACGGAGAATCTACTTAATAATATCCTTAACAAGTCTCATGGTAATCCTATTGTTACATGTGAGGCAGCGTGATCTCCCTAAAAGGAACATTTTTGAAACTGAGATTATATTGTTTATCAGCTGTGTTGTACTTCGATGATGCTTTACAAGCTAAGGAATTTTTCAAGACTGTAATAATTTAATAGTTTTCTAGTTATAAGTTTTTTTCCACAGTTCCATAATTTATTTAGCATTTTAGAGAACTTGTATTCTTTGTTTATCCACCTTTATGTCCTGGCAATGGATGTTAGTTAGATAGGCTTAAACATTAGCAGGCCCACAGTGTTTTATCAGTCCTTGATGGGCCACCAATCAACAATGACAGGCCTACACTGAGGCCATTATATGTAGAATCTGACCACAAAAAGAACAGAACAATAAAAGGCCAAAACAATAATGGCCAGAATAGTGAAAGGCTAGAACAGTGAAAGGCCAGAATAGTAAATGGCCAGAACAATAAAAGGCTGGTACAGGAAAACTGTAGGATGCCAGAACAGTAATAGGCCAAAACAGTAACAAGGCCAGAACAGTAGGAGGCCAGAACTTTAGCAGGCCAGAAACTTCGTAGCCTATTTATGGGACTGAATAGTAGAAGACTGGAGGAGTGAATGTCTAGAACAGTAAAGGGCTGTAATAGTAGAGGGCCGTAAGGGCCCGTGATGGGTGCGAGAAAAGTGACAGGCCGACAGAAGGCCTTAACAGTAACAGACAAACTTGGCCCAGACTGAGAATGGGCCCACAGTATTGGACCAAGGTGGGCCTTCTATAGACTGAAACAATGTCGGGCCTGAAAGTTCACGTGCCGTGGATGGCTACACTAGTTGGCCCATTTCAAACAGTGTTGGACGAAACAGTTATTTGCCTTCTTCTTATTGGGCTCTCCTCATGGGCCGGCCCACTTTATATTTGGTTAATTACTGGTTTCCACCAGAGGCCACCATATGCTCAGTTTTGCCACTAGCGTGGAATGGTGCTCAATTTTTCCACTATTTCAGGCATAGCTGTTATGGCAAGGTCAACAGGCCAGTTTAAATGAGCATATCAAATTAAAAAAAATTAAAAACCTGTGCACATATTTTTGTTATGTCTTATACTAACGATTCAAGTTGATAAACAATGTCTACATACATTCAAACGAATAAATCATGAATTCATGTATGTAGACCTTATTTATCATGTATTCATGATTTTTTCATTTGAATGTATGTAGACCTTGTTTATCAACTTGAATCGTTAGTTTATGACATAAGAAGACTATGTGCGCAGGTTTTTATTTTTTGATTTTTTGATTGTTTTGAATATGTTTGCTCATTTAAACTAGCTGGTTAGCCTCGCCATAGCAGTTGCGCCTGAAATAGTGGCAAAACTGTGCACCATTCGGTGCTAGTGGCAAAACTGAGCATATGGCGACATCTAGTGGCAAACCAATAATTAACCCCTTAATATTTAGTCGGCCTTGTCTAGGCCTGGCTTCTGCCACGGTTTCTGTGACCGTTAACGGTGGTAACTGGGCGTTAACGGTTTTCTGCACGTGGCATCTTGCATGACGTCAGCAGTTAACGGGGCTGGCGTATAGATCTATGACAGAAGCAGTTTTTGTGGCTGAAAGGTGCAATCTGCCACAGTCAGAAAAAACACCGTGGTAGATTCTTTTGTGACGGGGCTTGTACCACGATAGGAATCCGTCGTAGAAGACTTTTTGGCCATGAAAAACAGGCCTTCAACCATGAAACTGTCTATTGTAAAAGCCAAATTTTCCTTTAATGAGTGAGGCAGAAGTTGCATCATAGAATGCACTAGATTGTGTGTGGTCATGTGGATCAATGTGGTATAGGAAATAACACATGCAATGACACTAGTGGATCAATGTGGTTTAGGAAAAGAACACATGCAATGACTATAGGTGCGCCATGTGTCATACCACGGTCACAAAGACCAAAAGCCGATAAGAAGAGCAGCTTCGACTTGCATGTTGCACCAGCAAGGCAGAAGTTGCATCAGGGGATGCACTGGAGTGTGTGTGGTCATGTGGATCAATGTGGTCTAGGAAAATAACACATGCAATGACAATAGTGGATCAATCTGGTTTAGGAAAATAACACATGCAATGACTATAGGTGATCCATGTGTCAAACCATGGTCATAAAGACCAAAAGAACATAGGAAGAGTAGCTTCCACATTGCATGGTGCACTGGTGAGGTAGAAGTTACACCATAGATGCACTGGATTTTTCGTGGACATGTAGAGCAATGTGGTCTAGGAAAAGAACACACGCAATGAATCTAGTGGATCAATGTGGTTTACGAAAAGAACACATGCAATGACTATAGGTGATCCATGTGTCAAACCATGGTCACAGAGACCAAAAGGACATAGGAAGAGCATCTTACACATAGCATGTTGCACTAGTGAGGCAGAAGTTGCATCACAGAATGCACTGGATTGTGTGTGGTCATGTGGATCAATGTGGTCTAGGTAAATAACACATGCAACGACACTAGTGGATCAATGTCGTTTTGGAAAAGAACACATGCAATGACTTTGGGTGATCCATGTGTCATACCATGCTCACAGAGACCAAACGCACATAGAAAGAGCAGCTTCTAGATTGCATGTTGCACTAGTGAGGCAGAAGTCGCATCATAGAATGCACTAGAGTATGTGTGGTCATGTGGATAACTATGGTCAAGGAAAAAACATGCAATGACACTAGTGGATGAATGTGGTTTAGGAAAATAACACATGTAATGACTATAGGTGATCCATATGTCATACCATGGTCACGGAAACCAAAAGCACATAGGAAGAGGAGCTTCCACATTAGATGTTGCACCAGTGAGGTAGAAGTTGTATCACAGAATGCACTGGAGTGTGTGTGGTCATGTGGATCAATATGGTCTAGGAAAAGAACATATGAAATGACACTAGTGGATCAATTAGGTTTAGAAAAACAACACATGCAATGATTATAGGTGATGCATGTGTCAAACCATGGTCATAGAGACCAAAAGCACATAGGAAGAGGAGCTTCCACATTGCATGTTGCACCAGTGAGGCAAAAGTTGCATCACAAAATGCACTAGACTGTGTGTGGTCATGTGGATCACTGTGGTCTAGGAAAAGAAAACATGCAATGACACTGGTGGATCAATGTGGTTTAGGAAAAAACACATGCAATGACTATAGGTGATCCATGTGTCAAACCATGGTCACAGAGACCAAAAGCACATAGGAAGAGGAGCTTCCACATTGCATGTTGCACTAGTGAGGCAGAAGTTGTATCACAAAATGCACTGGAGTGTGGGTGGTCATGTGGATCAATGTGGTCTAGGAAAAGAACACATGCAATGACACTAGTGGATCAATTTGGTTTAGGAAAAGAACACATTCAATGACTATAGGTGATCCATGTGTCAAACCATGGTCATAGAGACCAAAAGAACATAGGAAGAGCATCTTTGACATTGCATGTTGCACTAGTGAGGGAGACATCACAGAATGCACTGGAGTGTGTGTGGTCATGTGGATCAATGTGGTCTAGGAAAGGAACACATGCAATGACACTAGTGGATAAATGTGATTTATGAAAAGAACACATGCAATGTCTATAGGTGATCCATGTGTCAAACCATGATCAGAGAGCCCAAAAGCACATAGAAAGAGCAGCTTCCACATTGGATGCTGCACCAGTGAGGCAGAAGTTGCATCACAGAATGCACTGGGGTGTGTGTGGTCATGTGGATCAATGTGGTCTAGTAAAACAACACATGCAATAACACTAGTGGATCAATTGGGTTTAGGAAAAGAACAATTGCAATGAGTGTAGGTTATCCATGTGCCAAACCATGGTCAAATAGACGAAACACACATAGAAAGAGCAGCTTCCATATTGCATGTTGCACTAATGAGGCAGAAGTTGCATCACAGAATGCATTGGAGTGTGTGTGCTCATGTTGATCAATGTGGTCTAGGAAAAGAACACATGCAATTACACTAGTTGATTAATGTGGTTTAGGAATAGAACACATGCAATGACTATAAGTGATCCATGTGTCAAAAAATGGTCATAGAGACCAAAAGCAAATAAGAAGAGCATCTTCCACATTGCATGTTGCACCAATGAGGCAGAAGTTGCATCACATAATACACTAGAGTGTGTGTGGTCAAGTGGGTCAATGTGGTCTATCAAAAGAACGCATGCAATGACACTAGTTTATCAATGTGATTTAATAAAAGAACACATGCAATGACTATAGGTGATCCATGTGTCAAACCTGGGTCACAGAGATCAAAAGCACACAGCAAGAGCAGATTCCACATTGGATGTTGCACAAGTGAGGCAGAAGTTGCATCACAGAATGCACTGGGTGTGTGTGGTCATGTGGATCAATGTGGTCTAGTGAAAGAACACATGCAATGACACTAGTGGATCAATGGGGTTGAGGAAAAGAACACATGCAATGACTATAGATGATCCATGTGTCATACCATGGTCACAGAGAACAAAAGCGCATAGAAAGAGCAGCTTCCACATTGCATGTTACACTAGTGAGGCAAAAGTTGCATCGTAGAATGCACTAGAGTGTGTGTGGGCATGTGGATCAATGTGGTCTAGGAAAAGAACACATGCAATGACACTAGTGGATCAATGTGGTTTAGGAAAAGAACACAAGTAGTGCATATAGGTGATTCAAGTTTCATACCATGGTCATAGAGACCAAACGCACATAGGAAGAGCAGCTTCCGCATTGCATGTTGCAGAAGTGAGGCAGGAGTTGCATCACAAAATGCACTAGAGTTTGTGTTGGTCATGTGAATCAATGTGGTATAGGAAAATAACTCATTCAATGACAATAGTGGATCAATGTGCTTTAGGAAAAGTACACATGCAATGACTATGGGTGACCCATGTGCCAAACCATGGTCATAGAGACCAAAAGCACATAGGAAGAGCAGCTTCCATATTGTATGTTGCACCATTGAGGCAAAAGTTGTATCACAAAATGCACTAGAGTGTGTGTGGTCATGTGGATCAATGTGGTCTAGGAAAAAACAACATGTAATGACTCTAGTTGATCAATTTGGTTTAGGAAAAGAACACATGCAATTACTATAGGTGATCCATGTGTCAAACCATGGTTATAGAGACCAAAAGCACATAGGAAGAGCAGCTTCCACATTGCATGTTGCCCCAGTGAGGCAGAAGTTGCATCACAGAATGCATTGGAGTGTGTGTGGTCATGTGGATTAATGTGGTCTAGGAAAGGAACACATGCAATGACACTAGTGGACCAATGTTGTTTAGGAAAAGAACACATGCAATGACTATAAGTGATCCATGTGTCACACCATGGTCACAAAGACCAAGAGAAAATATGAAGAACATTTTCCATATTGCAAGTTGCACCAGTGAGGCAAAAGTTGCATCACAGAATGCAATGGAGTGTGTGTGGTCAAGTGGGTCAATGTGGTCTAGCAAAAGAACACATGCAATGACACTAGTTGATCAATGTGATTTAGGAAAAGAACACATGAAATGACTATAGGTGATCCATGTGTCAAACCATGGTCACAGAGACAAAGAGCACACAAGAAGAGCAGCTTCCACATTAGATGTTGCTCTAGTGAGGCAGAAGTTGCATCACGGAATGCACTGGATTGCGTGTGGTCATCTGGATCAATGTGGTCTAGGACAGGCCCGGCTCTATTTTTTTAGGGCCCTAGGCGAAGTCAACCGCATGGATCCCTATAACTAATGTACATGTAGGTAGGCCCGTAAGTGGCCGCATCCACGACTGCCGGTGGGCATGCCATTTGTTCCCATTTGATTAATCGGGACCTCGGTACTAACTAGTGAGTACTTGTATGCAAGCTGAATAGCTGTTGCAGTTGCTTTTTGGTCAAGTTTAATTGGATGGCGAACATCCGCCGACACCGCAGCGGTTATTTAGTAGGTAAAATGGTAGTCCTAGTTAATTAAATGGGAATAAACGGCAAACCCAAAATCAACCATATGTGTGCCCACTTATGGGCCTACATGTAGGCATATATAAAAAATAGGCATATATTTCAAAATAAAAGATAACATCCAACCATATATTTCAAAATGAAAGTAGGCATGGGCCCCTAAGACTAAAATACTTGCTGCTAGAAAATACCTGTTTAAAGCACCTTTTTGTGATTCAATAAGTTCAATCTCTTGCTTTCTTTTATTCCTTTTTGCAGCACCTGACATCTGTTTTGGTGCCATATCACCTAAAATAATGAAGGAATCGACTAGGATTGAAGATAGAAATAGAAGACAAAAAGAAAAGACATACAAACGCAAGCAACGGAAGTAGGTCCAAAATTCAAATATACCAGGGGAATCGGCGTCTGCCCGTGCGTGTCAGTAGGGCCGGCTCTAGATTGTGTGTCGCCGAACAGAAGAACCATAGGGCAGCCGGGCAGGAGATGAGATCGATCGCTTCACCCGCCAAGGCCTCTTGCGTCACGCCAGGGGATGAGACCGATCTCGCGTTCGCGACGCGTCTTTCGTGGGTCCAGCCAACTGCCGCTTGCGCTTCTGGTTTTCGACATCGTAGCACGTCGCTGGGTCTCGTTTTTTTAGCAGATGTATATGACACGGTATATGCAGGTCTATAATTTTTTGGATCCCCCGGCAGATGGGCCCCTGGCAGTTCACAGGGTCACCTAGGCCTAGAGCCGGCCCTGCTCTAGGAAAATAACACATGCAATGACCCTAGTGTATAAATAGGGGTTTAGGAAAATAACACATGCAATGATTGTAGGTGATCCATGTGTCATACCATGGTCATAGAGACCAAAAGCACATAGAAAGAGCAGCTTCCACATTGCATGTTGCACCAGTGAGGCAGAAGTTGCATCATATAATGCACTAGAGTGTGTGTGGTCATGTGGATCAATGTGGTCTAGAAAAAGAACGCATGCAATGACACTAGTGGATCAATGTGGTTTAGGAAAAGAACACATGCAATGACTATAGTGATCTATGTGTCAAACTTTGGTCATAGAGACCAAAAGCAAATATGAAGAGCATATTCCACATTGCATCTTGCCGCAGTGAGGCAGAAGTTGCATCACGGAAAGCACTGAACTATGTGCGGTCAAGTGGGTCAATGTGGTCTAGCAAGAGAACACATGCAATGACACTAGTGGATCAATGTGATTTAGGAAAATGAACACATGCAATGACGATAGGTGATCCATGTGTCAAACCGTGGTCATAGAGAACAAAAGAAAATATGAAGAGCATCTTCCACATTGCATGTTGCACTAGTGAGGCAGAAGTTGCATCAGAAAATGCAATGGAGTGTGTGTGGTCATGTGGATCAATGTGGTCTAGTAAAATAACACATGCAATGACACTAGTGGATCAATGGGGTTTAGGAAAAGAACACATGCAATGATTGTAGGTGGTCCATGTGCCATACCATGGTCACGGAGACCAAAAGCACATAGAAAGAGCAGCTTCCACATTGCATGTTGCACTAGTGAGGCAGAAGTTGCATCATAGAATGCACTGGAGTGTGTGTGGTCATGTGGATCAATGTGGTCTAGGAAAAGAACGCATGCAATGACACTAGTGGATCAATGTGGTTTAGGAAAATAACACATGCAGTGACTATAGGTGATCCATTTGTCATACCATGGTCAGAGAGACCAAAAGCACATAGGAAGAGCATATTCCACATTGCATGTTGCACTAGTGAGGCAGAAATTGCATTACAGAATGCACTGGAGTGTGTGTGGTTTTGTGGATCAATGTGGTCTAGGAAAAGAACTCATCCAATTACACTAGTGGATCCACGAGCTTTAGGAAAAGAACACATCAAATGACTATAGGTGATCCATGTGCCAAACCATGGTCAAAGAGACCAAAAGCACATAGAAACAGCAGCTTCACATTGCATGTTACACTAGTGAGGTAGAAGTTGCATCACATAATGCACTGGAGTGTGTGTGGTCATGTGGATCAATGTGGTCTAGGGAAATAACACATGCAATGACACTAGTGGATCAATTTAGTTTAGGAAAAGAACACATGCAATGACTATAGGTGATCCATGTGAAACCATTGTCACAAAGACCAAAAACACATAGGAAGAGTAGCTTCACATTGCATGTTTCTCACATGCAATGACTATAGGTGATCCATGTGTCATACCATGGTCACAGAGACCAAAAGCACATAGGAAGAGCAACTTCCACATTATATGTTGCACTAGTGAGGTAGAAGTTGTATCACAAAATGCACTAGAGTGTGTGTGGTCAAGTGGGTCAAAATGGTCTAGCAAAATAACACATGTAATGCCACCAGTGGATCAATGGGGTTTAGGAAAAGAACACATGTAATGACTATAGGTGATCCAAGTGTTAACCCATGGTCACAGAGACCAAAAGCACATAGGTAGTGCAGCTTCCACATTGGATGTTGCACCAGTGAGGCAGAAGTTGCATCACAGAATGCACTAGGGTGTGTGTGGTCATGTGGATCAATGTGGTCTAGTAATAGAACACATGCAATGACACTAGTGGATCAATGGGTGACGAGGGTTTAACTCGTCAATGCCGATTGTTATGGGCTTCGGTTTTGGAGAAGGAGGGAGCGCAGGAGGCATCAATCGGCTAGCAAACAAGAACATAGGGACACAAGTTTTACCCAGGTTCAGGCCTCGTAGACGTCCCTACTCTTGCTTGTCTGCTCTTGGAATTAACGAAGGAATCAAAGATTACAAGGACGCGCAGATGCAATCTGGCGAGAGTTGTGGAAACTAGGGGGGTGATTGTCCTCCTCGCTGCCGCCTCCTAGCGTTTGTATAGATAGGCTAGGTCTCAGGTAGCTGGTCGAGTCAGTTATAGATAAGGGTTTTTCCCTTTGAACTTTCTATCTTAAACTTCTTCTTGTCTCGCAAGCAATCGAGAGTCAATGGGCCACTCGAATTATTTATTGGGCCTTGGCAACGCCGTGGGATTCTGCCGTATCTGGACCATATATGCCAAACTCGAGTACCTGTAGGGTATACCCATGTCAGTAGCCCCCGAGTGTCTAGTGGAATCACAGATTCGACTGGGGACTTTATGAAGTCTTTCGAGTGCATGACTGAGCATTTTTCTAGTGTTCTGTTTCATAGGGATTGTCGATATACGTGCCTGATTTACCTGATGTATCGGTATCAGTTAACTGCCTGAGGGTAAAACAACGCAATCTACAAAAACTCGAGTCCCGGGACTCGAATTTCGAAAAGTGCTGGCGAAATTTGACTCAGGCCGTAGAGGTTTTATAGGAGTCGAATTCTAGTGTATAAGTGTGAGCACTCGACGCGTCCGTCAAGGCATGTTCATCGTGTCTGCTGGCACAGATATGTTTCTGATAGTGCATAGCAGATGCGTTGCCAGGCCTTATTTAGGTCTTATCTTCACGGTGTAAGCGCGCCATCTGAATTTTTGTCATCGCGGACATGATTCGGGTGGCCCAGGAGACACAGTCTCTTTGTAGGGATAGTATGACTATGGGTGATCCATGTGCCAAACCATGGTCACAGAAACCAAAAGCACATAGGAAGAGCAGCTTCCATATTGCATGTTGCACCAGTGAGGCATAAGTTGTATCACAGAATGCACATGAGTGTGTGTGGTCTTGTGGATCAACGTGGTCTAGGAAAAAACACATGTAATGACACTAGTGGATCTATTTGGTTTAGGAAAAGAACACATGCAATTACTATAGGTGATCCATGTGTCAAACCATGGTCATAGAGACCAAAAGCACATATGAAGAGCAGCTTCCAAATTGCATCTTGCCGCAGTGAGGCAGAAGTTGCATCACAGAATGCACTAGAGTTTGTGTGGTCATGTGGATCAATGTGGTCTAGGAAAAGAACACATGCAATGACACTAGTGGATTAATGTGGTTTAGGAAAAGAACACATGCAATGACTATAGGTGATCCATGTGTGAAATCGTGATCTATGTGATTCAGTCGAATTTGCTTCCGGTGCTCCCTATGGGATTAACCCATAATTCACAATCGAATCGTAGATTCGAGTGGTGGGTATGTCCTGAATGTTCATATACCTGGATAAAGATAATTGTAGGGTGCTCGACCAGCGCTACCTATAGGAGTAGCCCCCGAGTGCTTGGTTCAGTTGAAGACTCGAGCAAGGACTAAAGTAGTCGAAATCTTCTGCTACTTGAATCAATGATGTCAGTGCTGACGATGTGATGACCTCAGTTTCCCGAGTGAGCGGCTTTGATGGGATGTGACGAGTGGTGGGTCCCACTTTCTGACTTCGATTTGACCAGACATGCATAATCTTCGATTTCCGTGCATAATGGGAATATTGGGGGGACTGTTCATGCTTCAGCTTCACCACGTGTCGATGGCGATGTGATCCACGCATGAAGTAGGGTCTCTACTGGCCGTTGGATGTTCTTTGCGAGGAGGTTAAGTAGCAGCGTAGCTGCGGTAATTTCCCCATCTATCTTCTTTGCTCGTGTCTCCATCGCCATTGCTGCTAATCTATGCTTCCTTGTGCATTTTCTCTTTGCGGCGCTGGACCAGCTTCATGTCTTCCCCAGTTACTGCCTCCATTCTCACCGGCATCGGAATATGGGCAAGAAGAAGGGAGGCGCCACCGCTGGGTCCGCGGCCGCCATTGCCGCCACCGAGAAGAAGGGCGCCAGTACCACCATCATGGGCACCAGCGCTGCTGGTGCTGGGAAGAAGAAGGGTGCGGGCACCCGCGTTACCAACGGCGCCTGGCACGCGTCCATCATCAAGCCTGCTGAGCTGCAACTTCATCGTCGAGATGGAGTTCTTCCGTCTACGGAAGATGACTCGCGAGTGCCTGGCGTGGAGGTAATTCCTTGTCCTCCTCCTGGTTTCCGGGTGATGTTCCTTCCGTTCATCATCCGAGGTCTTTCTCTCCCCCTGCATCCTTTCTTTAGGGGTCTCCTTTGCTTCTATGGCCTCTAGCTGCATTAGCTGTCCCCAAATTCTATTCTCCACATTTCCTGCTTCATTACTCTTTGCGAGTGCTGGCTCGGAATCGAGCCGCACTTTGTCCTCTTCAAGAGGCTTTTTAAGTTGAAACGCCAATCGTCGTCCAGTTCGGTAGAATACGACATAGGAGGCTGTCGTTGATATCAAGCTTACCGAAGATCCATCGAATGGTGGAGAGACAAGTGGTTCTACATCCGCGACCAGAAGGCCAACGGAGAGCACTACGGACTCGCGCCCTTCGATCCCGCGACGCCGTGCAAGAGGAGGTGCTCTTGGAAGAATATCGTGATGCATGGTGAGCCCGAGGAAACGGATGTGCTTTATAAGCGTGTTTGCGACCTCGAGAGTTGCATAGGCAAAGAAAATGGTGGCGCTGCTCTCATTCGCACATGGTTGCGCCGCCGTGTCCAGCCTCTGCAGGCCAGAGTCCACCCCATGTTCCGCTGGGCCGGTGCGAACGATGCCACTCACGTATCTGCCGATGTCATTTCTGCGGGTGAGGTTGATAAGAGGATGCGACTGGTGACCAAATACACAACCAAGGAGGTTCTCCCAGGCAAACCATTTGTGCCTCCTTCCGACGCCTCTAACCCTCCTCCTGAGGTAGAACTGTACTATGTGATGGGGATATTCCGAATGGGGTATGCCCAGTAGGACATTCCGATTGGATCAAAGGCTTATCGAGTGGGCCTGCAGGACGGCGACACGAATGCAACTGAGGAGAAGGCCTAGCGATTGGAGACTGGAGGCCCAGAAGCATACTCGAAGCCTAGTCAGATTAGGTCAAAGCCTCTGAATCCATATCTTGTTCTTTTGTAAACTGTAAACCCTAGCGAGGTGCCTCCTATATAAACCTCCCTAGGGTACTCTGAGGACTTACGTTCCATCATACACCCCTTCAAGCGACTCGCTACTTAGACGCCGAGCTCGCCACCCCTGTATCTCGCTCTCCACCAATATAATCTAGCAAGAGTAGGTCTTTACCTTCCGGGGGCCGAACCTGGATAAACCCATGTGCATCCGCCTCCATCTCGCACCGCAGATGGCCACCAGCTCTCGCCCCCGATTCTATCAATCGCTACCTACTGCAGCTACTACCGTGGCCATTTCCACGAAAGTGGTGTCCACCGTGGGGCCTAGCCGGTCGACCAGCCGATCGCCACTGGCCGCATGATTGCCATCGGCGGGATCTTACAGATCCTGCCCAGCAGCTACATCCCGGTGTCCTGCCCGATCACCCACAGCGCGATAATGCCGGTTGGCTCCATCAACCTGTTCGTCGGCTTCACCGGTGTAGTCGACCCAGTGGCGATGGTGGTCATCAGCGGATCACCGCCACGCCGCGATCTGCTCTCGGAGGAGCAGGTGCGATCCATTAGGAGCCTCACCTCCGAGTAGGACTTGGCTGCCAGCAACATGACCGAGACCAACACCGCCGCGGACGACGTTGCCCTACACGACGACGCCGAGTCCGCGACCCCTGCCTTGGTCGACAAATCCATCACCGCAGCATCAAGGGGGGACTCCATCACGTGGGTCTCCAACCCTAAGGATTTCGAGGACTCCTAAATCCTTGGGATCTTCGATTCCGACTCTGGCTCGGAGTCCCCCGAGGACATCCGTGCCAGATCCAATCGCTTCAACGCGATCTACATGGAGGGCAGCACGGTCGCCTGGCCAGATCCATTCTCCACACCAATCCCTCCAACCGCGATGGTCATGGAGGTGGAGGAAGCCCGCCTGCGACTGGAGGAGGCGCAGTGCAAGGAGCTAGCTGAGCACGAGAAATTCCGTCTCGAGCAGCAACGGCGCAGGAACTGTCGCTCTACCACCAGCGCCGCATCTAGACCCGCCTGAACTCCAACGTCCAAGGCCGCGTCCTAAACTTCAACGACGAGAGCGAACCCGCATGTGCGGCTGAGCGCGAGTACTACGAGAACGCACCACCAGGCGGCAGCAATCGACCACCACCTGGCGCACCGGTGACTGGGTCCTACCACCACCAGCCGCGGATCATAATCTCGCCACAGGCCCACGACGCCAACGGACTGCCATTGTACTCCACCCCGTTGGACAACATCATCATGCCCGACGCCACAGTCGCCAACCTCGACATCTAGGGAGCAGGTGCGCTGCAGATCTAGTATGCCAAGGCCCTACTCGCCAGGGCCATCGAGCAGCAAGCCACGGGAGTCGACCCGTGGGGCCGGATGTATTCCCGCTCCTCGGCAAGAAGGGTGTCCTCAAGCGGTCACCCAACTGTCGCCAACACCGTGACCCGCCCACCACCGCAGCCTCTGGAGAACCAGCCACGGGCCGCCAACCCCGCGCTCTCCACCAATGAGCCGCGACCGGTGAACAACATGGTCGCCGCCAACGGGCAACCCATCGATGCCCGAACGCACATCGTCAACAACCAGGCTTGGCGGGTGGGCCAGCCCAATGACTTGAGGCACACCCTCACCAACTGCGGCGGCCCCGAACCCAGGGGCTCGCTCAGCTGAGTCGGCCCCTAGTGCTTCGGACCTATGATTTGAGGCGAGAAGTGCCCTGCCAACTTCAAGGCACCCAAGGAGATCGAAAAGTACAATCCAACATACGATCCAGCGGTCTGGCTGGACACATACCTCATGGCGATGGGAATCGCCAGCCAAACCGACCTGCTAGCCGCTCGCTACCTCCCCTTGATGATGGAGGGTGCGACCCGACAATGGATCAACACCCTCCCCGCCAATAGCATCGACTCATGGGAGGAGATGCGGGACGCCTTCGTCAGGCACTTTGAAGGCTCCTACACCTGTGCCACCACCAGCGAGGACCTGGAACGATACATCCAGGGACAATGCGAGTCGACCTGCCACTGGATCCAAAGGTGGCAGGAGTTATGGATCAACGCTTCCGGCATCCACCTAGCCACGGCAATACACTGCTTCAAGAACGCGTGCCGGTACGAACCCCTGGTAGACAAGATCAAGAGGGTCTATCGGATGCTCGACAACATCTCCGACCTCCTCGAGATCGCCAAGTGATACCCGGAAGAGGACCCCAAGCAGAACACTGACGATAAGTCAGGAGGAAGACGCCGCGTCAGCACCCACAACATCGGGCGACAGCGCGACATGCACTACAACAACACTCGCATTACCGGCAAGCGCCGTGGTGATGGGCGAGTCGACTTCATTGCCAATGCTGGCTATGGTCAACGCGACCCGAAGAACTTCCGCCGCGATAGAGGAAAGTACCGCGACAGTGGAAACTACCGTGCCCACAACACGGCAAGGCCGAAATTCAGCCTTGCCGCCCTGGTCAACCAACCTTGCATCTACCATAGTAGGGAGGGAAAGCCCGCCACCCACACTACTGGCGACTGCCACTCCCTCGAGGAGATTGAAAAAGCAAGGCGGGCACGGGTCGACCCCAACAACAACCTGCCACGGGATAACAGAAACTCAGGTGGCTTCGACAACACCGTCAGATCACTTAACACCTTCACCGGGCTTGGCACCAAGCACGAGAGGAAGGTGCTCTCCTATGCAGTCGCCAGGACCATGCACCAAAGATCGAGTACCCTAGGCGAGTCGCCCTGGTAGTCAGGCCCAAAGTGGCCGACTACTGGATTCCCAAGACACTGATGGACGGCAGGAGCTCCATCAATATCATGTACCTAGACACGTTCAAGAGGCACCAGCTCCCAAAATCAACAATCAAGCCGCCCCTGACAACCTTCCACGGCTTCGTCCCCGGTCGGAAGGCGTACCCGATCGGAAAAGTGACTCTACCAGTCACCTTCGGCACACCAGCAAACTACCGCACCGAGCGGATCGAGTTCGAACTGGTGAACTTCCACAGGCCCTACCAATTCGTCCTGGGACGCCAAACGTTCGCCAAATTCATGGCGGCCCCCCACTACGCCTACAACATGATGAAGCTTCCAGGGCCAAGCGGCATCATCACCGTCCACGGCGACCCCGATATGGCCATGGAATGCGATGACAAAAGGCGCTGAGTTCGCCGACGCCGTCCTCGCCGCGGAAACGGACCACGCGGAAGAACTCGTGAAATATGCGGGCAATATCAACAAGGACGACCCCACCATCTTGAAGAAGCCAACCGCCGCGAGCTCCACGTTCGAGGCAACCACACACACCCGCACCGTCGAGCTCGTCCTGGGCGACTCCAGCCAGACGGTCACCATTGGGTCGCACATGAGCCCCGCATAGAAAAGAGCGCTCATAGGGTTCCTCTATGAGAATCGGGACATCTTCGCATGGAAACCATCTGACATGCCTGGTGTCCCGAGGGAACTTGCTGAGCACAAACTCAACGCTGACCCCAAAGTACGACCAATAAAGTAGTCGCTGTGGCCCTTCAATGAAGAGCGCCGCCGAGCAATCGCTGAAGAAGTGCAGCGCCTGCTAGCTGCAGGCTTCATTCGGCCGATCAAATACTCCAAGAGGCTGGCAAACCCAGTCCTGGTACTGAAAAAGAACAACACGTGGAGAATGTGTATCGATTACACCAACCTCAACAGCACCTTTCCAAAGAAGGAGTTCATCCTACCGCGCATCAATCAGATCATCGACTCAACCACGGGATCGGAGTCGCTATGCTTCCTCGACGCATATTCTGGCTACAACCAGATAAAAATGGCAGTCGAGGATGAGGAGAAGACGGTGTTCATCACGCCATTTGGCTCCTTATGCTACACGGCCATGACGTTTGGCCTCAAGAACACTGGTGCAACCTACCAAAGGTGCATGCACGAGTGCCTCGCGAGCCAAATTGGCCGCAACATACACGTCTACATCGATGACGTGGTGGTAAAGTCCACCCGCTAGAACGACATGCTCGCCGACCTGGCCGAAACCTTTGCAAACCTGCGGAGGTACAACATCAAGCTCAACCTAGGTAAATGCACCTTCGGCGTCCCCACCGGACAGCTCCTGGGGTACGTGGTCTCCAAATGAGGCATCAAGGCCAACCCCACAAAGATCGACACCATCACGCGACTCCGAAAACCCGAGTGCCTGCGTGACGTTCAGAAGTTGGTCGGGCGAGTCGCGGCTCTCAGTCGCTTCATTCCTAGGCTCGGTGAAAAGGTGATGCCACTCTACCGCCTGATGCGCAAGAACCCCATGTTCCAATGGGACGTGGAGGCGGACAACGCACTCAAAGCACTCAAAGAAGTGCTACTCGTGGCTCCACTCCTCCTGCCCCAATTGACAGAGAGCCAATGCTCGTCTATGTGGCAGCCTCCACTCGAGTCGTCAGCGCCCTGATGGTCGTCGAATGGCCAGAGGAGGGAAAGGAGCGCCCCATGTAGAGCCCCGTCTACTACATCAGCAAAGTCCTGACGGACTCAAGACAGCGCTACCCATAGTACCAGAAACTGGTATACGCTGTATTCCGAGCTCAATGGCGGCTCCCACACTACTTCAAGGAACACCCAATCACGGGCGTCTCCTCCACGCCACTATAGGACATAATACGCGATCATGAGGCAACTGGGCGAGTCGCCAAGTGGGCCATCGAAATCGGCGTCCACAACATCAAGTACGAGCCCCGCAAAGCGATCAAGTCGCAAGCACTGGCTGATTTCCTCATAGACTGGGAAGAATCATAGCAGCCAGAGAAGCTCTCATACCTACACTACTGGTCGCTCCACTTCAATGGGTCCAAGAACACCGACTGCGCCAGGGCCGGGGTCATTCTGACCTCCCCCAAGGGAGACAAGCTCCGCTACATGCTCCACCTCAACTTCAAGCCCTGCACCAACAAAATGGCAGAGTACGAGGCCCTCCTTCATGGCATGCGGGCCGCCAAGGAGATGAACATCAACCGCTTATGGTGCTACGGTGACTCCGATCTAGTCATCGGCCAAGTCGCCGGGACCTGTGACGCTGTTTCCCCGACAATGATAGCGTACCGCCAAGCGGTAGACCAGCTTGGAGGACACTTTGATGGTTACACAGTCGAGTGGATCGACAGTCGAAAGAACGAGGAAGAAGACACCCTCTCCCGCATCGGGTCGGCTCGGCAAACACCACCCGCAAGCGTCTTCCTCGACATAATCCACAAGCCTTCGGTCTCCCCATCGAAGGAGATCGACATCGGGATACCACTACAACCTAAGTCGGCCCTAGTTGCCATGATCATGGATCCCAGCGACTGGATGGCACCATATGTCACCTTCCTCGAGCACAATATCCTCCCAAGCAACGAGACAGAAGTGCAAATGATCGTGCACTGATGCAAGTCCTTTGTCATCATCAACGGCGAGCTCCACAAACGCAGCGTGACCGGCGTGTTCCAGCGCTGCGTACAGCCAGAAGAAGGACGCAAGATCCTCCAGGACATCCATGCCGGCGACTGTGCCAATCACGCCAGCGCCAACTCGCTGGTCGCCAAGGGTATGCGGCATGGTTTCTACTGGCTCACCGCACACGCCGACGCCACCGACATCGTCCAACGATGTGTCGGGTGCCAGAAGTACGCCAACCAGACGCATCTCCCTAGTTTGGCACTCAAGACCCTCCCCATCACCTGGCCGGTCACCGTATGGGGTATGGACATGGTTAGCCCTTTCAAGAAGGCCCCATCCGGCTTCACCCACCTCCTGGTCGCGGTCGACAAATTCACCAAATGGGTCGAAGCCAAGCCTGTGAAAAAATGTGACGGCAACACGGACACAAAGTTCCTTCGCGAGCTCATCTACCGGTATGGCTACCCGCACAACATCATAACAGACAACGGAACCAACTTCTCCAAGGGTGCCATGGCAGAATTCTATGAAGAGCATAACGTACGACTCGACCTCACCTCAGTCGCCGACCAGGAGTCAAACGACCAAGCAGAACGCGCCAACCAGAGCGTCCTCCACGGACTCAAGCCACGACTCCAAGTGCCCCTCGAGCGAACCCCATGATCATGGGTTGAAGAGCTCCCCTCCGTAATATGCGGGATCCGCACCTCCATCAACCGCTCCACGGGGTTCACGCCCTTCTTTATGGTATATGGTGCCGAAGCCTTGATGCCGACTGACCTGGAGCATGATTCATCTCAAGTCTCCAACTACGTCGAGGCGACGAACGAGACAGCCCGCCAAGACAACATCGACCAGCTCGATGAGGCACGCGACCTGGCTCGCTCCCACACGGCCATCTACCAGCAGGGACTTCGCCGCTACCACAGCCGCCGAGTCCGGACCCGCACCTTCCAGGAGGGCGACTTGGTCCTACGATTGGCCCATGACAAAAAAGGCATGCACAAGCTCTCCCCTCCATGGGAGGGGCCATTCGCCATAGGACGCGTTCTCGGTAATGACGCCTACTACCTCATCGACATACGAGGTGATGGACAGCTTGAGGTTGGGAGGCCATGGAATGTAAACCTTCTCTGAATGTTCTATACATAGAACTCAAACTTGTACCCAGATGATATATAATGAAATTCATTCGGATCGCACAAATTGTGTCCAATCGCCATACTCTTGTGCCTTTCGCACTCGTACATTAAGCAATACGCTACCCATGGAAGTCAACCCTTGGTCGAGCGACCGACACGACTAAGTAGTGCAACCCAAGGGCACCAAAGATATCCGGGCTTTGTGTCATCCATGAACACGCCAAACCGGAGCGACCATCGGAGTCGCCCCGCTTGACTGGCCCACAGGTCCAAGACGACCGACATTCGCTTCCCCACAGTGACCGGTCCTCCCCATCCTCGAACAAAGCGACTCGTACGGTGAAGTACCACGCACGGGGGCTTAGCAAACAGAAACCGTCACGCGGCTCGGGAACACCAAGTAAGAGAGATGCCTTGGAATTTCCACGCGACTGGCTCTCCAAGCTAGGGGAGAGACGCGTTACAAACAACGCACCAACAACCCGCAATAGGCACATGCTCAGGGACTCGCCTAAAAACAACCTCACTCGCACTCGGGGACTCGCCCCTTAGGAGTCGCGAGGTACAACCAACACAAAAATCCAAAGCAGACACATACGTACACAAACGAGTTATACCCCACCAAAGGGCGGACGCATTCGGGGACTCGCTCAAACAAAAAGTTAAACACACCACACAATTAAGCTTGCATTCTGAGTCGATTGACTCCTCTTACTCCCATACAAAATATTGTTCATATTACAAAAGTCGCCACTTGGCATATCTTACAAACTGCCTAGAGAAGCTATCTATTCTGCAGGCCCTGGTGAAGAAGCATCGTCACCACCCTTGACACGGACGAATGGCTGCCATGGGTTCGTAGGGTAGGTCGTCATCCACTTCGACAACACCGACCAGAAGGGTTGCTCCGACTTCAGGTCGCGATGTTCCGGCTCGGGGTCGCCCGACGCCACGACCGTCTCCTGGTACGGCAGTAGGTCCCCCATCACCAGCACCCGATCAGCAAAGGGGGCAGCCTTGGCGGTCAGCCTCAACACCTCCGACATCTCGACCACGCCAGTCGCTGAAGGGTAGCTGCAAGTGACGTCGTCGAGGTCAAAGTCGTCAGAGAACTGCGCGAGCCCCAGGCTCA